>OV702290.1:451644722-452894722 GCA_916181665.1 Avena sativa
AAAATTGTTCCTATAAGCATTATTACCATAAGCATTGTTGCCAAAGTTGTTATTTCTTATGAAGTTCACATCAACTTGCTCTTCTTGACCAACCAAAGAAGCTAGAGGAACATTATTTGGATCAATATGGGCTTTCCCATTAACAAGCATAGACATAATAATATCAATCTTATCACTCAAGGAGGAAGTTTCCTCAACAGAATTTACCTTCTTACCTTGTGGAGCTCTCTCAGTATGCCATTTAGAATAATTAACCATCATATTGTCCAGAAGTTTTGTTGCAGCACCCAAAGTGATGGTGTACCTCCAGCTGCAGAATCCAATAGGTTCCTTGAAGAATAGTTCAATCCTGCATAAAAAGTTTGGATGATCATCCAAGCAGTCAGTCCATGAGTGGGACAATTCTTTACCAAAGATTTTATTCTTTCCCAAGCTTGAGCAACATGCTCATTATCAAGTTGTTTAAACTTCATTATTTCACTTCTCATGGATATAATCTTAGCAGGAGGATAGTATTTTCCAATAAAAGCATCTTTGCACTTAGTCCAAGAATCAATACTATTCCTAGTTAAGGAATTCAACCACTCTTTAGCTTTTCCTCTCAAAGAGAAAGGAAACAATTTCAGCTGAATAATACCACCATCTATATCCCTATGCTTTTGCATCTCACAAAGTTCAACAAAGTTATTTAGATGGGAAGCAGCATCTTCATTACCAATACCAGAAAATTGTTCTCTCATAACAAGATTGAGCAAAGCAGGTTTTATCTCAAAGAAAGTATTTTTAGCCACATGTGGAGCAATAGATGTTCTCATAAAATCATTGTTGTTGGTGCTAGTGAAGTCACACAACTTAGTGTTTTCAAGAGTAGTCATTTTTTTGGATTTTCAAATAACAAAGCAAACTAGTAAAACTAATTTTTTGTGTTTTTTGAAGAACAAAACAAGCAAACAAAGCAGAAAGAAAACTAAGCAAAACAAAAACAACAAAATAAAGAGATTGGTTATGAGGGACTCCCCTTATGAAGATGTCCTTGACTCCCCGGCAACAGTGCCAGAAAATCTTTGATGGCGTGTAGTTGACATGGGAGCTTCTTCTTCTTTGTTCCCCGGCAACGGCGCCAGAAAAATCTTGATGCGCTCGACTTTCAACGTAGTGCTCGTTGGCAACCCCAAGAGGAAGGTACGATGAGCACAGTATTAAGTTTTCCCTCAGTTATGAAACGAAGGTTTAATCGAACCAGTAGGAGAAAAGAAACACCCCAAAGGTGTTACTAGCTGAGCTTTGGCAGGGCGCACTACCGGTGCTAGTAGCAACGTGGAGACCTGCACAATACAACCACAGAACTTTGTCCCCAACTTGCGATGAGGTTGTCAATCTCACCGTGTTTTGCAGAAAACAAAGGATTAAACGTATCGAATGGAAAGAAGTAAAAGTTTGCAGAAAGTAAACACAAAGCAGAAACAGTTTATAGATTGTATGTAAAGAAAAAGGACCGGGATCCATAGTTCACTAGAGGTGGCTGTCCTTAGATAAATAACATGCTAGGTAAACAAATTACAGCGGGGCAATTGACAAACACCGAGAAAGAAATACATGCATATACTAATCATCTTGACTCCTTTGAGACTTGATTGGGCACTACAACATTATACATAGACCGCCATCCAACTGCATCTATGACTAAATCCACCTTCAGGTTATCATCCGAACCCCCTCCAGTATTAAGTTACAAGCAACAGATTATTGCTTTACGAACTGCGTGTAAACTAAACAATACGATTGTTCTATGAACAAAGGATTGTTGCTTTCTCCCTAGTAGCAACAGCACATCTAGTACCTTAGAGATTTCTGTCACTTCCCCAGATTACCAGAGGCATGAACCCACTATCGAGCATAAATACTAACTCTTGGAGTTGCTAGCATCTACTTGGCCAAAATAGCTACTAACAACAGAAAGCATGCAAGATCACAAATAACAAAGACATGATAGAATCAATAATCAATCTGAAATAGCATCTCAATATCCATCGGATCCCCGCAAACACAACATGTATGAAATACAAATAGATGATCTTGATCATGAACGGAGCTCATAAGATCTAAACATGAAAGCACAAAGGAGGAGAAACCAGCCATCTAGCTACTACATGGATCCGTAGTCCAAGGATGAACTAATCACACATCACACTGGAGGCTTGCATGGTGATGAAGAAGGCCTCCAGGGTGAATTCCCCTCTCCGGCAGGGTGCCGGGAAGAGCTTCAGATCCCTCCTGATCTAGGGATGGAGATGACGGCGGCTACAGACTCTTTCGTGGATTTTTGATTGGGCCCTTAGGGTTTTCATCCCAAGGGCAACTTATAGGCGGAAGGAGAGGCCGAGGAGGTGTCGGGAGCCACCACACCACCCCCTGGCGCGGGCCAGGCCTGGCCACGCGGCCAGGTGGTGTGGCTGGCCCCTGGCCCCTCTCTGTCTTGTATTCTGGCACTTGATCCCTTTCGGAAAAATAGGCACTTTGGCTTTTGTCCTGTCCAATTCCGAGAATATTCATTTTCTGACTTTCCTGGAACCAAAAACAGCAGAAAACAGGCAGCTGGCACTGTGGCTCTTGTTAATAGGTTAGTCCAAGAAATCATATGAAAAGTACTCCAAAGTTGGAACAAAACACAAGAAAGTGGATAAAACCAAGCATGGAACATCAAAAATTATAGATACATATGCAAAGTATCAACACCTCGCTCAGGTAATAAACTAGCCTCTGCACCGACTTACCCTCTTCGTCGCGCTCTACCACTATTACTGCACTTACAACTCAGTTGGTTGCGGCTACGTAGAGCAACATTGGCGCTTTTGATAGTGGAGAGGCTAATACTGGTGCAGTGGCTAACATTTTATTTAGTTGAATGAAGGCTTCATTGGCCTGCGGCGTCCATACGAATTTGTCTGACTTTTTCATTAGTTGATAGAGAGGCAATGCCTTTTCTCCCAACCGACATATGAACCGACTAAAGGATGCCAGGCAACCAGTGAACTTCTAGACAGCGTTAAGACACTTCAGCAGTTCCATTCGCTCTATGGCTCAGATTTTCGTTGGGTTAACTTCAATACCTCGGCTGCAGACAAGAAATCCGAGTAATTTTCCAGCCGGGACACCAAAGGTACATTTCTCCGGGTTAAGCTTCATCTAGAATATCCTTAGGTTCGCGAATGTTTGCCTGATATCGTCAAGGAGCGTCTTGCTTTTCTTGGTTTTTATAACCATGTCATCCACATATACTTGCACATTTCCACCAATTTGATCGTGCAAACATTTTTGCATACATCTCTGGTACGTTGCTCCTGCATTACGTACACCAAAAGGCATGGTGCGATAGCAATAAGCCCCATACGGGGTGATAAACGCAGTCTTCATTTGATCACTAGGGTTTAGAGGTATCTGGTGGAAACCAGAATATGCATCTATGAACGACAATAGTTCACACCCAGCAGTAGAATCTATGACCTTATCTATCCTTGGCAGGGGGAATGGATCTTTTGGACACACCTTATTCAGGTTCGTGTAATTGATGCACATACGCCAAACCACTGCTACATTCGGATCATCTTTCTTCTTTTCCACAAGCACGGGATTAGATAGCCAATCCGGGTAAAGTACTTCCATGATAAACCCGGCTGCGAGGAGCCGAGCTATCTCATCTCCAATGACTTTTCTCCTATCTTCGGTGAAGCGGCGGAGAGGTTGCTTCACCGGCTTTGGTCCGGGTCTCACATTCAAAGAGTGCTCGGCCAACTCCCTCGGAACACCTTGCAAGTCCCGTGTGGACCAAGCAAAGATATCCCGATTCTCACGGAGGAAGTTGACGAGCTCGCTTTCCTATTTGTCAGTTAACCCAGCACCAATTGTTACGGTGCGCTCTGGGAACAGATCATCAACAAGCACTTTCTTTGTATCCTTTGTTGCTTGAAATGAGACACTTCCATGCGGGTTACTTAGCGCTGGCATATACTGTTGTGCGGATTGAGCCAATGCCGCTACTTCCTGGATCTTTCTCTTTTCTTGTGGGATCACGAGTGACTCGGCTAGGTTAGACCCGGCCGACGCACACTCAATGGAACGTCGAAAATCTCCTGCTATGGTAATTACTCCATTTGGCCCAGGCAACTTCATCTTTAAGTAACTGATGTGACAACTTGCCATGAATTTGTTCAGGGCTGGCCTGCCGAGTAACGCGTGATATGCGCTTTCTAAGTTCACAACCTCAAACTGCAAGTTCTCAGTTCGGCAGTTATCTCGTGTGCCGAATAACACGTCAACCCGGACCTTGCCAATGGGTTCACAGGAAATGCCTGGCACAATACCATGGAAAGTTGTCCTCGTGGTCTGGAGCATGTTCTCCGAGATACCCAACTTGCGCATGGTATCCACGTACATGATATTAATGCTGCTGTCATTGTCATTCAGCACCTTAGAAAATCTCACATTGATATTGGGCCCGATGAATGTTGGGTCCAGCACTAATGCATATGAACCAGGACTTGGCATAAGCTTGGGATGATCCTTGATATTCCAGGTAATTTCCTAATCCGACCAAGGCATATACCTCGTCACTACCGGCATAACCGAATTCACTTCCATATGTTGGCGTTGCAACCTTTTTCTATCTGTTTCCTCCGTGGTGAACACGCAATAACTCTGGTGATGCTCTCTGTATTCATTTCTCCCCTCATTTCCGGGGTACCTTTGATCTGGCTGATGCTGATTTTCCACCTGATGCACTGCATCCCTTCTCTCATGGTTTTCATACCTCGGCGGAGGTGGTGCCAACATTAACGGTTGCGTGTTCGCTCCAGAGAGCAATTGCTGCTGGGGTAACTCCTGCCGAGGTTGGTCGTTCCGAGGTGCCTAAGCATTCCCCAAACCACTTTGTTCAATCTTCCTCATCCACTCGCATTTCCAAGTCGTGTGACCCGCTGGGTTACTCGGATTTGGCGTGTGAAATTTGCATGGCTGATCCAGCATTGCCTCATACTATACCTCGGCCGATCTTTCTTTTCTTGCCACTGTTTCTTCTGCTCTGGCGCCCAAGTTTTCTTGCCATCATTTCTCGGAGTCCATTGTTGCCCTCCAGTTTTCTAACGTTGATTGCTTCCTGCCCCGGGTTGATCTTGATTTATAGCAGCAACTTGTTGCGAACTGTACATGTAATCCGGTATATCATCTCTTCTCTCACCCTGGTAATCATTCCGCCGGGATGATCCGGCTCCATCTTGCTGGTAGTACTCCTCATTTGACTAGTTTGACATAAGCCGGGGTTGAGTCGGATCCCCCAAAGCGTACGAATCAGCAATCCGGATTGTCTCTGCCAGTGTAGTTGGCATATCCCTTTGTAGCCTTTGCCACAGCATGCTTGCATATCTACACCCTTGTGCAAACCACGCTATGGCCTGTGACTAAATCACGCCTTAACACGAGTTTCTCACAGTGCACTAGCGGGTCAAGAACTCCATGTTTGTTTCATTTGGTCTCTGTTTGCACATTGCTAAGGTCTGTGGCCTATTCGGCCTCTGATACGTGCTCGAGAAGTTACTGACAAACATTTCCTCAAAATCAATCCAACAGTTGATACTTCCTGGCGGTAAATTGTTTAACCATACCCTCACTGGCCCCTCCAGCATCTGAGGCACGTATCTCACAGCCCATCTCAAGTTGCTTGTAGCAATTTTCACTGCCGTAGCGTAGTTGATCAACCAATCCTCCGGCTTGGTGCTACCGTCATATGTTTCCGTGCCTCTGGGTAACTGGAAGTTAGGTACTGGAGGCACTTTCATGATCCGGGGCCCAAAGCATGCCGGACCCGGAGGACCTTGCCCCTCGAGATAGAGGCGATCCAGTTTTAACCTAGCGTCATCAGGCATCAAGTCCCTGCTTCCCAACCTTGACCCTATCACGTGATAGTCCGGCCTAGGGTATACTGTGCTCACCATTTCCGAATCACCATCATTGTATCTGTCTTGCTCTCGTGGAGCGCCTCTCTGTTGCATACCTTGGCCGGCACTTCGCTCTTGCCGTGGTATATTCCACTGCTGCGGTTTGCCCTGCACCCACCGAGTTGCGCTGTCCGGCATTGTCGTTTACAGTGTTTCCCTGACCGGCATTGCCTTGGTCGCGGTTACCTCGGCCAGCTTCACCTCGGCTGACACTTCGTTGATCCTCGTTTCTCTGCACTGCTTTTCCTTTCCCTGCCCTTGCCGAGTCATAGGGGACTATCTGTTTGTTTCTCCTTGCCGAGGTTACCACTTCCTCTCTTATTGGGCCACCATGAGGGCATGATGCAGCTCCAGCAGATTTCTACGGGTTACCTACCGCTGAATAAATGAGTTTGGAAGCCCCAGCCCTTGCCGGGTTAGCCCTAAGCAACTCTTCATTTTGTCTGTTAGCGATCCAAACTAACTCATTGACTCTCTCCTGCTGTCTTTGCCAGGCTTCACCCGTCAAACCCTCTAACTCGGATGCAGCTGCATCCGTTGCTCTGAGGTTCTTTGCCGGGGTACTGTACTTCAGCAGCCCCACAGACAAGATGTTCTCTGACTCCTCAACTCTAGTATCACCCTCTTTGTTCATTTCACTGATGAGGTTTCTGCCCTTTACTTTTACAGCATCTACCTTATTTGCTTTTGCATACTCACGCAGTGTCATGTTCAACGACTGCTGAGCCACAGCTATCTTTTTTGCACCTTCTAGTATTTTTGCCTAGTTTATTCTAACTCATCCTGTGCCCGAGCCGGATCTACTGCAGGAGCTATGGGGCTCTCTAGGCTATCTATCGCATGTTGTAGCACGTTCTCTTGCCTCTCTAGTGGAGGACCTCTACTTTTTCTTGGTGCCTTGGGTGTTACCTCCGGATCTGGTGCCGGATGCTTGCTCGCGCCAGCGCCAGACACTGTCATCATCACCTCGGCACGGTCAGGGGAGCGAATGATACGCGCCCCGTGAGCCGCGCTAAGGGGTGGCTCACCTCCCTCACTGACATGCCGCGGGTGAACGCACGACACATCGATGGCGACATAGATCTTGTGAGCGCCAAGCTTGACAAAGAGGCCGTTGCATGGAAGAGGTCGTTTCCCGAAGCAACCAGCATTGTCGCTAACGAAGTCCAGCGCTGAACGAGCCCAGAGACGATGTGCTCGCCATTGCCGATGAGGTTTCCTGTCCGGATCTTCACTCTTGCTAGCGTCGCTAGCCCCACGGTGGGTGCCAACTGTCGTGGTGGTGTCACGGCAGATGCCATGGATAGGCTAAAGGTGGGGCCAATATGCACTAGAGGAATCCAGGGAGGGATAGTGTGGTGATTCCACACACAGATGCTTTGTATTCTCCAAGCTAGATCAGTTTACAAGTGCTCCTTGAGCTATATTGGGGAGAGGAGGAATAAGGAACTCTCTTACTCTCACCACTGCCTATCTCTAAGGAACTCACTACTCAAATGCCAACCAACCCCCTTCTACAGAGGCCCTAGCGCTCCTTATAAAGGGGAGGCTAGGTCTCCAATTAGGGCATACGTGGAGGCATATTCCTAGGAATATGCCTCTTCCCAAAATAGCAAACCGACCGGATCACTTTTTGCCATCGTAAGCCATGCAGAGGCTACGTAAGCCTCTGTGGCGCCAGCGTCATCTGACACAGGGCGCGTCACCCTTGTCGTCCATGCCTTGGTGGTCCTTCTCTCTATCTGCTTTGCTCATGCTCCAGCGTATAGTGACTACCTTTTGACCAGCGAGATACCTTCCTTCTCTTACAAGCCTGATATAACCCGGATCGTACCTGGTTAATCCGGCGCCATGGGTACCTACATACAAGTTACAAAGTACCTGCCGGCATACGACATACATCGGCCGGGACTCAGTTAGGTGGACATCCTCCGGTCCGGGTTACGCCGTGATTCGGCCTCCCTTGAGGTGACTCGTCCAGCATTCGCTTTGACCTTGCCGTACCTTGACTAACTCAGCCTCTATACCCTGGCGTGACCCTACCCGGGGGTACCCCCCAACACTTTTCATATGATTTCTTAGACTAACCTATTAACAAGAGCCACAGTGCCAGCTGCCTGTTTTCTGCTGTTTTTGGTTCCAGGAAAGTCAGAAAATGAATATTCTCGGAATTGGACGGGACAAAAGCCAAAAATCCTATTTCACCAAAAGACTCCCGGAGCCAGAACATGAGACGGAGAGGGGATGGGGCCCAGCCACACCACCTGGCCACGCCAGGGGATGGTCTGGCCGCCCCAGACACCCCCTCGGTCTCCCTCTTCGCCTATAAGTTGCCTTCTGACCTAAAAACTGAGGGGGTTCGACGTTTTTCAGAAGGTGTTCCGCTCCACCGCCACCACTAGATTCCATGAAACAGCACTAGAAACTCCGTTCTGGCACCCTGCAGGGACGGGGAATTGGAGGAGATCATCGCCATCATCATCACCATCGCTTCTCCATCGACCATCCATGTTTCCCCCATCTATGAGTGAGTAATCCCCCGCTGTAGGCTATGGGGATGGTAAGGATTGGATGAGATCGTTCATGTAATGGCATCAGATTGTTAGGGCATGGTGCCTAGTATCTTCTATTAGTGCATTATGACTTTGTTGCCACTTGTTATGCTTAATGCTTGTAACTAGGGCTCGAGTTCCATGATTTCAGATCTGAACATGTTATTGATTCATTATGATAGTATTGTTTATGGTCTTATCTACAAGTTGTATACACACGTTGTTGTCCGGAACCAATGGCCCCGAAGTGATAGAAATCGGGATAACCGGAGGGAATGGCTTTGATGTGAGGATCACATGTGTTCATGGAGTGTTAATGCTTTACTACGGTGCTCTATTAAAAGGAGCACCTTAATTGTCAGTAGTTCCCTTGAGGCCCCGCTGCAAACAGGCTGGCAGGACAAAATATGTTGTGCAAGTTCTCATTGCGAGCATGTATGACTATATGTGGAACACATGCCTAGGATTATCTAGTACTTGGATGCTTTATCTTATTTATCTTCAATTGCCCTATGTTCTGATTGCTATGTGAATTGTCTTGTCCATGCAATGCACGTCCATCCATCCCTATGCCTACTGCACTCGAATCCTACTGTTTACTGCTATTGTTACTGTTGTCTTTACTTTACTACTTCTGCTACTTTACTATTCCTACTACAAAACGGTTGCTACTCATAAACTGCTGTGAGCAAGATTGTTTCCACGTGCATCTGAATTGACAACTCAGTTGTTAAGGCTTATAAATATTCTTTGGCTCCCCTTGTGTCGATTCAATAAATTGGGTTTCACTTCCCTCGAAAATACTGCGATACACCCCCTATACTTGTGGGTCATCAAGACTATTTTCTGGCGTCGTTGCCGGGGAGCATAGCTTTATTTATCAAGTTCACTTGGATTCACTATTGTTCAAGCTTAGTTTATTTCCACCTTGTTTGCTTGTTTCTTTATCAAAAATACAAAAAAAATAGTTCCTACTCTAGTTGTTATTTTTGTTGGTCTCTTTATTATGCTTTCTATCAATGGTTGGTTTCTTTGAAACTGAATCTTATTGGCAAGGTGGGTTTACGGAAGAACAAAAATACTATTATAAGGAACACCGCTTGTCACAAAAAGGGAAACACTTATGGGAACAAATTGATAAATTGTATACCATTGCTAGAAACGTGTCCTCTACTTATAATGTTACTTATTGCTTTGATAAATCTTATTGCTGCAGGAGGTACAAACACCTCCCTTTTCAATGTGAGTATAATGATAATGTTACCATATCTTCTTATGTTAAAGGAAATGTTGACTTTTATGATGTGGAACAAATTGAAGAATTTATTGCTTGGAAGGGTGCATTTGAACTTGCTAGTTTGCTTGAAAATATTGATGATTCACCTTATAAATATGAGGTTTATGATATACTTAGATTTTGCTTTGATAATTACAAGGAAGAAAATGGCTATATTCTTGAATATATTAATGGATGCTTTCCACAAATGGAAGAGACTAATGCCTTGCATGATCCTATGAAAGAGGAAATTGATGAACCTGAAAGCTCATTAGATGAAAAAGAGGAGAAGAGTGATGAACAAAAGGAGGAAGAATGGATTAGCTACCCATGCCTACCTTCTAATGAGAGTAACTCTTTATCCCTTACATTATTTGATTGTCCCTCATGCTTACCAAAGGAGGATGAATGTTATGCTCATGTTATCTGTGATAATCCTTTATTTGTGCCTAACTTCGAGATGCATGGTACTAAAGAGTTTTTCTTAGAAATTGTTTATGATAAAGCTCTAGACGATGGTCCTATATTGAATGATCATTCATCGTGTTATAGAATTGTTAAAAGTGGGTTTGAAGGTTTTAATCCCACCATTTTTTAGCTTGATAAAAATTATGTTTTTGTAGAACATGAAAAGCATGCTTTATGTGATAGTTATATTGTTAAAGGAAGAGACTAATGCCTTGCATGATCCTATGAAAGAGGAAATTGATGAACCTGAAAGCTCATTAGATGAAAAGGAGGAGAATAGTGATGAACAAAAGGAGGAAGAATGGATTAGCTACCCATGCCTACCTTCTAATGAGAGTAACTCTTTATCCCTTACATTATTTGATTGTCCCCCATGCTTACCAAAGGAGGATAAATGTTATGCTCATGTTATCTGTGATAATCCTTTATTTGTGCCTAACTTTGAGATGCATGGTACTAAAGAGTTTTTCTTAGAAATTGTTTATGATAAAGCTCTAGACGATGGTCCTATATTGAATGATCAGTCATCGTGTTATAGAATTGTTAAAAGTGGGTTTGAAGGTTTTAATCCCACCATTTTTGAGCTTGATAAAAATTATGTTTTTGTAGAACATGAAAAGCATGCTTTATGTGATAGTTATATTGTTGAGTTTATTCATGGGCTACTGAAAATTATTATGAGAGAGTAAAATATGGTTGTAGAAGTTTTCATGGTATTGAAACACCTCTCTACGTGCTGAAAGTTTTGAAGTTACTCTTGTTTTATCTTCCTATGCCTGTCACTTTGTTCTTTGCGAATTTATTTGCATACAAGATTCCTATGCATAGGAAGTGGGTTAGACTTAAATGTGTTTTGAATTTTCTTCTTGATGCTCTCTTTTACTTCAATTCATATTTCTTATGTGAGCATCCTCTCAAACTATCATGCCTAACTTAAAGGCGTTAAAGAAAAGTACTTATTGAGAGATAACCCAAAAGTTTTAGATGAGTCTCGAAAGTTATTACTTCAGTAATAACCGCTCCTTATCCTTTTTATTTGCTTTTTGTGCCAAGAGTAACCTCTAATGAGAGAGAAGCAATGGTTGGGAATGTTGCTGTCCCGAAACAGATTTCTGTGCTTCACCGTAAAAATTTGTGTAAAATCTCTGTACGTCCTTTTGAGTCGTGAATTTTTGTGCTTCTACCCCAGGTTGTTATCTAACTTTCGTTAGTTCAGCACTTTTCGATTTGAGAAACAAAAGGTCTTTGAAAAAATTCGTCTTTACCTGCTGGTCTGTTTTGACAGATTTCTGCCATTTTCTGCATTTCCTTCTTGTTGGTTCCTTTTTGAGTTCTCTTGGGGAATTGAGATTTTTGAGGGAAGTGCTACAGTAGCTTGTGTTTTAATGGAAGTTTTATTGGTGTTGGAACTGAACCTAAAGACTTATTATCTTGAGTGCACTTATGTTGCTAATAAAGATTGTGTGAAGTTTTGTATGAAGGAAAAATTTCAGGTGTTTGGGAGGAATGAGTAATGAGATGAAGGATGGACTAAAGCTCAATCTTGGGGATGCCACGCGTGTCACCCCAAGAAATATCCAAGAATTACAAGCTTCAAAGCTTGGGGATGCCTAAGGCATCCCCTTCTTCATCAATAAAAATCCCAGGTTTCTTCCAAACACTTCATTTTTATTGTTTCATGCATAGTTGTGTTGTTCTTTGAGCGTCTTCTGTTTCGTTTTCGTTTTGGTTTTTCGTTTGCTTGGTTTGTTTAGTTTTCTGAATAAATTGGTTGGACCTCCTCTTTCATACATTGGTTTTGAAATAGTTTGGTTTGATTTGGAAAAGAGTAGGAAAGTTCATGCTTAAGTGGTAAAGAGAGCTTGTTTTTTACTGTGGCCTATGCTTTGTCATGCCATGCTTGATATTGTTTTGGCTTTATGCTTAGTATTCTTTGCTGTAGCATGACTTGTTATAAACAATTGAGATTAATGTGCCTTGGATGAATCATGCGTTGTTTTAGCATATTAAAGCATAGTATAGTGGTATTCTCCTTTGATGCTTTATTTGGGTTGACTTGGCGCATGCTCACACCATGTTATGACTATCTCAAGTCACCATAGACTTTATGATCCTTTAGTTTTCAACTTGTAGTATCACTTTATGCTTTGATCAATGATGTTTTGTCGCTCTACATGATTATGGCCATTATTGCTCTCTTAGTTTGTCGCTCCCAGTCATTTGCTAGCCTCCGCAACCAAGTATGAGTTCCACTCATGCATCCAACTCCTAAAACCAAGTTATTCCAAAGAGTCCACCATATCTACCTACTAGCATATGCTATTCCAAATATATTCATGTTTTTGTTTACCTTCCAAATTAAACTTGTTATCAGAAAACTAGTGATTAAAGCTCTCACGAACTTGATGGAACACTTTACTTTTCTTGCCCTTAATAAACTTGAACCATTGTGTCGTCTATGTTGTATATGCTTGCACTTATTTGTTGGGGATTAGCAGAACTATGCTGTCATCGGGAACGCTTTCAACATTGCACGGGTACCTTGTACCTAGTTGATATCATGCTCTTTTGTATATGGATGTCGTCGGTGTGAAATGAAAGGGGAGCTTGTAAGTCCATGGGGTTATGTATATGTGTTAGAGAAATGCCTGGGCCACTGGTCTAATCCATGCTAACATGGTGGAAACCTACAGCGTAACCATAATGAGCTGTCTATGAAGCATTCTTATTATAAAAAAAGAGTCCTATATTGAGAAAAAACAGAAAAAGAAAAAAAAAGATTATGAAAAGAGGAAAGAGAGAAAAAAGCACCATATTCCCATGGTAAATAAGAAGATTGATGAGATTCTCGTTGTCTGCTTGCCTTGTCATTTTGATATGGGGATTCTTCCGTATCATCAGGCAAGGGGTACCCCATTGGCGGTTCTCTATGATACACATGTACTTACGATGACAAGAACTTACCGGTGACTAAACTTGAGTAGCATGAGGAGTGGCCCTCGTATTCAAGGGACATGAGATTTCTAACTTATACTTCGTCAAGCATGTACACAATAGTTTGTTCACTTTAACCTTAATCACTTCAAGATGCTTATGATAGGGGCAATGAGAGCTGAAAGCTATAAGTACCATAATTTTTGGAAGCTCTTTATGAGACTTGAATCCTTTCTTCCTTCTGTGAAGGCCTTTCTTCCACTTATATATTGAGTCTCCACCTTCTACCTTTATGCACCTACTTTGAGAGCATAGTGGCCATTCTTAGTTCTATGTGCATTGTCCCAAGACTAGTTGATTGATGCATACCTTGATATTGCTTGTTTTAAACTATTTGTATCTAGTCACTCTTATGAACTTTGAAGGTGTCCTATGCATTTATATTTGCTACTCTATGAGGGACAAGCTGAATACTACTATGCTATGTTTTCTTTGTGTGAAACAAACAAACATCTTGCAAAGCATTGTTATTCATGAATCTTTTGTTTGTGCCCTTTCATGTTGCATCATAGTTTCTTTGCCTTATTGCTAGAACTTTGTCTTTTATGTTATGATTGAAGTACTATGATCCCAGCTTTGAATGTTTTACAAATACTTTGATCAAGTTTATGATGGTGCATGTCACCTCAATAATTATTCTTTCTTTTTATCACTTACCTACTCGAGGACGAGCAGGAGTTAAGCTTGGGGATGTTGATACATTGCAAATGTATCTATAATTTTTGATGTTCCATGCTTGATTTTATCTACTTTCTTGTGTTTTGTCCACATTTTGGAGTACTTTTCATATGATTTCTTGGACTAACCTATTAACAAGAGCCACAGTGCCAGCTGCTTGTTTTCTGCTGTTTTTGGTTCCAGGAAAGTCAGAAAATGAATATTCTCGGAATTGGACGGGTCAAAAGCTAAAAATCCTATTTCACCAGAAGACTTCCAGAGCTAGAATATGAGACGCAGAGGGGCTGGGGCCCAGCCACACCACCTGGCTGCGCAGGCTGGGCCTGGCCACGCCAGGGGGTGGTCTGGCCGCCCCAGACACCCCCTCGGTCTCCCTCTTCGCCTATAAGTTGCCTTCTGACCTAAAAACTCAGGGGGGGGTCAACGTTTTTCTAGAAGGAGTTCCGCTCCGCCGCCACCACCAGATTCCACGAAACAGCACCAGAAACTCCGTTCTGGCACCCTGCCGGGACGGGGAATTGGAGGAGATCATCGCCATCATCATCACCATTGCTTCTCCATCGACCATCCATGTTTCACCCATCTATGAGTGAGTAATCCCCCGCTATAGGCTATGGGGATGGTAGGGATTGGATGAGATCATTCATGTAATGGCATCAGATTGTTAGGGCATGGTGCCTAGTATCTTCTATTAGTGCTTTATGACTTTGTTGCGACTTGTTATGCTTAATGCTTGTCACTAGGGCCCGAGTGCCATGATTTCAGATCTGAACATGTTATTGATTCATTATGATAGTATTGTTTATGGTCTTATCTACAAGTTGTATACACACGTTGCTGTCCGGAACCAATGGCCCCAAAGTGACAGAAATCGGGATAACCGGAGGGAATGGTTTGATGTGAGGATCACATGTGTTCACGTAATGTTAATGCTTTGCTCCGATGCTCTATTAAAAGGAGCACCTTAATTGCCAATAGTTCCCTTGAGGCCCCGCTGCAAACAGGCTGGCAGGACAAAATATGTTGTGCAAGTTCTCATTGCGAGCACGTATGACTATATGTGGAACACATGCCTAGGATTATCTAGTACTTGGATGCTTTATCTTATTTATCTTCAATTGCCCTATGTTCTGATTGCTATGTGAATTGTCTTGTCCATGCAACGCCTGTCGATCCATCCCTATGCCTACCGCACTAGAATCCTACTGTTTACTGCTATTGTTACTGCTGTCTTTACTTTACTACTGCTGCTACTTTACTATTCCTACTACAAAACTGTTGCTACTGATAAACTGCTGTGAGCAAGATTGTTTCTAGGTGCAGCTGAATTGACAACTCAGTTGTTAAGGCTTATAAATATTCTTTGGCTCCCCTTGTATCGAATCAATAAATTGGGTTTCACTTCCCTCGAAAATACTACGATACACCCCCTATATTTGTGGGTCATCAGTTGTCATCATCCTCCTCTTCTTTATTTTCTTCCAGCCGAACCCCTCTTTCTCCGTTCATGGCCCAACAATAATATCCGGCCATGAAACCTCTCCGAAGCAGATGGCTTTGAAGGATTCTCGGGGCAGAGTGCTCCGCCACGTTTCAACAGTCAATGTAGGGACAAGGCATAAAATTATCCACTTTTTTTGCCTTAGCCAAATCGATAAATTTATGCAGGCCTGCAGTAAAATCGGAATCGCGTCGGTCGTCGTACATGCATCGCATCTGCGCATCGATCTGCGTCATAATAATGAACGATGAAAATGACATCATGAATAGTGAAATGACCACCCTACATGGACACATGCAATATTTTTGTATCAATTACAGATAAAGAAGATAAGGTTGATAACCTCGGCCGAGGATACCGTGTTGTGCGAACTTAAGCGTGGCTCGGACATTTCGTCGAACACCTTGTGTGCAGGGTGAAGAAAAAAAACCTAGCATCCACCTCCCACACAAAATTCTAGAAAAAATAAGTGGATGGGCTGGGTTTATTTATAGCCAGGGGAGGGTTTTTGGTCCCGATTAATGCCACGAACCGGGACCAAAGCCCCTCCCCCGCGACACGTGGCGGCCCAGCAACGCCCCCCCCCTCCCCCAGGTCATTGGTCCCGGTTCATGCCATCAACCGGGACCAATGACCTGGGTGGGGGGCGTTGCTGCGCAGCCACGTGTCGCAGGGAGGGGCTTTGGTGCCGGTTCGTGGCATGAACCAGGACCAATGCCCACCGTTGCTTCGTCGTCCTCGTGTACAAATAGGAGGCCACATCGCGTTTCTTTCGCCATCGCCTCGGCCTCTCTGCAATCTCCACCGCGCCTTCGCCTCGCCCTCTACACCTCTCCACCGTGTCGTCGTCTGGCCTCCCCTCCCTCTCCAATCTCCACCGCGCCGCCATGGAGATTCCCACGCTGAACATCTATGAGGCGGTGATGTTCATGCACTACGACATCCTTGCACCGCTGGGCACGACGGTGCCCCACGGATGGCGCATCAGCTACGCGGGTGTGCTGGTGGCTCCGCTCCTCGTCCCCGGCAGCTACGAGATGGAGAGCTTAATCGCGGAGTGTCGCCGCCAGATGACCGCGTGGAAGAGGGTGTTGTCCCAGTACACGGCGGCCAGCCTGTACTGGCCCCGGCTATTCAAGAAGGAGCGGAAGGCCAATATGGGCAACCACATCGTTTACGGGCGTGTGGCACACCCGGATCTCCGCAACCGAGAAGGGCGGGAGAGGTTCTGGTCCGTCCCTGGACGGACCATCTACACTGTCATCGATGCCGCTCGCCGCGTAGAGGAGCTCTGTCTCGCGAACAATGCGGAAACCGTGGAGGTTTCGTCCGACGACGACTAGGAAGCCGGCGGCTCGGAGGACAGCGGCAGCGGAAGTGAAATTGTCGACTAGGAAGAATTTGTAAAATCGCACCTTTGTTTAGGAAGAATTTGTGGTCGAAATAATAAAATGTCTCGATTTATATCTCTGTCTCGATTAATTTGTGGAAGAATTTTTCAAAAATACTAGATCAATTCAATTTCTGCCTTGATTTAATTTAGATCTCTGTCCCTAGATAAATTCAATTTCTGCCTTGATTCTCTGTCCCGGATTGCGGACCATCGAGGGGTTTTTGGTCCCGATTTGTGACATGAACCGGGACCAATGCTCCACAGAGTGCCACGTGTGCGTCGCGGTGGCATTGGTCCCGATTTATGCCACGAATCGGGACCAATGCTTAGAGATGAACCGGGACCAATGCCCAGGCGGCATGAACCGGGACCGGTGCCTGGCCTTGGTCCCGATTAAGGAAACGAACCGGGACCAATGGTATTTGGGTGCTGGACCAAAGACCCTTTTTCTACCAGTGAACGTTCGGCAATCCTTCATGATATGGTTGGATTGCCTTTTTCCTGTTGAGTCGACGTAAAAGTGCATATTGCAGGGTCCTTCCAGCATTTGCATTGTGGACATTGGTCGGTCTCGAGCTCTTGGATAATATCGTTGTGTTGGTTGGCTTCCTCCAACATCGTCCCAGTTATTGCGGTGCCTGTTGTTGTAATCGTGGTTTCTTTGGTTGTCCTCTCCCAAAAAACTAGCTGCAACATAGCTTGGTCCCTCGTGTCCATCGTTGCTTCTTCGTCTTGTGTCGTTGTTGCGCATGTCCCTATCTTCTTCGGGTGAACGTGTTCGCTTGTTGTGTACTGCGTCCACTCCATCACCCTGGCGATTTGCCATATCCATCAGCTGTGAGATTATTTTTGGCTTGACGTGCCCTAGTTCTTCTATGAATTCTCAACGGCGAATGCCGTCATTAAAGGTATCAATTGCCCTTTCATCGGATATGGCCTCAGCTGAGTTTTTGATGATGTTCCATCGCTGGATTAAGGCTCGTATTGACTCTCTAGGTTTCTGTTTCCACGCTCGCAATTGCTCCAGAGATGCGGGCCGCTTGAATGTTGAATGGAAGTGTCAGATGAACTTATCTTCGAGGTCGTTCTAGCTGCTGATGGAATCTTCGGGTAGCTGTCTTAGCCATGATTGTGCGGGGCCGGTTAGGTGCAGCATTGCGGTTTCCGTGGAGCCACCCTGTAACTTGACAGTGGCCAGATAATCTGCCAACCAAGATTTAGGTTCTTGGAGGCCGTCATACTTCTGGCGGTCATGAGGAAGTTTGAAATCCTTGGGTACTGGAATCTTGCGAACCCGTTGGCTAAAGCAACTGGCTCCATAGAACTCATACTCGTCCTTGCTATCGCCATTGTAGTATCTTCAGCTACGGCTCTCATCCCTGGATCTGCTATTCCTGTGCTATGTGAAATCGTTTCTTGTGTTGTTTCATGGCTTGGAGCCTGATAAGTACACCCGATGTGGTTACCACGATCATCGGGAGTGCCCCACCTACCGAGGGCTGCTGCGACGGCGTGGGGATCTGTCGGGTTGATGTACGACTCTTTGTTCTGCTTGCGCAAGAGATGCACCCACCATACCAATATTCATTAGAGCGGAGCGATGGAGAGCTGCATGGGGATCGTCGGGTGCTGGTTGAGTTGTGAGAAGGTATGTTTGTGCAGCAACAATTGCGGATTGAGTTGTTTTTGCTTTGATGTGTCGTGTTGGATCTATTGAAATAAACAGTAAGTCGAGGTCTCTGGTTAGTTCGTTTCTTTTAGCTTCAGGGATATTTTGTAGTCGTGAGGCTCCTCTCCTTGGTTGCGCTCCTTCGGTTATGCTTCTTGATCCTCGGGTAGAACTTAGCTGAGCCCGCCGAAGGCTGGATTCGTCGGCTAGCCTTTTCCTTTTGTCGAGTTGCCTCTGCATCCTTTTGTGATGAGCAAGTATTGATATGCCAGTAGATCTTCGCGTGTGGCCTCGGCTGTCATTGGGATTGCACCCGAAATTGCTTCCCTTGCCTTTTTCCATGCTTCGACAGGTAACCGGAGATTTTGTCGCTCGCCTCTGCGTGGTTCTTCTCCTCCCAGGATTATGCAGTTGTTCGTAGGCTCTCCTCCATTTTCATGATCTCCTGCATTGCTATCTGACAAATTACCATTGGGATCAAGGATAGGGTTACCATTGGAGTCGAGTTGTGTTGAGGTTTCCCTAATGATTATGCACACTTGGTGGTGAGTTATATATGAACTGGTGACATCATCATCGGATCCGAGGAAGACAATGTTTTGGAGATCAGTGAAGTCTAGTGGTTTCTGTTCTGGGTAGATTTCGGCCATCCTGATTCCGAAGATGATACTTTCGCTGCTTTCTTCAGGTTCTGCATTTACTGGGCTCGATCCACATGGTGGAGTTAGCTGAGAGTCTGACCAAAGGGAGAGATCGTTGTAGAGACCATCTAGATCCCCTAGATCCACTGTGTTTTTAGTGTTTTCTTCATCTTTCTCCGGCTGGAGTGTACCTTCTGCGTATGATCCGGCAGATGATGTCAGTATCAGCATAGGTGCATCTTTTTTGACCGACGGTCTTGATTAAGTCAGAGCCGATAGGCGTAGTTCTTCGGATTCCTCCACCTGAAAGTGGAAACTTCTGATGATGACATTGGATACGCCATTGAAATCAGCGGGGTACCGAGACAGGGGTGGGTGGGCGTGGTGCCGCTTCCATTGGATTGTTGCTTGATGAAAAGGGGTCCAACGAATCCATGACTCCAGCATTCAGGCTTCCTAGAGACGGCGCCAATTGACAAGGTGTATCCTCGGGAATGTCCATGGTTATGGACTTTGGGTTTTGTGGAAAAGAGAACGCTATGGATTTCATCAAAAGTCAGATAAACAAGGGAGCCAAAGTCGTCTGATTATTGATGGAAAATGGTATTATAGATTGCTTGGGAGTTTTTCATTGCCTCTCCATTGGCTCCTCCCAGCCTATATATAATAGGCTAGGTCCCAAAGCCATATATGGATAGGTTACATATTTACAATTACAACATCAACTCAACATCAGTTTCTATATCCTTATCTAGCAAAACTAAGACTTCCGTTGGCTGCTTCTTGGGCCTTCATCTTGGGTCTTCATGGTCTGTGAGCCTTTATATAGCTAGGGTAACCAAACATAAGCACCCGAGTAATCATACCCATGTCACACGCTGTTTAGGTGCACCATAGATAGGTGTGGTCCCAGGACTTTGAAAAGTTGGCACGTCATCCGTGGTGCACGGAATTGGGGTGCGCCACTGACATAAAATACATATGGCGCATGGCAAAGTGGTGCGCCACAGATAAGCTTTCAAAATTCTCCTCCCACCCCTCCCCCCATGGATCGCCTTTTTGAGCTTTGCAAAAAAACAGAAAATGATAAACACTTCAAAAAAATAAAATCCTTTCAGATGTAGGTAGGTAATGTGATGTAGTTTCTACGAAAATGAACAAACATGAATTTTGACATTTTTTGCAAAAAAAGGTCATGGCACGGTAAAACGGCCATAACTTTTGCATACGACATCGAAAAAATGTATAATATATCAAAACGATGAGCACAAAATTTCGTAGACCGCTTATAGATTTTTTAGATTCTCAAAATTTTAAAAGGAAAAAAGATATGGCAAAAAGAAGATCTTTTCCTGTAGAAAAAATTGAGGCAACTTATCTATGGTGCACCATAATAGGGTGCCCCACAAATAAGTTTGGCGGGATTCAAGTTTGAATTGCCACCCCGGCCACCTACCCCTTCTCCTTATCTTCTCCTCCATCTTTCCCTCCCATTCTCCTCCACCATCCCCTCCCATTTTCCTCCCCCTCTTTTCTTCCTCTTCCTTCTCCTCTCTTCTTCCTCTTCCTCCCCATACTTCTCCTATCTTCTTCCTCCTCCTCCTCCTCTCTTCTTCCTCTTCCACCTCCTCCTTCTCCTCTCCTCCTCCTCCTCATCTCTTCTTCCTCTTCAACCTCCACCTCCTCTGAATCCTCTCCTCTTCTCCTATCCTCCTCCTCTCTTCTTCCTCTTCCACCTCCACCTCTTACGAATCCTCCCGTCTTTTCCTCTCCACCTCCTCCTTCAAATTCTCTCCTCCTCCAAATTCTCTCCTCCTCCTCCTCCTTCGAATCCTCTCCTCCTTGTCCACCTGTCCTCCAACCGCATTGGCCTCCTCCGTCCTCAAGCTCCCCCTGATGACGCGACACAATGCGATGTGACACTGACGAGGTGATGATGCGGTAGATCTAGATCCACTTTCTTTGAAATTTGAAAATTTTATCAGTGGCGTACCATACGCACATGTGCCACGGATAATTTTGAGACATCCTACATTTTTTTCAAATTTTGAAATCGTTATCAGTGGTGTACCATATCCCTGTGCACCACGGATAAGGCCCAAGTGCGCCACAGATAAAAAATATCAGTGGCATAATATCCGTGGCGCACCAGGCATGCGCCACTGACTTCTTTTTTGGTGCGCCATGGATAGCACTTTTCCTACTAGTGGTAGCTTTTTCCCTAGTAGACCTAGGTTTAATCGAACCTTGGTAATAATGCTAAAAGGAATTAAATAAGGACACGTCTATAAGACTTTGTTTGTTTGTTTTACCTTTGTTCACCGACCTTTCTAGTTTACTTTATGTTGTGGGTTGTTTCAATGTATGGAGATAGGCCAAGGTTGCAGATTCACCTGCAGATGTACATCATATGGGATAAAGATAATAATAAGCATAGTCATGTGTAATGTTTTAATAGATATGAAATTTGTGGGTAGCACATCCTGATATACTAAAGCCTATGAGAGCCACATGCATAGCAATAGCCTATTGATCCAACCATTTGCACCACGAAGCATCAGGCTACAAACAATTATTAAGTAAAAACATAGATCAAAGCCTTAAGAAGTGATGTTGATATTGTTCTCCAATGGATTGCTAAGCGAAGACCGTACTCCCCTTTCCATCACTGGGTTTCCTATGAGATCGCCGCTAACCAAGTATCTCACCTCAAGCCTTTATCGATCTCGGGGGTCTTGGGTACCTACAAGTCTAAATATCGAGACAAGAGACAAAGAAACAAAGATACAAATGTCTTACTCATATAATACGCAATGCTCCCATAGATTATATGCACATAATCGCATCGAGGTTTCACCCCAACCTGCAGCCCGTGAGGACTACTCACTCATAACAATAAGATCAAGGATATAAAACATTGTGAAAAATACTTAGATTGAAATCAAATATTCTTACAATGATCGCCGAAATCACAAGGATATCTAAAGTACAAGATAATGGCTATGGCTATGGAGAGGATGAACTATGGTGGTGGATCTCCTTTGGTGGTGTTGTGATGCAATCTGAGAATGGCAAACCTCTTCCCGGCGGCTGGGACCTCGAAATATATAGGCGCCTTCACGAAAGTCATAGAGTTTGACAATACGAAGCTGCTGACACCTGGTACGGGCGGGCCTTGCCCGTACTAGTGGTCGTTATGGCCTCTAGCGCCTGACATTGACTCTAGGGTTTCTTGGCTGTGTAGACTTCCTCAAAATCTTCATTTATGGCTCCAGATTTTTCCTTAAAAGTGTGATTTCCTGCACAACACAATTCAAAGCAATAGATTGCATATATTTGCTATAATTAGTCATTAGTGGTAAAGCTAGAGATATTCTTTCAATCGCATGACTAAAAATGAGGTTTAAACAGGGAGAAAGATGGCCATTTTCACAGCCAGCAGTCATGATATGGTCTGGATCCAAACCATTCATTACTTCCTTGATTTTGTTGAATACCTAGCTAAATGTGTCAATCGTTTCATCGGGAAGAAGTGCTCAACCCAACACAATTGTGTGTGTGTGTGTGTGGTTGTTGATGCCCACAAGTGAAGCAAGGGGGCATGTTGTATTTTTTGTGTGCAAAATGTAGTGTCGAAAACCACCGAGTCCTTGTACTTGGGGTACAACGCCCTTGTCTTGACATCCACCCAAAAGAGAGCTCTAACTCCATTGTATTTATCCACCTGCTTATCAAACAATAATATCAAGCTTTATGCTTGTCTCCTTTCAAAGTACTCAATTTTCATGCTCATATCTCGCTATGACACTTCCTCCTGGTAGCATAGTTCTTATGTTGGACACATCACGCTTCACATAACCAAGACACCTCGGGTCACCACCGTGCACACTTATGAGGCAGCCCATCATCTGAGATGTGGTTATGTTCTGGTTGTGCGAAGTTTGGAGGAACTGAAGTCCTCCTCGCATAACTTCCAGTGAGGCTGTTAGTACTGTCTTCTCCCAATTTGCTTCACCATTTTGTTTGTGTGCTCTCCATTGAAGACCGTGACAGTCCAAATCTCATTCCTCTTCCCAACAAGCATTATAGCTTTACAATCATGTCGCAGCACCCTGTTCTTCTTCCTCGTGTCTTTCACATCCATCTTGAGGCCAGCTTGCTTGCTACGTGACTAAAAGTGCATGTGTTCCCCCATGTGTGGTTTTGGTAATTAATGACAATCTTTGTGGACTAATATTTGCATTGAATTATACTTAAAAGATTTGTCCATAGGGAATGCTTGAACCATATGGTGGTGTCAAGGTTGATTTAAGAAGAAGAAAATGAAGAAGATCAAGTGATGACCAAGATGTTCAATGAGTGATCCAAAGATTGGTCATGTGAGAGTTGAGCCTATGGAAAGTGTGTCTTGAAGAATAAGATGGAGTGGTATCTATTGTATACCTTCAAGACACCAACATGATAAAGAAATAAGAAATGAAGTGCAAGTTCAAGATGATCCATCTCGAAGACATCATTTGCTTGAAGCTTGCCATCCTATGGTGTTCACGGATATGTGAAGATATTCCCAAAAGAGAAGCTATAGCATAGTGAATATGAGGGAGCAGTTTGCAAGTCTTCACCAAGCTAGCGCAATCAAGAAAGGTGTTTCATCTTGAGGTAGACAAGATTGTCGTCATCAAGCTCAAGTGGACTATGTGCAAGGCAAAGGTATGTTCTTAATAGAGTTTCTTTCTTACCGGTCTCGTGGTGTTAGTTGGAGAGACCACTTTATAGGATAGATAGTCGTACTATCAAGAGGGGCTCTCGAGTGAGTAACTTGATCATATCCTTTGGAGAGAGCTCAAGTCTTTGCATAATTGGCATCATATTTCTTGGTTCTTATTTGGTTCTTATCCATGAGAGGATTTAGAGCTTGTGTTAATCTTCATTACAATCTCAACTTCATAGAAAACGTATTTCATATGCATTCTCTACTGCATTCTCAATATTGGTGGTTTTACCAGTTTGTATTTTATAGATAGGTTAAACCTTTCGTAATTTGGTTCTATCCTCCCTTGCTGAACTATGATGGTTCCCTGCATGATCTTGTAGAGCCTTTTTCCTTTTTTAAACGAGCCCAAGATCATCAAAATCGGAGTGCGGATGCAAAAGTTATGGTTGTTTTCGTATTGTTGTTTCTATCAGTTTTGCCTTGGCCGGAATGGCCGGAGTGAAAAGGCCGGACAGTCCGGTATCACGTAGAAATCTCTGATTTCAGTCGTGTGGTTACCATTCAGATGTCCAAATCGGAAACCACCCAAAAACTGGCCGGAATGTCTGGCCCACGCGCTCCAGAGCTAGAACGGTTGGATTTTGGAGGACCTATATAAGGGGCCCTTCTTCCCCAATGGTTACCTAACCATTCTTGCAAGTTTTCTCCTCTATTGTTGAGCTTCTTGAGCTTGCTATCCCTCAATCCCTCCTATTATTCTTGCATACTCTTGAGAGATTTGAAAGCGGAGATCTAGATCTACAACCCCACCAATCAATCTATCCTCTTAGTGAGGGGAACATCTTGGGATCTAGATCTTAGAGTCTTTTGTGGATTTCCTCCATTGTTCTTTCTCTCTTATTTCCCCATAAGATTTTGTAGCTTTGGTGAAATTTGGGAGTGAAGTACTTGAGCACTTCTTGTGTTCTTTCCATTGCATTTGGTGCATCGGTTTGAGTTCTCGGTGAGGATTCGATTGGGTGAAAGGTGAGGAGATTTTTACTCTTGGGTTCTTGGAACCCTAGACGGTTTAGTTGTATTGCATGTTTGTGGATTACTTGAGGCCTACAATTAAGTTGTGGAGCTTTCCCCAAGCTTGTTATTTGGGAGCCTCCAATTGAGTTGTGGAGAAGTGCCCCATGCTTTGTGGGAGGTTACGTATTTCCACCTACAAGTGCACCGATAGTGGAGAGTGGATGAAGCATTTTGTGGCGACGTCCACATGATGATAGGGTGAGGCCTCTCGTGGGGTTGGTGGTCTTAGTACGTCCCACGCCTCCAATTATACGTACTCCCTTGTTAGGCGGAACTCGATAAAACATCATCGTCTCTGTGTGCCTCGGTTATCTCTTACCCGAGCTCTTTACTTATGCACTTTACTTTGTGATAGTCTTCGTGCTTGAAGTATTATATCTTGGTATCACATAATTGCTTGTATTTCTTAGCATAAGTTGTTGGTGCACATAGGTGAACCATAGTATATATATACATATTTTGTGCTTGGAAAGTAAACGCTAGTTTTATTCCGCCTTTGTGAAGCCCATCTCATAAAAGTTTTAAACTGCCTATTCCCCCCTTTAGGCGGTATTTGTGTCCTTTCAGTGACTTTTGTGCACTGAAGTTGCTCATGTCTATGCTACCACCTTATCCCATTGCAGCAACACCAGAAGTATCCTTTGTAGAATTCTTTGCTTCATCAATTGGTTTTCCAGCATGGACACACTCAAAAATCCTGCTAAGAATTGCATCCTTTGACACACCTCTTGCTGTGCTATACTTGGTGTTTCCAATACGTGTGCCGAACCCAAACTTGAAAGCATAGTCATTGTATACTTGCTTTGCTACTTCGAGGTCATCAAATGTGACACCAACGTAAGGAACAAGAGGCTGCGAGCAAATCTCTTCACCAAATTCTTTAGCAGCAAAAGAAGCATTGCCACTTGCTGCACTTTCTGCCCCTGCAGCAAATTGTTGACCAGAGTTTCTTGAAGTAGCATATCCTTCATAAGAAAATTGTGGCATAGAAAATCCTTCAGCAACATATCCTTCAACACCATATCCTTCAACAGCAAATGTTTCCGGCGGCTGGTTGAGGTTGAATCCTCTGAGTATGATATCGGCAACAAAACCCTACAATTCAAATAGAAAAAGTTCAGGTCGAAGCATTTTCTACAGAAAAATATGATGAAGCTTTAAACCATATATGTGCAACCTTTAAAGATGAAGCAATAATAGTTTCTGCATACTTTTTCTACAATACAATACATGTTCTTACTGCAGATTTTGGTACAGTATAGTACATCACATGTTCTTGAAGCAATAAAAGTATCCAAAGCAATAATAGTTGGATTCATGCTGCAGACTTTTGCTACAGTACAATACATGTTCTATTGATTTTACTTCAGACTTTTTATACAACATAATGTTTTTATGCTACCTTGTAGCATCATTTCAAGCAACGATGGTGTGAAACGCTAGCAGGAAAAATTAGGGAGAGAGAGCTCACCGATGGAGCTAGCTCTTCAAGCTTTGGATCATGATGGTAAAAACACAGGGGGATTCACGTGTTGGCCTTGAATCAGTTTCAGAATAGGCCTCCCGGCACCGGCACTCGCCGGATCAGAGCCATGTTGATGTCGTGATGCAGGATTCGATCCACCGCTTGATGCGATGATTGGCGGAGGATTGAGGTGGTGAGGGTGGCCAGGAGGTGGGTATAGTATGGAGGAGCGAAGATGGCTCATCTCCGGTGCCACGAGAGGAGATCGACGCCATGTCGTCCTCACAACAACGACCTCCGTGAGAGCCGGCTCGCGTTAGTTACGTTTGATAAATTTGCTACAACAAAATGTTTTCTGCTACCTTGTAGCAGAAGCGGAATAGTGCGCATCTGAGGTGGTGATCGGACGGTTCGGGATTGCTTGATCGGATGGCTCCGGACCCAGGGGATCTATTCCCCAGGGGACGCGTTACACGGACCTTTACACAAAGGGCTACAATATCAGTATGAGGCAGATCAAACATGGAATTTCAACTTACACCTAGGCTTGAAAGGAGAGGGGTGTTTTGTTAGTAAGATTGTGCATTTTGTCTTTCTTTTGTCATGTAGTTTACTTCAGTTGTACACCTAGTTTCGTCTATGTACGAACAAGGTACTTTTTTTATTTTTTGACAGTAACAAGGTACTTAGTCTTGGGCTTATCCCGTTAGTTTCGTAGTCAGGTGGATCTGCGATGCGCCAGAGCGGTGGGATGGCACGATCATCACGGATCATGGAATGCCCAAATATCCACCTTTTGGTTAACTCAGTTGTAAAGAGAATAAAACTAAAAAAGATAAAAAGCCATAAGGTTTCACGCACCAAAAACCTCGTGTTCTTTGTCTCTATGTTTCACTGCGCTGAGTTTCAAGGAGATTCAGACAGGGAATTGGCAATTAGTATCGGAGCACACGCTTGGGCTCTGAGGAACATGGAGAACGGGAGGACCTCACATGCTACGACAAGCACACCACCAACAGAGGACGGATGATCTGAGACACCGCCGCTCCAACCTCGATAGATTTGTGGTAGGAGTCGCGCTCACCGGAGACGCAAGGAGGTCATCGTCCATGAGCGTATGATCCAGGAGCGGCCAGTGTAGGCCAACGTGCTTGTATGTCCAATGCTCTCCTCCACCAACTACATCGAGTGGGAATCTTCTCATGCAGATCAATCTAGAGGCATGCATGTTGTAGCACAAAGTGGAGGGTAACACACCAAACATGCCAATGGACAAGGCCGCACTCATGACGATACTATGGGCATGTCCTCCAGAAGTGGTGGGCACGCTTGTGCTAAAGAAGAAGAAGAAGTTGACCAAGGAAGCTTGCTTATGACACACACTTTCACATCTCGCACTTACACTTAAGTTTGCTTAATTGTCCATGATACTTAGTGTATTTACTACTCTGCAAGCTTTACATATTGTTATTCATACTTGAAGTTTCTGAGATCTATCACTTTATGAGATGATTGCTTGCGATTATTTTTGAATTATGAACCATTTAACTTTGTGTAGTAATGATAATGAATTATAATATTTCTATTGACAAAAAACTCCAAAGTCCATATTAGTTTTATCATCTTTATGCATGAGGATGAGTATAGGTTAAGCTTGAGGATGGCGATGCATGAAAAATGCATCCATGAATTTTTTAGTTTATTTTCACATATTCCAATACATTTGCATGTCTCTACTGTTATATCAATGTTTTATATTGATTTTTGGGGATTTACCAATGATCCCCTTTATTTGGGTTATAAATCTCTAGAACAGGAAAATCCTTTTTTTCTATATTTTTAAGCTTTACGGACCTTAACAAAGTCAAAATGGATCTAGGATTTTTCGTGGAGCATTTTTCATCAAAGATGAAGACGTTGAGATTTTGGACCATCAGAGAGGAGCCACAAGGGCCGAGAGAACCCAGGTAGTGCGATCAAGGCCCAAGATTGAAAACAAAAATGCACCACCTAGGGGTTCTCCCCTCGAGCGTCCACAGCCATCCGTCTTGATCTTAGAGTCCATGTTTTGATGAAAAATGCATATAAATAAAGTCCCTATCATGATCTCACAAGAGATGGAGCGGAAACACAGAAATACCAAAACAGAGGCAGAACCAGCGAAGATTGTAAGGGAAACACCACCAGAGCCATCCCCGGTTGCATCTCGACCCTCTCCAACATCACCATCATCATAGTATCCATGACAAAGAGGGAGTAGTCCACCTCTAGACTATGTGTTTGTGGCGTAGTTTGATCTACATCTATCGTGTGCTATAATTATTTAGAACTATATGTGATGCCTTACATGATTATGGTCATATATGTAATTCGTATGTGATAGATCTTTGTCTTATGAGATGATATATGAGACTCCAAATTCTGTTATGCGTCTGATGTATTGATAGATGCATAGTCATTACCTTGTTCTTAAGTGCTTGTTCTGATCAAACTTGTATGCAAGGGTATATGTGGGCGAACATGTGCATTAGATGGAGTAACATGGTGGTAGTGATTGGATTGTGACAGAAATTCGAGATCTACTATAGTTTTTACCTTTCTTTGGTTACCTCACTAGTGAGACAGTGAATGCATGTGTTACAATCATCTAGTGACAACAAATATGATCTTATTTGCACAAGGTACCATATTTGTCATTCAAATATCATGTCAAAGTATCTAAGGTTATACTCTGTTTATTCTTAATTCTAGATATCATGGAGTTTTCATTTTCTAGAGGAGTGTAATTGAGATGTGTTGCAACATCTTAATAATAGGACGTGATGCCCATATGAATGCTAATCAAACACCGTATGGAATTTTCAACAATATTTATGTCATATGTGAGTTGTTTTATGTCCAACATGATTTATGAGAGAGTGGACAACTGAACCCATGAACCCTAGTGCAATTTTTAAATATAAGAAACGCTTTTTACTTTCTTTTACTTTCATTTTTTGCGACAATTCAATTTGTAAATACAAAAACACATTTACTTTCTGCAAGCATATAATAACCCCCAAAAAACTTTACTTTACCTTTTTTACTTTCCAATTTTAGTTATAGATTGCTTTACTATTTTATTTAACTTTACAATTCTAATATGAAGCCTTGTTCTTAACAACCACATGGTGGAGTTGAGGGCACAAGACAAAAAAATTGCAGGTTGCTACAAGAGGCTGGAAAAAAGAAGTTGCTAAGATCCCCGAGAGTTCAATATAAATCCTCAAGTTACCCTTGTGGGAAAAACACATTTCCTACATCACTCTGCACTTGGAGTCACAACGAGTTGGCACATACAGAGATGGTGCCACTCAGTCGCTGACACGCTTCAACGCCCATGATGGCGACGGTGACAATGTGCAACCACGTATCCAAGCCGCGTTAAATGGGATAGACACCGGCGTCACCGAATCATTGAATTTTGGTGATGAATCCAACATGAAGATCTGCCACATCGGCACCATCATGTTCACATGTCACAATGGTGAGCACAATACCCTGAAGGAGGTGTATTTCCTTTCTCGCATGTAGACCAACATTGCAAGTCTCGGTAAGTTTGACACGATTGGCTACGAGATGCACATCCACAAAGGTTTCCTCCGCTAGTGAGATCCTGCTAGACGGCTGCTAGATCGTGTGGAGAGAAACCATAGTGACATGTACGTGTTGCACCTAGAGATGGTGTGGCCTATGTGCCTCTCTTCCCGCACACACGACACAACATGATGCTGATATGCCTATTATGGACATCTGCACTTCAACGCACTCTGTAGGCTCGCCCGCGACCACATGGTGTGGGGCATTCCTATGATCGAGCGTGTCGAGCAACTCTGTAATAGCTGCGTAGTAGGTAAGCATAAGAGATTCACTTTTCAGACCAATCAAACCTGCAAGAATGACCTGGTTGATCTGGTGCACGGTGATCTTTGCAGACCAATCAAACCTGCGAGACCGTAAGGTAAATTCTACTTTAGCCTCGTAGTAAACAACTATAGCAAGTACATGTGGGTCAAGATGTTGGCCACAAAGGATGAGGCCAGCTCAACAATCAAGCTCTTCACCTTTGCTGCTAAAACGGAGGCGAAACAAAAAGTGCATGCTCTGCGCATTGACTGTAGTGAAAAATTCACCTCTAGCAATGTGAATGCGTACTTGGGGAATTAGGCGTCAAGTGAAACCTCACAATGCCGTATTCCCACAGAAAAATAGAGTTGTGGAATGGTGCAATCAAATGGTGGTGGGCATGGCCCGCTGCCTACTCAAGGTGAAGAGAGAGTGCCCGCGTGTCTATGGGGCGAAGCGGTAACATGGAAGTTTACCGCACGCCCACAACGAGTGTCGCCAGCAAGATTCCTTTCAAGGGGTGGCAACCTAACATCCACTACATGCGCATGTTCGGCTCAATCTCCCATGTTAAGATGTTCAAGCCAAAGCCGAGCAAGCTGGATGGTTGGAGTTGTGCCATGTTTCTATTTGGATACGAACTAGGCTCCAAAGCATACTGCATGTACGATCAAATGGCGAAGAAGATCCATGTCATGCGCGACGTGGTATTCAACGAATCCGTCCAGTAGAATTGGGTGGAGAGCTGCAACAATGAACCAACTAATATGACTGCATTTTCAGTGTTCAGTTTCTTGTGTTAGTTAGTAGAAAGTTCATAAGCAGGGATCGCTCGGAGTGGCACACCAAGACCAATGCCAACTCCATCATCTTCATCCATCCACGGCACGTCTCTGATTCTCGATATGGAGGTGGAGTTCATCTCACTGCCTCCCAATATCGGGGAGCATCTCGACAATGATGACGACAAGGCCGTGGTCCACCGGTACAAAACATTTTCCAATGTCTATGATGTTGGCGCGGCTGGTGTCCTACACCTCCTAGATGAAGACGATCTAGTGAATTACACCGATACATGGCAACACTAGCGGTGACGGAAGCCATGCTGGAGGCATGCGCTTGATGGAAGAGAACCAGACCAGGGATCTAGTCGACACGCCGGGCGTTGAGCGCCCCATTGTCCTAAATGGGTTTACAAGGTCAAGAAATATTCATAGGGCAATGTGCCGGTGCACAAAGCCTATCTCATCACCAAGGCCTACGTCCAAAATGCCAGGGCGTTTACTACGACGAGGTTTTCTCCCCTATCGTACGGTTGGAGTTCGAGCGTCTTGGATCATGCTCCTTGCACAAGAGGGATGGGTGGTCCATAACATGGATATCAAATCTTCATTTCTCAATGGAGAACTCGACGTGGTGGTCCTCGTCGTGCATCTACGGGGATTCAAGGTGATCGGCAAGGAGCACAAGGTTCTGAGGCTGAAGGAGGCTATGTAGGGCCCCCCTTCCCAAAATATTGAAGGGGTAAGATGGTCTTTTATTATTAACTGTTGATTATTAGTTGCTAAACCAAATTAGATTATGTTGATCCGCAAAGCCCATACCTAGTATTTACGTATACCAACTAAAACCGACTGCCCGAAAAATACTCATCGTCCTTTTGACGGGTTAACCATCACAATGGCGGCGAGTGGACCTGATTCAGTGATCATCGTAAAAACCGCAACGCGTGAAGCGGGCAAGCAGAGATCCTCGTCGCGAACCATGTCGGCCGTCGTCACAGTGTGCATGATCGCTGAACTGCAGGTACCAGTAGCCATGGTCGTGTCCACTCCAGCAAGACGTGCACGTATAGGTAATACAATATACTAGACTAGCAAGGTGATGATTTTGGATGTACTTTGATAATCACCTCTACCAATTGCAAATCGTGTCTATGCGTGTATCGTTTATTAGTAACTAATAATCAGTAATTAATAGCAAAAGACCATATTACCCCTTCAAAGTTTGGGGAGAGGGGGGACACCGAAGCAAACCTCGGGCCTGAAACAGGCGCCGAGAATGTGGAATGCCAAACTAGACGGAAAGCTTCATAAACTTGGCCTCCACCACATCGAACTGGAGCACGGCGTTTACGTCGTGGCTTTGGAATGGAAAGGCTGCTCATTGGCCTATACATCGACGACGTCATCATCATGGGATCGGAAAATCAAGCTAGACCGGTTCAAGAAGGAGATGAGTCGTATGTTCCGAATGAGTGATCTAGGCATGTTTAGCATTTATCTAGGCATTGAAGTGCACCACGGAAATGACTCCATCACGCTAAACAAGACAGTGTGTGCTTGCAATCCGTGTCCTGTTCCAATGTAGGCAAGGCTCAAGTTGAGCAAGGTGAGTTCAGCTACACTAATGGATGCTACAGAGTATCACAACAATCGTTCGGTGCATACATGTCCTGATATTGCCTATATGCAATGTGGTATGTGAGTCGTTTCATGGAGAAACCCCACTATCAAACACCTAGAGGCGGAAGCACAGCCTAAAAAATGTTGCTGCTACCTGCAACTATGGGTGCCGCTATGTACGATGATCATTGAAGCACGTCTCACTAGATTCAGTGATATGGCGGGAGATGTTGAAGACCGTAATAGCACTGCGGCGTCATGTTCTTCCTTGGTGCCAATCTGATCATCTTGTAGTCATCCAACCAAAAGGTTGTGGCGTTGTTGTCCCGTGAGGCTTAATATATTGTCGGGATGATAGAAGCTTGCCAAGGCGTGTGGCTTGTTCGACTTCTCGGCGATCTACAAGGAGCGGGAAGTTGGAAACTTCATCCTGAAGATTGCCAAAATGTCAACGATTTCTCTCGGCAAGAATCTTGTGTTTGACAACAGGAGCAGACATATCAAGCCTCTCTATCATTTCTTACACGAGTGCATCGAGAAGAAGCAAGCTGAGGTGGAGTTCATAGTTAGGTGGGTCTAGTACCTCGACCTAGGTCTCGGGATGGAACGATCAACACTGATCGCTGGTGCGCCGAGCTCTCCAATTTCCTAGTGCTATTCTTCCACCCAATTTGCCGCTCTTGCTATTATTGTCCATCCTCGATTTGGCTACCGACGAATTCCAGATTTCTATGCTGGCGGTCTTCACAGATTGTCTATTAGCTCTTCTCTACCTCTGGATTGGATGAGATTTGGTTGTGTGCATCTACAACTATCAGTCCGCAGGACTTTAAGGGGTCGTGTCACGCAACTCCGTTTTTATGTTGGCACCATGGGACATGTCGACACCTGTGATTTTCATGGTGTTGATAGAGGCGGGGAATGTCAATAGGGCTGCAACTGGAAAACCAGAAGGTCTCGATGGCTCATTTAGAGATAGAGACCGCTAAGTGATGGAGGTGGCGGGGACTAGGATGCAATGGATATGTTGCTTCGAATCATGCCTTTTCGGGCATGGCTGTGGATTGATTCTTATAAGAAACCGCACACGTGATGCTTGTGAGCCTAGTGATTGGTGCATTGCAGCCGCGACCTTGGCATGTGGGGTGGCAACGTTGGCAGAATTCATTCTTGTGGTGCTCCTCATGTTTTTTTCGAAAAGGGGAATAAGACCCCGGCCTCTGCATCGGTTGATGCACACAGCCTTTTATTTCAAATATTCAAAAATCCAAAATTATTATAACTCAAGGAACCCCAAGGTCGACACATGTATCAACCAGCGAAAAATATGAGTCAAGGAATTAAATATCATGTTCTAGTCTATTAAAACGCAGCCAGCCAGACTGGCTGAAGATGTGCCCAGCGACCATCAGGAGACGGCTACACCCAGTAGCCATGATATCCCGCTGGTCTGGCGGCGATAGGAGCGCCCAAAGTTGCACCCAATGTGCCACCATATGGATAACCTGCAAAAGATTAAAAGTTTTTGTTCTGTTAAATATAATATCATTTCTACATCTCTAAATAGACCAACATAAGGCTAAAACACCAATGCGAATACTAGCCTTAGATGATTTATCAATATTATTCAACCAATGCTCCTCATGTAACAGGTTTCCATATCTAGGGTCAAAACCCTAGGTCTTGTCTTCATTAGTTGTACCCAAAAATGGCGAAACTTTCCTTGCTTAAGGCATTATCTGGAGATCTAAGATTTTCTTCTGGGTCAAAACCTACAATCTTTTGTTGGATGACGATGACGCTTGTGCACTTTTCTATTAATTCTTGGAGGTCCTCTTCTGTAGTCCGGGTGTTGTATTTGGTGGTGGCTTGGGTCCAGCTGCTGCAAGTGATTGATTACCGTGGAGTTAGTCCTTTTTTATTTCTTCTTCTTTCTTTTTTTGGTTGTGTGTATTCTTGATGTTTCGACTAGTTACTCACACTATGTTGGTGCAGAGGCTGAGTGTAATTGCTATCTTCTTCAAATTATTATATTTACTTTATCAATAATTATTTTAATGTGATCCAGGAAATCGGGGCAACCCACATGAACTCCTTCTAAATGACTAAATATGGAATAACTACTACTCCCTCTGTTTTAAAATATAAGATGTTTTAGCTTGTCAAGATAATGTATTTAGACGTCTTTTAGTGAGTAGATTCGGAGTGTACCTCTCCGAACCTACACACTGAAAGACGTCTAGATATATTACCTTCACAAAGCTAAAATATCTTATATTATGAAACGGAGGGAGTACATCACATTAGTAATTAGAATCATATCAGTTCATATTCAAGATTGGATATGGAATAGGGCAAGTGTTCGATCCATATCTCTTCCAATGAAACTTTAACCTAAAACTAAAACAAGGCATACAATTTGAAACCAAATTGGAAAATTTCATTTCTTTTTTTTTTGCATAATAACATGTGTACGATTGGAAATTAAAAGGCAAGTACTGCCGGTGAGAAATTATTTTAGCAATTTTCACGGATATACAGTTCTTTCATAGATGATCGGCAAGCAACATAACCGTAATTTTCACCAGCTTTTTTATGGTGTTCTCCAAAATGTGTCACATGTTCAATTTATGGTTTTTAAAATTTCTATACACTTTATTTTTCTAACGCCTAGTTTGATTTCTGGGCATGGGCTTGTCCAAAAATAGGTGCGACTTATCAATTTATGGCTGGCGTACGTTACGTTCATTCTCTATAGGAACGCAGAGGCATATTCAAAACCAGACGTTCGACCAAAACCAAAAACTAGAATTTGAGAAAGAACTGTTCAGCGATGTTTGGACGGGCTGGAAGCACTCACAAAGAGGCCTGCGGACACGGCCCATATCCGTCCCGCACGAGAATCACGTGCGCTTCTGGCTTAAACCCTACTTCCCCGTGTCCTTCTTCCCGCTGGTTTCCATATCAGTTCGCCCTCGCTCCGTACATATCCCCACACCCGTCCAAACGCAGATGCTTTTGCACCCTCACGCCGCCGGCATAACCAGTTCTCCCCTCCCGTAGCTAATACCCTAGCGCCTGGCGACCGGCTTCCCTATGGAGAACAAGGAGATGAACGACGCCATGGGCAGCCGCCGGCTCCTCCCACCGCTCTACCCCGGCTCGCCCACCACCACCACCAACGTTCCCCGCGCCGGTAACTCCCACCACCAAAATCACTCGCGCCGCAGCCAATTCCAGCACAACCCAGCCGCCACCGCCCGTTTCGCCTCCCAGGCCGGTTCCGGTTCCGGTTCGTCCTCGTACCAGCAACCACCGTCGCCGCTATCCCGAATGACTCACGCGTCGGCCGGCGTGGGAGGCAGCTCCAACTCCAATACCGTCTCACAGGAGGGCATCTTCTTCGGATCCGGATACGCAGGCGGCTCGTCCTCCTCGCCCGGAACCGGTCTGGCTAGCGTAGTGGGCCTGGCGCCGCTCACGTGCACACAGCCGCCGCTGAGTTGGCCGGTCGACCAGGCGTCATCGGGGTCTGGTCTCCGAGCAGCGCCGCTTTTAACCCAGAGCAGGGCCAACAACGACTTGGGGTTGACGGACGAGTACGTCCTCCCACCTCTGCCCGCTTCCCTCGTCGGTCAACAAGCTTTCCAGACGGCGACGGTCGTAGATCTTGAAGCCGTCCACCATGATGACGGTGACTCCGCCGGCAGAAAGTTCGTCCAGTACGTGGATCTGGAAGGGTCGGGTGGCCCTGATCTCAACACCTTGGCCGCTGCCCGCTACAGGGGCAACAACAGCACCAAAGCCCCCTGCCTACCACTCGCATCGCCCACCTGGTCACTCCCGGTCCCTGCTCCTGCTGACCGTTGCGTGAAGAAGGAAGTTGAGGACTGGAGCTCATGGGGGACGATGTCACAGCTCGGGAACAATAGCATTGCCAGTGGAGGCAGCTCATCGGCGTGGATTCCCCAGCAGCCTTACTCCTCCAGCAATACTGGCAATGGCATTATTACCAAAGGCAAAGCCCCCTGGACACCAGTACAATTGACACCATCCAGCTCGATCCCGGCCCCTGCAGGTGCAGCTGACGTTCGAGTGAAAAAGGAAGCCATAGACTGGAGCTGGAAGAATACCATCGCCAGCGGAGGCAGCTCCTCCGCCAACAATGACCCCGTGGTTTTAGGAAGCAAACGGAAGCTGCAGCCTTCTCTGGGTACGGGATGGGGATCAGGCGCAGCCGGTAGCAGCAGCCGTGGGCGCGGTGTCAACAACAACCAGTGGACGCCGGCTGACGCCAACGCTCCGTTTATAGCTGATTTTGCCGATGGGTTATTTACCCAGAATGACATTGACAAGATCATTGCTGACAAGGGCCTCGCTAGCATTGTGCTGACAGAACCTAAGAGGGTCCGGAGGTAACACGACCTATCCGTTAATTTGTCCTTTCCTCCTTCAGAACTGGTCATCATATATAGAAAATGTTTTGGTTTTTGTGTAATGCTTGAGCATATACTAACTAGTTGTAGACTTCGTGTGAAATTTATTTGCAGCATCCTTAAGAACCGGAGTTGGTCAGAAATGTATAGACAAAGAAGGATAGCTCACTTGTCCGACCTTGAGCGTCAGGCTGAGAGACTGCAGCAGGAGAATAACTCACTATCTGCACGAGTGCAGTCACTGCAGGTTTGTCATTCTCAGGATTGATTATTTGAGCATAACTTTTAGTATGGGAGTATTTACAGCCGAGTGACTTTAGAAATAGTAGTTGGACTTATTTCGCGATTGACATAGAGAGTCATCTGATATCAACACCTTCTAATCTTTTGTACTTCGCACGAATCTCAATACTTTGATATCGGATAGTAACTAGAGCAACTCTAATGGATAGGGCAGGCCAAAAAAGTTATAGGCCACCACTTTTGGACATATAGCGCACGAAATCGGTTTTTGTTTTTCTGAATGATGTAAAATAGGGCACGCATGCTGCAATGGATGCCCTAAAATAGGGCACGACTGGCGCGGCAGCCTCTACTTCTTCTCATTTTCACATACATATAACATAGAACAATATTAACTTGATATCAATTGAAGGTAAACAAATGAAATCCAAATGTACTAAATTATTACAACACAAATCAACTAGTTCATAATGGTTCATCAAATCAACAAAAATAACATGGAGTTCATCACAACAACAAATAGTTTATATATGGAGATACACATAGTTCTTTTGACAGCCATAACACTTCCACAACTCCTCGATGAGATCCTTCTGGAGATCATCATGCACATCCACATCACGAATGTCATCGTATGCTTCGGCTTCTTCTTTTTGTGGGCCAACAACAACATCGAGATGTTTTCATCTTCCTCCAAGTCAAACTCTTCATCGAACATAGAGTAATCGAATGAAACCATCTACAAAACACATGTAATTTTTGTTTATTACTATCCATACTACATCCCAAGAACAACAAAAAATAGAGTAAAAACACTCATCTTGACACAAATACTCGAGAACATCTTGGGGGCGTGGCGCTGGCGGTGGCCGCATCGGGAATAGGGGATAGCCTCCGACGGCTCTGCTACCTGCCAGTGGACGGAAGGGCCGGCGGGGAGGCCGAATCGATGAGCGGCGGGGGAGGTGCGGGGCTTCGGGGCGCGCAGCGGCAGGCAATCGATTCAGACCGGGGTCGGGGCCCCAACGGCCATGGCTAGCGGCGGGAAGGGGCGGACGAGGATGTGAGGTGCGAGACAACGACGACACAGTGTTTTTTTTATCTGAGGTCAGGGAGACGGGTGGGCAGCGGCGAGATGCACGGGTGAAGCTTGCGTGCGGCAGTTGACTTGCGCACATGAGGTCTCGGTGTTTTGCAGCAGCAGCTCGCATGCTACAAATATACAACAGGAGTTGGCTATTTTTTGGGCATTTCCAAAAAAGTTTAGGATAGAGAAGGTATTGGGCCTCTGTTGAAGAGGTTTTTCTTTGCTTCAGCTGCCCTAAAAAGTAGTTTATTGTATACAATAGGTGCTTTTTTGGCATCCATTAGAGTTGCTCTTAAAAATGAGGCTTGCTTGGGTACCCCCCCCCCCCCCCAAGGAAATTTTTGATGAGAAAATCGGCTTTGGGGGTTCGAGGGTGGTTTCCGGGTTAGATTAGGAACTGGTCTAGGCCGTTTTTGTGTACCGGTATGCGTATCTAGGTGTTATGTACATATCGTGGGTAGTGAAAAAAGATTTGCTGCCCCCACGTGCGGTTCTGAAGAAAATGCTATGCCACGTCGCATCTCGATCATCGCCGACGCCTCCGATCTTGATCGAACCGCATCTCCTGGACAAACCCTAAGATGCAGACGGAAGGAGAACAAGAGGTGGCCTCGTAGCTGCAGTAGATCGGAGAAGATTTGGGCGAGAAGGAGGATGGGGACGGAGGCGACAGGGCCGACGGTACCTTCATGTGGATCGACCGTTCGGTCTCTGTATTTTACTCAGCAAAGTACGCATACGGGGTCGCGTATACGGATTAAAACAAACTGACCGGATCCGGAACAAACATGTAACCACCGAAAAACAGGTTATTCCCTAAACGATTCCCTAGGGGGAGGGGGTACCGAAGCAATAGTGCTTAAAAATAGTCATTCTCCATTGTCTAAAAAAAGAGAGAAACCCCGATGTTTCATAGAACAAAGCTAAGATTTGGGGTTTGTCTATGTCTCAGTCGATTGAGATTTTTTGAAGTCTCAATCATCTGAGAAAAGTGCAACTGTAGTTAAAGGAAATATACAACTCGTGTATTTTTCTGCAGAAAAGTGCAACTGAAACAAATTGCACTTTTTTGAACAGCCAGTTGAATTTTTTTTTAGATGACTGAAACTTAAAAAATTCTCAGTTGACTGAGAAATAGCAAAACCCTAAGACTTGTCGTAGCTAGCAACCCATCGTCCTCCTTGACCCTGTCCCTTATCTTCTTATACTAGACCCTTCCTATGTTGTCCTAATAAGTAGTTTATTGGGTATAAGAGGCGTTTTTTGGCATCCATTCGAGTTGCTCTTAAAAATAGTCATTTTCCATTGTCTAAAAAAAGAGAGAAAACCTGATGTTTTAGAGAACAAAGCTATGATTTGTCGTAGCAACCCCATTATTCGTCCTCCCTGATCCTGCCCCTTACCTTCTTATACTAGACCCTCCCTCCGTCACCGCCCCTCCTCTCTCACTGCATCCTTCCTTGTGGTCTACTTTACCTTTATCCATGTCCTCATCTCCTTGTTAGCCTTCTTGCCATCCAAACCCATCTTATGTCCAGACCATTGCCTTGCTGACCCTGATGGATGGATGAAAGAATGCATTCCTTCCTGAAGACTCGGGACTGAATGGTATGAAATAACATAATTCAATACTTTTTAGCTAATGGAAGCTTCATTACCCCGGACCTTTGCATTCAAATGATGCATGCAACCTATACTAATACAAGGTTTTTATTACAAGTCACCAAACAATTGCTTTGTCAAACGTGAGATAGGCCAACAAAGATATCATAAAATGCAGTCTAACATGCCGCCACATATAACTCTGAATATTTAAGAAGCACATCACTGGTACGCCATCCAAATCTCGTAAACCACATGAGCTTCTTTCTTCCAGGCTCTACCCGACCATATGTTCCACCTTTGATAACAAGGCCCGGGACTGCAGCTAACTGGTACACGAGAGTAGCACCTGTATAATAGAATAGAATTTCGTTTTGTCAGAAAACAATGTAATTTGTACATAGCTAAATTGATCAAAACGCAGGTGCCACCCTCACCAAAATAAGTGATCTTGAAGTAAAAAAATGTGGAATACTATTGGGTGGAGTAATATCAAAGGATAAATATACATCGCAACATACCATACATCTGAAAGAAAAATCGTAAAAATAGACGTTGTCGTTTTGGATAATCTCTCGTTCAAGAACAGAAGTTTCAACAAGTATCGCGCAGAAGGATGACTCTCGGAATAGGAACCAAAGGAACACTTTGATGTCTAGTGGTACTCTGTAGTTTAAGTTACAGTAGATGTATAAGCCAAGTAAATCCAACTAAAAATAGGTGTTGTCGTTTTGGATAATCAGACAAATATTGGCCTATAAGTGTACGCTGGAAGTTCACCTGAGTATGCTGCTTGTCCTCAAGTCAGGGATATACCTAAAAGGACGTATTCATCAGTCACTCGTCGTCCCAAAATCTATCTGATTTCTCATTTCCACAAGAAATGACCCAATTGTCTAAATGTATTCCTAACTCTAATGAGATAAATGTTTTAGACAATCCTCTTATATTCGTTGTTTCCTTGTCTATTTTCAGAGTACAGTCACTGGTCTTACAGCTGAAAAGAATGAGATGATGATCAAGCTATATGGATTCCAGCAGGAAATGCAACTAAAGAACGGTACGCTATTTTATTTTATATAATCAAATATTTAGTTTTTATCTTATATTCTTGTAGAGGGCAAAACAATATAGTAATCATCGCAGTGCAATACAATTGCCAACAACGTTTATCTTGGGTCTTTTTTCTGAAAGATGTAAATTTAATCTACCTTGGGTTTTACAACCGAATTTTCTCATGAACATTGCATTTCATTAATTTTGTGTGGCATGAACCTAGCAAAAAAAAATTGTAGATGGGATAGGACCAACTATATGTTGCATGCGCATAGCACATATCTAAATTGTACTAATTGTTGTGTGAAGGTTACCTAGATAACAAATTATTTAACAAATATTTTTTATCTTGTTATAGCATTTACTTTTTGCGGCTTTCATCAACTGTATCGAGGTGGATAAATCATCCATAGTCGCCAGCAAGTGCATCTCCCACATGCTAGCTCTTATGGGAAACACACTCGTTTATTAATTTCTAGTAACATATGTGAATGCATTTGTTGTCCTCGTGTGATTGTGATTTTTCTAGAATAAGATATATAGGAACACATAAGAATAGGAAACCTGAGAGCTAGCAATATAAGAGTTCTCTAGCTATAACTAGACAACAATTGATAATATGCAATAGCTAGATTGCATTTTATTTGTTGCAAGCTACATTACAGACTTACAGTTGATAACGTGCAATAGTATGCATTGGCTATGTCCTATGTGTACGCCACCAGGAGAGCCATGTGCTGACACTTAGCTACATTTCGTAGCACATATATATAAGTGATCCCACAAGGCCATGTGACGCACTGTAGTAAATCTTCAAAGTTAAAAATAGGTTGCTTGTTTGTAGCATTCCATTGAACATTTTATTTTCCGACAATATATAAAGTTCAGTTTATCAAGCGTTCCCTAGGGTTTTATTGCTGAGTTAGTGTATTTCTTAACTATATTTAAAATACACACGCCAGTTCACAAATAATTTAACTAGTTTTTACTCGCTTTACTACTTCGCATGCTCATAATGATCGAACAATGTGTTGTTTCCATCAATCTCTGCTAGTCATTAACCTTTTATAACAAGTTATTAAATATTTTTTGGGTACTAACTTGAATGTGTGCTGCCTAGCTTTCTATATTACAGCCATCAGATAAATACAAACCTTTGTTGGAATATATATATGTTTCTGTAGTTTATGTCAGAGACATAGCATCTATATTTTCTCCTTATCAGATAGTTTGTTGCTTTTATGAATTAAGTTATGATGCCAACCTTCTTAGTAGTAAATGAAGTGGTTTAATACTAGGTTACCATTTTGATAATTTCTAAAGAATTAATGTATTATGCACTTTAAAGAATCAGGTACATTCACTTCATCAATCTATTCAGAAGTCCTTTTGTTTTCTCTTGTTATATGTCGCTTCCATTTTGTAAGAATATGTGTTATTCCTACTCTTGATGTCTTACTTTCTCAATGTGTTTTTTCCCAATAAACTCATCGGTGTAATCAAATCTGTAGTTTTGTCAAGTAGGGTAGCTTTGTAAGTTCATGATATAGGCACGCTAGCTATTTGCCCCATGTTTACCACTAATTTTTGATCACATCTAATTATTTATGAGCTCTTACCAAGTTCAGTCACTAACCCGGATGCTCCAATTTACCTGTACAGATATGAATAAAACACTAAATGCTGAAGTCCATCGTCTCAAACTTATTCTTGGTGAGAGTATGGGCTCTGGTGCGTCAAACAGCTCAGGCCAAGAGAGGGGCCCTCAAATGATGCAACCGGAGCATCCAAGAAAACATAATCATCAGCTAGCTCAGCTGCAGCAAGAGCAGGAACTACAGGAGCTTGATAATTTTATCAGGCAATAGATATTACAAGGAATTTTCTCTTGAAATGGTCAAGTTGAAAACCCACTTATACTATATAATATTATGTAGTAGGACTGGTGGAATAATCCATCCTTTTTTGTTGTGTCATCGTGCAAAACGTATTGTGTAAGATGTTTCTTAATATATTTTCCCATACTTGGAGGGACAGTGGATTATGTATGGTTCATGTATTTATATTGTAACTTTGTGGTAGAATAATATAAGTCAAGCTAATTTCCTTTTTAACATTTCCTTGTGGTTTTTTAATCATTTCTCCTTGAGGATTTAGGACCAATATGCTATACTAGATAATACATGCTTCGGTGTCCTCCCCCTCCTCCTAAACTTAGAAAATTGAAAACACAAGGTAGGACTAGGATTGACCAATACCCTTTCGGGTCGGAGGCATGAAGGGGTATCAGACAATCCTGGCCATCCTTGTGTTTTCAGTTTTCTGAGTTCGGGAGGAGGGTGAGGACACCGGAGCAAAACTCATACTAGATTCTCTATGTGAACCCGGAGGAACAGTTATTAAGCAGATCATTTAAGGACATGCTAGAGAAGCTCATAGATCAGAAAGGATATTCAGGGTGTGTATGTGTGGTTAAATAAGACCCATGTACTGACCACAACAGGAAGAATGTTTCTTTTCTCGGTCATGGAGCGCCAGGAGCGGGGACATTGCAGAAAACAACAGATAAGACCAGAAGATAGGTTAGGGAGCGGTTTCCATGTCTCGAGCAGGTCTGGTAAGAGCATCACACAAATACTAACTTAAACCAATGGATCTATTTGGTTAATGTTCTCATGTTGAATTTAACACTAATAACCAATCTGATCCAAGGGTTGTCCATGTACTGACCACAACAGGAAGAATGTTTATTTTCTTAGTCATGGAGCGCCAGGAGCAGGGACATCGCATGAAATAACAGATAAGCCCGGAAGATAGGTTAGGGAGCGGATTCCATGTCTCGAGCAGGGCAGGTAAGAGCAGTAGACAAATACTAACTTAAACCAATGGATCTATTTGGTCAATGTTCTCATGTTGAAATTAACACTAATAACCTGTAACTACCTCGGTGAATTACGCTCCTAGTTACAAGCCTGGATGAGCAGAAATGGTTGAAATAGTATGGTGGGCCCCAAATGCCACTCACAGGTAGACCTTTCGGCCGTCCCAACCATTTCCAAACATCGGGACAAGAACGGGCGGCGTAATCGGCAGGCGAAGGGATCAACTACATACACAAATGAGTATGTATGCAAGCCACCATACAATAGTACATCAGAGCCATTCCATCTAAAAAGAAAGGAAATATAGCAACGCCATACGGCAAGATCCAAATATCCTAGATAGATATAATAGTTTAGGATATCTCCTCATACATCAAACATCAGAGTATCAGGCGGAAGCGGAAGACAAAATCCGAGTACGGATAAGAAGCAAATCGGCATAAGGTGCCTCATAAATAAGCACATCCCGCCCACAGATCTCACGGATCCCCGTTCCCGGAATCTCTACACCGAATGATCGTTGCCCACGTCGTCCGTCTCCTCCACCCAGTATCCATCTTGCGAGTTTACCTGTTCATCTGAATCAAACAATTTATCGTGTGAGACCCTAGGGGTACTCAGCAAGACTTTATGCCTCTAAAGGGGACACAACCTGGGGTGACGCAATTGCAGCAAAAGATAAACCCTAACAATTCTAGAGATACTCGCTAACCATCCGCCTAACCAGAGATAGACGGATGTCCGTGAATTATTAATAACAGTTATAATGGTAATGTCCACAGATCCATCCTCCTCCTCGCTTACCAACGAGGAAGCGGACGAACAACCCCCCAATCCGTTGGCAGTTTTATTAACCATTACATGAGTGTTGCACTATTTACTAGTCAGTTATTAGTCAAATTAAAAGCGGTACTTTAGTTATTCTTGTCTATGATCGAGAAACTGTGCTCCAAGACGTCCATAACCGCGGACACGGCTTTTAGAAAGTTTTACCCTGCAGGGGTGCACAAATAGCAACACACACTCGATCAACCTCGGAAAAACCAAATCAAAACCAACAAAGCAGTCACGACAAAGCGATCACAGGATTCAGAAATATTTCAGGGGGCCACCCTATTGAGCTACCCGCAACGAAGTTAGCTGACTCCGAGACGGCCTCAAGGTTTGTGGAGCCGGCTGTAAACGACTGGGAACCCGAAAGTGTCACTGGGCTTGTCGATACAGCGAAAATGGGTCACGGCCCTAAACAGTACAGTGTGCAGTACCTCGCACAATTTAAATCAAAGCAGTAAAGCATGGCATAAGTACAGGATAGTAAATAAAACCTCAAACTAGTTTGTGGCCCCAAGAAATAAGAATGAATCAAGCTCTGGCTCAGGGGGGTTCATAAGCCTCCCGGATGTGGATAGCGCGAATATTCTTGGAACAGGAATCAAGTACTCGGGGTCTTACGGGACACAAGTGAGCCTGAAAAACCAAATAGCGAATATGGCTCACCGAAGCCACTTTCATTAGTTATCCCATTACTACTCCGATTAAGTTGTTTAGGTACCTCATTATCCATCGGACACTCACATACCCTACACATGCTGTTCTACGACTCGCATGGCTCAAACAACTCCTGTAGTAATGGCTCATGGGATGGAGGAACAAGCTTCGGTGGGGTTAAAAGTAAAGGCTATGCAATACTTGGGATTCAGATTAATGCAACCGCGACTCAATGATGCAAGAATAAGATAGAGGCAATAGGTACTATATGTATGCAAGCATGTGGTAGTGCTTGCCTGGCAGCTCAGTTGAAGCGAGAGACGGATCTGGGTAGTGCTCCTGGGTCTCTTGATATATCCACTGCTCAGCGTCTATTCGAAGAAGAACCAAACAAGCAAGGGCCAACATAAATAAAGTGCACAAGCATATGAATTAAATGCGACAAGCAAACAATCATGCCATGATGAATGATGCACAATTTGCATGGCATTAATGTAGCATGGCATGGGTGAGGTGTGGAATACAAGAATAAACATTTTTATTGGGTTTTAATCACATTTTAAACTCATATTAGTTGCTGTATACTTTATATTTATATGATGCATGCTTCAAAACAAAACAAGGAATGCATAAACAGAAAGGTCTCGTCGAGCTAATCATTTTAGACATATCATTTGTCAAATTTGGAGTTATAAAACAAAAGTTATTAATTAATTAAGGTAAAAGGGCATTTTATTGTAATTTAAATCAACTTGAAATTTTAAGTGTCCAAAATATATTTTGAAGGGCATATTTGAATTCCTCACATTTTTCTGATTTGAAAACATATATTACTTGTATTATTTGGATTTGTATTTTAAAAGTTATTAAAAACAGATTTAAATTTGAATTTGAATTAAATTTGAAAAGATTTGAATTAAAACCGATTACAGGAAAATACTTTTGTCACTAGCTCGAACCTAGCCACAGCCAATGACCAGTGGGGCCATGCTGACTGGGCGACACGAAGCGTGCTGGGGCTTTTCTCACTGCGCGGAAGGCTAGCCCAGAAGGCCGACAGGTGGGACCAACGGCCTCGCAGGCCCACGTGACAGCGGCGACCAAGGGGTGACACGCGGCCCCACGGGGACTGCGGGTTGAGGTTTACGTAACCTGGGTACCTTTTTCCAAAAAGGATCTAGAGGCTGGCAGGTGGGCCCGTGAGGAGTGCGGCTTGAGGAGTAAAAGGAACAGGGGGTTATGTGAAAAAAAATGGCGGCGGCTACTGTTGTTCTTCTCTGGATATGTCTGTCGACCGATCGGTGCGCGGCAGCGGCAGGCGCGGCGCGTGGGGGGTTCGATCCTGGGACCTAGGGCTCGCGCGCGGAGGGCGGAGCCACTGCGGTGGGCTGGGGTTGTTGCTAGGAGGGCGGACGGGGCCTAGTTGGGGCTTGGCGCTACGCGGGAGCGAGCAGACAGAAGCGAGCGGCGGCGCGCGGAGGGCGTTCGACGGTCGGTCAGGCGGCACTAGACGGTGATGGCGAGGCGGACCATGTCAGGGAGGGAGAGGGGCTCACCGCGGGCTTGACGGTGGGCTCGGATCGGGCAGGCGTGCAGCGGATCGGCGGTGACGCTGGCGGCCGGCGAAGCTAGGGTTTCGGGCGACGCGTCGGTGGTTCTGGTGGTTTCCGCCCTTCTCCTCCTCGACTCCGGGTGCAGGCAGGCTCCTGGGGTTCCACTTGGTCTTCCTCGACGTCCAGTCACCGCGCCCTCCTTCTGCTACGGTGGCGGTGGGGTGATGCCGACGGTGGCCGGCGTTGGGGGTAGCTGGCGGCAGTGGAGAAGAAGGGAGGGAGGCCAGGGCGCCTCGGCCAGATCTGGATAGGCAGAGGAGAGCCGGGAGTGGTGGTAGATAGCAGAGAGGAGAGGGAGATGCCGTGCGGAGGTGGGGTAGATGGAAAAGGTGGCTCGGCCACCTTTCCCTCCTTCCTCCTCACGTGCTTGGTCTGGGCAGGGCAGGGCAGGTAGGGGAGGCTTCCAGGTGGGGCAAGGTGAGGCCAGGGAGGCAGGCGAGGCTCGGGCTGGTGGGGGCATGCATGCAGAGAGAGAGCTAGAGGGAGAGAGGGTAGCCTCGGGTAGATGTTAGGGTTGGGTAGGGGAGGCTCGGGCTAGGGTTTAGGGGAGAGGGGGTAGCTAGGTGGGATCGGGGTGATCATGTGGCCAAGTGGGGCCAGCTAGGTAGAGAGGAGAGAGAGAGGCCGAGAGAGAGGGGTGGTAGCTAGGGTAGGTCATGGTTTAGGGTTTAGGAGAGAGGGTATGGTGATGATGGGGTAGATAATAGGGAGGATCTTAGCTAGAGGGTAAGAGAGAGATGAGGTATAGGGTTTTGTCAAGATCAAGCAAGATCAAGCAAAGAGCAAGCAAGACCTAGACAAGGAGTGGAAGACATAAAAGATGGTGAGGTTTTGTTGGAGTAGCTCATGGTGGTGGCTTTTATCAAGACCAACTAGAGCAAGCCGAAGGAGGGGGAGAGAGATGAGAGGTGATCCACTCAAGAAAAGAACCAAAAAAAATCCAAAGGACTAGAATAAGGTGGTTCTTGCATGGGCCATGCAAAATGATAATTGCCATGATTAAATCTTGTGAAAACAATAAGATTAACATGGCATCATTCTTATGCATTCCCAAAGTTGGAATAAAGCCAAGCAAAAGGATTGTAGAAGAAAGTCCCAAGTGGAGTAGATGGAGATGATCACCATTGATTATAATTGGGACTTGCTAGTGTGTATATTCCACTAGATGTTTAATAGTCCCAAAAATATCCCAACATGAGCATAATTCCATAATAAACCATATGGAAGCTGGGGGAAAGGGTTCCACTCACAAGGCATGCAAAGGTGGCCATGTGGCTCTCATAAACCAATAATGTGAAAACAACCTGATGCTAAGATGAGAGCATGTGGAAAAGAATTGGATCCATCCCAACCCACATGAGCTAGAGGTAAACTCAAATAAAGTGCAAAGCTCATATTTAGTTGGATGGTGGAATTATAAGGTGGTGAAAGAAAAGGTGGTGGAGTGGAATAAAAGATATGCCCCCAACTCAACTTGGGCATTAAACAATATATCAAGAACCAAATACAATATCAAGAGGCAAATACAATTAACAATGCATATGAGATAAGAACCAAACAAAAAGGGGTTTTATATGATGCTCAAATGCAAGGTGGCATGATGACATGAGCATGATATAATTATGATGCAACAATTATATATAGGAAGTAGCATTTATATAGACTAGGCTAGTAGCATTGCAATTGTTAGACAATTGGGATGCTACAACTCTTCCCCACTAAACAAGAATCTCGCCCCGAGATTCCTAGGAAAAGAAAACAACACAAGGAGAGGCGGGTGTTCGAACGAAGGTGACCCTCACGTTCCCAAGTTGAAGAACAACAGAATGGTGCGACCACTACACCTTGCAAAACTTTCTAGACTTGTTGCGAGTCTTGCGTTTTGCTTGAGAAACAACGGGTAGAATAGTTGAAGGATTGTCGTGAGACAAGAAGGATAGGATGGGCATAGCTCCGGTTTTCTCAAAAAAACAAGATAAAAGAATAAGCCACTTGTGAAAGAAAGGACAAGATGATGTATCATGGATAAAGAAAGGCACACCATTAAGATTAAAGATTTACTGATACGAGAGAGAATGAATCTTTGTCTCGCCGGAAGAAAAAGAGCTAGATTGGAGAGGTTTTGAACCACTATGACAATAGCATCGTACCTTCTCTCGGATTAGAGAAAAGAAGTACGGAAACAATATTGCCTTCAAACAATAGAGTCCCTTGATATCAACAGAAAGATTTAGTTAGACATCGTCGGATTAGATTCTTCTTGCGCCGGTAAGACTCCAAAGGATCACGCAATTGAGGTGCGCGGATATAACTTCCAGAGACGGATGTGAAGCTAGATCATGGTGGAATCCCGAGAAGCAAAGAATATGGAGGATCTGGAGTTTATTGTAGAGATACTTATTGCTTTCTTTAACCTTGAGGCTAATGCAATAGATTTGCGGCTAATGGCATCAACCATAATTGGCTTTACCACAGAAAAGATTTGATGAGACAAAGAGAGAGATAGTTACCTTCCATATTGTTTGGGGATGTCAAGCACCGGTAGAAAGACGAGGACAGAAAAGGGTTTGCGTTTGTTTCCACCAGATAATTGAGGATTTTGCTCCGTGTAGAAAGGGTGAGATAACCACAAGAGATTATTGATTATTTTCTTCGAGAGAGCACTCCGGAAAAACAAAGATGGAAGTAAAAGTATCGAGGGATAAAGGCCACTTCTAACTTCCGTGGAATGAGTGAAATCACATTAATTCACCAATTCAATGTACAAGAGCGAATGATAGGAGTAGTGGTATGGTAGCTACTCCATCCCGCACTCAAAGCATTACTCCGCACATGAATAAGAAAACCATGCAACCCAACTACCGAAACAGACTGAAGGTATTGACAAAAACTCAAGGAACTTCGTTAGAAAACAAGGATAGATGCAAACGATTCACCGGATCCAAGATAGATAAGGGTGATGATGTTGTCGTCAAATCATAAGTAACCAGCCACCGGAAAGATATGAAGGAAGATCACGGAGACAACTGCAAGATTCAACAGCTACAGAAAAGATAGCACCAACTTGAACAGAAGGAAAACAAGATCTGGAAGGTCTTCATGGCCTCCGGTGGATTGAGTCTAGACGATAGAGCGAGAGGGTTACAAGAGATTACTTACGAGACAGAGGTGTAAATAACTCCATGTTCTTCCTGAAATGATTGAGAGAAATTTAGCAGTCTTGAGGAAGATCTTTAGTGAAACGACGATGGTAACTTGCCAACAAGGAACAACTCAGGATTGGATTGAAGATGGAAGATGGAATTAACAATGGACTTGCTGATTCTAGAATTGAAGTGATGTATTTAGCAGAAGGACGTGGTCGAAATAGGTGACTTCAAGAAGCCAGAATTCACGCTTTGAGAACTTTGCACACATGTAGTGTTCTCGAAGCTTGAGAGAAAGAGACATAGATGATCTTCCATGTTCTTCCATTGATATCGAATAGGCAAGCATATTAACAACATATACCACCATGGATTAACAGGATATTCCCAGAATATCAAGTTCAAGAGGCGGAAGAAACGAACAAATAATCGAAACACTTTCTGAGCTCAACGCTCTTTGAAAGATCCATATTAAGAGCACGGGTTCGTGTTGCAGAAGATGCACTGGAAGAATAGATTATCTGGTCCTTCGAAAGAAAAAGAGATGTCACCTGGTTCACATTGTCGATTGGATCACCGGACACAAGATAAAGAGATCTTGGAGGAAGAAAAAGATGATGGATCATACCTTAAGCAAAGCTACCAGAGACGAAAAGATGCAATTCTCTCGTCTCAAAGAGAATTTTGCAGATATGGGGTTGAAAAAGATGTGCAGCATGATAAACAGATGATAGACCACCGTAGTGCCTTGAGAAACTCCGGATTGACAAAGATACTTGAATATGCATAGATATGATCATGGTGTACTCAAAATCACAGGAGATAACCGTCACCATCTGGAGGATAAAGTTGATAGCAATTTCCATATTCCAATCGACACTTATCATGAGTGGAATATAGCTATGCCGAGAGCCAAATTACAATCATCAGCATCGGATCGACACATGTTATGTATTTAGCCCAGAAGAATGGAGATGAGATAAAACTCCAGGATTAAGCGCCGGTGACAAAAGAATGAGTTAGCATGGACATGCTGATAAAAGGAAGGTAGATAATGTTTCACACACGACTAGAAAGGAGTGTGGAAACACAAATGCATCAAAGAAAAAAATTTCCGCATTTTTCGGCATTAAAATACCAATAGATGCGCAAAACCACTTAACAGGTAGAGATTAGCAACAGATGCTTGCACAGAATGTGGAGTTGCTAGAAGGAAGGACACCCTTAAGAAGATGGCACCGGTTAACAAGGAGTCAGATAGATCGCGCCGGTTTTCAAAAGCCTGTCAGTATGGAATGTACCAACAGTTGATAACCCAAGGCAGATTGTGATAACAAACTGGATGCAACAGATAGACAAGGAGTTACACACACACACACAACCTATGGTACTACGGAAACCCAGAACACGTGAATCCTAGTTTGAATTTTAAGAAGAGGATTGAAAACGTTACACTTCCTTACCAGAAAAGGATGGTGGGTGGGTAAGAAGAAAAATGGAAGCAGTCCTACTCTCGCGTTTTGTTTTTCCCTAGTATACATAGCTACCAGAAATATTTGCTAGACTGACAACGACCATTTGGCTGAGACCCTGAAGGGCGGGATGGCTCTGATACCAATTGTAACTACCTCGGTGAATTACGCTCCTAGTTACAAGCCTGGATGAGCAGAAATGGTTGAAATAGTACGGTGGGGCCCAAATGCCACTCACAGGTAGACCTTTCGGCCGTCCCAACCATTTCCAAACATCGGGACAAGAACGGGCGGCGTAATCGGCAGGCGAAGGGATCAACTACATACACAAATGAGTATGTATGCAAGCCACCATACAATAGTACATCAGAGCCATTCCATCTAAAAAGAAAGGAAATATAGCAACGCCATACGGCAAGATCCAAATATCCTAGATAGATATAATAGTTTAGGATATCTCCTCATACATCAAACATCAGAGTATCAGGCGGAAGCGGAAGACAAAATCCGAGTACGGATAAGAAGCAAATCGGCATAAGATGCCCCATAAATAAGCACATCCCGCCCACAGATCTCACGGATCCCCGTTCCCGGAATCTCTACACCGAATGATCGTTGCCCACGTCGTCCGTCTCCTCCACCCAGTATCCATCTTGCGAGTTTACCTGATCATCTGAATCAAACAATTTATCGTGTGAGACCCTAGGGGTACTCAGCAAGACTTTATGCCTCTAAAGGGGACACAACCTGGGGTGACGCAATTGCAGCAAAAGATAAACCCTAACAATTCTAGAGATACTCGCTAACCATCCGCCTAACCAGAGATAGACGGATGTTCGTGAATTATTAATAACAGTTATAATGGTAATGTCCACAGATCCATCCTCCTCCTCACTTACCGACGAGGAAGCGGACGAACAACCCCCAAATCCGTTGGCAGTTTTATTAACCATTCCATGAGTGTTGCACTATTTACTAGTCAGTTATTAGTCAAATTAAAAGCGGTACTTTAGTTATTCTTGTCTATGATCGAGAAACTGTGCTCCAAGTCGTCCATAACCGCGGACACGGCTTTCAGAAAGTTTTACCCTGCAGGGGTGCACAAATAGCAACACACACTCGATCAACCTCGGAAAAACCAAATCAAAACCAACGAGGCAGTCACGACAAAGCGATCACAGGATTCAGAAATATTTCAGGGGGCCACCCCATTGAGCTACCCGCAACGAAGTTAGCTGACTCCGAGACGGCCTCAAGGTTTGTGGAGCCGGCTGTAAACGACTGGGAACCCGAAAGTGTGACTGGGCTTGTCGATACAGCGAAAACGGGCCACGGCCCTAAACAGTACAGTGTGCAGTACCTCGCACAATTTAAATCAAAGCAGTAAAGCATGGCATAAGTACAGGATAGTAAATAAAACCTCAAACTAGTTTGTGGCCCCAAGAAATAAGAATGAATCAAGCTCTGGCTCAGGGGGGTTCATAAGCCTCCCGGATGTGGATAGCGCGAATATTCTTGGAACAGGAATCAAGTACTCGGGGTCTTACGGGACACAAGTGAGCCTGAAAAACCAAATAGCGAATATGGCTCACCGATGCCACTTTCATTAGTTATCCCATTACTACTCCGGTTAAGTTGTTTAGGTACCTCATTATCCATCGGACACTCACATACCCTACACATGCTGTTCTACGACTCGCATGGCTCAAACAACTCCTGTAGTAATGGCTCATGGGATGGAGGAACAAGCTTTGGTGGGGTTAAAAGTAAAGGCTATGCAATACTTGGGATTCAGATTAATGCAACCGCGACTCAATGATGCAAGAATAAGATAGAGGCAACAGGTACTATATGTATGCAAGCATGCGGTAGTGCTTGCCTGGCAGCTCAGTTGAAGCGAGAGACGGATCTGGGTAGTGCTCCTGGGTCTCTTGATATATCCACTGCTCAGCGTCTATTCGAAGAAGAACCAAACAAGCAAGGGCCAACATAAATAAAGTGCACAAGCATATGAATTAAATGCGACAAGCAAACAATCATGCCATGATGAATGATGCACAATTTGCATGGCATTAATGTAGCATGGCATGGGTGAGGTGTGGAATACAAGAATAAACATTTTTATTGGGTTTTAATCACATTTTAAACTCATATTAGTTGCTGTATACTTTATATTTATATGATGCATGCTTCAAAACAAAACAAGGAATGCATAAACAGAAAGGTCTCGTCGAGCTAATCATTTTAGACATATCATTTGTCAAATTTGGAGTTATAAAACAAAAGTTATTAATTAATTAAGGTAAAAGGGCATTTTATTGTAATTTAAATCAACTTGAAATTTTAAGTGTCCAAAATATATTTTGAAGGGCATATTTGAATTCCTCACATTTTTCTGATTTGAAAACATATATTACTTGTATTATTTGGATTTGTATTTTAAAAGTTATTAAAAACAGATTTAAATTTGAATTTGAATTAAATTTGAAAAGATTTGAATTAAAACCGATTACAGGAAAATACTTTTGTCACTAGCTCGAACCTAGCCACAGCCAATGACCAGTGAGGCCATGCTGAGTGGGCGACACGAAGCGTGCTGGGGCTTTTCTCACTGCGCGGAAGGCTAGCCCAGGAGGCCGACAGGTGGGACCAACGGCCTCGCAGGCCCACGTGACAGCGACGACCAAGGGGTGACACGCAGCCCCACGGGGACTGCGGGTTGAGGTTTACGTAACCTGGGTACCTTTTTCCAAAAAGGATCTAGAGACTGGCAGGTGGGCCCGTGAGGAGTGCGGCTTGAGGAGTAAAAGGAACAGGGGGTTATGTGAAAAAAAATGGCGGCGGCTACTGTTGTTCTTCTCTGGATATGTCTGTCGACCGATCGGTGCGCGGCAGCGGCAGGCGCGGCGCGTGGGGGGTTCGATCCTGGGACCTAGGGCTCGCGCGCGGAGGGCGGAGCCACTGCGGTGGGCTGGGGTTGTTGCTAGGAGGGCGGACGGGGCCTAGTTGGGGCTTGGCGCTACGCGGGAGCGAGCAGACAGAAGCGAGCGGCGGCGCGCGGAGGGCGTTCGACGGTCGGTCAGGCGGCACTAGACGGTGATGGCGAGGCGGACCATGTCGGGGAGGGAGAGGGGCGCACCGCGGGCTTGACGGTGGGCTCGGATCGGGCAGGCGTGCAGCGGATCGGCGGTGACGCTGGCGGCCGGCGAAGCTAGGGTTTCGGGCGGCACGTCGGTGGTTCTGGTGGTTTCCGCCCTTCTCCTCCTCGACTCCGGGTGTAGGCAGGCTCCTGGGGTTCCACTTGGTCTTCCTCGACGTCCAGTCACCGCGCCCTCCTTCTGCTACGGTGGCGGTGGGGTGATGCGGGTAGCTGGCGGCGGTGGAGAAGAAGGGAGGGAGGCCAGGGCCCTCAGCCAGATCTGGATAGGCAGAGGAGAGCCGGGAGTGGTGGTAGATAGCAGAGAGGAGAGGGAGATGCCGTGGGGAGGTGGGGTAGATGGAAAAGGTGGCTCGGCCACCTTTCCCTCCTTCCTCCTCACGTGCTCGGTCTAGGCAGGGCAGGGCAGGGCAGGTAGGGGAGGCTTCCAGGTGGGGCAAGGTGAGGCCAGGGAGGCAGGGGAAGCTCGGGCTGGTGGGGGCATGCAGGCAGAGAGAGAGCTAGAGGGAGAGAGGGTAGCCTCGGGTAGATGTTAGGGTTGGGTAGGGGAGGCTCGGGCTAGGGTTTAGGGGAGAGGGGTAGCTAGGTGGGACCGGGGTGATCAGGTGGCCAAGTGGGGCCAGCTAGGTAGAGAGGAGAGAGAGAGGCCGAGAGAGAGGGGTGGTAGCTAGGGTAGGTCATGGTTTAGGGTTTAGGAGAGAGGGTATGGTGATGATGGGGTAGATAATAGGGAGGATCTTAGCTAGAGGGTAAGAGAGAGATGAGGTATAGGGTTTTGTCAAGATCAAGCAAGATCAAGCAAAGAGCAAGCAAGACCTAGACAAGGAGTGCAAGAGATAAAAGATGGTGAGGTTTTGTTGGAGTAGCTCATGGTGGTGGCTTTTATCAAGACCAACTAGAGCAAGCCAAAGGAGGGGGAGAGAGATGAGAGGTGATCCACTCAAGAAAAGAACCCAAAAAAAAAACCAAAGGACTAGAATAAGGTGGTTCTTGCATGGGCCATGCAAAATGATAATTGCCATGATTAAATCTTGTGAAAACAATAAGATTAACATGGCATCATTCTTATGCATTCCCAAAGTTGGAATAAAGCCAAGCAAAAGGATTGTAGAAGAAAGTCCCAAGTGGAGTAGATGGAGATGATCACCATTGATTATAATTGGGACTTGCTAGTGTGTATATTCCACTAGATGTTTAATAGTCCCAAAAATATCCCAACATGAGCATAATTCCATAATAAACCATATGGAAGCTGGGGAAAGGGTTCCACTCACAAGGCATGCAAAGGTGGCCATGTGGCTCTCATAAACCAATAATGTGAAAACAACCTGATGCTAAGATGAGAGCATGTGGAAAAGAATTGGATCCATCCCAACCCACATGAGCTAGAGGTAAACTCAAATAAAGTGCAAAGCTCATATTTAGTTGGATGGTGGAATTATAAGGTGGTGAAATAAAAGGTGGTGGAGTGGAATAAAAGATATGCCCCCAACTCAACTTGGGCATTAAACAATATATCAAGAACCAAATACAATATCAAGAGGCAAATACAATTAACAATGCATATGAGATAAGAACCAAACAAAAAGGGGTTTTATATGATGCTCAAATGCAAGGTGGCATGATGACATGAGCATGATATAATTATGATGCAACAATTATATATAGGAAGTAGCATTTATATAGACTAGGCTAGTAGCATTGCAATTGTTAGACAATTGGGATGCTTCATAACCAATCCGATCCAAGGGTTACCCATGTACTAACCAGATGAGGAAGAATGTTTCTTTTCTCGGTCATGGAGCCAGGAGTGGGGACATCGCAGAAAACAACATAAGACCAGAAGATAGGTTAGGGAGCGGTTTCCATGTCTCAAGCATGCGGGTAAGAGTAGAAGACAAATACTAACTTAAACCAATGGATCTATTTGGTCAATGTTCTCATGTTGAATTCAACACTAATAACCAATCTGATCCAAGGGCTGCCTAGATCTTATATCTAAACACCTCAACTATTTAAGGAATTCAGAAACCAACCCGTTTAAAACCCGCTCAGACACGATCTGAACTAGCGAGGTGGGACTGATTCCACCCCGTGTGTACCCACGGCAGGAGAGAGCCTGATCCGTTTTACATCGGAATAAGAAACATGCCACGTATTCAGCGCCCTACATGTGTGTTTAGGTCGAAGCATCAAATTACCACATTTTTTGCTAGTGAGCTTCTCCATTTGTTTCTTTCATCTCATGTTTGTCCGTCCGGTGCCCTCATTTCATTCATCTTCCACTTACTATGTTCACGGTATGATCGAAGAACAAGGATTCCACCCCGCTCAAGGTTGCAATTTGGTGAGGTCCTTGACATTGTATGACGAAGACTATTGTAGCATGTACTGACACAACATTGGATAAACCCCCAAAAAACTGCATAGATCCAATAAATACATTTTTTTCCGAGAAGTCTCTAGGTGCTATTTCTTCCACCACGGCACATGGGCACATAAGCGAGTAAGATGGCCTATATCCTACATCGATAACCTTTTTCACGACACCAAACTGGGTTATTTTAAACACGACGTGTATAGGTTTTTGGGGATAGAAGTGGCACTTTCGAGTTGTTCGAGTTGGATGCAGAGACGTACCCAATACCATAGAACCAATTGGAAATAGTAGAATCTAAGTACTAGGGAAACAATCCAACCAACGTTGAAAGAGCAAGTTCTTCGACTCTATATATACCCTAAAATCCATTACAACTTCAACTGATCATATCATTGCCTAGAACCTAAAAAGGAGAACCTAATGAACGCCACGCTTCTGTTGAAAGGAATGAGAACCGAAAGGTTAACCAACAAAGGTAAACAAAAAGATAGGGAAACAGGTAGGATGCCATGTCGAAAAAGGCAAACCAAGAAGGAAGAAGGGTGGAGGCAAAAACCCAAAAAAGTGAGTCTACGAGATAATAAATGAATTACTTCATGATATTATCACACGAGTGTTATTACCCACCAGGGAGATAGTAACATAGAGTAGTATCACATTACACCCTGACAATAGTTTAAAATAAGATCCGTGTGTTAATTTTGTCCTTCTTCTTTCAAACTTGATCATTAGAAAATAGTTTGTCTCTTGAGTAAACATTAGTAATATACTAAATAATTGTACATTTCTTGTGAAATTTATTCGTAGCATCATTAATGACAGGATATCTGCAGAAAGGTCTAAGCAACGAAGGAGAAAGTATGATTTCCGACTTTGAGCATAAGATTGATTAACTGCACTAGGAGAAACAAATGTTATCTCCACAAGTGCATTAACCGGAGGTTTGTGATTCTTAGGATTGAGCTTATGTGCCCATGTGTCGTGGTGGAAGAAACAATGCCCAGAGACTTGTTATTTTAAACACGACATGTATAGGTTTTGGGGATAGAAGCGGCACTTTCGAGGTGTTTGAGTTAGAGGCAGAGATGTACCCAATACCATAGACCCAATTGCAAATGGTAGATAGAAGCGGCACTTTCGAGGTGTTTGAGTTAGATGCAGAGATGTATCCAATACCATAGACCCAATTGCAAATAGTAGAATCTAGGTGCTAGCACAACAATCCAACCAACATTGAAAGATCGAGTTCTTCGACTCTATATATACCCTAAGCTCCATTACAACTTCCACTGATCATATCATCGCCTAGAACCTAAAAAAGGAGAACCTAATGAACGCCAAGCTTTTGTTGAAAGGAATGGGAACCCAAAGGTTAACCAAAAAAGGTAAACAAAAAGATAGGGGAACAAGTAGGATGTCATGTCGAAGAAGGCAAACCAAGAAGGAAGAAGGATGGCGGTAAAAAACCCAAAAAACGAGTCTATGATATAATAAATGAATTACTTCCTAATATTATCACACAAGTGTTATTACCCACCAGGGAGATAGTAACATAGAGTAGTATCACGTTACACCCTGAAAATAATTTAAAATAAGATCCAGACATTAATTTTGTCCTTCTTCTTTCAAACTTGATCATCAGAAAATAGTTTGGCTCTTGAGTTATACATTAGTACTATACTAAATAATTGTACATTTCTAGTGAAATTTATTGGTAGCATCATTAATGACAGGAGATCTGCATAAAGCTCTAAGCAAAGAAGGAGAAAGTATGATTTCCGACTTTGAACATAAGGTTGATTAACTATAGCAGGAGAAAAAAATGCTATATGCGCAAGTGCATTAACTGGAGGTTTGTGATTCTTAGGATTGATCTTACATGCCCATGTGCCGTGGTGGAATAAACAATGCCCAGAGACTTGGTTATTTTAAACACAACATGTAGTATAGGTTTTTTGGGGATAGAAGCGGCACTTTAGAGTTATTCGAGTTGGATCCAGAGATGTACCAAGTACCATAGACCCAATTGCAAATAGTAGAATCTAAGTGCTAGGGAAACAATCCAACCAATGTTGAAAGAGCGAGTTCTTCGACTCTATATCATACCCTAAGCTCCATTACAATTTTGAGAGATTATCATTTTCTCCCCCATTTTGATAGAGTGGAATGTAATGCATAAACTTGCATATACGAAAATTATACACATTTGAACTCTTTGAAATCGCACTTAATACGTGATAATGTTGTGCTAAGAAAATCTTGAGAGATTGTCATTTTCATAGAGTGAAATGTAATACATAAACTTGCATATACGAAAATTATACACCTTTGAACATTTTTCCTTCAAATTATATTCAAACTCATTTGTTTATGGAGTTAAAGTATCGGTGGCAAACTCGTTATTTTGCATGGATAGAGGAGTGCCGCTGACAGATATAGGGGTTATCTTGTCCGCTAGATCACAGAGGATCAACAATTGGTGGGCACGATCCACGTGACAACTATCTAAACCAATCAGAGCGTAGAAGCCAAGATGAGCACAGATGTGAGAGTTTGTGACTAAGAGACAGGGGAAACAAAGTAGAACTTAAAAACCAAGGGCAAAACTGAGTAGAACTTAAAAACCAAGGGCAAAACTTACAAAGGGATTTAAATAGAAAATAGGAAGAGATTTAAAAATGGAAAATACGTCTTTTGTACAATAAAATACATCTTGGCATACATCAAACTATTTGCAATTTAAATATACATCAGTTTGACATTATTGCCTTATTCAGACAAACTATATTTTGGGGAGGGATGTTTTGGGAACGAGCTTGAGTACAAAGCCATGAACCTTCATAGATAGTAGGTTATTTGAGAAGTGCTAATTTAGGTTAAAACTTGATTTCTATATATTTCTTATGGTGGCGGGTCACATAATAAGACTCCCTGGATAGATGCCACTATGTTTTGATCTTTTTGAATTTGTTGTGCATAAAATGACTCAATTACCTAGCTAAAACCCGTTCGTTGACTCTCTGTTGACCAGCCACCGGAGGATAAAACTGAGTATATTGCACACCATAGTGTTAGTACAGGAGGGAAAAACTGAGTACAACCAAACTGCCAGTGTTACACTTGAGGGTATAACTCAACACAACTTAGTCGCCCGTCTTCAACACGAGGGAAAAGCGTGACGCACGGTACGTGTGTCATAGTGCACGGTGCAGTAACGTACGCAGTTACGCCGTGCAAGGTGGTGCAATGAAACGTCCCTTCACTTCACCTTTATAAAGGCCTCCTCACTCTCACTCATCACTCACTCGCTCACTCACGCAACTGTCTGCACTGTCCCATCACCTTCTGCAAACCCCCAAGAAAACCCCAAGCACGTTGACGATGGAGAAGAACGGCGTGGTGGCCATCATCGCCTCCAAGGCCGCCGGCGAGGAGGCCCCCGTCCCTATATAGGCCCCCATCGAGGCATTGAGGGCAGTCGCCGTCGATGTCCAGACCCCTGTCCCCGCTTCCGCTGTAGCCACCAGTGAGGAGGCCCACACCGGTCTCGGGTAGATCCCACTCGGCTGGGACCCCTACAAGGAGGAGGATTACATCAGGCCAAAGAACCCCTATGACACTAGCATTGCCGACCCATGGTCATAGGTAACTAGGGTTTTCTCCCTTTCCCTTCTTCTTCCCGCATTCCCATTGTTGGATGCTAGATCGTATGTTATTAGGGTTTGGTTGTTTGTGTTTTACAGTAGCTAATCCTCTTGTGTTATATATTGTATTTCGATGAATTCCCTGTTTGTATTTCAATCCAATTTTATTTGTTCTCCGAGTTGCAATTAAGGGATTCCCTAGTTAGTACTAGCGCCAATCTGTAGTTGGGATCAGTATTCGATTTGGTTTGAGATTTGGGAATTGGGGAATAATCAGGGGATCTTAATCAGTTAATTTATGCAAATAATCAATCTAATAATCAAGGTATCTCAATCATGTCCTTATTGCACTCTACTGTTTTTTCCAACTGGAGGATAGCAGCGACGTCTATAGCGACGATGAGTCCAAGGACACCAAGACTTTTCAGGTGCTGAGGAAGCTGAAGTCCGGCCAGTACGACAACTTCTTCGCCGACAACATCTACAGGTGCCCCTTCTGCACCAGGAGGCTCCACGCCATTGGATTCAATTCCCTCGTGAAGCATGCCGAGGACATGAAGACCTGCGGCGAGTCCGTGAATATCCACGGCTTCAGAGCCAAGCACCAGGCGCTCGGTCTTCACCTCCACAACCTCTACAAGGGATCCATCAAGGAGGGTCGCATGCCCCCGATCAAGCCCAAGGCGTCCAAGGTTAAGGGACTAGGAAGCAAGAAGTCAAGGAGGCGTCAGAGGAAGGGAGGCGGAGGCCCTCCTGGTGGAGGCCATGAGGGGCCACTGATCTTGTGCCGCTGCTGCTGTTAAGCAGCTTCTTTTGTATTGTCTATGTTAAACTTGTCCACTGCTGCTACTAAGCAGCCTAATTGTCGAATCTCGTTAAGTACCATACTATATATCCTATATTAGCTGCTTTATCTACATCTTCTATATATGTTATATTGGCTGCTTTATCTATATATGCTCTGTTTACTGAATGTATTTATGGTGCTAGTTAGATTTGCTGCTCTAGATTTGCTACCAATGGGGAAAACGAGGGCCAAAAGTAACAATGAATAAAGAGAGAAGATGCTCTAGATTCTCTACCTTTTTGGGCAAAAAATACAACTGTTAGCGAGAGAGAGGGGGAAATGCGCTCTTAAAAAGGCCAATCATAAAGATAACAAAAAAGAAAACTTCCAATATAGGCGAGGGTGCACGTAACCACCAAACGTGCCCCACATGGTCCCACACCACGCCCCCCATAATGCGTTCCCAACAAACCGGCCCCATGCAGTCCCACATGGCACAACCCCACACGTCAGCATAATGCGCTCCTGACCAACCGACCCCACGTGGTCCCACATCGTGCGACCCCACACGTCAGCCAATGGTCCAGTTGACGGCAGCTGTCGTTCGAGCTCTTTGATGAGTTTTCAAGAAGAGATAGGCAAAAATGAGGAAAAGTTAAGCGAATGTGGAAAAGTGAGTACAACTAACGAACCAGGGGCAGAAAAATAGAAATACCATCATTATAAACCCTCCAAGACCTCTTATAAACACCCTGCACTATCTCCCGACCATCCTATGAATAAATTATAAGGGAATCCTACCCATTATATATATACCTTCATCTTTGTCTTTGAGATCCAAACCTATTGGCCCGAGTAGATCGCTAAAAAATAAACTCTCTTCCATCCTGCGAAAGTGAGACTACGAGGGGATCGTGAAAACTATCCTTCGTCAGTTGACACGCCAGGTAGGGGAGCCCGTGTCATGCATATCAAATCTACCTTTCCGGCGGGGGAAGCCACCAAAGACCTCACGGGCGGAGGTCCGGGGGGGGGGGGCAGATCTGGATCACAACCGCACAATCGCTGGGATGCTGGAGGAGGAGTACATCCCGGACACCCCCTCTACATCACACAAGGTCTACTATGACATCATAGAGGTGGCGTAAGGGCGCGCGTACCGTTGTTACCTCAAGGCACTCTAGGCACCACCGGAGGCTGACTACTTCAACCCTAGCTCTCTGCTCCCATTGGGCCTCCCTCTTGCCATTTACACGGGGCCCATCTACGGGTACACTGAGGTCCCTTATATCTATGATCCTGCAATGGTCTACCCGACACTCCTGTTAATGGCATCCACATAGGTTACCCAGCCTTGTACCTACAGGTTATTACATAACTAGCCCTACTCCTAGCCATGGTACATGATACTGAACGGCCTACTCCACCTCTATAAGCATGTTGGAAAACTCGGGGACGTCTTGGTCAAGCATCGCTCCTTACAACCTGTAGGAAGCATGTGGACCCCATCCCTACGAATGCTTTGTTGGCTCCGGAACCAACACTACGATCACAAGCATGGGGGAGTCAGAGATAGTCAACGTAAATGCTTCATGGGGGTTTAGATAGTTCTAGTTGATGGGCGACTCCCTAGGCGCCACTGAGGGTGACTCTAGGGGCGTCTGTGGTGGTCGGTTCTGGTGCCTTGGGGATTCTGACGAGGAGGAGCAGGCCTCACCAGTGGCTTTACCCTTAGCAGAAAGATCCCTGAGATATCTTTGCCGCACACCTCACGAAGATCGCCATCGGGATTTGGTGGACAAGAAGAATCTTCGGACCAAGAAGAGAACATGGAGGATATGGGCGGCGGAGGAGCTCCGACTGTCGGGATCATCATTAGAGAGGTTCATTTCGAACCCCCGACGAGGGATCGATCGCCACTAAAAATTCCGGTGCTTCCCCCATCGGTGACGTTGGGAGACGTGCTAGATGCAATGGACTGGACCGACACAAGGAAGGACAGCTGCCTTCTTCAGCACCGACAATCTCAGATCATGGGTTTCACGGTATGTTTTTTTTCAACTTTTCAAATTCTGATTTTATTTCGGTTGGGCCAACTAGGCACAAGGCCCAGGTGACGCCTAGCTGGGGCCCGATCGAAATTGGTCACAAGGACCAAATCAAACCGGTTTGCGCCCAGGCGGTATCTCATCATAATCCGCCTTGAGGCTGTCGTTCGACGCGACACTTGTTTCCATCTAGGGTTCTAGGTGTTCGGAGGAGTTTTGCTGCGACAGTTGTAATGGCGGTTCGTGGTTCTCGAACTCCGGCGTTGCTCAATCAAAATAGGTCGGCGCAGTTCGGAGGTTCCGCGAGTCAAGGTAGTGGCTCGGGTTCTGGTCTCGAGGAGGGTCGGTCTCACGCTGGCAATGGAGGTCGTGGTACTCAAGGGTACCTTCCGCATAACTTGCACATGGATGGATCAAACATGAATTCTAATGTGCAACCCAACGGGAGGTATGATGATGGGCAACATGAGTTCAGAGCTGATGGTTTTAATGCAAACTATGGTCAGTTTGAGGAAGGTCAGTACAATGCTGGACATGATCATAATCAGAGGTATGATAACAATGCAAACATGTATCATCGGAATCATAAGCCACAAGGATTTTACAAGAACAATTTTTATGGTCGTGGGGGTGGAAGGGGTCGCTTCAATTATAAAAGAAGAGATGCTCCTGATGATACTCTCCTGTGATCTAATTCTACGGAGACTCCCAGACCTTCGCCTTCCTTAGGTGCAAGGGCGGCTCAACTGGGACAGATTTCTGCGTCCGAATCCATTGCTGCCACACCTAGAGATGTGGGTACTACTAGGGGGGATCTTTGAAGGTCACATTGCCGCTGATAACAAGAAAGTAGATAGCACTGTCTGTTTTAAATACAGTTTGACTAGTCATTTAGCTTCTGAGTGTACTTCTGTACTATGTTTATACTATGAATCGCCGCTTCATGCAGACGCGGACTGCCCCAAGCTGAGTATGCGGAAAACGACTGCAAATTGCTTTGGCCTGTGTAGAGAGAGGTTGATGTTCTTTGAGACTCCTAAGACGAGAGACCTTCGGGTAAAAAACGATAGTGGAAAGATTGCCCGGATTCGTGTTGAGGGGGGGGGGGGGGGGGGGGGTCATGACGACTGATCAGGTAATACATGAGTTACAGTGGTTGCTCCCTAGAGAACAACAATGGAACATTTATCTTGTTGAGAATAATGTTTTCAAGGTGGTGCTTTCAACAAAAACTGATCTGGCTAGACTGCGCAAAATTAAAATGATCGAGGTGGAAGATACTACTTTCGTAATGCATTTTGAGGAATGGTTTAACTAGAAACTTGATTCCTGGCATCTCCAAGATGTGTGGGTCTGTATTACTGGATGCCCTGAGGCCCTCTGTTGTGATTACTTGGCATGTTTCGGTGTGGGGTCTTTAGTTGAAAAAACGAAAGAGGTAGACATGAAGTTTACAAGAGAACATCTTGTTATTAGAGCTCTTATTGCTTACGCAAGCCCTCAGGATATTCCTAATGGAACTGATCACTACTATGATGATATTGGATATGTCATCAAATTTTTTGTTGAGGGCCCTAACGGTGAGCTTCTCCCAAGGGAGGAGTTGATGGATGATGCAGATGCAGATGACAAGGCTAATAAAGAGAATTCTAAATCAGCTAACTCTGCAAATGATCCAACTGCCAAACTACAAGCTAACGTGAACAAGGGTTCTACGTCTGGTGTGGGCAGTCTGGGATCGCTGCTACTACTCATCCGAAGGGTGGTTCTGCGGCAGAGGTCGTTATTTCATGTGAGGCTGAACCACTTGGTGCAAGTCATAACTTTGGTAAATCATTGTCGGTGCCACGTAGGAGATGGTCTGATCTGGATGAGGAGGAGGAACTGGGGCGGGCTTCTTTGGAGTTGCGTCTTGGTCAGAATTCGGCTGATTGTAAGCATGCAGTTTGGGATGACTCAATCAAGTTTGGTACTTTTCAGCCGCTTTCTCCTGGAGATAGCTCGGATAATTCTGTGGGTACTGTGGCCGTGGTGGCAGAAGCTTTTTCTATGATATCTGTGAAGGCTGTTTCTTTTTCTTTGAATCTGAATGAGTCGTTGGGCAGTATTTCATGGGGTCGGTGTGGTGGTGCATAAGATGATGCTAACTTGGCCGATCGTCAGGGGCTGGTAGCTGGGGCGGAGGCTCACAAGGTTGCATCACCTAAGGCTACTGTTACTTCTGCCGCGTCTTCTCCGGGGAGGTATTTTTCTCCTATCAAATATCATGTGAACGGCAAGTCAGAATCACAGGGAACCGGTATCTTTTTGAGCGGGAGATTCTCTAAGGACGAGGTTATCTCTTATGGTGGCATTCCGGGGAGTTTGGCTGTGGACATTCACTCAAGTGATCGGATTCGGGCTCAACCTAATGTTGATCTAACTTAGATGGAGAGGGCACAACAAGTAGCGCAATATCATGATCTAGGTATGTCCCCCATAACATATTTTTCAATTGCTTCTCCGTCCGATGATTTGGTCATAGCTAGAGCTAAAAAGTTAGGTGTCTCGTTAGGATGTTCTAGGGCTAAGGTTTCTGCATCCACTACAAGGAATGTGGTAATTTTTGAACCTCCATATTGGTCACTAGATGGTCATTGTTCTTCATTTGTGACCTTCTTGTGACTAAAAACAGATGGTCGAAAGCTGAGAGTCACTGACTAACAATAAAGACATTTTCTGTGCATTGGTCATAGACTACTATGACCAATACAGATGGTCATAGTTTCTATGACCAATTTTTTGGTCACTAGCTATATGGCATGTCCACGTGGGATCTGACGTGGCTAATCCTACGTGGCAGATTTGTGACCAAACCAGATGGTTGTGGATCAAAATCAGCCCAGTCCACTTCAGCCATCTAAATGGGCTGAGCCCAATAATTTGGTTCATTTTGGCCTTCTTACTGTCCATTTTCGTTTGGAGCCTTGGCCTATTGGGAGCCCATTTTGCTTTTGGGCTTTGGCATTTTAGCAGTCCATTTTGTTTGGGGCTCTGGTCTTTTTACTAGTCCATTTTAATTTTGGGCTTTGGCCTTTTTACAGTCCATTTTATTTTTGGGTTTTGGCCTCTTTATAGTCCAATTCATTTTAATTTTTCGAAATCTGCCAAAAAAAATTGTAAATAGTTGTCTTGGCCGTAGCCTTTTCATAGCCCAAAATAGCACAATTCTTTGATCAAATAATATTTGGATTGTAGCCTTTTTACAGCACAATGATGTTTGGGCTATGGTCTTCTCAAGGCCCAGATATTTGATCCAATATAAGCACAACACATATCATTCAAAGCCCAGTTATTTGATCGATCATCAGCACAACAGATATAAAATATTATCCCAGAATAATATCCAAAACATCGAGCTATAACTAGCTACCAAAATCAAACTAGAAACATCTATAATCATGTTCCAGCTTCTTCCGAATACTTCCAACAAACGGTTCCGAATACTTCCAACAAAGGGATGGCCTTCAGCTTGGACAAATCCTGCACGCATGCTGTCCCCATTGACATCAGTCATCACAAATAGAAATAAAAGAATAAAAAAACTCTGATGTACATTGCAGTATAACGCATGCTTGTTCATGTCTGCAGTTGTAACATATGTTTCTCCACTGACATACATCAAAGATCCAAAGCTAGAAGTACTCATCGATCATGGAGTAGTACAATGCATGTCAAAATAATAATAATGAATTAATCTGAACAAGAGTTGCTTGTTCATGATCACTGTGTACAATAACAAGTTCACAACTGACACAGGTTTGTCCATGACTACATACATTAAAGATCAAAATCTAGCTAGGGTACCATGACATACATCAAAGATTCGATGCTAGAGACTACTACCAGGAAGATGGATCAGGGAGTAAGTATGGGGACTTACAGTATATAGTAGTCAAGTGTTATCATGCTCACATAGTCCACATTAGCCTCCTACAACCCAATAAAACACCATACAACACATGCAGAGCACGAAAATTGTCTGGAAGCAAATTTCAGGATGATTCAAGCAAATCAATGTATAGTGAAAGAGAACATACGGAGCCCAAAAGTTCCAGGGCCCTCTTCCGGCTGTATACGGCGATCACCAGACATGCAAGAAAATCTCAAGTCACAAAACCACCGGAACACAAGGCTAGCTGATAGAAACAACAGTAAGGGACAATAGATTATTTCCTCATGATACACAGCTATAAATTCTGGTGCCCAAATGCCTAAGTTCAGTAAACACTAAGCATGGTACACAGTAAATTTTTTACACATCCAGCCAGATGACCTACACTAATTTTTTAACAGAACTAATAAGAACCCAAATTCTTCAAGTATATTTCTTACTTTCAGTATTCGAAAATGAGATAAAAAAGTGAAGATCATACAACAATGCATACTAGAGAAGCAACTGAAAGTGCGTCCATCTTTATTTATATATTATAGCAAAGACAATGGATGCACATTAATAGAAGCAGCAAAGATGACCAAAGAAGTATGGTAGTGTACACAAATTTGCTAACAGGTGAGGCAATGGATATAGTACAAATATGTAAAGGTAATTTAACAGAAGAGAGGGGAAGGGCATTGGAAATTTTTCCAGGCTGTAGGTACTGCAACCAAACTGCTATGGTTGCAAAGGAGTATGTTCTACAATACCAGGTCCAGAATTCAGTATTCCTGTCTAGAATGATAGTACACATGTTAAAGGAGTATATACAACAATCTCTATTTGGGGTAGCCAATACATTTCAGTTTAAATGACACTATAATGACAAATCAGTGCTAAATCAGTACTAAATGACACTATTCTTAGCTATGAGCATAAGCGAAACAAATTTGACATTAGTAGACATGGCACTAATCAGTAGCTAGGGTGCGCACGCTAATCAGAAGCTAGCACACCCAAACAGATATGATACATGCATGTGCATCTTAGGATGGCGAACAATATTGTAGGAGAAAGTTTTCCTTTTCGTCGCACAAAAAATGCGTTTTCCATTTTCGGAATGCAAAAAATGGGCCGTTTTGTGAAGCAACCACAAAATGAAAGTTTCAAAATGACACCACCACATTTAAAAATAATAGTAGACCACGTTACATGGACAATGCCGGAACCAGGGCATCTCAAATCTATTTGTCCATCCCTCGCGAAAAAGACAAATGTCTGCCGAATCGTTAGGAAGTGGGTCTAATTTGAACTACATGTACATGATTTAATGCTCATGATTTTTTGCAAAAAATATTTTTAGATTCACAATATGATGTTTTATCAGAGACCTAATGAAATTTTAGCGAGGCTCATCCCCTAGCTAGGAACCTTCATGCCCTCCATTTTGACCATAGTTTGAAACGGGCATAATAAATTCAAAACCGGTCCAAACGAGGTAACTCCTTCGCGTGGTGTCTTATTATGTGACATATTTGCAAGAAAAATACCAAACTTGGTATATTGCAAGTGTCTCGAAAAAATGTTCTCAGAAATGACCTATCATGTTCGAGGCTTCATGGCTTTCGGATCAAACGACCAATGTTATGGCCATAATCACAGCATCGTTTGTGATAATGTGCCCATATTGTGCATGCATGTGTATCTTAGGATGGCAAACAATATTATAGGAGAAAGTTTTCCTTTTCGTCGCACAGAAAATGCGTTTTCCATTTTCCGAATGCAAAAAATGGGACGTTTTGTGAAGCAACCACAAAATAAAAGTTTCAAAATGACACCACCACATTTAAAAAAATACAAGACCACGTTACATGGAAAATGTCCGAACCGGGGCATCTCAAACCTATTTGTTCACCCCCCACGAAAAAGACAAATGTGTGTCGAATCGGTAGGAAGTGGGTCCGATTTGAACTATAGGTACATGATATAATGCTCATGATTTTTTGAAAAAATCATTTTAGACTCATAATATGATATTTCTTCAGAGATCTAATGCAAGTTTAGCGAGGCTCATCCCCTATCTATGAACCCTAATGCCCGCCGTTTTAACAATAGTTTGAAACGAGCATGAAATATTCAAAAATGGTCCAAACAAGGTAAATCCTTCGCGTGATATCATATTATGTAACATAGTTGCTAGAAAAATACTAAACCTTGTATATAGCAAGTATCTCAGAAAAACCTTCTCAGAAATAATCTATAATGTTCGAGGTTTCATCGCTTTCAGCCAAACGACCAATGTTTTGGCCAGAATCGCAGCATAGTTTGTGATAATATGTCCATATTGTTCACCAAGTGCATCTTGTGATGGAGAACAATGTTATAGGAGGAAATTTTCCTCTTCGTCGCAAGGAAAATCTATTTTTCATTTTCTGAGCGTAAAAACGGTGGGTTTTGTGAAGCAATCACCAAATGATAGTTTCAAAATGGTATCATCATATTTTTCAAAAATAATAGACCACCTTACATGGAGAATGTCCCAAGCGAGGTATCTTAAACATTTTCTTCCGCCTCTCATGAAAAAGGCAAATGTCTGTCAAATCGGTAGGAAGTGGGTCTGATTTGAACTACAGGTACATAATCTAGTGCTCGTGATTTTTTGAAAAAGTTATTTTTAGAATCAAAATATGTTGTTTTATCAGAGGTCCAATGTCTTTATATAATACGATTCGAGGTCATGCAAAATTGAAGGTGAAACTGTATTTTTAAACTTTCTAAAAAATGTTGTTTCTCTATGCGCATGGACTCAGACTTATAAAAAGGCCAAAATTTCTAAAAAAAACTCGGTCTTCTAATAGTTATGGGCTGGTAATGGAAAATTTGAAGAAAGAAAAGAGAGGCCGAGGCCTCCCCCCGCCGTGGCCTTTATTGGTTTGTGGGCTGGGCTGATGGACCAGCAGTAACTGAAAATTCGACGGAAAAAAAGAGTCTGAGGCCTACCCGCCGTTGCTCAGGCCCAACTCAGTCCTTACCGTAATAAATAAAATTCTGTGTGCATATACCTAATCATTGAGTTGGTTGGTCTGGTGGTAATGGTGGATTAGCCTTTGATGATGGCAGGAGCATCATGGTTCGAGTCCCTGTGCCCTTTCCTTTTTTTTGGATTTGAGAAATTTCCTATACCTGTCAGACGGCTCCACTCGTCAGTTGTGTTTTCACATAATAGAAATTCTGAAGGAAAAAAGAGATGGATTGGCCTCCCCTCGGAATCTCCCAGGCCCAACACAGGATCAAGCATAATAATACCACTCCGTCTTGACATTTCTATACCGGTGGAGTTGTTATAGTGGTTAGGATGGATGTGTCAGTCGGAAGTCACTGCTCTCGCGCAGGTTCGAGACCCCCACCGCTCCTATTTTTAGTGATTTAAGTAAAATCTCAGGCGTTCTTTGCGGGCTCTACTCGTCAGTTTTATTTCTAACATTTGTGGTGGGTCATGCTGTATGACATGACTTACTTAGGTGGATGATTTCTCTTTTTTAAGTAATCATGAATAGCGTCCATGACCATTTAAATTAGTTATAGTCGCCTAAACTTAGGCCATAGACGAGTGCTCTACATATCATGACTAATTGGTGTAAGTAATTTATGACCTTCCTAATAAGAATGGTCATAGTTTTTCAGGGTTTCGACCCTCTCAGATAGCCTACGACAAATTGGTTCGAAATGATCATAGAACTATGACCAAAATAATTATGGTCGTTAATAAAAGGTCACTAGTTAACACATTTCTTGTAGTGATCTGTTAAATTACTTAAGGATATTGATTTGGAAAGAACTCTAATTACTCTAAAAAAACAAGCAAGAACAATCCGTAGGTCTGAATGAGAGTGGGGGAAGCTTGGCGCTGAATAAAGCATTACAACTTAGTGAAGACCTTATTGAGGATGAGCATCAGGATTATGCTAGTCACAAGGACTTGCAACATGCTATCGGCAAAAAAGCTAAAAAAAACTAACAAACTCAAAAAAGAGATCTCGGAGGGTATTGCGGTAAGAAGAAGCTCTAGAATTAAAAAAATGTTAAAAATACAAGATGAGAGAAGTTTTTTTTGGAATAGTGAAGGCTTCGGTGATCCTGCAAAACATTTTTTCATTCAAGAGTCAATTAAAGATCTCAAGCTTGATTTTTTTGCTATACTAGAAACAGAGAGGGACAACTTTTCTTCGCCTTTCTTACAACATCTGTCGGGGTGGTTTGACTTCCAATGGTATTGTGTACCGCCACAAGGGCGTTTTGGTGGTATTTTGTTTCGCATAAATGCTACAACTCATCGGGTCAATAAAGTGGTTAACGGTGATTTCTGTGTGAAGTTCTACCTCAAATTAAAGAGTGACGGTTTTGATTGGATTTTAGTGCCTGTGTATGGGGCGACTCGGGAAGTCAACAAGCATCTGTTTTTGCCTGATCTTGTGCGTACTTGCGAACATGAAACTTTACCTTTGTTAGTTGGGGGAGATTTTAATATTATTCGAAGACATGAGGAAAAAATAATGACAATTTCAACCCACGATGCCCTTTTATTTTTAATGCAATTATTGAGAGTCTTGATTTGGGAGAGATTGCTCTTTCTGGTCGTCAATTCACTTGGGCTAGTCGTAGACAAAACCTAACTTATGAAAAACTGGATCGAGTCCTAGCTAGTGTTGAATGGGAACAAAATTTTCCTTTGGTCACTATTAGAGCTCTTGCTCGAACAGGTTCGGATCATACCCCCCTTTTTTGGATTCTGGTGAACAAGCTCATCTTGGAAACAAATCCAACTTCTCTTTTGAACTCTCTTGGTTTCGTAAAGATGGTTTCTTTGAGATGGTTGTGAACGAGTGGAATTCGATTTTTTCTCACAATAATCCTCTTTTAAATTGGTAGAACAAGATCCGCCATATTAGGAAATTCTTGCGGGGATGGGCTAGAAATATTTGTGGCCAATATAAACATCAAAAGGAACGGCTGTTGAATACAATTATGATCCTAGACACTAGAGCGGGAACTTGTTCTCTTTCTTCTACCGAAAGAGAAGAATTAAGAAAGGCCAATGATGAGATATATAAAATTCATAGAGATGAGAAAATTAAATTGGAACAAAGAGCAGAGGTTAAGCACGTTCAAGAAGGTGGTGATAACACAAAGTACTTTCACTTAATTGCTAATGGAAAACACCGTAAAAAATGATTTTTTAGATTGAGCAGGACGAAGGTACAACTCTGGGGGAAGAAAGTTTGCGGGTGTATATCTCGAAATTTTACAAGGTTCTTTTAGGGCCACCATCTGAAAACTTTTTTCCATGAATGAGTTGGATGTACAAGATATCCCTCAATTATCTTTGGAAGAGAATGCTATTTTGTGCGCTGATTTTACGGAAAAGGAAATTCATGAGTCTATTATGCAAATGGAAAAAAATAAAGCACCTGGGCCGGATGATTTTCCGGCTGAATTTTATCAAATCTTCTGGGAAGTTATTAAGTCTGATCTGTTGAAGATGTTTGTTGCGTTTCAAAATGGCGAACTTCCTCTATACAGACTTAATTTTGGTACAATTGTCTTGTTACCCAAAAAAGAAAATGCTATACAAATGCAACAATATAGGCCTATATGCCTACTTAATGTGAGTTTCAAGATATTCACGAAAGTGGGTACAAATTGGCTAACTGGTATAGTAAACAAGGTGATTAGGCGTCTCAAACTGCTTTCATGTTGGGGAGACTGAAGGGGATATGCCCTAGAGGCAAATAATAAATAGGTTTTTATTATCATATGTCAATTAGTTCATAATAGTTTCATACTATGCTATAAGTGTATTAATACGAAACATTAATACACGTGTGGTATGTAAACAAACCGTGAGTCTCTAGTTGCCTCTAGCGAACTAGTTCATTGGTCATGAGGATGATCTAGGGTTTCGAGATCATGGGCATTTATGCCAATTGACAATGAGGTCACGTCATTAGTTGAATGATGTGATAGACAAACAACTCAGCCAGTTGTATCTTAATGAGATCTAGTTACAAAGTTCACCATTAATGATAAACTAAGGAAACCTCACAACCTGATCCTTAGACTGTGAGGTAATGCAAATCATCGTTCTGGAGGGAGCTTAGATGGTTATCAAGTATCACTCCGTGACTGGGTGATCGAAAAGGTGCCACTCAGGTTTTCCAAAGGGGCGTGTAGAGGAGTACATATCAAGACCAGGATTTTCCCATCCATGTAACGGACAGATAAATTAGTGGCCATCTCGGTGCCGTTGCATTAACGGAGCTTGCAAGCGTGTGACTGGGTCACGGAATGCAACCACACAGAAACGAGAAAAAACAAGTTCATCAGTAACGAGAACGAACGAAGGTATGGAGATACCGTAGATCAACTCTCGGGTGAACTAGGTATCAAGTGGAAAAGGGAATGGGAAACGACTATTTACGGTTCAAACGACATTATCATCGTTGAATGCATAGGGGTCATTATGGGCATCCCGGTCTCGCTATTGATCATTGATGGAGATCATGTCTATGCCATTCCCGAGCCGTGGTGAAATACACTTAAGTGTACAATGAGCTAGAGATCCCCTGTAAGTTGGAATCACCATATGAAAGAGAAAAGGAAACCGGAAAAGTTCCGTGAGAGAACCGGAATCGTTTCGGGAAAGATCCGAAGTCATTCGGAAGAAATTGAAAGGGAACCGAAAGGTGTTTCAGGTCAAATCGGATTTTGTAATATGTATTTACATATTAATTAATGTAATTAATATTAAATATAATATTAATATCTAATTCGAAGGGGTATTCCACTAATGGGCCAAACTTCATAGGGAAAAAGGGCCCATGAGGGAAAACCGAAGGAGGGAAGGGCCAAGGGACAAAGGTCCAAGGCCTAGGGCTGTGCGCGGGGTGGGCCCACCCCTGGCCGGCTGGCCCATGAGGCCCATGGCACCTCCCCCCTCTCTCCCTTGTTTAGTCCCACATGGGAAACCCAAAGGGTAGGGCACACCCCTCCCCATATATAAAGGGGTACCCATGGGTGGGAATAGACACACCAATATTTGGAGAAGTCCTTTGGCTGACTTTCTCCTTCCCTCTCTCTCTCGTCTCCATGTGTTGGCACGGTCCCAAGTAAGGAATGTCCGAGCAAGAGACATCGCACCTGCAGCACGATGTTGCGCTACAGGGATTCCAAGCCAGAGATCTCCTTCCGCACTCCCGGAAGGGATCAAGGAGTCAGAGGTCGTCATCATACACCGTATGTGTATAAAACCATGAGGGGCCTCACTTGAGGCATCTTGGATGTCGTGAGCCGGAGTTGCTGTACGATGAAGAAGGAGCAAGGGGTGACCTGCGAGGAGCTTCACGACCTTGAGGTCGGCTATGGGTTCGATTACGTCAACCACGTTCCCCTCGGAACATTAACCACATACGGTCTACAAGGGTATGTATTCTATACGCTCCAGCCGTTACCGCATTACTACATAGATAGATCTTGGGAATTAGGAAGTTCCAACATAGGAAATTTTTTGTTTTCTGCTGCGGAACCCTTCAGTGGTATCAGATCCGATCTATGTGTAGGAGTGTTGTACAACCAGTACGCACAAGTTTTGTGCATGCATTGATCCCTTAGTTTTTACCCTCTAATGTATACTTATTTATATATAGGCATTGTTTGATGAAGCGGCCCGGACTGACCTTACGCGTATTCATACGCGAGACTGGTTCCACGCTCAACATACGGCTTGTTCCATATAAGTGGCTAGCGGGTGTCTGTCTCTCATTCAATAGTTGATATAGCATTAATAACAGATGGCCCCGAAAGGGGTGTAGTAGAGACAACTGTTGGATCCATGTTGTGGTTGGAAAGTTCATAGTTTAGAAACGGTTCTATTACGAAAGCCCTAACAACCACGTAAAACTTGCAAAAGATAAAGTAGAGGCATCTAACTTTATTTTGCAGGAGGGCTTGTGTTATGATATGGCATTGGTCGTTACAAAGGTAAAGTAGTTTACTTTTCTATTACTAAGTAGTATAGTAATAGTCATCGTTCCGATAGACGACCGGGTGGTGGCGTCGTGGACTTGGCGTTAAACTAGGGGCAAGATGGATATCATACCGGAGCGCTCGATGGAGATCAAGGCGCAAGGAGAAGGACCATATCATATCACAAATTTACATGTGATGTTGATACCTCCTTTATATCTTATTATATGCTAGTATTAGATACTCAATGGTAGCAAATAAGATAATCCCTATATAATTCCAATGATAGTGTTCCCCTTGTGTGTACACCACCAAGAAAGTTTGCCGTTATGAAGTCGGCCGTGACGATCGGGGGCTAGACATATCTATATTCACATACAGTGGGTGTAAGCCATGTTGCACAGCAAATACACACAAGTTAGATTTGGCGAGTCTAGCATGTGTAGACATGGCCTCAAAACACAAGAGATCGAAAGATCGAGCATGAGTCACATGGTTGATGTGATTGACATTAGGGAATGTCTACCTTTTATGCTGCACTGATGGCCCTGATGATCAGGGGAGGTGCAGAGGATTGGGATCATGTGATCACTAAAATCGTCAAAGGGATGACTATTTTAGTGGGAGCTCAATTAGGATTGAACTCATATTATGAACTTAGTCTAGATGTCTGTTTGCAAATATCTTAGTAGATCATGGCCTATCCCATTGAGGTCCTTTGCGACCATGGGAAATTTGTTGCTTGATGTGGAACTTAGCAAAAGGGTCCAACTTCATAGATTAATACCCACACTTGAGGGATATCCTCGTAAAAGGTGATCTTCTCTTCTTGATACAATGACCATTAGGAGATAATCTGATGACTCCGCAATATTTGTGTGTTCTCTGTAATCATCCAACAAGCCATTCTCCATTCAATGGAGAGCTGGATTACAACCTTGTATTTTGCAAGATCAGGCACATAAAGTATGAGCCGTTGGATGAGTTTTCTTCCATCATGGATGAAAAAGGGAATATTTGGAGAAACACTTAGCAATCTTGCATTAGATTTATGAACTCTTAGAAGGACTTGATTGCAATGGAGGTCATGAATGAAAAAGGGTATATGTTAGATATACAAACTTATAAATGTAATTCTTGCAAAACTCGTTGCATTTTATATAAGTATTGGATACTTGTCCCATTTTGTGAAAACATGATGATCTTCTTGAGAATTGCTAGAATTGAGGCAATGTGGCTTGATGACGGCAAGAAAAATAGTTGATGGCCGACATCACCCCTTTCCTCAAAGGTTTATCATTTGGATTAGTGGACTTGAATATAATTTTATAATCCTTGTTTGTGTGTCTTGCTTTTGGCGAGACGATTATTCATATGAACGAGTTAGAAGCCAGTTGTACTATTCTTATGAATAATACCTTTATGGTCACATTACGATTATAAATGAGTTATTCTCATCACTATGTTAATGATAATAGTTTAAGCATTTCTAAAGGATTAGAATGCTAAAATATATCCAAAGTTTAGTAATGACATGACACTATAGTTTAAGTCATTTTGGTTACTGCATGTTCTTCATTCCAAATGAAGATTGGAGTCCTAGATGCTTAATCTAAAGACTTTGCAAAACCATGCCTCTTGGGCAGAATGACTAAAACTCCGCATTCTGGTAAAACGGTGATATACGAAGAAATGTTGAAATTTATACATAGTGATGTATCGTATTTTCATCAAATAGCGAAAATCATTATTTATACTTTATGTTGAAATTTATACATAGTGATGTATTGTATTTTCAACAAATAGTGGAAATCATTATTTCACATTTCATTGTGGATTTAAGTGAATATGAATATTTACTTAATGAAACATAAGTTTGAAACTGTTTTGAATTGTTCAAAAGATTTCAAAATGAAGGAGGATATTGAATTAACAAGAATACAAAAGTCTCTTCGATTTGATCGACATGACTAAAGTATTTAAGTTAATTTTGGCATAAAAGGACATGTGAAAGAGGTTTCACAAATTATGATAATAGGGAAATTCAAAGAGTATTGAAATGTCTAAATATCATAATCATTATGTATCAAATACATATGGTATAATATTATCTCTTATTGGGGTTATAGTTGTCGTTTAGAGTTAGAGATCGAAATGAGCAAACACTTAGTTGACATACAAAGGAATATCTAAAGATTCGTGGAAACAACACCATAAGAGTTATGGCATGTTCGATTTCTAGAGATTTTGATGAGTTGAAATCGTGGCGAATAAACAAGTCTTTGTAGAGCATTCTTAGGAAGCTCTGAATGCATCTTCCACAAGGGGTAAACCTATTATTGTCCAAAGTTGATGTGTCTTGATGAAGATAACGGTGGAAGAAAGTAAAAGTTCAAAACAAGGTATTTAACCTTACCTCTGAATTGTTGAGTGGCGCAGCGGAATTTGTTCCGTGAATCCAAACTCTACAAATAGAGGAGAAACTATTGATAATGATCATAAAGTTTTAAGTAAATACTTTTACTAAAGAAAGTAGGATTCAACTATATATTCTGCTAGTTCGTGGAAATATATTATTGATTCACTTGTCATGTTTATGAACAAGACATACCTACGAATTATAAAGAAGCATGATGGACCTAAGTACAAGAAATAACTAGGAGTCATAAAATCCTATATTAAGTTACATTTAATATTGCAAAGTAATATGTTACTTGATCTTATTAAGTAAAGAAGTTTACTTGATATTTCTAAATGACTTCAAAGTCATAAGATGGAAATGAAACTTAATGGGGACGTAAAAGCTCAATTTGTCACAAATATGGACAAATTCAAGGAGTTGACTATAAATTTAGCGATGCTTGAGTCTATTGGATTTACACTAGCAATATATGGATATTGAAGTCTCGTAGCTGGAATTCTCAATTTGATGATGATCAAAGAATTTTGGAATGTCCAAGATTATCGAGAGGACATGCATTTGAGTGGGAGCTAATTAGCTTGGCCAAATCTTATATGTAAGAGACATATTTTGAGTGGGAGCTAAGTAGCTTGGCTGAATCATAATATGTATCAGGCATATTTTGAGTGGGAGCTAAGTGAAATCCCTAGATCTCAAATATGGATGCCATATTTGAGTGGGAGCATGAAATCATTCTGGGATATGTGGACGACATATGTGAATGATGTGATTTGTGTTAATAACATTTAAGTAGATAAATAAGGATGAAGTTGAAGTTATTAAACAATGAGATCTATCGAGATAGATTGGTAAGTTTAATAAAATCAAATGTCGAATGCTTCTTAGACTTGATTCTGAAGATGTTCAGAATGTCCTAAGCAAGATTCTGAAGAAGTTCAGAATGGAACAAGGTAAGAAAGAAGTTCTTACTATATAAAGCATTGTCTTAATATTACAACGATGGTTAAAAAGGAAGAAAGAGATGTGTTTCATCTCCTATGCCTCGGTCATAGGTTCTTCCATACAACCATATTTTATACTTGACGTAATGTGACCCAAAGTTCTGGTTGGAAGGACAAGCTCTTAACTGTAAGAACATGTCCTAAAGTGATTCCTGAGTTAATCACTGAACCAGAATTAAGTTTGTACTTAAATGGTAAGAAGCAAAGTAAGTGGCATAGTTGCATTTCATGCACTAGGATCTACATAGATATACAAGTATAAATGCTCCATCTGATGTGATGTATATTGTTATGGTGGGGCTAGTTCGCTTTTAACATAAAATGATGTGTCCCAGGGCATAGTGCCCATGAAAAAGCCCTCGAGGTTGATCTAAAAGTCACTGTAGGCTCCTGGAAACCGACCTCATTCTGCTGCAATAACTGTCGTATATACACAAAGGATTGCAAAGTGTGTTTCGGAGTTTAGATAACAATAGTGAAAACGACTGTCATTATAAACACAAGAAACAAAGTCTCACTTTGTCGCCAAACGAACACTTCAACCCATTATAAGATAATGGTGTGAATGTCAAAGTTAGGAAGACATTAACGATTTGCAAAGACATAATGATCTGGTAAAACAGAACATGGACATGACGTTTTCCATAAGAAGGCATGATCAATAAACTCATATGTGATATGGTTTATGATGAGTAAAATGCGATCTAGATTATTTGTACTCTAGTGCAAGTGGGAGACTAAATGAGAAGTGCCCTAGAGCCAAATAATAAATAGGTTTTTATTGTCATATCTCAATTAGTTCATAATAGTCTCATACTATGCTATAACTGTATTAATACGAAACGTTAATACACATGTGGTATGTAAACAAACCTTGTCTCTAGTTGCCTCTAGTGAACTAGTTCATTGGTCATCAGGATGATCTAGGGTTTCGAGATCATGGGCATTTATGCCAATTGACAATGAGGTCACGTCATTAGTTGAATGATGTGATAGACAAACAACCCTGCCAGTTGTATGCTAATGAGATCTAGTTACAAAGTTCACCATTAATGATAAACTAAGGAAACCTCACAACCTGATCCTTAGACTGTGAGGTAATGCAAATCATCGTTCTGGAGGGAGCTTAGATGGTTATCAAGTATCACTCCGTGACTAGGTGATTGAAAAGGTGCCACTCAGGTTTCCCAAAGGGGCGTATAGAGGAGTACATATCAAGACCAGGATTTTGCCATCCATGTAACGGACAGATACATTAGTGGCCATCTCGGTGCCGTTGCATTAACGAAGCTTGCAAGCGTGTGACTGGGTCATGGAATGCAACCACACGGAAATGAGAAAAACAAGTTCATCAGTAACGAGATCGAACGAAGGTATGGAGATACCATAGATCAAATCTCGGGTGAACTAGGTATCAAGTGACAAAGGGAATGGGAAATGACTATTTACGGTTCAAACGACATTATCATCATGGAATGCACAGGGGTCATTATGGGCATCACGGTCCTGCTATTGATCATTGATGGAGATCATGTCTGTGACATTCCCGAGCCGTGGTGAAATACACTTAAGTGTACAATGAGCTAGAGATGCTCTGTAAGTTGGAATCACCATATGAAAGAGAAAAGGAAACCGGAAAAGTTCCATGAGAGAACCGGAATTGTTTCGGGAAAGATCCGAAGTCATTAGGAGGAAATCGAAAGGGAACCAAAAGGTGTTTCGGGTCAAATCGGATTTTGTATTATGTATTTACATATTAATTAATGTAATTACTATTAAATATAATATTAAAATCTAATTGGAAGGGGTATTCCACTAATGGGCCAAACTTCCTAGGGAAAAAGGGCCCATAAGGGAAAACCGAAGGAGGGAAGGGCCAAGGGACAAAGGGCCAAGGCCTAGCCACCTCAAGGGGGCCCACCCAGCCAGCCTAGGGCTATGCGCAGGGTGGGGCCCACCCCTGGCCGGCTGGCCCATGGCGCCTCCCCCCTTTCTCCCTTGTTTAGTCCCACATGGGAAACTCAAAGGGGAGGGCACACCCCCTTCCCCTATATAAAGGGGTGCCCATGGGTGGGAATAGACACACCAACATTTGGAGAAGTCCTTTGGTTGACTTTATCCTTCCCTCTCTCTCTCATCTCCATGCATTGGCATGGTTCCAAGTAAGGACCATCCGAGCAAGATATATCGCACCTGCAGCACGGCGTTGCGCTGCAGGGATTCCAAGCCAGAGATCTACTTCCACACTCCCGACAGGGATGAAGGAGTCGGAGGTCGTCATCGTACACCATATGTGTACGAAACCACGAGGGGCCTCACTTGAGGCATCTTGGATGTCGTGAGCCGGAGCTACTGCACGATGAAGAAGGAGCAAGGGGTGACCTGCGAGGAGCTTCGCGACCTTGAGATCGGCTACAGGTTCGACTACTTCAACCACGTTCCTCTCGGAACATTAACTGCGTATGGTCTACAAGGTTATGTATTCTATATGCTCCGGCAGTTACCGCATTACTACATAGATAGATCTTGGGCATTAGGAAGTTCCAACGTAGGATTTTTTTTGTTTTCTACTGCGGAACCCTTCAAAGACACATATTAGAAGGAGTGGTGGTCTTACATCAAACTATACATGAGCTACACAAGAAGAAGATGGATGGAGTACTTCTTAAAATAGATTTTGAAAAGGCATACGCTAAAGTTAGGTAGCCTTTTTTGCAACAAGTAATGCAAATGAAAGGCTTTAGTTCAAAGTGGTGCAACTGGATAACAAATTTTATAATTCGCGGTAGTGTGGGGGTCAGAGTCAATGATACTATTGGGCATTATTTCCAAAACCCACAAGGGGTTGCGCCAAGGTGATCCATTATCACCGATTCTGTTTAGTATCATTGCGGATATGTTGGCAATAATTATTAATCGAGCTAAGGATGATGGACAAGTCAGTGGTCTTATCCCTCATTTAGTGGACGGGTGTATCGATTCTTTAGTATGCGGATGATACAATTATTTTTATGGAACATGACTTGCAGAAAGCATTGAACATGAAACTCATTTTATGTATCTTTGAACAACTATCAGGTCTTAAAATTAACTTTAACAAGAGTGAGCGTTTCTGCTTTGGACAAGCCAAAGCGGTAGAGGATAAATATAAGGATATGTTTGGTTGTCAATCTGGCTCTTTCCCTTTTAAGTATCTGGGCATACCAATTGGATTGGAAACTAAAAAATGGAGAATGGAAACCTGTGGAAGATCATTTCGAAACTAAGCTCGGAAATTGGATTGGAAAGTTATTATCTTATGGTGATCGTTTGGTTCTTATTAATTGAGTTTTAACAAAGTTTACCCATGTTCATGCTTTCCTTTCTGGAAATACCTATTGGGGTTAGAAAACGTTTGGATTTTTTTAGATCTCATTTCTTTTGGGAAAGTGATAATCATCAGAAAAAGTATAGGCTAACAAAATGGAATATTATTTGCCGGTCAAAAGACCAAGGTGGTTTAGGGATTGAGGATCTTGCAATTAAGAATAAATGCCTTCTAAGCAAATGGTTTTACAAATTAATGAATGAAGAGGGAGTCTGGCAGGAAATCCTGGTGAACAAATATTAAACTCCAAATCATTGTCACAAGTGACTGCAAAACCGAGTGATTCTCCTTTTTGGAAAGGTTTAATGAAGGTAAAACATGGTTTCTTAGATAGGGGATGTTTTGATGTCCATGTTGGGTCCAATACCTAGTTCTAGGAAGACGTATGGCTGGGGGAGACTACTTTAGCAGACCAATATAACTCTTTATATAATATTTCTCTATGGAAACAAGTATATGTGGCCGATGTTCTATCTTCAAATCCAATAAATATGTCTTTTAGAAGAGCTTTGACAGGGAACAAATGGAACTCGTGGTTGCATCTTGTGACTAGGTTAATGCAAGTCAACTTAACGAATGAAAAGGATGTCTTTGTATGGCGTTTGACTCAAAGCGGTGTGTTCTCTGTTAAGTCCATGTATCTTGATCTAATAATAAATGGAAACACAAGGTTTTGAAAGAAGTACATCTGGAAAATTAAGGTACCTCTCAAAATCAGAATTTTTATGTGGTTCGTATACCGTAAAGAGATTCTTACTAAAGATAATTTGAAAAAATGAAATTGGCAAGGGATTCTGAGTGTTGTTTTTGTGACAAGGCCGAGACTATACAACATCTTTTCATTGATTGCCTATTTTCTAAAATTATTTGGCATATTATTCACATGACTGTCAATTTATCTCCACCTTCTAGTATAAATAATCTTTTTGGGGATTGGCTCAAGGGTATCCAAATAAGGAAATAATCAATATTAGGGTGGGAACTTGCGCTGTTGTTTGGTCAATTTCGAATGCCCAGAATGACATTATTTTTAATAACAACTTTCTTGCAGGTTATTCTTATGGCTTCCCACAGGATCCGTACCTGGTCGCTTCTACAGCCTGCGGAGGACAGACAAGTTATGCATACTGGATGCGATATTCTATAGAAGGTTACATGGGGCCTTTTCAGCCGATGTGGGTATGTGATCTTAGAATCACCTCATGACGCCATAGTTTATGCTAGTTCTCCTTCCTTTTGGCTTATTTGTATCGGTTTTTATGTTTGGATATGACCTCTTGTAGCTCTCTACGAGACCTATTTTAAATGTTGCAATAAAATAAATGGCCGTATGCATCACTTTGATGCAGAGGCCGGGGAGCTGCCTCTGTTTCGAAAAAAAACAAGCATGGGGGAGTCAGTTCGCCGCTACACCAATATACAAGACCTCCAAAGGCGGACAAGGAAACCTTGGGGCAGAGATAAAAATTAACTAGGACCTAGAAGCCAAGACCGCAGAAGACCTAGAGAAAAAGCTCGAGGAGCCCGCACTTCGGCCCCTGGAGCCAGTTGGGGGGCCACCAGAGCGATCAGTCGCTAACTAGAAGTAGTGCAAGCTACGATAGAAGTGATAGATAGCTCTGGTACAACCTGCAGTTCGAATGTCATGCTCGTCACAAGGATAAGCGTCGCTCGAGGAGGAAAGAAGCTCGACCAGTTGGCATCGGGATTCTCCAGGTCGAGTGAACAACACCAACACCGACCCAACATCGATGAAGGCCACATGACTAAGGAGGAAGGAGCTCACGACGACCGCGGCAACCATGACCATGATCCCTAACACAACGCGAGAAGCGGACAGGGCCCATCGGCAGGATCAGAGGCGCGGACAACGGGAAAGGTGGCGAGAATGGTGCCTCTACCCTTGGGACGAGTATAACCAAGAATACGGGGATTGGGATTCACGACTGATGCGGTTGTAGGGTCCTATACCACGACCTGGACGACATCGAGGTACCCAGGGCCGTGAGGGCCAGGAATTATGAGGAGTACGACGGACCACATGACCCAATTGCATACTTGGAGAAATTCGCGCAAGCCATCAACATCATGGGCAGTGACTCGCGCCATATGGCGAACCTTCTACCAACATGTCTGAAGGGAAACACCCTAAAGTGGTTATGCAACAAGGTCCCCTAGTCGATCAGGACCTGGGACGACTTTACCCGGTGGCTGATCTAGGCCTTAGCCACAGAAGATGATGCCAATACACTGCACATGGAATTCAAGAACATCAAGCAGTTTCCTAGGGAAAGATTGAAGGACTTCATGAAGCGGTTTAGGATCCTAGTGAACACCACGCCCGGCCTCTCTAACAAGGACATCGTTTGGGAATTCACTAACATGGACACCCCAGGGTAGCTCACGAGCCAATCAGACAGATTACTCTGCCTGTCACGTTCAGTAGTGGAGAGAACTTCTATATAGAGCAGTGCATATTTGAGATCGTGGATTTCCCCATGGTCTATGATGTGCTACTCGGGAATCCACAGAGCTCACAGTTCATGAGTATCCCCAACTACACCTACCATATGTTCAAACTCCCAAGACCTAGGGGAGTGGTAACTATCAAAGCATCCATGGAGCACGCTGCAGAATGTGACCGACACAACCACGAAATGAGGCAGGCTCTGTCGAGCTTCCCTCATGAGGCAATTACCCGCCAGCCAAAGAGAAGGACCAGGGACACTTGCATGGAAGAGTCTACCCCACTGTATTAGAGAGAAAAATAGGGGTACGTTCTCACCTCCCCATCAGCCAAACTCTCAATCGGGAAGGATGAGAGGATACTGACATGGTTATACCCTACAGGTACGTGACTTCAGCATACCTGGTCCAGTCCAAGGAAGGCCCACAGCAGATATACGCTGGCCCATGAAGATTTTCGGGTGGCCAAGGCCCATGACGCCTTCGGATCCTTGGAGAGCAAGACTAGAGGAGATAGGAAATTCAAAGGGGTAAAGCCCTAGAACTTGTAACCGACTAGGACTACGCCCGGGACCTGCCTAAGTCTATATAAAGGCCAGGAGGGCACGTCCTAGAAAAACTCACCTCGACCAGACTCATACTTTCGCACACGCATCCACGCCAGATCGAATCTGCGCACCTTGTAACCTTCGGTTCCGCTGTAATCAAAGAGCAGACAAGCAGGAGTAGGGTTTTCCCTCCGGGGGCCTGAACCTGGGTAAATCTAGTGTCCCCTGGTTGCTTGTCTGTTAACCGTGCCACGATCTCCAGCATCCCCATCTTCTCCAAAACCCAAGTCCATAACAATGGGCATTGACGAGATTAAACCTCGTCAATTGGCGCCGTCTGTGGGAATCGGGGCTGCTGATTGTGCGGTCGTGACGGTTCCGACCCGATCGATCTACAACTCTGCGGCGACAGAGAATCACCTCCTCTTCGACGCTTTCGACTTCACCGCCCACTCGCCGGATACCATGAAGGATTTCGAGCCCGTAGGCGACGGACTCGAAATTCTGTTCGGAAGCTTCTGCTTCCAGGTGGGACAAACTGGCACCCTCCGCCTCCCTGAGCGGGTGCCCGTGCCGTCAATCAGGCCCGCTTCATGGGCTCCGCACCCCGTGCTATGCACGTCACCATCAACAGATGAGTTCTACAGCAGCAGCTGCTGCAACTCCAATCTGTGCGATCCACCTTCGGATGAAGGGACCTACGGTTCCGGAGCCAAAAGCTGTGGCAGCAGCCAACCAATCTGCAGGCGCTATCTGTGCGCCGCAGTCATCCAAACCGACGAGGAAACGCCTAACTCGCCGCCCAACCCCAACCCGCAGGACAGAAACGGCGAAAATGGTGGAAACGGCGAAAACAGGGAAAATAGAGGCCACCTCATCCAACTTAGCAAAGAAGGATGGGTCGAAGCACGCCGCGCCGTCGTAGGCGAAATAGTCCTACCTCTGGATTCCTCACGTGACCTACTGATGGCATACCACTACCTCCTCATCGAGGAGCACAAGAAGCAAGTCAAGATGCAGGAGACGCTCGACAAACGCAAGCAAGCAGCCTCTGAGTCCAGTGCGCGACGAGCTGTGCTCTCCGCCAAAGGACCCGGCTCTAGCACAAACGGAAACCAGGGAAACAAGCACCACTGTCGGGTGGAAAACATGGACCCGAAGGAGCGGCGTGACGTGACCCGAACTCTCCACACATTGTTCATGGATATGGACGCTGACGGCAACATCATCCCGAAGACGCCACAAGCTGCGATCATGGCAGCCACTGCGTATCTCGCGGCTCACCCACCTCCGGAGGGGGACCCGAAAAGAGCCATGCATAGGTCCGCACTCACCGGACTAGGACTAATCGGAGCTGCGCTCCACGAAGACGCTCCTACGGAGCCGAAGAAGAAAGCTCCGGCCAGGCGCGACCGGAGCCCCACTCCCTCATCCGAAGATGAAGAGGAACACGATCTTCCTCGAAGGAAGAAGAGCTCGCACCACCATAAACGCGACTATGACGCTAGAGACAAGCTTACACATCGCAAGATCGACAAAGCACGCGCCAAACGCGCATGCTCGTCTGAATCTGAGATGGATGAAGACGAAGGAGAACTCTGCGGGGCCCGATGCTTAGCAGATCCGTCCGGCGAACACAGATGCCACGCAACTTCAAGCTTCCTTCGGATACTCCGAAGTTCAACGGCACGCAAGATCCAAAGTCCTGGCTCAGTGACCATCTGTCATCCATCAAGCTTCACGGAGGCAACAAAGAAACCGCCATGCAATGCCTTCAGCTGCAGCTGACAGGCGCGGCGCGGGTCTGGCTTAGCAGCCTATCATCAGGATCCATCCGAAGCTGGGAGGAGCTCGCTTATAGCTTCATCCGAAATTTCAAAGGCACCAGCAAGAGGCCTGCCTCAATCGAAGAGTTGCGAGCCTTCACTCAGAGAACGGGTGAATCTATTCGCTCGTACATACTACGCTGGTCTACAACCAAGAACTCCATAGCACACATCTCCGAAGAAAGGGCCATCGACGCATTCAGGGACGGCGTCAAGCGCCCAGACTTCAAGGAGGAACTTGGCCGTGTAAAGCTCAAGACACTCGACCACCTCATGGAAATCGCCAACAGTTGGGCAGACGGCGAAGATTGCATCCAGCGGGCGCAATCAGATGAAGAGGACGACTACGGCCGAAGACGCGAACGCCGCAGCAAGAGGAGATCGCGCGTCTACGAGGACCGCGACGGACCCGACATGGTCGCAGCCGGCTACACCGACCGCCGTAACGACAACAGCCGCAACAACGGAGGATACCGCAGCGGAAACTTCCGCGACAACGGACGACCAACACAGTCGTGGCAACGCCGCGACCGCGACAACGGACCCTCAGCATTCGACAAACTTTCGGGTCCATGCACCATCCACTTCTACATCGACAAACAAGATGGCAAAAATAAAGCTAGCCACATGCTCAAGGACTGCCGCGAGTTCCAGAAACTCTGCGAAGGCATGATGCAGATGAGGCAACAAGCTCCAATTCCTGCGTTCGGAAACGCACCTGCGCCAGGTGAAATAGCACACGGAGCTCCTCCACCGCCGCCTATTGGAGGCCCAAATCAACCAGTCGCACCAACGCAAAACAACGCCGGAGTCGCATACCCCCCACCAAAGGGAGCGCTAAATATGATCCAGAAGGGACGCCCCACCAACAGGGTGCAGAAGAAAATCACCCGACAAATCAACTTGGCCGTGGCAACTCCGCCTGCAATCCCTGAGTACCTCAGCGGATCGGAGTCCTACATCACATTCACTCGTGCGGATCACCCTTGCCAGATCCCTCGCCCAGGTCATGCTGCCCTGGTGTTGGAGGCGCAGATCGGAGGCTTCGAGATGAGTCGCGTCTTCATGGACGGCGGCAGCGACATCAACCTAATGTTCGCAAGCACTCTAGCAGCTATGCGGATCCCGCAATGCAGCCTGGAACAATCAGACACAACGTTCCACGACATTGTCCCAGGGAAGGGCATCTTCCCCCTGGGTAAAATAGGGCTCGACGTCATCTTCGGGAAGCCGGACAACTTTCGGCAGGAGCGCCTAGAATTCGAAGTGGTGGACTGGCCGTCGCAATACCATGCCATCCTGGGACGTGTAGCATTCACAAGGTTCCTGGCCGTCCCACACTACGCATACCTACTACTCAAGATGCCAAGACCAAGGGGCGTCATCACAGTCCACGGGAGCTTCACCCGATCGGACCAATGCGACAGAGATTTCAACAAAATCTCCCAGTCTTTCGGCATGCAAGAAGATCTTGTAAGGCTCCGCGAGGTGACGGACAATGGGCTACCCCCAGTCACCAAGCAGAACGCACCTGACATGTCTTTTGACTCCACCATCAACACCAAGAAAGTGCAGGTCCATCCAACGAATGCCTCCAAGACGGCGTTGATCGCCAACGACCTCAGCACTGCATAGGAAGGCGCGCTCGTCGAATTCCTCCGTGAGCACTGGGAAATCTTCGCCTGGTGTCCTGCGGACATGCCAGGAGTTCCCAGGGAATTCGCCGAGCACGCACTGAATGTCTTCCCAGACACCAAGCCAGTCAAGCAGTCCATCCGAAGAGTGTCGGAGCCACGAGCCGAAGCTATCGGCAAGGAGATCAACAGATTACTCGCAGCAAACTTCATCCGGGAAATCAAGGAAAGCGAGTGGCTGGCAAACACGGTGATGGTCCCTAAGAAGGACACGGACATCCTGCGGATGTGCGTGGACTTCACGTCACTAAATAAACACTGCCCTAAGGACCACTTCCCTCTTCCTCGGATCGACCAGATCATCGATTCGACTACAGGTGGTGAGAAACTCTCCTTCCTCGACGCCTACTCAGGCTATAACCAGATTCGACTCAAGGTCGAAGATCAAGAGAAAACGGCGTTCATCACACCGTTCGGAGTATACTGCTACAACACAATGCCCTTCGGGCTAAAGAACGCAGGTGCCACGTACCAGCGATGCATGCAGGCCTGCCTCAAGGACCAGATCGGTCGCAACGTCCAAGTCTATGTCGACGACATAGTCATAAAACCAAGGAGGCAAGAACACTTATCGACGATCTCCGCGAGACGTTCGAAAACCTTGATCGCTACAGGATCAAGCTCAATCCAGAAAAATGCGCCTTCGGCGTCCCCTCGGGTCAGCTGCTCGGGTACTTCATCTCTCAACGAGGGATCGAAGCGAACCCGAAGAAAATCAAAGCTATCATGACAATGGAGAAGCCGAAAAACCTCAAGGGCGTTCAGCAGCTCGCAGGGCGAGTAGCGGCACTAAGCAGGTTCATCAGCCGCATGGGCGAAAAGGCCCTACCATTTTACCAGCTGCTGCGTAAGGCAGACAAGTTCGAGTGGACACCAGAAGCCAATGACGCATTCGAAAGCCTTAAGCGGCTCCTCTCCACCTCGCCAGTTTTGGTCACGCCAAAAGAGCGCGAGCCCCTGTTGCTGTACATAGCATCCACACACCAGGTGGTCAGCACAGTACTCGTGGTCGAACGACCCGAAGAAGGCAAGACCCACGGGGTACAACGCCCAATTTACTACCTCAGCGAGGTTCTCACTCCAACAAAACAGCGGTACCCGCACTACCAGAAGCTGGCCTACAGCGTGTTCATGACGGATCGACGACTGAGCCACTACTTCCAGGAGCATCAGGTGATGGTCGTCAACGAGGCACCCCTCAACAGCATCCTGAATAACCTAGAGGCCATAGGACGCATGGCCCTGTGGGGCATTGACCTATCACCCCTGGACATCATCTACGAGAAGCGACACGCAATCAAATCTCAAGTCCTTCCGAACTTCCTGGTGCACTGGATGGAGCTGCAGCTGCCTGACACACCAGACATGTCGCAGTCCTGGACAATGCATTTTGACGGCTCCAAACGCGAAGCCGGAGCAGGGGCAGGAGTCATACTGACCTCCCCGCAAGGTGACAAGATGAAGTACGTCCTTCGGATGAAATTCAGAGCCTCCAACAACGAGGCCGAATACGAAGCCCTCATCCATGGCATGAAGATGGCAAAAATATGTGGCGCAACGCGCCTGGTCATCTACGGTGACTCCAACCTTGTCGTACAGCAGACGATGAATGAGTGCGACGCACACGCCGAAAACATGATCGCGTACCGCACGCTATACAACGCACTCGAAGGAGAATTCGACGGCTAGGAACTTCGGCACGTTGGAAGAGAGAGCAACGAGGAGGCCGATAGACTCGCCAACATCGGCTCCACTTGTGCAAAGGTAGCACCAGGTGTGTTCCTCGAACAGATCTGCGTGCCATCCATCAAGCGAAAATTCCCCAAGGGATCACCCGAAGAAGCAGAACACTCGGGGGCTACGCTACCCGAAGGTCATGAAGGACCCAAAAAGTTGGATACCGAAGTTGCCATGGTCAACCTGATGCAGGTCATGGCAGTCGACGAAACTTGGACACGTCCATACCTCCAGTTCCTGATAAACGGAGAATTGCCAGACAGCCCGACAGATACCCGACGCATATCTCGTCGGTCAAAAGCCTTCACCATCATCAACGGCGAGCTGTACAAACGCAGCATTACAGGCGTACTACAACGGTGCGTCACCATCAATGACGGCAAGGCCATACTCTAAGATATCCACGAGGGCATCTGCGGCCACCATGCAGGCAGTCGCTCCCTCGTCGCCAAAGCTCTGCGAGCAGGATTCTACTGGCCAACGGCCATGAGCGACGCGAAAGACATCGTCCGACGATGCAACGGGTGCCAACGGTTCGCCGACAAACCGCATGCACCTGGGTCCGAACTTCGACCCATACCCATAGCCTGGCCTTTTGCCCAATGGGGCCTCGACATGATCGGCAAACTGCCAAAATCCTCGAAGGGAGGACACGTCTTCCTCCTGGTCGCAGTCGACAAATTCACCAAGTGGATCGAAGCCATGCCAGTCACCAACCAGAAGGGCAAAACTGCCGTCAAATTCTTCAAATCCATTGTCTACAGGTTTGGCGTACCGCGCAGCATCATCACCGACAACGGATCGAACTTCATCTCCAAAGAATTTCAGGACTTCTGCGAAGGCCTCGGAATCAACATCACGTATGCCTTAGTGGCACACCCGCAAACAAACGGGCAAGTGGAAAAGGCCAACGGTCTAATCGGCGCCGGCATTAAGAAGTGCCTCATGATCTCACTCGAGCACAAATCCGGAAACTGTATGAAAGAGCTACCGTCTGTCCTGTGGAGCTTACGGACTACGCCAAACAGCTCCACCGGCTACACACCGTTCTTCATGGTGCACGGAGCTGAGGCCGTGCTACCAGCCGAAGTACGCCACCAGGCTCCACGAGTCGTCGCTTACAGCGAAGCCGAATCTTCGGCTGCACTCAAAGATGCCGTCGACACACTCGACGAAGCACGGGATATAGCAGCAGCTAGATCAGCGGTGTACCAGCAAAGTCTCCGCAACTACCACAGCCGCCGGCTGCGCCCAAGGTCCTTCGTCAAAGGAGACCTCGTCTTGCGACTTAAGCAAAAGCGACCGAATAAACTCGAGTCACCATGAGAAGGACCCTATGCCATCACCGAGGTCATCCCAGGTGGCGCCTATCGCCTCAAGCACGTGGAGTCTGGAGTCGCATACTCCAACCCATGGAACATCTCGCACCTGCGACGATTCTACCCATAGCAATGTACCCCTTTTTACTTTCAACAAGGATTACAGCCAAGGCTACTCAGCCGAACCATGTACCTCCTCCATTACGATACAAATAAAGCTAAGTGTCTCGCCCCCAACCTTCGGTTGACTATTTCTCTGCAACTTTATTACATGCTACAAACGCACTCGGGGGCTCCCCCCACCTCACGATTTCATCGACTGAGGACAAAACGTGTACACCTGAGTAGCTGACCACGTCAGGCAAACGAAAAGGGCACGTACTAAATCAAAGCACTGCGTGCTCGCCAACAGGCAAACCTTTACAACAAAGGGCACATACACGCCCAGCCGCAATATACAAATTTTACATCTATCTGTTTATTTTCAGGTCCTACCTATTATGAAGAATAACCTGAGCACACTGCTCAAACAAATCTACAATCTGTTCGGCATACTGCCTTACAGCCGTGTAATGCGGACGCATATTCCACTCGCCACCATCTGGTCGAGGAGGTGGCCCAGTCGCCACAACAGCCAAATCTACATCAGGGCGGTGCACCCTCACAAGAGACAAGGCAGCCTTCACCCCTGCGACGAGCTGCTGCCGCACCAGCTCCTTGACATTGCTGGCACTCCGAAACTTCGTCAGATGACCTGCAAGGGTCGCTGGCACAGCATCCAACGGAAACATAACGTGCAACACCGAGGAAAGCGATGTCTGCACCTGACGGAGCACCCGCGAAACCTGGTAGACACGATCCTGCACCGTCGCCAGAACTATGGCACGATCACGATCCATCCAGAAGAAGCCGCCGGCCTCCATGTCCTATTGAGTCAAGCAATTGACTTGAACAGCAATACGCTCCTTTTCTTCCCTCGGAGCAAGATTGGCACCTGCGACAACCGCACAAAACAAGAGTAAGGCCAGCAGGCCCACCGGAAGAACTGAGCTACAACCCAAAAGAAGGATCAACTTACATTGCAGCTGCTCGGACAGACGACCCAGCTCTGCCATCAAATACTCCTCTCTGGCTGCACCACGGTCTGCTTTGGATTTCCAAACGTCAGCGCGACCGCGTAACCCAAGCAAATCTCTCTCTAAGCTGCGCACGCGATCTCGAAAAAACGCGAGCTGCGAGGAATCATCCAATGATGCTTGGAGGGGCCTTTCGGATGAAGTGTCAACTGGGTCAACACCCGAAGGAACCTATAGCAGCAGAAAAAAGAAGGCACACAGACATTCAGCCAAGAATAGAGAACAACTCGAAGGAGTTCATTAAAGTATATAAGGCCACTACGTGGCACAAGGATGGTACTACAAAAGATATTCACAACAAAAATAGCCTACAAGCTACCCTACGTCTACTATGCCTAAGGCGGAGGGCACTGAGTCGCCTCAGAACCAGACTGCCTAGCTTTGACCTCGCCCTGCTGCCACAATGCGTACTCAGACAGCAAGTCAATGAGCTTGGGCCCATATCGTCTGCAGCGAGCGGAGTAGGCGGCGAAGGCTACCTCGGATCCATCTGCAGCCGTCGGCATCCGTGAAGTAATCTGGGGCAGGTCCAGCTCCGCCCCAGCCGCCATGGCCATCGCCAGCCCGACGGACGCGCCGATGCCCTTCTGCTTGCGCTTGTACGCCGCAGGCGCTTCGGCTGACAGAGCCTCTGCCAGAGCACCCACGTCTTCAAGGGATGCGCCCTTCGGGAAGAGCTCCTGGTAGAAGCGACCAAGGACCTCTTTCGCCTTGGCAAGGGAGTTGACGACGGTGCTGCAGCGGTCTTCGACCGCTACAGTGGCATCATCTAGAACACTCCCGTGCTCCAGAGCACCGCGGTCAAACTCGATGCCTGCGGCATCTGAGACAAAAAAGAAGAAAACATGAAGAAAGGCAACATAGAAGAAGATCCGAAGAAAAAGAAGCAAGTACAAAAGCTAACTCTCACCCGAAATAGCCTTAGCAGCAGCCATGAGCTTCTCCGCCACCCCTTTTTCACGAGCAGCCGCAACGGTGGCCAGCTGCTCCTCACGATCTGCGGCCTCCTGCTGCAGACGCTCTTTCGCTTCGGCTGCCTTCGTCAGCTCCAGCTCAAGACGCTCTCTCGCCCCAGCGGCATCTTTGGCCTTCTGATCCGATTGGCCAAGGCTCTTCTTCAGAGCATCAACCTCACGGAGAGAGTCGTTATGCTCCTCTGCATTTACAACAAGCAAGTGTCAAAGAACAGGACCAGGATAAGCAAGAGAAGTATTACAAGGCAGACGAATACCTTGAAGCTGCCGCAGTTTCGCCTCCAGCGTCAGGCGTTCCTCCACCAGCCGCTTGGCCTCTTGGACAAAAGGCTGCAGCAACAGGCAATAGTAGTAAGAACAGGACTTTGGGGCTACGCCCAACACAAAGAAGCATAAACAACATCAGCATACGAAGACACTCGGGGGCTCCCCCCGTAACATCAAGCAGAAAAACTTACGTGCTCCGAAGGCGACCCCGCAGGCCCGCCTGCGACATTCTGAGGCGCAACCACCAGCCTCTCCTGCACAAGAGGAACTGGCGCAGCGTCACCCGAAGTCGCCACCATCTGAGGAGGAGGCGACGCAATGTTCGACTCCCCCATCATCTCCCCCGCACCATCACTGGAGCCGTCAGAGGATTGCCTGCATACGAAGCCAATCAGCACAGGTGCAAACATCATAAAAAGAAAAGTACAACAGTGGCAACAAGAAAACTTACGAGCCCAACGCGCTCAGGTCAAAGATAGGAGAAGCCCTTCGGGCCCTCTTCTCCTCCTTCTTTTCTTCCTTCTTCTCCTCCTTCTTCTCTTCCTTCTTCCGCTTTGCTGGCGGGTGCGGAGCAACAACCCGCACAGGAATGGCAGGAAGGGGAGAGGAAGAACCCCCATGAACATCATCATGACGCTCAAGGCCCAGAGGATTTTTGGGAGTCGGAGGAGTTGAAGCATCCGGAGACTCGCTCGAGCTCCGTGATCGCTTGCGCGAATGGTCCTCACTCGATTCGTCGGCATCCTCCGCTGGGGATCGCGCTAACGCTAGCTCGGACACGGAATCCACCACTTCATTATACGGGGCATTCGGATACCTTTCGGGCAATGGTGGTGCCATGCCCGGCACTTTGAAGCTCTGCAAGATGAGAATAAATTTTGTTAGCAAACAAAGGACACAAATAAACACCCAACAAAAAAGGGGAGCACTACGTGCGCAAATCTACACCTTCGGTACGACCAACGTCGAAGAAAAGGGAGGAGTCAGCGACTTCCCCGGGATTTCTTCATCGGCCTTGAACTTCAACAGCGCGCGAAGATCCTTGTCAAGTTCCACCTCGGAGATTTTCTCACTCGAAACCCTCGTCGGATCACGACGCCCAGAGTAAAGAAACATCGGATGCGCCCTCGCTTGGAGAGGCTGCACCCGACGCTCAAGAAACGTCCGGATGATGTCGACACCGTTCACCTCCTTCTCAGGAATCAATTGGAGATCCTCCACCCGACGATACAGGGCCTCTACCTCCGCCACCTCACCATCCAAGATTTGGTTTTTCCAGGATCTTTTCTTCTCAATCAACTGGGAGGAGTCAAAAGGAACGAGACCAAAATCTTGCCCAGGCAGTACGGAGTCACGGATGTAAAACCACTTCCTCCGCCAGTACTGGACAGATTCGGACATGGAAAAGGAAAATAATTGCACATTGGGACTGAGGGAGATGATGAAACCCCCAATGGGATACACACCATCCGAACCAGACTGCCTCTTCACGGAATAAAGCTTCCGAAAGAGGCCAAAGTGTGGCTCAATGCCAAGCCAACACTCGCAAAGCGTGATAAAACACACAATGTGAAGAAGGGAGTTGGGAGACAGATGATGGAGTTGAACCCCATAGAAAAAACGCAGTCCACGAAGGAAGTCATGGACTGGAAAAGAAAACCCGCGAATCACGAAGGCAACAAACATAACCCGATACCCAGATGGGGGACGGGGGATTACCTCGTTGCCTGGGAGTCTCACGGCCGTCGTGTCTTGCGGGATCAGGCTCCGCTCGCGCAGTTTGCGGAGATCGCTCTCCCGCGTTTCTGATCGCCGCCAGCCACCGTCGGTGACGCGAGCAGTGGCGGTGCCCTTCTTGCCTCCGGCGGCGCTGGTCCCAACTGCAGATGAGGACTTCTTTTTCCCCATGGCGCTACGGCGGTGGTGGCGTTACCAACGAAGAACAACAAAGGAAATGTGGAGGAAACTCTCAGCGCGCAGCAAGAATAGCTCAAGAACGAGGAGGCAGTGAATAGATGAACTGCTGCGGTGAAAAACAAACCACGATTTCACCAGGGATTATAACAGCGAAGACAACGCACGCTGTCCGTCCATCGAGAAGACCTAACGCTAACGGTAGATCTGGCCGTACACGTGTCAGCATCAAAACGAACCGTCGTTACCACGCCGTCCACTATGTGCGGAAATCGAGGAGACGCCGTAATCATCTCCACGCCGCGCGTGACCGGTCAATTCAAAGTCATCAAGTGGGACCCACGCTTCGTCCAGTCAAGTCATCTCTGGCATAGCAGACGCTTGAGGTCATCGATCGTAAGCACTGACGTCATCAAAAAGCTATACTAGCACCACTTCGGCTCCACAGCTAAAAGTACTCACTCGAATCTACGATTCGACTAAATACTTGGGGGCTACTCCTATCAGGAGCGCTGGCCTTGCACCCAACAGACAAATGAGGACAAAATTATTTCTCTGAGTCCTACGTCGAGCTATTCTATCGGGTCCTCCAGCAGGAGTCGACGAAACAACTGGCTACGCCATAAACTCAAGGCCCGAGTCGAAACCCTCCTCGGATGGTTGCATCACTTGATGCTACACAGGCGCGACGCTGACCCGATGTACTTCCGGGTCAACGGTACGCTCACGAGATTGTCGACTATAACTGCACAATACAAGACTCGAGTCTCTGCCCGAGTCTACGACTCCGCCAGACACTCGGGGGCTACTCCAAAACTGGAGCGCTGGTCGCGCACACAAAAGATCTTCGAGTGGCACACCAATGAACTACGCCATGGAACAATTCTTCGAGTCCGACGTCGAGTCTGCGACTCCACTATGGACTCGGGGGCTACTCCCATAGGGAGGATGGATTTAAGCATCCGAAAATTTTCGAGTCCTGCGGACCTAATGTTTGAAACAATGCTTGAACTAAAAGTTTCCGTTCGAGTCTACGACTCGAACAGACACTTGGGGGCTACTCCCATAGGGAGCGCTGGTCGCGCACCCTATAAAATCTTCGACTGCAATCTTTCGGATCAGCACGCAAAACTTTTCGGCAACTCTGCCCCAATTAATGCTAAGTGAGTAATATCCTCCTTGGACACTCGAAACACCTCCGCGGTGATAAACATTCGGATGCTGCGTCTGCGACGCAAAGATAAGACCTACAGATATCATCTGATGGCCTGGCAACGCACCTGACTGCGCTCTGCTAGTTTGAATCCGTACCAGCAGGTACGATGAAAAATCCCGACGGACGCGTTGGGTACACCAATTAAAATCACTGGAATTCCACTCCTGTAAGTCCTCCGCGGCCTGAGTCGAATTACGCCAGCATATGTTCTAGGTCCGGGTTGAGGGACCCGAACCTGAAGAAGATCGTGTTGTTTCGTCCTAAGACAGTTAACTGACCCTGATCCGTCGGGAGAGTCAGGCACACGCATCAACAATCCCTACACACATATACTACTAACCTATAACTGCTCCCGAAGAATGGAAGAGTCCTCAGCCGAATCTACGATTCGACTGATCACTCGGGGGCTACTGACATGGTTATACCCTACGGGTACGTGACTTCAGCATACCTGGTCCAGCCCAAGGAAGGCCCACAGCAGATATACGCTGGCCCATGAAGATTTTCGGGTGGCCAAGGCCCATGACGCCTTCGGATCCTTGGAGAGCAAGACTAGAGGAGATAGGAAATTCAAAGGGGTAAAGCCCTAGAACTTGTAACCGACTAGGACTACGCCCGGGACCTACCTAAGTCTATATAAAGGCCAGGAGGGCACGCCCTAGAAAAACTCACCTCGACCAGACTCATACTTTCACACACGCATCCACGCCAGATCGAATCTGCGCACCTTGTAACCTTCGGTTCCGCCGTAATCAAAGAGCAGACAAGCAGGAGTAGGGTTTTCCCTCCGGGGGCCTGAACCTGGGTAAATCTCGTGTCCCCTGGTTGCTTGTCTGTTAACCGTGCCACGATCTCCAGCATCCCCATCTTCTCCAAAACCCAAGTCCATAACAATGGGCATTGACGAGATTAAACCTCGTCAGATACCCTTAACGACACATTGTGTCTGCACAACTTTCATCGCACTCAAGATGTACAGCTCATGCATCAGAAAGGCTGTGGTTAAGATGGGTAGATACATCGGGATCAGGACCGGAAGACAGCGCAAATGCCTCATCGAGGCCCTCCTTGGGGGACACGGCGCATCAACAGAGTCCGGGACCAACCTCAGAGCTGCAGGCACAGACCCTCGTATGGGACTGGTAGCACTGACACAATGGCCGAAACAAAGAGGAGGACCTGCTTAGGAGACCAATCCACGATCGACGTTAGGTCCAGTGCGTGATCCGCGTACAAGGACTAGAATGTCCCGCATAAAAATTCCCCTGTCCCTCATGCAGCGCAATCATAGATAACCCAAGGGGGAAGACCTCATTGCATAGCAGTGACAGACGCCTGATTCACAACACCAACGGATGGAGGGAATCACACCACCTCCATAAGAAGGCAACTCAACGGAGGTAGAAGTTTGAACACCTTTACTAGGAGCTACAAGCAACCCGCAGTCTGAATGTCATGCTCGTCGCAAGGATAAGCGTCGCTCAAGGAGGAAAGAAGCTCCGACCAGCTGGCATCGGGATTCTCCAGGTCGAGCGAACAACACCAACACCGACCCAACATTGATGAAGGCCACATGACTAAGGAGGAAGGAGCTCAGGACGACCGTGGAAACCACAACCATGATCCCTAACGCAACGCGAGAAGCGGACAGGGCCTATCGGCAGGATCAGAGGCGCGGACAACGGGAAAGGCAGCGAGAACGGTGCCTCTACCCTTGGGACGAGTATAACCAACAATACGAGAATTGGGATGCACGACTGATGCGGTTGTAGGGTCCTATCCCACGACCTGGACGGCATCGAGGTACCCAGGGTCGTGAGGGCCAGGAATGATGAGGTGTACGACGGACCACATGACCCAATTGCATACTTGGAGAAATTCGCGCAAGCCATCAACATCATGGGCATCGACTCGCGCCATATGGCGAACCTTCTGCCAACATGTCTGAAGGGAAACGCCCTAAAGTGGTTATGCAAAAAGGTCCCCCAGTCGATCAGGACCTGGGATGACTTTACCCGGTGGCTGATCTAGGCCTTTGCCACAAAAGATGATGCCTATACACTCCACATGGAATTCAAGAACATCGATCAGTTTACTGGGGAAAGATTGAAGGACTTCATGAAGCAGTTCAGGATCCTAGTTAACACTACGCCTGACCTATCTAACAAGGACATCGTTTAGGAATTCACTAACACGGACACCCTAGGGTAGCTCACGAGCCAATCAGACATATTACTCTGCCTATCATGTTCAGTAGTGGCGAGAACTTCTATATAGAGTAGTGCATATTTGAGATCGTGGATTTCCCCATGGTCTACGATGTGCTACTCGGGAATCTATAGAGCTCACAGTTCATGGGCATCCCCAACTACACCTACCATATGTTCAAACTCCCAAGACCTAGGGCATTGATAACTATCAAAGCATCCATGGAGCATGATGCAGAATGTGATCAACACAACTATGAAATGAGGCAGGCTCTGTCGAGCTTCCCTCATGAGGCAATTGCCCACCAGCCAAAGAGAAGGACTAAGAACACTTGCATGGAAGAGTCTACCCCACTTGATTAGAGATAAAAATAGGGGTACGCGCTCACCTCCTCGTCAGCCAAACTCCCGATAGGGAAGGATGAGAGGATACCCTTAATGACACATTGTGTCTGCACAACTTTCGTCGCACTCAAGATGGACAGCTCATGCATCAGAAAGGCCGTGGTTAATATGGGTAGATACATCGGGATCAAGACCGGAAGATAGCACAAATGCCTCATCGAGGCCCTCCTTGGGGGACATGGCGCATCAACAGAGTCCGGTACCAACCTCAGAGCTACAGGCATAGACCTTCGTATGGGACTGGTAGCATTGACACAATGGCTGAAGAATAAAGAGGAGGACCTGCTCAGGGGACCAAAACACGATCGACGTTAGGTCCGGTGCGGGATCCACGTAGAAGGACTAGAATGTCCCGCATAAAAATTCCCATGTCCCTCATACAGCGCAATCATAGATAACCCAAGGGGAAGACCCTGTTGCACAACAGTGATAGGCGCCTCATTCACAACACCAACGGGTGGAGGGAATCACACCACCTCCATAAGAAGGCAACTCAACGGAGGTAGAAGTTTGAACACCTTTACTAGGAGCTACAAGCAACCTAGATGTAAAATGTAAGCCCAAAGTCTGCTATGTTTTTGTGTAAGGTTCAAAAAAGAGAAGGAATGAAAAACTGGTGTTGTTGGGAAAACTTTGAACTACAAGGGATTGAGGTCTCACCCCTCTTACACACCTGGGGGATGATAATCTACAAACATACATAGTTTTATCAAGAGACTCTGACTTTTTGAGTAGTGGAATGCCTTTTCTCCAACGATCCCACTCTACATGTCCAGGTTGTGATCCGTACTGCTCTGACGGGGCGAGAAGATAGCTAGCGGTATAAAACCCATATTCGGCACACCTCATGTTCTTAGGACCAATTCCTCAGGGCCAAAAAACCTACATGGTTACGCAACCTAGCCTCCACACTTTGCCTCTCTCAAACATCGAGTAGCCCAACTGGCTTATGAATTGCTAGGGTACAGGTACAGAGAGCAAGTTACAGGAATCTAGGAGAGCGAACTAGGTGATGACCGGGGAACTCTCAGGGGTCACAAGTTACCTCTGACATAGTTCGTATGAGGTGAAGATAACACTACTCAAGAGGTACACTCACCCGTACCCTGGCCTAGACTATCCCCTGCAACCCCATATAACATGTTGAGAGAGTGAAGGAGTCAAGACTAGACAAGGCGAAGGTGCCCGCCTGGGAACGAGTTAACACATCCTCGACCCTACACCGCTCTGGTCCCCGGACCACGACTTGCGCTCCTAGTGGAGGTTGGAATATCCTAGGCCTATTGCATCATCATCTCTCATCTTCCTTCTCCCAATGTGTTCAGACCATGTAGAATAGAGGATATAGGACGGGAACAATATACGTCCAACACAAATTTCATAAAGGAGAAGACGATAAAAGTTTACATATCCACCAAAAGAAGGGTCCTATCAGAAGGGTCCCGTGGCTTCATCAAATCAACAAGGAACAATACACCCTTACATATCTAAGGCCTCTCCCTATGGGAAATCAGGCCAAACATGTTGACACAACGGATGGTGGCCCTCAGTTCCGCTGCAGGGCCAACAAGGGCCTCATTGTCTCTAGAGCGGGACACGAGGACTTCCTCGAGCCAGAAACGCATCTGGAGGACCTCCTCCTCCATCCAGGCTTTCTCTTCCTTCGCAAGCTCACTAGGAAGTCCTTCTCAGCGAGCTCAGTGCGGGCCTTATCCCTCTTGTGTCACAAGTATAGGGGGTGTATCGCAGTATTTTCGAGGGAAGTGAAACCCAATTTATTGATTCGACACAAGGGGAGCCAAAGAATATTTATAAGCCTTAACAACCGAGTTGTCAATTTAGCTGCACCTGGAAACAATCTTGCTCACAGCAGTTTATCAGTAGCAACAGTTTTGTAGTAGCAATAGTAAAGTAACAGCAGTAGTAAAAGTAAAGACAGTAGTAACAATTGCAGTAAACAGTAGGATTAAAGCGCAGTAGGCATAGGGATGGATGGACGGGCGTTGCATGGACAAGACAATTCATATGGCAATCAAGACATAGGGCATTTACAGATAAATAAGATAAAGCACCCAAGTACTAAATAATCAAAGGCATGTGTTCCATATATAGTCATACGTGCTCGCAATGAGAACTTGCACAACATCTTTTGTCCTGCCAGCCCGTTTACAGCGGGACCTCAAGGGAACTACTGGCAATTAAGGTGCTCCTTTTAATATAGCACCGGAGCAAAGCATTAACACTCCGTGAACACATGTGATCCTCACATCAAAGCCATTCCCGCTGGTTATCCCGATTGATGTCACTTCGGGGCCTTTGGTTCCGGACAACAATATGTGTATACAACTTGCAGGTAAGACCATAAACAATACTATCATAATGAATCAATAACATGTTCAGATCTGAAATTATGGCACTCGGTCCCTAGTGACAAGCATTAAGCATAACAAGTTGCAACAAAGTCAAAAAGCACTAATAATAGGTACTAGACACCATGCCCTAACAATCTGATGCCATTACATGAACGATCTCATCCAATCCCTACCATCCCCATAGCCTACAGTGGGGGATTACTCACTCATAGATGGGGGAAACATGGATGGTCGATGGAGAAGCGATGGTGATGATGATGGCGATGATCTCTTCCAATTCGCCGTCCCGGCAGGGTGCCATAACGGAGTTTCTGGTTCTGAATCGCGAAATCTGGTGGTGGCAGCACAACGGAACTCTTTCTGGAAAAACGTCGACCCCCCCTTGGTTTGTAGGTCAAGACGCAACTTATAGGCGAAGAGGGAGGCTGAGGGGGTGACCGAGGCGGCCACACCACCCCCAGGCACGGCCTGGCCTGGCCCGCGCGGGCAGGTGGTGTGGGCCCCTCGTGGCCCTCCTCTGTCTCGTCTTCTGGCTCCGTGAGTCTTATGGTGAAATAGGATTTTTGGCATATTTTCCGGGATTTTTCCTGATAGTTGATTTTCTGCACAAAAACTAGACACCAAGGTAATTCTGCTGAAAACAGCGTCAGTCCGTGTTAGGTGTATCCAAATCACACAAGTTTAGAGGAGAAACAATAGCAAAAGTGTTCGAGAAAGTAGATACGTTTTGGACGTATCAACTCCCCCAAAGCATAGCTTATTGCTTGTCCTCAAGCAATTCAGTTGAAAACTGAGTGCGATAAAAGAAACTTTCATGAACACATTTGCTTCATAAGATGTATATATTCACAACATAAGGTCAACTACTCAGGCAATTCATAATAAAGAGTATGCAACTAAGTTTACTTAATAGTCATTGCAAGCTATGAAGAGATTCCAACTCAAAAATAATAAGTAGCATCAAACATAAACATAAGCAACATTGCAATGCTCATAAAAAGGTATGATAGAGTGGTATCTCGCTTGCCTTTGATTGTAGAGCAAACATAAATGCCAATGCACCTCTGAAGTTCAAGTGAAGACTAGAAGTAAAGATGTCAAAGATACAAGCATCAAAGTCATAACACAATTAATCAAGTTTTGAGACAACCACATTACACTAAGAATGACAACTATGCTCTCAAGAAAGTGCTCATAGAATATGTGGTGACTCAACCAGGAAATGAAAAGGTTTTGAAAAGTTTGAAAGGCTTCCAAATGCTGAATGTATGGTACTCATTAGCTTTGAGCTCTCATTTCCCCTATCATAAGCATCTTTAAATGGTTGAGGTGAAAGTGAGGTCTAATCTGAGTTGTATGCTTGACAAACTATAAACTGGAAATCTCATGTCCCTTGAGTACGAAGGCCGCTCCTCATGCTACTCAACTTTAGTTACCGGTAAGTTCTTGTCATAGTAAATACATGCGTATCATAGAGAACCGCCAACGGGGTACCCCTTGCCCGATGATACAGAAGAATCCCCATATCAAAATGACAAGGCAAGCAGACAATGAGCATCACAACAATCTTCTTATTTACCATGGGAAAATGGTGCTTTTTTCTCTCTTTCCTCTTTTCTCATATCTCCTTTTTTAAATTTTCTCAATAGCTATCTCTCTTTTTTTATAAGAAGAATACTTCATAGATACTCATTATGGTTACGCTGCAGGTTTCCACCATGATTACGCATGGATTAGACCAGTGGCCCAGGTGTTTCTCTAACACACATACATAACTCCATGGACTTACAAGCTCCCCTTGTATTTCACACCGACGACATCCGCAAACAAAAGAGCATGATATCAACTGGGTATATATTTACAGGTGTTGAAAGCGTTCCTCGTGACAGCATGGTTCTGCTCATACCCAGCCTATAATTTGCAAGCATATAACTTTCATGGACAGTCACAATGGTTCAGGTTTATTAAGTGCAAGAAATAAAGTGTGCCATCAAGTTCGTGAAAGATTTACTAACTAACTTTCTCATAACAAACAAACATTTTATTCGGAAGAAAACAAGGCATACTGAATATGCACGGAAAAGCAAATGATGCTAATAGGTAGGTATGGTGGACACTTTTGGCAATATTGGTTTTAGGGAATTGGAAACACGAGTAGAGCTCATACTCAGTGCATGTGAAGGCTAGCAATAGTAAGGGAGCAACAAACGAGAGAGCAATAACTGCCATAATCATGCTTGCAACAAAACAGGACAAATAATGGCATGAAAGTGATTCAAGACCCCTGAGGCAAAATAATTCATCGAGGCTTAACTGATTATTGTTTCAGTCATATGCATGCATGAGCATGTCCCAAGTCAATTCAAGTGAAACATTCAGAGAAGGATACCACAGTGTCATACCAAGTTATGAATAGAGCAATGCAAGCAAACATTCATATGACATGCTACAAACTAATAGCAAGCTGGAGCTAATCATAAGAAAGAAAGAACTACTAAGCATCCATGAATAACATACACCCTACATGAACATACTAAGCATGCCCACAATGATGAGTATATGTACAAAAATGAAAACAGTAGAGTTCATTACCAGCCTCTTACCACACCTCAAGTTGTCATTAATCCTCATTATCGCCCTTCACTTGTGTGGCTTTGTATAATAACATGAAACCAAATTCCACTGGGGAATGCTGAACCCTGCAACAAACTTCACAAAACCAAAGAAGAGCAACAAATATTTTTGGTGTTTTTGATTTTTAAAAGCAAGAACCGAAAGGAAGAACAAGCAAGGCGAAATCTTTTTGGGTTTTTCAAATAGTTCAAACAAAGCAAAAAGGAAGAAGAAAACCAAGGCAAAAAGAAAAAGAAGCAAACAAAGAGAAACAACAGAAATATTTTTGGTCTTTTTGTGTTTTAGAAAACAAAAGTAAAGAAAGAACGAAAACTAAAAAGAGAACGAAGCATGGATATACAAAGTATAGACTAAACATGATATGGAGATGAGTGTGATGTCATTGTACCTCCCCAAGCTTAGGCTTTTGGCGTAAGTGGGTATCAACCCCAACGCGGGTAAGGGTTCCAAGTAGGCGGGTCATTGAAAGAATGATCGTGGTTAGGCCCTTGGGAAAAAGAAGAAGCTCCCCAATCATACGTAGGCTGTTGATATGAACACTGCCCCTCATTCAAGGGCTGGACCGAATCATCTGTAACCTCCCTTCTAGTATCCTGCTCCTGTTGGGAGAGCTCCCCTAGGTATGCATCGAGTTTTTCCTCGGTGAGTGACCATCCTACCCTGGTATCAAGGTTAAACAAAATAGGTGTAGGCAAAAGAACAACTCGCTCGGACTTACTCCTTCTCCAACCAGCCTTGAGAAAGGTTATTTCATAAGACAAATCACTCAAATTAGCCCAAGAAGAAACAAATTTATGTTGTATCATGGAATTAAGGTCAAGCCTTTCTATGGGAAACTGTAGGTCTAGATGATGAGGCGCTACACCATGCAAAGCCAATATACGAGAGGCGATGAGGCCTCCACAAATTCCACCTTTCTCTCGGCTGGCGGCAAGATGGAAAGCTATCAAGGCACCCAAGTTATAAGTCCTATCTCATTTTAAAGCAGCTGAGATGAATGCTAGATCATATGAGGATAACTTATTAGCAGTTTTCCTAGAAAGAACACACTTGGCAATAAAGTAAGCAATGTAGCGAATAGATGGGAGGTGAATGTTACAAAATTTCCCACTCTCCTTTGAGAAACTGCTCCCTTGGCAAATCTGCACATACAAGTCCATGAGTGATGCAGGTCGCTCTTTAATCCTTCCACACGATCCCCACTGAGGTACCTTAATAGCTGCACAAAAGTCATCAAGAGGAAGGTTGACAGCTATATTGTAAATTTTGTAGTGAACCATGGGGTTAGGCAAAGAGCAACTAAATCGAAAGTCCCGCACTACATACATAGTTAGTTTCACAAATTGACAAGGTTCATCTTCCACAAAATGCTCCAATCCTGCATTAGCAACTAAAGTATGGAAGTCCTGGGAAATCCCTGCAACCCTCATGAATTCGGGGCATGGATAGATGGAAGGAAAACTTCTTCCTGTTGGTGAACCTTCATAACCTCAGGCACCCTCAGTTCATGTTGATTTAGTTGGTGTTCATTCATCTTCTATTCTGAAATTTAAACATCCATTATACAAGTGATTGCAAAGTGAATACATAATGAAGGGAACTACTCATAGGGACTTGTAAGAGGCCTAAACATGCATCAAAACAATATATCTAAGCATTGAACAAGCTTACAATCTCTGATAACCTGTCACCTACAGCAGCAAAATACTCAAGATATAAACCACTGAACACAAATCTACTTGGACAAGCGGAGGAGTCACATACCAAAGAACAAATGCTCCAAATTTCAGTAGCAAAGATGGGCTGAATAAGGAGATCGAAAAATCATGGACAAGAATAGCAAGAACACGATTTCGAGCAAAGAGCTGGTGTTTTCTCGGGAGAGAGAAGGCAGTGGGAAGTGAGAGAGTGAGTGGAGGGCTAGGGGTGGCCCACACCATGGCCAGGCGTGCCCCTAGGCTGTCTGCGCCACCAGGTGGTGTGCCTGCCTGGTGGGTCCCCTTGGTACTCTCTAGCCACTTCTCTACCCCTTTTTTCATGTAAAAATTTAATATGAATTTTCTAGAATTTTTTGAGACACTTTATTTTTGAGCAGTTTTCAGGTATAGATAAATGATTTTCTGATAGAAAGATGTTTTTGGAATGATGCAACAGCAAAACAAAGCTAAAACTTCAGAAGTTCTAAGACACTCTAATATGCAGGCAACTAACAACATAAAATTAAATTAAATGAAAACAACAACTAAAATGGATAAAATAAAAGTAAGCAAAGATAATCATGGTGAAAACATTGCTTTGTTCATTAAAATCCCTTTGTTAACAAGGTTGATCAGGTCTTGTTACCAAAACAATTTTATATGAAACAAAACTTTGTATTCCACTAATGATTATGTTACCTCAACCTTGATAGAAATGGTCCCAATCATAATAATTTCATATTTTTCTCTTGGTATGGGACAATTTATTTCTCCAACATGAATGCCCTCAACATGTTCAATTGAATTCAAACCATAAGTCCTATCAATCTTCTTGGGGAAATAGATAGTATGCTTCTTGTCATTAACATTAAAAGTCACCTTTCCTTGATCACAATTAATAACAGCTCCTGCAGTATTAAGAAAAGGACTTCCAAGAATAATAGACATATTATCATCTTCAGACATTTCAAGCACAACGAAATCAGTTAATATCAAGAAATTATGAGCGACTTGAACAGGTACATCCTCACATATACCAACAGGAATAGTAGTAGATTTATCAGCCATTTGCAAAGATATATCAGTTGGTATTAGTTTTTCCAGTTGAATTCTCTTATAGAGAGAAAAAGGCATAACACTAACTCCTGCTCCCAAATCACACAAAGCAGTTGTAACATAACTATTTTTAATAGAGCAAGGAATAGTTGGAATCCCTGGGTCTCCAAGTTTCTTAGGAACCTTACCATTAAAGGAATAATTAGCAAGAAAAGTAGAAATTTCTTCATTAGGGATCTTCCTTTTATTCGAAACAATATCCTTCATATACTTTGAATAAGGAGGCAATTTAATAGCATCATTCAAAGGAATTTGCAAGAATAAAGGTTTCATCCACTCACAAAACTTGTTATACTGTTAATCTTCCTTTGACTTGTGTTTCTTATCAGGGAAAGGCATAGGTTTTTGGACCCAAGGCTCTCTTTCACTACCATGTTTCTTAGCAACAAAATCTTCTTTAGTGTATTTAGTATTCTTAGTGTGCCTTTCAGGTTCTTCTTCAACTTTTTCTTTATCAGGAGCATCACTTTCTTCATTACCACTTTCAGTTTTAGCATCAAAGACTGATATACTATTAGGATCTTTAGCAGGTTCAGAGGATTCTACAATAGTTTTATGTTTCTTTTTCCTTTTCTTAGGAGTAGTACCACTATTTTCAATTTGTTGATAGTCCTTCTCAATTCTTTTAGGATGCCCCTCAGGATATAGAGGATCCTGGGTAGCAGCACCACTTCTAGTTGTAATTTCATAAGCATGTTTTTCTTTAGCAGCATTAACTAGCAAGTCTTTTTGTACCTTAATAAGATGATAAATTTCAGTTTGAACCATTTGAAAATGTTTAACAAGCATTTTAACAATATTAGAGGTTCTTTCCACAATATCTTTTAACTCAACAATAGCTCTAGAGTTTCCATTAAATGATTTTGCACCCTTTTACTAAAATTATCTTGATTAACAATAAAAATATCAAATTCTTCTAAGCATTGATCAGGAGGTTTAGAGTAAGGGATATCACCATCAAAATGTTGGAGAGAGTGTACCTCAATAGTGGATGAGTGGGGGATTGGCTTACATAATTCTTCTATAGGAGGTAAATTCTTCACATCTGCAGCTTTAATTCCCTTCTCCTTAAGACATTTCTTAGCTTCCTTCATCACTTCATCATTTAATTCAATAACTCCCCTCTTCTTTAATGTTGGTATATGTGCAGGAATAGTTCTTTCAGGTATAGTTGTCTTAGATATAGCTAGTTCAGGGGGAGTCCAGTCTTCATAATTCTTGCTTATTTTAGCCATTAATTCCCCAGCTTCCTTGGGAGTCCTATTCCCAAAAACACAATCAGCACAACTATCCAGGTATGTCCTAGATTCTTTAGTTAGTCCATTATAAAATATATCAAGAAGTTCATTCTTAGGTAATGGACATCCAGCCTGTGCATGAATCAAAGCACAAAACCTTTCCCATGATTCAGGAAATATCTCATTTTCTCCGTGTTTAAAATCAAAAAGTTCCTGCAAAATAGCATGTCTAGCACTAGGAGGAAAATATTTCTGAAGGAAGGTACTAATCAAGCAATCAGGGCTATCAATAGATCCATGAGGTAAATTATTAAACCAAGTTTTACTTCTCCTTTCTATGAAAAAGGGAAAATTTTAGCAACAAAGTAGGTGCACATCTTAATATCATCAGAAAATAAGCCACTCATGGTAGAAAGCTCAGTCATATGTGCTACCGCACTTTCATTCTTAGTCCCACAAAAAGGTTCTTTCTCAACAATAGCTATGTAAGATAGATCAAGAGAAAAATCATAATCCTTATCTTTAATGTTTATGGGAGATGCAACAAACTTAGCATTAGGAGACAATTTGGGTTTTATAGTACGCCTCTCAAGGAGACTCTTAATAGCACTCCTATCATGGGTGTTTTGACATTCTTTAATAAATTCATCAGTCATCTCTATATAACCGTCCTTAATATCATAACTCTCTCTAGACTCAGGTGAACTGACAGGTGTAGTAGTGTCTTCATTAGGAGTTTCAGTATTTCCAGCTATAGTTCTAGCAATCGTAGCATCTAGGAAAGGACCTAATGAACCACTCTTATCAAGCACAGTAGAAGTAGCATCATAAGTATCAGAAGTTTCAGATTCAGCAGTAGTAGCAGTGTGTGTAGCATGTGTATGTGGTGGTGTAAGGAGCTTACTCATAACAGATGGTGAATCAAGAGCAACAGAGGTGTTTAGAACCGTACCTGTCCTTGTAGTGGATGGTAAAATAAGAACCTTGCCATCATGAGACTTACCCATGATGGATGGATGGCAGCGAACAATAGTAATTCCAAGTGAACTTGATAAATAGAGCTATGCTCCCCAGCAACAGCGCCAAAAAATAGTCTTGATGACCCACAAGTATAGGGGGTGTATCACAGTATTTTCGAGGGAAGTGAGACCCAATTTATTGATTCGACACAAGGGGAGCCAAAGAATATTTATAAGCCTTAACAACTGAGTTGTCAATTCAGCTGCACCTAGAAACAATATTGCTCACATCAGTTTATCAGTAGCAACAGTTTTGTAGTAGCAATAGTAAAGTAATAGCAGTAGTAAAAGTAAAGACATTAGTAACAATTGCAGTAAACAGTAAGATTAAAGCGGGTAGGCATAAGGATGGATGGACGGGCGTTGCATGGAGAAGACAATTCATATGGCAATCAAGACATAGGGCATTTGCAGATAAATAAGATAAAGCATCCAAGTACTAAATCATCATAGGCATGTGTTCCATATATAGTCATACGTGCTGGCAATGAGAACTTACACAACATCTTTTGTCCTGCTAGCCCATTTGCAGCGGGGCCTCAAGGGAACTACTGGCAATTAAGGTGCCACTTTTAACAGAGCATCGGAGCAAAGCATTAATACTCCGTGAACACATGTGATCCTCACATCAAAGCCATTCCCTCCGGTTATCCCGATTGCTGTCACTTCGGGGCCTTTGGTTCCAGACAACAATATGTGTAACAACTTGCAGGTAAGACCATAAACAATACTATCATAATGAATCAATAACATGTTCAGATCTGAAATCATGGCACTCGGGCCCTAGTGACAAGCATTAAGCATAACAAGTTGCAACAAAGTCAAAAAGCACTAATAATAGATCCTCAGGCCCTAGTGACCATGCCCTAACAATATGATGCCATTATATGAACGATCTCATCCAATCCCTACCATCCCCATAGCCTACATCGGGGGATTACTCACTCATAGATGGAGGAAACATGGATGGTCGATGGAGAAGCGATGGTGATGATGATGGCGATGATCTCCTCAAATTCCCCGTCCCGGCAGGGTGCCAGAACGGAGTTTCTGGTTCCGAATTGCGGAATTTGGTGGTGTCAGCGTAGCAGAACTCTTTCTGGAAAACATTGAACCCCCCTTGGTTTTTAGGTCAAGAGGCAACTTATAGGCGAAGAGGGAGGCCGAGGGGGTGACCAAGGTGGCCACACCACCCCCTGGCGCGGCCTGGTCTAGCCCGCGCGGCCAGGTGGTGTGCGCCCCTCGTGGCCCTCCTCCGTCTCGTCTTCTGGCTCCGTGAGTCTTCTGATGAAATAGGATTTTTGGCATATTTTCCTGGATTTTTCCAGATAGTTGATTTTCTGCACAAAAACTAGACACCAAGCTAATTCTTCTGAAAACAGCGTCAGTCTGTTTTAGTTGTATCCAAATCACACAAGTTTAGAGGAGAAACAATAGCAAAAGTGTTTGAAAAAGTAGATACGTTTTGGAAGTATCAAAGCCCAAGCAGTAACCATGTCATGGAAAGTGGAAAAATTACTCCCCGCTCACACAAGGTCACGTACCATCAGTCCACATCGTGGGAGGAATATCATTATGATCACCACCTTCAATTTTGTCGGACAGAACAGATTCCCACGCGATAGAAAGAGCACTGAGAAGTAGCAGTTATTGAGAAAAACCTGTTTAACAGGTTCAAATTTAGGTCCTCATGGCCGTGGTAAAGATCCACTCATCGGACCTCCTCAGTTCACCAGAGAAGTTGAACCAGCTGTCAGCATCACAAATTATGTCATCATGTACTAGACCTAAACCCTACTATGACCTCACAGCTTCATATGGATCCACAAGCAAGGTTCTAACATGATAGGAGTTGAATTTACAGATACCTTCTCGACCCCTCGGTTTGGTACTCCACGACATATATGGGATCTCTCCCTCAGACCTCCTTTGGTCATTAAGGTAATCACACCGCTATACAGACGAAATGTTTTCTCGCCTTTTGTTATTAACCCAATTGCAGGACCTCGTCGTAAGCCTATTACCCTGGGACATCCAATATGGGAAGGCTCATCAGACCTTCCGTGAGGACGGGCACACGGGAAGTTCTGCACGATCGAGACATCAACACATGGGGAAGACCTTGCACCAAGACCTCGAGCATTTACCAAGACCTCATGCGTCAAGACCAAGAAGAAATCATTGAGATCACTAGGTGGAGGTTAGAATGAACTAAAAAGCATCTATGCTGAAAGGAAGGTTATCTTATTAAAGGTACTGATCAAGGGCTTGTCGGTGATGGGTGGACTTAGGCATGTACCTTACATGGGCCTAAACCCACGATTCCTACCCACACCTACCTCTATGCTCGAGGACCTGAAGGCCTGCATCTAGAAAATCTCAATCAACCTTACCTCAACCTACCTGACCTATGGGGTTGCAAGATGACTATTTGGAGATCCTGAAGACCAGGCAGGCGTCTAGGGGAGATAAAATATCAAGATTTTTTGCAAGACAAGAGGAAGACCTAACATGACTAAGGTAGACTCCACTACCATCAACACCTATAAGTACCGAACAACATTCACCTGAAAGTGGGACACGCCATAGACACCTGAGTCTTCACCATTAGCCTTAGTCATTGCTCTATGTTCATCTCTTGTCGAGTATCATTATAAACCCTCCAAGACCTCTTGTAAATCCCTATACAATCTCCCGATCACCCTATGAATAAAGTTTGAGGGAATCGTCCCCACTACACACATTCCTTCATCTGTCTTTGAGAGATCCAAACTTGCTGTCCCGAACTAATCGTCGAACAAATAAACTCTCTTACATCCTTTGGAAGTGAGATCGTGAGGGAATCATAAAAACTACCATTCATCATGTCCACACCATTTTCTTGCACACCTAGATGGATGCCACAATCGAGCATTCCGTATCTAAGACTAGGGACTGGATGTTTGAATGAAGGTAAATTGATGTTTTTAGATAATGGAAGCTTCATTTCCCGGCATCTACATCAAGATGATGGATTGTTCCTAATTTATGATAATGTTTATTACAAGTCGCTACAAAATGGCCCGACAAAAAGTGGTATAGACCAACAAGTGTGTGTAACATGCCACCACACATAAATCTTAATACTAAGAAGCCTACAACTAGCCATCCAAACTATTCCTAAATTCTCTTGCAATGCAGCCGAGCTACTTTCCGCCATTTTGGGTGTTGCAACTTACGTAATAACACCCATGTCTAAGCCACACGAGAGTAGCATTTACATAAGATAGTTCACTTTATTTTATCATGACCAAAATAAGTGACCTTACATTCCCGTCCATCGTCGAAATAGGTGGATAAATTATCCTAATATACAATGCACCATGACATACATGCGAGAGCAACATAAAAGCAGTAGGTGGTGGACTGGTAGTTAGTCTTTCACTCAAAACAGAAGTTATACAACAGGTGTCTACTAGCCAGATCTAGTAACCAAATTATATTAGTGAGAATGAAACCTCGGAAAAGAAACCAAAGGGAAACTTTGATCTCCAGTTGTAGTTTAGGTCACTATAAATGTTTCCTTATAAACCAGTCCCAAAAATCTGTTAAAATGTATAATGTTGGGTTTGCAGCATAGAAAACAAAATTTTTCCTACGATGGGAACTATCGCCAAGATCTATCTATTAGATACAAGCAACATGTGGATATACATCCATAGAGAACTTACCCTCGAAGACAACAAAGCTTTGTTAACGAGATGGAACTCGTGGATGATGTAGTCGTACACTTGCCGATCTCAAGATCGTGATGAAGTCCAGCAGGTCCGGCTCTAGCACGTCCATCAGATCCAGCTCCAGCAAGTCCAGCACCACCAAGTCCAGCACCGCAAAGCAGCGGTGCATCCGTGATCGCACACACGTCTAGTACCCCGACAACCTCTGTCCCTCGCTCCAGCAAAGCAGCGGAAGCAGCAACTCCTTTCCAAATAAAGCCACCGGGAACATGTATCTCGCTAATCCGAGACCATGGGGAATAATTAGAGGGGGAGAGAGATCCTTCACGAGGAAGTGTGTGTTGTGAGGAGGAGAGGGGGGCCTTTTATAGGGAAGAGGGGGGCAGCCAAGGGCCATGGCGTGGCAGCCATGGTGGTGCCCCCACCTCTTCCACATTCATGTGGGTGGAGCTCCCACTCCCATAAAAATCCTCCACTCAAAATTCTACTCACACATGCATTAATTTCCACCAAATTTAATGCAAGCTCTCATTAAATAAAACTATTTTCTTTATTTTATTCAGAATTTTGTTAATTACTTTAATTAACAAACACTCACATAAAACCCCCTGCAACATTTCAATATCACATGCAGAACCAGTTTCTGCAATTTCACCCGAAACAATTCTGATTTCCATCGAAATGAATCCAGCGCTTTCTTAGATCTTTATCTAAAACATATTTGCTCCAAATGGTGTCGGTATCTCTTAAGTGTGTCACCCTACGTTTCACAAATAATGCAGACATGATCGAGACCCCTCTCCGATCAATAATCAGTAGCGGGACTTGGAGATCCATACTGACTCCCACATATTCAACGATGACCCTTGTGATCGTGTGAACCTTTAACGTCGTAAATAAATTCCTTTGTGTCGCGATATATTACATGTCAGAGATTCGATCATCGGCATCCAAATACCTAGTTTGATCTCGTTACCGATATGCACTCTTTTCTCATTCACGTGATATAACATTCTAGTGATCACATCACTTGCTTGCAAGCTCTTTCAATGTGATATCACCGAGAGGGCCCAGAGTATATCTATCCGTCATCGGGATGGACAAATCCCACTCTTGATCCACGAGCCTCAACATAACACCTTCGTAGCACTAAACCCACCTTTATAGTCACCTTGTTACAGTGTGACGTTTGATGTTATCAAGATACTCTTTCGGTGTTAGCAATTAACATGATCTCATGTTCTAAGGACTAATATTACTTCGTATGATGTTATAGCAATATAAAAATAATGACTCTGATCGTAATGCTATACTTCAGATGAATGTTCATCACATCATTCCACCAATGTTGTGACCTCGTTATTAACGACATCGAATGTCCATGATCAGGAAACCTTGATCATCTTGTTAATCAACGAGCTAGTTTATAAGAGAGGCATAACTAGGAACCTTTTATTTGTTTATTAAACACACATGTATTGACGTTTTCAATCAATACAATTATAGCATGCAAAATAAACATTTATCATAAACAAGGAATAAGATAATAACTACTTTATTATTGCCTCTCGGGCATATTCCCTTCATATAAAACCAACTTAAAAATAACACAAGTGTTACATAAATTCCATTTAAAATGGCATGCCCTAGTGTTAGATGAAGTTCAACTATCTTCAGGACAATAGTGCTCGAACCATCAAAACTTTGGCCTATAAGTCTACCATAAAATTTCACTCAAAGATTTACTTTCCAAAATACAAAAACCACAGTGGCATGCTTAGCTCATATAATGTTGAAAATTCAGGTATAGAACAAAATTGACCTATCCCTCACCAAGATGTAATCCCAAAGACTAATCGATTTGCCTTTTGGATACACGAATATAAACAACAATATTAAGGTATCCTTATGTCACATGAGATAACTCAATGTTCTATGCGATCCTCTTATTATTTCTTATTTGACTTGTATTTTTGGTGAGTACAACCATTTTTCTCATAGTTAAAAAGAATGGGAATATGATAAAGTTGTATCAATTGGAGCAGTAAACACAACTCATGAATGATATGCTATTATATTTTCTTAGATATGATCAACAATTAGTAGTCTATCTTAAATTTCTCGAGGTTCTATACAATCCTCATTGTAGATGTTTCATTTTTTATGAACTTGGTCAGTCTTTACAAAGCTTGACTTATCACAAACTATATTTTTTAATAGTTGGAGCTATAATTTATGGCAAATATATTGAATTACCTGTCGTGCTCTGAATATTTGTTCCTTATATAGCTTAAGTTATTTTTTTCAAGTGCCATATTGGTGGATGAACCATTTTAGTATAAAGTTATCGTTTTATCATTCTAAATGGATGGGAATTTCACGTGCATTAAAAATATCATGCATGTTATGTGTTTCTGATTTCGCTTCAAAACATGCTATTCATCCACTAATTCAGAAGTCTTTTTACTTATTCACTTCCATTTTGATTTTATTTTGCATTGATGTGTTTTTGACATTCTTAACAAATTACCATGTCATCATAAATTTATCTAATAGTTGAATTTGTAGTTGAGGGATGAAAATTAGTGTAATACACAAATTATGATATCTACCATTCTTATTGCCTGCTCTGTGCACCATATCCATTTCCGCATGTTTATCATGTAATTTTTTTAATCGCATGACATTATATATCAAGTCTTAGTTATCTTACATAGCTATATATGACTATTATTATTTATGTATACAACACTAAATGCTAAAGTATGTCATCTCAAACTTTTTGCTAGTGCAATTATGGGCTCTAGTGTGTGAAGAAGTTCATATCAAGTGATGAGCCTGAGACGGTGCAACAGGAGCAACGACAAATGCAGAATCAGTAGCTGGCAGAATTAATCATGTCAAATACTAATCTATTTTACTTTGGCTACACAAATATACCCAATAGTATGAATGTATCCTTAACTCACGTGAGATAACTCAATGTTCTATGCAATCGTCTGATTATTTCGTATTGTTTTGTATGTTTGCAAAGTACAACCATTTTTCTCATAGCTAAAAAGAATGATAATATATTAAACATGCATGGATTAGAGCAGCAAACACAACTCATGAATGGTATGCTAATATATTTTCTTAGATATGATCAACAGTTAGTGGTCTATCTTAAATTTCTCCAGGTTCTATTCAATACTCATTGTAGATATTTCAATTTTTTGCTATGAACTTGGTCACACTTAAAAAGTTTTACTTATCACAAACTAATACAAATTATATTTTGTAATAGTTGGAGCTATAATTTATGGCAAATATATTATATTACATATCGTGTTCAAATATTTTGTTCCTTATACAGCTTACGTTATTTTTCTCAAGTACCATATTGGTAGATGAACCATTTTAGTATAAAGTTAACGCTTTGATCATTCTAAATGGATGGGAATTTCATGTGCATTAAAAGTATCATGCACGTTGTGTCTTTCTAAATTCGCTTCAAAACATGCAATTCATCCACTAATTCAGAAGTCTTTTTATTTATTCACTTCCTATATATCACTTTCATTTTGATTTTATTTTGCATCGATGTGTTCTTGACATTCTTAACAAATTACCATGTCATCATAAATTTATCTAATAGTTGAATATGTAGTTGAGGAAAGTAAATTAGTCTACAACACAAATTATGATATCTACCATTCTTATTTCATGCTCTATGCACCAAATCTATTTCCACATGTTTATCATGTGATTTTATTTTAATCACTCGACATTATCTAAGAAGTGTTAGTTACCTTACATAGCTATATATGACTATTCTTATTTATGTCTACAACTATGAACGAGACACTAAATGCTGAAGTATGTCATCTCAAACTTGTTGCTAGTGTGATTACGGGCTCTGCTGTGTGAAGAAGTTCATATCAACTAATGAGCCTGAGACGGTGCAACAGGTGCAACGACAAATGCAGAATCAGTACCTAACATAATTAATCATATCAAATACTAAGCGATTTTCCTTTTGGCTACACACATATACCAAAAATATGAAGGTATCCTTAACTCACATGAGATAACCCAATGTTCTATGCAATCGTCTTATTATTTCTTATTGACTTGTATGTTTGCAAAATACAACCACTTTTCTTAGAGCTATAAAGAATGATAATATGATAAAGTTGCATGGATTAGAGAACCAAACACGGCTGATGAATGGTATGCTAATATGTTTTCTTAGATATGATCAACAGTTAGTAGTCTATCTTAAATTTCTCGAGGTTCTATACAATACTCATTTTAGATTTTTCAAATTTTTTGCTATGAACTTGGTCACACTTTACAAAGTTTGACTTATCACAAACTAATACGAACTATATTTTGTAATAGTTGGAGTTATATTTATGGCAAATATATTCGACTACGTATCGTGTTTGGATATTTTGTTCTTTATAAAATGTAAGTTATTTTTCCAAGTACCTTATTGGTAGATGAACCATTTTAGTATAAAGTTATCATTTTGATCATTTTGCATGGATGGGAATTTCATGTGCATTAAAAGTATCATGCATGTTGCGTCTTTTTGATTTCGCTCCAAAACATGCGCTTCATCCACTAATTTAGAAGTCTATACTTATTCACTTCCTATATATCACTTCCATTTTGATTTTATTTTGTATTGATGTGTTGTTGACATACTTGAAAATTCCCATGTCATCATAAATTTATCTAATAGTTGAATCTATAGTCGAGAAAAGCAAATTAGTGTACAACTAAAATAATGCTATCTACCATTCTTCTTTCATGCTCTGTGCACCATATCATTTCCGCATGTTTATCATGTGATTTTATTTATTTTGATCATATGACATTATCTATCAAGTCTTATATATTTTAGATAGCTATATATGACTATTATTATTTATGTATACAACTATAACGAGACATTAATGCTGAATTATATCATCCCAAACCTGTTGCTAGTGCGATTTTACCGGATCTGCTGTGTGAAGAAGTTCATATCAAGTGATGAGTCTAAGATGGTGCAACAGGAGCAACGACAATTACAGAATCAATAGATGGCATAATTAATCATGCCAAATACTAATCGATTTGCCTTTTGGCTACACAAATAGACCCAACAATATAAAGTTATGCTTAAATCACATGAGATAACTCAATGTTCTATGGAATCGTCTTATTTTTTCTTATTGACTTATATGATTTGCAAAGTACAACCATTTTTCTCAGAGCTAAAAAGAATGATAATATGATAAAGCTGCATAGATTAGAGAAGCAAACACAACTGATGAATGCTATGACAATATGTTTTCTTAAATATAATCAACAGTTAGTGCTATATCTAAAATTTCTTGAGGTTCTATACAATACTCATTATAGATGTTTCAATTTTTTGCTATGAACTTGGTCACACTTTACAGAGTTTGACTTATCACAAACTAATACAAACTATAGTTTGTAATAGTTGGAGCTATAATTTATGGCAAATATATTTGGTTACATATCGTGTTCATATATTTTGTTCCTTGTACAACTTAAGTTATTTTTTTCAAGTAGCTTATTGGTAGATGAACCATTTTTGTATACGGTTGTCATTTTGATTATTCTAAATGGATGGGAATTTCATGTGCATTAAAATAATCATGCATGTTGTGTATTTCTGATTTTGCTTCAAAACATGCAATTCATCCACTAATTCAGAAGTCTTATTTACTTATTCACTTCCAATATATCACTTCCATTTTGATTTTATTTTGCATTAATGTGTTGTTGACATTCTTAACAAAGTAGCATGTCATCATAAATTTATCTAATAGGTGAATCTATAGTTGAGGAAAGCAAATTAGTGTACAACTCAAATAATGCTATCCACCATTCTTATTCCATGCTCTGTGCACCATATTCATTTCCGAATATTTATCATGTGACTTCATTTCTTTTAATCCCATGAAATTATCTATCAAGTCTTAGTTATCTTAGACCGCTATATAAGAATATTCTTATTTATGTATACAACTACGAACGAGACACTAAATGCTGAAGTATGTCATCTCAAACTTGTTGCTTGTGCGATTATGGGCTTTGGTGTGTGAAGAAGTTCATATCAAGTGACGAGGCTGAAACGGTGTAATAGGAGCAACGACAAATGCAAAATCAATAGCTGGCATGATTAAAGAGAGAATAAGAAAACATGTACACCTTCAAAAGTTTCTCCCGTAATATACAACACGGAAGTTCCCCATATTTTTTTTAGTAGTGAGCCTACTTTTCCTTTATTGTATTTATGTGGTAACACAATTAGAGATATAAATGTAAACAACGTAATCAGTCATTAACAAATCCCCAGGTATAATGAATCCTTGCTCCAAAATTCAAGATCCTTCCCATTTTACATTGCACCATATCGTAGGCGTATACACATCGAAGGCCATCAAACGCCTAGATTTTTCATAATACGACCGTGGTATGTCCTAAAAAATATTAGTTAGTCCTTGCAGTACCACAAAGTTAAATGAACTCTCAAAATTTTACAAGTGTAAGGGTATTTATTCAGACTCTTCCACCCTTTGATCTCCACCAGTGGTTGATATTTCAGAGAGTTATATCATTTGAAGAAGCAGAGAAGCAAGCTATGTCTATGAATCCAACTTGTAGTTAGTTCTACATGAAATTTATTATAATTCAGTAATTTTCCAAAATCTCAATTGAATCATAGTTTATTTTATAAAATGTTGGAATCACTTTAAAAGATAAATTGGTAATTTAGGGAATCCCATTATATTATGTATTTGTGCCCCCTGGGATCCTGGCTAGACAAATCCTAGATCTTAGTCTAACAAAAGCCTAACCTAGAGCTCAAGAGTTTATAGTGGGAGAATCAATAACACAACAATGAACATATGGCACAAAAACTATTACAGCAAGCTCATAGTTGATCAAAGAATCACAAGTAGAGGTCATTGATATCGCTTTACCGCAAATCACTAGAAACATTGCTTTACCCTTCACTGTTGGTCATCACCTGCACTGCCACCACCCCTCCCTCCTATGATCCTCCCTCCTCCCGCGTCACCCGCGCGGTGGCGTGTCCGGAGGGGATCACACCCAACCCCAAGACCTCCCTCACGTGGCTCCCCTGGACACTACCACTGCTGGCATTGGCATTGTTGGCAGCGCCCGACCACCAAACGTGGAGGGCTAGGCGGCGCATCGGATGGATCCTCGCCAGATGGAGGTGAAGCTCTGATGGGTGCATGGTTGTGGTGGTCTCGGCGATAGAAGCGAGCAATAGGCTGGCGATGGGATGCGGTGGTCTAGACCATGGGCGGGCGGTGGTGCGGCGATCGCTGGTGACTAACTAAGCTGGCTCGATCTAGGTAATGCACTTGCTTGATCTGTGCCACTCGGGCCACGGCTGCGGGAAGTACCTCGTTGGTGCAGGCGGGCGACGGCTGGCTGTGCTGCGATGGTGGGCACCATGTTGCTCATATGTCACTGGTTCGCCTGTCATTTCCTACTGCGGTGGAGGTTGTCTGGACCTCCTTCATCGTTGCTGGGTGGCGGATGATGACGTGGGGGTCTGTTCTTCTTCATCAAAGAATAAAGTTGGTGGTCCTATGGTTCCTCTCAGGTCAAGATGGATATCTACTAGATGCTTATCCTCCTTGTTTGTGTTGAGTTCTAGAAGGCTTTCCCGATGAACTCCTTTGGGCGACTTAGGCATAAAGATTGCTGGATCAGATGGAATTTAGTCGTGCATTCCCATGTTTTTTCCTGACCATTTAGTTTCAGGAGGGAGCAGTGCGAAGCTCTGCTATCTATTGCCATCATGGGATACACCTTGTTGGTTCCATGGTGAAGTTAGAGGCATAGAATGGCATGGAAGCCAAGTTTTGAGGACTAGTGTTGGTGGATCAAGGATTTGCACTGATGGTGAACTTGCTCGGTGTTTCAGGCTTCATAGAGGCGGCATGCGAGTGGGGGCGTCAGCACAGGAGAAGTTCAATGTCCTAGCTTTCATGGTGAAAATCCAAGATCTAGCCTTAGCTGGTTGTGTCTGGCAATGGCCTTGTTGAAGACGTTGTTTTGAGAGCGGAGACCGTCTTTAGGGTGTAAACCTAAAATCTATGATTGAGCGACGACGACACTTGTGCACTGTTTACTTCTTCGAGGGTTCTCTTTTGGAGAACTTGGACTTCATGTGTTGTCATGGTGGTGTTTATGCTACTCCTGTAAGGACTAAAACTCTATAGCAGGGCTTTTATTTTCTTAGGTTCTTTTTTTCAATTGTGTGCATGGGTACTAGCATTAGGGTATTGCATGGTTGCAGAGGCTGGGTGTAATTTGTATCTTCGTGATATTAATGTATCTCATTTATTAAAAAATCGATTTGATGCTCTTATCAATGTAGTTTTTTTAGCATTTTTAGTTTTCTTGTTCTGCCTATAAAGTATGATGCAAATGGTTTGAACTTTGAAATTTGAACTGTGTTGTCCTTTCCTGTAAGTTTATTGTTGTAGTGGCAGCTCCTTCTCTCTAAAAAATGCTTTTGTTCTCTAGGCTCAACATTAGTTTTCATGAAGAACATAAGAAATATTGGGAAATAGAAATTGAGAGAGTGAAGATCATAGAAGAGGGATTGTTGATCAATAATTCAAGGACTAGGAGCCTAGGAGGCGCCATTATTTGGAAATGGTGAAAATTGGAGCCCTGGTGGATGACAACATCTTCTTACTTAAAATATTCCTCAACATTAAAAAATATCCTATCTAGTAAACACTAAAAAAATGGAAAAGTTTACTTTTGTGCTGTAACATTTATTGGAGAGGATCTTATTATTATGCATACTATTTGAATGCCTGTGATTCTCCACGGCTATCTTGAGGTAGAGCTAAACGATAAGTTGACTGAACGATGAAAGATGGCAATGAGCCAAGGGCTAGATCATCCTAGCAGCACTTGAGAATGTTCATGATAGGTACCGGTGTCTATGAAAAAATCAATACTTACACGACAATAAACAAACTATTTCCACCCGTAAGACTTGTAAACATTGTTGGGGTTGCACGCCTGAAAATAATAATTTTTCCTATGCCGAGAACCCTAATGCTAGGATCTATCTATTAGTAATACAGTAACAGGAAGAGCTTTTCATGAACTTACAAGTTGAAGACCAAAAAGCTTTGTCAATGTTCAGGAGAACGAGGTTGATATAGTTGTACTGACACCAACCTCAGGGTCGTTCTGATGTTCGGCGGCTCCTACGACTCCAACAACTCCTAATGCCGCAAGTGCAACACCTCTGAGGGATTTACACACGTCCGGTGTAAGACGATGACTTCTGCTCCTCCGATCCAGCAGAGATTACAGAAGTAGACCTTTTGGATCCGAACCCTGCAGCGCGACGGCGCTCCATGGTGAAAACGTCTCCTGTTTGCATAGTCCAGACTTGGGACCGTGGTCTCGGAGAGAGAGAGAGAGAGAGAGAGAGAGAGAGAGAGAGAGAGAGAGAGAGAGAGAGAGAGAGGAGAGGCAACTGGAGGCTTTCCCCAAAGAGAGGAAACCTTTTATTATTTGTTGGTGTATTATTTCCTCTGAATACCTCTCAATATATAGGGGAAGGGGACCCCATAGTGCTTGATCTAAGCCATGTGGGACTAAACAAAGGAGAGGGGAGAGGGGATGGGTTGGCCAGCGGCCAAGGCCCCCATGGCCCGTCGACAGGTGCATAGGGCCCATCTGGCCCAATTGGGTATTTAACCAATTTAATTCATTTTATTTTATTTATATAATTATGAATAAATGATTAAATAATTATTTAACATTTACTCACATATTATTTTACTCCCGTGGCTATGGAACTCCTTTCATCCCACTCCGGACATCCTCTGGACCTTCCCAGAGCCCTTCTGTTTTCTCTCTCTTTTCTTCGGTGATTCCAACGATATCAAAATGATCTCCGAGCATCATCAAACCCTTAAGCGTGATACCCTACAGTTCAGGAACACTACGGACATGGTCGAGATCCCTCTCGGACCAATGATCATCAGCAGGACCTGGATGCCCATACTGACCCCTATGCATTGCACGAAATCTTTGTCGTTGAACCATCAACGCTATACCCTATTCCTTTTTCATATGTGATACTTGCATTGTCCGAGATCTGATCAACAAAATTATCATGCCATGTTCAATGTCATTACCGACAAATGCTACTTAACTCGTTCCGACAAGTGATATCCCCGTGACTTAGTCACATACTGCGCAGCTTTATGGATATAACTTCTCTGATTGGGCCCTTGAGTACCTCTCCGTCATGCGGATGGACAAATCCCGCTCTTGACACATAGGACTCTACATGCCCCTTTGATGTACCTGAACACACATTTGTGATCACCGTTTCACCGAGTGACATTTGATTCTATTAAGGCATTCTCGGGTGACAATGATTAATATGGTCTCACGGTCTAAGGAACAAGACACTATGTTTCATAATCATCATAACTTGAACTTTGTGACATGATCATGTTACGATGCTTAGATTGGGTTTTCTCATCATCTCATTCTCTCAAGTAGGTGACTCCATTGTCAACTGGCATAAATGCCACATGATCAGGAAACCTTGATCATCCGTTGACCAAAGAACCAGTGACTAAAGATTCATCGGGAACTTCTGGTTGTTTATATATCACACGTGTATTGACATTTCCTTTCAATACATTTATAACATCACATAAAACTTAATTATAAACTTTGTAAAATATGATAATAATCCATATTATTATTTGTCTCTAGGGCATATTTCCAAACAGTCTCCCACTTGCACTAGAGTACAAATAAACTAGATGCATTTGTTTACCAATCATCGGCACCATATAACCTAGAACTTCTGATCATGCTTTCTCATGGAAGAGGACGAGTCTAGGGTTTAGACTTTACAACCCCATATATCCTTTGCAACTTACTAACGTCACCTTAATTGACATTAATACTTTATCATCTTATGATAACATCTTGTGTATGTATAGTAGTTGTGGCAATAAAATGAGGTTAGTTCTAGGAGCCAGCAGTGATGTTAGATCAGTCAATGCAAACATTCACATGGGCATTGTGCCCTGGCATGAGAAGACGAACTTCCCCAGCTACAACACTATACATGACATCATGTAGTATCCCTATACTTATATTTTTAAATGTAGTCATTGAAACAATAGCCACATCATGTGCAATTTTTCAATGTTTATCACCACGCTTCCTTTTTTACTCAAGTAGATATTTTTCAATGTAGAGATTTACAATCTTTTAAGGTTAACATTTGTCCTTATAACATAATAATTTAAACTTTTAGGTATGTCGTCCTTCATGGATCTAGAAACATGTCTACAGTTCTTATTAGACAATATGGATAAACTTAGCTCAATGTTCTGTGATTCATACTTAATCACTTCCGAACTTTTCTCCTTGGATCACATTATGTTGAGTTTTCATCATGGTTTCTAAGAAAGAAGCTATGTCAAAACATAGTGGATGACAATCATCCTTTTCTTTTTTTAACCAGTGATGTTGCACTCAATGCTATTCCTAATTCGAATAATCAAGGACCACTTCTTAATCAATTCCTATTCCAAAATTTCCTTTTAGAATCTCTTTTAGGAATACATTCCAACATAATATTGTATTATATTTTTCTTTCAACTTTGCCCTTATAAATCAATATTTATTAGTACGTGTTCTCTCATTCTTAATGTGTCATTTACACACAAGAATTTATGTCAATATCCCACTCAAAATATGTCACCTACATATTTGAGTTCAAAACTTACATTGCCCCCACTCAAAAATATGTCATTCACATATTAGTTTAGGAAGATTCTCTAGCTCCCACTAAATTTTATGCAAATTGCATATCTTCTCAATATTTTGAATGACTTCAAAATCCCTTGATCAATTATCAAATTGAGAGTTTCTTTTACGAGAAAAACCATCGGATGTTAGCATTTCTAAATCAAATTCATTTGAGTTTACCCAATACATTATTTGCGGTGTACCGTGCTTTGTATTTCACCTTTTCTATTATGACCTTGCGGGCCATTGCGAAAAATCAAGTAACCCCTTAACTTGACAATATTCAGTAATGCTTTTACTTTTAAACCTTAACTGAAACTTACTTTAGGGATTTATCGTAATTTCAGTTTACCATAATTTCCTTTTTAGTTCCTAGGTATGTCATGCTACGATAATATGAAAAGTGATTCGTAAATGTATCCACACATGGTTTAGAGCATATTTTTGAATACTACTTTATTTAGTAAAGGAACAATTGAAAAGCAATGGTCATCTTCATTGATCTCTATCTTTTATGTGAAGAGACGCGTTCTGGAACATGTTTCATTACGCTTCTCGACACCCTGATGCAGGGTCTTATACTTCATCATGCTTTCACTTTCTTCCACTAACATCATTATCGAGGAAAACATACTTCCTCGAAAATGCACCAAATTTTTAGCAATACTAGTTTTGCCTTTCTTTTGGTTTTAGCCATGGATTTCATATTCAATGAATACACTACAAAGATTGATTCACTGTTGTTTTGGCGTTGTCAAATAACTCCAAAACTTCCACGACAATCCATACAAGATATGATGCCGATTTCATGAATTTCAGATGGTTCACCTTTATCCTAAATTAGTGTTTTCTATTCACAACTAATGATCCTAATACTAACACTAACTCAAATTATCTGGCGCCATCTATCTCCCACTTATCATTATGATGATTCTGCAATTCAACATTTTGAAAGACTAAATACATCACAGTTTTGTGAAACCCATTTCACAAGTTCTTATGCCAATGTCATAGTGTCAAATTTCATTACCATTAAGCGAATCGTGGTAATTTAATTCTATTTTATCTTCAATACCCTTTGATGCTGAAATTCTTTGATCATATCAAACAGTTTCATGCTCATGTTTCATTTGATAAACTCTTTTTTACTAAAATCAACAGTTGCAAAAACGTAATCACCACTTCGTTGAAATCCGGTACATCAAATATGTATTTTCTTTCAAAAAATTATCATACACTTTGTATTTCACAATACACTGTGTTTTAGTTATCTTGCTGAACTTGGGCATGATTCATATGTGACAAGGGATCAAATATTTGTGATTTTCACATATTATCAACATAACTTTTGAATTTAAAACAATGGTTTCATTCAAAATGAACATATCGTTATATTGAGTATTTCTAAGGTATTTTAATGTTTTACAAATGTTCATGCATTATCAATTCGTTTTATAATAAGAATAATTCACATATAATCGAGAACCATATGAACACAAATATAAATCATTCATAAAACTAGAACAACAGTTTTGTTACAAACTCATATGAATAACCCTCTCATGAAGTGCGAGACACACTAATGAAGTTCATAATCCATAGATTACAATAATTATCCATAACAATAAACTAAATGATAAATGTCGAGGGATAGTGTCGTCGGCCATCGTCATCATGCTTGCCATCAACACACAATGTCACCTCCTCTCTAGCAAGCAGATCTCATGTAGATGGACCTGTTTTCACAAAACAGAACAAGTATCAGATACGCCAATACTACACCAAGTGTTTACAAGATTATAACATTTATAAAACTGTATATATCATATATACCTTCGTCATCGATAACCTCTCCGGCAATGGGTTCAACTTTCACATTCCTGAAATGTGTTATGAACTCATGGAAATCATGTGTTTCCCCATCACCTCTCATGATACAGGTCCTCGCGTGCCCTTGGTAAGTGAGATGCAGTGACCGTAGCAATATGCGTATTGCAAATGCATTGGTCATCCAGTAGTCCACGAAATAAACCGTATCATGTGTGCATCATGCATGCGCTCCAAGTGACTCTCCAAGCAAGTGTGTTCCTCTATCTTTATAGAAAGGAAATCTCCAAGAAGCTCGTGCTTCCACATGCGCACCTAGCTCATGAACTCCACTCTCAGAAGATCCACCATCGCATATGAGTCAAGATCACCCATGAGCGGATGTAGTTCGTTTACCATCGCAGCGCATTATCACTTGAATGTAAGTGGACATCTCATGATGATAATAGCGGTTTTCTCACTGTCGTAGGGTCTCATAGTGATCTGGCTGATCCAAATCCATCATGAAGCGTATGTAGTCGACCAAATTGTTCTCACTAAGAAGGTCATTCAGACTCACATGTCACTCAAGGAAGTTGGATCCATCTAGTTTGAGATTCTCACCAGCTACCCACTCATCAATCTAAAAAGAAGCTTCACAGCGAACCATATTCTACACGTACAATTGCAAATGGATTTTAAACTAAGTATATAATTCTGTGAGTTTAATTTAAATTGTGTTTATCAAGAACTCTACTAACACTATTATCCCCAAAAAGGTTTTAATGATTACGTGATCCCCATTCACTACACCGCCCCCAGTCGTCACTGCTAGCGATATAGTTATAAAGGTGGACGCTGAAACGTCGATCGCATCATTCATGTGACCCATGCTTGATCTTTGGATCATATCGTGTTCTGAGGTCATGTCTGTACATGCTAGGCTCACCAACTCAACCTTACATGTATAGCTGTGCAACATGTCTTACACCCACCGTATGCGAATGCAGATATGTCTGACACTCGATCGTCATGGCGTGCCTCATAATGGAGAACTTTCTTGGTGGTGCACACTAAGATAGAACACTTTTGTTGGTATTATGTTTTAGGGATCATCTTATTTACGCTACCACCGAGTATCTAATACTAGCACACAACAAGATGCACAACAATAAACATTAAATGTAAATGTGATGTGATATGGTCCTTCACGCTGTGATCTCCATCCTATGCTTCCGGGTTCGGCGCCAGGGATCCGGTGCCTCTGGATTGTAGTCCATCATCATGATGACTGTTACTACTACTTAGCAACAGAGAATAAACTATTTTACCTTGACTATGACCATATCACATAATAATGCCCGTGCAAAACAAAGTTAGATGCTTCTACTTTATCTTTTCATGTTTTACGTGGTTGTTAGGGCTTTCGTGCAAGAACCATTCTTACCTACGAACTTCAACCACAAGGTTGATCAAATAATTGTCTATATTATACCCCTTTCAGGGCCCACTGTTGTGGCATACCAACTAATGCGAGAGAGACAGACACCCCCCAAAGACACTTATACGATGTAAGACGTATATCAAGCGTGGACCAGTCTCGTGAATTAACGTGTAAAGTCAGTTGGGGGACGCTTCATCAAGAATTCCTATGGTATGCACAAGTACACATGGGACTGTAACAACTATAAGATCAACGCCCACACGCTATAACTCGTGTGGTCTGCCCGTACTAGCAATACTACGCATTGATCTAGCTCTGATACCACTATTGGGGTTGCGTGCTTGAAAACAATAATACTAGAATCTATCTATTAGTAATGCAGTAACGTGAGGGGATTTTCGCGAACTTACCAGTTGAAGACCGAAAAGCTTTGTCAACTAGAGGCTTTCCCCAAAGAGAGGTAACCTTTTATTATTTATTGGTGTATTATTTCCTCCAAATACCTCTCAATATATATGGGGAAGGGGACCCCATAGTGCTTTAGCTAAGCCATGTGAGACTAAACAAAGTAGAGGGGAGAGGGGAGGGGTTGGCTGGCGGCCAAGGCCCCCATGGGCCCTGCTGGCGGGTGCCTAGGGCCCATGTACCCCCTCCTCCCTTTCCCCCTTTGGTCTTTTCCCTCATGGGCATTTTCCCTAGGGATGTTGGCCCAATTGGGTATTATCCAATTTAATTCATTTTATTTTATTTAAATAATTATGAATAAATGATTAAATAATTATTTAACATTTACTCACATATTATTTAACTCCCATTGCTTTGGAACTCCTTCCATCCCACTCCGGACATCCTCTGGACCTTCTCGGAACCCTTCCGGTTTTCTATCGCTCTTTTCTTTGGTGATTCCGACGATACCAATATGATCTCCAAGCATCATCAAACACTTAAACATGATACCCTATGGTTTGGGAACATTACAGACATGGTCGAGATCCCTCTCGGACAAATGATCATCATCGGGACCTCGATGCCCATAATTACCCTTGTGCATTCCATGAAATCTTTGTCTTTGAACCATCAATGCTATATCCTATTCATTTTCCTCTGTGATACTTGCATTGTCCGAGATCTGATCAACAACATCATCATTTCATGTTCAATCTCATTATCGACAAATTCTATTTAACTCGTTTCGACAAGTGATATCCCCATGACCTAGTCACACGCTACGCAGCTTTATGGATATAAATTCTCCGAGTGGACCCTTAAGAATCTATTCGTCATGCGGATGGACAAATCCCGCTCTTGACACATAGGCCTCTACATGCCCCTTTGATGTACCTAAACACACCTTTATGATCACTGTTTCACCGAGTGACGTTTGATGCTATCAAGGCATTACCGGTGACAATGATTAATATGGTCTCACGGTTTAAGACACTATGTTTCCTAATAATTGTAACTTGAACTTTGTGACCTGATCGTGTTACGATGCTTAGATTGGGTATGCTCATCATCTCATACTTCCAATGAGGTGACTCCATTGTCAAGTAGCATAAATGCCACATGATCAGGAAACTTGATCATCCGTTGACCAATGAACCAGTGACTAAAGATTCACTAGGAACTTCTGGTTGTTTATATATCACATGTGTATTGATGTTTCCCTTCAATACAGTTATAGCATGACATAAAACTTAATTATAAACATTGTAAAATATGATAATAATCCATATTAATATTTGTCTCTAGGGCATATTTCCAACAAACATAAAGTGCACATTTCCACCTGTAAGACATTTAAACATAAAGTGCACATAAATAGTCGTATTCGTGTACATAGAAAGGAAAGCCAAAAAAATGCACACATATATATGTCTCAAATATCTCAGTAGGAATGACATTTTAAAAGACTAAAGATCATGAAGAAAGTTGATCAAATGTGGTCTAGCTACATCAAAATGAGATGATCATGGGTTACGCCCCTCTCCTAAAACTCGACCACATGGACATCCTCCTCCAGGATGCCCGCAATATGCTTCTTGGTAAGCATCCTTTTCATCACCTCCACTTTGTACCTGAACACTCGGGACACAAGATCTAGTTGGTGATGCGAGGTTTGACCTGGAAGAAGCACGTCTTGTATGTCTTGCCAGTTTGGGTAATTGGGTTGCAGGTTATCATTAGGAAGATTTGAGGTTTGTCTTACGTCATCAGGGTGATATCTCTGTATGTCCACTTACTTGAAATTTTAATGGATGCCATCTACATAATAAATATACCAACATTCATTCCGTACATTTTGGTTCTTAAACCAGTCACCTCAAGCTTAAAGAAAATCATTTTGTGATAATAAAGTGAAGAATGAATACTATAGGGAATGTACTTCTCTAACTCTACCACAGAAAATGTTGGTGCATGCTAAATTGAAGATTTCATATATAAATACCTTTCTATGAGCAAAAAAGGTAGGCGTTGACCAAACGCCAATAGTTTGGGTATCAATCTTCTAGGAAGTGGTCCTCACAAATAAGATCAAATTGTGAAAAACGTTCAATTTTGTAGGGTCAAGTCTAGAATAAATTATATCAACCATGGTGCTGAATAAAATGGAACAAATATTTAAAGTAATATGTTACAGGGAATTACTAGGGCTTGTTAGTTTGCGGCCCTAAAGTTGACGTGTGAGTGCATCGCGGGGTCCGACTTGCTTGTAATTGCCAGGTTTCATGAAGTTGGGATACCAACTACCAAGAAGCCCTATTTTGAGGCAAACTCATCTCACCCCTATCAAATTCAAACATTCTGTCAACTTTCCCATGAAATAGACGGCTAGGTCCCTCCTGTGAGTACTCTGTCCGTGATGCGAGCGGCAACGCGGAAAACACGTAGGCGAAATGAGGAACTAAGGGCCTTCGTGCGCCGACCAAATTCACAAATTCACTCCCTCCTTTCACATGAACCCTAGAACCAGCGGTGGCGAAATCCACCCTCCAACCAGAACAATCCCTTTGGATATTTGCCTTCCGGTGCCAAGTAGTTTCTGCGCCCACTCGCTTATCCCGAGCTCCAATGCCGCATGCCATGCCCGTCGTTGTGAGGCTCTAGGCCACTTCCACCACCGGACGAGCTGAGCAACACGGAGGATGGAAGATCCTACTACCAAGGAAGAAGAAGTTTAGGCTACATGCGTGTGAGCTACTCTTCTCTTTGTTATTCACATTAACTGTAACTGCTAGCTAGCTATTGACATTAAAGAGATAGATCCAACCTAGAATTGTTTGCTAGCCCAATGCTGACAAACAATTCTTATCTTTTTGTCCCCAAATTCCTGTCAAGTAGGATATCCACAGACCACCCTTACCTTGTTATGATAACCCTCGGCAGCTACCACTCTAAATTAGCAAACAAAAAGGGAAAGTGGAATCGACTTCAATGTCTCACGATGGAAGAAGCGCATACACAGATATGCACTATCCCTGGTATGGTTGCTGCTCTGCGTAAACCTGCTGAAATAGGGTCAAAGCACACTACACAGTTCAGCTTCATGGATGAATGAGGCATCATGATTCGTGTAACGTGTGACAGTCAGCTAACCGGTTTGATGAAAATGTCTCTTGGGATTCGCATGTTTATGTTGAATTATAAAATACTGGATATGGAAGCTGCTACTACTGGGAGTCGCCCTGCTATTCTTGGACAGGGTGGTCACTCGAACCCCTACTGCTGGTTAGCAAAAGTCTCTTGGGGTTCGCATGTTTATCTGAATTGTAATTTTTTTACTCTGTAGATATTAGGTAGTTAGCTGTGTCCTGTTTCTTTGGTAGGAAGCACAAGGTAAGAAACATGACTGCCAAGTCAGTGATTTTGCTATGGGAGAAAAATCAAAACTAGTGAGTGATGATGCTGGACATGATTCCAGTGATGATTGGCCTGACTTTCCCTCGACCCGAAGATGCAGAGTACGTGAAGGTAAGAAAATTGGCACCTAGGAAGAGGAAGAAGGCAGACAATAAAGAAGCCACTGGACGTGAAGGAAAGTAAGTTGGCACCCAGGCAGGGGAAGAAGGTTGTCAATGAAGATGCATAATAGTGTGTTGAACTTGAACCTATATATGTCATTTGGTTAAATTCTAGAGCTGTGTGCGTGGAACATGTCAGTCGAAATAATCTACCCCCATTCTCGGAGTAAAATGTACCGTGACTTGAGGTTTGGAAACGGTCGAGTCACTAGTTGAATCCGAAATTGTGATTGTGCCACTACTATCTAAAAAATCGCAGCACCAGGACTGTGATTGCTAAGGGGGAGGGGGTATCCAAATTCGATGGATGTTAGTGGCACATAAATAAATTATTTAAGCGCTTCATAAATCTCTGCTTTTGGGATTACACTTATTATAAGGTTCTGAGCTGAAAAACAAGTTCTAAGCTACTACACTCCATGAAGCAGCAACTTATTTCAGTTGTTGGACAATGACATGGAAAAATAAACAGCAATGGCAACAGATAATGCCTAGATAATGAAGAAATTATTCCACTTTCTGGCCTAATCTTGAGCCCGTCTATCTCACCACCTCCCTGCTCCTACCTCCCCTAAATCTGGCAAAGCTCTCGGATCTCTCACTCCAACGCACTAACAGGGTGTACATGCTTCCACTTTATAAATTGTGTATGTGCCATTTGCATGTGGTAGAATCCACGTAGATTATGTTTAAACAAACCAACAAAGTTAGATTACAACCATCATTAGAAAAAAGGAAGAAATGAAGGGCTAAAACAGAATAACAGATGACCAATTTTTCGTCCAAGGACTCCGAGACCACTAGTTTAGACCACTTGGTCAACAAGTACTATTATTACAATTAAAAAAGTACGAAGCTCTAGCTAAATAGAACTAGTTATCACACATATCCTTTATCTTTCTTATCTTATCCCGATGCACATCTTCCTGTGAGCGCAAGGATTGAATCGTCTGTGCCATGCTTCTAGCATCTTCCTTGTACAACTTCAATTGTTTCTCTGCACTTATCCTCATTAACTTGTCCATACCCGTAGTCGTATCCTGCTGAACTTTGGCCTCGTGAATTTAAATCCTTGATTTAGCCAATTCTTCCTCTGCTTTAGCCTTCAGGGCCAACGCCACGTCCCTCTCCTCCTCGACTTTGCTAACCTTGTCTTGCACCCTCCTGAGATCATGGTGAAGCTTTGTTGTGACACCATGGTCAAATAAAATTCATCTCAGCACTCTCAAGAGTTGAGCTGATTATGGATTCTTTAAACTCACCAGCCTTATCCCATAGTTTTTCCAGCGATTTATGCATCGAGCTGGGCCACTCAAGATCTACCGATTTGACAACACCGCAACTTCTGCGTGGCAACATTGCACCCTGTCCTTGACACACTAAGAACCTCTTGTCTGTGTTGCGTCCTTTGAACCCTACAAATTTAGCGGGCACATCTCCATGCTTACATTGTGGAGGACTGTCTCCCTCCACTAAAACATGATAATCGGAGTCATACAATGTTTGGTTGGCGTAAAACATCAGATGTGCATGAGCAATCAGAGTAGATCTAGCTCAAAATAGATAAATGGCCATAGATGTTAGAGATGATATGACTCACATCAAAAGCACGGTAGCTATCATCTCGACGTGTTTCCTCACCATCTCCCCATGAAGCCATTGGAAAAGGGGGGCTGGGGGACTGGGGTGGCTACAGGAGAGATCGCTGTAGGTGCTGTCAGCTTGCGGCTACGACAAGATGGAAGAGAAGTGGGTATAGTGGTTTCAAGGGGCAGGAAGAGAAGTAAAGGGGAAGGAAGAGAAGGAAAGGGGACGTGACACTGGCAGGTGGGCCCACAGAACACATGACACTAGCAAGTGGGAGCACGTGATATTGCTAGTTTGTCCAGAGCAAGCGGATAGTAAGTGTAGACAATCATGTCACAGAACCACCTACTTGCGGATCGCTCTTACAAAGAACCATCCCAATCATCCAAGCGCCCCGATCGAATGGTCTATAACAATAGGGATGCAGAACAAGTGTCTTGGGGCGAGCCTTATACAAGACTCGATCTAACGGCCACCATGGGGGGCCCTCCACCATTGGGCGCTAAGGTTACGATCAAACCTTGCATGTGTTATTTTCCAAACCACCCTGGTCCACACAACCACGCACTCAAGTGGTTTAACACATGGAGTGTCACTGCATGTGTTCTTTTCAAAACTACAATGATCCACATGACCAGACACACTCAAGTGGGTGTGGTGATGCAACTTATGTCATACTGGTGCTCCATTGCATTTGACATTTGCATTCCATAATGTTCTTGGGCTTTGTGACCATGGTTCGACACATGGAGTGCTAATGCATGTGTTCTTTTCAAAACCACAATGATCCACATGACCACACACACTAAAGAGGGTGTTGTGATGCAACTTATGTCACACTGGTGCTCCATTGCATTTGGAAGTTGCATTCGAACATGTTCTTGGGCTTTCTGACCATGGTTTGACACAACAACAACCCCCATAAAGCAATATATACCTAGCAACGACTTAACCGTTTGTTGCAAAATTTTATTGTAGATACACATGCATGTGTTGTAGGCTAACCGGCAGTCACCCTCATCGCCTTCCCCAAACCTAGCCGCCTCCCTCCTCTCCCTCTAGGTGCGCTCGGCTCTTGGCAAGCAATTCCTCCATCGCTGATCACTAGGCTAACGCTGCGACCTCCACTCGTTGCTTCCTATAATATGATTGGGTGCGAAGATGTCTTGACGGGATGTTCCGACCTCAAATTCTCGTTGCTTACCATTAGATCTCATAAATCCAGGAAGCGCTCCAAGCACATCCAAGATCGATTTTGGAAGAAACACTACAACTCCATAGCGCAGTGATATCTGGAAGAGTCGCGTCGGCGACTTGAAGCACAGAAGGCTTGGCGGTCAAGACCACAGCAGATGTTCGGGTTCCAGGTGCAATTTCTCCTCTTTTTTTTACCGTCAGACCCCATCTCTACTTCTCCTTTGGCTTACCCGTATTCACCAATTTTCTAGGATTTGTGTGCATCCCTGCAAATTCTTGTCACTGGCACCTCATCACGTGCCATTATATTTTTTAACTGTGGACTGGTTTGCACCTCGCATCTTTCCAATTTAACTCGATACTGCAACTCTATACATCTCTTTTGTCGCTCTGATCGTATCCAATATTTAGTATAGTTCCAGCGAATTTATATTGTTATCTTTTTCATAGACATAGCTTTTATTTTGTAAGTACTGAGTATAGATTTACTTTTAACCTTTCAAGTATTCAGTATAGAATCAGTCTAACCAATAATTTTTTATGTTTCACGTGGTACGCTTCAGAACACATGCTGATCGTTTCAGTTACTGAAATCAATTTTTCATGGCTTTTGTATCATACTAGATGGCCAGTTTATCTAGGCTCACATGTGTGCATATTCGAAATCTGAACACGGAACACATACCTAGGTTGATCATCGAGCTGAGATCCACCCATACATTAGATCGACTTGTTCTTTTGTAAGGAAAAACCTTAATACCTTTTTAATAATTTATAATATTTCTGTTGGTTGTTTCTTTGCTACAAACCTATTAGCACTTTAATCCAAGTCCTTTGATGTATGCTCAATAGCGCCTGATATGTGAAATTACCGGAGCAGGTTTACCAGCACACAGTTGTGGAAGGTGCCCTATATCTTCCTTGTGCTTCAGACGGTGCAGAAGTATCAGTAACAATGCCATAGCTTCATTGTCGTGCGTTAGTGGTACTATGAACAATATTTTGGCTGCATTGGACATTGGGAATATACATATGGTAGTGTTATCACGGTAATTTTTGAATCACCATATCTCATATGTCTTTGTTGATCTCCAAGGATATCAGCTTTGGCATATCACACATAGTTCATATATTTAATTCTCTGATTCTAAGTGCACGGGGAATGCCACTTTGATACTGAAAACTGAATTTGTGTTTTCAGGTCACATGCATCAACAAGACTTACTATTTGGATACCAGCTCTGGATATGCTAGGCCAAAGAACATATATAGACTTGGTAGAATATCTTATTTTGACTCAAGACTGTAAATTGTCTACAGTTAAGATGATTTTCGTGTATTGAACGATGTCCCAAAAAATAGATATATAGGGCTAGGTAGAATATCTAACTTAGTTACCAGATTGTAAATTGTCTACTCTTTGGATGATTTTCTTGTATGGAATGGTGTTACAATAATACTAAATTATTTTGTGATGCAATGCGAGTTATACTAATTGTGTGTTGTGACATGTCTCATATGAACTATAGTCTCTTCGCTGGTAAAAAAGACCAGCCATCTTCTAGAGCGATCCAACCACCAGGCTAAAAAATATATTTTGTGAACAGAATTTTAGGTACTTGTAGGATGCCTCTACCAACGCATACATTTGTTGCAATGGTTCTGTATCTAATTTGCAACGCCTATTTGATTGGTTACCAACACACATATATGTGTTGCATTATATCCTTGCAACGCCAAAAAACGCAACACATTTTGATCCGTTGGTAAATTACCTAGCAACGCCTATATGGACATTTAGATACACATAGAAGCGTTGTTGTAGGGGTGGTCTTCTTGTAGTGATGGAGTGTCATTGCATGTGTTTTTTTCCAAACCATAATGGTCCACATGACCACACACACTCAAGTGGGTGTGGTGCTACAACCTCTGCCACACAAATGCTCCATTGCATGTCGAAGTTACATTCCAACATGTTTCTGGGCTTTCTAACCATGGTTCGGCACCTGGAGTGCAATTGCATGTGTTCTTTTCCAAACAACAACCCTTGATCCACATGACCACACACACTCAAGTGTGTGTGGTGATGCAACTTATGTCACGCTGTTGCTCCACTGCATTTGGCAGTTACATTCCAACAAGTTATCGGGCTTTCTAACCATGGTTTGACACATGGAGTGTCATTGCATGTGTTCTTTTTCAACATGTTGAATTCCAACATGTTGCTGGGCTTTCTGACCATGGTTTACACATGGAGTGTTATTGCAAGTGTTTTTTCCAAACCACAATGATCCTCATAACCACACACACTCAAGTGAGTGTGGTGATGCAACCTCTATCATGATGGTGCTTCATTGCATTTGGAAGTTGCATTCCAACATGTTTTTGGGATTTCTGACCGTGGTTTGACACATGGAGTGACATTTTATGTGTTCTTTTCCAAACCATAGTTATCCCCATGACCAAACACAATCAAGTGGGTGTGGTTGATGTGTTGCTAACGTATCCATAATTTTTGATGTTCCATGCTTGGTTTTTATCTACTTTCTTATGTTTTGTACACACTTTGGAGTACTTTTTATACACTTTCTTGGACTAACCTATTAACAAGATGCCACAATGCCAGCTGCCTGTTTTCTGCTGTTTTTCGTTCCAAGAAAGTCAGAAAATGAATATTCTCGGAATTGGACGGGACAAATGCCAAAGTCAGTTTTTCACCGAGGGGGACACGAAGCCAGAATACGAGACGGAGAGGGGCCAGAGGGCCGCCACGCCACCCGGCCGCGCGGCCAGGCCTGGCCCGCGCCAGGGGGTGGTGGCTTCCTAGGGCACCCCCTCGTCCTCCCCTTTTGCTGATAAGATGCCTTCGATACAGAAACCCTAAGTACCCTATCAAAATTCCACGAAAGAGTCTATAGCCACAGTCATCTCCATCCCTAGATCGGGAGGGATCTTAAGCTCTTCCTGACACCCTGCCGGAGGTGAGAATTCACCCTGGAGGCCTTCTTCATCACCATGCAAGCCTCCGGTGTGATGCGTGAGTAGTTCATCTTTGGAGTATGGGTCCATGTAGTAGCTAGATGGTTGGTTCTTATCCTTTGTGCTATCATGTTTAGATCTTGTGAGCTCCGTTCATGATCAAGGTCATCTATTTGTAATCATACATGTTGTGTTTGTGGGGATCCGATGGATATTGAGATGCTATTTCAGATTGATTATTGACTCTATCATGTCTTTCATGCTCTCTGTTGTTAGTGACTATCTTGGCCGAGTAGATGCTAGCAACTCCAAGAGGGAGTATTTATGCTCGATAGTGGGTTCATGCCTCTAGTAATCTTGGGAAGTGAAAGAAATCTCTAAGGTACTAGATGTGCTGTTTTTACTAGGGAGAAAACAACAATCCTTTGTTCATAGAACAATCGTATTGTTTACTTTACACGCAATGCGTAATGCAATTATCTGTTGCTTGCAACTTAATACTAGAGGGGGTTCGGATGATAATCTGAAGGTGGATTATTAGTCATAGATGCAGTTGGATTATGGTCTATGTATAATGTTGTAATGCCCAATCAAATCTCATAGGAGTCAAGATGATTAGTATATGCATGATTGATTTATCGATGTTTGTCAATTGCCCCGCTATAATTTGTTCACCCAACATGTCATCTATCTTAAGGAGAACCACCACTAGTGAACTATGGACCCCGATCCTTTCTTTTACCATCAATCTACAACTGTTTACTGTTTTCTGTTTACTTTCTACAAGCCTTTACTTTCTTCCACACAATACATTTAATCCTTTGTTTTCAGCAAAACCAGTGAGATTGACAACCTCACTGTAAGTTGGGGAAAATTTTTTGTGGTTGTGTTGTGCAGGATTCCAAGTTGGCAACAACACCTTGGAGGTGTTTCCTTGCTCCTACTGGTTCGATAACCTTGGTTTCATAACTAAGGGAAAACTTGATGTTGTGCTCATCATACCTTCCTCTTGGGGTTCCCCAACAAGCTCGATATATTTTGGGCCATCAAGCTACTTTTCTGGCGCTGTTGCCGGGGAGTCAAGGACATCTTCACATGGGAGTCCCTCATAACCAATCTCTTTACTTTGTTATTTTTTTTTGCTTAGTTTATTTCTGCTTTGTTTGTTTGTTTCTTTATCAAAAACACAAAAAAATTAGTTTTACTATTTTGCTTTCTTTATTAAAAACACACAAACAATTCTTTATATAGCTGTTACCTATTTCTTAGCTCACCATGTTGATCCCTAGGTTCACCCTGAAAAACCTTTCAATAGGTGGTGGCTCTATAATTGGAAAAGATAATATTGAAGAATTCTTTAATCATGTTAGTAAGCATGAGGATATTGAGGATAGATCCCTTGCAGAACTTGCTCCAAATTATGAAATTGCTGTAGCTTCTTTAGTACACATGTTGGAAGCTAGGTTTGTTAACCTTAACCCCTTAATGCAAGTAATGTTTCGTAAACTTAAAGAAATTGAGGACCCTGAAAAGAGGGATTTTATTCTGGAAACTTTGCTTAAGGAATTTTATGATGTTGGCAAGGAAGCTAGAAAAGTGTTTGAGCGTTTTAATATGCTAGGCTCATGCGTAGATGTTATTGGTACACGAGAAAAGATGAACAAAACTAAACCTAATGGGGAGGAAATTAAGATACCAATACCTTTCAAACTTGTAGCAATGCATGAAGCCATAGAAAAGAATCTCGATTGGATCATTCCTGAAAATCCGTTTGATGAAAGTAATGAACCCAAAAGCATTGAGAAAGGATCCTCTAGAACTTATTTGGATAAGATACCTTGCCTTGTTGAAGATATTTCTGGTATTAATCTTAGTGCTTCTTCATTTGAGAACACTTGATTCTTTTTCTTGCTTCTTATGCCTAACTTAAAGGCGTTAAAGAAAAGTACTTATTGGGAGATAACCCAAAAGTTTTAGATGAGTCTTCGAATTTATTACTTCAGTAATAACCGCTCCTTATCCTTTTTATTTGCTTTTTGTGCCAAGAGTAACCTCTAATGACAGAGAAGTAATGCTTGGGAAAGTTGCTATCCCGAAACAGATTTTTGTGCTTCACTATAAAAATTTGTGTAAAATTTCTGTACGTCATTTTTAGGCGTGAATTTTTGTTCTTCTGACCCAGGTTGTTATCTAAATTTCGTTAGTTCAACATGTTTTGATTTGAGCAACACAAGGTCTTCTAAAAAATTGGTTTTTACCTGCTGGTCTGTTTTGACAGATTTCTGCCATTATCTGTATTTGCTTCTTGTTGGTTCCTTTTTGAGTTCTCTTTGGGGAATTGAGATTTTTGAGGGAAGTGCTTCAGTAGCTTGTGTTTTAATGGAAGTTTTATTGGTGTTTAAAATGAACCCAAATACTTATTATCTTGAGTGCACTAATGTTGCTAATAAAGATTGTGTGAGGTTTTGTATGAAGAAGAATTTCAGGCGTATGGAGAGAATGATGTAATGAGATGAAGAATGGACTAAAGCTCAAGTTTGGAGATGCCACGCGTGTCACCCCAAGAAATATCCAATAAGTACAAGCGTTAAATCTTGGGGATGCCCAAGGCATCCCCTTCTTCAGCAATACAAATCCCAGGTTTCTTCCAAAACACTTCATTTTTATTGTTTCATGCACAGTTGTGTTGTTCTTGGAGCGTCTTCATTTTTGTTTGTGGTTTTCATTTGCTTGGTTTTCTGAATAAATTGTTTGGACCCCGTCTTTCATGCATTGGTTTTCAAATAGTTTGGTTTGGATTGGAAAAGAGTAGGAGAGTTCATGCTTAAGTGGTAAAGAGAGCTTGTTTTTGACTGTGGCCCATGCTTTGTCATGTCATGCTTGATATTGTTTTGGCTTTATCCTTAGTGATCTTTCCTGTAGCATGACATGTTATAAACAATTGAGATTGCTTAATGTGACTTGGAAGAATCATGCGTTGTTTTAGCATATTAAAGCATAGTATTGTGGTATTCTCCTTTGATGCTTTATTTGGGTTGACTTGGCGCATGCTCACACCATGTTATGACTATCCCAAGTCACCATAGCCTTTATGATCCTTTAGTTTTCAACTTGTAATATCACTTTATGCTTTGATTAATGATGTTTTGTCGCTTTGCATGATTATGGCCATTATTGCTCTTTTAGTTGGTCGCTCCCAGTCTTTTGCTAGCCTCCATAACCAAGTGTGAGTTCTACTCATGCATCCAACTCCTAAAACCAAGTTATTCCAAAGAGTCCACCATACCTACCTATTAGCATTTGCTATTCCAAGTATATTCATGTTGTTATCTACCTTCCGAATTAAACTTGTTATGTGAAAATTAGTGATTAAAGCTCTCACAAACTTGATGGCTCACTTTACTTTTTTGCATTTAATAATCTTGAACCATTGCGTCCATCTTCATTGTGTATATGCTTGTGCTTTATAAGTTGAAGTTAGAAGAACCATGTATCATGGGGAACGCTTTAACATTGCACTTGTACATTGTACACCGTTGATATCATGTTCTTTTGCCTATGGATCCCGGCGGTGTGAAATAAAAGGGGAACTTGTAAGATCATGGAGTTTGTATGTGTGTTAGAGAAACGCCTGGGCCGCTAGCCTAAGCCATGCCTAATCATGGTGGAAACTTGCAGCATAACCATAATGAGCACTCTATGAAGCATCCTCAATAAAAACCTATGCAAATAGCAAATAAAAACATCGCTGAGATGCTCATTGTCTGCTTGCCTTGTCATTTTGATTATGGGATAGCTCTTGTATCATGTGAAAGGGGTACCCCATTGGCGGTTCTCTATGATACATATGTACTTACAATGACAAGAGCTTACTTGTGACTAAAGTTGAGTAACATGAGGTTCGGTCTTTGTAAGTAAGGGGCATGAGATTTCAACTTATAACTTGTCAAGCATATCCTGTTAGTTGTGTCACTTTAACCTTAATCACCTAAAGATGCTTATGATAGGGGCAATGAGAGTTGAAAGCTAATAAGTACCATAATTTTTGGAAGCTCTTTATGAAACTTGAATCTCTACTTCCTTCTATGAAGGCCTTTCTTCTACTTTTATTTTGAGTCTCCACCTTCTATCTTTATGCACCTACTTTGAGAGCATAGTGGCCATTCTTAGTTCTATGTGCATTGTCCAAAGACTTGTTGATTGATGCATAACTTTGATATTGCTTGTTCTTAAACTATTTGCACCTAGTCACTCATATGAACTTTGAAGGTGTCCTATGCATTTATGTTTGCTACTCTATGAGGGACAAGCTGAATGCCACTATGCTATGTTTTCTTTATGTGAACCAAGCAAACGTCTTGAAAAGTATTGTTATTCATGAATATTTTGTTTGTGCCTTTTCATGTTGCAACATAGTTGCTATGTCTTATTGTTAGAACTTTGTCTTTCATGCTATGTTGAAGTACTATGATCCTAGCTATCAATGTTTTACAAATACTTTGATCAAGTTTATGATGGTGCATGTCACCTCAAAAATTATTCTTTCTTTTTATCAGTTACCTACTCGAGGACGAGCAGGAGTTAAACTTGGGGATGTTGATGCGTTGCTAACGTATCAACAATTTTTGATGTTCCATGCTTGGTTTTTATCTACTTTCTTATGTTTTATCCACACTTTGAGTACTTTTTATACACTTTCTTGGACTAACCTATTAACAAGATGCCACAGTGCCAGCTGTCTGTTTTCTCCTATTCTTGGTTCCAGGAAAGTCAGAAAATGAATATTCTCGGAATTGGACGGGACAAAAGCCAAAGTCAGTTTTTCACCGAGGGGGACATGGAGCCAAAATACGAGACGGAGAGGGACCATAGGGCCGCCACACCACTCGGCCGCGCGGCCAGGCCTAGCCCGCGCCAGGGGGTGGTGTGGCCGCCTAGGGAACCCCCTCGGCCTCCCCTTTCACCTATAAGATGCCTCCGATACAGAAACCCTAAGTACCCGATCAAAATTCCACGAAAGAGTCTATAGCCGCCGCCATCTCCATCTAGATCGGGAGGGATCTGAAGCTCTTCCTGGCACCCTGCCGGAGGGGAAAATTCACCATGGAGGCCTTCTTCATCACCATGCAAGCCTCCAGTGTGATGCGTGAGTAGTTCATCCTTGGACTACGGGTCCATGTAGTAGCTAGATGGTGGGTTCTTCTCCTTTGTGCTATCATCTTTAGATCTTGTGAGCTCCGTTCATGATCAAGATCATCTATTTGTAATCATACATGTTGTGTTTGCGGGGATCCAATGGATATTAAGATGCTATTTCAGATTGACTATTGATTCTATCATGTCTTTGTTATTTGTGATCTTGCATGCTCTCCGTTGTTAGTGACTATCTTGGCTGAGTAGATTCTAGCAACTCCAAGAGGGACTATTTATGCTCGATAGTGGGTTCATGCCTCTAGTAATCTAGGGAAGTGACAGAAATCTCTAAGGTACTAGATGTGATGTTGCTACTAGGGAGAAAATAGCAATCCTTCGTTCATAGAACAATCGTATTGTTTACTTTACACGCAATGCGTAATGCAATTATCTGTTGCTTGCAACTTAATACTGGAGGGGGTTCGAATGATAACCTGAAGGTGGATTATTAGTCATAGATGTAGTTGGATTACAGTCTATGTATAATTTTGTAATGCCCAATCAAATCTCATAGGAGTCAAGATGATTAGTATATGCATGATTGCTTTCTCGATGTTTGTCAATTGCCCCGCTGTAATTTGTTCACCCAACATGTCATCTATCTTAAGGAGAACCACGACTAGTGAACTATGGAGCCCGGTCCTTTCTTTTACCATCAATCTACAACTGTTTACGGTTTTCTGTTTGCTTTCTGCAAGCCTTTACTTTCTTCCACACAATACGTTTAATCCTTTGTTTTCAGCAAAATCGGTGAGATTGATAACCTCACTATAAGTTGGGGGAAAAGTTCTGTGGTTGTGCTATGCAGGATTCCAAGTTGGCAACAACACCTTGGAGGTGTTTCCTTGCTCCTACTGGTTCGATAACCTTGGTTTCATAACTGAGGGAAAAATTGTTGTTGTGCTCATCATACCTTCCTCTTGGGGTTCCCCAACGAGCTCGATATATTTTGGGCCATCAGTGGTGATGCAAGAGCTTTCACGTTGGTGATCCATTGTATTTGGCAGTTGTATTCCAACATGTTCTTGTGTTTTTTACCATGGTTTAACATATGGAGTGGCATTGCATGTGTTCTTTTCCAAACCACAATGATCCACATGAAAAACACACTCAAGTGGGTATGGTTATCCAACCTATTTCACACTGGTGCTCCATTGCATTTGGTAGTTGCATTCCATCATCCTCCTAGGCTTTCTGACCATGGTTTCACAAATGGAGTGTCATTGCATGTGTTCTTTTCCAAACTCCAGCCCTTGATCCACATGACGACACACACTCAAGTGGGTGTGGTGATGCAACTTATGTCATACTGGTGCTCCATTGCATTTGGCAGTTGCATTAAAACATGTTCTTGGGCTTTCTGACCATGGTTTGACACATGGAGTGTCATTGCATACATTATTTTCCAAACCACAGGCCTTGATCCACATGACCACACACACTCAAGTGGTGTGGTGATGCAACTTATGTCACACTGGTGCTCCATTGCATTTGGAAGTTGCATTCCAACATGTTCTTGGGCTTTCTAACCATGGTTTGACATATGTAGTGTCATTTTATGTTTTCTTTTCCAAAGCACAATGATCCACATGACCACACACACTGAAGTCGGTGTGGTGCTGCAACCTCTGTCACCCTGATACTCCATTGCATGTGGCAGTTACATTCCAACATGTTCTTGGGCTTTCTGTGTTGGGTCCGCAGCATAGAAAACAAAAAATTTCCTACGGTGTGAACTACATGCCAAGATCTATCTACTAGGTACAAAGCAAACGGGTGGACATACATCCATAGAGAACTTACCCTCCAAGACAACGAGCTTTGTTAACGAGTAGGAACTCGTGGTTGATGTAGTCGTACACTTGCCGATCTCAAGATCGTGAGGAAGTCCGGGCGCCGCAACTCTGCAGCGCATCCGCACTCGCACACACGTTCAAGCCACCGGACAACCTCCACCTCCTCGCTCCAGCGATCCAGCGGAAGCAGCAACTCCTTCCAGACGAAATGCCACCGGGAACATGTATCTCGCTAATCCGAGACCATGGGGGAATAATTCTAGAGGGGGAGAGAGATCCTTCACAATGAGGTGTGAGGATGAAGGAGGGAATGGGTGGCCTTTTATAGGAGGAGGGGGGTGCCCCCTCTCTCCATGGCCGGCGCATGGGGGGGTGACCCCTCACCTCCCCCATTCATGTGGTGGTAACTCCTCCACATTAAAATGCCTCTTCACAATCCCTTTTAAAGTCTCCACTTTAAATGCATTAAGTTTCTCCAAATTTAATGCTCTCTCATTTAATAAAACCCTTTTATTAAATTTATTCAGAATTTTGTTAATTACTTTAATTAACAAACATTCACATATAGCCCCTTGCAATATTTCAATATCACATGCAGAACCACCTTCTGCAATTTCACCCGAAACAATTTCCGGTTTCTATTGAAACAATTTCTGCACTTTGCAATTCTTTCGTCTGAAACATATGTGCTCCAAAATGGTGTCCGGTAACTCTTAAGTGTGCCACCCTACGGTTCGCGAATAATGCAGACATGATCGAGACCCTTCTCCGATCAATAATCAGCAACGGGACCTAGAGATCCGTACTGACTCCTACACATTCAACGATGACTCCTGTGATCGTGAGAACCTTTAACGCTTGTAACTAAATCCCTTTGTCTCTCGATATATTACATGTCCGAGATTCGATCATCGGTATCTCCATACCTAGTTTGATCTCGTTACTGACAAGCACTCTTTTCTCGTTCCCGTGATATAACATTCTAGTGATCACATCACTTGCTTGCAAGCTATCCTAATGTGATATCACCGAGAGGGCCCAGAGTATATCTATCCATCATCTGGATTGACAAATTCCACTCTTGATCCATGAGCCTCAACATAACACCTTCGTAGCACTGAACCCATCTTTATAGTCACCCTGTTACGGTGTGACATTTGATGTTATCAAGATACTCTTCTGGTGTTAGCAATTAACATGATCTCATGGTCTAAGGACAAAGATTACTTCGTATGATGTTATAGAAATATAAACACAATGACTTGATCGTAATGCTATACTTCGGATGAATGTTCATCACATCATTTGACCAATGGTGTGACCTTGTTATTAACAACATCCAATGTCCATGATCAGGAAACCTTGATCATCCTGTTAATCAACAAGCTAGTCTATAAGAGAGGTATGACTAGGAACCCTTTTTGTTTATTAAACACACATGTATTGATGTTTCCTATCAATACAATTATAGCATGCAAAATAAACATCTATCATATACAAGGAATACATAATAACAACTTTATTATTGCCTCTCAGGGCATATTTCCTTCAGTCTCCCACTTGCACTAGAGACAATAATCTAGTTCACATAGTGATAAATCTAACACCCATGGAGTTTTGGTGTTGATCATGTTTTGCCCTAGGGAGTACTTTAGTCAACGGATCTGCTACATTTAGGTTCGTGTGCACTTTACAAATCTTTATATTTCCATCCTTGACATGTTCACGATGGAGTGAAACCGGCGCTTAATATGCTTGGAATTCTTGTGAGACCTTGGTTCCTTTGCATTGGCTATGGCTCCATTGTTGTCACAATAGATCACCATCGGGTCCAACGCACTGGAAACCACACCCAGTTCCGTTATGAACTCCTTCATCCAAACCGCTTCCTGCGCTGCTTCTGAAGCAGCAACATATTCCGCCTCCGTTGTTGATCTAGCCACCACAGGTTGTTTGGAGCTCCTCCAACTAACTGCTGCTCCGTTCAAGAGAAATACGTATCCGGATTGAGACTTAGAGTCATCCGGATCAGTGTCAAAGCTAGCATCGACATAACACTTAGCGACTAGCTCTTCTTCACCTTCGTATATAAGAAACATATCCTTAGTTCTTCTCAAGTACTTAAGGATATTCTTGACCGCTATCCAGTGTTCCGAACCTGGATCAGATTGGTACCTATTAGTCAAACTAATAGCATGTGCCACATCCGGTCTTGTACATAGCATGCCATACATTATAGAGCCTATGGCTAAGGCATAGGGGATCTTATCCATTATCTCTCTTTCTTCCGCCGTAGCCGGACTTTGAGTCTTACTCAATGTCTTGCCTTGCAACATAGGTAAGAACCCCTTCTTACTTCCGTCCATATTAAACTTCTTTAATATCTTATCAAGGTATGTACTCTGCGATATCCCAATTAGGCATCTTGATCTATCTCTATAGATTTTAATGCCTAATATATATGAAGCTTCACCAAGGTCCTTCATCAAAAATTTGCTGTTTAGATAACTTTTAACACTGTTCAAAAGATCTAAATCATTTCCAATCAATAATATGTCATCCACATATAATATCAGAAATGCCACATTGCTCCCACTCACTTTCTTGTAAATACAAGCCTCTCCATAAGTTTGGACAAATCCAAACTCTTTGATCACCTCATCAAAGCGGAGATTCCAACTTCGTGATGATTGCTTCAGTCCATAGATGGATCGCTGAAGTTTGCACACCTTATTAGCATCCTTAGGATCGACAAAACCCTTAGGTTGTATCATATACAACTCTTCTTCAATATTACCATTGAGGAACGCAGTTTTGACATCCATCTGCCATATTTCATAATCGAAATATGCAGCAATTGCTAACATAATCCTAACCGACTTAAGCATCGCTATGGGAGAGAATGTCTCATCGTAGTCAACTCCTTGAATTTGTCAAAACCCCTTTGCGACAAGTCGAGCCTTATAGATGGTCACATTACCATCAGCATCAGTTTTCCTTATGAAAATCCATTTATTCTCCATGGCCTTTCGGTCGTGAGGTAAGTCCACCAAGGTCCAAACCTGGTTTTTGTACATGGATTCCATCTCGGATTTCATGGCTTCTAGCCATTTGTGGGAATCTGGGCTCATCATTGCTTCTTCATATGTCGCAGGGTCATCCATTTCATCAACCATGAAATTCACAACAGGATTGCCGTACAGTTCAGGAGCTGCACGTGTCCTGCTTGACCTGCGAGGTTCGGTAGTCTCCTCTTTCGGAGTTTCATGATCAATATCATTAGCTCTCTCTTCATTAGGTGAAGTCAACTCCGAAACAACTTCTGAAGCTGCGCTACTCGCCATTTCATGAAGAGAAGGTTCAATAACCTCTTCGAGTTCTACCTTCCGACTACTCACACCTTTCGCGAGAAACTCCTTCTCAAGAAAGGATCCATTCTTGGCAACAAAGACCTTGCCCTCGGATCTGTGATAGAAGGTATACCCAACCGTTTCCTTAGGGTATCCTATGAAGACGCATTTTCCGCTTTGGGTTCGAGTTTATCCGGTTGAAGTTTCTTCACATAAACATCGCATCCCCAAACTTCAAGAAATGACAGCTTAGGTTTGTTTCCAAACCATAATTCATACGGTGTCTTTTCAACGGATTTAGATGGTGCCCTATTTAAAGTGAATGTAGCGGTTTCCAGTGCATAACCCCAAAATGACAGTGGCAAGTCAGTCAGAGACATCATAGATCGAACCATATCCAATAAAGTACGATTACGATGTTCTGACACACCATTACGTTGTGGTGTTCCGGCAGGCGTGAGTTCTGAAACTATTCCACAGTCTTTCATATGTGTGCTAAACTCGTAACTAAGATACTCTTCTCCACGGTCGGACCACAAAAATTTGATCTTTCTATTACGATGATTTTCTACTTCATTCTGAAATTCTTTGAACTTTTCAAAAGTTTCAGACTTGTGTTTCATCAAATAGATATACCCATATCTACTCAAATCATCCGAGAAAGTAACAAAATAACGATATCCACCTCACGCCGACACACTCATTGGTCCACACACATCAGTATGTATGATTTCCAATAGATCTGTCGCCCGTTCCATTGAACCGGAAAACGGCATTCTAGTCATCTTGCCCATAAGGCATGGCTCACATGTATCAAATGATTCAAAATCAAGTGATTCCAAAAGTCCATCAGAATGGAGTTTCTTCATGCGTTTAACGCCAATATGACCTAGACGGCAGTGCCAGATATCTGTAGATATATCATTATCAAGTTTAATCCTTTTAGCATCAACATTATGAATATGCATAATACTACTATCGAGATCCAACAGAAACAAACCATTCAACATAGGTGCATGACCATAAAAGATATTATTCATATAAATCGAACAACCATTGTTTTCAGACTTAAATGAATAACCACTTTGCATCAAACACGATCCGTATACAATGTTCATGCTCAGTGCAGGCACCAAATAACAATTATTTAGGTTTATAACTAATCCCGATGGAATATGGAGAGGCAGCGTTCCGATGGCGATCACATCAACTCTTGATCCATTGCCGACCCGCATCGTGACTTCATCCCTTGCTAGTTGTCGCTTGTTTCGCAGCCCCTGAACCGAGTTACATATATTAGCAACTGATCCCATATCAAATACCCAGGTGCTACTGCGAGTACTAGTCAAGTACACATCAATAACATGTATATCACATATACCTTTGTTTGCCTTGCCGGACTTCTTGTCCGCCAAATACTTGGGCAGTTGCGCTTCCAATGGCCAGTCCCCTTGCAATAGTAGCACTCGGTGTCAGACTTAGGGCCAGCTCGGGGTTTCTTTTCAGGCGTGGCAACAGACTTGCCACCCTTCTTTCCCTTGTGCTTGCCTTTCTTGTCCTTCTTGAAACCGGTGGTCCTATTGATCATCAACACTTGATGTTCTTTCCTAATCTCCACTTCTGCAGTCTTAAGCATTGACAGAAGCTCGGGAAGAGACTTCTTCATGCCCTGCATATTATAGTTCATCAGGAAGCTCTTGTAGCTAGGTGGCAGAGATTGGAGAACACGATGTATGCCTAAGTCAATGGGAATCGTTATTCCCAAGGACACAAGCTTATCGGCGTACCCAGACATTTTGAGTACGTGCTCACTAACGGAGCTGCTTTCCTCCATCATGTAGCTAAAGAACTTTTCTGTAGCATTATAACTCTCTACGACAGCATGGATATCGAAAATCATTTTCAATTCTCCCATGGTATCAAAGGCATTGCCATTTTCGAAACTCTTTCGAAGTTCTGGCTCTAGCCCATACAGTATGCCGCAATGAACTAAGTTGTGGTCCTCCTGACGAGTTATATAGACGTTCTTTTCCTCGTCAGGGGCATCAGGAGCTGGTGGGGGGCCTAGCGGCGCATCTAGCACATATTGCTTTTGTGCAGCAGTGAGGAGAATCCTCAAATTCATAGCCCAGTTGGTGAAGTTGCTACCATTCGCAGCAAGTTTCTCTTTCTCCATGAACACATTGAAATTAAAAGCAGGTGGTGCCATCTACAACAGAATTTGTAAAGTATATTTAGACTAAGTTTATGATAGATTGAGTTCAACTAATCCAAATTACTAATGAACTCCCACTCAAAAACGACATCCCTCGTGTCCTTTTGGTGATTACATGAACCAAATCCACTACACCAAGTCCGATCATCACGTGAGTCGGTGTAGCTTCAAAGGCGAGCATCTATATGGGCATCATATCAACTATATGACTCATGCTTAATCTTTCGGTCTGTGTTCCGAGGCCATGTCTGTACATGCTAGGCTCGTCAAGTAAGAACCTTAGTATTTGCGTGTGTAAAACTGTCTTACACCCGTTGTATGAAAGCGTAGAGTTGAGAACACCCAATAATCACGTGATGCCTCAAAACACGATCCAAAAAACGGTGCATACTTAAGTAAGAACACATTTTATCTTGATATCTAAATGAGGGATCATCTTATAATGCTGCCAAACTAGCAGTATAAGATGCTAACATCTAATGTGTGAAGTGAGGTGATATGGTCCATGCATTTGATCTCTATCATTTGCATCGTGGTATGATCTCTATCATTCCTTTGTGTGTAAGGCCAAGGTCTATGGAACTTACACATTAAGTGAGTTGTAAGAGTATCTATCATACATCTACTTACAACAATACCATATCAAAACACTAGCCCAACAACGATCTAAACTAGACGCCTCTAATTTATCAATTGCAAGTTTTACGTGGCTTAGGGCTTTCGGAGATAGAACCTGTCTAACCTACGAACATGAACCACAACGAGGATAACCAAGTTATTAGCAACTCGTTGTAAATCAGATATTGACTATAGTAGGAGAGATAGACACCCTCCAGCCACTTATGCAAAACAAGTTGCATGTCAGTCGTGGAACCGGTCTCATGTACGATGACATGTAAGGTTGGTCCGGGCCGCTTCATCCCACTATGCCACCAATATCCAAAGTACATAGAAGATGCAATAAAATGATCATCATTGCCCACATATAAACATATGTGTACTAAACGTGCAAAGCACCTACGCACAGATCAGGCTCTGATACCACTGTTGGGTCCGTAGCATAGAAAACAAAAAAATTCCTACGGTGTGAACTACACGCCAAGATCTATCTACTAGGTACAAAGCAAATGGGTGGACATACATCCATAGAGAACTTAACCTCCAAGACAACGAGCTTTGTTAACGAGTAGGAACTCGTGGTTGATGTAGTCGTACACTTGTCGATCTCAAGATCGTGAGGAAGTCCGAGCGTCGCAACTCAGCAGCGCATCCGCACTCGCACACACGTTCAAGCCACCGGACAACCTCCACCTCCTCACTCTAGCGATCCAGCGGAAGCAGCCACTCCTTCCAGACGAAATGCCACTGGGAACATGTATCTCGCTAATCCGAGACCATGGGGGAATAATTCTAGAGGGGGAGAGAGATCCTTCACAAGGAGGTGTGAGGATGAAGGAGGGAATGGGTGGCCTTTTATAGGAGGAGGGGGGTGCCCCCTCTCTCCATGGTTGGCGCATGGGGGGGTGACCCCTCACCTCCCCCATTCATGTGGTGGTAACTCATCCACATTAAAATGCCTCTTCACATTCCCTTTTAAAGTCTCCACTTTAAATGCATTAAGTTTCTCCAAATTTAATGCTCTCTCATTTAATAAAACCCTTTTATTAAATTTATTCATAATTTTTTTAATTACTTTAATTAACAAACATTCACATATAACCCCTTGCAATATTTCAATATCACATGCAGAACCACCTTCTGCAATTTCACCCGAAACAATTTCCGGTTTCTATTGAAACAATTCCTGCGCTTTGCAATTCTTTCGTCTGAAACATATGTGCTCCAAAATGGTGTCCGGTAACTCTTAAGTGTGCCACCCTACGGTTCGCGAATAATGCAGACATGATCGAGACCCTTCTCCAATCAATAATCAGCAGCGGGACCTGGAGATCTGTGACCCCTACACATTCAACGATGACTCCTATGATCGTGAGAACCTTTAACGCTTGTAACTAAATCCCTTTGTCTCTCGATATATTACATGTCCGAGATTCGATCATCGGTATCTCCATACCTAATTTGATCTCGTTACCGACATCCACTCTTTTCTCGTTCCCGTGATATAACATTCTAGTGATCACATCACTTGCTTGCAAGCTATCCTAATGTGATATAACCGAGAGGGCCCAGAGTATATCTATCCGTCATCTGGATTGACAAATTCCACTCTTGATCCATGAGCCTCAACATAACACCTTCGTATCACTGAACCCATATTTATAGTCACCCTGTTACGGTGTGACGTTTGATGTTATCAAGATACTCTTCCGGTGTTAGCAATTAACATGATCTCATGGTCTAAGGATAAAGATTACTTTGTATGATGTTATAGCAATATAAACACAATGACTTGATCGTAATGCTATACTTAGGATGAATGTTCATCACATCATTCCACCAATGGTGTGACCTTGTTATTAACAACATCCAATGTCCATGATCAGGAAACCTTGATCATCCTGTTAATCAACAAGCTAGTCTATAAGAGAGGTATGACTAGGAACCCTTTTTGTTTATTAAACACACATGTATTGATGTTTCCTATCAATACAATTATAGCATGCAAAATAAACATCTATCATATACAAGGAATACATAATAACAACTTTATTATTGCCTCTATGGCATATTTCCTTCATTCTGACCATGGTTAGACACATGGAGTGCAATTGCATGTGTTCTTTTCCAAACAACAACCCTTGATCCACATGACCAGACACACTCAAGTGGGTGTGGTGATGCAACTTATGTCACACTAGTACTCCATTGCATTTGGCAGTAGAATTCCAACATGTTCCTGGGCTTTCTTACCATGGTTTGACACATGGAGTGTCATTGCATATGTTCTTTTCGAAATCACAGCCCTTGATCCACATGACCACACACACTCAAGTGGGTGTGGTGATGCAACTTATGTCATACTGGTGCTCTATTGCATTTGGTAGTTGCATTCAAACATGTTCTTGGGCTTTATGACCATGATTTGTCACATGGAGTGTCATTGCATGTGTTCTTTTCCAAACCACATGCCTTTATCCACATGACCACACACACTCAAGTGGGTGTGGTGATGCAACTTATGTCACACTGGTTCTCCATTGCATTTGGAAGTTGCATTCCAACATGTTCTTGGGCTTTCTGACCATGGTTTGACATATGGAGTGTCATTGTATGTGTTTTTTTCCAAAGCACAATGATCCACATGACCACACACACTGAAGTGGGTGTGGTGCTACAACCTCTGTCACACTAATGCTCCATTGCATGTGGTAGTTACATTCAAACAAGTTCCTTGGCTTTTTGACCATGGTTCGACACATGGAGTGCAATTGCATGTGTTCTTTTCCAAACAACAACCCCGATCCACATGACTAGACACACTCAAGTGGCTGTGGTGATGCAACTTATGTCACACTGGTACTCCATTACATTTGGCAGTTGAATTCCAACATGTTCATAGGATTTCTTACCATGGTTTGACACATGCGGTGTCATTGCATGTGTTCTTTTCCAAACCACAATTATCCACATGACCACACACACTCAAGTGAGTGTGGTGATGCAACCTCTATCACACTGGTGCTTCATTGCATTTGGCAGTTGCATTCCAACATGTTCTTGGGCTTTCTGACCGTGGTTGGACATATGGAGCGGCATTGCATGTGATATTTTCCAAACCACAATGATCCACATGAAAAACACACTCAAGTGGGTGTGGTTATGCAACCTCTTTCACACTGGTGCTCCATTGCATTTGGCAGTTGCATTCCAACATGTTCCTGGGCTTTTTGACCATGATTTGACAAATGGAGTGTCATTGCATGTGCTCTTTTCCAAACCACATCCCTTGGTCCACATGACCACACGCACTTAAGTGGGTGTGGTGATGCAACTTATGTCATAGTGTTGGTTCATTGCATTTTGTAGTTGCATTCAAACATGTTCTTGGGCTTTCTGACCATGGTTTGACACATGGAGTGTCATTGCATGTGTTCTTTTACAAACCACAGGCCTTGATCCACATGCCCACACACACTCAAGTGGGTGTGGTGATGCAACTAATGTCACACTAGTGCTCCATTGCATTTGGAAGTTGCATTCCAACATGTTCTTGGGCTTTTTAACCATGGTTTGATATATCGAGTGTCATTTCATGTGATCTTTTCCAAAGCCCAATGATCCACATGACCACACACACTGAAGTGGGTGTGGTGCTACAATCTTTGTCACACTGATACTCCATTGCATGTGGAAGTTACATTCCAACATGTTCCTGGGCTTTCTGACCATGGTTTGACACATGGAGTGCAATTGCATGTGTTCTTTTCCAAACAACATCCCTTGATTCACATGAATAGACACACTCAAGTGGGTGTGGTGATGCAACTTATGTCACAATGGTACTCCATTGCATTTGGCAGTTAAATTCCAACATGTTCCTGGCTTTCTTACCATGGTTTGACACATGGAGTGTCATTGAATTTGTTCTTGTCAGAAGCACAACCCTTGATCCACATGACCACACGCACTCAAGTGGGTGTGGTGATGCAACTTATGTCATGCTGGTGCTCTATTGCATATGGCACTTGCATTCAAACATGTTCTTGGGCTTTCTGACCATGGTTTATCACATGGAGTGTAATTGCATGTGTTCTTTTCCAAACCACAAGCCTTGATCCACATGACCACACACACTGAAGTGGGTGTGGTGATGAAACTTATGTCAAACTGGTGCTCCATTGCAATTGGAAGTTGCATTCCAACATGTTCTAGGGCTTTCTGACCATGGTTTGACATGTGGAGAGTCATTACCTGTGTTCTTTTCAAAAGCACAATGATGCACATGACCACACACACTGAAGTGGGTGTGGTGCTGCAACCTCTGTCAGACTGATGCTCAATTGTAAGTGGCAATAACATTCAAACATGTTCCTGGGCTTACAGACCATGGTTTGACACATGGATTGCAATTGCATGTGTTCTTTTCCAAACAACAACCCTTGATCCACATGACTAGACACACTCAAGTGGGTGTGGTGCTGCAACTTATGTCACTCTCGTACTCCATTCTATTTGGCAGTTGAATTCCAACATGTTCCTGGGCTTTCTTACCATGTTTTGACACATGGAGTGTTATTGCATGTGTTTTTTTCAAAACCACAATAATCGACATGACTACAGACACTCAAGTGAGTGTGGTGATGCAACCTCTATCACACTGGTGCTCCATTGCATTTGGTAGTTGCATTCCAACATGTTCTTGGGCTTTCTGACCGTGGTTTGCCACCTGAAATGTCATTGCATGTGTTCTTTTCCAAACCACAGTGGTCCACATGACCACACACACTCAAGTGGGTGTGGTGATGTAACCTCTTTCACGCAGATGCTCCATTGCGTTTGGCAGTTTCATTCGAACATGTTGTTGGGCTTTCTGACCATGACATATGGAGTTGCATTGCATGTGTTATTTTCCAAACCACAATAATCCACATGACCACACACACTCAAGTTGGTGCGGTGATGCAACCTCTTTCACACTGGTGCTCCATTTCATTTAGCAGTTGCATTCCAACTTGTTCCTGGGCTTTCTGACCATGGTTTGACACAAGAAGCGCAATTGCATGTGTTCTTTTCCAAACAACAGCCCCGATCCACATGACTAGACACACTCAAGTAGGTGTGGTGATGCAACTTATGTCACACTAGTACTCCATTACATTTGGCAGTTGAATTCCAACATGTTCCTGGGCTTTCTTACCATGGTTTGACACATGTAATGTCATTGCATGTGTTCTTTTCCAAACCACAATGATCCACATGACCACACACACTCAAGTGAGTGTGGTGATGCAACGTCTATCACACTAGTGCTCCATTGCATTTGGCAGTTGCATTCCAACATGTTTTTGGGATTTCTGGCCGTGGTTTGACACCTGTAGTGACATTGCATGTGTTCTTTCCCAAACCGTAGTGATCCACATGACCACACACTCTCAAGTGGGTGTGGTGATGTAACCTCTTTCACGTTAGAGCTCCATTGCATTTGGTAGTTGCATTCGAACATGTTCTTGGGCTTTCTGACCATGGTTTGAAATATGGAGTTGCATTGCATGTGTTATTTTCCAAACTACAATGATCCACATGACCACACACTCAAGTGGGTGTGTTGATGCTACCTCTTTCACACTGGTGCTCCATTGCATTTGGAAGTGCATTCCAACATGTTCTTGGGCTTTCTAACCAAGGTTTGACATATGGAGTGGTATTTCATGTGTTATTTTCCAAACCACAATGATCCACATGATCAAACACACTAAAGTGGGTGTGGTGATGCAACATCTTTCACACTAGTGCTCTATTTCTTTTGGTGGTTGCATTCAAATATGTCCTTGTGCTCTCTGATCATGGTTTCACATATGGAGCATCATTTCATGTATTCTTTTCCAAATCACATTGATCCACATGACCACACACACTCAAGTGGGTGGTGATGCAAAATCTTTCACACTGGTGACCTGTTTCATGTGGCAGTTGCATTCCAACATGTTCCTAGGCTTTCTGGCCAAGGTATGACACATGGAGTGTCATTGCATTTTTTTGTTTTTCAAACCACATTGATCTACATGACCACACACACTCAAGTGGGTGTGGTGATGCAACTTATATCACACTGGTTCTCCATTGCATTCGGTAGTTGCATTCCAACATGTTCTTGGGCTTTCTAACCAAGGTTTGACACATGGAGTGCCATTGCATGTGTTCTTTCCCAAACAACAATGATCAACATGACGACACACACACACTCAACAGGGTGTGGTGATGCCACCTCTTTAACACTAGTGCTCCCATTGCGTTTGGTAGTTGCATTCCAACTTGTTCTTGCGCTTTCTAACCATGGTTTTACACATGGAGTGCCATTGCATGTGTTCTTTTTCGAACCACATTGATCCACATAACCACACGCACTCAAGTGGGTGTGGTGATGCAGCTTATGTCACACTAGTGCTCTATTGCATGTGGAAGTTTCATTCCAACTTGTTCATAGGCTTTCTATCCATGGTTTGACAGATGGAGTGTGATTGCATGTGTTATTTTCCAAAGCACAATGATTCACATGATCACACACACTCAAGTGGATGTGGTGATGCAACCCCTATCACACTGGTGCTCCATTGCATTTGGCGGTTGCATTCCAACATGTTCTTGGGGTTTCTGACCATGGTTTGACACATGGAGTGTCATTGCATGTGTTATTTTCCAAATCACAGTGATCCACATGAGTACACACACTCTCGTGGGTGTGGTGATCCAATCTTTATCACAATGGTGCTCCATTGCATTTGACAGTTGGATTCCAACATGTTATTGGGCTTTCTGACCATGGTTCGACACATGGAGTGTCATCCCTTGAGTTATTTTCCAAACCACATTGATCCACATGACCACACACACTCAAGTGGGTGTGGTGATGCAACTTATGTCATATTAGTGCTCCATTGCATTTGACAGTTTAATTTCAACATGTTTCTAGGCTTTTTGACATGGTTTGACACATGGAGTGTCATTGCATGTTTTCTTTTCCAAACCACATTGATCACCATGACCACACACACTCAAGTGGGTGTGGTGATGCAACTTATATCACACTGGTTCTCCATTGTATTTGGAAGTTGCATTCCAACATGTTCTTGGGCTTTCTGACCATGGTTTGACACATGGAGTGCCATTGCATGTGTTCCTTCCCAAACAACAATGATCAACATGACCACACACACACTCAAGTGGGTGTGGTGATACCACCTCCTTAACACTGGTGCTCCATTGCATTTGGTAGTTGCATTCCAACTTGTTCTTGGGCTTTCTGACCATGGTTTTACACATGGAGTGCCATTGCATGAGTTCTTTTCCAAACCACATTGATCCACATAACCACACACACTCAAGTGGGTGGGCTGATGCAGCTTATGTCACACTGGTGCTCTATTGCATGTGGAAGTTGCATTCCAACATGTTCCTAGGCTTTCTAACCATGGTTTGACACATGGAGTGACATTCCATGTATTCTTTTCCAAACCACGTTGATCCACATAACCACACACACTCAAGTGGGTCTAGTGATGTAGCTTATGTCACACTGGTGGTCCATTGCATGTGGAAGTTGTATTCCAACTTGTTCCTAGGCTTTCTATCCATGGTTTGACACATGGAGTGTCATTGTATGTGTTCTTTTCCAAATCACAGTGATCCACATGACTACACACACTCATGTGGGTTTGGTAATGCAATCTTTATCACACTAGTGCTCCATTTCATTTGACAGTTGCATTCCAACATGTTCTTGGGTTTTCTGACCATGGTTCAACACATGGAGTGTCATCCCTTGTGTTATATTCCAAACCACATTGATCCACATGACCACACACACTCAAGTGGGTGTGTTGATGCAACTTGTCATACTAGTGCTCCATTGCATTTGACAGTTTAATTTCAACGTGTTTCTAGGCTTTCTGACCATGGTTTGACACATGGAGTGTCATTGCATGTTTTCTTTTCCAAACCACATTGATCCACATGACCACACACACTCAAGTGGGCGTGGTGATGCAACTTATATCACACTGGTTCTCCATTGCATTTGGAAGTTGCATTCCAACATGTTTTTGGGCTTTCTGACCATGGTTTGACACATGGAGTGCCATTGCATGTGTTCCTTCCCAAACAACAATGATCAACATGACCACACACACACTCAAGTGGGTGTGGTGATACCACCTCCTTAACACTGGTGCTCCATTGCATTTGGTAGTTGCATTCCAACTTGTTCTTGGGCTTTCTGACCATGGTTTTACACATGGAGTGCCATTGCATGTGTTCTTTTCCAAACCACATTGATCCACATAACCACACACACTCAAGTGGGTGGGGTGATGCAGCTTATGTCACACTGGTGCTCTATTGCATGTGGAAGTTGCATTCCAACATGTTCCTAGGCTTTCTAACCATGGTTTGACACATGGAGTGACATTACATGTATTCTTTTCCAAACCACATTGATCCACATAACCACACACACTCAAGTGGGTCTAGTGATGTAGCTTATGTCACACTGGTGGTCCATTGCATGTGGAAGTTGTATTCCAACTTGTTCATAGGCTTTCTATCCATGGTTTGACACATGGAGTGTCATTGTATGTGTTCTTTTCCAAATCACAGTGATCCACATGACTACACACACTCACGTGGGTTTGGTAATGCAATCTTTATCACACTAGTGCTCCATTTCATTTGACAGTTGCATTCCAACATGTTCTTGGGTTTTCTGACCATGGTTCAACACATGGAGTGTCATCCCTTGTGTTATTTTCCAAACCACATTGATCCACGTGACCACACACACTCAAGTGGGTGTGTTGATGCAACTTGTCATACTAGTGCTCCATTGCATATGACAGTTTAATTTCAACGTGTTTCTAGGCTTTCTGACCATGGTTTGACACATGGAGTGTCATTGCATGTTTTCTTTTCCAAACCACATTGATCCACATGACCACACACACTCAAGTGGGCGTGGTGATGCAACTTATATCACACTGGTTCTCCATTGCATTTGGAAGTTGCATTCCAACATGTTCTTGGGCTTTCTGACCATGGTTTGACACATGGAGTGCCATTGCATATGTTCCTTCCTAAACAACAATGATCAACATGACCACACACACACACTCAAGTGGGTGTGGTGATGACACCTCTTTAACACTGGTGCTCCATTGCATTTGGTAGTTGCATTCCAACTTGTTCTTGGGCTTTTGGACCATGGTTTTACACATGGAGTGCCATTGCATGTGTTCTTTTCCGAACCACATTGATCCACATAACCACACACACTCAAGTGGGTGTGGTGATGCATCTTATGTCACACTGGTGCTCTATTGCATGTGGAAGTTGCATTCCAACATGTTCCTAGGCTTTCTATCCATGATTTGACACCTGGAGTGCCATTACATGTATTCTTTTCCAAACCACATTGATCCACATAACCACACACACCCAAGTGGGTCTAGTGATGTAGCTTATGTCACACTGGTGCTCCATTGCATGTGGAAGTTGCATTCCAACTTGTTCCTAGGCTTTCTATCCATGGTTTGACACATGGAGTGTCATTGCATGTGTTCTTTTCCAAAGCACAATGATCCACATGATCACACACACTCAAGTGGGTGTGGTGATGCAATCCCTATCACACTGGTGCTCCATTGCATTTGGCAGTTGCATTCCAACATGTTCTTGGGGTTTCTGACCATGGTTTGACACATGGAGTGTCATTGCATGTGTTCTTTTCCAAGTCACAGTGATCCACATGACTACACACACTCTCGTGGGTGTGGTGATCCAATCTTTATCACACTGGTGCTCCATTGCATTTGACAGTTGCATTCCAACATGTTATTGGGCTTTCTGACCATGGTTCGACACATGGAGTGGCATACCTTGTGTTATTTTCCAAACCACATTGATCCACATGACCACACACACTCAAGTGGGTGTGGTGATGCAACTTATGTCATACTGGTGCTTCATTGCATTTGACAGTTTAATTCCAACATGTTTCTGGGCTTTCTGACCATGGTTTGACACATGGAGTGTCATTGCATGTGTTATTTTCCAAACCACATTGATCCACATGACCACACACACTTAAGGGGGTGTGGTGATGCAACCTCTTTCACACTGGTGGTCCATTGCATGTGGCAGTTGCATTCCAATGTGTTTTGGGCTTTTTGAACATTGTTTGACACATGGAGTGTCATTGCATGGATATTTGAATTGCAAATAATTTGATGTATGCCAAGATGTATTTCATTCTATAAAACACTCATTTTCCATTTTTAAATTTTTTTCTATTTTCTATTTGGATCCCTTAGTCTGTTTTTCCCTTGGTTTTTTGATACTACTCAGTTTTCCCTCTCTCGTAGTGACAAACTCACATAAAAGCTCAACCTTGTGCTCACTCTGGTTGCTACACCCTGATTGGTTCATACAGTTGTCACACGGATCATGCACATCAACCGTTGATCCTCTGTGATCCAACGTGGATTATTGCACTTGTCATGCCCTTCACACTACATCGTTTGAATGCACGTACGTCTCTCTCAGCGACACGTCTACAAGAAGCAACAAGAAGCCGTACATTAAATAATTCATCAAGTGGTCATGTCATGTTTAATCTCGTCCGAAAAGCCTACTACTACTATGCCACAACAGATGCACAGGACAACAGGGTCATCGAGTGCACGGTCATCCATGGGAACTACAATTTATTATCACTGAATTTTACTAAAGAATATCCCATTTTTACGAAGCGCGCTTTCAATCTCACTACCAACTGGGCCCCACCGCAAAAACTTCCACGCGTCATCCGGAGGCCGAAGAGCTACCTGTGGCCCCACCAAATGGGTCTCGAGGAGGGCCCCCTCAAGGAGACCTATCCTCCCACGTTCATTGTGTCCCTCGCACTCATCTAGACCCCACAAATCTCACCATACACCCACATAACTTCTCCATTACATTTCCCTTTTAATTATTTTTATCGCCAATTTTATGGTCGTGTCAACTCTCGTACTTAGAAATTGTGTTTGTGCCCTTTGCATGCAGCATAATCCAGTACTGCTGACGAGGGATAACTTCTGCAATGCCCATAGTTATGGACTTACGGTTTTGCGGAAAAGAGAACGCTAGGGATTTCGTCGGATATCAGGAAAACAAGGGAGTTGAAGTCACCTGATTATTAATGGGCAAAGCTATTTCAGATTGCTTGGGATTTTTTGGTACCTCTCCGTTGGCTTCTCCCAGCCTATATATAATAGGTCAGGTCCCAAAGCTGTATACAAATATGTTACATATTACAATTACAATACCAACACAACATCAGTTCCTATTTCCTTATCTAATTATAAAACTAAGCCTTCCATTAGATGCTTCTTGAGCCTTCATCTTGAGTCTTCATGGGCCGTGAGCCTTTATACAGCCAAGGTAGCAAAACATAAGCACCCGAGTAATCATACCCATGTCACTAGCCCCCGAGACTCTACCCGAATCGTATATTCTGGTTGAGTCTCAATGTTTTCAGTTTTTCATGATTTGAGATTTTACAAATTGTCTTTATTTTCTTAGCTTTATAGGGATTTGGTACAATAGGCCTAATGCATCTGACGGATCGGGAATCAGTTAATTGCTCTTCGGCAAAAACACTATAGATCTACATCAAGTCCAAGTCCCCAGGCCTAAACTCGCAATTTTAACTGGTGTAACTCAGCTCAAGCCATTGAGGTCTTATCGAATACTGAATTATAGTTCTATTTTAGCAGGTACCCAATGCATCCATCAGGATTTTTCATCGTATCGCTGATACAAATATTTTACTTGCAGAGCGCATTCTTGTGCGATTACCAGGCCACACTGGATGAATCTCGAGGTCTTACCTTCATGTCGTGGACAAGGCATTCGGAGTTTTGTTGCATCAGGCGCAATCCGAGATTTTTGTATATTTTTTTTATCGACTGCCTTGTTTGGCTATTGGAGTTGCTGAAGTTCACCAGCTTTTTTTGTTTTTTGTAGACGCTCCCGGTAGGAGTAATCATTTGAGGATACATATATGTAATACTTACTAGTTTGACACACGAGGATAATTTATCTTTGGGTATTGTCTTGGAAAAAATGAACTTTCCGTTCGGTGCGCAATAGCGCTCCTGATGGGAGTAGCCCCTCGAGGCTATGTCCGGATGCCTTCATCAAGACAAAGGCTCAAAAAACTTTATATCTTAACTATTCTTTATAAGATCACCTTAAGTTTTGTCAGGTGCACTAATGTGCTCGTCATTCGACGTAGAGCTCGTTGGGAACCCCAAGAAGAAGGTATGATGAGCACAGCAGTAAGTTTTCCCTCAGTTATGAAACCAAGGTTTAATCGAACCAATAGGAGCAAGGAAACACCCCAAAGGTGTTACTAGCTGAGCTTTGGCAGGGCGCACTACCGGTGCTAGTAGCAATGTGGAGACCAGCACAACACAACCACAGAACTTTGTCCCCAACTTGCGATGAGGTTGTCAATCGCACCGTGTTTTGCGGAAAACAAAGGATTAAACGTATCGAATGGAAATAAGTAAAAGTTTGCAGAAAGTAAACACAAAGAAGTAAACAGTTGTAGATTGTATGTAAAGAGAAAGGACCGGGATCCATAGTTCACTAGAGGTGGCTCTCCTTAGATAGATAACATGCTGGGTGAACAAATTACAGCGGGGCAATTGACAAACACCGATAAAGCAATACATGCATATACTAATCATCTTGACTCATTTGAGACTTGATTGGGCATTACAACATAATACATAGACCGCCATCCAACTGCATCTATGACTAATAATCCACCTTCAGGTTATCATCCGAACCCCCTCCAGTATTAAGTTGCAAGCAACAAATAATTGCTTTACGAACTATGTGTAAAGTAAACAATACGATTGTTCTACGAACAAAGGATTGTTGTTTTCTCCGTAGTAGCAACAACACATCTAGTACCTTAGAGATTTCTGTCACTTCCCCAGATTACCAGAGGCATGAACCCACTATCGAGCATAAATACTAACTCTTGGAGTTGCTAGCATCTACTTGGCCAAGATAACTACTAACAACAGAAAGAATGCAAGATCACAAATAACAAAGACATGATAGAATAAACAATTAATATGAAATAGCATCTCAATATCCATCGGATCCCCGCAAACACAACATGTATGAATTAAAAATAGATGATCTTGATCATGAACGGAGCTCACAAGATCTAAGCATGAAAGCACAAAGGAGGAGAACCAGCCATCTAGCTACTACATGGATCTGTAGTCCAAGGATGAACTACTCACGCATCACACTGGAGGCTTGCATGGTGATGAAGAAGGCCTCCGGGTGAATTCCCCTCTCCGCCAGGGTGCCGGGAAGAGCTTTAGATCCCTCCTGATCTAGGGATGGAGATGACGGCGGCTACATACTCTTTCGTGTATTTTTGATCGGGCCCTTAGGGTTTTCGTCCTGAGGGCAATATATAGGCAGAAGGAGAGGCCAAGGGGGTGCCTAGGCTGGCCACACCACCCCCTGGCGCGGGCCAGGCCTGGCCGTGCGGCCAGGTGGTGTGGCTTCCCTCTGGCCCTTCTCCGTCTCGTATTCTGGCACTTGATACCTTCCGGAAAAATAGGCACTTTGGCTTTTGTCCCGTCCAATTCCGAGAATATTCATTTTCTGACTTTCCTGGAACCAAAAACAGCAGAAAATAGGCAGCTAGCACTGTGGCTCTTGTTAATAGGCTAGTCCAAGAAATCATATGTAAAGTACTCCAAAGTTGGAACAAAACACAATAAAGTGGATAAAACCAAGCATGGAACATCAAAAATTATAGATACATTTGCAATGTATCATGCACGGCCAACGCTCCCGATAGGAGTAGCCCCCGAGGCTACAGTCGAATTTTTTTATTCGATTGTAGGCTCAAAGTCTCTTTTGCTGAGGAATTTACTTCGACTTAGGTTTTATAAATGTTATCTCGGTTATTTTCCCTTTTCATAGTGCCGAAGTGTTTTGTTACTTGCGTCATATGAAGACACATATGCCAAAATTGCGCAGTGATTTCACAGAGACACGTCTTGATGGGACATTTCATTTGTTGGACCATGTTGTAGTAATCACAGCATGGGTGGCGTCTCAATAGACTTTTTTGACTGCACGCCCCACTTTCCACGCGAAGATCGAGGCGTCGTGCGAGGTTCTTCTGTTTTTACCACAACAATAACTGCTTAGGATTTTTTCCTTTTGTGAATGTTTTGGCACGTGTCATCATCGTATGTATCTTTGACGGTTCAATTTTGCATCGAATGGCTAAGCTTTGTGCTTTGTCCCTTTATAAATGAGGAGGGTTGTTTTACTGTTTTACTATCTCCTCTTCGATGCCTTCATCTTCTTCCTTGCGCACTGCCTGTGTTTGCCGCTCTCGCCTACTCCTTCCTGTCTGCGCACTTGTGCTGCTTCCCAACCATCATGGGAAAGAGCAAGGTGGGAACTTCCACTATGGCCGCCAAGTCCACAAGGAAGAGGGCTATCAGATGGGCCCCGTCGAAGTGCTCCGCATCGAACTCTGGTCATCTTGAGGAGGGGCCCTTCAAGCTTCCAGGGGATGAAGCCGCTCCTACCCCCGAATCTGGCTGGAGTGTAATGTTTCTCTCCTTCTTGTATCGTAGCCTCTCCCTTCCTGTTCATGAATTTCTTCGAGGCCTCCTCTTTGTTTACGGTGTGTAGCTGTATCAGCTCATGCCCAATTCTATTCTTCATGTCGCTTGCTTTATTACCCTTTGCGAATGCTTCCTCGGGATCCATTGATCACTGCAAGTGCACATATCGTTTGTAGCTAGTTTCTAAATAAAGATATCGACCCCACAGGGAGAAGGAGTGTGAAGTCTAATGACTCTTGAAATAAATACTACAATAGAAATGCTAAATAAAATTCTAAGTAACAAGATAAAATGGGAGTATTGTGTAAAAAGGTTTTTCGGGGTTTTTGGTATAAGAGCAACAATAAGTAAAGTAGAACAACTGAACATAGAAAGTAAGTATCACGTATGTAAAAGAGATTTGAACTGCAATAGGGAAAAAGGAATTCTCAGGAAGTAGTGGATACACCACTAGAATTATAAAGGACTAAGGTAAATATTATTATCATGAACATTCTCAACTATGTATGTGTGGGAGGAACTCCATGTTTGGACAAATAGGCAACAACCATTGCTCACATCATCCTCATAACCATAGCAGTCAGCAATCGACATCAACCGAATTACTGCGCTATTAAGGGACTTAATACCGTAGGACGTATCCCATGGCATGGATAGTGTTCCGTGAGTTTCCTTGGTTCCCAAGTTGATACGTAAGGGGTGCCAACAGCTTTATAGTCACTATAAGTGCTAACGCACCTCCATCTACCAACAAGTAGTTCCCTCTATCAAGTCCCCATAAGAGGCAAATATTCAGAGGTCGACTTCTCCCAACATCAAGATGAAGACAATCTAACACATGGTCACAGCGATGAATATCATAATAAACTTTATCTTATTTCAATCTCATACTAGGGTTTCTCGATCTCCCCAAGAACTAATGATCTACTCAGACATGGAGGCAATCAACATCATGGCAATAACAATGGAATCTATCATAGATGAATAGTACTTGTATAAATCCACAATGAGTATGGAAATTACAACAATATCTTGACAAGATGTAGATGGGATGGATGGAGATAGTGGTGACGCAGCAGTTGATGATGAAGATCGATGCCTTAGCCTCCTGGATCTACGCAGGGCGAAGATGGATCCCGAGTGGACGAGTTCCCCCTCCAGATGCCTTCCAGAGTTGAGGTTTCAGAGATTTCTGGTTGTTTTGTATGTTGTCTCTTCGATCCAGTTGCACGGGGTGAAACTATTTGAGGAGGCGGTGGTGGCGCCAACTATACGGCGGGAACTATACAGCCGGGATTTTATTGTCGCCGTATAGTTGGTCGTTAAACCATCTATATGCCTTGATCGCTTCGGGTTTTCTTCTAGTATTATTGATATTTCCCAAATAAGCGATTTACATTGTTTTGACTCCTTTTCTCCGCAGTACAATTGCTCCAAGAATTGTGTCCATTGTATCCATCATCTGTCCTGATCCTTGTGAAAGTAGACATAAAATGTGCCTGCGAGCGCCGTAAAATACCAAGATCCTACATCTATAATGCAAAATAATAATAACAGACATGATGCAAATATGCACTCATCAACTTCCCCAAACTTAGACTCTTGCTCGTCCCCGAGCAAGTTAGCTTAATGGATGTGATCCTCATATTCATGAAGCTGAGTCGATAAAATAAATGAGGCAGTTGCAACATGTGCTTATCATATATGATACATAGGAATAAGTTCATGAATAGTACCTTACTCGAACCATCCGAATAATATTAGTAGGCTTCCACACCTTAGCATTTAACAGTTCACAAAAGATCACTCTCAATATGATGTAAAAGTATTAATTTCAACTGAATGAGTTAGCGAGGTAGTCCCAAGTGTTTTAGGATTAACATATTCACTTGGGATTCAAAATCTCAAAACATCTCTTTGTCATACTACAATATAGTGGTGTATGCCTATTTGCTCTTTGCACATTCTGTCCTTTTCTTCTCTCTTTTGTTTTTTCTTTTATATATATATATACATTCTCACAATTTTGTTTAAGTGATGTGCAAAGAAGCTAGCCATACATTCCATTTCATGTAGGAATTCAAAGTTTAACGATCTCAATTACCAAATTCAAATTGTATATGAAGCAATCTTTATAGCTTGAATATTCTACCTTGTCTTGTTCTCACTCTAATTTGATAGCACTTTTAATTTTCCTTTGTTCAAGGTTTCTTTTTCAACTTAACTGATTAGATAATTTTTCTTTCTTTGTAAATCAAACCATGTATTACAACATATTGACCAAATTATCTTTGTATGTTCCATTAATACCAAAGGTGTGGAAGACTCCTATTGCTATCATCAAGTGCAAGTAAAATTATACTCAAGCCATTCATATATCCAATAGGACAAACACAAACTCAATATTACTCCATATATGATAATAAACTCGGAATTTCATAAAAGGGATCGACTATTCCTGAAGGGAATTCTAATGATGCAAACTTTATTTCTAGTTTGAGATAATGCAAAACTAAAATAGTAATGTAAAACTTATAAGATAGATTACAATGTCTTAAAGATCTCCCCAAGCTTCGAATCAAGCTAGGAGGGATCAAATAATCCCTTGCGATTATTTGATACCGTGATTATTGAAGATCACTGTGGTGCCATGGCATGCGGTATCTTCTCTTCACGGGCCAGCCCGAGGCAAAGGGATTGATTAACAGCCTCTAATTCTTTAAAACGTAGCTTGTCGAAAAGATTATTCCTCTCTAGCACTTTCACCTGATTCGGTTGTTTGCTTAATATCTTCATCCAGTTTATCAAGATAAAGTCACAGCAATCGAAGATGCTTGGGTGTCCCTGGCGTCTCCTTATCCATCTCTTCAATCTTCCACTAGAGGGCTTTCAACTCCCTCTTCCAACGTTCATTGTCGGTGTCGAGGAACTCCATAGGGACGATCTTGATCTCCTTGCCTTGCTTGCTATTGCTCCCGGTCTCCATAGGAACTTATCTCCTTGGCTTCTATCCCTTGGTTTGCGTGTCCTCACGTATGAATAAGAGATAGATTGGTTTCTGGAGATTATCATTAGAGAGATGGACAATGGAAGTATATAAGGGGGGGTCATAGGTCGGTACAACTCGTGAGAAACACCAAATTCACGCCCAAGAAAAGAATCTTAATGGAATAGGAAAAGAAATCGTGGATTTGGAGGAGTCATGCCGTGTAACGACCAATTATACAAGCGCGACCCATATAGATTCAGCCGTATAGTTGGTTCCGGGCAGATATTTCCTAATATCTTGAGTCCAGGTCGATTAAGTTGCTAATGTGAAATCGACAATACCGTTTTTTAATATCAAAAGCGAAAAGGAAAACGAAAAATGTCTGAGAGTTTAACGATCAACTATACGGCGGGAGGATTTTCTCTAGCCGTATAGTTGCGACCGTATAGATCCAGACATCAAAAATCTAAATGACTAAGAGTTTAACGACCAACTATACGTCCGAAGATTTTTCTCCGGTCGTATAGTTGCGACCGTATAGATCCAGACAAGTTCGCAAAGAGGATACAGAAGGTTTAACGACTAACTACACGGTCGGAGATTTTTCTCCGGTCGTATATTTGTGACCGTATAGTTGGTAAAAACCTTCAGAAACTTCACAAAAACATGAGGAATTCAAAGGCAAAAAATTTAGCAGTAAAATTTGTGAAAACAAAACACTTATTCGAGTAAGAACACTTACCTTGAACTTACCGTTTACTTATTCGGGGTTGACAAGCTCCTCCAACAACAAAGACTTCTTATTTTTTGGACGAATTGACCTTAGTTCATTTAATAATTCTCGTAAACGAAAATCACCAGGACTAAAGTTCCTCTCAATAAGTTTGGTGTCTTTCTAGGAAAATATGGACATTGCATCCAACATCTTTATTTCTTGCCTCTGCATAATCTCCAACTCAAATTCTTGAAGTAAAAGGATCCAACAGATCAGTGTTGGCTTATGATTTTTCCTCTCAAGGAGTTCTTTTAAACCATCACGATTCGTATGAAATCTTACTTTTGCATCGACATATAAGAACAAAATTTATCACAAGAGATAAATACAGCAAAAAGTTTCCTCTCTTCCTTAGGATAAGTATTTTGAGCACTATTAAGAGTTTACTAGCATGATGTATATTATTAAATCTGTGACCTATATGTTGTCCCAGAGTTACTCCTACAACATTATCACTAGCTTCACATATTAAGTCAAAAGTCATATCCCAGATAGGTGGTATAATGATAGGAGCATGTGATAAAGCATTTTTAAGTTTATCAAAGGCTATAAGACATTTATCATCAAAATTAAATCTTACTCCCTTTTACAGGAGGTTAGTCAAAGGTTTAGATACTCTAGAGAAATTTCTAATGAACCTTCTATAAAAACCCACATGACCAAGGAAACTTCTTATACCTTTTATATCCCTAGGTTGTGGCATTCTCTTTATGGACTCAACCTTAGCTCTATCCACTTCAATTCCCTTACCTAATACCTTATGTCCAAGGACTATACCTTCTTTGACCATAGAATGGCACTTCTCCCAGTTTAGAACAAGATTGGTTTCTTCGCAACCCTGCAAAACTCTTTTGAGATTATCCAAGCAACTAGTAAACGAAGTTGCATAGACAGAAAAGTCATCCATAAATACTTCCATTATCAGTTCCATAAAATCTGCAAAAATAGCAGTCATGCATCTTTGAAAGTTGTATTTGGAAGTTGCATTCCAACATGTTCTTGGGCTTTCTGACCATGGTTTGACACATGGAGTGCCATTGCATGTGTTCCTTCCCAAACAACAATGATCAACATGACCACACACACACTCAAGTGGGTGTGGTGATACCACCTCCTTAACACTGGTGCTCCATTGCATTTGGTAGTTGCATTCCAACTTGTTCTTGGGCTTTCTGACCATGGTTTTACACATGGAGTGCCATTGCATGTGTTCTTTTCCAAACCACATTGATCCACATAACCACACACACTCAAGTGGGTGGGGTGATGCAGCTTATGTCACACTGGTGCTCTATTGCATGTGGAAGTTGCATTCCAACATGTTCCTAGGCTTTCTAACCATGGTTTGACACATGGAGTGACATTACATGTATTCTTTTCCAAACCACATTGATCCACATAACCACACACACTCAAGTGGGTCTAGTGATGTAGCTTATGTCACACTGGTGGTCCATTGCATGTGGAAGTTGTATTCCAACTTGTTCCTAGGCTTTCTATCCATGGTTTCACACATGGAGTGTCATTGTATGTGTTCTTTTCCAAATCACAGTGATCCACATGACTACACACACTCACGTGGGTTTGGTAATGCAATCTTTATCACACTAGTGCTCCATTTCATTTGACAGTTGCATTCCAACATGTTCTTGGGTTTTCTGACCATGGTTCAACACATGGAGTGTCATCCCTTGTGTTATATTCCAAACCACATTGATCCACATGACCACACACACTCAAGTGGGTGTGTTGATGCAACTTGTCATACTAGTGCTCCATTGCATTTGACAGTTTAATTTCAACGTGTTTCTAGGCTTTCTGACCATGGTTTGACACATGGAGTGTCATTGCATGTTTTCTTTTCCAAACCACATTGATCCACATGACCACACACACTCAAGTGGGCGTGGTGATGCAACTTATATCACACTGGTTCTCCATTGCATTTGGAAGTTGCATTCCAACATGTTCTTGGGCTTTCTGGCCATGGTTTGACACATGGAGTGCCATTGCATGTGTTCCTTCCCAAACAACAATGATCAACATGACCACACACACACTCAAGTGGGTGTGGTGATACCACCTCATTAACACTGGTGCTCCATTGCATTTGGTAGTTGCATTCCAACTTGTTCTTGGGCTTTCTGACCATGGTTTTACACATGGAGTGCCATTGCATGTGTTCTTTTCCAAACCACATTGATCCACATAACCACACACACTCAAGTGGGTGGGGTGATGCAGCTTATGTCACACTGGTGCTCTATTGCATGTGGAAGTTGCATTCCAACATGTTCCTAGGCTTTCTAACCATGGTTTGACACATGGAGTGACATTACATGTATTCTTTTCCAAACCACATTGATCCACATAACCACACACACTCAAGTGGGTCTAGTGATGTAGCTTATGTCACACTGGTGGTCCATTGCATGTGGAAGTTGTATTCCAACTTGTTCATAGGCTTTCTATCCATGGTTTGACACATGGAGTGTCATTGTATGTGTTCTTTTCCAAATCACAGTGATCCACATGACTACACACACTCACGTGGGTTTGGTAATGCAATCTTTATCACACTAGTGGTCCATTTCATTTGACAGTTGCATTCCAACATGTTCTTGGGTTTTCTGACCATGGTTCAACACATGGAGTGTCATCCCTTATGTTATATTCCAAACCACATTGATCCACATGACCACACACACTCAAGTGGGTGTGTTGATGCAACTTGTCATACTAGTGCTCCATTGCATTTGACAGTTTAATTTCAACGTGTTTCTAGGCTTTCTGACCATGGTTTGACACATGGAGTGTCATTGCATGTTTTCTTTTCCAAACCACATTGATCCACATGACCACACACACTCAAGTGGGCGTGGTGATGCAACTTATATCACACTGGTTCTCCATTGCATTTGGAAGTTGCATTCCAACATGTTCTTGGGCTTTCTGACCATGGTTTGACACATGGAGTGCCATTGCATGTGTTCCTTCCCAAACAACAATGATCAACATGACCACACACACACTCAAGTGGGTGTGGTGATACCACCTCCTTAACACTGGTGCTCCATTGCATTTGGTAGTTGCATTCCAACTTGTTCTTGGGCTTTCTGACCATGGTTTTGCACATGGAGTGCCATTGCATGTGTTCTTTTCCAAACCACATTGATCCACATAACCACACACACTCAAGTGGGTGCGGTGATGCAGCTTATGTCACACTGGTGCTCTATTGCATGTGTAAGTTGCATTCCAACATGTTCCTAGGCTTTCTAACCATGGTTTGACATATGGAGTGACATTACATGTATTCTTTTCCAAACCACATTGATCCACATAACCACACACACTCAAGTGGGTCTAGTGATGTAGCTTATGTCACACTGGTGGTCCATTGCATGTGGAAGTTGTATTCCAACTTGTTCCTAGGCTTTCTATCCATGGTTTGACACATGGAGTGTCATTGTATGTGTTCTTTTCCAAATCACAGTGATCCACATGACTACACACACTCACGTGGGTTTGGTAATGCAATCTTTATCACACTAGTGCTCCATTTCATTTGACAGTTGCATTCCAACATGTTCTTGGGTTTTCTGACCATGGTTCAACACATGGAGTGTCATCCCTTGTGTTATATTCCAAACCACATTGATCCACATGACCACACACACTCAAGTGGGTGTGTTGATGCAACTTGTCATACTAGTGCTCCATTGCATTTGACAGTTTAATTTCAACGTGTTTCTAGGCTTTCTGACCATGGTTTGACACATGGAGTGTCATTGCATGTTTTCTTTTCCAAACCACATTGATCCACATGACCACACACACTCAAGTGGGCGTGGTGATGCAACTTATATCACACTGGTTCTCCATTGCATTTGGAAGTTGCATTCCAACATGTTCTTGGGCTTTCTGACCATGGTTTGACACATGGAGTGCCATTGCATGTGTTCCTTCCCAAACAACAATGATCAACATGACCACACACACACTCAAGTGGGTGTGGTGATACCACCTCCTTAACACTGGTGCTCCATTGCATTTGGTAGTTGCATTCCAACTTGTTCTTGGGCTTTCTGACCATGGTTTTACACATGGAGTGCCATTGCATGTGTTCTTTTCCAAACCACATTGATCCACATAACCACACACACTCAAGTGGGTGGGGTGATGCAGCTTATGTCACACTGGTGCTCTATTGCATGTGGAAGTTGCATTCCAACATGTTCCTAGGCTTTCTAACCATGGTTTGACACATGGAGTGACATTACATGTATTCTTTGCCAAACCACATTGATCCACATAACCACACACACTCAAGTGGGTCTAGTGATGTAGCTTATGTCACACTGGTGGTCCATTGCATGTGGAAGTTGTATTCCAACTTGTTCCTAGGCTTTCTATCCATGGTTTGACACATGGAGTGTCATTGTATGTGTTCTTTTCCAAATCACAGTGATCCACATGATTACACACACTCACGTGGGTTTGGTAATGCAATCTTTATCACACTAGTGCTCCATTTCATTTGACAGTTGCATTCCAACATGTTCTTGGGTTTTCTGACCATGGTTCAACACATGGAGTGTCATCCCTTGTGTCATATTCCAAATCACATTGATCCACATGACCACACACACTCAAGTGGGTGTGTTGATGCAACTTGTCATACTAGTGCTCCATTGCATTTGACAGTTTAATTTCAACGTGTTTCTAGGCTTTCTGACCATGGTTTGACACATGGAGTGTCATTGCATGTTTCCTTTTCCAAACCACATTGATCCACATGACCACACACACTCAAGTGGGCGTGGTGATGCAACTTATATCACACTGGTTCTCCATTGCATTTGGAAGTTGCATTCCAACATGTTCTTGGGCTTTCTGACCATGGTTTGACACATGGAGTACCATTGCATATGTTCCTTCCCAAACAACAATGATCAACATGACCACACACACACTCAAGTGGGTGTGGTGATGCCACCTCTTTAACACTGTTGCTCCATTGCATTTGGTATTTGCATTCCAACTTGTTCTTGGGCTTTCGGACCATGGTTTTACACATGGAGTGCCATTGCATGTGTTCTTTTCCGAACCACATTGATCCACATAACCACACACACTCAAGTGGGTGTGGTGATGCATCTTATGTCACACTGGTTCTCTATTGCATGTGGAAGTTGCATTCCAACATGTTCCTAGGCTTTCTATCCATGATTTGACACCTGGAGTGTCATTACATGTATTCTTTTCCAAACCACATTGATCCACATAACCACACACACCCAAGTGGGTCTAGTGATGTAGCTTATGTCACACTGGTGCTCCATTGCATGCGGAAGTTGCATTCCAACTTGTTCCTAGGCTTTCTATCCATGGTTTGACACATGGAGTGTCATTGCATGTGTTCTTTTCACAAGCACAATGATCCACATGATCACACACACTCAAGTGGGTGTGGTGATGCAATCCCTATCACACTGGTGCTCCATTGCATTTGGCAGTTGCATTCCAACATGTTCTTGGGGTTTCTGACCATGGTTTGACACATGGAGTGTCATTGCATGTGTTCTTTTCCAAATCACAGTGATCCACATGACTACACACACTCTCGTGGGTGTGGTGATCCAATCTTTATCACACTGGTGCTCCATTGCATTTGACAGTTGCATTCCAACCTGTTATTGGGCTTTCTGACCATGGTTCGACACATGGAGTGGCATCCCTTGTGTTATTTTCCAAACCACATTGATCCACATGACCACACACACTCAAGTGGGTGTGGTGATGCAACTTATGTCATACTGGTGCTCCATTGCATTTGACCGTTTAATTCCAACATGTTTCTGGGCTTTCTGACCATGGTTTGACACATGGAGTGTCATTGCATGTGTTATTTTCCAAACCACATTGATCCACATGACCACACACACTTAAGGGGGTGTGGTGATGCAACCTCTTTCACACTGGTGGTCCATTGCATGTGGCAGTTGCATTCCAATGTGTTTTGGGCTTTTTGAACATTGTTTGACACATGGAGTGTCATTGCATGGATATTTGAATTGCAAATAATTTGATGTATGCCAAGATGTATTTCATTCTATAAAACACTCATTTTCCATTTTTAAATTTTTTTCTATTTTCTATTTGGATCCCTTAGTCTGTTTTTCCCTTGGTTTTTTGATACTACTCAGTTTTCCCTCTCTCATAGTGATAAACTCACATAAAAGCTCAACCTTGTGCTCACTCTGGTTGCTACACCCTGATTGGTTCATACAGTTGTCACACGGATCATGCACATCAACCGTTGATCCTCTGTGATCCAACGTGGATTATTGCACTTGTCATGCCCTTCACACTACATCGTTTGAATGCACGTACGTCTCTCTCAGCGACACGTCTACAAGAAGCAACAAGAAGCCGTACATTAAATAATTCATCAAGTGGTCATGTCATGTTTAATCTCGTCCGAAAAGCCTACTACTACTATGCCACAACAGATGCACAGGACAACAGGGTCATCGAGTGCACGGTCATCCATGGGAACTACAATTTATTATCACTGAATTTTACTAAAGAATATCCCATTTTTACGAAGCGCGCTTTCAATCTCACTACCAACTGGGCCCCACCGCAAAAACTTCCACGCGTCATCCGGAGGCCGAAGAGCTACCTGTGGCCCCACCAAATGGGTCTCGAGGAGGGCCCCCTCAAGGAGACCTAATGTCCCGCGTTCATTGTGTCCCTCGCACTCATCTAGAACCCACAAATCTCACCATACACCCACATAACTTCTCCATTACATTTCCCTTTTAATTATTTTTATCGCCAATTTTATGGTCGTGTCAACTCTCGTACTTAGAAATTGTGTTTGTGCCCTTTGCATGCAGCATAATCCAGTACTGCTGACGAGGGATAACTTCTGCAATGCCCATAGTTATGGACTTACAATTTTGCGGAAAAGAGAACGCTAGGGATTTCGTCGGATATCAGGAAAACAAGGGAGTTGAAGTCACCTGATTATTAATGGGCAAAGCTATTACAGATTGCTTGGGATTTTTTTGGTACCTCTCCGTTGGCTTCTCCCAGCCTATATATAATAGGTCAGGTCCCAAAGCCGTATACAAATAGGTTACATATTACAATTACAATACCAACACAACATCAGTTCCTATTTCCTTATCTAATTATAAAACTAAGCCTTCCATTAGATGCTTCTTGAGCCTTCATCTTGAGTCTTCATGGGCCGTGAGCCTTTATACAGCCAAGGTAGCAAAACATAAGCACCCGAGTAATCATACCCATGTCACTAGCCCCCGAGACTCTACCCGAATCGTATATTCTGGTTGAGTCTCAATGTTTTCAGTTTTTCATGATTTGAGATTTTACAAGTTGTCTTTATTTTCTGAGCTTTATAGGGATTTGGTACAATAGGCCTAATGCATCTGACGGATCGGGAATCAGTTAATTGCTCTTCGGCAAAAACACTATAGATCTACATCAAGTCCAAGTCCCCAGGCCTAAACTCGCAATTTTAACTGGTGTAACTCAGCTCGAGCCATTGAGGTCTTATCGAATACTGAATTATAGTTCTATTTTAGCGGGTACCCAATGCATCCATCGGTATTTTTCATCGTATCGCTGATACATATATTTTACTTGCAGAGCGCATTCTTGTGCGATTACCAGGCCACACTGGATGAATCTCGAGGTCTTACCTTCATGTCATGGACAAGGCATTCGGAGTTTTGTTGCATCAGGCGCAATCCGAGATTTTTGTATATTTTTTTTATCGACTGCCTTGTTTGGCTATTGGAGTTGCTGAAGTTCACCAGCTTTTTTTGTTTTTTGTAGACGCTCCCGGTAGGAGTAATCATTTGAGGATACATATATGTAATACTTACTAGTTTGACACACGAGGATAATTTATCTTTGGGTATTGTCTTGGAAAAAATGAACTTTCCGTTCGGTGCGCAATAGCGCTCCTGATGGGAGTAGCCCCTCGAGGCTATGTCCGGATGCCTTCATCAGGACAAAGGCTCAAAAAGCTTTATATCTTAACTATTCTTTATAAGATCACCTTAAGTTTTGTCAGGTGCACTAATGTGCTCGTCGTTCGACGTAGAGCTCGTTGGGAACCCCAAGAACAAGGTATGATGAGCACAGCAGTAAGTTTTCCCTCAGTTATGAAACCAAGGTTTAATCGAACCAGTAGGAGCAAGGAAACACCCCAAAGGTGTTACTAGCTGAGCTTTGGCAGGGCGCACTACCGGTGCTAGTAGCAATGTGGAGACCAGCACAACACAACCACAGAACTTTGTCCCCAACTTGCGATGAGGTTGTCAATCTCACCGTGTTTTGCGGAAAACAAAGGATTAAACGTATCGAATGGAAAGAAGTAAAAGTTTGCAGAAAGTAAACACAAAGAAGTAAACAGTTGTAGATTGTATGTAAAGAGAAAGGACCGGGATCCATAGTTCACTAGAGGTGGCTCTCCTTAGATAGATAACATGCTGGGTGAACAAATTACAGCAGGACAATTGACAAACACCGATAAAGCAATACATGCATATACTAATCATCTTGACTCCTTTGAGACTTGATTGGGCATTACAACATAATACATAGACCGCCATCCAACTGCATCTATGACTAATAATCCACCTTCAGGTTATCATCCGAACCCCCTCCAGTATTAAGTTGCAAGCAACAGATAATTGCTTTACGAACTATGTGTAAAGTAAACAATACGATTGTTCTACGAACAAAGGATTGTTGTTTTCTCCGTAGTAGCAACAACACATCTAGTACCTTAGAGATTTCTGTCACTTCCCCAGATTACCAGAGGCATGAACCCACTATCGAGCATAAATACTAACTCTTGGAGTTGCTAGCATCTACTTGGCCAAGATAACTACTAACAACGGAAAGCATGCAAGATCACAAATAACAAAGACATGATAGAATAATCAATTAATATGAAATAGCATCTCAATATCCATCGGATCCCCGCAAACACAACATGTATGAATTAAAAATAGATGATCTTGATCATGAACGGAGCTCACAAGATCTAAGCATGAAAGCACAAAGGAGGAGAACCAGCCATCTAGCTACTACATGGATCTGTAGTCCAAGGATGAACTACTCACGCATCACACCGGAGGCTTGCATGGTGATGAAGAAGGCCTCCGGGTGAATTCCCCTCTCCGGCAGGGTGCCGGGAAGAGTTTCAGATCCCTCCCGATCTAGGGATGGAGATGACGGCGGCTACAGACTCTTTCGTGTATTTTTGATCGGGCCCTTAGGGTTTTCGTCCCGAGGGCAATATATAGGCAGAAGGAGAGGCCAAGGGGGTGCCTAGGCTGGCCACACCACCCCCTGGCGCGGGCCAGGCCTGGCCGCGTGGCCAGGTGGTGTGGCTGCCCTCTGGCCCTTCTCCGTCTCGTATTCTGGCACTTGATACCTTCCGGAAAAATAGGCACTTTGGCTTTTGTCCCGTCCAATTCCGAGAATATTCATTTTCTGACTTTCCTGGAACCAAAAGCAGCAGAAAATAGGCAGCTGGCACTGTGGCTCTTGTTAATAGGCTAGTCCAAGAAATCATATGAAAAGTACTCCAAAGTTGGAACAAAACACAAGAAAGTGGATAAAACCAAGCATGGAACATCAAAAATTATAGATACATTTGCAATGTATCATGCACGGCCAACGCTCCCGATAGGAGTAGCCCCCGAGGCTACAGTCGAATTTTTTTATTCGATTGTAGGCTCAAAGTCTCTTTTGCTGAGGAATTTACTTTGACTTAGGTTTTTATAAATGTTATCTCGGTTATTTTCCCTTTTCATAGAGCCGAAGTGTTTTGTTACTTGCGTCATATGAAGACACATATGCCAAAATTGCGCAGTGATTTCACAGAGACACGTCTTGATGGGACATTTCATTTGTTGGACCATGTTGTAGTAATCACAGCATGGGTGGCGTCTCAACAGACTTTTTTGACTGCACGCCCCACTTTCCACGCGAAGATCGAGGCGTCGTGCGAGGTTCTTCTGTTTTTACCACAACAATAACTGCTTAGGATTTTTTCCTTTTGTGAATGTTTTGGCACGTGTCATCATCGTATGTATCTTTGACGGTTCAATTTTGCATCGAATGGCTAAGCTTTGTGCTTTGTCCCTTTATAAATGAGGAGGGTTGTTTTACTGTTTTACTATCTCCTCTTCGATGCCTTCATCTTCTTCCTTGTGCACTGCCTGTGTTTGCCGCTCTCGCCTACTCCTTCCTGTCTGCGCACTTGTGCTGCTTCCCAACCATCATGGGAAAGAGCAAGGTGGGAACTTCCACTATGGCCGCCAAGTCCACAAGGAAGAGGGCTATCAGATGGGCCCCGTCGAAGTGCTCCGCATCGAACTCTGGTCATCTTGAGGAGGGGCCCTTCAAGCTTCCAGGGGATGAAGCCGCTCCTACCCCCGAATCTGGCTGGAGTGTAATGTTTCTCTCCTTCTTGTATCGTAGCCTCTCCCTTCCTGTTCATGAATTTCTTCGAGGCCTCCTCTTTGTTTATGGTGTGTAGCTGTATCAGCTCATGCCCAATTCTATTCTTCATGTCGCTTGCTTTATTACCCTTTGCGAATGCTTCCTCGGGATCCATTGATCACTGCAAATGCACATATCGTTTGTAGCTAGTTTCTAAATAAAGATATCGACCCCAGAGGGAGCAGGAGTGTGAAGTCTAATGACTCTTGAAATAAATACTACAATAGAAATGCTAAATAAAATTCTAAGTAACAAGATAAAATGGGAGTATTGTGTAAAAAGGTTTTTCGGGGTTTTTGGTATAAGAGCAACAATAAGTAAAGTAGAACAACTGAACATAGAAAGTAAGTATCACGTATGTAAAAGAGATTTGAACTGCAATAGGGAAAAAGGCATTCTCAGGAAGTAGTGGATACACCACTAGAATTATAAAGGACTAAGGTAAATATTATTATCATGAACATTCTCAACTATGTATGTGTGGGAGGAACTCCATATTTTGAAAAATAGGCAACAACCATTGCTCACATCATCCTCATAACCATAGCAGTCAGCAATCGACATCAACCGAATTACTGCGCTATTAAGGGACTTAATACCGTAGGACGTATCCCATGTCATGGATAGTGTTCCGTGAGTTTCCTTGGTTCCCAAGTTGATACGTAAGGGGTGCCAACAGCTTTATAGTCACTATAAATGCTAACGCACCTCCATCTACCAACAAGTAGTTCCCTCTATCAAGTCCCCATAAGAGGCAAATATTCAGAGGTCGACTTCTCCCAACATCAAGATGAAGACAATCTAACACATGGTCACAACGATGAATATCATAATAAACTTTATCTTATTTCAATCTCATACTAGGGTTTCTCGATCTCCCCAAGAACTAATGATCTACTCAGACATGGAGGCAATCAACATCATGGCAATAACAATGGAATCTATCATAGATGAATAGTACTTGTATAAATCCACAATGAGTATGGAAATTACAACAATATCTTGACAAGATGTAGATGGGATGGATGGAGATAGTGGTGACGCAGCAGTTGATGATGAAGATCGATGCCTTAGCCTCCTGGATCTACGCAGGGCGAAGATGGATCCCGAGTGGACGAGTTCCCCCTCCAGATGCCTTCCAGAGTTGAGGTTTCAGAGATTTCTGGTTGTTTTGTATGTTGTCTCTTCGATCCAGTTGCACGGGGTGAAACTATTTGAGGAGGCGGTGGTGGCGCCAACTATACGGCGGGAACTATACAGCCGGGATTTTATTGTCGCCGTATAGTTGGTCGTTAAACCATCTATATGCCTTGATCGCTTCGGGTTTTCTTCTAGTATTATTGATATTTCCCAAATAAGCGATTTACATTGTTTTGACTCCTTTTCTCCCCAGTACAATTGCTCCAAGAATTGTGTCCATTGTATCCATCATCTGTCCTGATCCTTGTGAAAGTAGACATAAAATGTGCCTGCGAGCGCCGTAAAATACCAAGATCCTACATCTATAATGCAAAATAATAATATCAGACATGATGCAAATATGCACTCATCAACTTCCCAAACTTAGACTCTTGCTCGTCCCCGAGCACGATAGCTTAATGGATGTGATCCTCATATTCATGAAGCTGAGTCGATAAAATAAATGAGGCAGTTGCAACATGTGCTTATCATATATGATACATAGGAATAAGTTCATGAATAGTACCTTACTCGAACCATCCGAATAATATTAGTAGGCTTCCACACCTTAGCATTTAACAGTTCACAAAAGATCACTCTCAATATGATGTAAAAGTATTATTTTCAACCGAATGAGTTAGCGAGGTAGTCCCAAGTGTTTTAGGATTAACATATTCACTTGGGATTCAAAATCTCAAAACATCTCTTTGTCATACTACAATATAGTGGTGTATGCCTATTTGCTCTTTGCACATTCGCTCCTTTTCTTCTCTCTTTTGTTTTTTCTTTTATATATATATATATATACATTCTCACAATTTTGTTTAAGCGATGTGCAAAAAAGCTAGCCATACATTCCATTTCATGTAGGAATTCAAAGTTTAACGATCTCAATTACCAAATTCCAATTGTATATGAAGCAATCTTTATAGCTTGAATATTCTACCTTGTCTTGTTCTCACTCTAATTTGATAGCACTTTTAATTTTCCTTTGTTCAAGGTTTCTTTTTCAACTTAACTGATTAGATAATTTTTCTTTCTTTGTAAAGCAAACCATGTATTACAACATATTGACCAAATTATCTTTGTATGTTCCATTAATACCAAAGGTGTGGAAGACTCCTATTGCTATCATCAAGTGCAAGTAAAATTATACTCAAGCCATTCATATATCCAATAGGACAAACACAAACTCAATATTACTCCATATATGATAATAAACTCGGAATTTCATAAAAGGGATCGACTATTCCTGAAGGGAATTCTAATGATGCAAACTTTATTTCTAGTTTGAGATAATGCAAAACTAAAATAGTAATGTAAAACTTATAAGATAGATTACAATGTCTTAAAGATCTCCCCAAGCTTCGAATCAAGCTAGGCGGGATCAAATAATCCCTTGCGATTATTTGATACCGTGATTATTGCAGATCACTGTGGTGCCATGGCATGCGGTATCTTCTCTTCACGGGCCAGCCCGAGGCGAAGGGATTGATTAACAGCCTCTAATTCTTTAAAACGTAGCTTGTCGAAAAGATTATTCCTCTCTAGCACTTTCACCTGATTTGGTTGTTTGCTTAATATCTTCATCCAGTTTATCAAGATAAAGTCACAGCAATCGAAGATGCTTGGGTGTCCCTGGCGTCTCCTTGTCCATCTCTTCAATCTTCCACTAGAGGGCTTTCAACTCCCTCTTCCAACCTTCATTGTCGGTGTCGAGGAACTCCATAGGGACGATCTTGATCTCCTTGCCTTGCTTGCTATTGCTCCCGGTCTCCATAGGAACTTCTCTCCTTGGCTTCTATCCCTTGGTTTGCGTGTCCTCACATATGAATAAGAGATAGATTGGTTTCTGGAGATTATGATTAGAGAGAGGGACAATGGCAGTATATAAGGGGGGGTCATAGGTCGGTACAACTCGTGAGAAACACCAAATTCACGCCCAAGAAAAGAATCTTAATGGAATAGGAAAAGAAATCGTGGATTTGGAGGAGTCATGCCGCGTAACGACCAATTATACAAGCACGACCCATATAGATTCAGCCGTATAGTTGGTTCCGGGCAGATATTTCCTAATATCTTGAGTCCAGGTCGATTAAGTTGCTAATGTGAAATCGACAATACCGTTTTTTAATATTTCCTAATACCGTTTTCAAAAGCGAAAAGGAAAACGAAAAATGTCTGAGAGTTTAACGATCAACTATACGGCAGGAGGATTTTCTCTAGCCGTATAGTTGCGACCGTATAGATCCAGACATCAAAAATCTAAATGACTAAGAGTTTAACGACCAACTATACGTCCGAAGATTTTTCTCCGGTCGTATAGTTGCGACCGTATAGATCTAGAAAAGTTCGCAAAGAGGATACAGAAGGTTTAACGACTAACTACACGGTCGGAGATTTTTCTCTGGTGGTATATTTGTGACCGTATAGTTGGTAAAAACCTTTAGAAACTTCAGAAAAACATGAGGAATTCAAAGGCGAAAAATTTAGCAGTAAAGTTTGTGAAAACAAATCACTTATTCGAGTAAGAACACTTACCTCGAACTTACCGTTTACTTATTCGGGGATGACAAGCTCCTCCAACAACAAAGACTTCTTATTTTTTGGACGAATTGACCTTAGTTCATTTAATAATTCTCGTAAACGAAAATCACCAGGACTAAAGTTCCTCTCAATAAGTTTGGTGTCTTGCTAGGAAAATATGGACATTGCATCCAACATCTTTATTTCTTGCCTCTGCATAATCTCCAACTCAAATTCTTGAAGTAAAAGGATCCAACGGATCAGTGTTGGCTTATGATTTTTCCTCTCAAGGAGTTCTTTTAAACCATCACGATTCGTATGAAATCTTACTTTTGCATCGACATATAAGAACAAAATTTATCACAAGAGATAAATACAGCAAAAAGTTCCCTCTCTTCCTTAGGATAAGTATTTTGAGCACTATTAAGAGTTTACTAGCATGATGTATATTATTAAATCTGTGACCTATATGTTGTCCTAGAGTTACTCCTACAACATCATCACTAGCTTCACATATTAAGTCAAAAGTCATATCCCAGATAGGTGGTATAATGATAGGAGCATGTGATAAAGCATTTTTAAGTTTATCAAAGGCTATAAGACATTTATCATCAAAATTAAATCTTAATCCCTTTTACAGGAGGTTAGTCAAAGGTTTAGATACTCTAGAGAAATTTCTAATGAACCTTCTATAAAAACCCACATGACCAAGGAAACTTCTTATACCTTTTATATCCCTAGGTTGTGGCATTCTCATTATGGACTCAACCTTAGCTCTATCCACTTCAATTCCCTTACCTAATACCTTATGTCCAAGGACTATACCTTCTTTGGCCATAGAATGGCACTTCTCCCAGTTTAGAACAAGATTGGTTTCTTCGCAACCCTGCAAAACTCTTTTGAGATTATCCAAGCAACTAGTAAACGAAGTTGCATAGACAGAAAAGTCATCCATAAATACTTCCATTATCAGTTCCATAAAATCTGCAAAAATAGCAGTCATGCATCTTTGAAAAGTAGCTGGAGCATTACGTAAACCAAAAGGCATACGACGGTAAGCATGTAAACCATAAGGGCTAATGAAAGTTGTTTTAAGTTGGTCGTCAGGATAGACAGCTATTTGGGAAAAACTAGAGTATCTGTCCAAGTAGCAAAAATGAGTGTGGTTTGCTAACCTTTCTAAAGTTTGATCTATGAACGGTAAAGGATAGTGATCTTTCCTAGTTTCTTTATTCAATGTCCTGAAATCTATGCACATCTTATGTCCAACAATAGTTCTAGTAGGTACCAATTCATTGTTTTCGTTAGGAACAATAGTAAAACCGCCCTTCTTAGGGACACAATGAACAGGACTTACCCATTCACTTTCTTTTAAACGATAGATTATACATGCGTCCAATAGGTGTACTATTTCTTTTCTTACCACTTCCTTCATTTCGTGCTTCAGTCTTCTATTAAATTCCGCAACTGGTTTAGCACCTTCCTCCATGAATATTCGATGGACGGTTATCATGGGACTAATGCCCTTCAAATCATCCATGGAGTACCCAAAGGCCTTGCGATGCCCCTTAAGTATTTTCATGTGTTCTTCTTCTTCATCTGCTGAAAGTTTAGCACTAATAATAAATGGAAATTTATTTGTATCATCTAAAAATCTGTATTTAAGATTATCTAGTAGAGTATTCAATTCTGGGGGTGGTAATTCCTCGTCCCCTCTCTTTTCTGGCTCTTCGAAAGCCTCAATAGTTGGAGCTCCTATAGTGGGAAGTGAATCGAATTCATCTTCTAGTTCTTCTAGGGACTTGTCCTCCATAACTATTTCTTCATAATGTAAGTCTTCATTTATTTCTTCTTTTTGATCACTAAAGAAGAGAGCTGCCATTTCCCAAATAGTTTTATCTTTCTCTTCTTCTTGTAATTGTGGAGGTTTGTCTTTAAATTTGTAAAAGTGGAATTCTTTTTCCACTTCCCCAAGCTTAAGAGACACAATCTCTTTTCTGAAATCAACTTGGGCACCTACATCACTCAAAAGGTTTCTTCCAAATATAATTGGGCAAAGAGTGTCAGCTGGCATATCAAAAACTACAAAATCGATAGGAAAGTTTTCGTTGCCAATTGTGAAAGTTGCATCTTCAACTATTCCCATTGGAATTCTAAGAGTTTTATTGGCTAACATGATTGTCAAATCAGTATTTTCAATTGTAGCCGGTTCTATTTCTTCTTTTATTTCTACATAAAAATCATAAGATATAACATTAACTTCGGTGCCAAGATCGCATAAACCATAATGCGAGGTTTCCTTAAATATCCAGGGAAGAATAGGTTTACCCACATCTTTTACCTTTGGTTTACCTTCAACCAATACAGAAGTCTCTTTATCAAGTTCAACTATGATACAATGTGCATACATAGCCATAATTGCTTCCTTGGTTACCACTTCATCTTTGGTTTCTTCCAGATGTTCCACAATTTCTAGCATACTTTCCTCTTCCTTCTTCTCCTGTACTACTTTGACCTGTTCATATTCACAAATATGCTTATGTGCAGTGTTAGGGAAAGGTATCTCATATATTGGTTCTCGGGAGGCCAGTGTTGCGTTAACTTCTCTTTTCTTCTCAGGTTCGGGTGGTGGTGGATCATACTTGACCAAACCCTCTTTTGGATCTTTGATGTGTTCTATAAAAGCTTTCACAACTTCAACACAAGATCTGAATCCAAATAAAGTTCCTTAGATAATTCTTTAACATGGCCCTTTTTATTATAGTCATGAATACAATCATAATCTATTTCTATGCCTCCTTCGCTTCCTAGACCAAAATTTCATGAAACTCTATGATCTTGTATTCTATTAAGTAAAGCCCAAGATTTAGTTATAGGAAGATTCATAAAGGCTCCTTCCACGAAAGAGTCTAGTTCAATTTTATTAGGTTCAATTAAACCGACATAAAAGATATGCAATAAATACCATTCAGGCAAATTATGATGAGGACATAGATTAAGTAAATCTTTAAATCTAATATAAGCTCTTACTAGTCCTTCATTAGGATGCTTCCTCCAGGTCATTATAAGATGCCTGATTCCAAAAGATTTTGATAATGGGTAATATTTTGCTAGAAACTCACAGGCTAAATTATCCCAAGTAGTAGTGGCTTCTAGGGTAGAGATCTATACCATGAGAGAGTTGTACTAGTCAAAGTCTAACTAAAAAGTTTAACCCTTACCTCATTACACTACTAGAGAAAAGGCAACTAGAGTCGCATCTTGAAAGGCATTAGAGTAGCATTGTACAAGCGACTCTAGCGACACACTGCTAGTATTTGTTATCTGAGTCACATTTGAGATGCGGCTCCTATAACCTACATATGCGAGGCGCATATATATATATGTGCCTCCTATAACCTACACATGCGAGGCGCATAGAGATATGTGCCTCCTATATATATATATATCTCTATGCGCCTCGCATGTGTAGGTTATAGGAGGCGCATTTAGAATGCGACTCTAGTATGTATTAGAGATGCGCCTCCCATAAGTTTACAGATGTGCCTCTAATATCTTCACAGATGCGCCTCAAAAATCAATTTCGAATTTTAAATTTTACAGATCCACAATACAGTCCAGAATACACAGTATATAGTTATTATACAGTCCATAATACATTATAAATAACACAGAATTTTCGGAAAGTTACAATTGGCCAAAACATAGTATAACCAACACTAATACAAGTACATCACACATCAACTTGAATTAATCCGCGACATACGAGAGTTCACACATCAACCAACTAGAGTACATCACAAACACAACACCAAGTTCACATCTCTCGGGGGACCGATCGAGTACAAATTCACAATCGCATTACAACTACATGCACGGCGGAGCTCTCTAGCTAGGTGAAGTAGAGCACACAACCTACCATGAAGAGAAAGGTGGTGATCACGACGAAGTTCCTCCACTTCTTCCTCCCGTGCTTCCTCCACTTCTTCCTCCCTTGCTTCCTCCACTTCTCTTCCGCCACCTCTCTACTCTTGTAGCCTTTGTAGTTGTTGCCCGAGAATTCGTTTGCTTGCTTCAGGCAGTCTTTCCACTCCTCGTACACACCTGGAACCCTACCAATGTACACGACATAGAACTTCTTCGTCATCTCTTGTACACAAGATAGATGATATTAGCTATGTTAGTGGAAAGCAATAGCAGTTCACAAGATAAGATCATGCATATATATATGGGTGCATGCTATACGAGTATCTCCATGCTATACGAATCATGAACTTATTTCTCCCCTCTCTCGACTTTGGGACTACATAATTCACCTTTTCATTTAATTCATGCTATCTAATCTATTCGTATCACCAAAGACAAAAGAAGAGAAATACTTCCACGATTTAGCATGGGTATGATATGTCCAATGGTAAATAAAGGAAAGGATTCGGTCTACACAGCAACAACTCATTTTGAGTTTGGTGTGCCGAAATGAGTCGTTGTCATGGACCCAGAATCCTTTCCTTGGCTTACTATTGAACATATTATGTCTTATGTATATGAATCTAGAAAATATTTGTCCTCTTTCGACTTTGGGGCTACGAGATGAAATAGTATTAACTAACATAATATCGCCATGCTATATACACTAATCACGAACTTATTTGTCCCCTCTCTTGACTTTGGGGCTACATAGTTTACCATTTATTTGTATCACCAACGACAAAAGGAAAGAAATAATTCCACGATTCATATAACAATATCGCTGTTGGGGATATACTTTCCGGGTATCCTCATTGTGCCTCACTAACCAGGGTGGCCCACTTCGGTTTAGAGCTTTGCTTCACGAGCGGCCCAGTCAGGGAGAACAGACGGAGTCCAGTCTGGCTACGGAAGGCCCAGAAGAGTTACCGACATAGGCCTGTTATGTTACTTGTAGTTCAAGATATACTCTGTAACCGACTCTTAGTTGTAGCCGGATAGGTCTCTCCTATAAACCCTAGGCCGGATATCTATATAAGCCGTCCTAGGGTAAGCCTTCAGGGCAACCCTCACAATAGTCTACAATCTCAACTCGCATAGGTGAAACCCTTGTAACCCATATTCCGGCTCTGCCGTATTACTGGATTACTAGCAGGAGTAGGATCCGTCCAAAGCTGGCAGATTCGAACCTGGGTAATCTTGTGTGCTCACCATCCTAGAACACTGTATGTCTCACACCCCTCTCTACCACACGCCTCGAGGACCCCCACATGGTGTACTTGTCATCAATCCGACGACAGTTGGTGCCCACCATGGGGCAAGTGAGCTTCGGATATTCGTTCCGAGCGGAATCTGCAAGAATCGGAATCGGCAAGACCATCATCGTCAGTCGCGTCCTCTAAGCCAGCGATGTCCCTCTCATCGTTCTCGACGAGACTTGGTTTCCGGCTAGGGAGGCCATGACTTCCTACACTATTATGTATTTTGGTGATATTGATGTATACATCAGTTTCGCTGAACCTGCCCCACCCACCCCAGCGGTGATGATAGAGGCAGAAGAAATCTCTGGGTATACTCTGTCCGCGGAGGCGGCAGAGTTCCGGATCTCAGAAAACCCTAATCCCACCCAGCCTGCACCTGTTGCGGAGATAGTGGAGAAAGCCGAACCTGAAGTAGATCTTGCGGTGGAAGTCGAATCTGGAGTGCATCTCCCTAGCGAGACCGAATCCCAGATCGATCTACCCGCTGAGGTCGAAATCTAGGAGGAGCAGGACAATAACCTTGGTTCCGGCTCTGCTAATATCGGAACAGACAACCCTTTCTTGAGGCATACGCTAAGGCGCAAGATGCTGCAAGGTGCAAACGTGGATGAGGTTCTCGAGACCATCAAGATTTTTGAGGAAGCCCACGAGGAAAGCCGCAACTACCTTAGGACTCACGGGTCGCACTTTGTTGGATATGTTGGATCCGGATCCGGCTTCGCCGATGCTGGAGACAATGAATAGTCAGTGCTAGAGGCGATCGGAACAAACACTGGCTTACCGGCGTCTTCGGATGACTCGATGACGTCGGCGGATTTCCGAAAGTTCTCCGCAGAATACGAAGAGGAGTTTAACTCCAAAGCTGCAGAAGAAGGAGAAGCCATGGATGAAGGATCTGGAGAGAACTCTCCCAAAGCGTAGGATGATATGGATCTCGAAGACAATCCCGACGCCCAGATGTCCGAAAGTACCGCTCAGAGCTTGACTTCGGGAAACAGACCCAAAGCCGTATTTGCTACCGGCGTTGCCAAGAAGGCAAAGAAGAAGAACAAGAAGAACATGACCCCGGCAAAAGAACTTCCAACAGAGGAAGTGATTGCCGAGGAATATGAGGAAGACTCGAATGGAGCACTTATCCCAGAAGAGCCCAAGGAAGCTTCGGTGGATGGACACGTGGTCACTGCAGGTGCCCGTAAACTCATCGATAATGCATTAACTCACTGCTGAATAGCTAGAGGAAAGGGCTCAGGCCCTAGAAGTGCGTCGCCAAGTACTCCTGGATGAAGCCAACAACATCGAGGAAGAGAAAAAATGCATAGCTACTGCGGAGTATTATATCTCTCTGTAACATCAAAAGACCCGAAAACGACACACGCGTGACAACCAATTTCCGGAAGTCCACAAGGTTGTCTTTGAGGGAGACCAGGGATGCCTCGACTCAACAGCAAGGGAGATCTGGTGTACCCAACACCAGTACAAAACACTGCCACGGATCGAGATATCCTGGCAAATAATCCAGGCCTAGAACAAGTCCGATTGGGCATTAAGCTACTCACCAAGGGTCTAGAGCAGCACAAGGTCGCGAAATCCGGGAGCAGAAAACTGGTCTCTCAATCTGACCAATGTCGCACGGATCCGTCCTGGAATGATGTAAGGCCCCAATGAGTTCCGGAGCAGCATCACCGTTCCGATCGTCGGGAAGACAACTACTCAAGAACGGGATCTTCAGAACAGTGCCACAGAACCGCACGTGACTGGCGCAACGTTGCTCCAGTTGCGGAGAAGGAGGCAATTGCTGCACTGTATCCGAGAAACCCTCCCCGGCGAGAATCGAACGATCACAGGGAAGAAGACAAAGAGAAATGTCGGGAGGAGGACCGTCAAAGAATGCCGCCTCCTAGACACACAAGCCGTCCGGCTGAACCCCACCGCGGTGGGAGTGACGGAAGAAGGAACGATGGACACCATGTCGAGTCAAGCCGGCAGGGGGCTCGTCGCAATGAAGACCCTCCCCGGAACCGGAATAATGATGCTCCAGATGGAGGCCGGCGATCAGCCGAAAACAATCCACCTGTTCCACCCTCTCCACCAAGCAGCCATCACAACGGCTCACAAGGAGGCCAAGGAGGGCGTCGTGGCGGAGGAGGTGGTGGTAGAAGCCGAAGTCTGGCTCCAAGGCACCACAGCTATAGTGAACAACCAAGACGGTGTTCCCTGTCACCAAATGATGCGAGACACCGAATCAACTCCAACATAGAGGTGCGGTGCTACGAGTCGGATAATATCTACGTAGGTCCCAAGTGCTTCGGACCGCGTATTCGACAAACAAACTTCCAGGAAGGATTTGCTATCTCAAGACACATCCAACCCTATGATGGTGTCGCTCGGCCAGATACTTGGCTCCAGGATTTTTTCCAAGCTTGCTGCATCACCAAAGGTGGAAATAGCTTGGTCGCGACCCGATATCTCCCACTTATGTTGCGAAAGACGGCATGATCATGGCTCAACGAACTCCCAGAGAATACCATCCACAACTGGTATGACATGCAAAGCGCGTTCTTTCGGAATTTCGAAGGCACATATCAGAGGCTCTGTACGGTGGGAGACCTATAGCGTTGCACCCAGAAAGCTGGAGAAACTTGCCGAGATTATCTCAGACGATGGATCGACACCAAGAACTCCTACGAATGAGTAAATTTTCAAACTACGATTGAAGCTTTCATTTGCAGGACTCCCAATTGGTTTACTACGTCACTACTTGAAGTGTGACAAGGTCACTGATCTGGGAGAGATAATAGAAACATCGAGCAAGTATGCAGATGCTGACGATGATGCAGAGGGATTACTAAACTCCCTAGCTATGCCATAGTCGACAAAACAACCAAAGCAACAAGCTCAGAAGCGCAAGAACACCTCGGAAGAAACACCCAACGTGGAAACGGTAGTGGCCACTGCTACTTTCGGGTCTGGATGACAAGGAGGGCGCAGCAGTGGCCACGGACGCGGTCGTGGGACGTCAAGAGTCTAGGGGAGAGGAGACCAGCAACCTGGCTAAACCTATTCCTGGGCCGACATTTCCAATAATACGTGTGTGCCTCACTTAGATGCCAACGGGGGCTCGTCTCACACAAACAACGAGTGTCGTTTTAACGACGACATAAAGAAAGATGATACCGCTGGCTACAAGGCTAAGCGGAAGAAGGGAAAGAAGAATCCCGAAAAGGAGAAAGAGACCAAGAAAGATTCCAACATGGAGGAAGCTGACCCTTCAAATCCCAAGTCGGATGGAAAGAAGAACTTCCCAACGAAGAAAGACACTTACGTCACTTTCCTTGGATCTCAACCAACTAAGGTCAAGAAAGCAGTTCTGCGTGAGCTCAATGCAACTGTTCCGGCTATCCCACAATTCCTGGACTGGTCGGAAGTGGAAATCACCTTTGACCGTGCTGATCATCCGCCTAAGTTGCACAGGCGAGGAAAATACGCCTTAGTCCTCAACCCACTTATTGACGGCTATGGTTTCTACAAGACTCTCATGGACGGCGGCAGCATCAATATTTTGTATGTCGAAACACTATGCCGGATGCAGATCTCGGAGACACAGCAGAATCACAGCTCGGTGATCTTTCACGGAGTTGTCCCAGGAAGACAACCAAATTCCCTGGGAGAGATCACTTCAGATGTTACCTTTGGAACTCCAAAGAATTATCAGACAAAGTCACTTTCCTTCAAAGTGGTTCCGTTCAAGAGCACGTACCACGCTATATTTAGACGTCCGACTTACTGGGCTTTTATGGCTCGCCCGTGTTACATTTACAATATGATGAAAATTCTAGGTCCCAACAGCGTGATCACCATCAGGGGAGACCCGAAGAAAGCGCGAGAGTGGGAGGACGGAAATGCCGCCTTTGTTGAAGCCGTGCTGCACGCCCAGGAGTACAGGAGATCAGGAAAACCATTTATCCGTCCGAGATGCCCGCGACAAAGAAGGAGGTGACAAAGCCGAATCCGGAGTTCAAGGCATCGGAAGAGACGAAGAAGACGCCGTTGAAGGACGATGACCCCTCCAAGGTGACCCAGATAGGTGTAGGCCTAGATAGCGCATAGGAAAGCACGCTCGTCAAGTTCCTCCAAGCAAATCAAGATATCTTCACATGGCAGCCATCTGACATGACCGGAGTACCTAGGGAACTTGCCGAGCACTATCTAAATGTACACCGAATGCTAAACCTGTCAAACAGTCCCTATGATGTTTTGGCGATGAAAAGTGTAAGGCAATAGCTAAGGAACTAGCATGGCTCGAGTTAGCCGGATTCATAGAAGAGGTCATCCACACTGAGTGGTCGGCTAATCCTGTAATGGTCCCTAAAAAAGAAACCACTTATTTAAGGCTGTGTGTTGATTATACTACCTTGAACAAGGCTTGTCCCAAAGATCCGTTCGCTCTACCTAGAATTGATCAAGTTATCGATTCTATGGCAGGCTTGGAACTCCTATGTTTTCTTGACGCATATTCTGGTATCACCAAATTTGGATGAAGGAATGAGATAAAGTCAAAACTTCATTCGTAACCCCTTTCAGAACCTTTTTTTTTGTTACGATGCCCTTTGGGCTCAAGAACGTAGGAGCTACATACCAACGAACTATGAAGTGTTGCCTCCACGACCAAATCAGACGCAATGTACATGCATATGTGGACGACATTGCGGTGATGTCCAAAAAGAAGGAAACCTTAATTTTCGACTAGGAGGAAACGTTCACCAATCTACGAAAATACAACATAATGCTTAACCCGAAGAAGTGTTTATTTGGAATACCAGCCGGAAAATTGTTAGGTTTCATCATGTCTCAAAGAGCATAGAGGTGAACTGAAACAAGATTAAGGCTATACTCAATATTTCCAGGCCAACTTGCATGAAGGACATTCAAAGACTAACTGGTTGCATTGCTGCAGTCAGTCAGTTTGTAAGCCGGCTCGGTGAAAGAGCCGCACCACTCTACAAGCTCCTGAAAAAGACCAAAAAGTTCGTTTGGACTAACGAAGCTGAAGCTACACTACAATACCTGAAAGTAGTACTCTCATCTGCCCCTATCCTTGTAGCACCGGAACCACGGGAACCAATGTTGCTCTATCTCGTGCGACAAACAGAGTCATCAGTGTCGTCATTGTGGTGGAGAGACCAGAGGAAAATCAAGAACACCTAGTGCAGCATCCGACATACTATCTCAGCGAGGTCCTAACTGAATCAAAGCAGCGGTATCCGCACTAGAAAAAGCTTGCTTATGGTGTGTTTTTTGCATCTCGTAAGTTACGGCATTATTTTCAGGAACATCCAATTACCGTGGTGAGCACAGCTCCCATTAGAGATATAATCAACAATAGCAATGCTACTGGACGCATCGCAAAATAGGGCATAGAGCTTTCACCTTTCGACATTGAGTATAAACCTCGTACATCAATCAAATCCCAAATCCTCGCTAACTTTGTTGTTGATTGGACAGAGACAACGGAAAATATGACCCTCCTAGAGTCAGAATACTGGGCCTTACACTTTGACGGGTCTAAGGCTCTCGGGGGCTCTAGGGCTGGCGTGGTGCTCAAATCACCCCAAGGAGATAAACTTTTCTATTTGTTGTAGATCCACTTCACATCGATGAATAACATTGCCGAATATGAAGCACTGCTGCATGGAATCCGGATTGCTAAGGATATCGGCATCCGACGTTTGCTGTGTTATGGAGATTCAGATCTTGTTGCCCAACAAGTGTCGGATATCTGTAATGCGAATAAACACATGGCAGCATATAAAGTTGTCGTGGATGAACTATCTAAATCGTTCGAAGGGTTTGTGGTTCAAGACATCCCTCGAACAGAAAATGAGGAAGCAGATGCACTATCTCGTATAGGCTCTGCACGGAAAAAGGTCTCGGATGGCGCTTTTTTGGAACACCTCAAAGTTCCATCTATAAAAGGAGTAGATGAGGAATATCCGACCAAATCCGACTCTCCTTTAGTAGCAGTTCTGGCTATAATTCCCAGCTGGGATCAATCCTACCTTGATTACTTGGTAGATGGCAAATTACCCGAAGACGAAGTTTTGAGCCGGCAGATCATCAGACGAGCAAAAGCCTATACCATAATTAGTGGTGAGCTCTATAAGAGGAATGTGTCTAGGGTCTTTCAGCGCTGTGTATCTTCGGAAGAAGGAGTGAAAATCTTACGAGAAATCCATGAAGGCGAATGAGGTCACCACGCTGTAGCAAAATCTTTAGTGGCAAAAGCTTTCCGACACGGTTTTTTCTGGATGACAGCCAAGGGAAATGCAGAATGGCTAGTCAAAACGTGCAAAGGCTTCCAAAAGTACGCCAAACAAGCTCATGTTCTGGCTGATCAGTTACGAATAATACCTGTACCATGGCCTTTTGTGGTCTGGGGCTTGACATGGTAGGACCACTTAAACGGGCTCCAAGTGGATTTACTCATCTCTTAGTGATGGTGGATACATTCACAAAATGGATTGAGGCTAAACCCGTCACCAGTTATGATGGAGCAACAGCCAGAAGATTTGTTGAGGATGTCATAATCCGATACTATTATCCGCATAGCATTATCACGGACAACATGAGTAACTTCTCTATGGGAGAGCTTGCTGATGGCCCAAAATATATCAAGGTCGTTGGGGAACCCCAAGAGGAAGGTATGATGAGCACAGCAGCAAGTTTTCCCTCAGTTATGAAACCAAGGTTATCGAACCAGTAAGAGCAAGGAAACACCTCCAAGGTGTTGTTGCCAACTTGGAATCCTGCACAACACAACCACAGAACTTTGCCCCCAACTTACAATGAGGTTGTCAATCTCACCGGTTTTGCTGAAAACAAAGGATTAATCGTATTGTGTGGAAGAAAGTAAAGGCTTGCAGAAAGTAAACAGAAAACAGTAAACGGTTGTAAATTGATGGTAAAAGAAATGACCGGGGTCCATAGTTCAATAGTGGTGGTTCTCCTTAAGATAGATGACATGTTGGGTGAACAAATTATAGTGGGGCAATTGACAAACATCGAGAAAGCAATCATGAATATACAAATCATCTTGACTCGTATGATATTTGATTGGGCATTACAACATTATACATAGACCGTAATCCAACTGCATCTATGACTAATAATCCACCTTCAGGTTATCATCCGAACCCCCTCCAGTATTAAGTTGCAAGCAACAGATAATTGCATTACGCATTGCATGTAAAGTAAACAATACGATTGTTCTATGAACAAAGGATTGTTGTTTTCTCCCTAGTAGCAATAGCACATCTAGTACCTTAGAGATTTCTGTCACTTCCCCAGATTACTAGAGGCATGAACCCACTATCGAGCATAAATATTCCCTCTTAGAGTTGCTAGCATCTACTCGGCCAAGATATCTACTAACAACGGAGAGCATGCAAGATCACAAATAACAAAGACATGATAAAATCAATAATCAATCTGAAATAGCATCTCAATATCCATCGGATCCCCGCAAACACAACATGCAGGATTACAAATATATGATCTTGATCATGAACGGAGCTCACAAGATCTAAACATGGTAGCACAAAGGAGAAGAACCAACCATCTAGCTACTACATGTACCCGTAGTCCAAGGATGAACTACTCACGCATCACACCGGAGGCTTGCATGGTGATGAAGAAGGCCTCCAGGGTGAATTCTCCCCTCCGGCAGGGTGCCGGGAAGAGCTTTAGATCCCTCCTGACCTAGGGATTGAGATGATGGCGGGTATAGACTCTTTCGTGGAATTTTTATCGGGTACTTAGGGTTTCTGTATGGGAGGCATCTTATAGGCGAAAGGGGAGGCCGAGGGGTGCCCTAGGCGGACACACCGTCCAAGAAAGTGTATAAAAAGTACTCCAAAGTGTGGACAAAACATAAGAAAGTAGATAAAAACCAAGCATGGAACATCAAAAATTATGGATACATTAGCAACGTATCAACATCCCCAAGCTTAACTCCTGCTCGTCCTCGAGTAGGTAAGTGATAAAAAGAAAGAATAATTTTTGAGGTGACATGCACCATCATAAACTTGATCAAAGTATTTGTAAAACATTGATAGCTGGGATCATGGTACCAACATAGCATGAAATACAAAGTTCTAACAATAAGACATAGTAACTATGTTGCAACATGAAAAGGCATAAACAAAAGATTCATGAATAACAATACTTTGCTAGACGTTTGTTTGTTTCACATAAAGAAAACATAGAATACTGGCTTTCAGCTTGTCCCTCATAGAGTAGCAAACATAAATGCATAGGACACCTTCAAAGTTCATAAGAGTGACTAGATACAAATAGTTTACGAACAAGCAATATCAAAGTTATGCATCAATCAACAAGTCTTGGGACAATGCACATAGAACTAAGAATGGCCACTATGCTCTCAAAGTAGGTGCATAAAGATAGAAGGTGGAGACTCAACATAAAAGTAAAAGAAAGGCTTTCATAGAAGGAAGTAGAGATTCAAGTTTCATAAAGATCTTCCAAAAATTATGGTACTTATTAGCTTTAAGATCTCATTGCCCCTATCATAAGCATCTTTAGGTGATTAAGGTTAAAGTGACACAACTAAGAGGATATGCTTGACAAGTTATAAGTTGAAATCTCATGCCCCTTGTTTACGAGGACCGAACCTCATGCTACTCAACTTCAGTCACAAGTAAGCTCTTGTCATTGTAAGTACATATGTATCATAGAGAACCGCCAATGGGGTACCCCTTGCACATGATACAGGAGCTATCCCATAATCAAAATGACAAGGCAAGCAGACAATGAGCATCTCAGAGATCTTTTTATTTGCTATTTGCATAGGTTTTTATTGAGGATGCTTCATAGAGTGCTCATTATGGTTATGCTGCAAGTTTCCACCATGATTAGGCATGGCTTAGGCTAGCAGCCCAGGTGTTTCTCTAACACACATACAAACTCCATGATCTTACAAGTTCCTCTTTTATTTCACACCGCCGAGATCCATAGGCAAAAGAACATGATATCAACGGGGTACAATGTACAAGTGCAATGTTGAAAGCATTCACCATGATACATGGTTCTGCTAACTTCAACTTATAAAGCGCAAGCATATACACAACAAAGATGGACGCAATGGTTCAAGATTATTAAATGCAAAAAAGTAAAGTGTGCCATCAAGTTTGTGAGAGCTTTAATCACTAATTTTCACATAACAAGTTTAATTTGGAAGGTAGATAACAACATGAATATACTTGGAATAGCAAATGCTAATAGGTAGGTATGGTGGACTCTTTGGAATAACTTGGTTTTAGGAGTTGGATGCATGAGTAGAACTCACACTTGATTATGGAGGCTAGCAAAAGACTGAGAGCGACCAACTAAGAGAGCAATAATGGCCATAATCATGCAAAGCGACAAAACATCATTAATCAAAGCATAAAGTGATATTACAAGTTGAAAACTAAACGATCATAAAGGCTATGGTGACTTGGGATAGTCATAACATGGTGTGAGCATGCGCCAAGTCAACCCAAATAAAGCATCAAAGGAGAATACCACAATACTATGCTTTAATATGCTAAAACAACGCATGATTCTTCCAAGGCACATTAAGCAATCTCAATTGTTTATAACATGTCTGGCTACAACAAAGATCACTAAGCATAAAGCCAAAACAATATCAAGCATGGCATGACAAAGCATAGGCAACAGTCAAAAACAAGCTTTCCTTTCCACTTAAGCATGAACTTTCCTACTCTTTTCCAATCCAAACCAAACTATTTGAAAACCAATGCATCAAAGAGGGGGTCTAAAAAATTTATTCAGCAAACTAAGAAAACCAAGCAAGCTCCAAGAACAACACAATTTTGCATGAAACAATAAAAATGAAGTGTTTGGAAGAAACCTGTGATTTTTATTGATGAAGAAGGGGATGCCTTGGGCATCCCCAAGATTTGACGCTTGTTCTTCTTGGATATTTCTTGGGGTGACACGGGTGGCATCCCCAAGCTTGAGCTTTATTCCATTCTTCATCTCATTACATCATTCTCTCCATACACCTAAAATTCTTCTTCATACAAAACTTCACACAATCTTTATTACCAACATTAGTGCACTCAAGATAATAAGTCTTTGGGTTCAGTTTCAACACCAATAAAACTTCCATTAAAACAAAAGATACCGAAGCACTTCTCTCAAAAAGCTCAATTCCCCAAAGAGAACTCAAAAAGGAATCAACAAGAAACAAATGCATATAATGGCAGAAATCTGTCAAAACAAACCAGCAGGTAAACACCAATTTTTTCAAAGACTTTATGTTGCTCAAATCAAAAAGTGTTGAACTAATGAAGTAATAACTTCCAAGAACCATCTAAAACTTTTGGGTTATCTCCCAATAAGTACTTTTCTTTAACACCTTTAAGTTAGGCATAAGAAGCAAGAAAAAGAATCAAGTGTTCTCAAATGAAGAAGCATTAAAACCAAATTTCTTGCCCTTACCTCTCTTACTTTTATTCTTAACCTTGGGGAACATATGATTGTTTCGTGGAGAAGAAAAGTGCATGGTGCCCTTTTCCACATCTATTATTGCTCCAAGGAGTTTCAATAGGGATCTTCCAAGTGTAATTTGTCCTTTCCCTACACATTCAATAACAAGATAATCAGTAGAAACCATTTTCCCTAGGATCTTTGTGAACACTCCTTCAGCTATTCCAATTGGTGATATTGTGGCATTATTACCAAGAAATATTTCTTCTCCTCCCTCAGAAAGTCCCCAAAGATTCAAAGATTCATAGATATCTTTAGGCATAATATAGAATTCAGACATGATATCACAGCGAGCATGAACCGTTTCATTATTTATAGCAATATTTACTGTGGGAAGCCATTTTGAGGGTTCAAAATTTATTGGAACATAGTCATGACGCTCTCTAAGTGTATTATAGCAAACTTTCATTCTAGCAGTGCTGGTCTCAAGAGTGTTCAATCTAGCAAATATGTTTATAAAGGAAGAATCAGATTTGCTAGGCAAGTTATAAGTAAAGACCAACTTCTTTATGGCATTAAAAGAATCATCCTCATTGCATTGGAGAAATCTCCTCCCACTATAGCATCCAAAGCATATCTATAGCAAAGAGCAATTCCAAGGTAAAAACTGCTAAGGAACAAGATTTGAGTCATTTTAGGTTCGGTTTTCTCATGTAGATTAGAGATTCTAGACCAAGCTTCTTTGAAACTCTCTTCAATTCCTTGTTTAAAAGTGAAAATCATTTCCTCAAGTGACATAGTGATTGTATGAATGCTAGACACAATGGCAACTTAAGATGGGAGCTAAATTTTTTGTGTTTTTAATAAAGAAAGCAAACTAGTAAAACTAATTTTTGTGTGTTTTTGATAAAGAAACAAGCAAACAAAGCAGAAATAAACTAAGGAAAAAAATAACAAAGTAAAGAGATTGGTTATGAGTGACTCCCCTTGTGAATATGTCCTTGACTCCCCAGCAACGGTGCCAGAAAAGTAGCTTGATGGCCCAAAATATATCGAGCTCGTTGGGGAACCCCAAGAGGAAGGTATGATGAGCACAACAACAAGTTTTCCCTCAGTTATGAAACCAAGGTTATCGAACCAGTAGGAGCAAGGAAGCACCTCCAAGGTGTTGTTGCCAACTTAGAATCCTACACAACACAACCACAGAACTTTGCCCCCAACTTACAGTGAAGTTGTCAATCTCACTGGTTTTGCTAAAAATAAAGGATTAAACGTCTTGTGTGGAAGAAAGTAAAGGCTTGCAGAAAGTAAACAGAAAACAATAAACAATTGTAGATTGATGGTAAAAGAAAGGACCACGGTCCATAGTTCACTAGTTGTGGTTCTCCTTAAGATAGATGACATGTTGGGTGAACAAATTACAGCGGGGCAATTGACAAACATCGAGAAAGCAATCATGCATATACTAATCATCTTCACTTCTATGAGATTTAATTGGGCATTACAACATTATACATAGACCGTAATACAACTGCATCTATGAATAATAATCCACCTTCAGGTAATCATCCGAACCCCCTCCAGTATTAAGTTGCAAGCAACAGATAATTGCATTACGCATTGCGTGTAAAGTAAACAATACGATTGTTCTGTGAACAAAGGATTGTTGTTTTCTCCCTAGTAGCAACAACACATCTAGTACCTTAGAGATTTCTGTAACTTCCCCAGATTACTAGAGGCATGAACCCACTATCGAGCATAAATACTAACTCTTGGAGTTGCTAGCATCTACGCGGCCAAGATATCTACTAACAAAGGAGAGCATATAAGATCACAAATAACAAAGACATGATAGAATCAATAATCTATCTGAAATAGCATCTCAATATCCATCAGATACCCGCAAACACAAGATGTAGGATTACAAATAGATGATCTTGATCATGAACGGAGCTCACGAGATCTAAACATGGTAGCACAAAGGAGAATAACCAACCATCTAGCTACTACATGTACCCGTAGTCCAAGGATGAACTACTCACGCATCACACCGGAGGCTTGCATGGTGATGAAGAAGGCCTCCAGGGTGAATTCTCCCCTCTGGCAGGGTGCCGAGAAGAGCTTTAGATCCCTCCCGATCTAGGGATGGAGATGACGGTGGCTACAGACTCTTTCATGTAATTTTGACCGGGTACTTAGGGTTTCTGTATCGGAGGCATCTTATAGGCAAAAGGGGAGGCCGAGGGGGTGCCCTAGGTGGACACACCACCCCCTGGCGCGGGCCAGGCCTAGCCGTGCGGCCAGGTGGTGTGGGGGCCCTCTAGCCCCTCTCCGTCTCGTATTCTGGCTCCATTCCCCCTCGGTGCAAAACTGACTTTGGCTTTTGTCCCGTCCAATTCCGAGAATATTCATTTTCTGACTTTCCTGGAACCAAAAACAGCAGAAAATAGGTAGCTGGCACGGTGACATCTTGTAAATAGTTTAGTCCAATAAAGTGTATAAAAAGTACTCCAAAGTGTGGACAAAAAATAAGAAAGTAGATAAAAACCAAGCATGGAACATCAAAAATTATGGATACGTTAGAAACGTATCACTTGCCAAATTATACAACCAAAAAAATATCCGGCTTGACATTGTGTCAGTCGCACATTCGCGGGCTAATGGACAAGTCGAAAGAGCAACTGGTTTAATCCTACAAGGCCTAAAACCAAGACTCGAAGCACCACTACGACATGCTGCGGGGGCTTGGTTAGAGGAATTACCTTCTCAATATGGAGTTTACAAACAACTCCAAACAGGTCAACTGGATATACACCTTTCTTCTTGGTTTATGGTGCAGAAGCAATGCTTCTGAGTGATTTGATTCATACTTCTCCCCGAGTTGCGGCGTATATTGAGGAGGATGCCGAAATGTATCGACAAAATGATCTCGATTTAATCAAAGAAGTTCGCGTCGTTGTTGAGATGAGATCAATAGCCTATTAGCAGAAGTTACGCAAGTATCATAGCCAGAGATTCAGAAACCGGTATTTTAATAAGGGCGATTTGGTTCTCTGGCTTGTGTAGAAAATAAAGCATAAACTTTCTCTAGTATGGGAAGGGCCCTTTTTAGTCAGCCGAGTATTGGTTCTTACTATCTAACTATTATGCGGCCAGTCAAAGAAAGACCTGCTACTAAGAAAAGAAAGAGAGCTGGAGGCAGTATAGACCCAGAAGAATTAGACAGGCCGTGGAATATTGCTCAACTACATCCCTTTTATTCTTAATTTATCTTTCTTTGTAATCATATATGTGTACGTGTTCAATGAGAAATAAAGTATTGGTTGCCTCATTTTTTCTGAGAAGTTTTATATTACCATCTTATTTCCGAATGATCATGTCAAAGTCGAAAATCCCAGAATACTTGAAAGTACTTTATGCTCATGTTTGTTCTGGTTAAGATTTCCGATTCTAAAATTGCTACCTTCGGGTATAAATCTAAATTTTCTAGTTTGTACTTTGGTTATTTATCTGATTGCCGGATGTGGGCATTTTCCGAGTAGTGATTTGTTGGTACTGGAAGCCGGCTTTGTTTCCGAGTTTAAACTGGTTTAGCAATTGAGCTCCATTGCTCGGCAAAGTTTCCGTGCTGAAGGTTGGCCGGCTCACGAAAGGGACGAGGCAGAAAGCCAGATAAACGATAAGTACAGACAAAAAACATAAGTGCTTATGTTTCAGGCACCATAAAATGAAAGCCAAAAGTGCTAAATAGAAATAACAAATCTTAGCACTAGCAAAAGTATTATACTACTTATTTACAACCCGAATTGTTTTAGGAATAACACATTGTTTTTTCTGATGCTCTACGGTGCAGGGGGAGAGGTAGGAGCTGCCGCCTCACTGGAGACATCATCCTCGCGTTGTTATCTTTCCGAGACGTTCAAATCCGAAACGGTTTGTTCGTCGTCGGAGACTTCTGCTGTTACCTCGGCAGGCGGAGGAGGCGTCTCTACACGAGTGAAGAAAGGAGTGTCGTAGCTGGTTAAGTTAGCTACGTGGCACCCATATCCGGCAAAGGAGTCCATGATGGCCTTGATGTCCTGCTCCTGACCGTCTTCATCCACAGTCGAATACCCTCTGCTTACTTGCCAGATTTCCATGCTTCCATGGTGGCTCATAACCATGGTGAGAGCGTTATGTGCTGCGGTTCACGCATAGGACATGTTACAGTCCTGGATGAGCTTGGGCATCTCCTTGGCCTTATCTCGCACTTCAAAGCCGAACATTCTATGCATGTCCGAAACCTTGAGTACTTCGCCAATATCCTCCAAAGATTGGCAAAAATCGTGAAGCAAATCACCGACTTGAGTAAGCCGGTTGGTGCGAGACTCGGTGGAGGCAGAATCCATTAAGTTCATAGGACCTGTGCATATAATGCAAAAGGTTAGTAAATATATCCGAACTCCAGAGTCAGAAAAGGCAGAAAGTCAAAAAGAGGGAAACATACCGAAGATGACATCGTCAACTTTGGTCTTTTCTTCCCTAAGGTTCTGGATTTCAGTCCTTAGTGCCTCGGTGATATCCTTCTCTCTGAACAATGCATCATTGATATTCGAGATCTTTTGATCCTGGGTCGTGATCCTTTGATCACGTTCTTCGGTGGCCATCGAAGAGAATTCAAGAACTTGCGCAATGCTCCGTTCATGATCCACCTTCAGCTTGTCCAGCTCCCGACGTAAGTCGGTGTTCTCCACCTCCAGGGTCTTCAGATTTTCGGCTTCTTCAATCATAGCACATGATTGCTTTACCAGTGTTGTAAGCAAAGGAACAACAGTTGAATAAATAATTCGGCTATGAAATAAAGGGCAAGGTTTGAGGACTGGAATTTTTACCTTCAGCCTCATCCTTTGACACTTTCAATTGAGAATTTTCAAGCCAGAGAGATCTGATCTCTCTCCGCTTATTGCAGATATTCTTCAACAATTCCTGGTTATACGAATTAACTTTTTGTAAGTCAGAATACCTAGAGAAAGAAGTCTACTAATGACTCGGGCTAATATTTTTACTAATATCAGCACGAGCCTTGGGGGCTACACTAGTTCATTCTTTGGCATCCTAGGGAAGCATAAATCTGGAATGTCTATCCAACTTCATGCTTGGGGGCTAGAGGATATGATATGAAATAAAGGAAAAGGTGAGTTGGAATTTGACTTACATGATGTTCATGGGTGAGCTTGCTTAAGCTCACAGACACCTTGGTGCTAACCTTCTCGGCGAGGGTCAGCGAGATTACAGGTGGTGGCAGAAGCACACTAGTTCTCAGCCCCTCGTCGCAAAGACGGATCTGCTCAAGGATTTCGGAGTACTTGACGTCCTCCGCTTCTTGTGCCTCCTCTTCAGCAGTAATGTTCCGGCTTTCTAAGCATTGCTGGGCTAGCCGTTGGATCTCCTCCACAGACTTCCGAGTAATGCCAAGCTTGGCAAGACCCGGATTGTTGAGTAGGTTTTTAGCGAAGACCTCTGCCGAGGGATCATTACCCGAAGAGGGTTCACCCTTATCAAAACCTGAGTCACCCATGGTGCCATCAGTTTGTGAATTGAGGATCGCTGGCTCTGTTTGTTGAGCCTGATCTTCTGTGACGTTCGGAGATGGAGTAATCTTCGGTGCTGTAGAAGGCTGAGGGGCAAGAGTCGGAGGTGATGTCGCAGGAGAAGTCAAATTCAGCTTTGACTGGTGCAAGGTCTTCGACGAGCCTCCTTTACCCTTACCCTTGGTGAGTTGTTTAGCTCTGAGGGAGTAATAGAACAAAGAACATTACATCTCGGAAATAATTACGAACAAAATACAAAAACCTTGTGGGGAAAGTTACCTCTTCACAATGGGCACTTCCTTGGTACCAATAGCTAGAGTCGGAGCCTTACGCTTTCGGGTAAGGGTCTCCGGCAGTGGAACCAATTCTCCATCATCCTGAGAGATCTCAGGAGGGATATCCTTCGAGAGGAGCAAGCTCCAACATGGGGAGGTCAGCAAGCTAAAAAGAAGAGATACCTCATTATGGAAAAAAGAGACAATAATGTAAAGATGAACACATAATTCGAGTTACTGCTGGAAACTTACCGATACCATAGGATCTTCAGCCGTATGCATGTCCAAAGACAGCTCCGGGGTTTTCCTCTCGATTCGCTCCCTTATCAACCACTTGATTTGGGACTCGTATTCCTTATCCGTGTAAGGACGGGGGCAGATCTGGAGAGTATCATTCTTGGACGCGGTGATGGAATGCATAAGCCGGTCACTGTGGTGTTGGAGGGGTTGGATCCGGCGTGCTAGCTAGCAGTGAATCAAGTCGGACCCCTTAAGGACCTTGTGCTTCATCGGATATTCAATTTTCCTCTTGGCAAGAAGTAGATCGTCACTGAGAGTCAGCGGGTCTGCGTCCTAGGACTCTTGGGGCGTGGCAGCTGATACATTGCAAATGTATCTATAATTTTTGATGTTCCATGCTTGGTTTTATCTACTTTCTTGAGCTTTGTTCCAACTTTGGAGTACTTTTCATATGATTTCTTGGACTAACCTATTAACAAGATGCCATAGTGCCAGTTGCCTGTTTTCTGCTGTTTTTGGTTCCAGGAAGTCAGAAAATGAATATTCTCGGAATTGGACGGGACAAAAGCCAAAGTTCCTATTTTACCGGAAGACTCATGGAGCCAGAATACGAGACGGAGGAGGGACAGGGCCTAGCCACACCATGCGGTGGCGTAGGCTAGCCCTAGCCGTGCCACCAGGTGGTGTGGGTCCCCTGGCACTCTACCGACCTTGCCTCTTCGCCTATAAGAAGCCTCCCGATGCATAAACCCTAAGGAATCAATCAGAAATCCACGAAAAGTTCTGCAGCACCGCCGCCACCAAAGGGGAGATTCGGGGGACGGAAAGTCTCTGTTCCGGCACCCTGCCGGGGCGGGGAAGTGCCCCCGGAGCCATCTCCATCAATCTCCACCGCCATCTCCATCACCATTGTTGATTCCCATGATGAGGAGGGAGTAGTTCTCTCTCGAGGCTAAGGGTTCTACCGATAGCTATGTGTTCATCTCTCTCTCTATGCATGATCATATTGTGATCATGAGTTTTGTAATCAAGTAGATCTACCTTGCTACTCAAGTGCTTTAATAGATGTCTGCTCTCCCCATGTGTGTGAAAGTGACAGCGTGCACACCATGGTGGCACTTAGGCTAGAGATTACAAATACCTGTTATGAGTTATATTTGGAGTTGGATGTCTTTATGAAATTGTGGTGTTTGTTGGAACCATCTAGTGCTCAAGGTGACAGTGTGGGGTTTTCTAGATGGGAAAGGCTTACTTTGAGGCGTGCTGTTATAGCCCTACCATGGATTAGAGTGTCCAACCGGAGAGTAGTTCAGCGTAGTATCATGAAGATGATATATTTATATGAGAGTGTTCACTAGTGAAAGTATGATCCCTAGGCCTTGTTTCTAAGCACCAAAACACCGTTTGCTACTATATCTATTACATGTTTGCTTGCTTCCATCTTTATTTCAGTTTTACTTTAGTCTTTTCCACGCCACCAAGCTATTCTCTATCACCATTACCACTTATAATTATCCATACCACTTGTATTTTACTATCTCTTCACCGAACTAGTGCACCTATACACCTGACAAGTGTATTAGGTGTGTTGGGGACACAAGAGACTTCTTGTATCTTGATTGCAGGGTTGCTTGAGAGGGAATACCTTTGACCACTTCCTCCCTGAGTTCGATAAACCTTGGGTGATCCACTTAAGGGAAAACTTGCTGCCGTTCTACAAACCTCTACACTTGGAGGCCCAACAACTGTCTACAAGAATAGAAGTGCGTAGACATCAAGCTATTTTCTAGCGGCGTTGCCGGGGAGGTAAGCTAAAAGGTATTCACACCGGAGGATTAAACAAGAAGAACCTCCCACGACAAACGCCTATTTTCTGGCGCCGTTGCCGGGGAGGTAAGGTAAAAGGTACTCACATCCTCCGGTGTGAGTGCTCGAAGTTATTTCCTTTAGATTCTGCAATTTTGTCTTTTTGTTTCTTGTTTTCACTAGTTAGGCTTAATGGAAAACAACAAAAAAATTAGAGAGCTTTATAGTATTTATCTTGAGTTAGGACATGAAGTGTTTGAAGAGAAAATTAAAAAATCTATGGAACTTTATTTGCATGCTAATAGCAATGTTGTTAGTATGAATTCTTTGGACACCATTATTGCTAATTCTATGGAAAAGTCTAAGCTTGGGGAACTAGTTTTTATGAAAATGACCTTTTTAGTTCCCCAGCTTTGGAAGATAGCTATTCTATTGCTTATGATGATACAAAACCTCCAATATATGATGATTACAATGATGAATATGATATTTTCAGTCCACCTACTATTGAGGAGAAAATCAATTATGATTACAATATGCCTCCTATATTTGATGATTATGGTGATGAGAATAATAATGATAGTTATTTTGTTGAATTTGCTCCCACTATAATTAATAAGAATGACTATGTTTACATGGAGAGTATTAATTCTTTTATTCATGTGGCTCATGATAAGAATGTTTCATGTGATAGTTATATTGTTAATTTCATTCATGATGCTACTGAAAGTTATTATGAGAGAGGGAAACATGGTTTTATGTATCTCAACAATATTAAGTTTCCCCTCTTCATGTTGAAAGTCTTGAAGTTACACTTGTTTTGCTTTTCTATGCTTGTTGCTTTGTGCTTTCATGACTTGTTTCTTTACAAGATTCCTATGCATAGGAAGTGGGTTAGACTTAAATGTGCTTTGAATTTTCTCCTTGATGCTCTCTTTTACTTAAATTCATATTTCTTATGTGAGCATCTTCTCAAACTATCATGCCTAACTTAAAGGCGTTAAAGAAAAGTACTTATTGGGAGATAACCCAAAAGTTTTAGATGAGTCTTGGAAGTTATTACCTCAGTAATAACCACTCTTTATCCTTTTTATTTGCTTTTTGTGCCAAGAGTAACCTCTAATGAGAGAGAAGTAATGATTGTGAAAGTTGCTGTCCCGAAACAGATTTCTGTGCTTCACCGTAAAAATTCGTCTAAAATCTCTGTACGTCCTTTTGAGGCGTGATGCTTTCTGCTTCTGCCCCAGGTTGTTATCTAACTTTTTTTAGTTCAACACTTTTCGATTTGAGCAACAGAAGGTCTTCGAAAAAAATCGTCTTTACCTGCTGGTCTGTTTTGACAGATTTCTGCCATTTTCTGCATTTGCTTCTTGTTGGTTCCTTCTTGAGTTCTTTTGGGGAATTGAGATTTTTGAGGGAAGTGCTACAGTAGCTAGTGTTCTAATGGAAGTTTATTTGGTGTTAGAACTGAACCTTAAGACTTATTGTCTTGAGTGCACTAATGTTGCTAATAAAGATTGTGTGAAGTTTTGTATGAAGGAAAAATTTCAGGTGTATGGAAGGAATGAGTAATGAGATGAAGAATGTACTAAAGCTCAAGCTTGGGGATGCCACGCCTGTCACCCCAAGAAATATCCAAGAAGTACAAGCTTCAAAGCTTGGGGATGCCCAAGGCATCCCCTTCTTCATCAATAAAAATCACAGGTTTCTTCCAAACGCTTCATTTTTATTGTTTCATGCACAGTTGTGTTGTTCTTGGAGCTTTTTTGTTTTTTGTTTTTGGTTTTAGTTTGCTTGGTTTGTTTAGTTTTCTGAATAAATTGGTTGGACCACCTCTTTCATACATTGGTTTTCAAATAGTTTGGTTTGGTTTGGAAAAGAGTAGGGAAGTTCATGCTTAAGTGGTAAAGAGAGCTTGTTTTTGACTGTGGCCTATGCTTTGTCATGCCATGCTTGATATTGTTTTGGCTTTATGCTTAGTATTATTTGCGGTAGCATGACTTGTTATAAACAATTGAGATTGCTTAATGTGCCTTGGATGAATCATGCGTTATTTTAGCATATTAAAGCATAGTATAGTGGTATTCTCCTTTGATGCTTTATTTGGGTTGACTTGGCGCATGCTCACACCATGTTATGACTATCTCAAGTCACCATAGCCTTTATGATCCTTTAGTTTTCAACTTGTAGTATCACTTTATGCTTTGATCAATGATGTTTTGTCGCTCTGCATGATTATGGCCATTATTGCTCTCTTAGTTTGTCGCTCCCAGTCTTTTGCTAGCCTCCACAACCAAGTATGAGTTCCACTCATGCATCCAACTCTCTAAACCAAGTTATTCCAAAGAGTTCACCATACCTACCTACTAGCTTATGCTATTCCAAGTATATTCATGTTGTTGTTTACCTTCCGAATTAAACTTGTTATGCGAAAACTAGTGATTAAAGCTCTCAAGAACTTGATGGCACACTTTACTTTACTTGCCCTTAATAAACTTGAACCATTGTGTCATCTATGTTGTATATGCTTGCACTTATTTGTTGGGAATTAGCAGAACCATGCTTTCATGGGGAACGCTTTCAACATTGCACTTGGTACTTGTACCTAGTTGATATCATGCTCTTTTGTATATGGATGTCGTCGGTGTGAAATGAAAGGGGAGCTTGTAAGTCCATGGAGTTATGTATATGTGTTAGAGAAATGCATGGGCCGCTGGTCTAATCCATGCTGACATGGTGGAAACCTGCAGTGTAACCATAATGAGCTGTCTATGAAGAATTCTTCTTATAAAAAAAGAGTCCTATATTGAGAAAAAAGAGAAAAGAGAAAAAAATTAGATTATGAAAAGAGGAAAGAGAGAAAAAAGCACCATATTCCCATGGTAAATAAGAAGATTGCTGAGATGCTTGTTGGCTGCTTTCCTTGTCATTTTGATATGGGGATTCTTCCGTATCATCGGGCAAGGGGTACCCCGTTGGCGGTTCTCTATGATACACATGTACTTACGATGACAAGAACTTACTGGTGACTAAACTTGAGTAGCATGAGGAGCGGCCCTCGTATACAAGGGACATGAGATTTCTAACTTATACTTCGTCAAGAATGTACACCATAGTTTGTTCACTTTAACCTTAATCACTTCAAGATGCTTATGGTAGGGGCAATGAGAGCTGAAAGCTATAAGTACCATAATTTTTGGAAGCTCTTTATGAGACTTGAATCCCTACTTCCTTCTATGAAGGCCTTTCTTCCACCATTATATTGAGTCTCCACCTTCTATCTTTATGCACCTACTTTGAGAGCATAGTGGCCATTCTTAGTTCTATGTGCATTGTCTCAAGACTAGTTGATTGATTCATACTTGATATTGCTTGTTTTAAACTTTTTTATCTAGTCACTCTTATGAACTTTGAAGGTGTCCTATGCATTTATATTTTCTACTCTATTGAGGGACAAGCTGAATACTTTTATGCTATGTTTTCTTTATGTGAAACAAACAAACGTCTTGCAAAGCATTGTTATTCATGAATCTTTTGTTTATGCCTTTTCATGTTGCATCATAAGTTTCTTTGCTTATTGCTAGAACTTTGTCTTTCATGTTATGATTGAAGTACTATGATCCTAGCTTTGAATGTTTTGCAAATACTTTGATCAAGTCTTTGATGGTGCATGTCACCTCAAAAATTATTCTTTCTTTTTATCACTTACCTACTAGAGGACGAGCAGGAGTTAAGCTTGCGATGTTGATACATTGCAAATGTATCTATAATTTTTTATGTTCCATGCTTGGTTTTATCCACTTTCTTGTGTTTTGTTCCAACTTTGGAGTACTTTTCAGATGATTTCTTGGACTAACCTATTAACAAGAGCCACAGAGCCAGCTGCCTGTTTTTTGCTGTTTTTGGTTCCAAGAAAGTCAGAAAATGAATATTCTCGAAATTAGACGGGACAAAAGCCAAAGTGCCTATTTTTCTGGATGTCATCAAGTGCCAGAATATGAGACGGAGAGGGGCCAGGGGGCCACCACACCACCTGGCCATGCGGCCAGGCCTGGCCCGCGCCAGGGGGTGGTGTGGCCGCTCCCGGCACCCCCTCGGCCTCTCCTTCCGCCTATATATTGCCCTCGGGACAAAAACCCTAAGTGCCCGATCAAAAATCCATGAAAGAGTCTGTAGTCGCCATCATATCCATCCCTAGATCGAGAGGGATCTGAAGCTCTTCCCGGCACCCTGCTGGAGAGGGGAATTCACCCTGGAGGCCTTCTTCATCACCATGCAAGCCTTCGGTGTGATGCGTGAGTAGTTCATCCTTGGACTACGGATCCATGTAGTAGCTAGATGGCTGGTTCTCCTCCTTTGTGCTTTCATGTTTAGATCTTGTGAGCTCCGTTCATGATCAAGATCATCTATTTGTAATTCTGCATGTTGTGTTTGCAGGGATCCGATGGATATTGAGATGCTATTTCAGATTGATTATTGATTCCATCATGTCTTTGTTATTTGTGATCTTGCATGCTTTCCGTTGTTAGTAGCTATCTTGGCCAAGTAGATGCTAGCAACTCCAAGAGTTAGTATTTATGCTCGATAGTGGATTCATGCCTCTGGTAATCTGGGGAAGTGACAGAAATCTCTAAGATACTAGATGTGCTGTTGCTACTAGGGAGAAAACAACAATCCTTTGTTCATAGAACAATCGTATTGTTTACTTTACACGCAGTTCATAAAGCAATAATCTGTTGCTTGCAACTTAATACTGGAGGGGGTTCGGATGATAACCTGAAGGTGGATTATTAGTCATAGATGCAGTTGGATGGCGGTCTATGTATAAGGTTGTAATGTCCAATCAAGTTCCAAAGGAGTCAAGATGATTAGTATATGCATGTATTGCTTTCTCGATGTTTCTCAATTGCCCCACTGTAATTTGTTCACCCAGCATGTTATCTATCTAAGGAGAGCCACCTCTAGTGAACTATGGATACTGGTCCTTTTCCTTACATACAATCTATAAACTGTTTACCGCTTTGTGTTTACTTTCTGCAAACTATTACTTCTTTCCATTCGATACGTTTAATCCTTTGTTTTCCGCAAAACACGGTGAGATTGACAACCTCATCGCAAGTTAGGGAAAAAGTTCTCTGGTTGTGTTGTGCAGGTCTCCACGTTGCTACTAGCACCGGTAGTGCGCCCTGCCAAAGCTCAGCTAGTAACACATTTGGGGTGTTTCCTTGCTCCTACTGGTTCGATTAAACCTTGGTTTCATAACTGAGGGAAACTTGCGCTGTGCTCATCATACCTTCCTCTTGGGGTTCCCAACGAGCTCTACATCAACACCGCCATCAAGCATTTTTCTGGGCGCCGTGCATTGAGCCATCAACTCCATCCAACGAGCCTCCCAAGGTGCTTGTTGAATGGCAGACCTATAGGGGTCTCGGTTTGTAGAAAGTTCGAGCAGAAAGAGAAGCGCTCTTCATCTAGGAAGCCATTTGCTATTCTTCCATCTGGATGGGACCTGTTACAATCATATCCCTTGATGTGTCCATTCATCCTTTTGAACGACATCATGCTTCACAGAAATGCAGGCCCGAGTTGGATGATATCTTCCACGACATGGAGTAGCAGATGAAGCATGACGTCAAAGAATGCAAGAGGGAAGTATATCTCGAGCTCGCATATTATCACCACGATCTCCTCATGTAGCCTCGTGAGCTGCTTAATGCTTATCGACTTTCGAGAGATAAAGTCGAAAAAGTTGCAGAGGCCAAACAGCGTTTCACGGACGTGCTTTTCCATTATCCCTCGGATTGCAACCGGAAGTACCTACGTCATCAGCACGGCGACGTCATGAGACTTCATCCCACTGAAGCGCTGCTTCGCCTCGTCTATCCATCTTCTTATCTTTCCCGCGTAGCCATTCAGAAATTTGACTCCGAGGAGGAACTTCATAAACTGTGTGGCCTCCGCCTTGCTTAGAGTGAAGCACGCGGCCTTGAGCTGAACTTCGGCCTTCTTGACCTTTTTTCCCTTGCGATGATGACTATTCTACATTTCCGTCTCCTCCTCCTCTGACTGATCATCGGCTTCATTGTCACTAGGTGGTGGTTGAAGGTCCTTCCTGATGCCCATATGCTTCAAATCGTTCCTTGCCTTTGGCCCATATTTGGTCTTGTCGGTGTTAAGGATGGTGGCAAGAAGACTCTTCCCCATGTTCTTCGTGATATGCATGAGATCAAGGCTATGAGGCATGTGGAGGAGCTTCTAGTATGGAAAGTCCTAGAAAACAAACCTCGCCTTCCAAACCCTCAATAGCGGCTCTGGCTTGTTTTGGTTCTTTCCTATCGCAGGGCACTATTTCCACTTTTTCAATAGCTCATTGATTTCTGCGCCGCTCCTCTGGTATGACATTCCTTGGAGCTCGACTATCCCATCGAATAGATGGGACAACTTTCTCCAGGGGTGATTCTTTGGAAGCCACCTTCGAGACCCCTGGTACACGGTTTTCCGGACCCGTGATATTTCTGTAGTTGGCGATACGTTCTATTATCCTTGCACCTAACGCACGCAAAGAATCCTTGGATCACCTGCCCCGTGAAGTATCCGTAACCAGGATAGTCTTGCACCGTCGTGATCACCGCCGCTCTCATATCAAAATATTACTATGTGGCGGCATCCCACGTACGGGCTCCGTCTTCCCATAGCGTGGCCAACTCCTCTTTCAACAGCGTGAGATACATATTGATGTCTAAACCGGGCTGTTTTGGCCCTTGAACTAGCATACTCATGGTTACGTATTTCTTCTTCATGCACAGCCAGGGGAGGTTATAGATCCATACAAACATGGGCCAGGTTCTATGTGTGCTGCTCTGGCTTCCAAACGGAATGAGTCCGTTGGTGCTCACGCCCAGCCTGAGGTTTCTTGACTCTTTCCTGAACCATTGATAATATTCGAGGTCCAACGCCTTCCACTGGCTAGCATCCGAAGGGTGCCTCAACATTTCCTTCCTTTATGTATCTTCGTCTTCTGGCCTCTTTCTTCCCGCATGTTAGCGCATGAGCTATTCTTCCTTAGGATCCACGAAATACCGCTACAGACAAGGAGTTAGAGGAAAGTACCACACCACTTTTCTAGGAGCTTTCTTGGTCCATCTCTTGTATCGAGAGGTCTTGCACACCGAACACGTGGTCTTCTCCGCGTCCTCGCCCTAGTAGATGATGCAATCATTTACGCAGACATGGCATTTCACGTGTGGTAGATCGAGAGGGAACACAACTTTCTTGGCCTCAGCGATAGTAGTCGGACATGTGTTCCCCTTGGGAAGACGATCATGCCAGAATTCCATGTTGTCATTGAAGCATTCGTTTCAACATGCATTATAGGAGACGCACTATTTTGACATGCGCCTCAAGTAATAATATACAGGAGGCGCACCATTTAGACATACGCCTGGTGTATTTAGTGGAGGCGCATGCTTGAGGGATGTGCCTCCTATAAGCATGTCTCCGGGTTTTCCCTAGTAGTGTTAGCGGTATATCTTTGAAACATGCAATATGCTCATATGGATCAGGATCTTCTTCCTCCCCAATAAATTGTTTCTTCTATTGAATACCAAGTAATAGAGTATTTATTTCAAACCCCCTTGTCTTCTCTTTGGAGTTGTCTCTTTTATAAATACCATAGGGCTTTCCAAAGTGGCTGAGTGGGTTAGCACTAGTCATATTCTCAAACTCCCTCATGTTGGTGGAAACCTGTAACTCAAAACAGAACTTAGCAAGACAAAAATAAATAAGCAAAAACTAAAAGACCTACAGCGCTTAGCTCCCCAGCAGTGGCGCTAGAAAATATCTTGATGACTGCAAGTGCACAGATCGTTTGTATCTAGTTTCAAAATAAAGATATCGATCCTACAGGGAGAAGGAGTCTGAAGTCTAATAACTCATGAAATAAATACTACAATAGAAATGCCAAATAAAGTTCTAAGTAACAAGATAAGATGCGAGTATTGTGTAAAAAGGTGTTTTTGTGTTTTTGGTATAAGAGCAACAATAACTAAAGTAAAACAACTGAACACAGAAAGTAAGTATCGCGTATGTATAAGAGATTTGAACTGCAATAGGGAAAAAAGCGTTTTCAGGAAGTAGCGGATACACCACTAGCATTATAAAGGACTAAGGTAAAGATTATTATCATGAACATTCTCAATTATGTATGTGTGGGAGGAACTCCGTATTTGGACAAATAGACAGCAACCACTGCTCACATCATCCTCATAACCATAGTAGTTAGCAATCGACATTAATCGAATTACTGTGATGTTAAGGGACTTAATCCCGTAGGACGTATATCATGGCATGGATAGTGTTCCGTGAGTTTCCTCGGTTTCCAAGTTGATACGTAAGGGGTGCCAATAACTTTATAGTCACTATAAGTGCTAACACACCTCCGTCTACCAACAAGTAGTTTCCTCCATCAAGTCCCCATGAGAGGAAAATATTGAGAGGTCGACTTCTCCCAACATCAAGATGAAGACAATCTAACACATGTTCACAGTGATGAATATCATAATAAACTTTATATCATTTCAATCTCATACTAGGGTTTCTCCATCTCCCCAAGAACTAATGATCTACTCAGATATGGAGGCAATCAACATCATGACAATAACAACGGAATCTATAATAGATGAACAGTACTTGTATAAATCGACAATGAGTACGGAAATTACAATAAGATGTAGATGGGATGGATGAAGATGGTGGTGATACATTGGTTGATGATGAAGATCAATCCTTATCCTCCCGGATCTGCGCAGGGCGAAGATGGATCCCCAGTGGATGAGTTCCCCCTCTAGATGCCTTCTAGAGGTGAGGTTTCGGTGATTTATGGTTGTTCTATATGTCATCTCTCCAATCCAGTTGCACGGGGTGAAACCACTACAAGAAATGTGTCAACTTGTGACGTGGGTTATTAGGTGGGCGAAAAAATAAGAAAAAGGAGTGCGTTGCGTGGGGTTTCGAACATGTGACCAAGCTCAATCGCTGAGAACCACCACGTAACACTGTCATTCTTGTTATAATTATGCAGTTGTTCTTTATTAGGCTTTAACAAATCAAAGCATAAATGGTGCAAAAAGGAGGAGCCACCAGGGGTCGAACCAAGGACCTCCTGAACCAAACGATGGGTGGAACCATCCCACCACCAACTAGCCTTGTTATACTACCGCGCTACGCTTTTATAAATATCGCCACCTTATTGGTTGGGCCTGGGCTTTGGCAAGGGAGTCCCCGTGCCTTCCCTTATTTCTTTTTTTTAACTTGGTGGCCTGGGCCTGGTCCTTGGCACCCGGTATATAAGATCCGGTCCAGCTCAATGGTCCTTTTAGGAAAGTTTTTTTCCTTTTCTATTTTTTAATTATTTTGTATCTTTTTCATAAGAAGTTCAAATGAATTAATTTTTGGCTCTAAATTTTTATAAAATCTAGTTATATCCTCCTAGATTATTAATTATAAATACTTTTATTATTTTAAAATAATGGATTTACTAATATCATGTTATTCCATGGTAGGGATAATATCATAATTCAAAATATGATTTTTAAAATAGGGTTTTGAATTCAATTTTTTGGACTTAAGTATTGCTAAAATTGCATTGGATATTTGAAGAAACGGTATATTTTGAACCTAGAAATAAGTTTTCCAAAAAATCAGGAGCACCAGATCATGTACATGTAGTTTAAACCGGACCCACTTCCTACCGATTCGACAGACATTTGTCTTTTTCACCATGGGTGGACGAAAAGTTTTTAAAATCCCCGGTTATTGTTCATGTAAGGTGGTCTAGTATTTTTTTTAAATGGGGTGGTAGTATTTTTGAATTGAATATTTGGTGTTGCTTTACAAAACGCCTCGATTTTGGCACTCGAAAAATTGAAAATGGCTTTTTTGTGCAACAAAAAGGAAAACTTTCTCCAGCAACATTGTTCGCCGTCCCAAGATGCACATGCATGCACAATATAGGCACATTATCATAAAGTATGTCGCGATTATGGCCATAACATTGGTCGTTTGGCTTGAAAGCTATCAAACCTCAAACCTGATAGGTCACTTCTATGAAGGTTTTTTCAAGATACAATCAGTATACTAAGTTTGGTATTTTTCCTTGCAACTATGTTACATAATATGACACCAAGCGAAGGATCTATATTTTTCTGACCTTTTTGAGTTTCTTATGCCCGTTTCAAAATTTTCCTATGTCAAACTATGGTCAAAACGACGGGTATGAAGATAGGGGATGAGCCTCGCTAAAGTTTCATTGGATCTATGAAGAAATAGTATATTTTGAACCTCGAAATAATTTTTCCAAAAAATCACGAGCACCAGATCATGTACCTATAGTTCAAACCGGACCCACTTCCTACCGATTCAGCAAATATTTCTATTTTTCACTATGGGTGGACAAAAAGGTTTTGAAATCCCCAGTTGGGACATTGTTCATGTAAGGTGGTCTAGTATTTTTGAAAAATGGGATGGTGGCATTTTTGAATTAAACATTTGGTGTTGCTTCATAAAACGCCCTGATTTTGGCACTCGAAAAATAGAAGATGGCTTTTCCGTGCGACGAAAAGGAAAACTTCCTCCTACAACATTATTCGACGTCCCAAGATGCATATGCATGCACAATATGGGCACATTATCACAAGCTATGTTGCGATTCTGGTCATAACATTGGTCGTTTGCCTTGAAAGCCATGAAACCTTGAACATGATAGATCATTGATGTAAAGGTTTTTTCGAGATGCAATCAATATACCAAGTTTGGTATTTTTCTTGCAACAATGTCATATAATATGATACCACGCGAAGGATTTACATTGTTTGGACCGGTTTTGAATTTCTTATGCCCGTTTCAAAATTTTCCTATTTCAAACTATGGTCAAAACGACGGGCATTAAGATAGGGGATGAGCCTCGCTAAACTTACATTGGATCTCTGAAGAAACATCATATTGTGAGCCTATAAATGATTTTTGCCAAAAATCATGAGCATTAGATCATGTACCTATAGTTTAAACTGGACCCACTTCCTACCGATTTGGTAGACATTTCTCTTTTTCACTATGGATGGACGAAAAGGTTTTAAAATCCCCGGTTGGGACATTGTTCAAGGTGGTTTCTTGGGTGTGTAAGTGCCGTAGTTTGTTATAAATTTTGAATTTTCGTTGGCTGTTTGAGGTGGTAGTTGTGTGTAATTTGTTATATCTAAATAGGAGACCCCACCACATGATTTCTCTCGACATGCAAGATGTCCATATCAGCAGCCTGCCACCTCTCAAAAACTGCCCTGCGATCCTCATACATTCATGTCATTAGTTTTTGTCACTGCGATCTGCATGGCTGAGTTATATCTCCCATGTTGGTTTCCACTTTCGCTGCCACTTTCGTTTATGGGCTTGACAAACAGAATCGTATGCGGTGCATATTATAAATTTCGTTTTCAAAAAGGAGTACAACCGTCACAAATTGATGGGCCTGCAGTCTTCCAGACAAACTGTCTGTTACCTTTCCATCCCTTCCATAAGTGAACTAGAAACTACAGAAAGCGTCCTTAAATAAAGAAACTAAAGAAAGAGGGAGCTGAAGGGTCCTACAAGGCGCATTGATCAGCTCAAACGTGAGCTTGAAGTCCTTAAAAGAGGCCAATGTCCGATGAATCAACAACAGAACAAAAGGAAATTCTCCTGAAAATTGAGTTTTTATTGGAGCATGAGGAACTACATTTGGTCCAACGTGGAAGAGCTAACTGGTTGAGACATGGTGATAGTAATACAAATTTTTTCCATAATTTTGCAAGTGCAAGAAAGAAGAGGAACACTATCAAATATCTTATAGATGAGGCTGGACAAATGGGAGGATCCGCGGGGATGAGTAATCTCATAAAATTCAATTTTCAGAACCTATTCACTTCAAAGGTGCTAGAACCTGCTGAATTTGTCCTAAATACAGTACCAACACGGGTTACGAATGAGATGAATAATAGTCTTTGTCGTGTATTTTTAGAAAAAGAAGTGAGAAAGGCCCTCTTCCAAATCGGTGACCCGAAAGCAACTGGACCAGATGGGCTGCATGCTATTTTTTACAAGCGATATTGGTCACTTATTGGGAATGATCTGACAAAGGAGGTGTTGCAGGCTATAAACTCGGTCATGATCCCTGAGGGATGGAACGACACTTTGGTGGTACTTACAACGGAGGTGGAGAACGCAGAAAATATCTCTTAGTATCGCCCGATCAGTTTATGCAATGTAGTGTACAAGGTGATTTTGAAAATGTTGGCAAATAGACTGAAACTAATTCTACCTGAAATCATTGGGCCACAACAGAGCATGTTTGTACCAGGACGACTCATTACGGATAATATCCGGATTGCATACGAGTGTATTCACTCAATCAAGAAGAAACAAGGTAAAAAAGGTTTATGTGCGGTGAAGTTGGATATGCATAAGGCATATGACCATATGGAGTGGTGCTTTTTGGAGAAAATGATGGTGAAAATGGGATTTGATCAGAGGTGGGTGAAATTAACCATGGCTTGTGTTTCTTCAGTCAGGTATAAAATTCGGTTTAACTCTAGGGAGACCGAATTTTTTACCCCTTCTAGAGGTATCCGCCAAGGAGACCCTCTATCACTGTATTTATTTCTTCTTTGTGCAGAAGCTAAGTCGAGTATGTTGAACCAAGCAGAAACTAATGAAACCCTAGTAGGGTGAAGGTTTGTCGGGATGCCCCTATGATCTCTCACTTGTTATTCGCAGATGACTCACTTATTCTGGTGGAAGCAAATGAGGATAATGCAAAATAACTCAAAAAAATTCTGGATGACTACTGTGCTAGTTCGGGCCAATTGGTAAGCAAGGCTAAGTGTAGCATTTTTTTAGTCCCAATACTGTTGTTGAGGAGAGAGTCCGAGTTTGTCAGGGATATATGGACTGAAGCGCTAAGTGATCGTTATCTCGGACTTCCTGCAATGGTGGGAGCAGATCAATCGAAAAATTGCATATATCTTATTGAGAGAGTTCAAGCTTTGATTAGTGGTTGGAAAGAAAAAATGTTGTCCATTGGGGGAAAGGAGATGCTTATTAAGGCGGTTGCTCAAGCCATACCGCTGTTTGCTATGGCAGTATTTAATATTCCAAAGAAAATTTGCAAAGGAATTATGGATGTTATTTCGCAACTATGGTGGGGTGATGATGATGACCACAAGAAAATGCATTGGTTGCCCTGGCGGAAGATGTGTATCCCCAATAACCGAGAAGGTATGGGATTTAGAAATTTACATACGTTTAATACTGCAATGTTAGCAAAGAAATGTCGGAGAGTAATGGAACATCCGGATTCTTTATGTGCAAGAGTGTTGCATGCAAAATATTACCCGGATGGTGATCTACTCGATGCTAAGCTAAAGAGTGGTAGTTCTTATACATGGCAGAGTGTTTTATATGGAATTCAAACGTTTAGTCGCGAATGCATATGAAGAGTTGGTGATGGGTCTCAAATTGATATATGGAATGATCCTTAGATTCCAACTACCAAACCAGAAAAGTGTATACCCCAAAAGTTTCGATTATTCTTGGTAAAGTGTCAGAATTGATTAACCCAACAACAGGGTCTTGGGATGAAGAGTTAATAAGAGATATATCCTGGAGTGCCGATGCTACCAGCATACTTGAGATTCCCATCGCCGCTTCTGGTATGGAAGACTTTCTAGCTTTGCACCTCACCAAAACAGGTATCTTTTCAGTCAGATCAGCCTATCACGCTGAATGGGACTACCACTTTGATAGGCATAATACCAATTTAATGGATATTGGGGACTCACAAAACAACAAAATCTGGAAGCGGCTTTGGAGTTTAAATGTTCCTGCGAAGATCAAGGTTTTTGGTTAGAGAATATTGCATAGATTTATACCATGTCTGGAGTTGTCGCAAATAGACATATTGCTCAATCTAGCCAGTGCCCAATACGTGACATTGGATGTGAAGACACTCTGCATACTTTGTTTACATGCCCATGAGCGAAGCAAATTTGGAAGAAGCTAGGTATTAATCAGTCAATCACGACTACCCTTCAGCTTGATATGCCAGGTCCTTTCCTGGTGCAACAATTGATCTTAAACCCTAGCATCTGTCCACTATTGAAGGGTATAGGGTTGTCCGAAACAATCCTAACTGGTGCATGGTATTTATGGTGGGAAAGACGTCAATTTACTCATGGTGAGAGCCTACAACCAGTTCATGGAAGTGCAATGTCAATTGGAGTGCTTGTAACAAATTATTGGAGAGCAAAAAACAAGATTGTACAGAGTAAGAAGGAAGTATGGTTATGTCCAAAGGAAGGCTCTATAAAAATTAATGTGGACACCTCTTATGATGCTGATTTGGGCAAAGGACGTATGGAGGCTATAGCGTAAAGGAAAATTCATGGCTGCAAGTTGCAAAGAGATTCACTTTGTGGCAGATCCTTTCATCGCCGAGGCATACGCGCTACGTGATGGTCTTAGTCTGGCACAATTTTTGGGAGGTAACAAGATAATCATTCAATCGGACAATATGCAGGTCATTGAGACAATGGTGAATGGGTGTTTCTCGGCCACATCTTCTTCAGCCATCTTCGATGATTGTAGGAATTTATCTATTGGTTACAGACAATTTTTTTTTGAGCATTGTAAGAGGGAGGCCAATCATGTTGCTCATGAGCTAGCTAGGCATAGTTTTATTGTTGATGAGTTTTGAGATAATGATCCCTAGTTTTATTATGCCAGCAATGGTGAATGATGTAACCGTTCTCTGAACTCGGGGCAGCAAGTTTGTTTACACACTCTTTTTCTTACCAGGATACCAAATGGGCTAGAAGGTATTTAATGAGACGGCTTGCTTGCATGTTATAATATAATGCTTTTACCTAAAAAAACTAAAGAAAGACATCAATGTAGAAGAAACTGATGAAGGCGGGCGAAGCGGCTGTCCTTGCCTTTAAAAGCACCTCGACGCAGATCAGCCTGGCCGCAAAAGCCTGGCGACTAGTGAATCTTCTTCAAGTTTTCTCTCATATTCAAGTTCTATTCTGCTTGAATCCATCTGGTGCAGCAAGGGTGATAGATGAGTCACAAGTATCATGATCCGGATTTCTCACTCTTTATGTCTCAATCTTTGGACAGATGAAGGTCTAATTATAATTTAGTGCTTGGACTGAAGACTGATGACGCGGTCTGGCAAAATTGGATGATTCGCTTTTGTACATCATTCCTGCTGATCGAATTGCTATACAAGTATCTGGCAATATTTGGTAGGTACAAACCCTTATAATTTCTGAAATCTGAATTTTATTTTCAGTTCAAATAACCTCATCTCCATCCTTATGTTTTTTTAAGTCCTTTATTTCTTCGGTAGCATACGAACTTTATTCTCTCGCTGCAGGGGACATTTACCTTTGGCACACCACGTGATGTTGAGAAGGTGCCCTTTTTTCCTCGAAATGTGGAGCGGAGCCTGGCCTCTGCATCAAGCGATACACACACAACCTTTATTTATTATTATATTTTTTGGTAAAGGCCATTACAAAGATCATACAAACCGGAACCGTCAAAACAAAACTCTGCCGTATCGCCAGCTCCCCAACGAGATCTATGAAACACCTATCTATCTGTTTCGACCCTGCCCCATGGTCACCCACACCGTTGCCACTCGCCAAGAGAAGCTAGAGTGTCCTGGCGCGGGGCTCGAACTCAAGCAAAAGGAGCCCAAGAACCGCACAACATATCCACGGAGCGGCGCCCACGCACCCGCTCCGGATGTCGCCGCCTTCATAATCTTCCGCCAACCCGCCGCCAGCATGTAGATTGATGGCAGACTCTCGTCACACCAGCCATAGACACCACCTCGGTGCCAAGCAGCACCACCCCCTGCGCGCTAGCCGCTCCACCCCTCTTGCCACTTCCATCCAACGTTGCTCCATAGGCGATGCTCCTAGGAGAGAACGTGATATCGACACTGTGGCACCGCCATCGCCCGACCTAAAGATCTTAGGGTTTCCCCAGAGCAGCACGAGTGAGGTCGACACTAGTTGCCCGGCGATGCCTTCATCAAGGTCACGACGTGGTATCGCCGCCATCTCCCGCCAATCGGCACGGTTTTCACCGGAACCTAGGTCTTCCCGCCTCGCAGCCGGGACTAGATGATGGATCGCGAGATCCGCCAAACCAGCCTCATGCCGACCACCTTCAACGGAGAAGTAGGCCGCCTCCGTCATCTTACTCATGTCTCTGGACTGATCCCAACCTCCATGGTGTCGTCGTCGGAGTTGTCGAGATGCAGCGGGAAAGGGCAGCCCATCCGAACCCATAGGGCCAGATCGGCCTGCCATTAGCCCTGCCTGCAGCTGCGTCACCGCCACCGTCAACACGCCGAAGACCGGCCGCCGCCAGCCCACAGACCACGCCTTCTGCCGCGTCGCCGCCTCACCCATACGCCGCCGCACGCCGGAGATCCGACGGCCACAACACGGCGGCAAAACAACACCACCATGGTGCCAGATGGCCGCACCATGCCCCAGCGCGTGAGATCCAAGCCGCATCTTCACCCAGGTGCGCGAGAGGACGAAGGATCCCGCCGCCGCTGGCGCCGGCTAGGATTTTCCCGGCCGCGCCCTCTGGCAGCGGCGGAGGAGGGGGAGAGAGGTGGAGGGGGGCTTGGGGCGGTGGGATCTAGGGTCCCTCCTCAGCCGCCAGAGGTGGAGAAGGTACCCGTGAGCACTAACCTATTTAAGGTATTACGCAGTGTAGATGGACAAAACGTACATACTCCTACTACAGTTGATTCATGGTATCCTAGTATCCTTAGACCAAATAATTTGTGAATATATTTCCTTTCATTGATTGTAAGTAACTTACGAGAATAGCACTTCTTCTTGCAGTGAAACAAAGAATCAAAGAGTTGCCACAAATCTCTTCTGACTATGAATATATTTCTTTCACTGATAGTGATAACTAATGGCGCTTATATTTCTTTTCACTCATAGTGATAACTTGAAAATGGCTTCTTGCAGTGAAATAAATATTCAAAGATTTGCCACCAGTCTCTTCTGAGTTCTGATAATGAATACTTTTTCTTTCATTGATTGTGAAAAAACTACTGAGAATGGCGCTTCTTCTTGCAGTGAAACAAAGATTCAAAGATTTGCCACCAAGACGACGGTCAAAATATAATCTTTTCCACTAGACCTTACTTTTACGCGTCTAAAGATTTCATGATTATTTTTTGTGTAATAGTAATACTTGATACTCTTATTTAATTGCAGATTTTTAGTTGCCGCTTGATGCATCTATCGTAACACTGATTTATCTGCCGATTTTGTTAGCAAAATTTCGCAGCAACGCGCGGAAGGTATTATCTAGTATTATTGAAGTGTGACACCATGCGACATCACTGTTTTGCTTTTAATAGTAAAAAGAGGCAAAGTATCCATGTGCGTGCCTATAGATGTAATTTGGGAACCAATAGCAGAGCAGCTTCTCGTTTCTCCGTACTGTTAGCTCGAACACCTGGGTCATATCAACGTCTTCTTGTTCCAACCCTTGGGGCAGCTCCCAATCAAAATGGTACTTAAGCGTAGCTAGCATGATCTCTATGATGGCAATCGCAAAGTTTATCCAAGGGCATACCCTTCGTCCTGCCCCGAAAGGCAAGAATCGGAAATCGTTTCCCTTGAAATTCACACCCGCAGCACTGCCGTCGTTGAGAAACCTTTCGGGCATGAATTCACCTGCGTTCTGTGGAAATGGCCCAAGCATTGACCAAAACTTGGGTGCCAGTCGGAATTGTATAACCATCAATGCAATAATCGGCCATGGCGAGATGCGGAGAAAGTAGCGGCGCTACTGGATGTAGCCGGAGCTATTCTTTTATGACTGCTTTCAAGTAAGCCATGTTGTTCAGGCTGGCTTCAGTGAATGTTTCTTCTCCACAAGTTATGGTGGTACTCCTCACCTCGTCTTGTAACTTTTTCATCAGATGTGGCCTCCGTACTAGTTCAACAAGGGTGAATTCAAGGGTTTGCGATGATGTGCTTGTTGCTCCAAAAAAAAATGTCCCGTGCAGAATAATTGAAGAGGAAAAAAAATGAAAGTTCGACTTAGCCAAATCCACCTACACGTCTATCCGACAAAATGAGGGTGTGCCACATGGAATTAATTTGGAGATTAAGATCGAAGCATGTAGGAGTAGTACTTACTGAAAGCATAGCTATGATATGCTCTCTGGTGAGATGGTACTCTCGTCGAACAGAGAGCAAAACGTGTACGAAATGGTCATCGATCACCTTTTCAAGTAGATCAGATACTGAGTCCTATTTGCTCTGGTGGTCATCGATCACCTTTTCAAGTAGATCGGCCCACCTCTTCTTAATTTTCTTAGCTTTTGCACAGAGAACATACTTCAGAGCGCCAACCTTAGCTAAGACAGGATAGTACTCCTCGAGAATAAACCCTCCTAAAAGCCCCGAGCTATCATTGATCACGTCCCGCCTCGAGAATAACTTGTTCCTCCCTTCTCTCAGCTCCATGCAATTATATCTTGGATTGTTGGGCGCTCCCACTAGTACATGCCGTCGCACACGTTTAAAATCGTGCATGTATTGCACACGGTTTATTGAATACTTTCATTTTTTTTCTAAGGAAAGCATGTGGATTTTGTTGCTACGAGACACGTAAGATGTTGGAATGGTTACTAAGTGTTTTCAACAAGTTTGTGCCTCCGCTGGATTTTTCGATGTTGCGTGTCTTCTTCCAAATTCTAAGAGACACATATGTCTTTTATTGTGAAATCACAAACCAGATGTTGGAAGGTTTTTTGGGCGTTAGTTGTAAATTGAGTGTTTCCTCGGATTTTTCGATGACGTTTACATGCTTTTCAAAATGTTCAAAGTGTTGTGAACACATGATTTTGTTGTTGTAATCGTTTGTGATTTTATTAAAATAGTTGATGATTTATGTTGAAACCAACCTATAGCAAAAATGTTTTGGTAGGCTACAATTTAACCACTACTCGATTAGAGAGCTTCTCGCTTTTGCCATTCTGATGTCTCCCTACCATTACTTCATAATCACTTTTACCATTTAGGGAGCGGGAGAGTGAGAAACATGTTTAATATATAAAAGGTGCTAAGGCTTTAATGTTTGGAATTACGAACATCGAGTTGGACAATGTTCTTTCTATAGAGACGGATCTCCAGAAATATTTGATCAGTCTACATAGCTAGTCATTGACACACTTAGTGATTGTTATGTATGCGTCAAGAAATCTCTCCATAGAAGCCAGGTACTACCCATCTGGCCTCCTCCCCAAGCTGTCGCGACATCTCGCCCATCTCCTATGTACTGCCTACCCTCTCCCATTCTGGTGGAGTCCTGCGTGGATATGAGTGCGGCGGATGACACATGTTATTTTGGCTTCCAATGGTGCTCCACCAGCGGAAAATGCAAGAGAAGAACTAGGGAGAATGGGCTACATTATGTCCCTAGCCATTATTTTGGTTAAATGACGACACTGATGTTAAAGTGTGTACTAATGATTACTTACTAGTGTGTACAAAGGTTTTAGTCCGCAAGTGATGGTGATACGTGGTGTTAGACACCCCATTCGCTACTCAAGAAAAGAGTCGGTGGTTTGATTATGTTTCTCTTTACTTTTCATTTGAGTCTTATAGGAAACACCGCAATATTAAGAGGGACGGTCTCGATGAGATTTTTGGAGATGTCTTTCTGTCATATACACACCATATAGCCATCACACCCACAAGAGAAGAGCTTTTAGTCAAAGGAAAATGTGCCTGTTTGAGGTTTCTGCAAAACTGCAAACGGTTCGGCACCGCCGGACGTGGCGCTGATCTCTCCGTGGGCTGCCGAATTGAAAGTTCGTTATGCCGAACCAGTAGTCCAAAATCTACTTTGGTGGGCGCCGGTTCATCTGGCGTGGTGCCGGTTCACTTCGGCTCAACCGGCGTCCTGTCGGTTCACTTTGGCTCAGGCTCCGGCTCGCCGACTTTGCCCCGGTTCGTCCGGTGCATGGTCTGGCGACGCCGGACTTAATGCTGATTTGTGTGCATCTGCCTTCAAACGGCTATATCCCCCGTGGACTGTATATATATACCTCTTTCTTCTCCATTGAGAGGTGAGGCATTCCATTTCAGATTCTATGATTGAACTCTCTCTCTCCATTGTTGAAACACCAAAATCTTGAGGATCCCACATTCTATCCAATCAAAGGCCAATCTCTTTGGTAGAAAGCAAGAGGAGGTCCCGATCTATGTTTCTACTAAGCCAAAGTTCATTCCTCCTTGATTTCATCGAGTTTTCTTTTTACTCTTGGGTTCGTGGGAAACCCCGGGCGGCTAGGGTCATCCGAAGGCATTCGTCTTATGATTTGCTCCGTGAAAAGTTTGTAAGGATTTGAAGATTACCTTAAAGTATACCACGAGTAAATGAGCTATTCCTTCGTGCAATAGGCTCGGAGAAGAAGGTGAGCCTTCGTGGCGTTGAGGAATCCTTCGTGGGACCGCACACCTACCCAACATGACGTAACCCCCTTCCCAAAGGGAGTGAACATGAGAATACATTTTCGTCTCCGCGTGCTTCGGTTGTCCCTTAACCGAATCTCTTACTTGTGTTGGTTACTTTGTGATAGCCTTTGTGCTTGAAGTATCTTGTATCATTATCTAGGTTGCCTCACCTAGTTTGCATTTATGCACACTTATACTCCGCACAGCCTAAAACTTGCAAAAGATTATAAAGAAATTTGTAGAAACATATTCACCCCCTCTAGGTTAACCATCTTACCTTTTCAATTGGTATAAAAACCAAGGGCTCTTCTAAGGGCTTTACCACCTAAGAGAAAAGATGGTTTTCTCCTATGATGAGGAGTAAAAAACTTATTCGGTCAAGGAGATTCGCGTACTCTTTTCCTAAAGCTCCCTCAAAAGGCTAAGGTGGATTCTGACCTCCTTTCTCTAATAAGTTACCTTGAAGAATGTTTCACATGGATTGGCGAGGGGGACATGCTTTCCGGACCTTCGGTACTACCTCATGGGAGGCCGATGGACACCGACAAGGAGACTATTAATGAGTCCTCTAATGAGAGTGACCCGAAAAAAGTATCCATGCCTCCTAATAAATTTCCGTATATATATCCTAAGCAAAATAACATCATGCCCCATATTAATGGTTCGAGTCCTGCACCCCAATATGATGGAACTCACTTCTCTCATTGGAAAGATACTATGGAATCTCATATTCGCAGTTGCAGTGTGGAGCTTTGGGAGATTGTGTGCAAAGTCTTCAATCCACAAGATCACAATAACCTCATGATACGTCCAAAATGTATCTACTTTCCCGAACACTTTTGCTATTGTTTTTCCTCTAAACTTGTGTGATTTGGATACAACTAACATGGACTGATACTGTTTTTAGCAGAATTACCTTGGTGTCTAGTTTTTGTGCAGAAAATCAACTATCAGGAAAAATCCCGGAAAATATGCCAAAAATCCTATTTCACCAGAAGACTCACGGAGCCAGAAGACGAGACGGAGTAGGGCCACAAGGGGCCCACACCACCTGGCCGCGCGGGCCAGGCCAGGCCGCACCTGGGTGTGGTGTGGCCGCCTCGCCTGCCCCCTCTGCCTTCCTCTTCGCCTATAAGTTGCCTTCTAACCTAAAAACTAAGGGGGGCTCGACGTTTTTCCAGAAAGAGTTCCGCTCCGCCGCCACCACCAGATTCCGCGATTCGGAACCAGAAACTCCGTTCTGGCACCCTGCCAGGACGGGGAATTGGAGGATATCATCGCCATCATCATTACCATCGCTTCTCCATCGACCATCCATGTTTCCCGCATCTATGAGTGAGTAATCCCCCACTGTAGGCTATGGGGATGGTAGGGATTGGATGAGATCGTTCATGTAATGGCATCAGATTGTTAGGGCATGGTGCCTAGTATCTACTATTAGTGCTTTTTGACTTTGTTGCAACTTGTTATGCTTAATGCTTGTCACTAGGGCCTGAGTGCCATGATTTCAGATCTGAACATGTTATTGATTCATTATGATAGTATTGTTTATGGTCTTACCTGCAAGTTGTATACACACGTTGTTGTCTGGAACCAAAGGCCCCGAAGTGACAGAAATCGGGATAACCAGAGGGAATGGCTTTTATGTGAGGATCACATGTGTTCACGGAGTGTTAATGCGTTGCTCCGGTGCTCTATTAAAAGAAGCACCTTAATTGCCAGTAGTTCCCTTGAGGCACCGCTGCAAACGGGCTGGCAAGACAAAAGATGTTGTGCAAGTTCTCATTGCAAGAACGTATGACTATATATAAAACACATGCCTAGGATTATTTAGTACTTGGATGCTTTATCTTATTTATCTGCAAATGCCCTATGTTCTGATTGCTATATGAATTGTCTTGTCCATGCAACGCCCGTCCATCCATCCCTATGCCTACCACACTCTAATCCTACTGTTTGCTGCAATTGTTACTACTGTCTTTACTTTTACTACTGCTATTACTTTACTATTGCTACTACAAAACTGTTGCTACTGATAAACTGTTGTGAGCAAGATTGTTTCTAGGTGCAGCTGAATTGACAACTAGTTGTTAAGGCTTATAAATATTCTTTGGCTCCCCTTGTGTCGAACCAATAAATTGGGTTTCACTTCCCTCGAAAATACTACAATACCACCCTATACTTGTGGGTCATCAAGACTATTTTCTGGCACCGTTGCCGGGGAGCATAGCTTTATTTATTAAGTCCACTTGGAATCATTATTGTTCGCTGCTATCCATCCATCATGGGTAAGTCTCGTGATGGCAAAGTCCCTATTTTACCATCCACTACAAGAAGAGGTATGCTTCTGAACACCTCTGTTGCTCTTGATTCACCGCCTGTTATGAGTAAGTTACTTACACCACCACATACACATACTACACATGCTGCTACTACTGCTGAATCTGAAACTTCTGATACTTATGATGCTGCTTCTACTATGCTTGATAAGAGTGGTTCATTAGGTCATATCCTAGATTGTAACATCCCAACATTAGAGCTTAGAAATAAGCTGAACACAGGTGTGTGCATTGCATTCTGCATAGAAAATCCGAATAATTTTCGCGCTTTTAAATAAAACTTGTCAAAGTGATTGAATCTTCTTTTAACTTGGTGGAAGTGAAGTAGATCATCAAGTTAAACTGCGATAAGTTTCGATGTGACCTTTGCTAAAACCTTATCGTTGGGTAATATAATTTGATCTAAGGGTAGATCAAATGTAATAAAACTAAGTCACAACACACTATTTGATAAGGAGTACTTGATCTTCCAGAGATCATTACATGGTATTCCCTACGACGACACAAGGATGAATACTTAATATTCTAAAGATGATATTAAGATATTATCTACCACAAACCTTGAATAGCATGTTAAGTACATAACTTAAGTAAAGAAACTTTATAATTAAATCTTGAAACACTTGTTTGCCATAGTTGTTCCTACCATGGGTATCATGGTAGTTCTTAAACTTACTCTTATTACAAATAGAGTGGAAAGAGAAGTGATCCAAGACCATCCATTACATACTCTTAGTGTCATGTAATAAAGGACAATCCTATTTAACCAAGTCCTAGTGTCAAGTGACCATCAGTGTTGAGTGATCAATTCTTGACCTAGAACTTATTGACTCATAACCTTTGACCTATTGTGTTGACCTTTAAAATACCTTAAGTAAATTAATCTAAAGGAAGAACTAGATAGGGTTGAGTGTACCATCATCAATGGAATGTGATCCTTAGTGGAGATCAAACCATTTGATGTTGGAGGAGTTAACTCATTCATGAGTTAACTAGAAGCAGTACCTAAACTCAAGGGTTGAGCTAGTAATTGAGGAGCTATGAGAAAGCTAGTAGTATTAGTACATTAGATAATAATCTTGTTAGGACAAGTGGATATAGACTTAGAATAAGCTTGCTTACCAAGATAAGTCTATAGAGAGACTAATACAAGTTTACTACTTAGTTAAGTATAGATCTTGATCAAACAATTAGAAGCCTAAGCTTTGTATGATCAAAGGATGGTGGTCATTATTCTCAAGTCCCTTGAGAATAGATGATTAGGTGTTGAAGAAGAGTTATGAATATACCAAGTTAGGTAAGTTCTAGGCTGAATCATTTAGCTTGATCATTAGAAGTCAAGCTAGAGTAAGATGAATTATTTGATTAGTTGTATGGAGTAGTAGGAGGCATAGTGGCTTAACCAAGTTAATATATGGACAGCTGGTATTATGGGAATAGTACTGTACCTATTTCAAAAGATTGATATCCTTTGTATGTATAGTAAGGATTGTAGTCTTGCAAACCTTGGAAGTAGTTGCAAGATGAAGTTAAGGAAGTTAATAGATGGAGTTAGCAGTAGCTACATTAATAGGTGCATCAATGGTAGTTAATTAAGAGAAGTTATATCCGAGGAGTAAGGATGGAGTAATATTTAAGTGGCATGACCATGTCATCATATGATGATGGATATGGTGGAGTCAGATGATTATCTTATTCAGGAAGATGTGATCTTTGTGAATAAGATAAGATAGATTTATAGAGTATATTTAGGAAAGGAATTCCTTATCTCAAGATATCCTTAGTGAGGTATTAAGGTAAGGATTCTTTAGAAGCCTTAACCAAGAATATATCAAGCCATGAGAAGACCCAGGTCTACTGTATTATTCAAGACCCTAGAATCAAATGGATAGTGAAACCATTTCCTATTCCAAAGTAACTATTGAACAATACCTCTTGGATAACTAAAGCTTCCAAGAGGTAATTAGAGAACCAAGTGAGTGTTTGATAAGCCTTGCAAAGTTGATTGTCTTAAACCCTAATAGAAATCTAGAATGATAGAATTATCATGATCACATTACTAAGTAATTCCAAGATCTTACTCTATGTGGAGATATCAAACTCACTCATGGATTTAGAAGTAGTATCCCTAAAACCTTGATCCTTGTCCCTATCTATAATAGAATATGGGTTATTAAATCTTCTCAAAACCTATATATCTATATTGTGTAAACCTTAGTATTTCTCTATTCATGATTGTTATTGATTCATCATTACCTAATTAAAAATATTCTATAGTAATTCTAAACTCTACAAACTAAGTAGAATTGGATTGGGTAAATCACCAAATATAGAGGACCATGAAACCTATATCACCCCATCATGAACCGCAAAGATTAATACTTTATTATGTATATAGATAAATCTTTCATAAAGATAAGTAGGAACAAGATTCTATATACATGAATATACATCTCAAACTAGTACCATTCAGATTGTCAAGTGAAATTAGAATCATATTTGTGAAATCTTACTAAAAAGAAACAAACTCTAAAACCCTAAATTTTATTTACTTTATTTAATCCTTCATATAGTTATGAACATTTCTTGTACAATAAGAAATCAGAAGAAGAGTGTCATACTTGCTTTATACAGTATTATTCTTGACTTATAAATTCTCTAGATATTTAAATTCCTGAAGAAATTCTAATTTAAAAGAATTTTGTAAAAGAAGAGAAAATAGAAAATGTAATTAAAAATGAAAAAGAGTAGAAGCAGCGCAGTTACTCGGCCCAAGGCCCATCTTCCTATTTCACGCCCGCGAGCGCTAGACAGCACAAATCGCTTACTCATCCATGGTCCAACATCAGCCCAGCATCAACCCATGTCATCTCCATCTCTCTCACTGTCACGTGGGACCCAAGGAGGACCGCGGGTTGAGACAAAGAATTGCTAGGGGGTTTTCTGAAAATTGTTGTCGCCGTCATCAACACGCACACAGACAACTATGTGTTCTCACCGATGACCGTCCGCCGCCATGAGGAAACTTCGACCATCACGATGCTCGCTGCTGCTTCCGAAGGAGGGGATAAGGACGCCCACACTCTCCTCTATCCACTCGTACCCATCTCACTCTCTCTCGCGCTCTCTCCTGCTTTTCCCCAAAATTGAAACCCTACCAACCGTCAGTAGTCGAAGCTCGCCGTCATTCCCAACCTCCTCTCGCCTAGATGAGGATCCTAGGAGATTCGCCTCGTCGCGCTGGTACTTCACCCTGAAGGAATCGTCCCCGCGTGGTTCCTACCGACGACACCGTCTGTTTCTTCTCTGACACTGACCGTCGTTGATTCCCGCCGCTACAACGCTCCTCTGACCTCGCCAGCACGCTCTTTAGCTTCGTGGTGAGCTACTGGTCCTCACAGACCTATTCAATCCTTCTCTCTCACAGTGAATCGCCGTCCCACCGTCTGCCCGACACTGCCGCCGCTGTCCGTCGTTGGTGACCGCTCTCCCATGACCATTCTGGAGCGGCGCCACCACTATTAGGATCGCCTCACACTCCTCTGTCCAACGCAGCCACTTCCGCGTGCTCGCGCGCTCTCGATCGAGAGATCGATCAGCGACCTGGGAGGATCACCCATGGGTGATGTCAGCATGACATCATGCTGATGTCATAAGCCCTTTTTATTATTTGATTTATTATTTATGAATATGATGTGGCGAGTGACCCCACCTGTCTGTGACTCTAGGGTAGGTTCAGTTGGGTGTAAAAATGTATTTGCCTCACGTGGTAGATGACTTGGCCACAAGCCCACATGTCTGTGACTCAGACTAGGCTCAGGTTAGGTATAAAAGGACAATTCTTGTTCAGAAAATTCGATTATAAATCTTTTTCAGGAATTAATAAAATGAATAAATCTTTTAAATTCAATATCTTTTGTTTTATAATTTAGAAAAATATATATTATATATCAAAATGTTCAGTAAACTAAATTCTATATTATAAACCTATTATCACATTTTATTTTCCAACTTCAATAATATAATTAGTAAATAAACTATTTGGGATAAATCTTTTATAAGGTTTTTATTATTTAAAATCCATAAAAAATATGTATAATATATCAAAAATCATAGAAAAACAAAATAAAACTTATAAACTTGTCTCAATTATTTTTATATCTCTTAACTAATATTTATTATTTATTAAGTGTTTATAAAGTGATAAAATTTGTAAAAATCATATCTTATTGTTTAAAAATCACAAAAGTACTTATAATATACCAAAATGATCACAAAAATGAAATCCACATACTAAAAATATCAACTCTCACTTTTGAAGAAAAATAAAAGGTAAAGGTATATCAAATCTTATTTTAAACCTTTTCTTTTATTATAATTCCTTAAAAATACATAAAAGTTTACTATTACCTTTAGTATTATTTGTTTGAAGTCTAAAAATGTAATAACAAGTCAATTAATGTTTAAGTGAAGTTAAAATAGGTCAAACCAGTTTAAAATGTATTTACTAAAACTACCATTTCAAATTAAATAAGTTTTACTCTCCAAAAGTATTTTATTAATCGAAAATCAACAATACTAGTTATTTTCTACGTTAGTACTTATAAGTAATAAGAAAACCTTATAGTGTTAGCCTTAAGTTTAAATACTTTTTACTTTGTAAAGTAATGTTTTCCTCAAAAGTTATTCTTTTAAGGAACATTAAAGGTGATACTTGAACACTTCTTTAAAAGCTCTAATTGATTCTTAATCTTGTTTAGGAAATATTTTAGATACCATGATCCATTGGAATGCTTTAGTATTGTATACTGCTTGTTGTATTTACTTATTGTTTCACACACACTCTCACCAGCCTTAGTAAGAAGAACAAGTGTGAAACTGAGATAAAAGTGCAACACATTCCTAAGAACTCATCACAAACTCCAAACCCTAGATCAATTACGACTATTCCAGGGATTCGTGTTTACCAAATTGCATTACATTACTTATGCATTGTTGCATCTTGCTTCTTTAAACATTAGTCCTTACCGGACCAATGATGCTGTTTACAGAATTTGGATCTTCTATTACTCCAAAGACCGTGAGTGCATAATCTTGCAATCACAAAAGGCAAGTTCACAACTTGCTCATGTCCTTTGATTATTTTCTATGCTTGTAACTCAACTGTGTCATCACCTGCATTTCAAAAGGGTCGAAAACACTATTTTCACAATTAACTGGAAATATTGGTTACTGATCCAGGGTGATCAGCTAATCTATAATAACTGGCAATGGAAACGCCATTGTACAATAATGTATCATCTAGGACTTAACAACCAATGTCGCCAGTGATTCTAGCGCCAATATCATGCGTCAACCATGAGATTTGGAATGGGACGGAGAAGTCCGCCGTATCTTCTTCCTTACATATGGAGGCAAGATGACCTTATCGTGAAGTTGGGATTCCTGGTATGGATCCAACATATGGGTGGGCACTCTTAGGCCCCATGATTTTGGTGTCTAGATTATTTATGAGTGGCTGCTGGACGTATAATCGGGCCTTTTATGGAGCTTACCAGGGGCATCACCACTTCATAGAGTCTTCGGGAACTCACTAGGGTTATAGCTTGCCCTAGTTAGAGGCTTAACGGAGGTGTAGTCAGCCCCGGAGGATCGTGCAGACATATGGGGTCGCGGAGAGGGCAGTGACTGGCTTGGATCTTAGACTGGGCCCCACACCAAGGAAGTGTGGACGAGAATGCAACTCGGTTGTGCAACAAAGCTAAGGTCTCTTGTGGGAAAAGTGACGCACCTCTACAGAGTGTAAGAATTGTGACATGTTAGTCCCTATTCTAGGAAGGAGCTATGAACGAGGCAGGAAAGGAACTCCATGAAGTTCTAGTCAACCTGTGAAGGCTGTCGGACATAGATTCAGAATAAAAGCAACCTTTGAAGAAATGTTTACGAAAGCCTGCATTGCCTACGACCTATGGTCTGTGGCTATAGAGATAGTGCATCATACACTCGTTTTTAGTGAACTTGCTGAGTACGCTCATACTCAACCATACCTTCTTAACCCTTGCTAGGTTCTAAGCCATTGAAGACGACGTCAACATCAATTTATGCTCAAGAAACCATCATCAACAACTCAAGTTCTTCAATAAAGTCAATGAAGTCAACATATGCATCAGCTAAAGTGAAGATAAAGTGTCGGTTTAGATAGGAGTATATTCTCTAGCCATAAAACCTATTTCTGTAGAGAATTGCAATAGTAGAAATGGCAAGCCAAATAGTTTAGATGCTAGTCTTAGTTACTAGATATTTCTGAGTTATTATTTCTGGTTCTTCCTATAAGAAGTTCTTTCTCTCTCTTTAACCTAGAGTGTTCTCTAGATCTTTTGTAAAGAGTCAAGTTGTAATCTATAGTCATGTCTTGGACCTGCTGTGTTTCTGTTGTACCACTCTGAGGGATGTAATACTAGTGAATTATGTTTCATTGATGTTATGTTAACGACTATAGTGTACTACATCATGAAGTGGTATGCTGGGTCACCGCAGCTGGTATCAAAGCATATGCTTTGACCTTAGGATTAAAACCCTTTTAGGAAGATCTGTAGGTTGGATAGTAACTATAGGAGCCATCTTATCTAAACCAAGAATTGTGATGGATATCCACTTGAGGATAATCTTGTCACACTTAAGTTGGATGTTCTTATCATCTTTCTTAAGAATTAATTGTATGTATTCTCTAGAGAAATGTCATTTTTGTATTGATCTAAATAGGTGTAACACCACTAAGATATCTTAAGTAAGTTGAAATATCAAATAAGATTAGGACTAAGATTAGTATATCATGTGGAGTAGTATTACTGATGGAGTCTATATTTAGAATCCATGGGAAGTAGCAGAATCTTATCACTAGTAGACACCACCATATCACTTAAGCTAGACCATTAGGGTATGTATAGATACAAATGGAAGTAAATCATGTGGCATCCACTTGATAATTCCATGTGATGGAGTATAATTTTGTAAAGAATCATTAATAGTAAGCTAAGAAGAAGAGTCGTCATGGTGAGATGAGCTCTTTAATCATGATGGCGAGGTAAATCTTGACAAGTTCGTGGTGACAATAGCTCTGAGACCATGATAATTCTGTAATTAGGACCAATACTTAGTAAATAATCCTGTAGTAACAGTAAGTAAAGAACAGTGTAGGTCTATGATCGAAGTCATATGTGTATTATGTTACTTTTTGAATTAAGGTAGTAACTACAATTTTATTAGTAGTTATGAGAGATTATGCGAGGATAGTTTATGATAGAATGGTAATTTGGTAGTATTTAGTAGACCCGAAAGAAAGGTAAGTGGTTAGTCAGAACCAAAGTGAGACCACTTTGCTCAAAATTATCCTGTTGCACCTGAGCAATTTGGGTAAATATTGAGACAAAGAGTAGTTTAACCCTTAAGTGGTAAGTATCACGGTGTAAACCTATAATAGGAGGTGTCATATACAACACAGCTAAGCCTGAATTCTAGAGGTATTATACTCAACTATTATATTCCGGGCTTAGAATGATGTGTGTTATATGAACCACACTTGGATTTCTGGTTTTTATTGCATCTTCTTGATTGACTAGATCTGTGCATGAAGTTTGACTTGATGTGCAAATGCATGTTGCATCACAAAGTTACTATTTGATGTTATAGACCTAGATAGAAAAGGGAATTCGTGTAAGGGAGGGACGAGTTCCGAAGTTCAAGATGAAGATTTGCACGAAGAAGGAAGCCAAATATAAGGAGTATCAATACTATTTTGAAGGATGGATCAATCCCAACTCACTATGAGCTGGCAATGAGAAGGATTATTAGTGTAGAAAAGGTGTGGAGCAACATAAAGGAATGAACTTAAAGTTCACTTAAGATAGGTGATGTTGCTAAGAAGCTAATGAAGTAGTTGTACCTAGTTCATGGAAGTATCATGAATAAGTGCAAAGAAGAACTCTTGGAATAAGGGTGGTATTTAAGCTCTGACAACTCGGAGAGAATGCCAATAGTAAGTCAAGAACCTATAGGGTAATTCGTACACCTAGGAGGAACCGCAGCTGGTATCCGTAGTTGGTATCCGTAGCTGGTATCCTAGCGGTGTAGTGAATTAGGTCATCTTTATATACAGGGGCGGAGCCAAGGGGGGCTAGCAGGGGATAGACACCCCCAACCATTCGCCACCCTCAACTCACCAGTCCAGTACACGTAGAAGTATTTATAATATACACGTAATAATTTCTTGATTAGTAGCAGTCTGTGACAATTTTTGGAAGTCCAATTGAATAAATGGCGTGTATGCCCAAGTTTAAATAGGTCATTGTATCTTGAAGTTGTACATTGTTTTTACCTACACCAACGGTCCATCCGGCAGGTAACACAAATAGTCTATCTGGCCATCTCTCATAGTATATCAGATTGATCGAAGCATCCGATGCTAGGGCTCATAGCGCTCGCCATCCGCCGGCACTACCATGGTGCTATTCCCTCCGGCTCCTTTTGATCATCCGTAGAGAGCCGCTAGCACTGCCATGGTGCTATTCGCTCCGGCTCCTTTTGATCATCCGTAGAGAGCCGCTAGCACTACCATGGTGCTATTCGCTCCGGCTCCTGTTGATCATGTGTAGACAGCCGCCTACCGCCATGTGGAGTTGTGCAATTGAGTCCAACATACGACAGATCCCCGTACATATATATCTTTCTCGGATTTCTTTATAAAGCACTCGGTTCTAATTTCTAAAGCCACACCAAAGAATTCACACTATTTAAATGACATCGAGTATAGATTACAACCTACTAATAATTTGGTTAGTTATTAGTCCATGCATTTTCTTATGAGACAATTGATTTTCAGGTTTCACATACTAGTTTAACTCCCCATGTCTTATCCTTGAACTAGTCGTGCCATAGTGAAATTGTAGATTTTTTAGTAATTAAATCTATCTTTATATAAAGTTGTTAGCCTAATGTAAACACTAAAAAACCTTTTTATAGACCTATTTTTTATGTTTCATGTGCTCCAAATTTTCTTCGTCCCCCTCAAGGTAGAATCCTGGCTTCGCCCCTGTTTATATAGTTTAAAGAGTATAAAATTTGGCCTAAGTTAAGTTAGACTTAAGGAAGTATAAAATTGAAGATCGTCTTTCGATACGCTTCGTGAGATCGGGCTTACCAAAGAGAAAATGTCCAAAAGGTTAGAAGTAATACAAATAATGTTGGAAGATTCATCTCGGAGATCCACAACTATGTGGGTGTACCGTAGATTCTTTCGTGAGACCTTATAGAGATAAAGTATGAGTTAGACAAAGACCAATATCCTTACTATTGAGTTAAAGGGTATTATACATGAAGTTTAGAGACCATTAGGAAACCCCAAGGGGGAGAGTAAACAATAAACATTGAAGTGTTGTTGTCTAATTTTCTGACTAAAGGTTGGAGAAGTACAAAATTATGGTGAGATTAAGCCTTATTCTCATAAGGTTATAAGAAATTGTTTGTATAAGAGTACTCTCAAGAGTATGTCTAGATGAATGATCGAAGTAGACATAACTGCTTAACCCTAGTGGACTAGTTATAAAGGGGAAACAACTGGTAAGTTTTCCTTGAGAGGAGAGCCTACCAAAATAAGTCCAGTGTATAGTAGTAGGAAAGTCTGATTGGAATGGACTAAATGTGTCCTAAACCAATTCTAAATAGAAGTATAAGGCCGTAATCCAAGAAATTATGGTAAAAGAATCCATAGGATAACTTAGAAGTGATAGTGGATATTGTAAAAAATGAAGAGGATTCAAGGAAAAAGATTTGGATACTGGATATCACAATTATCCCCAATTATGATCACTATGGATTTGAGAAATGGTGTGATCAATACAAGTCAATACCTCATTCCAAAAAGCAAGAGTACGAACTTCGGGGACGAAGTTTACTTTAAGAGGGAGAGTCTGTAACATCCCAACATTAGAGCTTAGAAATAAGCTTAACACAGGTGTGTCCATTGCATTCATGCATAGAAAATCCGAATAATTTTCGCCCGTTTAAATAGAACTTGTCAAAGTGATTGAAGCTTCTTTTAACTTGGTGGAAGTGAAGTAGATCATCAAGTTAAACTGCGATAAGTTTCAATGTGACCTTTGCTAAAACCTTATCGTTGGGTAATATAATTTGATCTAAGGGTAGATCAAATGTAATAAAACGAAGTCACAACACACTATTTAATAAGGAGTACTTGATCTTCCAGAGATCATTACATGGTATTCCCTACCACAACTCAAGGATGAATACTTAATATTCTAAAGATGATATTAAGATATTATCTACCACAAACCTTGAATAGCAAGTTAAGTACATAACTTAAGTAAGGAAACTTTATAATTAAATCTTGAAACACTTGTTTGCCATAGTTGTTCCTACCATGGGTATCATGGTAGTTCTTAAACTTACTCTTATTACAAATAGAGTGGAAAGAGAAGTGATCCAAGACCATCCATTACATACTCTTAGTGTCATGTAATATAGGACAATCCTATTTAACCAAGTCCTAGTGTCAAGTGACCATCAGTGTTGAGTGATCAATTCTTGACCTAGAACTTATTGACTCATAGCCTTTGACCTATTGTATTGACCTTTCAAATACCTTAAGTAAATTAATCTAAAGGAAGAACTAGATAGGGTTGAGTGTACCATCATCAATGGAATGTGATCCTTAGTGGAGATCAAACCATTTGATGTTGGAGGAGTTAACTCATTCATGAGTTAACTAGAAGCAGTACCTAAACTCGAGGGTTGAGCTAGTAATTGAGGAGCTATGAGAAAGCTAGTAGTATTAGTACATTAGATAATAATCTTGTTATGACAAGTGGGTATAGACTTAGAATAAGCTTTCTTAACAAGATAAGTCTATAGAGAGACTGATACAAGTTTACTACTTAGTTAAGTATAGATCTTGATCAAACAATTAGAAGCCTAAGCTTTGTATGATCAAAGGATGGTGGTCATTATTCTCAAGTCCCTTGAGAATAGATGATTAGGTGTTGAAGAAGAGTTATGAATATACCAAGTTAGGCAAGTTCTAGTAAGCTGAATCATCTAGCTTGATCATTAGAAGTCAAGCTAGAGTAAGATGAAGTATTTGATTAGTTGTATGGAGTAGTTGGAGGCATAGTGGCTTAACCAAGTTAATACAAGGACAACTGGTATTATGGGAGTAGTACTATACCTATTTCAAAGGATTGATATCCTTTGTATGTATAATAAGGATTGTAGTCTTGCAAACCTTGGAAGTAGTTGCAAGATGAAGTTAAGGAAGTTAATAGATGGAGTTAGCACTAGCTACATTGATAGGTGCATCAATGGCAGTTAATTAAAAGAATTTATATACGAGGAGTAAGGATGGAGTAATGTTTAAGTGGCATGACCATGTCATCATATGATGATGGACATGGTGGAGTCAGATGATTATCTTATTCAAGAAGATGTGATCTTTGTGAATAAAACAAGAGAGATTTATAGAGTATATTTAGGAAAGAAATTCCTTATCTCAAGAAATCCCGAGTGAGGTATTAAGGTAAGGATTCTTTAGAAGCCTTAACCAAGAATATATTAAGCCATGACAAGACCCAGGTCTACTGTATTATTCAAGACCCTAGAATCAAATGGATAGTGAAACCATTTCCTATTCCAAAGTAACTATTGAACAATACCTATTGGACAACTAAAGCTTCCAAGAGGTAATTAGAGAACCAAGTAAGTGTTTGATAAGCCTTGCCAAGTTGATTGTCTTAAACCCTAATAGAAATCTAGAATGATAGAATTATCATGATCACATTACTAAGTAATTCCAAGATCTTACTCTATGTGGAGATATCAAACTCACTCATGGATTTAGAAGTAGTATCCCTAAAACCTTGATCCTTGTCCCTATCTATAATTTAATATGGGTTATTAAATCTTCTCAAAACTTATATATCTATATTGTGTAAACCTTAGTGTTTCTCTATTCATGATTGTTATTGATTCTTCATTACCTAATTAAAAATGTTCTGTAGTAATTCTAAACTCTACAAACTAAGTAGAATTCGATTGGGTAAATCACCAAATATAGAGGACCATGAAACCTATATCACCCCATCATGAACCACAAAGATTAACACTTTATTATGTATATAGATAAATCTTTCATAAAGATAAGTAGGAACAAGATTCTATATACATGAATACACATCTCAAACTAGTACCATTCATATTGTCAAGTGAAATCAGAATCATATTTGTGAAATCTTACTAAAAAGAATCAAACCCTAAAACCCTAAATTTTATTTACTTTATTTAATCCTTCATATAGTTATGAACATTTCTTGTACAATAAGGAATCAGGAGAAGAGAGTCATACTTGCTTTATACAGTATTATTCCTGACTTATAAATTCTCTGGATATTTAAATCCCTGAAGAAATTCTAATTTAAAAGAATTTTGTAAAAGAAGAGAAAACAGAAAATGTAATTAAAATGGAAAAAGAGTAGAAGCAGCGCAGTTACTTGGCCCAAGGCCCATCTTAAGATTTCACACCCGCGAGCGGCAGGCAGCACAAATCGCTTACTCATCCATGGCCCAACATCAGCCCAGCACCAACCCAGGTCATCTCCATCTCTCTCACTATCACGTGGGACACGAGGAGGACCGCGGGTTGAGACAAAGAATTGCTAGGGGGTTTTCTGAAAATTGTCATCATCGTCATCAACACGCACACAGGCAGCTGCGTGTGCTCGCCGCTGCTTCTAGAGGAGGGGATAAGGACGCCCACACTCTCCTCTATCCACTCGTATCCATCTCTCTCTCTCGCGCTCTCTCCTGCTTTTCCCCAAAACCGAAACCCTAGCCACCGTCGGTAGTCGAAGCTCGCTGTCATTCCCAACCTCCTCTCACCCAGATGAGGATCCTAGGAGATTCGCCTCGTCGTGCTGGTACTTCACCCCGAAGGAATCGTCCCCGCGTGGTTCCTACCGACGATGCCGTCCGTTTCTTTTCCGACACCGACCGTCGTCCATTCCCGCCGCTGTAATGCTCCTCCGACCTCGCCAGCATGCTCTTCAGCTTCGTGGTGAGCTACTGGTCCTCACGGACCTATTCAAGCCTTCTCTCTCGCAGTGAATCGCCGTCCCACCATCTGCCTGACACTGCCGCTGCTGTTCGTCGTCGGTGACCGTTCTCCGGTCACAATTCCGGAGCGGCGCCACCACTATTAGGATCGCCTAACACTCCTATGTCCAACGCACTACTAGGAAACTACCCATCTATGGCGCATGGAAATTGGACTTCTGTGGCGCATATCCTAGTCGCCACTGTTACCTCGCCACTGATAACTACTTCCTGTGGCGCATATGGATATGCACCACAGAAGTCCCAGACTTCTATGGCGCATTTCTTCTTATGCGCCACAGGAAGAACTTCTGTGGCACATTTACATATATGCGCCACAGAAAGCCCATGCGCCACTAACTATATTTTTATATGCGCCACTGATTGCGTAACACGTATTTGAAGTAAAATACTTTCCTGGTGTATAATCAGGTATTTATATAGGATTTATCCAGATGAGTATAAAATACATTGCACAAGTAGTAGATGCATGAAAACTGACATATATATAATACAAACACTTAGAGCCCGATCGAGATACATATATAGTGTCAAGTGCCAAATTTTTACACAAGCGCCGAATACAAAGTTCATATCATCTCACATTACAAATATGAAGTGGCCACCGCTGCCTACACTAGGATCAAATAGAATACAACAGTGATGATGGTGAGCAAGAGCATTAGCCCGACCAATATCTTCATCCGGTTCTTCTTCCACAAGTGGTTCCTCCACTTGGCTATCGCCTCCTCTCTTGTCGCGTATCCTTTGTAGATGTTGCCGCTGAACTTGTTCACTTGTTTGTGGCAATCCTCCTACTCCTCGTAGACTCCTGGAACCCTACCCATGTACACCACATACCACCTCGTCGCCATCTCTATAGACGACAAGGCATATTAGTAAAAATACAATGAAAAGAATGAATAAAGGGTTCACATCCATATATATATATATGTTCATAGAATATAAAACAAAGGATCCATAAACCTAAAAGTTAGATCATCATAGAAGCAATAAGTTCAACGACAGCATGACCACAAGGTAGTTTAAGTCTAACAACAATGACCGTTTCGACCACGAGATAGTAAAGTTTATGACACACACACACACTAATACAGCAGGCGTCCATCAAGAATATACACACACTAGATCATGCTAGAGGCACACATCGATCATGATGAAGACTTCCTCTTCTAGCACGGCTTCGGGAACGGTAGATACCCCTCTTTCGTCATCCACGTCCTTGTGTCACCCTGCTTACGGAGGCGTTCTTCGATCCCCCTCTTACTCAACCCTCTAGCTTGTTGTAGGGCACCGCCCCTTGTGTTGCCATCTTCAATGATGATTTACGACAACTTCATCTGAATGCGATGGAAGTCTTCTCTAAGATCAGCATCGTCAATTTTTGCCAAAGTTTCGGCCCATCCTTGGAGACTAGATGGCAGCGTTTGGTTATGGCAATCCCGAACATAGACTTTAAGGTGATGGAGGACGTAGAAGGCCTCCTTGGCACCAGCAGTCGACTGCTTGATGCAGGGGAAGTCGAGAACGTGCTTGAACACGTGTTTGCCATCCTTGATATATTCCCCCTATCTACGAAGGTGCATCCCTTATTGGTGTAGCCCTCGAGAGCCTCATTGAGAACACCCCTTATTCTAGTGTAGTCTTTCTTCTTCGTCAAACTCCCCGAGTCGAAATACGTGGCTAGCGAATACCTCGGGGCAAGGAGGATGAGTGTGCAGTATTTGTCTCTGCGCAACACAATTGGAACACAATGTTGGAAAAAGAGCAAAGGAAAGAAATCTAAAAGAAATGCATAAGTTACGGTGACGATGAGCGTGTGTGTACTTACTCGGGAAAGAAAGGCAAAAGAAGTGTGCCCTTCCTCTTGTTGTCCACCATGAACTTCTCGAGGTACGCCGTCGCCTTGGTCCGTGTCTCTGATCCTTCGACCAACTGGCTGTCCCGCATGTAGTACGGATCCACTATCACGATTTCTGGATACTTTTTCTCTTGATCATGAGCGCCAGATTGAGCGCGTATAGGCGGACCAAGTTATACCAGCCGTTTCGTGAGAAACAGCTTCAATATGTCCTCGAACTCTATGAAGAATATATCCACGGGGGGTTCATCAACGAAGCCCACGTCCAATGGCACCTTGGCCGTGAAAACCGGGTAATTTGGATAGTCCTCTTTAAGAAGGAGGGCCTCTAGTGTCTTGACACCCTCGTGCAAAGTTAACACGGCTCCAACCGCAATGTGGATCATATCCGGAGTCAATATCGGATCACCAGCTACATGCACTCTGGCAAGCCAAATTGTGTGGATGGTACGACAACGGCGTCCTGACCCCGGATCCTCTTCGGAAGAGGCTGGCTCGCACCCTTCTTATTATTATTACCTCTCTTCCTGTAGTGCTTCTTCTTCACAACAGTGTCAGCCACTGCCATCTGCTCATCAGTTGCCTTTTGGAGTGTGTTGGGGCTGAAAACCAATCCCGGTTTCTCTTGTGGTGGATCGGCGGCCAGAGGCGTCTCTTGAGAAAGACCATGGAAGACCAGGCGCTGCGTGCATGTATTGGGCCGACCAGCTTGATGGTCATCGCGAGCTGCGAAGGGTTCTTCATCCATAGAAGGCATATACAATCCTTTGGCGGCACCGGTGTTGATGAAGTCGTCAATGCTGACCAATTCATCATCATATTCATGGGTGCCATCATGTCGTGGTGGTAGCAGGAGCGACGGCGGTTGCGGCACAACGTCTTTGCCATGTGGCGGTGCACACGCTGCCAAGAGTTGATGGTGACGGCTGGTGGTGGCGACAACGGTGGCTACTGGCTTCCAAGGTGGTGGTCGGGCGATGATCGGTCGAGAGGTGGCACCGGTACTCCCCCCTGCAAGACGAATCTGGGTCTTCGGCCATCTCAAGGGCCAGTTGTAGCATTCCCCAAGGGTCTTGTGTTCGTCGGCTCCCTGAGGTTGAAAGGGGGTTCCATGTCGTCGCACCCTGGCAACACCCGAGCCAACCTGACCCTCATCACGTCATCATCCATTGGATTGTTGTGCATCGTGCGGCTCGCCGGTTGTATAAGAGTGCCCTTGGCAACATCCTTCAACTCACCGCCGACATCTTTAAGCAGGAGTACACAAGAAGTGTCCTGAGGCAAAAACATGTTGTTGGGCGTCATGAGATGGCAACAGTCATGCATCAAAGGCATAAAGGAGATGATGTGCACTAACTAATTAGTTACCTTGGTGATGGCATGGATCTCGGCTTATGTAGAGACACAGCAGATGCCGGCGGCCGGCCTACCATCATCTGCAATCTCCCGCTCGGGTGCCTCACGAAGCACCACCACCGTCGGCTGTGCCTTATTGGTATCTTTGGCGGGAGGGGGCGTCGGTGTGACCAAAATGAGGGGCTGCGTCCCGACGTTGACGGCCGGCGGGGTCACCAGGTCCGGCGACACGGTAACATTGATGCTCGAGTTGCTGCCGCTTAAACTGGGCAGATGTATCGGCCCCTGTCGACCTCCCGCATTCCATGCAGTAAGCCCCTCAAAAAATTCAGGGGGGATCATCGAGCGGAGCTTCTCTTCCACTAACTTGTCCACCGTTTTTTGGTCCACCGCCTTCTCCTCCATTGTCTGGACCTTCATCTTCAGCTCTTCAACAACGGCTTTATCCTGGTTCTTCCTCTCCCTTCTTTTCTTGGCGTCCTCTTTGTAGAACTCCTTGAACTTCATGCTCGTACCGAAGCCGGACACACGGCCAGCTGAGGACGGCGGCAACCCCTTGTCCCTCTTCTTGTAAGCATTGGTCGCCCTGTTGAAAACCATGTCCCACGGCTCCGTCGAATCCTAGAACGGCTCTGTGGCAGTAGCGTTCAGTTCCTCCTCCTGCAGAGACAAGGAAAGGTGAACCCATTTAGATTCTTGGCTTCATTATCTTAATTAGAACGCAATAGACTTGAGATCAGCGATAAATTCCTTACCAGATTCTTCTCGAATTCCTTCACCTCCGGATCGTCGGTGATGAACTCCCCTATTTCCTTGTCCAGGTAGTAGCGGGCCCGAACAAATTGCCTAAGCTGCAAGTCCGTGATTTTAAGCCAAGGGTTGTCTTTACCGAGGCGTTCAAGCTCGGCATCCTCCTTGTCCCAAATGGTCTGTTTCCCCCTGTAACCGCCGCTTCCAAGGTGGTGGTTACCTATGTTCTGTTCCCGCATACTCCTTATCCATTGAGTCCATTTTATAGCATCAGCGGTAGCTATATCCGCCTTGAATATCCTAAACTCCTCTTCGTCGAGCATCGGATTTTTCTTACTAATAACCTCCCAGCTTTCACCTTTGTCAATGCTATTCTTCACCCGGGTTTTCCAGCTGCTCAAGGCATTGCTCATCTTTGTGAGGGCTAGTCTGTTCACCGGGTTCTTATTTCTCTCGAGGTTTCTAAACTGCTCTGGGAATCTATATCGCTTGTGAAGCTTCTTAAGGAGGTTATCGACCAAAGCTGCATGGTCAGCATGTCTGATGTACTCCGTGTTGATCGACATGCTTTCCCGGACGATGCACCCGAGTTGTAGGCCGTACCCTTTAGCAATCGCCTCTGGCGCAATGGGTTGGCCACTTTATGTGACCTTAGTGAACTCATCGCAGACGGTGGCGAGCACTAGCACCTTCCACTCCTTCTGTTCCTTCTTCTTCTTCTTATTCTTCTTCTTCTGAGAAGCGGCCGGGTTGCCTCTACCGCCATCCGTCCTCTCGCCGCCATCGGTGCGGGCGCCGCCATCGGTGGTGTCATCCTCTTTGCCGCCGCCTTCACTAGTTTCATCGTAGTCGTCTTCGTCCCCCTCGTAATCAGGATCTCCACCCTCATTGGCCCCAGAAGCTCTGCCGACGGTCGCCTCCTCCTCCGGTGGTGGTGTCATCCTCATCGCCTCCTCCTCCTCCTCCTGTTGGGACCCCTGCTAGAATGACTGGTTGGCATGTCTAGCTTGTTCTTCGACGCTGATCATGTGCTTAGAAGGGACATACTCCTTGTTGCCCGACATGTTTGCACTACTCTATTTAAAAGAGGCAAAATGTTAGCACAAATCTCGGCCGAAAAATTCGGCATGACCTTTGCTAATTTTTGGACCTAGGAGTGCCCATTTCTCAACCGAAACGGAAGTGAATCGACACTTCGGGAGAAATGGGCAACTCAAATGAAATCCCTGCAACATTCACACACAAGAAAATAGCCCCATCCACAACCCCATTCACAGACCCCATCCACAGCCCCATCGAATCAAATAGCACCATATAGTACCAAATAATCCCACCATATAATCCCAGCACCATATAGTACCAAATAATCACAGCACCATATAGTACCAAATAATCCCAGCCCATATATACCAAATAAAAGGGAAATTTCAGCCAAACCTGAAGCATACAGAACATAATATAACCTGAAACATTATTGGCAGAGGAAAAATGCCAATAAAACTTCTTATGTTGCACCTGGTATTAGCAGAACCAATACCAAGAGTGGTGACAGCAGAATACAAAGATAAGAACTATAAACAACAGATATATTCTGTAACCGAGGATAAGCTTGGTAATTAACTTCAGGAAACTTCATGCAAATATATTGCTTCTCAGATAATAAGACTATAAACAACAGAAATCTCAAAGATGATTATTTATGGACACATGCTTCCAATTGCTGAAACTGAAATCTTGTATAAGTTACTAACGAAAAGGTCAGTATTCTTCTTTAAAGATAATACTTAATATTACATGAGCAGAAAGATGGATGAATGGCCGAGAGCTAATATATTAAGTACCTATGTATAATTATGCCAAGTGTATATTAAGTACCTATGTATTACATGAGCAGAAACATGCACACTCCACCACTCGAAACGACTGATGAATTTAAAGGCAATTAACAGTGACACAAAAGCAGTTTAAGTGTCCATGTTGCACAAGGAAAAAACCTTTACTACTACTTAAGTACCTCATCAATAGATTTCATAAGCAATGCATCTCAAGAGAGAATAATGCATAATTAAATATTTTGTGCAGTACAAGATATAAGTATACTCAAATTGGGCTAATTTGTACATGCATGGGCAGTTCCCACTTGCCACTGAGCAGAGAAGTGAAGAACTAGCTAGGACACACACATACACATGCATATGGAAAAGAAAAAAGTGGATATGTACCTAGATAGTAATACTGGATATTCAGTAGCATACATTTGTTAGTCAATGCAAATTGGGGCCTCTATGGATGAAATACACCAGGAATCCATTAGAGGTCCATAGTAGCAACGACCAGCCTCCAATTCCTTAATTATCAGAAATTACAATATCACCATTTCTTCAGGTATTTATTCTCAGAATAATCACTGTTGGGTCACGGTGTAGCTACGGTAGTCTGAAGAAAGTGTTTAATAGCACTACTTATTCAACGTTAGGCATGGTTATGCGTACTAAAATGATATGATTATGGGTGTATATATATATAAGCTACTGGCAGTTGATAATAATAATAATAGCATAAGTGCTAGCAGAAAGGCATAACCTCTGTTGAATATGCAAAGTGTGTACTGTAAATTAGGAGTTGTGAATCTGATCAAGTCGATGGTCAAGTGCTTTACTAGTACACTATATATAAGAGAATTTCAGTGTTATCATCTTTCAGAATGGTGCTGCTTATAATGTCAAGGTGAAAGGGACCGGCGGCCTGAAGTTAACTTGATTGCGAGACACCACTAGGTTGGGTCCTTGAACTCTAAATCATGAACTAGAAGATGAATCTACAAACGAAGGCCTCAGCCATGGGGTGAAGGGGAAAAGAAGAGAGTGGGAAGTGTACGTGCGGATGGGGAGGTCTTCGTCGACGAGGGTAGCGGTGGTGCTCCTGCGGTGGTCGTCCTAGGTCGTAGGCAAGGCGGGGCGGGCCTCCTCCTCCACGGGCTCCGGAGCGGCGGTGGCGGGCCTCCTCCTCCTAGGTCTCTAGGAGCAGCAGTGGTGGGGCGGGGCGGGCCTCCTCCTCCACGACGGCTCTCCTCCTCCACGGGCTCTCCTCCACGGCGGCTTCGGTGGCAAGGGCGATTAGCTAGGGTTTGCGCGCGGGCGAGATGAGGGAAAGAAATGGAGAAGGTAGCAGGGGAGGCCGAACCGTTTATTTGGCTAAGTGTGAAAGTTCTGTGGTGCATTCCTCTAAAATGCGCCACTAAACTTACAACTTCTATGGCGCATTACTATGATATGCGCCAGAAAACTTTTGGCCATAGTCCAAAACGAAACGGCATCGTAGTTTGACAAGATCAGCTACATGTCCTAGTGGTCTTGCTCGCCAGCTTTCAACCTGGGTCAGCCAGGTTCAAATCCTGGCTGTCTCAGACTTTGTTTCCTTTAAAAAAATATTTTATTTATTCAAAAAAAGCAAGAACCTATACACACATATGCAAATTTATTCAAAAAAGCAAGAACATGTACACATGCATACTTATCAAAAAAACCGCCCGAATCATATATATATGTGCTCGTCACACACAAATGTGAATTTGTATACCCACACGAATATCACGTGTATGTTTTAGCCTCTAACTAATATATATTTGTGAGCACACATGTGAATTAATACACAAAAAAGTCACACTAATATCACATTATACCCACACGAATTAATACACCAAAAGGTCACATAATTGCTAGTGTCTCTTCACAATCTTCTTGCCCTTTTTCGTCGCGGTTGAATATTTTAGTCCGTGCACTTTGAGATTTCTTCTTGTGAATGGACAACCTTTAGTAGGCAGTGTGGTCTTCCTTCTTACTTTAGTAGTAGTAGGCATGTCGAAGTACTTGTCAAATACCTCTTCGATCTTCGGGTCGCCGTTTTTGTCGAAGTTTTGCTCGTTGGCGGCTCCTTCCATTCCGATGATGCTCCTCTTGCCCCTCCTAACTACAACACGGTTGGGCTTTGACGGTCGGTAATAAAAAAGCATTGATCAACTTGGCTAGCGAGTACCCAAGGCTCATTTTTTGCGGAGGCGTTCTTTGTTGATTTGGCATCTGGTATAACCATTGTGGTGAAATAGCGGCCTTCTTTTTCCATGTTCTTGGCCCATCTAACACGGAACATCAGTACGATCTCTCCGCAGTAGTCGAGCTCCCATATCTCCTCGATCCTTCCATAGAATCTTTCCATCATAGTAGTCTCGTCATCAGCAAAGGATAACATAGTTACTCCTGAGTTTTGATATTCACTATTCTTGTCCTTTTCCTCAGTATAGAATCTGTAACCCTTTATGTCGTATGACTGATAGGTCCTTAGGTTGTGCCCTGGGCCCTGCAACAAGGATAATATGAGTTTTTGATCTTCCGTAGAAGGCGTCTGTGGGGGATTGTCCAGTTGCCTTTTCTTGAACCAACCCGTGAAGCTGGAGTTGTGCTCTCTGGTTACGTCTCCCTTCTTCCTCGGCCGGCCCTGGTCGACGTACTCCTGCTCGATTAAGCTTCTGTGCTCTTCGACCAAAGGGCCGGCCACTTCAATGTGTTGTAGTGCGACTCGGTGTGCCCTTTCAACAGTGCGTCGACCATCAATGCCGACATGTAGTGAGCGGCAGCCCTCTGGGTGACCATATCCACCGAGCCTGCCGAGGTGCTTCTTTGCGGGTATTCCAACATCCTCGTTCTCGGTGGTTAGATAATTCTGGCAGAAGGATATGCACTCGTAGATCAAAAATCCCTTGGCTATGCTTCCATCTGGACGAGACCTATTGCGAACGAATCCTTTGATGACACCATTTATCCTTTCAAACGGCATCATGTTGTGCAGGAATGTCGGCCCGAGCTGGATGATGTCGTCCACGACATGTACAAGCAGATGCACCATGATGTCGAAGAATGCGGGCGGGAAGTAAATCTCAAGCTCGCATAGTATCATCACGATCTCTTCTTGTAGCCTGTCGAGCTGCTTCACACCAATCGACTTCCTAGATATGACGTCGAAAAAGTTACAGAGGCCAAACAACGTCTCACGGACATGCTCGTCCATTATCCCACGGATTGCAACGGGGAGTATCTGCGTTATCAGCACGTGACAGTCGTGAGACTTCATACCACTGAACCTCTTCTTTGCCACGTCCAGATATCTGCTTATATTCCCTGAGTAACCGTGAGGAACTTTCACTCCTAAGAGGCACCTGAAAAACTGCTCGAGCTCCTCCAGACTCAGAGTGAAGCAGGCAGCGCGAAGCACCACCTCATTCTTCTTAACTCTTTTGCAGCGACGTTGAGTCCCTTCCTGATGATCATCATCATCATCATCATCACTATTAGGGTACTGAAGATCTTTCTTTATGCCAAGCAATTTAAGGTCCTTTCTTGCTTTCGGCCCATCCTTGGTCCTCTCTGGCATGTTCAGTAGAGTGCCAAGCAGACTCTCGGTAACGTTCTTCGTGATGTGCATTACATCGAGTCTATGGGGAGTGTGAAGGACCTTCCAATACGGCAGGTCCCAGAAAACAGACCTTGCTTTCCATACACCCAACAGCGGCTTTGTCCTCGGTCGTTTTTTTCCAGGCGGAGGGCAATCTACCCAATTATTCAAAAGCTCCTCGATTTCTTCGCTGCTTCTCGGACGCGGGGCTCTTTCGAGCTCGTCCTTACCATTGAACAGGTCACCACGTTTTCTCCACGGGTGATCCATGCGGAGCCACTTTCGAGTACCTTGGAACACGGTTTTCGAAGACCCAGGATCCCTTGGTAGCTGGAGATGCGGTGTCTCATCCATGCACTTGACGCATGCATTGTGTCCGTGGTTCACCTGGGCCGATACATATGCGTAACCAGGATAGTCCTGCACAGTCGTGAGCAACGCGGCTCTCAGATGGAAATATTCTTTAGTGTAGGCATCCCACGTACGGGCCGGCGTCTCCCACAAGCTGGCTGACTCCTCTCTCAATAGCCCGAGATACAGATGCATATTGATACCTGGTTGTTTCGGCCCCTGAATAAGAATGCTCATGTGTACATACCTTTGCTTCGTGCATAGCCACGGGGGGAGGTTGTATGGACATACAAACACGGGCCAGGTGCTATGTGTGCTACTCTGGTTTCCAAAAGGATTGAGTCCATCGGTGCTCATACCCAGCCTGGCGTTCCTTGCATCGCCCCTAAACTCTTCGAACTCGATGTCTAATGCGTTCCACTAGCTAGCGTCTGAAGGGTGTGTCAGGATCTTGCCCTTCTCTGGATCATCTTCGGGTTTCTCTCTTTCCGCGTGCCATTGCATGAGCTTTGCTTCCTTAGGATCTACGAAATATCGCTGCAGACGAGGGGTGATAGGAAAGTACCATACCACTTTTTGAGGAACTTTCTTGTTCCCTCTCTTGTACCGTCCTTGGCCACACACCGGACAAGTGGTTCTATCCACATACTCGTTCTGGTAAAGTGCGCAATCATTGATGCATGCGTGGTATTTAATGTGTGGTAGGTCGAGAGGGCACACGATTTTCTTGGCCTCCTCGATACTTGTTGGCAATGTGTTCCCCTTAGGAAGTCGGTCGTGCCAGTATTCCATGTTCGGCCTTCATCTCTAGAGCCTTGAGCATGTATCCTCGGGGCGACACCCAGGATACAATGGAGTCATCCCGTCTACCTCCATTTGGGCCAGCTTGGCTTTCTCTCTGGCTACAGCTTTGTCGTTGCTCGTCTCCTTGAGGAGCAGTTCTTGAACATGAGGGTCCTGCAAGATCGAAGTTAGCAGCGTCTGTGTGTTCGCGTCTTCTCCTTCTTCATGATCATGGCCGTCGTCATCTCCTTCTCCATGCTGATCATGCCCACCGGCATCTCCTTCGTCATGATGATCATGCCCGCTGGCATCTCCTTCGTCATGATGATCATGCCCGGTAGACTCTTCGTCTTCTCGCTCGCCCACGTCTTCGTGACCACCACCATGTCCTGCCGGCACCTCATTGAGGTCGCGCATGAAACCGCGCCTAAGCAGGTGACCCTCCAATTTTCCAGATTCAAGGTCGATCCAGCGCTGCAGTTTGCATGTTCGACATGGACATCTTATCATGGTCTTGTTGTTCAGAATCATGTCCTCCTTCGCGCCTTTCTTGTACCTAGCAATTCGACCTTCGTTCATCGTGAGGACCATGGTTGCCTGAGCGGTCAAAACAGAGAGTATAGGTGAGAACCACACCATATGAACACACACATGCATGAATGCTAGCCGGAAAAAAATTGGCATGACCTTTCCTAAAATTAGGACATATGGGTAGTGCAAAAATTTGCCGAAATGAAAATGAATCAACATTTTGGCAAACATCGAGGCAACCACACCGGCCGGGCCCGACAACAACAAGCAATCAACAAAAAACTTCCCCCCATTGCAAACATTCATGCACCACACACAAGCATCGTCTCGCCATTGATCGCACACACACACCACCCGCGAGACAAGCTTCACCTACATGGTCATGATGGCCAAGTACTCACCTATAGTTGACACAATAATAGCGATACGAGACCGCGTGATGAGAGAGTATGGACAAATAGATCTACAATGCAAGTTGGTGGAGAGGAAATTAGTAAACAAATAGAGAGATGTGAGAGAGAAAAGTAAGGAACTTTTAGATCTAGAAGTTGGAGCGAAGCTTCTACTTACCAATCTATGGATTAAAGTAGGTTTAGATATAAAAAAAATGGAGAAACTATGGGCAAGATGGGGTGTGAGGGAGGATGAAGACGAGTTGGGAGGAGGTAGAGATGTGAAATGGGTGGTGGTGGGATAGATAGATAAGAAAGCTAGCTCTTGTCACCTTTTTAACATGGATCTGGACGCCCTCATCTGTGGCGCATATGGAGGAAATGCGCCACAGATGCTGAAACTTCTGTGGCGCATTTCCTCCATATGCGCCATAGAAGTGGGTGAATAAGATTCCCTCTGTGGGGCCCACCCCCAAGTTTTGTGGCGCATGTTGGGATATGCGCCACAGAAGTGAAACACATCTGTGGCGCATATGTCAACATGCGCCACAGAACTTGGGTGAATTAGATTCTGTGGTGGGGCCCTCCTCCATGTTCTGTGGCACATGAGTAAATATGCGCCACAGAATTTTCCTCTTCTGTGGCGCATATTACAGAATGCGCCACAGAACTTGGATCATCCTCCCCCGCCGGTGGGTGCCACCAATCTTCTGTGGCGCATGCTCTAGAAAATGCGCCACGGAACTTCCAAACTTCTGTGGCGCATGCTTTCCAGTGTGCCACTGATGTCTTCCTGTGGCGCATAGATTGGCTTATGCGCCACTGAACATCTTGTCTATCTATAGGCTGTTTCCTAGTAGTGACGTAGCCACTCCCGTGTGCTCACGCGCTCTCGATCGAGAGATTGATCAACGACCTGGGAGGATCACCCACGGGTGATGTTAGCATGACATCATGCTGATGTCATAATCCCTTTTTATTATTTGATTTGTTATTTATGAATATGATGTGGCGAGTGAGGCCACCTGTCTGTGACTCTAGGGTAGATTCAGTTGGGTGTAAAAAGGTATTTGCCTCGCGTGGCAGATGACTTGGCCACAAGCGCACATGTCTATGACTCAGACTAGGCCCAGGTTAGGTATAAAAGACAATTCGTGTTTAGAAAATAAATTACACATTATAAATTCGATCATAAATCTTTTTCAGGAATTAATAAAATGAATAAATCTTTTAAATTCAATATCTTTTGTTTTATAATTCAGAAAATATATATTATATATCACAATGTTCAGTAAAATAAACTCTATATTATAAACCTATTATCAATTTTTTTTCCAACTTAAACAATATAATTAGTAAATAAACTATTTGGGATAAATCTTAAATAAGGTTTTTATTATTTAAAATCCATAAAAAAATATGTATAATATATCAAAAATCATAGAAAACAAAATAAAGCTTATAAACTTGTTTCAATTATTTTTATATCACTTAACTAATATTTATTATTTATTAAGTGTTTATAAAGTGATAAAATTTGTAAAAATCATATCTTATTGTTTAAAAATCACAAAAGTACTTATAATATACCAAAATGATCACAAAAATGAAATCCACATACTAAAAATATCAACTCTGACTTTTGAAGAAAAATAAAAGGTATATCATATCTTATTTTAACCCTTTTCTTTTATTTTAATTCCTAAAAAATACATAAAAGTTTACTATTACCTTTAGTATTATTTGTTTGAAGTCTAAAAATGTAATAACAAGTCAATTAATGTTTAAGTGAAGTTAAAATAGGTCAAACCAGTTTAAAATGTATTTACTAAAACTACCATTTCAAATTAAGTAAGTTTTACTCTCCAAAAGTATTTTATCAATTGTAAAATCAATAATACTAGTTGTTTTCTACTTTAGTACTGATAAGTAATAAGAAAACCTTATAGGGTTAGCCTCAAGTTTAAATACTTTTAATTTTTAAAGTAATGTTTTCCTCAAAAGTTATTCTTTTAAGGAACATTAAAAGTGATACTTGAACACTTCTTTAAAAGCTCTAATTGATTCTTAATCTTGTTTAAGAAATATTTTAGATACCATGATCCATTTGAATGCTTTAGTATTGTATACTGCTTGTTGTATTTACTTATTGTTTCACACACACTCTCACCAGCCTTATAAGAAGAACAAGTGTGAAACTTAGATAAAAGTGCAACACATCCCTAAGAACTCATCACAAACTCCAAACCCTAGATCAATTACGACTATTCCGGGGATTCGCGTGTACCAAATTTCATTACATTACTTATGCATTGTTGCATCTTGCTTCTTTAAACATTAGTCCTTACCAGACCACTGATGTTGTTTATATAATTTGGATCTTCTATTACTCCGAAGACCGTGAGTGCATAATCTTGCAATCACAAAAGGCAAGTTCACAACTTGCTCATGGCCTTTGATTATTTTCTATGCTTGTAACTCAACTATGTCATCACCTGCATTTCAAAAGGGTCGAAAACACTATTTTCACAATTAACTGGAAATATTGGTTACTCATCCAGGGTGATCAGCTAATCTATAATAATTGGCAATGGAAACACCATTGTACAATAATGTATCATCTAGGACTTAACAACCAATGTCGCCAGTGATTCTAGCACCATATATCACGCGTCAACCATCAGATTTGGAATGGGACGAAGAAGTCAGCTGTATCTTCTTCCTTCCATATGGAGGCAAGATGACCTTGTCGTGAAGTTGGGATTCCTGGTATGGATCCAACATATGGGTGGGCACTCTTAGGCCCCACGATTTTGGTGTCTAGATTATTTATGAGTGGCTGCCGGAGGTACAATCGGGCCTTTTATGGAGCTTACCAGGGGCATCATCACTACATAGAGTCTTCGGGAACTCACCAGGGTTATAGCTTGCCCTAGTTGGAGGCTTAACGGAGGTGTAGTTAGCCCCGGAGGATCGTGCAAACATATGGGGTCGCGGAGAGGGCAGTGATTGGCTTGAATCTTAGACTGGGCCCCACACCAAGGAAGTGTGGACGAGAATGCAACTCGGTTGTGCAACAAAGCTAAGGTCTCTTGTGGGAAAAGTGGCGCACCTCTGCAGAATGTAAGAATTGTGACATGTTACTCCCTGTTTCGGGAAGGAGCTACGAACGCGGCAGGAAAGGAACTCCATGAAGTTCTGGTCAACCTATGAAGGCTATCACACATAGTTTTCAGAATAAAAGCAACCTTTGAAGAAATGTTTACAAAAACCTGCATTACCTACAACCTATGGTCTGTGGCTGTAGAGATAGTGTATGATACACTCCTTTTTAGTGAACTTGCTGAGTACGCTTGTACTCAACCGTACCTTCTTAACCCTTGCTTGGTTCTAAGCCATTGAAGACGACATCAACATCAATTTATGCTCAAGAAACCATCATCGACAACTCAAGTTCTTCAATGAAGTCAACATATGCATCAGCTGATGTGAAGATAAAATGTCGGTTTAGATAGGACTAGATTCTCTAGCCATAAAACCTATTTCTGTAGAGAATTGCAATAGTAGCAATGGCAAGCCAAATAGTTTAGATGCTAGTCTTAGTTACTAGATATTTTTGAGTTATTATTTCTGGTTCTTCTTGTAAGATGTTCTTTCTCTCTCTTTAACCTAGATTGTTGTCTGGATCTTTTGTAAAGAGTCGAGTTGTAATCTATAGTCATGTCTTGGACCTGTTGTGTTTCTGTTGTACCACTCTAAGGGATGTAATACTAGTGAATGGTGTTTCATTGGTGTTATGTCAACGACTATAGTGTACTACATCATGCAGTGGTATACTGGGTCACCGCATAGATGCTATGATTGCTAGAACTATAGCTGGAAATACTGAAACTCCTAATGAAGACACTACTATACCTGTTAGTTCACCCGAGTCTAGAGAAAGCTATGATATTGAAGATGGTTATATTGAGATGACCGATGAATTTATTAAAGAATGTCAAAACACCCATGATAGGAGTGCTGCTAAGAGTCTCCTTGAGAGGCATACCATTAAACCCAAATTCTCTCCTAATGCTAAGTTTGCTGCATCTCCCATAAACATTAAAGATAAGTATTATGATTTCTCTCTTGATCTATCCTACATAGCTATTGTTGAGACAGAACCTTTTTGTGGGACTAAGAATGAAAGTGCGGTAGCACATATGACTGAGCTTTCTACCATGAGGGGCCTGTTTTCTGATGATATTAAGATGCGCACCTACTTTGTTTCTAAGATTTTCCCCTTTTCACTGAAAGGAGAAGCTAAAACTTGGTTTAATAATTTACCTCCTGGATCTATAGATAGCCCTGATTGCTTGATTAGTACATTCCTGCAGAAATATTTTCCTCCTAGTGCTAGACATGCTATTTTGCAGGAACTTTTTGATTTTAAACAAGGAGAAAAAGAGGTATTGCCTGAATCATGGGCAAGGTTTTGTGCTTTGATTCATGCACAGGCTGGATGTCCATTACCTAAAAATGAGCTTCTTGATATATTTTATAATGGGCTGACTGAAGAATCTAGGACATACCTGGATAGTTGTGCTGATTGTGTTTTCAGGAATAGGACTCCCAAGGAAGCTAAGGAATTAATGGCTAAAATAAGCAAAAATTGTGAAGACTGGACTCCTCCTGAACTAGCTATACCTGAAACAATTATACCTAAACCAGCTATACCTGCGCCTATACCAACATCTAAAAGAGGGGAGTTATTGAACTAAATGATGAAGTGATGAAGGAAGCTAAGAAATGTCTTAAGGAGAAGGAAATTAAAGCTGCAGATGTCAAGAATTTACCTCCTATAGAAGAATTATGTAAGCCAATTCCCCATTCACCCACTATTGAGGTACACTCTCTCTAACACTTTGATGAAGGTGATATCCCTTACTCTAAACCTCATGATCAATGCTTAGAAGAATTCGATATTTTTATTTGTAAGCAAGATAATTTTAATAAAAGGGTGCAAAATCATCTAATGGAAAACTCTAGAGCTATTGTTGAGTTGAAGGATATTGTGGAAAGAACCTCTAATGATGTTAAGATGCTTGTTAAACATTTTCAAATGATTCAAACTCAAATACATCAACTTATTAAAGTGCAAAAAGACTTGCTAGTTAATGCTGCTAAAGAAAAACATGCTTATGAAATTAGAACTAGAAGTGGTGCTGCTACCCAGGATCCTCTATATCCTGAGGGGCATCCTAAAATAATCGAGCAGGATTCTCAACAAGATGAAAATAGTGGTACTACTCGTAAGAAAAGAAAAAAGAAACATAAAACTATTGTAGAACCCTCTGAACCTGCTAAGGATCCTAATAGTATATCTATCTCTGATGCTGAAACTGAAAGTGGTAATGAAGAAAATGATGTTCCTGATAAAGAAAAAGTGGAAGAAGAACCTGAAAAGCACACTAAGAATACTAAATACACTAAAGAAGATTTTGTTTCTAAGAAACATGGTAGTGAAAGAGAGCCTTGGGTTCAAAAACCTATGCCTTTCCCTGATAAGAAACACAAGTCAAAGGAAGATGAACACTATAATAAGTTTTGTGAGTGGATGAAACCTTTATTCTTGCAAATTCCTTTGACTGATACTATTAAATTTCCTCCTTATTCAAAGTATATGAAGGATATTGTCTCGAATAAAAGGAAGATCCCTAATGAAGAAATTTCTACTTTGCTTGCTAATTATTCCTTTAATGGTAAGGTTCCAAAGAAACTTGGAGACCTAGGGATTCTAACTATTCCTTGCTCTATTAAAATTAGTTATGTTAGAACTGCTTTGTGTGATTTGGGAGCAGGAGTTAGTGTTATGCCTTTTTCTCTCTATAAGAGACTTCAACTAGAAAAATTAATACCAACTGATATATCTTTGCAAATGGCTGATAAATCTACCACTATTTCTGTTGGTATATGTGAGGATGTACCTGTTCAAGTGGCTCATAATTGCTTGATATTAACTGATTTTGTTGTGCTTGAAATGCCTGAAGATGATAATATGTCTATTATTCTTGGGAGATCTTTTCTTAATACAACAGGAGCTGTTATTAATTGTAATCAAGGAAAGGTGACCTTTAATGTTAACGAAAAAGAGCATACTGTCTATTTCCCCAAGAAGATTGATAGGACTTATGGTTTAAATTCAATTGAACATTTTTAGGGCATTCAAGTTGGAGAAATATATCGTCCCATACCAAGAGAAAAATTTGAAACTATTATGATTGGGACCATTGGTATCAAGGTTCAGGTAACATAATCATTAGTGGAATACAAAGTTTTGTTTCATATAAAATTGTTTTGGTAACAAGACCTGATCAACCTTGTTAACAAAGGGATTTCATTTAACAAAACAATGTTTTCACCATGATTATCTCCGCTTATTTCTATTCTATCCATTTTAGTTTTTGCTTAAGATTAGTTTGCTTTTCTGATGTTAGTTGCTTGCATATTAGAGTGTCTTAGAACTTCTGAAGTTTTAGCTCTGTTTTGTCATTGCATCTTTCCAAAAAAATCTTTCTATCAGAAAATCATTCGTCTATACCTGAAAATTTCTCAAAAATAAAGTGTCTCAAAAAGTTCTAGAAAATTCATATTAAATTTGTACGTGAAAAAGGGGCAGAGGAGTGCCTGGAAGGTACCAGGAGGGCCCACCAGGCAGGCACACCACCTGGTGGCGTGGCCAGCCCAGGGGCACGCCTGGCCATGGTGTGGGCCACCCCTGGCCCTCCACTCACTCTCTCACTTCCCACTTTCTTCTCTCTCTCGAGAAAATACTAGTTCATTGCTCGAAATCGCGTTCTTGCTGTTCTTGCCCTCGATTTTTCGATCTCCTTGCTCGGCCCATCTTTACTGCTGAAATTTGGAGCATTTGTTCTCCGGTATGTGACTCATCCGCTTGTCCAAGTAGATTTGTGTTTAGTGGTTTATATCTTGAGTATTTTGCTGCTGTAGGTGACAGGTTATGAGAGCTTGCAAGCTTGTTCAATGCTTAGAGATATAGTTTTGATGCATGTTTAGGCCCCTACAAGTCCCTATGAGTAGTGCCCTCCATTATATATTCACTTTGCAACCACTTGTGTAATGGATGTTAAAATTTCAGAATAGAAGATGAATGAGCATCAACTCAACCAACATGAACTGAGGGTGCCTGAGGTTATGAAGGTTCACTAAGAGGAGGAAGTTTTTCCTTCCATCTATCCATGCTACAAATTCATGAGGGCTGCAGGAATTTCCCAAGACTTCCATACTTTGGTTGCTAATGCAGGATTGGAGCACTTTTTGGAAGATGAACCTTGTCAATTTGTGAAACTAACTATGTCTGTGGTGCAGGACTTCAGATTTAGTCACTCTTTGCCTAACCCCATGGTCCACTACAAAATTTACAATTTAGATGTCGACCTTCCTCTTGATGACTTTTGTGCAGCTATTAAGGTGCCTCCGTGGGGATCATGTGGAAGGATTAAAGAGCGTCCTGCACCACTCATGGACTTGTATGCGGAGATTTGCCAAGGGAGCAGTTTCTCGAAGGATAGCGGGAAAATCCATAACATTCATCTCCCGTCTATTCGCTACTTTGCTTACATTATTGTCAAGTGTGTTCTCGCTAGGAAAACTGCTAATAAGTTATCCTCGTATGATCTAGCATTCATCTCAGCTGCTTTAAAACGAGATAGGACTTACAACTTGGGTTCCTAGATAGCTTTCCGTCTTGCTGCTAACCGCGAGAAAGGTGGAATTTGTGGAGGCCTCATTGCCTCTCGTTTATTAGCTCTGCATGGTTTAGTGCCTCATCATTTAGACCTACAGTTTCCTATAGAGAGACTCGACCTTAATTCCATGATACAGCATAAATTTGTTTCTTCTTGGGCTAATTTGAGTGATTTGTCTTATGAAATAACCTTTCTCAAGGATGGTTGGAGAAGGAGCAAGTCCGAGCGAGTTGTTCTTTTGCCTGCACCTATTTTGTTTAACCTTGATAACAGGGTAGGATGGTCCATCACGGAGGAGAAGCTTGATACGTACTTGGGAGAACTCTCCCAATAGGAGCAGGATACTAGAAGGGAGGTCACAGATGATTCGGTCTAGCCCTTGAATGAGGGGGAGTCTTCATATCAGTAGCCTACCTATGATTGGGGAGCTTCTTCTTATTCCCAAGGGCCTAACTACGATCATTCTTACAACGACCTGCCTGCTTGGAACCCTTACTCGTATTTGGATTGACACCCACTTAGGCCAAAAGCCTAATCTTGGGGAGAGGCACACCGATATCGCACTCATCTCCATATCATTTTGCGTCGGTACTTTGTATATTCATGTTTCGTTCTCTTTTTAGTTTTCGTTCTTTCTTTGTTTTTGCTTTCTAAACACAAAAAGACCAAAAATATTTCTGGTGTTTCTCTTTGTTTGCTTCCTTTTCTTTTTGCCTTGGTTTGCTTTTCCCTTTTTTCTTTGTTTGAACTATTTGAAAAACCCAAAAAGATTTTTCTTTGCCTGTTCTTCCTTTTTGGTTCTTATTTAAAAAAATCGAAAACACCAAAAATATTTGTTGTTCTTCTTTGGTTTTGTGAGTTTGTTGCAGGGTTCAACGGTCCTCAGTGGAATTTGGTTTAATGTTATTATTCAAGCCACACAAGTGAAGGGCAATAATGAGGATTAATGACAACTTGAGTTGTGGTAAGAGGCTGGTAACAAACTCTATTTGTTTTCATTTTTGTACATATACTCATCATTGTGGGCATGCTAAGTCTATTCATGTAGGGTGTATGTTATTTATGGATGCTTAGTAGTTCTTGCTTTCTTATGACTAGCTCCAGCTTGCTAATAGTTTGTAGCATGTCATATGAATGTTTGCTTGCATTTCTCTACTCATAACTTGGTATGATACTATGGTATCTCCCTCTGAATGTTTCACTTGAAATGACTTAGAACATGCTCATGCATGCTTATGACTGAAACAATAATCAGTTAAGCCTCGATGAATTATTTTGCCTCAGGGGTCTTGAATCACTTTCATGCCATGATTAGTCCTGTTTTGTTGCAAGCATGATTATGACAGTTATTGCTCTCTCGTTTGTCGCTCCGTTACTATTTCTAGCCTTCACCTACATTGAGTATAAGCTTTACTCGTGTTTCCAACTCCATAAAACCAAATATTGCCAAAAGTGTCCACCATACCTACCTATTAGCATCATTTGCGGTTCCGTGCATATTCAATATGCCTTGTTTTCTTCCAAATAAAATGTTTGCTTGTTATGAGAAAGTTAGTTAGTAAAGCTCTCACGAACTTGATGGCACACTTTATCTTCTTGCACTTAATAATCTTAAACCATTGCGTCCATCTTTGTTGCGTATATGCTTGCGCTTTATAAGTTGAAGTTAGCAGAACCATGTATCATGGGGAACGCTTTTAACATTGCACTAGTACTTTATACCTCGTTGATATCATGATTCTTTTGCTTATGGATCCTGATGGTGTGAAATAAAAGGGGAACTTGTAAGATCATGGAGTTTGTATATGTGTTAGAGAAACGCTTGGGCCTCTAGCCTAAGCCATGCCTAATCATGGTGGAAACTTGAAGCATAACCATAGTGAGCACTCTATGTAGCATCCTCAATAAAAACCTATGTAAATAGCAAATAAAAAGATCGCTGAGATGCTCATTGTCTTCTTGCCTTGTCATTTTGATTATGGGATAGCTCTTGTATCATGTGCAAGGGGTACCCCGTTGGCGGTTCTCTATGATACATATGTACTTACAATGACAAGAGCTTACTTGTGACTGAAGTTGAGTAGCATGAGGTCCGATACTCGTAAGTAAGGGGCATGAGATTTATCTTATAACTTGTCAAGCATATCCTCTTAGTTGTGTCACTTTAACCTTAACCATTTAAAGATGCTTATGATAGGGGCAATGAGAGCTCAAAGGTAATGCGTACCATACTTTCAGCATTTGGAAGCCTTTCAAACTATTCAAAACCTTTTCATTTCTTTGTTGAGTCTCCACATATTCTATGAGAACTTTCTTGAGAGCATAGTTGTCATTCTTAGTGTAATGTGCTTGTCTCAAAACTTGATTAATTGTGTTATGACTTTGAGGCTTGTATTTTTTATATCTTTACTTCTAGTCTTCACTTGAACTTCAGAGGTGCCTTGGAACTTATGTTTGCTCTATAATCAAAGGCAAGCGAGATACCACTCTATCAAACCTTTTTATGAACATTGCAATGTTGCTTATGTTTGTGTTTCATGCTACTTATTATTTTTGAGTTTGAATCTCCTCATAGCTTGCAATGCCTATAAGTAAACTTAGTTGCATACTCTTTATTATGAATTGCCTGAGTAGTTGATCATATGCTAAGAATATATACATCTTATGATAGCAAATGTGTTCATGAAAGTTTCTTTTATTGCACTCAGTTTTCAACTGAATTGCTTGAGGACAAGCAATAAGCTAAGCTTGGGGGGAGTTGGTACGTCCAAAACGTATCTACTTTCCTGAACAATTTTGCTATTGTTTTTCCTCCAAACTTGTGTTATTTGGATACAACTAACACGGACTGACGCTGTTTTCAGCAGAATTACCTTGGTGTCTAGTTTTTGTGCAGAAAATCAACTATCAGGAAAATCCTTGAAAATATGCCAAAAATCCTATTTCACTAGAAGACGAGACGGAGTAGGGCCACGAGGGGCCCACACCACCTGGCCGCGCAGGCTAGGCTAGGCCGCGCCGGGGGTGGTGTGGCCACCTCGGCTGCCCCCTCGGCCTCCCTCTTCGCCTATAAGTTGCCTTCTGACCTAAAAACTCAAGGGGGTTCGACGTTTTTCCAGAAAGAGTTCCGCTCCGCCGCCACTACCAGATTCTGTGATTCAGAACCAGAAACTCCGTTCTGGCACCCTGTCGGGATAGGGAATTGGAGGAGATCATCACCATCATCATCACCATCGCTTCTCCATCGACCATCCATATTTCCCCCATCTATGAGTGAGTAATCCCCCGCTGTAGGCTATGGGGATGGTAGGGATTGGATGAGATCGTTCATGTAATGGCATCAGATTGTTAGGACATGGTGCCTTGTATCTACTATTAGTGCTTTTTGACTTTGTTGCAACTTGTTATGCTTAATGCTTGTCACTAGGGCCCGAGTGCCATGATTTTAGATTTGAACATGTTATTGATTCATTATGATAGTATTGTTTATGGTCTTACCTACAAGTTGTATACACACGTTGTTGTCCAGAACCAAAGGCCCTGAAGTGACAGAAATCGGGATAACCGAAGGGAATGGCTTTGATGTGAGGGTCACATGTTTTCATGGAGTGTTACTGCTTTGCTCCGGTGCTCTATTAAAAGGAGCACCTTAATTGCCAGTAGTTCCCTTGAGGCCCCGCTGCAAACGGGCTGGCAGGACAAAAGATGTAGTGCAAGTTCTCATTGCGAGCACGTATGACTATATATGGAACACATGCCTAGGATTATTTAGTACTTGGATGCTTTATCTTATTTATCTGCAAATGCCCTATGTTCTGATTGCTATATGAATTGTCTTGTCCATGCAACGCCCGTCCATCCATCCCTATGCCTACCGTGCTCTAATCCTACTGTTTGCTGCAATTGTTACTACTGTCTTTACTTTTACTACTGCTATTACTTTACTATTTCTACTACAAAACTATTGCTATTGATAAACTACTGTGAGCAAGATTGTTTCGAGGTGCAGCTGAATTGACAACTCAGTTGTTAAGGCTTATAAATATTATTTGGCTCCCCTTGTGTCGAATCAATAAATTGGGTTTCACTTCCCTCGAAAATACTGCGATACACCCCCTATACTTGTGGGTCATCACCTTACCCCGGGAGAGTACTATGATCGTCAACTAAATACAATGGCTTGTGACAAGTTAAGGAGTGCCATCAACCGCACTCTACACGATCAAGTTAGTGACATTAACACCACAAAGGAACATTTAGATAAGATTGTCGTTCTCCAAGAGGGAATGTCTCTAATTCAAAAGTCTAAGTATGAAGCTGCCAAGTCTAAGATGAACATGTTCATGAACTTTGATCGTGAATCCATTGCGGAAGAATACACACAAATCATTGTTCACCGTGTGAAGTTTAGTTGTCTTGGTTGTGACAAGTATGATGATGGGTTCAATTTGAATGATGAGATCATCAAATCCAAGATTATCTCCATGATCGCAGCCACCGATAAACAGCTTACCTTGAACTCACAACTCCCAGCTTCAGTTGGCCATTTCTCTCCCGATCATCATATCTTATTGCCACAGATAATTTGGCAAGTGAGGTACAAAAGATCAAGGAGATCAACCGTGATATTGGGTCTTCCCATACCCTAGCATCGAAGGCTAAGCATGTACAAGAGGAGGTTGAAAGTGAAGAAGACAATGATACCGATCAAATGGGTGAAGTTGATGAGATTCTCTCTCAACTAGCACCCTTCACCAAGAATTTGAAGTGCCGAAGAAGAAGAAGTTCAACTGGACCAAGTGACAAGAAGATGAATTGCTACAATTGTGATGAATCAGATCACTTTGCTGACAAGTTCCGATATGATAAGAGTCTTGAAAATCCTAACTATGAAGAGGGTGCCAAGCCAATATTGATGCCAAATCCGATCAATGAAAGATACAAGAGGAATAAGAAGCATGATGGCAAATGCTTCCTAGTCCAAGAGTACATACCCGGTGCGGAGAGTGAGCATGAAGAGAAGGTTGTGGGTATGGTCGGTTTGTATTTTCTCGAAACTAGTTCCCTATTAACATATGACTACACCAAGGACTACGCCGATGACGTCACTACTCCCAAGGTCAATATAACTTTCCTTATGGAAATAATCTCCAAGGACACGTGCGATGTGAAGTGTTGGGACGAGGAGAAGGTGGTGGGTGTGACTAAATTTGTTTACATTAGACCTGGGTCACTACTCACCTACGACTATACCAAGGACTACACTGATGTATCTCCTACTCCCAAGGTCGTTGGCTCTTGCCTTATGGCAAGCAGCTACAAGGTAATCTCTTCCCCTCCATCTCTTCCTAGCATCTTGGATGATCATGATAGTACTAATAATAGTGAAAATGATGAATTTGATGAAAACCAAATACAAGAAATGTATAAAATTATGAAGTCTCTTCCTACCAATGCTCATGCTAGATTCAAGCAATTAATGTACCTTTTCAATCTACATGATAATACCATTGATCACTTGGAAACTCATATTGATGATGAGAAATGGAGATTCAATCTCCTAAAGAAAGAGATATGCAAGGAAAATAACATCACCTCACTTCTTAATCAACTAGTTGAAATCTTTGAACTTGGTAAGGCAAAATATGTAGATACTATTAATAGGGCCATTACCTTGTCCCAAGAGCTTGATGCCTCAAAGAAAGAACATGATATTTCTCATGCTTCTCCCATCAATGACCTTGAGCACCTTGATAAAGCTAATTTGCTTATCAAGTGTGAACTCATAAAGCTTGGGGAGCTTCATAATGAACTTAGAGTATCTTATGAGAATGCTCTTGGTACTTTTAAAGATCCAATAATTGTAAAAAATATTACTTGTGCCTCTAACTCTACCTTGGATCAATCTCTCCTCCTTGAGGATAACAAAAATTTGAAGGAACAACTTGAGAATGGGCGTACATGGTACTCAATTTGGGTACCAAAAGATCTTGTTGCTAATGCTAAGGGACCCATTACTCAATGGGTTCCTAAATCAGAATTGATTTTGTAGGGATATGCCTCTGGTGGATCAAAGTGGGTATTGATCGTGGATGCACCAATCATTTGACCAAAGGGAGAAGTGCGCTTAACCAATTCATTCATGATGTCAATTTAACATCAAGTATCATTGTTGGAGACAAATCTAAAGGAAAGGTACTAGGTTACGACAAGTTAGTAGTCTCCAAGGCTTTGACCCTAGAGACTGTTATGCTTGTTGAGAAACTTGGTTACAACTTTCTTTCAATTAAACATCATGCTGCCGATTATGATCCCTATTTTCCAATAACATATCTGAAAGTCTTTATGGGTGATAATCTCAGTTCGGTCATTGTTGGATAGGTGGAAGACGACCTTTACATGGTTGATCTCTCGCAAGAGAGCCAATCTCTATCCACATGTATAATGGCCAAGTTTGATGAGGGATGGCTTTGGCAATACCGCCTTGGCCACTTCAATATGATAAATCTTAAATAACTCCTAAAGGGTGAGCATACTATTGGACAAACTAGTGTTTATTTTGAGAAGGATCGTGTATGTAGTGCTTGCATCTCTGGGAAGCAACGTGGGAAGATTCATCCATCCATATCCAAGGGGGACACCTCAAGACCATTGGAGCTCCTACACTTGGATCTTTTTGGGCCATCAACATATGATACACTTGGTGGAAGGAAGTATGGTTTTGTCATTGTTGATGATTATTCAAGGTACACTTGGGTATTCATCCTCAATATAGAGAATGAGACCTACAAGTAATTCATGATATTTTCCAATCAAGCTCAACGTACCCATGAATCAGAGAACAAGATCATTAGGACCGAGAATGGCACCAAATTCAAGAACTACACCATGCAAGAGTGAAGGGCATGCATGACCCCATGTGTGGTTTTCGTAATTAATGACAATATCTATGGACTAATGTGTAAATTGAGTTTCACTTCTAGGTTTGTCCATTGGCATTGCTTGGACCATTTGTTGGTCTCAAGGTTGAAAAAGTAGAAGCAATTTCCAAGGGCTTTGTGCCTATCGGAATCAAGTACAAGAAGAAGAAGATCAAGTATGTCTTGAAGAAGAAGAAGAAGATGGAGTTCCTCATGGCTATCTTCAAGACATCATCAAGAATTGAAGTGCAAGATCAAGATGTGTCATCTCTAGAACATCTCATGCTTGAAGCTTGCCATCCTCGGCAATCATGGAATTATGAAGAGAAGTTCTAAGAAGAGGCTTCCCCATGGTATGGGGAGTATTTCTCAAGTCTCCATCAAGCAAGAGCAAGCAAGTGCAATCAGGAAAGGCGATCCATCTTGAGGAGGACAAGACGGTCTACATCAAGTTCAAGTGGAATGCTCAAGGCAAAGGTATGATCTTGATAGATTTTCTATTTCACCGGTCTCTTGTAGTGTTGGGAGACCGGGTTTAGGATAGATAGTCGTATTATCAAGAGGGTCTCTTGAGTGGGTGACTCGTTTGTATCTTTTAGAAAGAGCTCAAACCTTTGCATAGATAGCATAATATTTCTTGGTTGTTGTTTTGTTCTTGTCCATGTGAGGATCTAGAGATTATGGTTATCTTCATAACAAGCTCTAGTTCATCAAAACGGATTTCCCATGCATATCTTGCATTTTTTATCTTGCGGGTTTTCTGGCTCCACACCTTCGGAGGTATATCACATATCTATTCATGGTATTTTATCCCTTGGTGATACCCAATATCATTATCTTTCCAACAAAATTGGATTCTACATGTTGTTATCTTTCCAACAAAATTGGTTTCATCTCGTTTAGAGTTCGGATGCAAAAGTTGTGGCAGTTTTGGTTCTGGAGTTTTTGCCTGACTGGAAGTTCCGGCCATCCACCGGTAGTACCACTAGGGTATTTGCCGCCAGTAGTACCGGTGTTAATTCTGGACCAACTTCCGGTAACCCCAATTTTGGTTCAGTACCTTCTTTGTTTTGGTGAGTTCTATTTGTCAGATTTTTTATCGCCCTCTAAAAGGAGCTCCCCTTCCCCTTCGCGGGGTTAGCTCCTTTTGTCCATTTTTCACTCTATCTCTCTCTCCTCCATTGTTGACCTTGAAGAGCTTGCCCTCTCCCCTTCCCCCTCCTATGATTCTTGCATCTTTTTGAGGGATTTGAGAGAGGAGATCTAGATCTACAACCCCCACCAAACCAAATCCCTTCTTTTTGAAGGAATCCTTGGGATCTAGATCTTGGAGAGTTTTGTGTTCTCATATTGTGTTCTTCCTCTCTTATTCCCCCAATAGCTTTTGTAGCTTTGGTGGAATTTGAGAGTGATGGACTTGCCTCTTGCATTTGGTGCATAGGTTTGAGTTCTCCTCAGAGATTCGGCGAGTTCAAGCTCTTGGGCTTGTTTCTCTTGGGTTCTTGGAACGCTAGACGGTTGTGTGTAGTTGTGGTGTGTTCTTGGGGGTTCCAATTGAGTTGTGGAGATTCCCCAAGCTTTTTGGCCTATTGTGGCATTGTGGAGCCTTTGTGGCGTTTCTTGAGAGCCTTCCAATTGAGTTGTGGATATTTCCCCAAGCCTTGTACGGGTTCGGTGACCGCCCTCAAGTGTCCCATAGTGGAACGTGAGTAGGCCTTTGTGGTGAGCTCACGAGAGAATAGGGTGATCCTTTTGTGGCGTCGGTGAGTTGTGTGCCTTCGCATCTTGGGGTGAGGCTTTATGTGGAGTTGGGTGAGCATCGAGCCACCACACCTCGAGGTTAGCCATTTGTGGTGTTCAAAGTACATTGTGCCACCGCACCTCTCCAACGGAGACGTAGCTTCTTTGGAAGTGAACTTCGGGAAACAAATCACCGTCTCCATGTCCATCGGTTATCTGTCAACCGAGTTATTCAATTATGCAATTTACTTTGTGATAGCCATAGTGCTTGAAGTACTATATGTTGCTATCACCTTGTTTCTTATCTTGCTTAGCATAGTTTGTTGGTGCACCGATGAACCTAGTGAATATAGGTTATGGCTTGATAAATTAAATGTTAAGTATTATTCTACATTTATTAGAGCCTAAACGTAATATTTTTAAAACGCCTATTCACCCCCCTCTAGGCAACGTCCATTTCCCTTTCATTTGGTATCAGAGCGAGGTCTCTCGCTTCTTAGGCTTCACCGCCTCGAGAGTAATGATGTCTCCTGGGGGTTTTGTGCACTCTCACACATTTACATTTGATGGCAAAAATTATGATGTTTGGCGTATTCGCATGCTTAGTCATTTCTGGGTCATTGACCCAAATATTGAGCAAATTATAGATATGGGATTGTCTCCTCCTAAGGATCCCCAAAATCTATCTTTGGAGGAGGAGACAAAATCTTATCTCGAAGCTCAAGCATCTAATGTGCTTGTTAATATTGTGAGCTTTGTAGCTCTTTCCTCAATCATGCCTTTTCAGAATGCTCATGATATTTGGACCAAGCTTCAAGCAAAATATGATATGTCCAAGCTTAATTAGGATCATTGTGTTCCCCCCACCTTCGGTCATGATGAGTTCTCATCTTCTTCCACTACACCAACATGTGAGTTGTCACAAGGTAATGATATGGTGAGTGGTGATAGAACTTGCAAAGTGGATAGTGAGCTTGCCATTCATGATCCTCCATATCTATCTCATTGCAATGTTGTATCTTTGGGCATGAACACTTGTAGGACTATTTGTGATTTACATCCTAGTGTTGATTGTGCTTGCATTTTTTAACATCTAAAAAATATTAAACAAGCTTATCAAGTTCTAATCACCCAAGATTAGGGTTAACAAAAACTTTATTTCCTAAACCCATATGAGTGTATGTGTGATTTCTACTAATGCATGAATGCTTGCATTTGCCATGTTTTATTGCTATTAATGATAAGGATTAGTTTAAATATGAATACCACATCATCTAGGTCAATTCCAAAAAAAATCAACTAAAAAGAAAATCATATATGAGGCATATGATCAAATGGTCACATTGGCCAAAATTAACCATTAGCCTACTTTGGGTATCTCTAGTAAAAGATTTCCAGCAGAAACGGTTCTATTTCTTTTCACCCCTTTGCTAGACCAAGTAAAAATGAACCCAAGAAAACTTTACAAATCTATAGAAACCAATTTCAAACCTATTTGAGAGGCAATTCAAAATTGAATCAAGTATAGGTGCATAGATCACCATTTTGCAAAAACCACTCAAACCAACACCATATGGAAATCCCTAGCAACCAGAGATACTCAAGCATGTGACCAACACACCCACCAAAATTCATTAAAAAATTTGAATCTTTATCTCATGCGGACATTTCGTCAAACACCTAGCAGACATAGTACAAATTACCAACTATATACTATTTGTGATCACTCAATTGCTCACCAATTGTACTGCAATTAGCCTTAGTAACTCAGCCACGATCACCCCAGTACCTGGCCATGCAGTGGAGCCTCTCCCTTTTGTCGTTGCACCAGTGCCATGTCATACCCGAGCATGTCCATGTCGGTCGACCATGGACAAGTCGCCACACACCGCATCGCCCTCTCCCACGACCACGAGAAGTTAGGCGTGACCTCACCGCACCTCTCTATATACCCCTTGACCAACGCCTGCATTGGAGAAGCCAGCGAAGCCACGCCCATTTAACTCGCAGCCATGACGAGAGCACGCCACAGCACCGAAGCCGCCTCGCACAACCACAACGCGCCTCTCTCTTTCCGTGCGTACCCACACCCGCCGCATCACCAGCAAGCTCCCAAACACGACCATTCGCCGCGCGTGCCCCATGACCACCGTACTCGATGACGAACACCTCAATACCCGCATAGAGCATGGATGACATGGGTATGATTACTCAGATGCTCAATATTCGCTACCCTACATTGGGTAAAAGGCCTACGGCCCATAGAGATTCCAGATAAAGCCCAAGGAAGCAACCGACAGAAACTTCTTATTATATTAGGAAAGAAACCATGAACCGACAATATGTTGGTATTGTAATCACGCGTGTATGAAACCTATCCGCATACAACTTTGAGACCCGGCCTATTATATATAGGGCGGGAGAAGCCCAAGCGGGGGTACCGAAATCTAGAGGACAACTTGTAACAGAGTGCTTTCCCAATATCCAGGCGACTTTTTATTCATTGTTTTCCTGACATCCGACGAAATCCCCAGTATTATCTTTTCCGCGAAACCCCAAGTCCATCACCATGGGCACTGCCGAGGTTAACCCTCGTAAATTGGCGCCATCTGTGGGAAACTTGAACGCTGGAAAAATGGATTCGGCGGAACGCTCTCCACCAAGCATCAACTCGACGAAAGAAAATCCATGCCCACCCGCCCATAAAGTTACCCGCAAATCAAGAGAAGTACAGGAACTTCCCACTACATCTCCAATGGAAGTCGAGGCGCAAATCGAAGAAGGCAACAAAGACGGGCAAGTCGAGACGAATTTGGGGGATCTTGATGGTCCCTATGACAATCTCTCCTTCGAATCAGACCCACCGTTCACGCCACCACGTGAATAAAGCCCAGCTAATTCAGAACCCGAAGAAAGTAGCGAAAGCATCGACTTTGGGATTTAGATGGTGGAAATTTATCCAGAGCAAAAGCTGATGGACTTCACTAGCTCATCCGATAGTGTCTCCATCGGCAAAAACGACGATGTTACCAGTCCGTACGCCACTCAGCACCAAGTATGCATGATCATCGGAGACGCCACGACCCAGCAAGACTCCAATGGTAACCCAATTTTTTAACCCCAATGATATCCTCTCAAGCCATAGTGCAGGAAGAAATGACAAAGAAGGAAGTCGAGGAAATGAAGCAGATCCAATAGTCGACCGAGAAAATAGAGAAGAAGAGCAGCCACACGAAGATGAGAGGCGAACCCTTAGACTACCAGCCAGTGCATGGGAGAAAGCGAGAGTAGAAATTTCGGGTGCGACCCCAATGGCAACAGATGCCACCCACGAAGATCTATTGGCATACTAGTATCTACTGCACTGCAAAAAGAGAAAGATCCTCAGGATGCAAAGGCAGCTCGACGAAAGGAAGAGGGTAGCCGACGAATCTAGCTTACGAAGGGCACATCTAAGCCCAACCCGAGGATCAAGAAGCATCACAGGAGGAGCATCGCCAAGGAGAGGAACGTCTAGATTAAGAAGTATACCCGAAGAAGAGAAAAGCGGACTAATTCGGGACCTTGCTCTCTCATTTATGTCGATAGATCAAGATGGGAACATCAAAGCAAATACAGCCCAAGCAGCTACTGTGGTTGCGCAAACATATCTAATCACGACACAACCTGCACCCGATGATCCCTGTGCAGGCCTCCACCGATCTACCCTGATGAATGTCAGTTTGGTGGGAGAAACTCTGGCGCAAGTAGATAAAGAAACCACGTGGCAACACGACCGATCCCCACACCGTCGCAACATCCCTCGGCAAGGAGGTCACACCTATCGATCACGGTCGCCACATCGGGTCCACTTTTCCGAACAAGAACAGCGCAACAACGCAAGAAACGACATCACTAGCAAAGGATTGATCGATCATGAGAAGAGCGCAGTACCCGAAGATACCGTGATGACGAAAGTGGGGACGAACAAGAATTATGCGGAGCCAACTGCTTTACCCAACGGGTTCCCAAAACTCTGGTACCGAAGGACTTTAAGCTACCACAAGATCGACAAAAATACGACGGCCTCCAAGAACCCGAAGCTTGGCTGATAGATTATCTAGCGACTGTCAGATTACAGGGAGGATCCAAAGCCACGACAATGCAAAGCCTACAGCTCCACCTAACTGGTGCGGCATGCTCCTGGTTGAAGCAGCTACCACAAGATTCCATCAGAAGTTGGAATGATCTTGAAGAGAAATTCATCAGAAACTTTCAATCCAAATTCAAGCGACCTGCGTCTTTAGAGCAATTACGTGCATGCAAGCAAAAGCCAGGAGAATCAATACGAGCCTTCATCCAATGATGGAACATCACCAATAATTCGGCTAAAGCGATATCCGACAAAAGAGCAATCGACGCCTTCAATTATGGTCTCCGACGACAGGAATTAATTGAAGAATTAGGACGAATAAAGCCACAAACAATTTCTCAGCTGATGGAGATAGCCAACCGTTGGACTGATGGATAGGATGCAGTGGACAACAAAAGGGCATGTTCACCCGATGAAAGAGACTAGCGTAACAGTGACCGAAGACGCCGAACAAATGATGGATACCACACACCCACTTACGTTGCAACGAGTTTTTCTGGAACGGACAACCGACGAAATGACGACTACAACAGCGGATATTGTGGCTGTAGGGATAACATCAATGAAATCTAGTCGCGACAACGATACCAGCCGACGAACCGACACCCACTAATGTCAGCAGGAAAAATGTTGGAAGGACCCTGCAATAGGGAAAAGGCGATCAAACGACCTCCTAAAGGACTGTCGGACATTCCTAAAGGTACAATAACTATGCAACGCAAAGGCAGCCGAAGCAAAAAACAGAAACTATGCCCCTGCACCCGGCACTTTGACCATTGGAGCTCCCAACCGACTGAGACCGCGCCCTGCCGCACCATCATGTGCATGACGATCGCCATAGTCCACCGCATCGACCCATGCCATCCGCCATGCCTATTGCGACCTATAGTAGCGTCGCCGATGAGCCCAAGCCATTCCGCCCTTCCTCCATCGCCGGTGTATAAATAGGACCCTCCCTAGACCTCAAACAACACACCATTTCACTCCCCTCTCTCTCAGAAACATCCCAGACCTTTCCCAGGAGCAAGGCGAGCACCACGTCGCCGGAATTTGGCCGGAGCCCGCAGCTGCAATGAAGGAAGGGCACCGTCGATTGGAGCCACCCTAGAAGACGCCGCGACCACCGTTCGACTCGTCGTCATCTACCAACCCATTCGCCCCCATCGCCGGACCTAGCTAGAGCCCTGGTAAGCCTCCGACGACCCAAACCGTGCCGCTAGGTTTAGAATCCTGCGAGACCTCTGCGACATAGACGATGAACCTCAGCCGTAGATCTTGTTCTAATCGTAGCGCTGAGATTTGCTGATACCACTTCATTTAGATAGAGTCACTAACGCATGGGACCAACCTATCAGGAACCCGCTGCGCACGTGTTGTGCAGTTGGGCCGGCCCAAGTTCTTTCCCGCGTAGAGCCCAACGATTCAAATAGAATTTTGCCATTTAGTTAAAAACCCTATTATGTAGCTGTATTCGAAATTGAATTCAAGGAGTTGTACTGAACCAAATTGCATAATTTCAATTTTGCTAGAAAGGTACTGAAAATATCTAATCACTCCCGTTCGATTCGAACCACTTGAAATTATAGATAACCTATACTAAAAATAACAAGACAGAGAGTTTTACCACTTCAAACATTTTTATAAAATCAATCATAAATGCTTTTGAGTTGATTGCAACACTCAAAAATCACATTTGCCATGCTTTCCATGAATATGTAAAAATATTTGGTTTTACAGATATTAAACATGGATTAATATTAAAAGAATGCTATATAGGCATTTCTAGTCACTTTAATATTATTAAATAGTAATATTAAATCTTGTAATATATGACCACCACTTTAAATCACATTCCATAGTAGAATATGTGGTGATGACATATGTCAATATGATCCCATATTTTAATTAGAGAATATTAAATCTTAAGCATTTCCAATGAGTAGAATTTACTTTTCCCAAAATAAGATAAATAATAATGTGTCATTATTTTATGTGATGATTGAGATGATGCTATATCATCTAGTGTGAGCCCTTGTGTGCTAAATAGAAATAGTGAAGTGTTGTTTGGTGATTGTGTACCTCGTATGTATTTATAGATGCTAGTACCGACCCGGGCTATGATGAGGTGGAGTACTTCGAGGAAGAAGAAGAGAACTTCAACGACTGCACTCAACAAGGCAAGCTATCAGTGCAAGCTAACTAATGCAAGCTAACCTATGCAAGATGCACTAGGCATGCTGGGTTATGCAACTTTGATTATACCCATCCCAAGTTTTACTTTTCCTTTTACTAAAGTTTCTTACTTAGTTAATGAATTGTGCTTAGTGGAAAATAGGATGGATACCATCAAGATCATAGAACTATTCTTGGATGCTTATACTTGGTTAGCGCCCCTTACCCTCAACATTAGTGGCTAGTGCTAAGCTAAAACTTGATCACTTTATATGGGAACACTTGGAGAAAAAGATTATGAAAACCTTGGAATGATGATTCATTCCATTGAAATGTTTTGACATGTGTTATGAAACACAATGGTTTGATGATGAAACTGAATGAGGCATTAGCCTTGACTTTGATAAAAACTGATGGTTGGATTCAGATGTGATACAATTCCAATTTTACCGTACACCAACAATACTTGAGTTGGGTAGGGATTAACTAGAAGTTTATATGTCTTAGTATGGGTTCCCTTGCAGAAAGAGGTGAAGCTGAGGCTGCCTGGTGAATACGATTGTCCACCTATGCAGTTCTCGGGATGGCAGTTGGCCATGGCTGGGAGGCTAAACTCATGGGGGAGGTGCCTATACTAGGGTGTGTAATTGAAAGGTTAGGATTGATTATCCGCATACCAAGTATGATGATTCAGGGTTGTCCCTGACGGATGTATTGAATCTTGTGGTGAAAGTGTACCACCTCTGCAGAGTGTTAAACTATTCGAATAGCCGTGTCTGTGGTTATGGACAGTTGGAGTGGCCATACAGTTCCGTTGTCAGATGTTTCCCAAAAAGGCTTGTGACTTGAACAATGACTTTGACTTGACCACAACAGGGTTGTGAACATGAAAACTAGTTTCCCACTTAAGTAATCTAGAGATATAAATTAGGTCTTTACTCTTTAAGTCCTGCTGAAATAAACCTCGCTTTTTGCAAACAAAACTTAGAGCTTAAGATTCCTACTAGCTTTACCTTACTTATACTAGTGCTACTTTGCGAGTACTTAAAGAGTACTCATGGCTTTGTCCCTGGCTATTCCCATTGCCAGACTATGAGAAGGACTACCCGGAAGATGGACTATAGGAGGTCTATGATAACTAGGATCATCTCCCATTGTTAGCTTTGCCTGTGACCATGAAGATGGAGTCTAGTACGTTATATTTCCACTGCTCTGATTTGTATTAAGACTTGATCATGAGATCAACTATTTGTAAGACTATTATGGTTTCTAATGGATTATGTACTGTGGTACCAATTCTGTTATGTCTCGCAAAAATGGTAATCCTGGGATTGCGATGTATGGCATAATAGGCATCTGGACTTAAAAATCCAGGTGTTGACACATTTCATGTAGACATGCCTTGAATATATTTCATGATGATATGCTTTCTTTGCCTTGTTGCCATGATAAATGTACTTCTCTTTCCTTGAGTACTTGAGTTGCTAACCATGTAGAGCAAGTAGAAGAATGTATGGGCCAAGGCAAGGTTGATATTGGAGCTTCAAGTGTTTCCCCATCATCACCTTCTCCCAACATTCACGTATGCCTCATGGCTATGGAATCAAAGGTAACTTCTCCTTTGGATCCCCATGCACCTTGATGGCTCAATGCACGGCGCCCATAAAAATGCTTGTTGGCGGTGTTGATGTAGAGCTTGTTGGGAACCCCAAGAGGAAGGTATGATGAGCACAGCAGCAAGTTTCCCTCGGTATGAAACCAAGGTTTAATTGAACCAGTAGGAGCAAGGAAACACCCCAAAGGTGTTAGTAGCTGAGCTTTGGCAGGGCGCACTACCGGTGCTAGTAGCAACGTGGAGACCTGCACAACACAACCACAGAACTTTGTCCCCAACTTGCGATGAGGTTGTCAATCTCACCATGTTTTGCAGAAAACAAAGGATTAAACGTATCGAATGGAAAGACATAAAAGTTTGCAGAAAGTAAACACAAAGCAGTAAAAGATTGTAGATTGTATGTAAAAGACAAGGATCGGGCTCCATACTTCACTAGAAGTGGCTCTCCTTAGATAGATAACATGCTGGGTGAACAAATTACAGCAGGGCAATTGACAAACACCGAGAAAGAAATACATGCATATACTAATCATCTTTACTCCTTTGAGACTTGATTGGGCATTACAACATAATACATAGACCGCCATCCAACTTCATCTATGACTAATAATCCACCTTCAGGTTATCATCCGAACCCCCTCCAGTATTAAGTTGCAAGCAACAGATTCTTGCTTTACGAACTACGTGTAAAGTAAACAATATGATTGTTCTATGAACAAAGGATTGTTGTTTTCTCCCTTTTAGCAACAGCACATCTAGTACCTTAGAGATTTATGTCACTTCCCCAGATTACTAGAGGCATGAACCCACTATCGAGCATAAATACTAACTCTTGGAGTTGCTAGCATCTACTTGGCCAAGATAGCTACTAACAACGGAAAGCATGCAAGATCTCAAATAACAAAGACATGATAGAATCAATAATCAATCTGAAATAGCATCTCAATATCCATCGGATCCCCGCAAACACAACATGCAGAATTAAAAATAGATGATCTTGATCATGAACGGAGCTCACAAGATCTACACATGAAAGCACAAAGGAGGAGAACCAGCCATCTAGCTACTACATGGATCCGTAGTCCAAGGATGAACTACTCACGCATCACACCGGAGGCTTGCATGGTGATGAAGTAGGCCTCCAGGGTGAATTCCCCTCTCCGGCAGGGTGCCGGGAAGAGCATCAGATCCCTCCCGATCTAGGGATGGAGATGATGGTGGCTACATACTCTTTCGTGGATTTTTGATCGGGCACTTAGGGTTTTCGTCCCGAGGGTAATATATAGGCGGAAGGAGAGGCCGAGGGGGTGCCTGGGCTAGCCACACCACCCCCTGGCGCGGGCCAGGCCTGGCCGCGCGGCTAGGTGGTGTGGCCGCCCTCTGGCCCTTCTCCGTCTCGTATTCTGGCACGTGATCCCTTTCAGAAAAATAGGCACTTTGGCTTTTGTCCTGTCCAATTCCGAGAATATTCATTTTTCCTGGAACCAAAAACAGCAGAAAACAGGCAGCTGGCACTGTGGCTCTTGCTAATAGGTTAGTCCAAGAAATCATATGAAAAGTACTCCAAAGTTGGAACAAAATACAAGAAAGTGGATAAAACCAAGCATGGAACATCAAAAATTATAGATACATTTCAACATCCCCAAGCTTAACTCCTGCTCGTCCTTGAGTAGGTAAGTGATAAAAAGAAAGAATAATTTTTGAGGTGACATGCACCATCAAAGACTTGATCAAAGTATTTGCAAAACATTCAAAGCTGGGATCATAGTACTTCAATCATAACATGAAAGACAAAGTTCTAGCAATAAGCAAAGAAGCTATGATGCAACATGAAAAGGCACAAACAAAAGATTCATGAATAACAATGCTTTGCAAGACGTTTGTTTGTTTCACATAAAGAAAACATAGCATACTAGTATTAAGCTTGTCCCTCAATAGAGTAGCAAATATAAATGCATAGGACACCTTCAAAGTTCATAAGAGTGACTAGATACAATAGTTTAAAACAAGCAATATCAAAGTATGCATCAATCAACTAGTCTTGGGACAATGCACATAGAACTAAGAATGGCCACTATGCTCTCAAAGTAAGTGCATAAAGATAGAAGGTGGAGACTCAATATAATTGTGGAAGAAAGGACTTTTGTAAAAGGAAGTAGGGATTCATGTCTCATAAAGAGCTTCCAAAAATTATGGTACTTATAGCTTTCAGCTCTCATTGCCCCTATCATAAGCATCTTGAAGTGATTAAGGTTAAAGTGGACAAACTATGGTGTACATGCTTGACGAAGTATAAGTCAGAAATCTCATGTCCCTTGTATACGAGGGCCGCTCCTCATGCTACTCAAGTCTAGTCACCGGTAAGTTCTTGTCATCGTAAGTACATGTGTATCATAGAGAACCGCCAACGGGGTACCCCTTTGCCCGATGATACCGAAGAATCCCCATATCAAAATGACATGGCAAGCAGACAACGAGCATCTCAGCATTCTTCTTATTTACCATGGGAATATGGTGCTTTTTTCTCTCTTTCCTCTTTTCATAGTATCTCTTTTTTTTCTTTTTTTTCTCAATATAGGACTCTTTTTTTATAAGAAGAATGCTTCATAGACAGCTCATTATGGTTACGCTGCAGGTTTCCACCATGTCAGCATGGATTAGACCAGCGGCCCAGGCGTTTCTCTAACACATATACATAACTCCATGGACTTACAAGCTCCCCTTTCATTTCACACCGACGACATCCATATACAAAAGAGCATGATATCAACTAGGTACAAGTACCAAGTGCAATGTTGAAAGCATTCCCCATGAAAGCATGGTTCTGCTAATTCCCAACAAATAAGTGCAAGCATATACAACATAGACGACACAATAGTTCAAGTTTATTAAGGGCAAGTAAAGTAAAGTGTGCCATCAAGTTCGAGAGAGCTTTAATCACTAGTTTTCTCATAACAAGTGGAAGGTAAACAAAAGAATGAATATACTTGGAATAGAATAAGCTAGTAGGTAGGTATGGTGGACTCTTTGGAATAACTTAGTTTAGGGAGTTGGATGCATGAGTGGAACTCATACTTTGTTGTGGAGGCTAGCAAAAGACTGGGAGCGATAAACTAAGAGAGCAATAATGGCCATAATCATGCAGAGCGACAAAACATCATTGATCAAAGCATAAAGTGATACTAGAAGTTTAAAACTAAAGGATCATAAAGGCTATGGTGACTTTGGATAGTCATAACATGGTGTGAGCATGTGCCAAGTCAACCCAAATAAAGCATCAAAGGAGAATACCACTATACTATGTTTTAATATGCTAAAACAACGCATGATTCATCCAAGGCACATTAAGCAATATCAATTGTTTATAACAAGTCATGCTACAACAAATAATAGTAAGCATAAAGCCAAAACAATATCAAGCATGGCATGACAAAGCATAGGCCACAGTCAAAAACAAGCTCTTTTTACCACATAAGGATGAACTTTCCTACTCTTTTCCAAACCAAACCAAACTACTTGAAAACCAATGTATGAAAGGGGGGGTCCAACCAAATTATTCAGAAAAACTAAGCAAACCCAAGCAAACAAAAAACCAAAATGAAAATGAAAAAGAAGACGCTCCAAGAAAAACACAACTGTGCTTGAAACAATAAAAATGAAGCGTTTGGAAGAAACCTGGAATTTTTATTGATGAAGAAGGGGATGCCTTGGGCATCCCCAAGCTTTGACGCTTGTACTTCTTGGATATTTATTGGGGTGACATGCGTGGCATCCCCAAGATTGAGCTTTATTCCATCCTTCATCTCATTACTCATTCCTTCCATACACCTGAAATTTTTCCTTCGTACAAAACTTCACACAATCTCATTGGCAACATTAGTGCACTTAAGATAAATAGATATTAAGGTTCAGTTATAACACCAAATAAACTTCCATTAGAACACTAGCTACTGTATAAATTCCCTCACAAAGCTCAATTCCCCAAAAGAACTCAAAAAGGAACCCACAAGAAGCAAATGCAGAAAATGGCAGAAATCTGTCAAAACAGACCAGCAGGTAAAGACGAATTTCTTCGAAGACCTTCTGTTGCTCAAATCAAAAAGTGTTGAACTAACGAAAGTTAGATAACAACCTGGGGCAGAACAGAAAAAATTACAGATCAATCCGACATACAGATCTCTCTCACAAATTTTTACGGTGAAGCAGAAAAATCTGTTTCGGGACAGCAACTTTCCCAGTCATTACTTCACTCTCATTAGAGGTTACTCTTGGCACAAAAAGCAAATAAAAAGGATAAGGAGCGGTTCAGTAATAACTTCCAAGACTTATCTAAAACTTTTGGGTTATCTCCCAATAAGTACTTTTCTTTAACGCCTTTAAATTAGGCATAAGAAGGAAAGAAAGAATCAAGTGTTCTCAAATGAAGAAGCATTAAGACCAAATTTTGTTTTCATAGGAGAAGCAAAAGAAATCTTTTCTCTCTTTTTAGGGAAGTGTTATATACATTTCTTAAGTGGGAGTTGATATTTAATGGTGCCTTCTTTCATATCAATGATGGCACCAACAGTTCTAAGAAAAGGTCTTCCCAAATAATAGGACAAGAAGCATTGTATTCAACATCCAAAACATAGAAATCAACGGGGGCATAGGAATTGTTAACCATAATAAGAACATCATTAAGACTCCCCATGAGTTTATTTTTAGCATTATCATCAAGTGGGACATTCAAATAACAATCTTCAAGAGGAGGCAAATCAAGCATATCATAAATCCTTCTAGGCATAATAGATACACTACTATCAAGATCACATAAAGCTTTCAAATCAAAGTCATTCACTTTCATATTAATGATGGGTTCCCAACCATCTTCTTGTTTTGTAGGAATAGAAGCTTTATGTTTCATCTTTTCTTCTTTAATCTTTATGAGAGCATCAGTAATGTGTTTTGTAAAGGCCATGTTCATAGAACTAGCATTAGGACTTTTAGCAAGCTTTTGTAGGAACTTAATAACTTCAGAGATGTTGCAACCATCAAGATCAAAATCAACTTTATCATCTAAAGTAGTAGAACTATTAGTAGCCTCAACACTAGTGGTGGTAATAGTAGAAACACTAATTTTTCTAGCAATTTCATCTTCTCTTTCCCACTTAGCATGTAATTCAGCTAATAGTCTAACATTTTCATCAATTCTTACTTGTATGGCATTCGTAGCTGCAAACGGATTCTCATTAGTTTCAGGTTTAGCAGCCATTTTATTAAAAGTATATTGAGCTTCAGCCAAGGATGCTATATTTCTTTCAGCATTACAGAGTTTTTCCTCAATAATTTTATTGAAAGCAGTTTGTTTACTAATAAACTCTTTAAGCATAACTTCAAGTTCAGAGGGAGCACTCTTATTATTGTTGTAAGAATTCCCATAAGCATTACCATTGTTGGGAGGATAAGGCTTATAATTGTTGTTACCAAAATTGTTCCTATAAGCATTATTACCATAAGCATTGTTGCCAAAATTGTTATTTCTTATGAAGTTCACATCAACTTGCTCTTCTTGAGCAACCAAAGAGGCTAAAGGAACATTATTTGGATCAATATGGGCTTTCCCATTAACAAGCATAGACATAATTATATCAATCTTATCACTCAAGGAGGAGGTTTCTTCAACATAATTTACCTTCTTACCTTGTGGAGCTCTCTCAGTATGCCATTCAGAATAATTAACCATCATATTGTCCAAAAGTTTTGTTGCAGCACCCAAAGTGATGGTCATAAAGGTACCTCCAGCAGCTGAATCCAATAGGTTCCTTGAAGAATAGTTCAATTCTGCATAAAAAGTTTGGATGATCATCCAAGCAGTCAGTCCATGAGTGGGACAATTCTTTACCAAAGATTTCATTCTTTCCCAATCTTGAGCAACATGTTCATCATCAAGTTGTTTAAACTTCATTATTTCACTTCTCATGGATATAATCTTAGCAGGAGGATAGTATTTTCCAATAAAAGCATCTTTGCACTTAGTCCAAGAATCAATACTATTCCTAGTTAAGGAATTCAACCATTCTTTAGCTTTTCCTCTCAAAGAGAAAGGAAACATTTTCAGTTTAATAATGTCACCATCTATATCCCTATGCTTTTGCATCTCACAAAGTTTAACAAAGTTATTTAGATGGGAAGCAACATCTTCATTACCAATACCAGAAAATTGTTGTCTCATAACAAGATTGAGCAAAGCAGGTTTTATCTCAAAGAAAGTATTTTTAGCCACAGGTGGAGCAATTGGTGTGCTCAAAAAATCATTGTTGTTGGTGCTAGTGAAGTCACACAACTTAGTGTTTTCAAGAGTAGTCATTTTTTTGGGTTTTCAAATAAGAAAGCAAACTTGCAAAACTAATTTTTTTTGTGTTTTTGAAGAACAAAACAAGCAAACAAAGCAAAAAAGAAACTAAGCAAAACAAAAACAAGAAAGTAAAGAGATTGGTTATGAGGGAATCCCCTTGTGAAGATGTCCTTGACTCCCCGGCAACGGCGTCAGAAAAATGCTTGATGGCTCAATGCACGGCGCCCAGAAAAATGCTTGTTGGCAGTGTTGATGTAGAGCTCGTTGGGAACCCCAAGAGGAAGGTATGATGAGCACAGCAGCAAGTTTTCCTCAGTATGAAACCAAGGTTTAATCGAACCAGTAGGAGCAAGGAAACACCCCAAAGGTGTTACTAGCTGAGCTTTGTCAGGGCGCACTACCGGTGCTAGTAGCAACATGGAGACCTGGACAACACAACCACAAAACTTTGTCCCCAACTTGTGATGAGGTGGTCAATCTCACCGTCTTTTGCGGAAAACAAAGGATTAAACGTATCGAATGGAAAGAAGTAAAAGTTTGCAGAGAGTAAACACAAAGCAGTAGAAGATTGTAGATTGTATGCAAAACACAAGGACCGGGATCCATAGTTCACTAGAGGTGGCTCTCCTTAGATAGATAACATGCTGGGTGAACAAATTACAGTGGGGCAATTGACAAACACCGATAAAGCAATACATGCATATACTAATCATCTTGACTCCTCTGAGACTTGATTGGGCTTTACAACATAATACATAGACCGCCATCCAACTGCATCTATGACTAATAATCCACCTTCAGGTTATCATCCGAATCCCCTCTAGTATTAAGTTGCAAGCAACAGATTATTGTTTTACGAACTGCGTGTAAAGTAAACAATACGATTGTTCTATGAACAAAGGATTGTTGTTTTCTCCCTAGTAGCAACAACACATCTAGTACCTTAGAGATTTCTGTCACTTCCCCAGATTACCAGAGGCATGAACCCACTATCGAGCATAAATACTAACTCTTGGAGTTGCTAGCATCTACTTGGCCAAGATAGCTACTAACAACGGAAAGCATGCAAGATCACAAATAACAAAGACATGATAGAATCAATAATCAATCTGAAATAGCATCTCAATATCCATGGATCCCTGCAAACACAACATGCAGAATTACAAATAGACGATCTTGATCATGAACGGAGCTCACAAGATCTAAACATGAAAGCACAAAGGAGGAGAACCAACTGATGACCCACAAGTATAGGGGGTGTATCGCAGTATTTTCGAGGGAAGTGAAACCCAATTTATTGATTTGACACAAGGGGAGCCAAAGAATACTTATCAGCCTTAACAACTGAGTTTTCAATTCAGCTACACCTAGAAACAATCTTGCTCACAGCAGTTTCTCAGTAGCAACAGTTTTGTAGTAAGAATAGTAAAGTAATAGCAGTAGCAAAGCAAAGAAAGTAGTAACAAAAGCAGTAATAGTGGGATTCGAGTGCGGTAGGCATAGGGATGGATGGACGGGCGTTGCATGGACAAGACAATTCACATAGCAATCAGAACATAGGGCAATTGCAGACAAATAAGATAAAGCATCCAAGTACTAGACAATCCTAGGTATGTGTTCCATATATAGTCATACGTGCTCGCAATGAGAACTTGCACAACATCTTTTGTCCTGACAGCCCGTTTGCAGCGGGGCCTCTAGGGAACTACTGGCAATTAAGGTGCTCCTTTTAATAAAGCACCGGAGCAAAGCATTAACACTCCATAAACACATGTGATCCTCACATCAAAGCCTTTCCCTTCTGGCAACCCCAATTTCTGTCACTTTGGGACCATAGGTTCCAGACAACGACGTGTGTATACAAGTTGTAGGTAAGACCAAGAACAATACTATCATAATGAATCAATAATAAGTTCAGATCTGAAATAATGGCACTCGGGCCCTAGTGACAAGCATTAAGCACAACAAGTCGCAACAAAGTCATAAAGCACTAATAAGAGATACTAGGAACTATGCCCTAGCAATCTGATGCCATTACATGAACGATCTCATCCAATCCCTACCATCCCCATAGCCTACAGCGGGGGATTACTCACTCATACATGGAGGAAACATGGATGGTCGATGAAGATGATGGTGGAGATCGATGGAGATGGCTCCAGGGGCACTTCCCCATCCCGGCAGGGTGCCGGAACAAAGAGTTTCTGTCCCCCGAATCTCCCCTTCGGTGGCGGCGGTGCAGCGGAACTTTTTGTGGAAAAACATCAAACTCTCCGAAGTTTTTAGGTCAGAAGGCTTCTTATAGGCGAAGAGGGAGACCGAGGGGGTGCCTGGGGCCACCACACCATGCCCTGGCATGGCCAGGCCCAGCCCGCGCCTTGGGGCGGTGTGGCCAGCCCCTGGCTCTGCTCCGTCTCGTATTCTGGCTCCTGGAGTCTTCTGGAAAAATAGGCACTTTGGCTTTTGTCCCGTCCAATTCCGAGAATATTCAATTTCTAACTTTCCTGGAACCAAAAACAGCAGAAAACAGGCAGCTGGCACTATGGCTCTTGTTAATAGGTTAGTCCAAGAAATCATATGAAAAGTACTCCAAAGTGTGGACAAAACACAAGAAAGTGGATAAAACCAAGCACGGAGCATCAAAAATTATAGATACATTTGCAATGTATCAACATCCCCGAGCTTAACTCCTGCTCGTCCTCGAGTAGGTAAGTGATAAAAAGAAAGAATAATTTTTAAGGTGACATGCACCATCATAAACTTGATCAAAGTAGTTGTAAAACATTCAAAGCTATGATCATAGTACTTCAATCATCACATGAAAGACAAAGTTCTAGCAATAAGACAAAGAAACTATGATGCAACATGAAAAGGCACAAACAAAAGATTCATGAATAACAATGCCTTGCAAGACGTTTGTTTGTTTCACATAAAGAAAACATAGCATAGTGGCATTCAGCTTGTCCCTCAAAGAGTAGCAAACATAAATGCATAGGACACCTTCAAAGTTCATAAGAGTGACTAGATACAAATAGTTTAAAACAAGCAATATCAAGGTATGCATCAATCAACAAGTCTTGGGACAATGCACATAGAACTAAGAATGGCCACTATGCTCTCAAAGTAAGTGCATAAAGATAGAAGGTGGAGACTCAATATAATGGTGGAAGAAAGGCCTTTGTATAAAAGGAAGTAGGGATTCAAGTCTCATAAAGAGCTTCCAAAAATTATGGTACGTATAGCTTTCAGTTCTCATTGCCCCTATCATAAGCATCTTGAAGTGATTAAGGTTAAAGTGAACAAACTATGGTGTACATGCTTGACGAAGTATAAGTCAGAAATCTCATGTCCCTTGTATACGAGGGCCGCTCCTCATGCTACTCAAGTTTAGTCACCGGTAAGTTCTTGTCATCGTAAGTACATGTGTATCATAGAGAACTGCCAACGGGGTACCCCTTGCCCGATGATACGGAAGAATCCCCATATCAAAATGACAAGGCAAGCAGACAATGAGCATCTCAGCAATCTTCTTATTTACCATGGGAATATGGTGTTTTTTTCTCTCTTTCCTCTTTTCATAATCTCTTTTTTTCTTTTTCTCTTTTTTTCTCAACATAGGACTCTTTTTTTATAAGAAGAATGCTTCATAGACAGCTCATTATGGTTACGCTGCAGGTTTCCACCATGTCAGCATGGATTAGACCAGTGGCCCAAGCGTTTCTCTAACACATATACATAACTCCATGGTTCTGCTAATGTTGAAAGCGTTCCCCTTTCATTTCACACCGACAACATCCATATACAAAAGAGCATGATATCAACTAGGTACAAGTACCAAGTGCAATGTTGAAAGCGTTCCCCATGAAAGCATGGTTCTGCTAATTCCCAACAAATAAGTGCAAGCATATACAACATAGACGACACAATGGTTCAAGTTTATTAAGGGAAAGTAAAGTAAAGTGTGCCATCAAGTTCGTGAGAGCTTTAATCACTGGTTTTCTCATAACAAGTTTAATTTGGAAGGTAAACAAAAGCATGAATATACTTGGAATAGCATAAGCTAGTAGGTAGGTATGGTGGACTCTTTGGAATAACTTGGTTTAGGGAGTTGGATGCATGAGTGGAACTCATACTTTGTTGTGGAGGCTAGCAAAAGACTGGGAGCGACAAACTAAGAGAGCAATAATGGCCATAATCATGCAGAGCGACAAAACATCATTGATCAAAGCATAAAGTGATACTACAAGTTGAAAACTAAAGGATCATAAAGGCTTAAGGTGACTTGAGATAGTCATAACATGGTGTGAGCATGCGCCAAGTCAACCCAAATAAAGCATCAAAGGAGAATACCACTAAACTATGCTTTAATATGCTAAAACAACGCATGATTCATCCAAGGCACATTAATAAATCTCAATTGTTTATAACAAGTCATGCTACAGCAAATAATACTAAGCATAAAGCCAAAATAATATCAAGCATGGCATGACAAAGCATAGCCATAGTCAAAAACAAGCTCTTTTTACCACATAGGCATGATTTTTCCTACTCTTTTCCAAACCAAACCAAACTATTTGCAAACCAAATGTAAGAAAGAGGGGGTCCAACCAATTTATTCAGCAAACTAAGAAAACCACGCAAACTAAAAACCAAAACAAAAATGAAAAAGAAGACGCTCCAAGAACAGCATAACTGTGCATGAAACAATAAAAATAAAGTGTTTGGAAGAAACCTGGAATTTTTATTGATGAAGAAGGGGACGCCTTGGGCATCCCCAAGCTTTGAGGCTTGTACTTCTTGGATATTTCTTGGGGTGACACGCGTGGCATCCCCAGGCTTGAGCTTTAGTCCATCCTTCATCTCATTACTCATTCCTTCCATACACCTGAAATTTTTCCTTCATACAAAACTTCACACAATCTCATTAGCAACATTAGTGCACTCAAGATAAATAAGTCTTAAGGTTCAGTTCTAACACCAAATAAACTTCCATTAGAACACTAGATACTGTATCACTTCCTTGAAAAAGCTCAATTCCCCAAAAGAACTCAAAAAGGAACCCACAAGAAGCAAATGCAGAAAATGGCAGAAATCTGTCAAAACAGACCAGCAGGTAAAGACAAAATTTTCCGAAGACCTCCCGTTGCTCAACTCAAAAAGTGTTGAACTAACTAAAGTTAGATAACAACCTAGGTCAGAAGCACAAAAAATTACAGCTCAATCCGACATACAGAGATCTCTCAGGAATTTTTACGGTGAAGCACAAAAATCTGTTTCGGGACAGCAACTTTCCCAATCATTACTTCACTCTCATTAGAGGTTACTCTTGGCACAAAAAGAAAATAAAAAGGATAAGGAGAGGTTATTACTGAAGTAATAAATTCCAAGACTCAACTAAAACTTTTGGGTTATCTCCCAATAAGTACTTTTCTTTAACGCCTTTAAGTTAGGCATAAGCAAAAACTAAAATGGATAGAATATAAGTAAGCGGAGATAATCATGGTGAAAACATTGTTTTGTTCAATGAAATCCTTTTGTTAACAAGGTTGATCAGGTCTTGTTACCAAAACAATTCCATATGAGACAAAACTTTGTATTCCACTAATGATTATGTTACCTCAACCTTGATAGCAATGGTCCCAATCATAATAGTTTCAATTTTTATTCTTGGTATGGGACAATATATTTCTCCAACTTGAATGCCCTCAACACGTTCAATTGAATTCAAACCATAAGTCCTTTCAATCTTCTTGGGGAAATAGATAGTATGTTACTTGTCATTGACATTGAAGGTCACCTTCCCTTGATTACAATTAATAACAGCTCCTGCAGTATTTAAGAAAAGATCTCCCAAGAATAGTAGACATATTATCATCTTCAGGCATAATAGTTTGAGAGGATGCTCTCATAAGAAATATGAAGTGAAGTAAAAGAGAGCATCAAGAAGCAAATCCAAAACACATTTAAGTCTAACCACTTCCTATGCATAGGAATCATGTATGCAAATAAATTCACAAAGAACAAAGTGACAGGCATAGGAAGATAAAACAAGAGTAACTTCAAAACTTTCAGCACATAGAGAGGTGTTTCAATACCATGAAAACTTCTACAACCATATTTTCCTCTCTCATAATAATTTTCAGTAGCCTCATGAATAAACTCAACAATATAACTATCACAAAAAGCATGCTCTTCATGGTCTACAAGCACTAGAGCTTTATCATAAACATCTTCAAAAGAATCCTCAGGAACATAACAATCATCCTTCTTTAGTAAGCATGGGGGACAATCAAATAATGTAAAGGATAAAGAGTTACTCTCATTAGAAGGTAGGTATGGGTAGCTAATCCATTCTTCCTCCTTTTGTTCATCACTCTCCTTCTCTTTTTCATCTAATGAGATTTCAGGTTCATCAATTTCTTCTTCCATAGGATCCTTCAAGGCATTAGTCTCTTCCATTTGTGGAAAGAATCTATTAAAATATTCAAGAATATAGCCATTTTCATCCTTGTAATTATCAAAGCAAAATTTAAGTATACCATCATAAGGTGAATCATCAATATTTTCAAACAAACTAGCAAGTTCAAATGCACCCTTCCAAGCAATAAATTCCTCAATTTGTTCCACATCATAAAGGTCATAATTTCCCTTAACATAGGAAGATATGGTAACATTATCATTATACTCACATTGAAAAGGGAGGTGTTTGTACCTCCTACAGCAACAAGATTTATCAAGGCAATAAGTAACATTATAAGTAGAGCACACATTTCTAGCAATGGTATACAATCTATCAATTTGTCCCCATAAGTGTTTCCCTTTTTGTGACAAGCGGTGTTCCTTATAATAATATTTTTCATCTTCCGTGAAACCACCTTGCCAATAAACTTCAGTTTCAAAGAAACCAACCATTGACAACAAGCATGATAAAGCCAGACAATAACAGACCAACGAAAATAACAACTAGAGTAGGAACCAATTTTTTTGTATTTTCAATAAAGAAAGAAGCAAACAAGGAAGAAATAAACTTAGCTTGAACAATAGTGATTCCAAGTGGACTTGATAAATAAAGCTATGCTCCCCGGCAACAGCGCCAGAAAATAGTCACGATGACCCACAGGTATAGGGGGTGTATTGCAGTATTTTCGAGGGAAGTGAAACCCAATTTATTGATTCGACACGAAGGGAGCCAAAGAATACTTATCAGCCTTAACAAATGAGTTGTCAATTCAGCTACACCTGGAAACAATCTTGCTCACAGCAGTTTATCAGTAGCAACAATTTTGTAGTAAGAATAGTAAAGTAACAGTAGTAGCAAAGCAAAGACAGTAGTACCAAAAGCAGTAACAGTGGGATTCGAGTGCGATAGGCATAGGGATGGATGGACGGGCATTGAATGGACAAGACAATTCACATAGCAATCAGAACATAGGGCAATTGCAGATAAATAATATAAAGCATCCAAGTACTAGACAATCCTAGGCATGTGTTCCATATATAGTCATACGTGCTCGCAATGAGAACTTGCACAGCATCTTTTGTCCTGCCAGCCCGTTTGCAGCGGGGCCTCTAGGGAACTACTGGCAATTAAGGTGCTCCTTTTAATAAAGCACCGGAGCAAAGCATTAACACTCCGTAAACTCATGTGATCCTCACATCAAAGCCTTTCCCTTCCGGCTACCTCGATTTCTGTCACTTCGGGACCATAGGTTCCGGACAACGACGTGTGTATACAACTTGTAGGTAAGACCAAGAACAATACTATCATAATGAATCAATAATAAGTTCAGATCTAAAATCATGGCACTTGGGCCCTAGTGACAAGCATTAAGCACAACAAGTCGCAACAAAGTCATAAAGCACTAATAAGAGATACTAGGCACTATGCCCTAAAAATCTGATGCCATTACATGAACGATCTCATCCAATCCCTACCATCCCCATAGCCTACAACGGGGGATTACTCACTCATAGATGGAGGAAACATGGATGGTCGATGAAGATGATGGTGGAGATCGATGGAGATGGCTCCGGGGGCACTTCCCCGTCCTGGCAAGGTGCCAGAACAGAGACTTTCTGTCCCCCGAATCTCCCCTTCGATGGCGGCGGCGCAACGGAACTTTTTGTGGGAAAACGTCGACCCCCCCGAAGTTTTTAGGTCATAAGGCTTCTTATAGGCGAAGAGGGAGACCGAGGGGGTGCCTGGGGCCACCACACCATGCCCTGGCGTGGCCAGGCCTAGCCCGCGCCTAGGGGTGGTGTGGCTAGCCCTGGCTCTCCTCCGTCTCGTATTCTGGCTCCTGGAGTCTTCTGGAAAAATAGGCACTTTGGCTTTTGTCGCGTCTAATTCCGAGAATATTCATTTTCTGACTTTCCTGGAACCAAAAACAACAGAAAACAGGCAGCTGGCACTATGGCTCTTGTTAATAGGTTAGTCCAAGAAATCATATGAAAAGTACTCCAAAGTGTAGACAAAACACAAGAAAGTGGATAAAACCAAGCATGGAGGATCAAAAATTATAGATACATTTGCAATGTATCACCAGCCATCTAGCTACTACATGGATCCGTAGTCCAAGGATGAACTACTCACGCATCACACCGGAGGCTTGCATGGTGATGAAGAAGGCCTCCAGGATGAATTCCGCTCTCCGGCAGGGTGCCGGGAAGAGCTTCAGATCCCTCCTGATCTAGGGATGGAGATGACGGCGGCTACAGACTCTTTCGTGGATTTTTGATCGGGCACTTAGGGTTTTCGTCCCAAGGGCAATATATAGGCGGAAGGAGAGGCCGAGGGGGTGCTTGGGATGGCCACACCACCCCCTGGCGTGGGCTAGGCCTGGCCGCGCGGCCAGGTGGTGTGGCCACCCTCTGGCCCTTCTCCGTCTCGTATTCTGGCACTTGATCCCTTCCGGAAAAATAGGCACTTTGGCTTTTGTCCCGTACAATTCCGAGAATATTTATTTTATGACTTTCCTCGAACCAAAAATAGCAGAAAACAGGCAGCTGGCACTGTGACTCTTGTTAATAGGTTAGTCCAAGAAATCATATGAAAAGTACACCAAAGTTGGAACAAAACACAAGAAAGTGGATAAAACCAAGCATGGAACATCGAAAATTATAGATACATTTGCAATGTATCACACCTCATGATGATGTGAATGTTGACTTAGATGAAGTAGAGGATGATGTTGCTTCTTTAAAAGAGAAGGGGGAGCTAGTCCTTCATGCTCTACACAAAAATAAAAATGCTTGCTCTACTTTCATTGAAATCTTGAACTTTGCCATTCAAAGTAAGCAACTACTTTATGAGCATGAGGACACAATTGACAAAATGAGTATTCTTGAGTGTGAGTATCATAATGACATTGCAAACATAAATGAAGCTCTTGAAGAGGAACAAACTGATGGCTGTGATATACAACACTTTTTAGCAATATAAATTGTGTCATTTCCTTATCATATCATGCTCCATCTAACTATTGCTATGCCTAATATGCATGAATACTTGTTTTTATTAAATTCAATATGAGCTTTGGACATTTAGTAGTTTAGGTAGAATATTATCCCTCTTCCTTGTCTTTGACATGTGTGTAGGTGTTGATGATGATTATGGACAAAACAAAGGCAAAAGGAACCAAGAGAGCATAGTATGGAGGAGCTGTAGGGACCAGACTTAGCCCTTTGAGAGGTTGGAAAAGTCAATTTTTCCAACTTCTCAAAATAAAGATCCAAGACCACAAGATTGTAGCCCTCGATGATATGAACTGAACGAGCCCAAGAACACCCAAAATGGAGTTCGTATGAAGAAATGGCGGCCAAAATACTAAAAGCATCTGCAAGTTTAACGAGCAACTATACGGTCGGAGCTATATTTTTGGTCGTATAGCTCTGCTCGTATAGTTACCAAAAAGGTCAGAAACGACGGGATTTTGCCGCAGAAGATCTCCAGAACCTTCCCTAAGTCATATGACGGTATTGGGAGAACCCTAGGGCACCCCCAAGGCCTATATAAAGGAGGGAGGACCCAAGAGGAACCATCAATCAACCATATACAAGATCAAGATCCCATCTACTGCCTCCACGACGGTGCCCTGCCGCCGTGCCGCCTCCATATCCTCTCAAGATCCACCAAGATCTAGATCTCCATCAACACCATCAAGCCATCCAAGCAAGAAGAGGAGGAGAAGGAGGACACCGCCATCACCACGCCGATGCCACCATCACCACGCCATCATCACCATCTCCATCACCGCTACTCCTTCATCCTTCCCCATCATGATCTTCGTAATGGGTTGTAACATGGCTTGAACCTCCTTTTATTAATGTTATGATGATTTGAGTAATTGAAGTGTGGTGTGTTCTTGTTAATTAATATGTTTGTGCTTTATCTTTACATTGTTCTATTCATGATATTATGTTAGTGATTGGAGATGTCCAATCCATTGTTGAGGAATTTACTAGGCATTCACGGAGTGTCACAAAATTTATCATTAGTCTCTACTCGTTCCATGGGCCTGACAAGTCCGTGGGTAGAACTAATAGGCTATTTGCTATAAGTGATTTGCGGAGGCAATAACAGCTTAGGATGCACCACCCATTAAGATTTAATTTCCTCAAGATCACTCATGATATAGATAGGTATAGTGTTGCGAATTGCTTGACCCCAAAGTGACATAACATGACATCTTGTGACTAGCACACTTGCTTAGGAGTACGGTAGTCCATAGAACTTAATGCCTTTGCTCTAATTTACCTTGATTGGTCTTATTACCTTAATACACTATTCTCTTACGGATGACCCATGTCCGGAGGGGGTCTGGACAATTGAGTTGTATAGTTCCCACTTACCAACGATGGGAGACAATGATATATGAGGGACTGCCACAATTATAGTTAAAAACTATTCCATAAGCACTTATCATGCACATCGGTATACACAACGTTACTTGAGGAATCATAGCATTAATATTTCATCTCATTGCATTCATCTATTTTCAGTTTTACTTTTTTTCTAGTTTTCTCCTAGTTCTAGTAGTAGTTATTACAAAACATCTTAAATTCATCCATCCTAGCAACTTATAGAATAGGATATTTCCAAACCACGGTTTGGGTGCATACGTGGTCGCATTGACAACGCGGCTGCGAGGGTCTTGTTCGCCCAGCTCCCATCGAGACAAACTCTTAAATATTTGCTGCTGCAAGTACTGCAATAAACCTGTTTTGGTGCAGGAACTCATCTCCATCAAATTGGCGCTGTTGCCAGGGTGCAAAGCATTCGGTTATCTACTCGCACATAGTTTATTTCTATTTGTTGCTATTATATTACTGCTTTCTTTTATATTGAAAACGATAAAAAAATTACAAAACCAAAAAATTATAAAAAATGTTGCTACTAATCATGTCTTCCAAGATAAATTTTGTTCAAGAGATAATACAAGCATTGGAGGAGATAAAGGATTCAAGTTCATCAAGCCTGGTTGCTAGACATGAGCTAATAAAGAAATTGCTAGACCAATTGGAAAGGCATTCATTATGGTTGCGTGCTAGTGATGGATCTTATTGCACAATTTGTATAACAGATGACCACCTTAATTTTCAATATAAGTATTCCAACAATCCTAATCTAGCAAATTATAATAGAGATAAATCCTATCATAGTTTGGACTTGCTATAATACGTTCTTTTCAAAGGTGCATCTGAAATGGTATTTAGACTAGGAAGTATTGATGTTGAAAGTGAAGCAGCTGATGGAGTTTTTAATTTAGTATACCTCATATTCCTTTTTTGCGAAAATAATTTAAGCGGAGAGGAAAAGGAGCACAAGGAGGAAGAACGGATTGATCACCCGCTCACACCTTCGACTTCTACTTTTGATTTTGTCATTCCTATTAAAACACTAGTCTATGAAAAGGAGGAACAAAAAAGTGAGGTTGACAAAGAGAGTCACACTACAACTTTTGTTTGTGATGCCTCTCACTCTAGTAGTGATTTTTATGATGCTAAAACTGTTGATAATTGTTCTATGGAGGCCTTGTGCCTAGACACTCATATGGAGAGCATTAATAATACCGAACTAGAGATAGAACCTTTCTATACTAACATGTAGGGTCCTGAACTCCCTGCTATGAAGGAAGAATACTATGAAGTGTTTCCCTACATAGGTAACCAAGGTAAAGATTTAAGAATTTTATATGAATCTCAAATCCTCTCATTGCAGCTATACACGGAGGCATGTTCACCAAGCTTGGTGCATCAACACTCGCTTGAAAGCGAGAACTTGTTCATCTACATGATGTCGATGCACCGTAAGCGGGTACGACTCCGACCGAACTCTACTTCAAGATGCTCAAGGCTGGTATGTACAACCTCACCTCAAGTCGATATCCCTTGGGATCCAGGTGGGTAATGTATGGAGCATCCTAGCCTAGCTTTATGGCTTTAAAGAGAGTGCTTCCCAGGAGACAACCCGGGAGTCATTAGGCGTCTTTCTTAGTTTTGTGTCTTGAGTCTAGTTGCATTCATGTTGCATTGGCACTTTTATTCTTCGCATGTCTTGCTATTAGAGTAATCTTGTGGTAGTTTTCAAAAGGTAGAATTTATTGTCACTATATTATGTGTTGCATAAACTTGGTAAAAATGGAAGAGAAAATCCGTTTCACGTGAATCCTTCAATTATATGTATTTGTTGGTCAACAATTTAATCTATCATTTTTCTGTCAAAACATGGTATTTCACTAAGTTACAAGATAACAAAGAATTCACAAACAAATAGAAATCTTCTGATGTATACTGAAGGTTTAACGACCAACAAAATGGCGGGAATAAAAATTCCGGCTGTATAGTTGTCGTCGTACAGTTATCGGTGCCTTCATCAAAATTCTTTTTAGGATACAGAGAGTTCAACGACTAACTATACGGCGGGAATAAAAATTCCGGCCGTATAGTTCCGGTCGTATAGATATCTATGCCTTTGTATATTTTCTTTCCTAGGGATAGACAGTCTGATGACCAACTATGCGACGGGAACATTTTGTTCTGGCCATATAGTTGCGCTCGTATAGCTGCGCCACCAGGAGGAAACCCTAAAACTTTGACAGAAGGCCAACTATACAGCTTGAACGCATTTTTCCTGCCATATAGTTGTGCCCGTATAGTTGGGAAAACCCCTCAAATGCCAACTGGAAGGTAACCATTGCTCAAAATTTCATTATTTCTTCTTCCTTCTTCTTCTAAAAACCTCGAAGCACCACCTGGGAGCTTCTCCCATGTTTTAGATAAGCCGAGCGTATGTAAAAAATAAAGTTCTATCTCAGAAATTCCTTAACTTGTAATTCTCTTTAGTAGTTCATGTTTTCTTTTTGTTTTCTTTCATTAGTTGGGTGAACGAACTTCGTTCGTACACCAAATTGTTGTCTTTTATTTTGTGTGTTATTTTCGCAGGGACTTGAACCTTATGTGATGACATGTATGGTAGTGTCAAACATGCAAACACTCACAAGAGCCACCTGGTTGCTTCAATTCAACGTTTCAGCAATCTGTGTCTGGTAAACCCTTCCAACTCGAATCTCTTTTAAATAAGCACATAGGGGCTGCACACTCGTGTCTCGTATCCTGTTTCACTTGCACCTCATCACAATCTAGGATAGACCTCTTCTAGAACTAGTTTGTTGACTTAAGAGTGGTGCTTAGGTTGATGAACCAACTCAGTCGGACTTGTATTTTTATCACTTGTGAGCTAAACCCGTGTCTTCAAAAACACAAAAATATTTTGTCTTCTTTCTAGTCTTGTTCCAACCAGGTTCTTAAGGAAGGCATACACCGGATCGTGAAGCATTCATTGAATCAAAGGTTCTTTGTCCATCAAAGTAGAGGTTAAAAGCACCTCAATGGTAAAGTGTGTCACCCTTGCTTTAACTTTAAGCTTGGGAAGGTAATCACTTATTATACTCTCTTTTGATAACTGCATTTTCTTTTTTGTTTTCATGATCTTCTCAAGTTTAGCTTGGGGAGGTTATTTTGCATGCGTAGAGTCTTGTGCAAAGTTCTTTATTCTTTAAAAAAGTTTTCATGCTATTGTGTATCTATCTGTTTTTGAATGCTTGCTTAGGTTAGATTTTGTTCATATTTATATAAGGGATATACTTGCTCATGTCAGACCCCCATAGGAGACAAGCCATAGCTTTGATGTACCTTGTTCAACTTTTATCTAGCTTGTGAAAAATATTGTGATCCTCTAAATATACATTGCCATGTTCTCTACATTTTGAAAACAAAAATATATATATAATAAAGAAGTTCTTTGAAACTTGCTAGTTATCACTGTTCAGAATTGTCTTAAGTGAATGGTTATGGAGTAGCACAACCCCATAGTGCTGGAAATGATGGTCTTAATAGATGCTTACTGAGTGAGTTGGAAAATAAGAAATGATGTTTCAAAGTTTCGAGATTACATATGTCAAAATTTTGTCTTCGAAATCAAAGTGAGATATTGCTTTATGCGTGTCTTGTGCCACTATCGCACAACATGGGATGCTAACAACTCCGCTGTCCTTGGGCAATTCAAAAAGAGGAAACCTTGGAGTTTGGCTATGATTTTCCCAACACATGTAGCAAAAATACTATATTTGGGTATGCAATGGTATTCTCGTGGGCCTGCGTTAAAAGTTGTCAACACTCGGATTTTTAATCCCAGATGCCTGATATGCCATACATTGCAATCCCAAGATGACCATTTTTGCAAGACACAACAGAATTGGTTCCACAGTACATCATCCATTACAAACCATAATAACGGTCTTCCAAATAAAGGATCTCATGATCTAGTCTTAATACAATCAAAGCAACGGAAAGTAAACGTAGTAGGGCTCCATCTTCAGGGTCACAGGCAATGCTGACGATGGGAGATGATCCTAGTTGTCATAGACCTCCTGCTATCCATCTTCCTGGTAGTCCTCCTGATAGTCCGGCCACGGGAATAGCCAGGGACAAAGCCATGAGTACTCTTTAAGTACTCGCAAACTAGCACTAACAAGTAAGGTAGTTCTAGTAGGAATCTTAAGCTCTAGGTTTATTTGCAAAAAGCCAGGTTTATTTCATAAGAGTTCAAAAGTAAAGAATCTAATTTAATCAGTTAAGTTGGAACCTAGTTTTCATATCCACAACCCTGTTGTTGTCAAGTCAAGGTCATAATTCAATTCACAAGTCATTTTGAAAACATCTGACAACGGAACAGTATGGCCACACCAACTGTCCATGACCGTGGACGTAGCTATTCGAATAGTTTGACACTCTGCATAGGTGGTACACTTTCACCACAAAATTCGATACATCCGTCAAGGATAACCCTGAATCATCATACTTAGTATGCGGATAATCAATCATAACATTTCAATTACACACTCTAGTATAGGCACCTCCCCTATGAGCTTGGCCTCCCAGCCATGGCCACCTGCCATCCTAGGCACTGCATAGGTGGACATTCACATTCACGAGGTAGCCTCAGCTCAACCTCTTTCCGCGAGGGAACCCATACTAAGGCATATAAACTTCCAGTTAAACCCTACCCAATTCGGGTATTGTGGTTGTACGGTAAATTGGAATGGTATCGCATCTGAACCCAACCATCAGTTTTTATCACAATAAAGGCTCATGCCTCAAGAAGTTTCATCATCAAATCATTTTGTGTTCATAACACATGTCAAAAACATTTGAATAGAATTAACCATCATTCCAAGGTTTTCATAATCATTTTCTCCAAGTATTCCCATCTAAGTGATCAGTAATAGTTTAGCACTAGCAACTAGCAATGAGGGTGTCACTAATGAGGGTGCTAATCAAGTGTAACTATCCAAATCTAGTTTTATGCTTTTTAATGGCATCTAAGTATAACTACTTAGGCCTAGTTTTCTACTCTTTATGGTATATATACTATTTTTCCAATACTCACAAATCACTAACTAAAGGTAAAGCACTTTGGTAAAAGTAAAAGAATAAAGCTTGCAAGTAAAACTTGGGATTGGTATAATCAAGGTTGCATAACTAGAGCTTTCCTAATGCATCTTGCATAGGTTATCTTGCTAGGATGGCTTGCATAGTTATGAAGTTTGCAAGTGTTAGCTTGCGTTGAGTAGTGTAGTGGTTGAAGTTCTCTTCTTCTTCTTCGTAGTACTCATCCTCCTCGTATCCCAGGTCGGTACTATCGTCTATAAATGAATACGAGGTACATAGTCACCAAACAATACTTAACTACTTCTGTTTAGCACACTAAGGCTCACATTTGATGATCTAGCATCATCACAATCATCACATGAAATAAAGACCTAGTTTTATTTATCTTATTTTTGGAAAAGTAATTTCTACTCATTGAAAATACTTAAGATTTAATATTCTCCAATTAAAATATGGGATCATGTTGACACATGTCATCACCACATATTATAATACTTGGGAATGTGATTTAAAGTGGTGGTCATATTTTATACAGTTTAAGATTACTTTTTAATACCATTAAAGTGACTAGAAATGCCTATATAGCATTCTTTTGGTTCTAGTCCAAGATCACTGCATGTAAACCTAAATATTTTTATATATTCAGATAGATCTTGTTAAATGTGATTTTTGAGAGTTGGAATCAACTCAAAAGCATTTATGGTTGATTTTTGAAAAATGTTTGATGGTGGAAAAGTCTCTGTCTTGTTATTTTTACTATAGGTAATCTATAATTTAAAATGGTTTGAATCCAACGGGCTTGGATAGATATTTTGAATACCTTTCTAACAAAATTGGAATCATGCAATTTGGTTTAGTGAATCTGTTTGAATTGATTTATGAATCTACTGACAGAATCTAGTTTTAACTAAAATGGAAAAAGTCTATTTGAATCAACGGGCTCTGCACGGGAAACTAACTGGGCCGGCCCAGTTATGCGGTGCGCGTGCAGCGGGCTGCTGACAGGCGGGTCCTACTCGTCAGTGACTCATCTAAACTGAAACGGTATCTTTCAATCTCAGCCTACGATTATACTAGGATCTAATGGGCGACGTGCATCGTCTACGACGAACAGCTCTGGCAAGACTGAACCCTAAAAGCGATGGTGGGGGTGCGTGGGGGCTCACCTAGGCTCTAGCTTAGGTTGGCGATGGGGGCGATCGAACATGTCGAGGCCGGCGATTTGAATGGTGGTCATGGCGGCTCCTGGGGCGGCTCCTACCTCCAGTTCCTCTTCTCCTCTGTAGCGGCGGGCCCTGGTGAAATTTCCGCGGGCTGGTGCTCGCCTTGATCCGGGGAGAGGTGTGGGAGGTTTCTGAGAGAGAGGGGAGTGAGATGTTCTGGCGAATGAGGGCTGGGGTGGCCTCTATTTATACACCGGCAAGAGGGACAGAGCAGCATGACTCGGGCTCGTCGGCGACATCGTTATAGAGGGCTATCGGCATGGCTAAGGATAGGGGTCGACGCGGTGCTTCAGGGCGGTGGTCATGCGAGTCATGGCGCGGCAAGGGATGGTCAAGAATGGTCGGGAGCGGTTCGTGCTCTGCGCGGGAATGACGGTGTTCGAGACGGCGCACGGTGTCTACGTTCCACGCGGCGGCGAACGGGCATGTCTAGGGGGTAGCTGGGGTCATGGTGAGTGCGGGAACTCGCGAAGTGGGCAAGGCGTGGCGTGTGTGCGCGTGTCGTCTGCGGCGCTCTGGCGCGCTCTCGGCATGGCAGACAGAGAGGTGGGTGCGGCGATCATGGCTGGTCCATGGTGTGTCCCTGCTCGAGGGGTGGACAGAGGGTGGAGGTGGTGTGTAGCCTGTCTCCTAGACATCGTGGGAGATGGCGGCGCTGGCTGTGGCGATGGGTTCCCTTTCGGTCGGCACAGCGAGCTCGGGCGGTGCGACACTGGTGAAATCCGACAAGTGGGGGTTGCTCTCCTACACTGCTGGGCACTAGGGTGAGTGAGGGGGATGCAGAGGGGACAAAGGGGTGATCAATTACTGCTCAAAACAGTAGAAGTTAGGCAGTGTTTATTGTTGTCTGCCAGGTGCTCGACCAAATGGCCGCATGAAATCAAGATTTGAGTTTTTGGATGAATTTTGGTGAGTGTTCTGAATACTTGCTTGATGGTCTATGGTTGCTGGGAAAAGTCAAGGTGAATTGATTTGAGTGGTTTTTGAAAAGTGGTGATCTTAGAACATATACTTGATTCAATTTTGCAATGTCCTTTGAAATGATTTGGAATTTCTTTCTTTTAGTTTTTAAAGTGGGCTTGGGTTCACTTTTACTTGGTCTAGCAAGGGGTGAATAGAATTGGGAAAGTTTCTGTTAGAAATCTTTGACTAGAAATACTCAAAGTGGTCTAGTGCATAATTTTGGTCAAAATGACCATTTGCTTATATGATTCATATTTGATTTTCTTTTCTTTTGATTTAGTTTGTAAATGACCTAGATGATGTAGTATTCATATTTAAACCATTCCTTATCATTTGTAGCAATCAAACATGGCAATTGCACTCATTCATACACTAATACAATTCACACATACACTCATATTAAATTTAATAATAAAAATTTTGTTAACCCTAAACTTAGGTGATTTAAACTTAAGAATCTTGATTAATATTTTTGGGGTGTTACAAACCTTGCCTCCTTAAAGAAAATCTCATTCCGAGATTTAAGAAAAACTAGGAACTAAAGAGATTTGGAAACTCAGTCCTAATGTAATCTATCGCTCCCAAGTAGCTTCTTCTTCAGTATGGTTGCTCCACTGGATCTTGAGAAACTTGATACTCCGGGTCCTGGTGGTTCTTAAGGCTTCTTCCAAAATGCGAATGGGTACTTCACGATAGGTTAGATCCTTGTTGATATCTATGGCTCGGTGATCGATGTTCTTGAATAGTTCGGTCTTTTCCGGAACTTCTAGGCATTTGAGAAGTAACGAGATATGGAACACATCATGTATGGATGACATCTCCTCCAGCAGTTCTAGTTGATATGATACTTCACATCGGCGATTCAAAATCTTGAAGGGTCAAATATATCTGGTGGCTAACTTCCCTTTGCATTGAAAATGCTGCATTCCTTTCAAGGGTGATACTTTGATATATGCAAAATCTCCGACATTAAAGGTCAGGTCTCAACGCCTTTTGTCAACATAACTCTTCTGTCAGGATTGGGCGATCTTGAGGTGTTCACGGACTTTGTGAACCTTCTCTTCGGCTTGTCGTAGGATGTCGGGTCCGAAAATCTGACTCTCTCCTATTTGCGACCAATTCAGCGGGGTACGGCACTTCCTTCCATACAGAAATTCAAAGAGGGCCATTTGCAAACTAGCTTGATAACTATTGTTGTATGAGAATTCTGCGAAAGGCAGACAATCTTCCCATTTTGATCCATATTCGAGCACACAACATCTCAACATATCCTCTAAAATTTGGTTGACTCTTTCAGTTTGTCCATCGGTTTGCGGGTGGTAAGCTGGGCTGAAGTTCAGCTTGGTTCCTAATCCTTCTTGTACTTTCTGCCAAAATCTTGAGGTAAACCTCGATCCGATACTATGGTCTTAGTGGTTCCATGCAAACTGACTATTCTAGCAATGTACAACTCTGCTAGCTTCGAACTCTGGTAGGTGGTCTTGACAGGTATAAAATGGGCTACCTTAGACAGTCTATCCACTATGACCCAAATAGAGTCATTTCCCCTACTAGATGTAGGCAAACCGGTGATGAAATCCATTTCGACAGAATCCCATTTCCATTCTGGAATCTGCAATGGTTGCAAAAGTAGTGCGGGTCACTAATGTTCCGCTTTGACTCTCTAACAGATATCACACTTGGCTATGTAGCTTCCAATTTGTCTCTTCATCTTGTGCCACCAAAATTGCTCCTTCAAATCCTGATACATCTTCGTTCCTCCGGGATGGATAGAATAAAGAGTATCATGAGCTTCCTGCATGATGACTTGTTTCAACTCGAAATCTGCTGGTACATAGATACGTCCTTTGTACCACAAAACTCCTTCTTCATCTTCGGTGAATCCGGCTACCTTCCCTGTACTGATACGATGCTTGATTTTGTTGATACTTGTATTTCCTTTAATCAAAGTGGGTTGAAGTTCTATGATAGCTAAAAATCCTTCGCTAACTAGCTCCATTCTAAACTGCTCCAACTCTTCATGCAAACTTGGCTGGGCTTCTTTAATCATGGTGTTTAATCTACATGGCAGTCTACTAAGAGCATCCGCTACCACATTGGCTTTGCCGGGGTGATAGTGAATGTCAAGGTCACAATCCTTGATTAACTCTATCCATCTCCTTTGCCTCATATTCAGCTCCTTATGGGTGAAGATATACTTCAGACTCTTGTGATCCGAATAAATCTCACAGCGGTTACCCATAAGGTAATGACACCAGGTCTTCAAAGCTAAAACTATGGCTGCTATTTGTAAGTCATGGGTAGGGTAGTTTTGCTCATGTTGCTTCAGTTGTCTAGACAGATATGATATGACTTTTCCTTCTTGCATCAACACACATCCGAGACCAATCTTGGATGCATCACAATACACATCAAAAGGCTTCTTGATATCCGGCATAATCAGAATTGGGGCTGAAATCAATCTCTTCTTGAGCTCTTAAAAACATGCTTCACATTTGTCTGTCCATTCAAACTTCTGATGTTTCTTCAATAGTTGGGTCAGTGGTCTTGTGATGCTCGAAAATCCTTCAACAAACTAGAGGTAATATCCCGCTAATTCGAGAAATGCGCGGACTTGGGTTTGAGTGGTTGGGGCTTTCCATTCTTCAAGATCCCTAATCTTGGTGGGATCGACAACAATTCCTCCTGCCGACACGATATGTCCTAGGAATCCTACTTCCTTTAACTAGAACTCACATTTGCTAAACTTGGCATACGACTGATGTTCTCTAAGGGTTTCAAGGATGGTTCTCAGGTGTAGCTCATGGTCTTCTTCTGACTTGGAATAGATCAGAATATCATCGATAAAAACAACGACAAACTTATCTAGGAAGTTCATAAAAATCTTATTCATGAGATTTGATGACCCACAAGGGGGTGTATCGCAATATTTTCAATAAGTAAGTGTCGAATCCAACGAGGATCAGAAGGTGCTGGCTAGTGGTATGGATCGGGAATTCTCTACAAATACTTAGCAAACAGATTTTTAGGGGTTTTTGATAAAGCAAGTAAACAAAGTACGAGTAAATAAAAGACAGTAGGAATAAATGCAGCAAGTGGACCGGTCCTTTAAGCAGCAAAGGACAAGCCGGTTGTATTACTTAACATGACCAAACTTTCTCGAGGGCACATGGGAAGACTGTCAAGTGCTTTCGCTTCATATAGTTGATTAATCTTCTTTAGCTTGCTAAGTGTTGTGTGGGTGAACCTGTGCTAATGTACCGACCTTCCTAGGACTAATACATACTTGTGATTATACCTCTTGCAAACATCCTTAAGTACAAGAAAGTAATTAAGGTAGAAACCTAACCACAGCTTTAAACTCTAAGACCCTTACGTCCCTTGTGCAATGGTTTTCTAACGGGGGTTCAGGTTTCTGTCACTCCGGCAACCCCTACGATTAGTAGCCAAATACACAATGCATTCCCCTAGGCCCATATAGGTGAAGTGTCATGTAGTCGATGTTCACATGACATCACTAGAAGAAGTACACCACAACTTAAATATCAAACTATTGAATCTTTCTCAACACAACTTCACTACTAACAACATGACTTCTCCCATGTCCTCAAGAACAAAACAAACTACTCACAAGACATCATATGGATCATGATCAGAGATGGAATAATGATGTATAACAATCTGAACATAAACAATAATTCAATGGTTCACTCAATAGCATCAACTACAAAGAGTAATCAACATCGGGAAAGTTTCCCCTATGAACTATGCAAGATTCAACCCAATTGTTACAGCAATATGGAGATGGTGATGAGGGTGCTGATGGTGATGATGGTGGTGATGGTGGTGATGATGATGATGATCTCGATGAAGTCCAGCTTGATGATGGTGTTGATGGCGACGATCTCCCCTCTCCGGGAAGGAATTCCCCCGGCAGAAATCTGACTGCCGGAGAGATCTTTCTCTCTCGGTGATTAGGGTTTCGGGAGGATAATATACGCCAGAGGGGAGTGCCAAGGGTGGACCAGGGCGGCCACACCACATGGTGGCGTGGCCCAGGGTGGCCCACGCCAGGGGGTGGTGTGGGCCCCCTGTGGCCCATCTCCAGCCCCCCTTTTGGCTTCCTTCGTCTTCTGGAAAAATAGGGTTTTCCGTATATTTTCCCAGATTTTCTGATCTTCGCGAATTTTGCCTCCAAACAGCACCTTTTCCATCAGAATCCTGACTGCAGCGGTCCATGCTCCAAAAGTCATCAACCGTGCAAAAACAGATGAAATAACATAAGTATCACCTCTTAATATGAAATATATTAATGAATAACAGTGAATTATGATATAGAATAGTGATGCAAAATGGACGTATCAACTCCCCCAAGCTTAGACTTCGCTTGTCCTCAAGCGAAACTGAGCTCAATAAACATGGCGTCAGGTTTATGGAGTGAAGAGTCGATAAAAGAATACGGACAAGAAGCATCACATTCATCAAATACATAGATCATAATAGAATACAACTCACTATTATATAACTTAACTTGCAATGAGTAAAGGAAACACAATAAAGATACATAAAGTAAATCATAATTGGTAATGGCAAACTTAGCTCTTGGTCGAAGAATAGTTGATAATTTGCTGGAGTTCACAAATAACTTGTTTTCAATGACAGCTTTCAAAGTAGTAAACATCAAGATAAGAGCAATGTGCAAAACAAGGAACATAAGAAACATGATTGAATAAATCATTATATGAATGAATGAAACACAACAACTCAAAATACTTGCTGAGATAGAAAGGAGTAGGTTTACGGACTCAACTACAAAGTAAAAGAAAGGCCCTTCGCAGAGGGAAGCAGGGATTGTAAGTCTCATAAAGAGATCCCAAAAATTATGATACTTACTAGCTTTCAGCTCTCATTGCCCCTATCATAGGCATCTTTAGGTGATGAAGGTTAAAGTGACACAACTAAGAGGATATGATTGACAACTTATAAGTTAAAATCTCATGCCCCTTACTTATGAGTACCGAACCTCATGCTACTCAACTTCAGTCACGAGTAAGCTCTTGTCATTGTAAATACACGTGTATCATTGAGAACCGCCAACGGGGTACCCCTTGCACATGACACAGGAGCTATCCCATAATCAAAATGACAAGGCAAGCAGACAGTGAGCATCTCAGCGATATTTTTATTTGCTATTTGCATAGGTTTTTATTCAGGATGCTTCATAGAATGCTCACTATAGTTATGCTGCAAGTTTCCACCATGATTAGGCATGGCTTAGGCTAGCGGCCCAGGCGTTTCTCTCACACACATATAAACTCCATGATCTTACAAGTTCCACTTTTATTTCACACCGCCAGGATCCATAAGCAAAAGAATCATGATTTTGGGAGGTAGATACGCAACAAAGAAGGACCCAATGGTTCAAGTTTATTAAATGCAAGAAAGTAAAGTGTGCCATCAAGTTCGTGAGAGCTTTAATCACTAATTTTCACATAACAAGTTTAATTTGGGAGGTAGATAAAACAAGAATTTACTTGAAATAGCAATAATGCTACTAGGTAGGTATGGTGGACACTAATGGCAGAGGTTTTGGTTTAAGGAAGTGGATGCACGAGAAGAATTCCCTCTCAGTACAGGTCTTTGGATAGCAAGTACAAGAGTTGAAGGAAACAAACAAACATACAAGTGATAAAAACAAACATGCAATCTTCCTTGGAAGCACAAAAGATCTTAACTAGAGAATACTAGACTCATGAGCAAATCAAGAAAGAAAGATGATGAAATAATTTTTCTTTAGAGTACTTTTATCTTTTCTTTCAACTCTCAAAAATAGTGTTGCTACTGACCGAGCCAGGTTTGCCGAAACCAACTAAATTAACTCAATGGCCCAGAGTGATACAAATACTAATAACAAGATCAATCATATAACCACGAATTGAAAACTAATATAAGATATGCAAAAGAGTAAATGATATAACTTCTCATTAATAATCCATAACGGTAACTCACACCAAGGGATACATATCTAACGAGAGAGGGGACACTTCCATAATGCAAACCATCCTACATAATAACTTCTCTATTCATGATATGACTCTACTAATAAGGTAACAAGATAGAAGATAGTGATGTGATACCGTGGCACTCCCCCAAGCTTGGAACAAACAAAGGGGATGCCAAACCTGATGATGAATTACTCCTTCGGTGGTGGTGGTAATATTTTCTTAGTTGACGTGAGGAAATCTTCCAGCATCTTGCGAAGCCTATTATTCTCCCATTGAAGCATGTCCACCTTCCTCCTCAAGTCTCTGTACTTGTCGCAAAACTCCTTAGTGACTCGCAGGGCTTCCGTTGATGCAGGGTAAGAGACTAAAGGTACCAGCCCCTGCTTGGGGTCTTGGAGATCTTCCTCCATAGGCTCCTTCCCTTTATCCTTGGCGGACACCATTGTGCTTCTAAACCTTCAAAGAGTATGTCCTGGCAGAAACAGATCGAAACGAAAACATGACGAAAACACGATATATGAACCTCGGGGGATCCGGGGGATTATATATTACGAAGTTTCATAACAAAAGGAAGGTACTGGGTAAAAACGAGTCGGAGGCGGAGTCCGGGGTGGACTCACCACCTGGTGGCGCGGCCTGGGGTGGGCCCATGCCACAGGGTGGTGTGAGCCACCCTGGCTCCGTTTCCGTCCCTTTTTCACTTCGTAGCTTTCCTTACTGACTAAAAGCTGCAAAGATATAGTTGGATAGTATTTTCGCGAAACTTTTCTTACCATAACTGTTACCTATTTGAAAGCGGGCTCTGCAGGTTTCTGAATTTGGTATCTAGTAGATTCTTCCGGAGTCACCACTTGAATAACATCAATATCTTCATCTTTATACACTTATTGTGAGTCATGAAACCTTTCTCTTCTTTATTACACCATTATCTCCACTACCTGGAAATTTCTTTCACACAAAACTTTACACAGTTCTCATTAGCAACATTAGTATAAGTGAAGTGATAAAACCTTTTGAGTCCAACTTCAACTGAAAACCATCAAAACATAAGCTACTGTAGCAACTCTTTCCGAAAACCCAAAAAGAATTCAAAAAGGAAATCGAATAAAGAGGCAAATGCAAGAGTGGTAAAATCTGTCAAAACAGACCATCAGGTAAAGATCATTTTTTTCGAAACTCTTCTGTTGCTCAAATCAAAAAGTGCAAAAGTAACGAAAGTTAAATAACAACCTGGGTCAGAAGCAAAAAAAATTACAGCTCAATCCGACGTACAGAGATCTCTCACGAATTTTTACGGTGAAGCACAAAAATCTGTTTCGGGACAGCAACTTCCCCAAATATTACTTCTCTCTCATTAGAGGTTGATCTTGACACAAAAACCAAACAAAACGGATAAGGAGAGGTTATTACCGAAGTAATAACTTCCAAGACTCAAAGAAACAAAAACAAACTGAAAGCAAAAAATAAATTGGGTTGTCTCCCAAAAAGCTCTTTCTTTATAGCCATTAAGATGGGCATGATAATTTTGAAGATGCTCTCTTAGGAATGTTAATTGAAGTGAAAGGGAGCATGAAGAAGAAAAAATACACACATTTAAGTCTAACCCACTTCCTATGCAAGGGAGTCTTGTAAACAAACAAGTTGTTGAAACCAGAGGCTACTTGCATAAGAAGGCAAAACAGGTGCAACATAAAAACTTTCAGCATAAAACGAGGAAACTTGATATTATTGAGATGCATAAGAACACTTTCCCCTCTCTCATAATAACTTTCAGTATCATGCATAAACTTAACGATATAACTATCACAAGAACCATCATAGCAATGATCACTTATTCTAACAGAAAACACAGGAATACTAGCTCTCATAACACTACTTTGTGAAACAATATTAGAGGTATCCTTACAAAGGATAGTGTGTCCCTCTTCTTCATATTTAGTAACAAAGTCTTTCACATTTGCTATAATAGGTTCATAAACCATTTGTTTATTAGGTTCAACAACTTTATTAGTACTTTCATTAACCATCCTAGCTATCATAGAATGTTCCTTTATCTTAACTGGGAAAGGCATTTTCTCAATGTAAGTTTCAGGTAAAACATGATTAGCAGTATAAACTTTAGTATTTCTTGCAGGAACACTCTTTGCAATATCTTTATAAGGTTCATGATACTTATTCCACTTCTTTTTAGGCACTTCTATATAGGAAGCAAAAGCCTTAAAATAAGAAGTAATAGCTTGAGAGTCTAGACCATAAGCATTTTTAATGTTTTGAAAGTCATCAGTTCCCATAAAAGATTCAATGCATTCATAATCGTAATTTATACCTAACTTTCTACCTTTGTCATTCTCCCAAGCTTCAACATTGTCTTGAATACGGTCCAGAATATCCCATTTAGCTTCTTCTTCCATGCGAGTGAATGATCCAGCACAAGAAGCATCTAGTAAACCTTTATCATTTAGAGAGAGCCTTGCATAAAAGTTATTGATAATAATATTGTTGGGGAGCTCATGAATGGGACATTTGAGCATTAGTAACTTCAATCTCCCCCAAGCTTGAGCTGTACTCTCTCCATCAAGAGGCCAAAAGTTGTATATTTGATTCCGATCTTTATGAATCTCACTAGGAGGATAAAACTTTGAATAAAAGAGAGGCACTATTTCCTCCCATTCAAGAGCTTGACCAGTCTTCAGCAGCTTATATCAGTCCTCAACTCTTCCTTTCAGTGATAATGAGAATAACTTATTCTTAACTTGATCTGTAGTAATACCTGCACACTTGAACAACCCGCATAATTTGTGTATAAAGAGTAAATGATCACCGGGATGGACAGTTCCATCCCCAACATAGTAGTTATCCATAACACGATCAATAATTCTTGTAGGTATTTTGAAAGCATCATTCTCAGCAGGTGGTGGTTTATCTACTACCTTAGCAGTGGTAGTAGCATTACCAAATAAGAAACTTAGGGAATTATCCATAAAGAAAATAAAGCAACTAACAGAAGTAAACAATACTCACAGTAGAAGTTTCCTTTACCAGTTCCACTCTCCAATAGCACTTCACTCCCCGGCAACGGCGCCAGAAAATAGTCTTGATGACCCACAAGTATAGGGGGTGTATCACAGTATTTTCGATAAGTAAGAGTGTCGAACCCAATGAGGAGCAAAAGGTGCTGGCTAGTGGTATGGATCAGGAATTCGCTGCAAATACTTAGCAAACATATTTTTAGGGGTTTTTGATAAAGCAAGTAAACAAAGTACGACTAAACAAAAGATAGTAGGAATAAATGCAGCAAGTGGCCCGATCCTTTATGCAGCAAAGGATAAGCAGGTTGTATTACTTAAGATGACCAAACGTTCTCGAGGACACATGGGAAGACTGTCAAGTGCTTTCGCTTCATATAGTTGATTAATCTTCTTTAGATTGCTAAGTGTTGTGTGGGTGAACCTGTGCTAATGTACCGACCTTCCTAGGACTAATACATACTTGTGATTATACCCCTTGCAAACATCCGTAAGTACAAGAAGGTAATTAAGATAGAACATAACCACAGCTTTAAACTCTAAGACCCTTATGTCCCTTGTGCAATGGTTTCCTAACGGGGGTTCAGGTTTCTATCACTCCGGCAACCCCTACGATTAGTAGCCAAATACACAATGCATTCCCCTAGGCCCATATAGGTGAAGTGTCATGTAGTCGACGTTCACATGACACCACTAGAAGAAGTACACCACAACTTAAATATCAAACTATTGAATCTTTCTCAACACAACTCCACTACTAACAACATGACTTCTCCCATGTCCTCAAGAACAAAACAAACTACTCACAAGACATCATATGGATCATGCTCAGAGATGGAATAATGATGTATAACAATCTGAACATAAACAATAATTCAATGGTTCACTCAATAGCATCAACTACAAAGAGTAATCAACACCGAGAAAGTTTCCCCTATGAACTATGCAAGATTCAACCCAATTGTTACAGCAATATGGAGATGGTGATGAGGGTGCTGATGGTGATGATGGTGGTGGTGATGATGATGATGATCCCGATGAAGTCCGGCTTGATGATGGTGTTGATGGCGATGATCTCCCCTCTCCGGGAAGGAATTCCCCTGGCAAAAATCCGTCTGCCGGAGAGATCTTTCTCTCTCGGTGTTTTCCGCCCCGTAGAGGCGTCAGAATCTTTCTGTGGTCGCTCCCTAAGTCTTAGGGTTTCGAGAGGATAATATATGCTAGAGGGGAGTTCCAGGGGTGGACTAGGGCAGCCACACCACCTGGTGGCGCGGCCCAGCGTGGCCCGCGCCAGGGGGTGGTGTGGCCCCCCGTGGCCCATCTCCAGCCACCCTTATGGCTTCCTTCGTCTTCTAGAAAAATATGATTTTCCATATATTTTCCCGGATTTTCTGATCTTCGCGAATTTTGCCTCCAAACAGCACCTTTTCCATCAGAATCCTGACTGTAGTGGTCCATGCTCCAAAAGTCGTCAACCATGCAAAAACAGATGAAATAACATAAGTATCAATGAATAACAGTGAATCATGATATAGAATAGTGATGCAAAATGGACGTATCAAGATTCATGAAATAAGTGGGAGCATTGGTTAATCCAAAAGACATGACAGTGTACTCATACAATCCATATCTGGTGGTCAAGGCAGTCTTTGGGATATCCGTTGCACGAATCTTGAGTTGATGATAACCAGTTCTAAGACCAATCTTAGAAAACACTCTGGCACTAGTCAACTAGTCAAACAGATCTTCTATCTTCGGTAGTGGGTACTTGTTCTTGATGGTGACATCATTCAGCTTGCGGTAATTCGTGCACAAACGGTTACCTCCATCTTTCTTATCCACAAACAAAACAGGCGATCTCCATGGCGATGCACTTGGTTGAATCAGACCTTTCTCCAGCATAGCATCAAGTTGCTTCTTCATATCCACTAATTTAGATGGGTTCATACTATAAGGTCTCTGAGCTATGGGTCTAGTTCTAGGAACTAGTTCAATGATGAACTCGATATCCCGATCTGGGGGCATACCGGGCAATTCATCTGAGAACACGTCGGGGTATGCACAGACTACTCTGGCTTGGTCTAGGGTTGGTTGGTCTAGACTCTTGTTGCATTTGAATTGATAGGGCAGCGTCTCAGATACATGCTCTACTAATACTAAAGTGCTACTGGTCATGGTTATGGCTTTCTTGGCACAGTCGATTAATCCTTTAAGTTTCGACATCCAATCCGTTCCTACTACTACTTACAAACCTTTGGTTCCAAGTACTATTAGATTAGCATAAAAATCTATTCCATGGATTCTGATAGGTACATCCTTGCAAATTTTTCTAGCTTTGGCGGTTGAACGAGGTATTTGAACTATCATAACATGCTTCAGTTTTGTTGGTTGAATCTTACTAGTGCATGCAAATTCTTCTGTAACAAATGAGTGCGATGATCCAGAATCAAACAACACTCTTGCAAGTACTGAGTTAACAAAAAACATACCCAGCACGACATCTAGCGTTTCCTGAGCTTCTTCAGCATCCATATGGAACATACGGCCGTTGCGGTTGAGTGGGTTCCATGGGGAAAATCTCTTTCCAGGCTGAACACGGCGTTGCTGCTGAGCGGGTGCATTCACATTGGTGGTTGCTGCAAGCTTCTTCGGGCACTCGTTGTAGTAGTGACCCTTGACTCCGCATTCAAAGCAAGTAATCAGGGATTTGTCTTTTCCTGCAATAGGCACAACATTGCTTCCAGTCCTTGGGGCAGTATTGTTGTTGTTGGTTTTGTTGTTGTTGGACTTGGGAGATGCACAGTTGAAGTTATTTGAGTTGCCGAGGTTATTGTGGTGGTTTCCTCTAGACCTCAGGTTTCCTCCGCCACGATTGGGATAGTTTGGACGGGACATAGGGGGTCTGTTGTTTCTTGGGGCATATCCTGCAGACGGGTTGGGGCGATACTTCTGGGTATGGTGGGATCCAGGCTAGTGCATCATCCTGCGCTTGCAATTTTCATTGGCTTGGTTTATCTTCCCCTCCATCTAGATAGCAGAGTCCACTAAAGCTTCAAGATCATCAAAGGGAATGTTGACTAGCACGGTTTGCATCTCATCATGCAGTCCGTTCAAGAATCTCTTTTCTTCTTTGCTTCTGTGTCAATCTCATCAGGGGCATATCTAGCTAGTGACAGAAATCAGTCACAGTACTCAACCACAGTCATCCTTCCTTGTTTCAAATCTCTGAACTCATGCCTCATCCTCTTAATCAGACCCGGGGGCACATGGGTCCGGCTGAACTTGATTTTAACTCCTCCCAAGTCATCATCTAACCTCCATTCATGGTACGGGTGCTATTCCACCAGGCTCTTGCATCACCTGCCAGATAATGGGTGGCAAACAGTACTTTTTCATTGGCCTCAACTCCTGCGACCTCTAAGTTGTTTTCCATGGTTTGTAGCCAGTCATCAGCATCTAAGGGCTCTTCAGACTTATTAAATATAGGGGGATTGGTGTTTTGAAAGTTCTTGAGCTTGGAACCATGGTTATCCTTGTTTCCGTGACCTTGATTATTGTGGGCCATCTGAGCTATCTATTGAAGAGTGGCTAAGTTGGCTTGACGTTCGGCTCTACTAGCTTCACGGTCAGAAACTAACATTTGCAGAATCTGCAGCATTGGGTCCTAAGATGAACTGCTTCCTCCGGGATTTCCGTGAGTCATCTAAAGATTGAGATAGATAATGAGACAAGGGGAAATTTCTAGGGTTTATGGGTTTGTTTTAGAAACTTTAAACATGGAGTATAACTCAGGTTTTAAAAACTAACAACTTCCTCTCATTCATTCATTCATTCATTCATTCATTCATAGCACCCAATACAAACACACACCATAACACAAATAGAAAACAGATGGTTTTAAGAACCATTCTGTGAAACTATGATACAAAGGGACCAGGTACATCTCACTCCTATGGTAGTGCTCAAGTGCATCTAATCATCATCAATGAAGGCGGAATCATCATCATCGTTGTGGAATTCCATGGCATCGTCCTCCAGGTAGTTATCATCATCACTGAGGTAAGAGTAGAGATCTCCACGGATATCTTCACCTTCCTCCTCCTTCACTTCAAGCTGGATCTCCTATTCACGGATGGTCTCCTCGAGAGTGGCCACCTTCTTGCGAAGATGATCGATGATGCGATCCTTCTTGTCACACTGACGACGAAGTGAATGGCGCTCCTTGGCTAGGATGGTGAGGGTTTGGTCTTTCTTGACTGCAATGGCATGGTTGTGGTTGGCGTAGGAACAGGCGTTGTCCAACTCCTGTTGTCTATCATACAACATGAAGTCGAGATTATCCACCTGGTGCTTCAGCTCCGGGTGTCCTGGCATATCCAAGGGCATTCCCATAGAATCATGCCTTGCATAGTGAGCACAGCGAGTTCCACTAATCTGGTTGATGTTTTGTCCACACAGACGGGTAAGAGATTCCTGCATAGCCCTGGCTAGTCCGTCTAGCCAGTTGTTCTCCCTCAAGCTGAATTGGATCTTCTCCGAGGTGGGTGCTTCCATCTTGCCTCTGAGATCTGCAACTATCAGCCACTATAGATCTCCTCCTACGTGATCGTTGAGTTGTGCCCCAAAGAACTCCGGGTGCGGGCGCTCAAGATACTCTGCGAGTGCATCTATACCCCTCTCAAAGATCAGGTGGCCTTCGTTGCCCAGCTGGTAGAACTTGCTATACTTGACCTCCATCTATAAGAATTTAGGGTGAGCAAGTTAGTCGGGTGATCAAGTGTGTAAAATATTATGTAGGATTGCAAAAAAATTTGAGGAACATGATTTTTTTTGAAAGAATCTCAAGGATAAGAGTGGGAATAGGTTTTCATAAATGCTCACTTCTTTTGTTCTGAAACTAAGTTTTTTTTCTAGACGTCCATTCTAACTAGGCTATCCTATGGTCAGGATGGCTCTGATACCAACTTATTTTTCATAAATGCCAACTGGAAGGTAACCATTGCTCAAAATTTCATTCTTTCTTCTTCCTTCTTCTTTTTCTAAAAACCTCAAAGCACCACCTAGGAGCTTCTCCCATGTTTTAGAGAAGCCGAGCATATGTAAACAATAAAGTTCTATCGCAGAAATTCCTTAAGCTGTAATTCTCTTTAGTAGTTCATGTTTTCTTTTCATTTTCTTTCATTAGATAGGTGAACGAACTTCGTTCGTACACCAAATCGTTGTCTTTTATTTTGTGTGTAATTTTCACAGGGACTTGAACCTTATGTGATGACATGTATGGTAGTGTCAACCATGCAAACACTCACATGAGCCACCTGGTTGCTTCAATTCAATGTTTCAGCAATCTGTGTCTGGTAAAACCTTCCAACTCAAACCTCTTTTAAATAAGCACATAGGGGCTGCACACTCGTGTCTTGTATCTTGTTTCACTTGCACCTCATCACAATCTAGGAGAGACCTCTTCTAGAACTAGTTTGTTGACTTAAGAGTGGTGCTTAGGTTGATGAACCGACTCAGTGGGACTTGTATTTTTATCACTTGTGAGCTAAACCCGTGTCTTCAAAAATACAAAAATATTTTGTCTTCTTTCTAGTCTTGTTCCAACCAGGTTCTTAAGGAAGGCATACACCGGATCGTGAAGCATTCATTGAATCAAAGGTTCTTTGTCCATCAAAGTAGAAGTTAAAAGCACCTCAATGGTAAAGTGTGTCACCCTTGCTTTAACTTTAAGCTCGGGGAGGTAATCACTTATTATACTCTCTTTTGATAACTGCATTTTCTCTTTTATTTTCATGATCTTCTCAAGTTTAGCTTGGGGAGGTTATTTTGCATGCGTAGAGTATTGTGCAAAGTTCTTTATTTAAAAAAAGTTTTCATGCTATTGTGTATCTCTCTATTTTTGAATGCTTGCTTAGGTGAGATTTTGTTCATATTTATATAAGGGATATACTTTCTCATGTTAGGCCCCATAGGAGACAAGCCATAGCTTTGATGCACCTTGTTCAACTTTTATCTAGCTTGTGAAAAATATTGTGATCCTCTAAATATACATTGCCATGTTCTCTACATTTTGAAAAGAAAAAATATATATATAATAAAGAAGTTCTTTCAAACTTGCTAGTAATCACTATTCTGAATTGTCTTAAGTGAATGGTTATGGAGTAGCACAACCCCATAGTGCTGGAATGATGGTCTTAATAGATGCTTATTGAGTGAGTTGGAAAATAAGAAATGATGTTTCAAAGTTTCGAGATTACATATGTAAAAAATTTTGTCTTGGAAATCAAAGTGAGATATTGCTTTATGCGTGTCTTGCGCCACTGTCGCGCAACAGGGGATGCTAACAACTCCGCTGGCCTTGGACAATCCAAAAAGAGGAAACTCTTGGAGTTTGGTTATGATTTGCCCAACACATGTAGAAAAAATGCTATATTTGGGTATGCATTGGTATTCTCGTGGGCCTATGTTAAAAGCTGTCAACACCCAGATTTTTAATCCCAGATGCCTATTATGCCATACATCGCAATCCCAAGATTATTTGCGAGACACAACAGAATTGGTACCACAGTACATCATCTATTACAAACCAATATAAAGGTCTTACAAATACAGGATCTCATGATCCAGTCTTGATACAATCAAACCAGCGGAAAGTAAACGTAGTAGGGCTCCATCTTCAGGGTCACAGGCAATGCTGACGATGGGAGATGATCCTAGTTGTCATAGACCTCCTGCTATCCATCTTCCTGGTAGTCCTCCTGATAGTCTGGCCACGGGAATAGCCAGGGACAAAGCCATGAGTACTCTTTAAGTACTCGCAAACTAGCACTAACAAGTAAGGTAGTTCTAGTATGAATCTTAAGCTCTAGGTTTATTTCATAAGGGTTCAAAAGTAAAGAATCTAATTTAATCAGTTAAGTTGGAACCTAGTTTTCATATCCACAATCCTGTTGTGGTCAAGTCAGGCCATAGTTCAATTCACAAGTCATTTTGAAAACATCTGACAACGGAACAGTATGGCCACTCCAACTATCCATGACCACGAACGCGACTATTCGAATAGTTTGACACTCTGCAGAGGTGGTACACTTTCACCACAAAATCCGGTACATCCGTTAGGGATAACCCTAAATCATCATACTTAGTATGCGGATAATCAATCATGACCTTTCAATTACACACTCTAGTATAGGCACCTCCCCTATGAGCTTGGCCTCCCAGCCATGGCCATCTGCCATCCTGGGCACTGCATAGGTGGACATTCACATTCACGAGGTAGCCTCAGCTCAACCTCTTTCCACGAGGGAACCCATACTAAGGCATATAAACATCCAGTTAAGCCCTACCCAATTCGGGTATTGTGGTTGTACGGTAAATTGGAATGGTATCGCATCCGAACCCAACCATTAGGTTTTATCAAAATCAAGGCTCATGCCTCAAGAAGTTTCATCATCAAATCATTTTGTGTTCATAACACATGTCAAAAACATTTGAATAGAATGAACCATCATTCCAAGGTTTTCATAATCATTTTCTCCAAGTGTTCCCATCTAAGTGATCAGTAGTAGTTTAGCACTAGCAACTAGCAATGAGTGTGTCACTAATGAGGGTGTTAATCAAGTGTAACTATCCAAATCTAGTTTTATGTTTTTTAATGGCATCTAAGTTTAACTACTTAGGCCTAGTTTTATACTCTTTATGGTATATATACTATTTTTCCAATACTCACAAATCACTAACTAAAGGTAAAGCACTTTGGTAAAAGTAAAGCTTGCAAGTAAACCTTGGGATTGGTATAATCAAGGTTGCATAACCAAAGCATGCCTAATGCATCTTGCATAGGTTATCTTGCAAGTACGGTTTGCATAGTTATGAAGTTTGCAAGTGTTAGCTTGCCTTGAGTAGTGCAGTGGTTGAAGTTCTCTTCTTCTTCTTCGTAGTACTCCTCCTCCTCGTATCCCGGGTCGGTACTATCGTCTATAAATGAATACGAGGTACACAATCACCAAACAATACTTAACTACTTCTATTTAGCACACTAAGGCTCCCACTTAATGATCTAGCATCATCACAATCATCACATGAAATAAAGATCTAGTTTTATTTATCTTATTTTGGAAAAGTAATTTCTACTCATTGAAAATACTTAAGGTTTAATATTCTCCAATTAAAATATTGGATCATGTTGACACATGTCATCACCACATATTCTAATACTTGGGAATGTGATTTAAAGTGGTGGTCATATTTTATAAAGTTTAAGATTACTTTTTAATACCATTAAAGTGACTAGAAATGCCTATATAGCATTCTTTTGGTTCTAGTCCAAGATCACTTCATGTAAACCTAAATATTTTTACATATTCAGATAGATCTTGTTAAATGTGATTTTCGAGAGTTGGAATCAACACAAAAGCATTTATGGTTGATTTTTGAAAAATGTTTGAAGGTGGAAAAGTCTCTGTCTTGTTATTTTTACTATAGGTGATCTATAATTTCAAATGGTTTGAATTCAACGGGCTTGGATAGATATTTGGAATACCTTTCTAAAAAAATTAGAATCATGCAATTTGGTTCAGTGAATCTCTTTGAATTGAATTTTGAATCTACTAACAGAATCTAGTTTTAACTAAAATGGAAAAAGTCTATTTGAATCAACGGGCTCTACGCGGGAAACTAATTGGACCAGCCCAGCTACACGGCGCGCACGCAGCAGGCTACTGATAGGTGGGTCCTACTCATCAGTGACTCATCTAAACTGAAACGGTATCTTTTAATCTCAGCCCTACGATTAGACTAGGATCTAATGGCTGACGTGCATCGTCTATGATGAACAGCTCCGGCGAGAATGAACCCTAATCGCGACGGTGGGGGTACGTGGGGTCTCACCTAAGCTCTGGCTTAGGTCGGTGATGGGGGAGATCGAACATGTCGAGGCCGGTGAGTCGAATGGTGGTCGCAGCGGCTCCTGGGGCGGCTCCTAGCTCCAGTTCCTCTTCTCCTCTGTAGCGGTGGGCTCCGGTGAAATTCCGGCGGGCTGGTGCTTGCCTTGCTCCGGGGAGAGGTGTTGGAGGTTTCTGAGATAGAGGGGAGTGAGATGGTGTGGCGAATGAGGGCTGGGGTGGCCTCTATTTATACACCGGTGAGAGGGACAGAGCGACATGACTCGGGCTCGTCGGCGATGTTGTTACAGAGGGCTATCGGCATGGCTAGGGTAGGGGTAGACGCAGTTCTTTAGGGCGGTCGTCATGCGAGTGATGGCGCGGCATTGGGCGGTTGAGAACAGTCGGGAGCGGTCCGTGCTCTACGCGGGAACAGCAACGTTCGAGACGGCGCACAGTGTCTATGGTCCACGCGGCGGCGAACGGGCGTGTCTCGGGGGTAGCTGGGGTCACGGTGAGTGCGGGCACACACAGAGTGGGCAAGGCGCGGTGTGTGTGCGCATGTCGGCTGTGGCGCTCTGGCACGCTCTCGGCATGGCAGACATAGAGGTGGGCACAACGATCACAGCTGGTCCACGGTGTGTCTCTGGTCGATGGGTGAACAGAGGGTGGCGGTGGTGTGTCGCCTATCTCCTAGACATCATGGGAGATGGTGGCGCTGGCTGTGGCGCTGGGTGATACGTTGCAAACGTATCTATAATTTTTGATGTTCCATGCTTGTTTTATATCTACTTTCTTATGTTTTGTCCGCACTTTGGAGTATTTATATACACTTTCTGGGACTAACCTATTAACAAGATGCCATAGTGCCAGTTGCCTGTTTTCTGCTATTTTTGGTTCCAGGAAAGTTAGAAAATCAATATTCTCGGAATTGGACCGGACAAAAGCCAAAGTCGACATTTTACCAGAAGACTCACGGAGCCAGAAGACGAGACGGAGAGGGACCACATGGTGGCCACACCACCCCTTGGCGCGGGAAGCCCTAGGCCATGCCAGGGCAGGTGTGGGCCCCCTAGCCACCCACCGACCTTGCCTCTTCGCCTATAAGATGCCTCCCGATGAAAAAACCCTAAATCAAACAGCCTCCAACCACGAAAAGTTCCATAGCACCGCCGCCACGAACGGGGAGATTCGGGGGACAGAAAGTCTCTGTTCCGGCACCCTGCCAAGACAGGGAATTACCCTCGGAGCCATCTCCATCGATATCCACCACCATCTCCATCACCATTGCTGATTCCCATGATGATGAGGGAGTAGTTCTTCATCGAGGCTAAGGGTTCTACCGGTAGCTATTTGTTCATCTCTCTCTCTATGCATGATCATATTGTGATCATGAGCTTTGTAATCAAGTAGATCTACCTTTCTACTCAAGTGCTTTAATAGATCTCTGCTCTCCCCATGTGTGTGAAAGTGACAGCATGCACACCATGGTGGCACTTAGGCTAGAGATTACAAATACTTGTTATGAGTTATATTTGGAGTTGGATGTCTCTATGAAATTGTGGTGTTTGTTGGAACCATCTAGTGCTCAAGGTGACAGTGTGGGGTTATCTAGATGGGGAAAGCGAACTTTGAGGAGTGCTGTTATAGCCCTACCATGGATTAGAGTGTCCAACCAGAGAGTAGTTTAGAGTAGTATCATAAAGAGAAGATATTTATATGAGAGTGTTCACTAGTGAAAGTATGATCCCTAGGCCTTGTTTCTAAGCATTGAAACACCGTTTGCAACAAGATCTGTTACATGTTTGCTTGCTTCCATCTTTATTTCAGTTTGTCTTTAGTCTTTTCCACGCCATCAAAGTATATTCTGGTACCATTGTCTTATATCCATACCACTTGTATTTCACTATCTCTTTGCCGAACTAGTGCACCTATACACCTGACAACTGTATTGGGTGTGTTGGGGACACAAGAGACTTCTTGTATCTTGATTGCAGGGTTGCTTGAGAGGAGATACCTTTGACCACTTCCTTCCTGAGTTCGATAAACCTTGGGTGATCCACTTAAGGGAAAACTTGTTGTTGTTCTATAAACCTCTGCACTTGGAGGCCCAACAATTGTCTACAAGAATATAAGTGCATAGACATCAAGCTATTTTCTGGCGCCATTGCTGAGGACTAAAGAAGAAGAATCTCCCACGTCAACCACGCGCCAATAGCTATTTTCTGGCGCCGTTGTCGGGGAGGTAAGGTAAAAGGTACTCACATCCTCCGGTGTGAGTTCTCGCAGTTATTTCCTTTAGATTATGCAATTATATCTTTTTGTTTCTTGTTTTTATTTTCACTAGTTAGGCTTAATGGAAAACAACAACAAAATTTGAGAGCTTTAGAGTATTTATCTTGAGTTAGGACATGAAGTGTTTGAAGAGAAAATTGAAAAACCTATGGAACTTTATTTGCATGCTAATAGCAATGTTGTTAGTATGAATTCTTTGGACACCATTATTGCTAATGCTATGGAAAAGTCTAAGCTTGGGGAAGCTAGTTTTTATGAATATGGTCTTTTTAGTTTCCCAGCTTTGGAAGATAGCTATTCTATTTCTTATGATCATACCAAACGTCCAATATATGATGATTACAATGAGGAATATGATATTTTTAGTCCACCTACTATTGAGGAGAAAATTAATTATGATTACAATATGCCTCCTATATTTGATGATTATGGTGATGAGAATAATAATGATAGCTATTTTGTTGAATTTCCTCCCACTACAATTAATAAGAATGACTATGCTTATGTGGAGAGTAATAATTATTATATGCATGTGCCTCATGATAAGAATGTTTTATTTGATAGTTATATTGATAATTTTATTCATGATGCTACTGAAAGTTATTATGAGAACGGGAAACATGGTTTTATGCATCTCAATAATGTTAAGTTTCCCCTCTTTATGTTGAAAGTCTTGAAGTTGTACTTGTTTTGCTTTACTATGCTTGTTGCTTTGTGCTTCCATGACTTGTTTCTTTACAAGATTCCTATGCATAGGAAGTGGGTTAGACTTAAATGTGTTTTGAATTTGCTTCTTGATGCTCTCTTTTACTTCAATTCATATTTCTTATGTGAGCATCTTCTCAAACTATCAAGCCTAACTTAAAGGCGTTAAAGAAAAGTACTTATTGGGAGATAACCCAAAAGTTTTAGATGAGTCTTGGAAGTTATTACCTCTGTAATAACCGCTCCTTATCCTTTTTATTTGCTTTTTGTGCCAAGAGTAACCTCTAATGAGAGAGAAGTAACGCTTGGGAAAGTTGTTGTCCCGAAACAGATTTTTGTGCTTCGCTGTAAAAATTCATGTAAAATCTCTGTACGTTGTTTTGAGGCATGGATTTTTTTCTTCTTCCCCAGGTTGTTATCTAACTTTCCTTAGTTCAACACTTTTCGATTTGAGCAATAGAAGGTCTTCGAAAAAATTGGTTTTTACCTGCTGGTCTGTTTTGACAGATTTCTGCCATTATTTGCATTTGCTTCTTGTTGATTCCTTTTTGGGTTCTTTTTGGGGCATTGAAATTTTTGAGGGAAGTGCTACAGTAGCTTGTGTTTTAATGGAAGTTTTATTGGTGTTGAAACTGAACCCAAAGACTTATTATCTTGAGTACACTAATGTTGCTAATAAAGATTGTGTGAAGTTTTGTATGAAGCAAAAATTTCAGGTGTATGGAGAGAATGATGTAATGAGATGAAGAATGGACTAAAGCTCAAGCTTGGGGATGCCACCCGTGTCACCCCAAGGAATATCCAATAAGTACAAGCGTCAAAGCTTGGGGATGCCCAAGGCATCCCCTTCTTCATCAATAAAAATCTCAGGTTTCTTCCAAACACTTCATTTTTATTGTTTCATGCACAGTTGTGTTTTTCTTGGAGCGTCTTTGTTTTTGTTTTTAGTTTTATTTTGTTTGGTTTGCTTAAATAAGTTGGTTGTATCCCAGCACACTTCTTTTGGAGAGAGACACACTCCATTTTCATTGCCTAGAACACTCTAGTTTTCATTCTTATTATTCTGTGAGTGTTCTCTCTTGCTAGCACTATGTTTATCCTTAGTTTTCTTGTGCCTTCATCTTAGAAATTTTTAGTTCTTGTTTTTGGATTTGTGAGGCAAGCTCACTGATCTTTATTGATTATTATCTTTGTGAGTTGTTTCAAATAAGTCGATTGGTGTTGGAAAAGAGTAGGAAAGTTCATGCTTAAGTGGTAAAGAGAGCTTGTTTTTTACTGTGGCCTATGCTTTGTCATGCCATGCTTTATATTGTTTTGTCTTTATTCTTAGTGATCTTTGTTGTAGCATGACATGTTATAAACAATTGATATTGCTTAATGTGCATTTGAAGAATCATGCGTTGCCTTAGCATATTAAAGCATAGTATTGTGGTATTCTCCTTTGATGCTTTATTTGGGTTGACTTGGCGCATGCTCACACCATGTTAAGACTATCCCAAGTCACCATAAGCCTTTATGATCCTTTAGTTTTCAACTTGTAGTATCACTTTATGCTTTGATTAATGATGTTTTGTCGCTCTGCATGATTATGGCCATTATTTCTCTCTTAGTTGGTCGCTCCAAGTCTTTTGCTAGCCTCCATAACCAAGTATGAGTTCCACTCATGCATCCAACTCCTAAAACCAAGTTATTCCAAAGAGTCCACCATACCTAACTATTAGCATTTGCTATTCCAAGTATATTCATGTTTTTATCTACCTTCTGAATTAAACTTGTTATGAGAAAACTAGTGATTAAAGCTCTCACGAACTTGATGGCACACTTTACTTTTCTTGCCCCTAATAAACTTAAACCATTGTGTCGTCTATGTTGTATATGCTTGCACTTATCTGTTGGGGATTAGCAGAACCATGCTATCATGGGGAACGCTTTCAACATTGCACTTGTACTTTGTACCTAGTTGATATCATAATCTTTTGTCTATGGATGTCGTCAGTGTGAAATGAAAGGGGAGCTTCTAGGTCCATGGAGTTATGTATGTGTGTTAGAGAAACGCCTGGGCTGCTGGTCTAATCCATGCTGTCATGGTGGAAACCTGCAGCGTAACCATAATGAGTTGCCTATGAAGCATTCTTCTTATAAAAAAAGAATTAGATATTGAGAAAAAAAAGAGAAAAAGAAAAAAGGAGATATGAGAAAAGAGGAAAGAGAGAAAAAAAAACACCATTTTCCCATGGTAAATAAGAAGATTGCTAAGATGCTCGTTGTCTGCTTGCCTTATCATTTTTATATGGGGATTCTTCCGTATCATCGGGCAAGGGGTACCCCCTTGGCGGTTCTCTATGATACACATGTACTTACTATGACAAGAACTTACCGGTAACTAAACTTGAGTAGCATGAGGAGCGGCCCTCGTATTCAAGGGACATGAGATTTCCAACTTATACTTCGTTAAGCATATACACCATAGTTTGTACACTTTAACCTTAATCACTTCAAGATGCTTATGATAGGGGCACTGAGAGATGAAAGCTAATAAGTACCATAATTTTTGGAAGCTCTTTATGAAACTTGAATCCCTACTTCCTTCTATGAAGGCCTTTCTTTTACTTTTATGTTGAGTCTCCACCTTCTATCTTTATGCACCTATCGAGAGAGCATAGTGGCCATTCTTAGTTCTATGTGAATTGTCCCAAGACTTGTTGACTGATGCATAACTTTGATATTGCTTGTTCTTAAACTATTTATATCTAGCCACTCTTATGAACTTTGAAGGTGTCCTATGCATTTATGTTTCCTACTCTATGAGGGACAAGCTGAATGCCACTATGCTATGTTTTCTTTATGTGAAACAAACAAACGTCTTGCAAAGTATTGTTATTCATGAATCTTTTGTTTGTGCCTTTTCATGTTACAACAAAGTTGCTATGTCTTATTGTTAGAACTTTGTCTTTCATGCTATGTTGAAGTACTATGATCCCAGTTATCAATGTTATACGAATACTTTGATCAAGTTTATGATGGTGCATGTCACCTCAAAAATTGTTCTTTCTTTTTATCACTTACCTACTCGAGGACGAGCAGGAGTTAAGCTTGGGGATGTTGATACGTTGCAAACGTATCTATAATTTTTTATGTTCCATGCTTGTTTTATAACTACTTTCTTATGTTTTGTCCACACTTTGGAGTATTTTTGTACACTTTCTGGGACTAACCTATTAACAAGATGCCACAGTGCCAATTACCTATTTTCTGCTATTTTTGGTTCCAAGAAAGTCAGAAAATCAATATTCTCGAAATTGGACCAGACAAAAGCCAAAGTCGATATTTTACTGGAAGACTCATGGAGCCAGAAGACGAGACGGAGAGGGGCCACAGGCTGGCCACACCACCCCTTGGCGCGGGAAGCCCTAGGCCATGCCAGGGCATGGTGTGGGCCCCTGGCCACCCACCGACCTTGCCTCTTCGCCTATAATATGCCTCCCGATGCAAAAACCCTAAATCGAATAGCCTCTAGCCACGAAAATTTCCGCAGCGCCGCCGCCATCAAAGGGGAGATTCGGGGGACAAAAAGTCTCTGTTCCGGCACCCTGCCGGGACGGGGAATTGTCCTCGGAGCCATCTCCATCGATCTCCACCACCATCTCCATCACCATTGTTGATTCCCATGATGATGAGGGAGTAGTTCTTCCTCGAGGCTAAGGGTTCTACCGGTAGCCATGTGTTCATCTCTCTCTCTATGCATGATCATATTGTGATCATGATCTTTGTAATCAAGTAGATATACCTTGCTACTCAAGTGCTTTAATAGATCCCTGCTCTCCCCATGTGTATGAAAGTGACAGCGTGCACACCATGGTGGCACTTAGGCTAGAGATTACAAATACTTGTTTATGAGTTATATTTGGAGTTGGATGTCTCTATGAAATTGTGGTGTTTGTTGGAACCATCTAGTGCTCAAGGTGATAGTGTGGGGTTGGGGAAAGCGAAATTTGAGGAGTGCTGTTATAGCCCAACCATGAATTAGAGTGTCCAACCGGAGAGTAGTTCAGAGTAGTATCATAAAGAGAAGATATTTATATGAGAGTGTTCACTAGTGAAAGTATGATCCCTAGGCCTTGTTTCTAAGCATTGAAACACCATTTGCAACTAGATCTGTTACATGTTTGCTTGCTTCCATCTTTATTTTAGTTTGTCTTTAGTCTTTTCCATGCCATCAAAGTATTTTCTGGTACAATTGTCTTATATCCATACCACTTGTATTTCACTATCTCTTCACCGAACTAGTGCACCTATACACCTAACAAGTGTATTGGGTGTGTTGGGGACACAAGATATTTCTTGTATCTTGATTGCAGGGTTGCTTGAGAGGGGATACCTTTGACCACTTCCTTCCTAAGTTCGATAAACCTTGGGTGATCCACTTAAGGGAAAACTTGCTGTTGTTCTACTAACCTATGCATTTGGAGGCCCAACAACTGTCTACAAGAATAGAAGTGCGTAGACATCACTGGGTTCCCTTCCGGCTAGCACGGCAAGCTCGGGCGGCACGACACTTGAAATCCGATAAGTGGGGGTTGCTCTCCTGCACTGCTGGGCACTAGGGTGAGTGAGGGGGGTACAGAGGGGACAAAGGGGTGATCAATTATGTAACTACCTCGGTGAATTACGCTCCTAGTTACAAGCCTGGATGAGCAGAAATGGTTGAAATAGTACGGTGGGGCCCAAATGCCACTCACAGGTAGACCTTTCGGCCGTCCCAACCATTTCCAAACATCGGGACAAGAACGGGCGACGTAATCGGCAGGCGAAGGGATCAACTACATACACAAATGAGTATGTATGCAAGCCACCATACAATAGTACATCAGAGCCATTCCATCTAAAAAGAAAGGGAATATAGCAACGCCATACGGCAAGATCCAAATATCCTAGATAGATATAATAGTTTAGGATATCTCCTCATACATCAAACATCAGAGTATCAAGCGGAAGCGGAAGACAAAATCCGAGTACGGATAAGAAGCAAATCGGCATAAGATGCCCCATAAATAAGCACATCCCGCCCACAGATCTCACGGATCCCCGTTCCCGGAATCTCTACACCGAATGATCGTTGCCCACATCGTCCGTCTCTTCCACCCAGTATCCATCTTGCGAGTTTACCTGTTCATCTGAATCAAACAATTTATCGTGTGAGACCCTAGGGGTACTCAGCAAGTCTTTATGCCGCTAAAGGGGACACAACCTGGGGTGACGCAATTGCAGCAAAAGATAACCCTAACAATTCTATAGATACTCGCTAACCATCCGCCTAACCAGAGATAGACAGATGTCCGGGAATTAATAACAGCAGTTATAAATGGTAATATCAACAGATCCATCCTCCTCCTCGCTTACCGACGAGGAAGCGGACGAACAACCCCCCCATCCGCTGGCAGTTTTATTATCCATTCCATGATTGTTGCACTATTTACTAGTCAGATACTTAGTCAATTTAAAAGCGGTACTTTAGTTATACTTGTCTATGATCGAGAAACTATGCTCCAAGTCGTCCATAACCGCGGACACGGCTTTCAAAAAGTTTTACCCTGCAGGGGTGCACAAATAGCAACACACACTCGATCAACCTCGGAAAAAACCAAATCAAAACCAACGAGGCAGTCACGACAAAGCAATCACAGGATTCAGAAATATTTCAGGGGGCCACCCCATTGAGCTACCCGCAACGAAGTTAGCTGACTCCGAGACGGCCTCAAGGTTTGTGGAGCCGGCTGTAAACGACTGGGAACCCGAAAGTGTGACTGTGCTTGTCGATACAGCGAAAACGGGTCACGGCCCTAAACAGTACAGTGTGCAGTACCTCGCACAATTTAAATCAAAGCAGTAAAGCATGGCATAAGTACAGGATAGTAAATAAAACCTCAAACTAGTTTGTGGCCCCAAGAAATAAGAATGAATCAAGCTCTGGCTCAGGGGGGTTCATAAGCCTCCCGGATGTGGATAGCGCGAATATTCTTGGAACAAGAATCAAGTACTCGGGGTATTACGGGACACAAGTGAGCCTGAAAAACCAAATAGCGAATATGGCTCACCGATGCCACTTTCATTAGTTATCCCATTACTACTCAGGTTAAGTTGTATAGGTACCTCGTTATCCATCAGACACTCACATACCCTACAATGCTGTTCTACGACTCGCATGGCTCAAACAACTCCTGTAGTAATGGCTCATGGGATGGAGGAACAAGCTTCGGTGGGGTTTAAAAGTAAAGGCTATGCAATACTTGGGATTCAATTTAATGCAATCGCGACTCAATGATGCAAGAATAAGATAGAGGCAATAGGTACTATATGTATGCAAGCATGTGGTAGTGCTTGCCTGGCAGCTCAGTTGAAGCGAGAGAAGGATCTGGGTAGTGCTCCTGGGTCTCTTGATATATCCCCTGCTCAGCGTCTATTCGGAGAAGAACCAAACAAACAAGGGCCAACATAAATAAAGTCCACAAGCATATGAATTAAATGCGACAAGCAAACAATCATGCCATGATGAATGATGCACAATTTGCATGGCATGGGTGAGGTGTGGAATACATGAAGAAATATTTTTATTGGGTTTTAATCACATTTTAAACTCATATTAGTTGCTGTACCCATTATATTTATATGATGCATGCTGCAAAACAGAACAAGGAATGCATAAATAGAAAGGTCTCGTCGAGCTAATCACTTTAGACATATCATTTGTTGAATTTGGAGTTATAAAACAAAAGTTATTAATTAATTAAGGAAAAAGGGCATTTTATTGTAATTTAAATCAACTTGAAATTTTTAAGTGTCCAAAATATATTTTGAAGGCCATATTTGAAATCCTCACATTTTTCTGGTTTGAAAACATATATTATTTGCATTATTTGGAATTATACTCTAAAAGATATATTAAAACAGATTTAAATTTTGAATTTGAATTAAATTTGAAAAGATTTGAATTAAAACGGAATAGACAGAAACTTTTCTCACTTGCACAGATCTAGCCAACGTCAATGACAAGTGGGCCACTGCTGACTGGGTCACACGCGCTCAGGAAAAACTTCTGTCACCGCAAGCTATCCTAGCCCCAGCGAATGACAGGTGGGGTCACGGCACACGCGGACCCACACGCCAGTGGGCGAGTGTGGGGCTGCCACGCGGCACGGCGGGGGACTGCGGGTTGATGGAAAACAGAGTGAAGGAACCTTTTTGTAAAAACGCCAGAGAGACCGACATGTGGGGTCAGAGGGAGCGCGGGTTGAGCAACAAAAAATGCGCAGGGGGGTATGCGCAAAAGGGCGCCCGATGCACTGTTGTTCTTCTCTGCGCTGCTCGACAGTTTGGTGCGCGACAACGCGGGGTGGGGGATCGATCCTGGGACCTAGGGCTCGCGCGCGGAGGCGGAGCCACTGCGGTGGCCTGGGCTTGGTGGCAGCAAGGGGGTTGGGGCCTAGATGGGGTCTTGCGCGGCGCGGGAGCGAGCAGGCGCGCGCGCTCGTCGGTGCACCGAGGGTGTACGACGGAACGTCCGGCGGATCTAGGGCGGTACGGCGAGGCGGGGCATGTCCAGGGGGTTAAGTGGCTCACCGTGGGGCTGTCGACGTGGTCGGTTCGGCTCGAGGCGTAGGAGATCGGCGTCGACGCAGACGGACCGAAGCTAGGTTTGGATGTCGGGCCCGCGCTGGTACCAGCGCTCTGGTGCTCCTCCTGCTCGGCTCCGTGTACAGGGTGACATAGGGGAGCTCCACGGCCTTCCTCGACACCAGCGATCGTCACTCCACCGGCTGGAAGAGGGGGATCGGAGGAGACCGACGGTGGCCGGCGAGAGAGAGAGGTCGGTGGTGGAGAGGGAGGGGAGGAGTGGCAGGCTCTCTGGGCGGATCTGGGGGAGGCAGAGAGGAGCCGGGGATGGTGGTAGGTAGCAGAGAGAGGGGGAGGTGCCGTGGAGAAGTGGTGGAGGAAAAAGGTGGCCTCGGCCTTTTCTGCCTCTCCTCGAGCACGTGCTCGGTCGGGCAGGGGCAGGGCAGGCAGGGGGGTGGCTTCCAGGTGGGACCAGAGGGCGAGGCCAAGGAGGCAGGGCAGGCTCGGGCTAGGGGGCCACAAGGCAGGGAGAGAAGAGAGGGAGAGAGGGTAGGCTCGGGTTAGGGTTTTGGGGAGCCTCGGGTGAGCTAGGCTCGGTTAGGGTTTGGTATGAGGGTAGCTAGGGTTGGGGTGGTCAGCTGGGCTAGCTGAGTGGGGCCAGGGGACCATGTGGTGAGAGAGGAGAGAGATGCTGAGAGAGAGAGAGGTGGTGTAACATGCTAGGGTTAGGGTTTAGCTTAGATGGGGGTATGGTTAGAGAGGATGGGGTATGGTTAGATGGGTAGGTGATGGTTTAGGGTTTAGAGAGAGAGATAGATGGAGTGGTCCCTTTATGATAAGATCAAGCATGCTCTAGACAAGCTCCAACAAGATCAAGTCAAGAAAAAGAGAGAGATGTGAAGCTAGGGTTTAAGCAAGATCAAAATAGATCAAGCCAAAGGAAAAGATAGAGATATATAGAGAGAGAAAGATGATCCACTCAAGATTCAAATAAAAACCAAATACTAGAAAAGGTGGCACTTGCATGGCCCATGCAAAATATTTATTGCCATGTTGATTCTTGTGGAAACAATATTATTACATGGAAATATTATTATGCATTCCAAAAATTGGAATAAAGCCAAGCCAAGAGTTTAAAAGAAGGTCCCAAGTGTAATAGATGGAGATGATTATATTTGATTATAATTGGAACTTGCTAGTGTGTATATTCCACTAGATGATTACTAGTACCAAAAATATTCCCACATGAGCATAGATCCATAATAATCCATATGGAAGCTAGGACAAAGGGTTCCACTCACAAGGCATGCAAAGGTGGCCATGTGGCTCTCATATATCAATAATGTGAGAACAACATGATGCTAAGATGAGAGCATGTGGAAATAGAATTGGATCCATCCCAACCCACATGAGCTAGAGGTAAACTCAAATAAAGTGCAAAGCTCATGTTTAGTTGGATGGTGGAATTATAAGGTGGTGAAAGAAAAGGTGGTGGAGTTGAATAAAAGATATTCCCCCAACTCAACTTGGGCATTTAAACAATATATCAACAACCAAATACAATATCAAGAGGCATATACAATTAATAATGCATATGAGAGAAGAACCAACTGAAAAAGGGTTTTATATGATGCTAAAATGCAAGGTGGCATGATGACATGAGCATGATATAATTATGATGCAACAATTATATATTTGAAGTAGCCATTATATTACTAGACCAAGTAGCATTACAATTGTTAGACAATTGGGATGCTACAAATTACTACTCAAAACAGTAGAAGTTAGGCAGTGTTTATTTTTGTCTGCCAGGTGCTCGACCAAATGGCCGCATGAAATCAAGATTTGATTTTTTGGATGAATTTTGGTGATTGTTCTGAATACTTGCTTGATAGTCTATGGTTACTGGGAAAAGTCAAGGTGAATTGATTTGATCAGTTTTTGAAAAGTGGTGATCTTAGAACATATACTTGATTCAATTTTGCAATGTCCTTTGAAATGATTTGGAATTTGTTTCTGTTAGTTTGTAAAGTGGGATTGTGTTCACTTCTACTTGTTCTAGCAAGGGGTGAAAAGAATTGGGAAAATTTCTGTTAGAAATCTTTGACTAGAAACACTCAAAGTGGTCTAGTGGATAATTTTGGTCAAAATGACCATTTGCTTATATGATTCATATTTGATTTTCTTTTCTTTTGATTTAGTTTGTAAATGACCTAGATGATGTAGTATTCATCTTTAAACCATTCCTTATCATTTGTAGCAATCAAACATGGCAATGGCACTCATTCATACACTAATACAATTCACACATACACTCATATTAAATTTAATAATAAAAGTTTTTATAACCCTAAACTTAGGTGATTTGAACTTGATAATCTTGATTAATATTTTTGGGGTGTTACAAAAGCAAAATTCGGAATACTCCTCTAACCGTTATGAGAAATCATTTTATCGAAAAGGGAAACCTTGGTATTGGTCCCGAGTGTCCTTCCTAGCCTGCACAGTGTCGATTAAACATATACCACTCTTTTGGCATGGTCTCGTTGCTAAGAAATATATTTTCTATGAGCTCAACAATCGAAGTTTGCACTTGAGAGACTTTAATAGATGGCATGAGTGGGCAGGATTGAAAAACTCTATTTCTATTTATGATTGACAGCTAACCGTGTTCAGCTTTGCCTTATACAAATAAAAATTCAAAAATACAATAAAGTGCATATAGAAGGATCACAAGTTTACTTGCAAGCTATATTTAATTTTGACATGGGGCATAGAAGTTTTTGACGCCACCATCACCACGCCGACGCCACCATCACCGCACCATCATGACCATCTCCATCGCCGCTACTCCTTCATCCTTCCCCATCATGATCTCCGTGATGGGTTGTAACATGTCTTGAACCCCCTTTTATTAATGTTATGATGATTTGAGTAATTGAAATGTGGTGTGTTTTTGTTAATTAATATGTTTGTTCTTTCTCTTTACATTGTTCTATTCATGATATTATTCTAGTGATTGGAGACGTCCAATCCATTGTTGAGGAATTTACTAGGGATTTATGGAGTGTCACAAAATTTATCATTAGTCTCTACTCGTTCATGGGCCTGACAAGTCCGTGGTAGAACTAATAGGCTATTTGCTATAAGTGATTTGTGGAGCCAATAGCAGCTTAGGATGCACCGACCATTAAGATTTAATTCCCTCAAGATCACTCATGATATAGATAGGTATAGTGTTGCGAATTGCTTGACCCCAAAGTGACATAACGGGATATCTTGTGACTAGCACACTTGCTTAGGAGTATAGTTGTCCATAGAACTTAATGCCTTTTCTCTACTTTATATTGATTGGTCTTGTTACGTTAATACACTATTCTCTTACGGATGACCCATGTCCGGAGGGGGTGTGGACAATTGAGTTGTATAGTTCCCACTTACCAATGGTGGGAGATAACGATATATGAGGGACCGCTACAATTATAGTTAACAGCTATTCTATAAGCACTTATCATGCACACCGGTATACACAATATTACTTTAGGAATCATAGCATTAATATTTCATCTCATTGCATTCATCTATTTTCAGTTTTACTTTTTTTCTAGTTTTCTCCTAGTTCTAGTAGTAGTTATTACAAAACATCTTAAATTCATCTATCCTAGCAACTTATAGAATAGGCTATTTCCAAACCACGGTTTGGGTGCGTACGTGGTCGCATTGACAACGCGGCTGTGAGGGTCGTGTTCGTCGAGCTCCCATCAGGACAAACTCTTAATTATTTGTTGCTGCAAGTACTGCAATAACCCTATTTTGGTGCAGGAACTCAACTCCATCACAAACCACCAAGGAATCTCTTGAGGATACCTTTGCCCTAAAGCTATCTAGAGTGAAGAAATCTCATGATATAGATCTTTAGGTGGCAAGTGCCCTTCAAATTAAAAATGACGAGCTTGAAGGTGCCTATGATAAACTCCTTGAGGACTTTGAGCACCTCAACAATGGCTCTAGGGTCATCAAGGGGTACCTCATCAAACTCACCGAGTCGCATGAGCAACCTAAAGCTTCATACTCAAAAGAGCTTTCCAAGTTACCGTCACGTCTTGAAATTAATCACGATGCTTGTGCTACTAACTCTATCTCTTGTGAAGCATCTATTGTGAAGGATAATGTTGAGCTAAAGTCTCAACTTGCTTTCCAACTAGCAACTATGAGAAATTGGAAGAGAGTCATGCTAATCTCTCAAGCTCGCATGAGGGTTTTCTAGTTTCTCATGGTAGGCTAAAGTTGGCTCATGAGGCCACTATTTCAAAGGTAACATCTAGTGGGCATCATGTGGACATTAGCACTACATCTACTCCTATTGTCATATTGCCATGTGATAGTCCTTGTAATTCATCCACTTATGCTATTCCTACATCTTGTGATGAATTACATTCTTTGCCTTCTTGCTCTAACAACGTAGCATCTACTTCCTCTAGTATTGTTGTTGATACTAACCATGTAGAGTAAAACAAGAAGCTCAAGGCTCAAGTCACATCATTGAAGAATGACTTGAAGAAGTTCATGAAGGGAAGACCACACACAAGAACATCTAGGGTGTGCGAATATCCCCAAATCACAAGAGTGGGCTTGGCTTCAACTCCAACTACAAGAATAAACCCACCAAGTTGTTGAAGCACAAGGGTGAGAAGAAGAATGGCCAAGGTCAAGTGAAGAATCCGGCCAACATTGTGTTCTTAAAGTGCTAGGAAGAAGGACATCATGTGAGATTTTGCCCATTGAAGAAGAAGCAACACGGGAATCGGCCTCAAGCTCCACCTCAAGCTAGAAGCGGGTCTCTTCCCAAGACTCAAGCTCTTCCTCAATGGGTGACTTCTTCCAAGAAGAAAGATAGCAAGAGAAGAACTTGCTACATATGCTGCTAGAAGGGGCACCTTTCTTCCTCATTCACCATGGGTAACTCATCATCCAATCCTATCTTGATTGGTGATGTATATTCTCTTCACACAGATGTGGTGGGCAATGTGTTTGCCAAATATGGTGGTGCCCAACGTGGTGTCAAGAAAAGAACCATTTGGGTGGCCAAGCCTATTGTGACTAAGTTCTTAGGACCCAACTTGGTTGGGGACCAACAACCTAAAACTTGATCAATAGGTGGTGGTTGGAGGGCATTGGAGGCTTGGCTACATTATGAAGAATTGAGGGATATTCATCATTTATTTTTGTCAAGTTAATCTAATTGGATTATCTTGCTTCTATCTTATATCCAATGTTCCTCCTTGTGGTAACATGTGCTAAACTCCTTTATATTAAAAGTTACTTGCTCCCTTGTGCATGTGTTGGTTGTGTACCTTGAATGTATATGTATATGTTGTGCTTCCATCGTACTTATATTTATTAATCAAGTATATTTGTGTATGTTGGTTGGAACATCATGTATTTGTGTTATGTTTGAGGCTTGGGTGAATTTATTTGGTATCTCGTTTTGGCTCTTGGGAGAGATTAATGGACTATACCATTTTGGGGAAGTGTTATGCTTGGGCATTCTACAATCCTAAAATGTGTGTACATGAGGAATACCACTTAGTATATATATTGCAAGATTATCTAGTCTCTATGTGGTATGTCTTTCTCATAAGAAACTTAAGTTCCATAATGTCCATTAATCATATCATGTTTTTACCTCTTATTGAGATTCCTTTGTTTATCACATTATGGGGGAGTCTTATGCTTTGTGCATATTACAAACCTAGAAAATGTGGACATTTGAGGTAGTGTCAGAATTGATATTGATATTTATCTAGCCCCTAAGTGGCACAATTAGCTCAAACAAGTTCCAATTCCCTTGGATTGCTTTTATTGCTCATCTTTTGGATCTTGTTTGTGAGAGTTTTTCTTGATATGTATTTCCTAATATTTGGACCTCCATATCCTCCACGTAAACCATTTGCTACAAGTTACTATAATCATTAGTGATTCTGTGACTATTTGGAGCTATAAGCATCTCTCTCAAAGCATCAAGCTTATTTTTTATATCTTGTTACATGCTTCTTTGTGTGAATGTGATCATGATATCCTTGCAAACTACCACAGGAAAATTTTCCCCATAGTTCTTGTCATTAGAAAAGTGGTGCTCCATATATGGTAGAACTTATTGATCACGTTCATTTTGGCCTTTGCTTATCTTTGTCCTATCTTTGGCCAAGAAAATGTTTTTCCTTTTTCTCCCATGTCTTCCTTGCTACTTGTGGATCATTTTATTTTTTTGGTATTCTCTTGTGTTTTATTTAATGTGGGTAGTAGTGATGATATCATTTGAGTGTATTTTGCATTCAAAAGAAAAATTCTATATAACCACACCATTCATGGGGGAGCTCTCCTACAGTATTTAGAACACTCCCTTCTATGCTTGGAAATTTGATCTTTTATTTTGGTACTTTGTGCCATCATGAAAAGTGTAGAGAGTTTGGTTTATGTGTTGGAACCTTGATCTTTTGGGAGTTGGTTTTGTCTCATTCTTTGTTACTTGTTTTGATATTTTAGAATGAGATAAATCCTTGAGCATTGGTGTTTTTTGTCTATTTTTTGCTCTTTGGCTTTTGCCTTGTTCATTTGTTGAATTTGTGTTCCTTCATGTGTTTATTTGGCTCTTTGATACAATTTGGACACCTTTTGTCGTGTCACACTCTTGTGTGTTACTTCTTGGTTTACTTGGTGTTTTAGTTCAAATTGTATCTCCATTATGGTTCTTGAGAGTCTTGTGCATGCATATTTACTACATGTTTATATTATGGCATGCTTGCTTTCTTGATCCAATATATAGGGGATTCTCCACCAAATCCTATCGGCTAAGATGTGCATGAAATTCAATTTCATATCAATATGCACATATTTATGTGGAGGGTCTCCTATGTATTTTAGTTGCACTAACTACTTTGGACCCAACTTGTTTGGGAACCATAGTGTACTTAATGTTGTTTTAGGTACATTGGAGATATATTGGATGCTTGCCTCATCAATTCGGAAGAAGTGGTGCTTACATGTTAATTTGAGGCAAGCTAGGATGATCAATGATTTCATATCCTCTACATCCTACAAAGTAGATCTCGATAACGAGTATCTCCCTCATGCATACATATCTTGTTTCCAACGTTTTGTAAGTTGCTTGTTGGCATGAATTTGTGTTTGTACAAATTTTGTGGTTCTTATTTTGGGTTTTGCAAGTTCTTCTCTATTGTAAATGTGAGTATGGTGAGATGTGTGCATATAAGTGGGAGTATACAAAATCATGCTCATGATTCACCAATCCCAAATATGTCAATCTAGCAATTTTATTGCATATCTCTTCCGCATTTTCTTGCATGTGCAATAGTTAGTATTTTGCAAAGTTGATTTATTTTTGTGATGCTTGTTGCCTTTCTCCATATATTCCAACTATCCCCTTTTCCCTTGGTAATAGTTGAATGTATGTAGTGTGTTGGTGGTTGAAGCTCATTGATGTACAATAAGATATATTTGAGCCTTTGGCCATGCTTTCAAGCAAAAATCTTATTGGTATATTATATGATTTCCTCTTGTTTTTCATGTGCCTTTTTGTGTATATATTTTGTGTGTGCATGTTTATTTGTGGGCATATGTATTTGTGATATTTTCCACCTAGAAACTTATACACACTAGGGAAGATAAATCTTTGGTTGTTTTTGTTTTCCTTGGATACGACCCTTTATTTCTTTTTGATTCTTCGGTGGCTTCCAAATTTATTTTCCTATGAGTGCTTATCCCATTTGTTTGCATCTCCGGGCACTCATAATTTGATCTCTCTTTCCATGTATTGTTAAAAGATTTTGTAGGAGTGAGGATTCCATGATTGTGCACTTTGTTTCCAAATACAATTATTATAATTGGTGCATAATCCTTGGGGAGCTTCTTCAATTCATTTAAGAATGCTCATTTGCCTTCGTTCTCATCTTTTGTGCTTTAGATGTTTATGGGGGAGTGAGGATTCCATATTTGTGAATGATGTATTCAAATGATGATTCTATATTGTGCACAAATATTGGGGAGCTTCCCTATTTCATCTAAACACTCTTTTGTTTGTATCATAATATCTTGTGATTTTCTTTTGGTATCAATTGTTGGTGTCAATTGGTATTTTTGGGTCTTTTGGGTTGCTCGCTTCATTTTTTGTAGCTATTTTCTCCTTCCTTTATTTTTGCAACCTTTGGGGTCCTAAATATAGTTTGATTTCCTCCCAAGTATACATCATAGGATATGTGCATATGCACACCTTTGGAGGAAGTCTCACCATATTGGCCAGCTAGAACTTTTCACTCATTTTGGCAATCGATGCCAATGGGGAGAAGTTTTAGAGGGTTTAAGGGAAGTTGGTTTATGCTTTGAGTTGGTTCTTAAGCATTAGCCTTGCATGCTCTTGCATCTTTGTTGTTGCTTTGCACGTTGAATATATAGAGGAAACTCAACCATGGATAATGGTTGGTAATCTATGCAATGAAATTCAAGTTCATCACACATGCATAGATTATGGGGGAGTTTGCCCTATATATTTTGGCTCTAGCAACATCACATACTTGGGTAGTATTTGATGTTGGGGCAACCTTTTTGTTCGTTAAATTGCATATTGAAACCCTCTCAAAAGGGATTGTCATCAATTACCAAAATGGGGGAGATTGAAAGGGCATGCATGACCCCATGTGTGGTTTTGGTAATTAATGAAAATCTCTATGGACTAATGTGTAAATTGAGTTTCACTTGTAGCTTTGTCCATTGGCATTGCTTAGACCATGTGTTAGTCTCAAGGTTGAAAAAGTAGAAGCAATTTCCAAGGGCTTTGTGCCGATTGGAATCAAGTAGTAGAAGAAGAAGATCAAGTATGTCTTGAAGAAGAAGAAGATGGAGTTCGTCATGGCTATCTTCAAGATATCATCAGGAATTGAAGTGCAAGATCAAGATGCGTCATCTCTAGAAGATCTGATGCTTGAATCTTTCCATCCTCGACAATCATGGAATGATGAAGACAAGTTCGAAGAAGAGGCTTCCCCATGGTATGGGGGAGCATTTCTTAAGTCTTCATCAAGCAAGAGAAACCAACTGCAATCAAGAAAGGCGATCCATCTTGAGAAGGACAAGACGGTCTATATCAAGCTCAAGTGGAATGATCAAGGCAAAGGTATGATCTTTATAGGTTTTCTATTTCATCGGTCTCTTTTAGTGATGGGAGACCGGGTTTAGAAGATAGCCGTACTATCAAGAGGGTCTCTCCAGTGGGTGACTCGTTCGTATCTTTCGGAAAGAGGTCAAACCTTTGCATACATAGCATCATCTTTCTTGATTGTTGTTTGGTTCTTGTCCATGTGAGGATCTAGAACTTGTGGTTATCTTCATAACAAGCTCTAGTTCGTCAAAAACGGATTTCCCTTGCATATCTTATTGCGTTTTTGATCTTGCGGGTTTTCTAGCTCCACACCTTGGGAGGTATCTCACATATATATTCATGGTATTTTATCCCTTGGTGATACCCAATATTGTTATCTTTCCAACAAATTGGATTCTACACGTCGTTATCTTTCCAAGAAAATTGGTTTCATCTTGTTTGAAGTTCGGATGCAAAAGTTGTGGCAGTTTTGGTTCTGGAGTTTTTGCCTGACAGGAAGTTCCGGTCATCCATCGGTAGTACCGCTAGGGTATTTTCTGTAGGTAGTACTAGTGTTAATTACGGCCCAACTTCCGGTAACCCCAATTTAGGTTCAGTACCTTCTCTGTTTTGGTGAGTTCTATTTGTCGGATTTTTGATCGGAATCTTGGGCGGTAGTACCGGCCCAGGCGGTAGTACCGGTGACCATCGGTAGTACCGACCAGGATCATTTTTGTGATCATTCGCATCGCTGTTTTGGACCGTTGGCTAGGTGCCACCGGTAGTACCGGCCACCCATCGGTACTACCGCCCGTGCACAATTCTGTGTGTAACAGCCAGATCGATCTGCCCTTTAAAAGGATCTCCCCTTCCCCTTCGTGGGGTTAGCTCCTTCTGTCCATTTTTCACTCTCTCTCTCCTCCATTGTTTACCTTGAAGATCTTTCCCTCTCCCCTTCCCCCTCCTATAATTCTTGCATCTTTTTGAGGGATTTGAGAGAGGATATCTAGATCTACAACCCCCACCAAACCAAATCCCTTCTTTGTGAAGGAATCCTTGGGATCTATATGTTGGAGAGTTTTGTGTTCTCGTCTTGTGTTGTTCCTCTCTTATTCCCCCAATAGATTTTGTAGCTTTAGTGGAATTTGAGAGTGAAGTACTTGCCTCTTGCATTTGGTGCATAGATTTGAGTTCTCCTTGGAGATACGGCGAGTTCAAGCTCTTGGGATTGTTTCTCTTGGGTTCTTGGAACCCTAGACGTTTGTGTGGAGTTTTGGTGTGTTCTTGGGGGCTCCAATTTAGTTGTGGAGATTCCCCAAGCTTGTTGGCCTATTGTGGCATTGTGGAGCCTTTGTGGCGTTTCTTGGGATCCCTCCAATTGAGTTGTGGAGATTTCCCCAAGCCTTGTACGGGTTCGGTGACCGCCCCCAGGTGTCCCATAGTGGAACGTGAGTAGGACTTTGTGGCGAGCTCATGAGAGAATAGGGGGAGACTTTTGTGGCGTCGGTGAGTTGTGTGCCTTCGCATCTTGGGTTGAGGCCTTGTGTGGCATTGGGTGAGAATCGAGCCACCACACCTCGAGGTGAGCCATTTGTGTCGTTCGAAGTACATTGCACCACTGCACCTCTCCAACAGAGACGTAGCTTCTTTGGAAGTGAACTTCGGGAAACAAATCATCGTCTCCGCGTCCATCGGTTATCTCTCAATCGAGATATTTACTTGTGCAATTTACTTTGTGATAGCCATCGTGCTTGAAGTACTATATCTTGCTATCACCTTGTTGTTTATCTTGCTTAGCATAGGTTGTTGGTGCACCTAGTGAACCTAGTGAATATAGGATATGGCTTCATAAGTTAAACGTTAAGTTTTATTCCGCATTTATTAGAGCCTAAACTGTAATATTTTTAAAACACCTATTCACCCCCGCCCCTCTAGGCGATGTCCATTTCCCTTTCAAAGATTTTGTTCAAGATGAGGGGATCAAGCATAAATTCTCAGCTCCCTACATCCCTCAAAAAAATGGTGTTGTTGAAAGGAAGAACCATGCAATCATCGAGATGGCAAGAACAATGTTGAGTGAGTTCAAGTCACCCTACAAATTTTTGGGATAAGCCATTCCTACCATGGTTCACTACTCGAACGGAATCTTCCTTCAAGCTTCCTTTGACAATACCCTGTACAAGATTCTCACAAAGAACAAGCCCAATGTCAACTACTTCTGTGTCTTTGGGTGCAATTTCCTTGTCAAGAACAAGAAAGAAAATCTCAATAAATTCGAATCTAGAACTATAAAGGGCATCTTTGTTGGTTATGTGGAAAACTCTAATGCATATAGATACTACAACAAAACCAATGGTTATGTTGAAGTATCTTGTGATGTGGAGTTTTTGAAGAATAATGGCTCCCAAGAGGTGCAGGTTATTTCACGTGATGTAGGTGATGGATATTCTTATGAAGTCATCAAGTTGATGGGGATTGGGCATATCTTTCCCACCTAATCTCATATTCATGATTAAGAAGATGATTGGGTAATACCAAGACCAACCCAAGAAGAGCCCAGCTCTACTCAAGTTGAACCATCAAGTGTACCACAAGATGAACAACTCCCGCAAACCGAAGAACATGAACCAAGCCCTCAACCCATTGAGAAAGACCAAGAAGAAGAACAAGTTCCTCAATCCCAAGGTCAAGCTCAAGATGTTGTCAATGATCGAAGACCTTCAAAAGATGAATTTGTTGATCATGAAGGCACAATCCAGAATATCAAGTCCGCCTCTGTTGCAAGTGGTATTCAAGTAAATGATATCCTTGGAAGCATATCAAGAGGCATCGAGACTCACAAAAAGAAGAAGAATCTTGCAACCTTTTGTGGTCATCATGCCTTTGTGTCTAACTTTGAGCCATTCATGTTCCATGATGCTTTGGAGGATCTGGATTGGGTCATTTCCATGCAAGAAGAACATGAGTGCTTCACCTGTAATGAAGTTTGGTCTCTTGTGGAGAGGCATAAAGATCATCGCATCAATGTCATTGAGACCAAGTGGTTGTTCAAGAACAAGCAAGATGATAATAGAACTATCACAAGAAATAAAGCAAAGTTAGTGGTGCAAGGGTATATCCAAATAGAAGGTATCGACTATGAGGACACCTTTGCGCCCGTTCCTCGCCTTGAAGCTATTCGTCTCTTGCTTGCATATGCATATTTTAATAACTTCAATCTTTATCAAATGGATGTGAAAAGTGCATTTCTTAATGGTCCCTTGAAATAGGTTTCATATGTAGCTAAATCCTGGGCTTCAGAAACACACGCTATGCCAACCATGTGTATCTACTCCATAAGGCTCTCTATGGACTAAAGCAAGCTCCTCTTGCTTGGTACGAGCACCTTAGGGGTTTCTTACTCATGGACGGGTTTAGCGTGGATAAGGTCGATTCCACCCTTTTCACCAAACGGGTCAAAGGGTGTGGCTTATTCATTGTTGAAATTTATGTTGATGATATCATCTTTGGTGGAGCTAACGAATCTCATAAACAAAGCTTTTTTTGAGTTGATTACTATGAAATTTGGGATGTCCATGATGGGGGAGTTGAAGTATTTCCTAGGCTTCATTGTGAAGCAACTTTCTCAAGGCACCTTCATCTCCCAAGAGAGGTACGTGAAGGACATGCTCGCGAAGTTTGATATGACCAATGCTAATCCCATGAAGACATCCATGCCACTAAATGGGCACCTTGGTCTTGGAGAAGGTGAGATAAAGACGTGGATCAAAAGGTATATCGCTCCATGATTGGTTCCTTGCTCTACCTTTGTGCTTCTAGGCTGGATATCATGTTAAGTGTTGGAATTTGTGTGCTCGTTTTCAAGCCATTCCCAAGGATTTCCATTTGATGACGGTCAACCGGATTTTTAGGTACCTTGTTCTCAGTCCTACACTCGAAATTTGGTATCCAAAGGGTTCAAGCTTTGAATTTGTTGGCTATTCAGATTCCGATTGGGACAACGATAAGGTTGACCAGAAGTCGATCATTAGTGAGTTGGGCATCCAAGAAACAAAGCTCCACCTCCCTATCCACCACCGAAGCCAAATACATTTTTGTGGCATCTTGTTGCGCTCAATTGTTATGGATGAGGCAAACCTTGAAATACTATGGTGTGTCTCTTGGTACGGTGCCTCTTCTATGTGATAATGAAAGCACAATAAATATCACCAAAAACCCCGTCCAACATTGTTGCACCAAACATATTGACATCCGCCACCACTTTCTACGTGACCATGTCACAAATTATGACATCAATCTCACTCACTCATGTGGGAACGATGTTACAATTTGCAGATATCTTCATGAAACCTTTGGATGAAGCCCGTTTTGTCATGTTGAAGCAAGAACTTGGTATTCTAGATCCTAAAAACTTGGATTGATTTACTTGTTGCACTATATTCTTGCTCTTAACTTGCTATGTAGCCTAGTCGCGTAGCACATGTAGGGATAGTCATCTTACCACGTCTTGGTTTGATGCATACCTATGTGCGATATTAATTGATCTCGTGTCATGATATGGGTCCAAGCATCTATTTTTGAGGTGCGATGACATGTGTGCTTAAACATAGGGGATAAATCCCCCACCAAACTTTTGTCGTGTGTATTGTGAGAATTAGTTCTTAGTGCTTTCGAACCTATACCCATTGTTGCTATTCACATCTTATTTTTTCTCTCTCCAATGTGTATAGCTATAACTTTTGTTGTTTGAATCTTATATACATGTCACAACGCTTCTCCATGAAAAAATTCCCAAAATTTCATCAAAAGGGCCCGTTTACAGCGTTCCAGGGAATTTCGGCAGTCATTCTGGCGCCACCGGGCCTATCACCTAAACAAACCGTGAGCTTCCAGATTTAAATCCCCTATGCTCAACTGGTATTTAGAGAGATAGTTCATTAGGGCGCTGGTTCATCCGGTGCAGCACCAGGTCATTTCGACATGAGGTCCGGCTCTGCAGGTTTGCAAAATTCCAAGCCTTATCCTTCTTGGCATGGGGTGGGTGGTTGGACCCATGCTCATTCTTCCTCCCCGTGCCCTCTTCTCCATGGCCGCCGTCCCAAGCTCCTCCCTTCCCTTCCCCACCCAACCAATCTCCCTCAAACTCCCCATCTTGATAGATCAGGTGATTACAAGGCCTTCCACTGAAGGATTTCTCAAGTTCTGGACCACATTATGAGATCTTGGAGTTTTCAAGTTTTTCCATGTGGCCCATCTCTTCTTGCCATGTTTAGTCAAGGGGATCATGTCTTCTTCGGGTATTTCCTATCTCCTCTCTTTCTCTTGATCTCCCTAGTTTGCTTCCATGGTTTTGGATGTGCACCACCTAGGGTTAGATCTAGGGTTACCCTTGTTGGTTGTGGAGTCAACCATGCTCTATCAAGGTTTCCCCTCTACTCATGGCTAGGTTTGCACATGTGCGTGAGTCAATTTTTGCAACTTTCAAGGGCATTGCAACAGTTTTGGCATCCCAGGGCAATTTTGGCGAATGTTTTTGCGCCACCGCCCTTAGTGCTAGAACATCTGGCGCCATGCTTCGGCCTGTCGGGCCTGCCTCCGGATCCGTCGGATTGCTTGCTGAACTACTCTGTGCCCACTTTTGCGACCGCACTTCTCCAAAATTAACTTTCTATGTTCCTCCGTCGATGTGACATGTATTCTTACTCTTTATTTGCCATACTTTTTGCTTCTTCCTACAGACTCCGACAATGAGCATGTGTATGAGGATGAGATCATGGAAAATATTGTTGAGTCCAAGAAGAGGAAGGTTGTTGTTACTCGGCTAGAGGGTTGCCGCACTAGTGAGCGTGCCAAGCAGGTTGTACATCGTGGCTCTTTGTCTATTCCCAAAGGACCAAGGGGTGGCAAGAAGTTGTCTACCCGTTAGGACAAAGACAAGAATATTGGTCCTACAGAAGAGGAAGTGCTCCTAGATTTCAACACCGCCAGCTGTACTGCTAAGCAATGGAGACTCTCGCGGAATTAGAATCCCTACCGGTTTTGTGAGAAGAATTACACTCTCTCTAACAAGAGGTTTTGGATCAACATTGAGCTGCAGTTTTGGGATGTCTTTTACAATGAGCCTGACCAAATATTGAGTGGCTTTATTGTGTACCCCAAGGTTCTCAATGTTGAGCAGTTTTGTCTCTATGCCTCGTCGGACTCCCAATTCATTGACGCCACTGTGAAGAAGATGGATGTGTTTGATCTTGTCTCTATGCAAGAGGCTCTATGTCCGTTGCTCTTCGGCCAGTTCCATGCTATAGTATTCTTTAATTATGATCCAGCTCGCACCATCACTTGGATGACTAGGACTAAGCCCTATTCGATGAACTTTGAGCAGTTTTGGCGAGGCCTTGGTCTATGGAGGTGGCAGGACTAACACTACTTTCTTCCTTCATTCACAGAAGGCTATGAGATTTGTTGACATTGCTCGTTGCTACCCTCCCGATCCATCTCAGCCGTCTCCTAGGATTTCTGGCATGTAATTCTACTATCACTCATTGCCCAAGCTTTTCAGTGAGAACCTCGTCAGCAAGGCTAGTGATGAAACCAACTGCCATGCCTACCATCTCAACCTCATGTATTATTGTTGCCCTAGTCGTCTTCGGAAAATCCATGGCTATGAATTCATCTTCCATGAGCTTTAGTGGTTTGTGGAGAAGCACATGACTTCCAACTACAGTCAGTATGTCCAGCAATTGATCAATGTGGCCGTGCATCCCAACAATGCAACTCGTGGCGAGCGGTACAAGATAGAAAAGATCACTCTTACTCACCACGGTTCGTATCTTGATCTTCCTGATATGATGCTTGCTGAGGGAAGTAATGACGCCCGCCATGTCCCACCGCCTCATGCTTCTAGCTCCCGTCGCACTGTCCATGCTCCTAAGAAAGGTCTAGCCAAGTTCTTCACCAACTTATGGGATATGTGTCGGGGCACTTATGATGTTTCCCATTAGGGGATTCAGTTGAGCCAAGAAACAAGGAGGAGGTAGAATGCTTTCATGGCTGAGCGTGGACATGGTGTTCCCTACGTACACTATGTGATGCCGCCCATTTCTGATGACATGTTCCGCAACTTTGATCCCTCTTAGTATCTGATGTTTGCTACCCAGCATTCTACTACGACTCCAGGGGATGATGTTGATGATGATGATAACAAGGATGAAGAAGGAGAAGATGAAATGAGGAAGAGTCCTCCGCTGCTCGTGATCATGCTCGTGGCCTTGAGTTTTTCCCCTAAGATCTATCATCTTCTACTCCCTTCTTTCCTTTTCGGTGTTTCAATGCCAAAGAGGGAGAAGAGAGTAGAGTCTATATAGAATTACGGGGGATATTTTCCAGGGTTTCCGGGTTTCGTCATATGCACAAGCCATTCTACTTTATTTGGTTTTCGTTGTCTTTTGCTACTATTTGCTATTTAGAACCATTTGAACCTTCGTTGTGTGTGTGCGACAAGTTGTACTGTGCTTATCGTACTTGGATATCTCTATGCTATCTTCACTATGTCTAATTATTTCTAGATAGCCATTCCTTTATCTTGTTCATGCCATGCTTGTTTCCTAAACATATTGGGGGAGCACTCCATATTGCACTTTGCATTCCAAAAGAAAATTCAACCATGTGCACACTTTATGGGGGATATCATCTAATATTTTCAATGGAAACATCTTTATAATCTTATCATAATATCCTTTTGTGACTCTAGCTTAGTTTGTCATCGTTAACCAAAAAAGAGAAGATTGAAAGGGCAATATGCCCCTATCCGTTATTTTGGTTAAATTATGACACTGATGCTAAAGTGTGGACTAATGGTTACTTACTTGTGTGTACATAGGTTTTAGTCCGCAAGTGATGGTGAGACGTGGTGTGTGATATACACAAGAAAAGAGCTGGTGGTTTCGTTATGTTTTTCTCTACTTTTTATTTGAGTGTTATAGGAAACACTTCACTATTAAGAGGGGCGGTCTCGATGAGATTTTTGGGGATGTCTTTCTGTCATATACACACCATATAGCCATCACACCCACAAGATAAGAGCCTTTAGTCAAAGGGAAAATGTGCCTGTTTGAGGTTTCTTCAAAACCAGCAGACAGTCCGACACCACCGGAAATGGCGCCGATCTGTCTGTGGGCTGCCAAACTGAAAGTTTGTTATACCGAACTAGTAGTCCAACGATTACTTCGGTGAGGTGCCAGTTGGTCCGACACGGCACTTGTTCGCTTCGACTCAGGCTCCGGCTCGCCGACTTTGCCGTCGGTTCGTCCGACGCATAGTCTGGCGATGCTAGACTTGATGCCAATTTGCGTGCAGCTGCCTTCAAACGGCTATATTTTCCCTTTGACTATATATACCCCTTTGTTTTACATTGAGAGGTGAGACATTCCATTTCAGATTCTATCCTTGAGATCTCTCTCTCTCCATTGTTGAAACACCAAAAAGCTTGAGGATCTCTCATTCTACCCAACCTGAGTCAAATCCCTTTGGTAGAAAGGAAGAGGAGGTACCGATCTACGTTTCTACCAAGCCAAATTTTATCCCCCTTGAGTTCATCGAGTATGCAAGTTACTCTTGAGTTCTTGAGAAACCCGAGGCGGCTAGGGTCGCCCGGAGGAAAGCTTGTGAGGGTTTGGAGACTCCTTAAAGTCTACCACGAGTCAGTGAGCTATTCGTTCGCGGAATATCCTCGGAGAAGAAGATAAGCCTTCGTGGCGTTGGGCAATTCTTCGTGGGACCTCACACCTCTCCAACGTGATTGAGCCCCCTTCCCAAATGTAGTGAACAGGGAAATACATTTTCGTCTCCGCGTGCTTCAATTATCCCTTAACTGAATCTATTACTTGTGTTGTCTACTTTGTGATAGCCTCCATGCTTAAAGTATCTTGTATCATCATCTAGGTTGTCTCGCCTAGTGCATTTAGACATAGTTATATTCCGCAAAGCTTAAAACTTGCAAAATATTATAATTTTTTTTATAAAAACCTATTCACCTCCCCCTCTAGGTTAACCATCTTAACTTTTCATCATGGGAGGCTTGCAAAGGCTTGTGGACGAGATCACGGTGTGACCGCGACTGGAGACACCATCGTATGGAGATCTACGGTTGGCCGGAAACACTGCGGCATGGTGAACTCTCGTTTTTGGATTTATAGAAGTGATGGCATGTGGTCCAACCAATATGTGAGATAAAAAATAAAGAGAAAGAGATGAGGAACCCGGAATAGAAAAGGCAAGGTAAGAACTAACAGTTGATAGATGATATGATAAAAAAACTAATGAAAGGACTAACACAGAGCATTGGTGAAACTGAGATTTCGATCAGTCAAATTATGGTTGTTCATAGTGGTAGAAATGAAAATAACCCTTTTTAAATACGTTGGATTTCTTTTAACCCAAGTAGTACAACGTATTAATTATTTATTTGAATATAAATTAGGTCTTACAGAGAAAAGTCGACTAGCGTTGAAAAAAATCAAACGGCTGGCCGATTGCACATTGTATGTAGTTTTGCCAATTATCGCCGATTAATCCTACATAATAGTGATACTGTGTTGTTATTGTTGATGATGAAACATCCGTCGGGTGATGTTGTTGATGAGCTCCCAGGCACTTCTTACGTGCCTCTCTTCCTGCAGCGACGATCTGACTACGAAGCGTGCGGATAATCTTCAAGCCCATCCTTTTTTTTAATTAGATGCATTTTGGAGCAACCACACTTAGAAATTTATTATTTTGATAAAATGCATACTTTAGCATGCCCATCCTGCATTCTCGATGTCGACTCGGCGGCAACGACGGAGGACTAGACTCCGCCGGACATGTCCGAGACTGCGCTGCGCCGGGCTGGCACTGGGAGGTGCTACCGTCCGGGACACGTAACTTGGTGAGGAATCCAGGCCCCGTCGTCGACCCGGAACTTCTTTGATATCAGTCGAATGGTCCACTATCGATGCAGAGGGAGCCGCCCCCGAGGAGGTGGTACACAATCATGTCTGGGAGGAGGACGAGCACGTCAGTCGATATATGGCTGTGTTGGACGTGAGGTTCTCCAATACCTGGCAGGTTCTCTAGAGATCTCCCCCGAGCTATGCTACTGTGATGGTTCCTTCTCTTTGGGTGTTCACCGTCCACGGCTCAGGACTCGGGAGTCGACATCCAATTTGATTGAGCGAGATGTATTAGTGATATTATTTGAGTGCTAGTAGACCTATGTCGAGAACGTGAACAAGATAACTAATATCTTGATTGTGGATGCTGAATATGAGAGACAAGATTCGCAACATCATTTCATGTGGGTGTGGAGACTGCTATTCGGAGGGTACAAATCCATCCAATTGATAAAAATAAAACTACGCTTAAATAATTGATACTAATAAATAAATACAAATGAAAATAAGTTCATAATTAGGTGAAAAAAAGAAAAATTGGAAGGTTGTACGCTGAGGGTGGCCGTCGGCGTACGAGAGTGGGGTGGCTGTGCCGACGGTAGCCTTTGGCTTACCGCTAACATCGTGTGGGCGCCATCACGGCCTGGCCTCTCGGGGGGCACGCATCCACCCTTACGTCGACAGTCACGGGATGCTGAGGGTAGCCGTCGGTGACGGCTTCTCTACACCGATGGCTGGACTATGGGGCTGGCTTGGCCCAATCCTACGCCGGTGGCCCCGAACTTTGGTCGTAGGCGTAGTGACCATCTGTCGGCGCATCACGCCATTCCTGTACTGCGCAGTATGAATCTGGCACGACAATTGTGTGTGTAAGAAACATCCTACCAGACTTGTTCAGGTTCTCCATTAGCACACGGTTAGCCTGGTCAGCGTCCTCGTTCTTGATGACTCCACTAGCATTCATCCTGAAGCAGACCAGAGCAAAGTTTCTGGGCACGACAACCTCGAACCAGTCATCCGCCCGGACGAAGTCTTCAAACATTTTTTCCATGGCAACGTTCCTTAGGATGTGCTCCTAGAGCTTGGCAGTGCCATAGGTGTGCATATTGGGGATATGCTAAATATGTATCATCATAGCATGTCTCTAATCCGGCTTACCCGGGTGGCCCACAATTGGTAACAAGGCCTATGGTTTCATGGGCGGCCCAGTTAGACGGATTCAAAAGGGAGGCCCATGCCAGATTAAGGAAGGCTACGCAGGAGTCACCGACATACTCGGAGCCGTGGAGTGCAAGACATGAAAGACTAGTTCGTATTAGTGTAGGACTCTTTACCTTGTCTGACAAGGTCCTTTCCCTGTAACCCTAGGTTCTGGTGCCTTTATAAACTGGACCTGTAGGAGCCTTTGGGACACAAAACATACAACAATTCATAACACTCTCGCGCAGCGAACCAATCACTGTAACTCGACGTATTGCCATTATAGTGATTTATAGCAGGAGTAGAGTTCTGTCACCTTTGTGGGACTTGAAGCAGGGTAAATTGTGTTACCTCGTATTTGCCAACTCTCTGCCTTACCCCATATCTCTAAACACGCACTATAAAGACGCCTCCATGGCATACTCGTCGGCAATACCACGACAGTTGGCGCCCACCATGGGGCAAGAAGCGCTTCGAGCTCTACAACGGGCGAGGTCCAAGATCTTCGCGGGAATCGGTGAAACCATAGCCATCGGACGTGTTCTCTTCTCCGGCAACGTCCCGATCGTCCCTCCAGATGAGTTCTGGTTGCTGGCGAAGACGAACCCTACACGCTGCTCCGTCATCCCCTTCGGAGACATCCACATCTTCATCGAGGAAACTGACTTGGGTCCTATATCCCAGGAAGTCGGAAACTCATTAAGGCCCGCACGGACCGCCTACGGGCAGAATACGCTCGCGGAAGAATCTAGGTCATACCTCTCTCTGGAGTATGGAGGCTCAGATCAGAAAAATTCAAGGCTCACCCATACCGCCCCTGTGCAGGATATAAAGGTGGAAGGACCCTGCAAATCCGCTTGGCTTCCCCGAGCATCAAAGATGCGAAGGTCACTCTTTGTCGGCATCGTCACCATCTTCAATCTGGCAAGATGCGGTCAAAGGGACAAAGAACCTCCCCACGAATACCTTGCCAGATGGATGAGGGTGAGGGAAACTCTAGAGGGTGATCGTTCCGATGAACTTGTCTACCACTTCGTGGAAGGGCTCACGCCCGAAACACTCCTACGGCATACCCTCCGAAAACGGCAGGCCGCAGGACCTCTCGTCCTTAGTGAGATGGTCGCAATTGTCAATAAATACACGGACACCAAGGAGAACACCCAAGCCATGCCTAGGCCTGAAGCCGGAGGAAACAACAAAAATGGCCCACCTCTGTCACCCTCCACATCCGCCGTCAATAACATCGTAGCCAACTCCGGCTCCGTCTTTGACGCGCTATACGCCGACATAAATATGGATGGCAACGGCTCATATGCTAATTCGGAGGAATACGATGCTGTTATGAGGGAGATCGAGTAGGAGATCAAGAAGGAGGAGCGTGCCGAGAAGGCCAACACATTCCACCAGGTGCTAGTTGCCATTGAGAGCGTGATGGAAGAAGATGGGCAAGAACCAGATCGTGAGAGAGCTCCGCCCACACCTACGGTTACCAGAGAAGCAACAACCAAGAAAGCCGCCGAGCCTCTAGCTCTGGCCAAGGCTATGCTTCCTCCGGTTATCCGCCCGCAGCAGGCGTAGGAACTCACCATGGCACCTAGTACTGCCAAGCAGTCAAATCAGCCGCCACTGCCACCATCAAAATCTGCAGCTGGCAACCCATTGGTTACTCCCGCTGACAAGGAGATCTATGGTGACTCCTTGTTGAGCCCATTACCGTCTCCCATATCCGGAGTGTTACGGAGCTTGATGAGAAGCGTGCAGCAATCCTAGCGGAGGCCAAATGCATCGCGGAGTAGAGCGCTAAGCTGGACGAAGACATGGACAAGGCGCAGCAATCTATCAAGGCGGCAAGGGCTATGGAGGCTGAATACAAGCAGTTGCTACTGAAGCACAAAGCAAAGAAAGCACTAGCTCACGTTGTCGAAGACCCCAGCATTCAGCGCAAGCTGGGATATGGTGGATCCAAGCCGGCAAAAGCCACCCCATACATTGATTTAGAGGGGAGTCAAGTAATGTCAACTCCCGCCCTCAACATTACCATCGCCAAGACCCTCCTGGAGAAGGACAGGTCGCCATAAGAAGTTGCTCAGGTGTACGACCCCGTTGCCAAGGCATGCAAGCAACAAGAGAAGGCTACCTCACAGAGGCTTGAGTCCAACCCAGAGCTTTGCCAATCAACCCTGAACAGCCGTAGAAGGACAAGATCTCCCCGTGACGAGGGATCCCACACAGGCTCTACGGAGCGAAGACAGAGGGATGCGGGTAACAGGGCATATGCCATATCCATATCCTCTGATCATGGAGAAAAGGCTGACCCTCATAGGTCGCCGCCTCCACCACCATCCCGGCGTCACGAGAAACCATAGCCGCGCCATCGTACAAGCATGCCACCGCCTAGGCGCCTCTAGGTAGGTATCGTTATACGTGACCAGGGCGAACAGCCCCGGCATGCTAGAGAGCGCAGCGGCGTTGAAGGACACATGAGCAATTCCTACAAGGAAGCACCACAACCGACAAGCAACCGCGACAGGTGCATGGAGTCGCATGGAGGGAACAGCAAGAAGGCTAGTTACATGGTTGCAGGACTATAGCGAAACGATCCACATCGCAGGGGGAATCCCTAATGTCGCTGTCAAGTACCTCCCACTTATGCTCACTGATGTCTGCAAGTGCACAGATCGTTTGTAGCTAGTTTCGAAGTATAGATATTGATCCCATAGGGAGCCCAAAGGTAAGTGTTTATGAGTGAAGTCTCTGTCACACTCAAAGTTGTCACGGGTCTTTGAGTGAATTGACTACAAGTGTGGAAATAAGAATGAATTTTGGATTAAACTGGTTGTATTTATATAAAACTAAAATGTAAACTTCAGGAATAAAAAGCATAAAAGTAAGGAACGATTCGATTGTTTGTGGTTTTCTGCAGATGACGAACAAGGAGCGGGGAGATTCACTTCATGGTAATAGTGACTGTGCCAGGTGGACAAATGATAAGTGTAACAATTATAATATTATAAATACATGTGTAGGCGAGCAACCCATAATTAGCCGGAACTCCTCTTGGTAGATTTTGTCCCAACTTCAATAATCCTACTAGCCTGTTACCAAAACCATGGTCAGACACTAGACGATTAAGATCCTTCAGGTCGCTTAGTAATTAAGCTCCTTGGATCAAACTAATAAAATAAGCATAGTGGTTCCTCGTTATCCTCGAGTCAACTAGTTTTCCATTGATATCCCCATGTCACTCGAGTGTCGCCAGTCTGCTAGCGAACAAGATCCTATCTATGTATAACAAAGCATCATGTTGTCTAGGCCCTTAATTGGACAACAAGCATTAGTCATCCCACAGATATTCAAGCACACATAATATAGTAATTAAAATCAATCACAAACTAATGGAAAATATATTGAGGCACATCACATCTCACCAATCCCTTACATCCCCCATGCCCAAGGAACTTACTCACACATGAGAGAAGAAAGCATCATCGATATAATTAACTAAAGGGAGTTCTTCTCGATATTACCGTGGAGATCCATAATAAGAATAGAAAAGTAATCCAACACAATTCAAGATAGGAAGAAACAATCTCAAACCCTAATCTTGCAAAGTGAAGATCTCTCTCTCTTTCTCTCTCAAGTACAAGTAATGGCTATGAGGGTGTGATGGCTAGGAGGTCGAAGGTCGTGGAGCCAGATTAAGAACGGCTCCCCCTTCTTCTCCGGATCTCTTCTTTCTCCTTTATGGATGGGATGGCGGCTGCTATGTTATGATTTCGCGTCTGGCCTCTTCACGGAAGTTGTACCTTTTGACAAGACGGTGGTGACGGCAGCTATATGGTGGGAACTATACGGCTGAAAAAAATTCCCGCTGTATAGTTGCTCGTTAAAGCCTCTCTATGCCTCCCTCGATTGCTTCCAAAAAGAGACTTGCTTGTTTTCGCCTGAATATTGTGTTTCTCTAGTTAAAACCTTCTGTTGACATTCAAAACCTGAAACACACATTAAAAACCAAGTTTTCTCCGCTACTGAAGTATTAGCATTAGGTAAATCTAGAAAACGATCAAATCTAGGAGAAACCCATCAATAAAAACCATCAAAAATGTGTTGAATCTCACAACTATCAACTCCCCCAAGCTTAGTTGTTGCTCGCCCTCGAGTGACAAGAAAATAAGGAAGAATAGCGGAGATTCGAGACTGAAATAAAAGTACTTACAAGCTCGAATTGGTGTCAAATTCTTTTCTTCACAATTCCTGCAATCTTAAACATGATCATACAAGTATTCACAAGATTGCACTGAGTCCACTTCCTAACCACGTATATCTTGCTAGCAAATAAATCATATGCCCGAGCAAGTGTCAAAAGTTTAGCTAGGAAAGTGAGACAAATTCTTTTGGTGTCTCTCTTTGTTGAGAGATGAAAACTTTTTGCTCTTGTTTCTTTAATGAATTAAGAGTACTCAAGTTGGCACCAAAAACATTCAATTTAAGAACAACTCATCTATTCCCATGTCAAAATTTTAAGACTCTCAAAGCACCTTTTTCCTTTCCTTGCCTTTCAAAAACTTCAGCTCTTTCATAGCGAAATCATGCCACTGTTTTTAGCATGTTAATTGGGACTGTGTTGTGCAGTTGTGACCATGCCAATAAATAATTGTTGAGAAATAGTGGGTCAGAGGAGTACTGCAATTTCACTTAGAACGTGAAACCATGAGGAGATTAAAATTTTACCCATCATAGCATTGCTGCTACAGACGTTTACATAACTCAATAGCCGAAATCAAGTGGTTTCCCACATTTAGATCGTTCATTGGCCAGCGGAGTTAATAGTTCCCCATGGAGCATGATAGTGTTGTAATGATGCGTAAAGCAATATCTTACGGTAATTATTAGAAAAAGCAGTGGCATAATCTCTACTACTTCGAAGCATCCATTTTATCAGACAATTTCATTCAAGGGTGTTATCGAGTCCATCTACATTATGCTCAAATGGGATGGAGTAGTTCTAAAATCAAATCCTTTGGGCTAAACATGGACTCAAGTCATCTTTTGGATGCTTTTTCTTATTGCAAAAATGTAGGAAATATTTTTAACCAAGTTCATTGCTCATTGTTTCAAAGCTATAAAGGAGACACTAGCAAAGGAATAGAATTTATAGGATAGCAAGCAAGTGGGGAGTGACTCCAGTGCAAGCGAGTAAATAATTGTAGGATCAATTTAAGGTTGCAGAAAATGTGATGAAAGGAATGTGATACCTCCTCTTGCTTGCTTCGTTCTCGTACTTGAGTTGAACCCCCTCTATATTTCCCTATTGCCAAGTCACCTGAAATTGACCAATCTCTGATAGAAACAAAGAAACGAATTTGTAATAAAAGTTACAACTATTTTTTTTGTATTTTTGGTTTGGGAGTGCAAACTGAAAGTAAACATGCAATTTTTAAGAAGTAAAATAAATCAAAAGAAGAAATAAAAATATGAATGAAAGGTTTGGAGGTTTTCAAACCTCCCCCAAGCCTAGGCTATTGCCAGACTCAGTTGTTGCCATCATTCGGCGACTGGCGCGGATACTTCTGGTATTAGTTGGGGAAGTTGGTCATGAAGTGACTAAAGTTTTGAGTTAAGGCACTCACATATTCATTCACTCTTTGTAGAGTGTGGTCAATCTCCCCAACGCGCTGGTTAAGCTGCTAAAATTCTTGATAGGGGACGTAGTTGAACCCCTATTATGGTTGCTGCTGATGTCCCTCCCAAGCAGGCTTGTATTCCTGCTCCTTCTCATCCTCATCCTGCTCCTCTCCTTCTTCATCTTCCTCTTGATCAGGATGGAGTTTAGCCATGATCTCCACCACTTGATCCTTGGTGAGGATCCAAGTGTCCTTCTCCACAATCGAGAAGGCTTGGGGACAGGGCAACGGAACCTGCTCAACCTTTGCATCACCTGGATAACCAAATCGATATGCTCGGAGCCTTCCGTTAGCTCGGTAAACACCGAGGAAACCACAAGTAGTCAAATATTTGACATCCATAAGTTTGGGGACATCAACTGGTTGCATCACAGGTAAGATAATGTTTATTGCATGAGCAAGGTGGGTTACCAATCCACCAATGCGAATGTCACCTTTAGTCTTGTTGCTTTGGTGATGAAAGTGCTAGATGAGTAGAGCCTCGGGATTGGGACTTTGCGGTGCATTGGGGAAGACTGCCTTGGTAATCATTGGCATGTCCGCATTGGCCATTTATCCAGTATCTCCTCTTCCTAGCAGTGTGTTGGTGAGGAACAAGGCGTAGTAGCGAATTGTTAGGTTCTGAATGGTGGACATCTTCTTGTAGTAGAAGTCCCTGCCACTGCTAATAGAAAAAACCTCCCAAGTTTCTCCACTTGTGACGCTATATAGGTTAGTAACATTTGACTCCCCATCATGAGGGAAGCCGAAAACATTACAAAATTGTTCAAAAGTTATTTCATAGTGCCGCTGGTTTATGGTGAAGCTTATCGTGCACACATTACCTTTCTCCATGTGGTCATCATAGAAGGAGGCAAGGAACTCAGAGATGATCTCGGTGTAGGTATTATGGCTTGCATAGGGGAGTACTGCAAGTCTTGAATTTGCACACATGAGGTCGAAGTCCGCCCTCAACCCTGTCGCGGCGAGAAATCTATCATTGTCCCAATGTGTGGGCATCATCCTCCTTGATGAAACTATGGCCAGCTTGGGGTTGGGCTCGACATGGTGCCCCAAACTCTCGCCACGTTGGCGCTTGCCCTTGCAAAAAATCCTACCAATTTTTTTCATCTTGATGCACTAAAAAATTTCACCATGAAACCTTAGGCATATAGTTTCTACATGATATATGAACGATTCTACATGGAAAAATTTAATCCTAACATGAGGAATCATAAAGAAAACAAAATAAGCTTGAGTTCATCCACTAGATCAATGTGAGAGTTTCAACCATGGGAATCTAAAAATAAAGCAAGGATAGGGAGAGAAACACACCGATCTGTTGATTCCCCCACTCAAACAAACAAAATCCACGAAGAATCAAGAGTTCTAGGTGGGTTTTGAGAGGTTTGGAGAGAGAATATGAGAGAAAAAGTGAGGAGGGAGAAAAAACCTAGCTGCCTCGGCGTGATTATGAGGTTGCACCGAACTATACGTCTGCAACTATACGAGGGGGATATGTAGTTCCCGTCTTATAGTTGCGGCGGTGCCGCCAATTAGGGTTTCTTTATGCAGAACACAGCTATACGGGCGCAACTATACGGCCGGATCATAATGATCCTGTCGTATAGTTGATCACCAAACCGTCTGTATCCTCGAGATAATTTTTCTAAAACAGGCATCGATATCTATACAACCAGAACTATACGGCCAGAATTTTTATTCCCGCTATATAGTTGGTCATTAAACCATCAGTACCTTTGAGAAGAAATTGTACGAAGGCATCGGTATCTATACGACCGGAACTATACGGCCAAAAATTTTATTCCTGCTGCATAGTTGGTCGTTAAACTATCAATACTTTTCAGAAGAAATTGTATGAAGGCATCGATATCTATACGACCGGAACTATATGGCCGGAATTTTTATTCCCACCATATAGTTGGTCATTAAATCCTCTGTGCCTATGAAAGAAAATTTGTTGATGGCAAAGATATCTATACGGCCGAACTACACGGCCGGAATTTTTATTCCCGCCGTATAGTTGGTCGTTAAACCTTCAGTACTCATCAAAAACTTTCTATTTCTTTGAGAATACCTTCTTATCCTGAAACTTGGTGAAACACCTTGTTTTTTATAGAAAAATGACAGTAGAAATTGTCGACCAAAAAAAACATGTATAGAGCAGGATTTCTAGTACTACCTAACTTCTTCTCCTCAACTGGAGGTTTACTTTTTAATCCAGACAAAATGATTAAGCTAGTTTTTGTAGATAAAAGTCAAACTTCTATTTTTATACTTATTCTACACTTGTTCAATCGATATTTCTACTACTTTTTGACAGATGCATCTTCATGGGCGCGCTTCCGCAAGAATGTCTGTGAAAAAGTTGTAGGAATGTGATGAACACTTTATTCTTTAGTTTATTTTATTAATGTGATGGGTTGACTCCCATTAAGCATTTTATCAAGGATGGTTGAATAACTCAACCCCTTCTCTTTTCTCGAATTCTTACCGTGGGTTGCCCCTTATCAAAAGCACTTACCACATGAACTCGTTTTGCTAGTGGAATATATCTTTCTCCTACTTCTAGCTTTTTTGGAAAATACAGGATGATTTCAGCATCATACACATTGAAGATTATTTTTCCCTCAGCACAATCAACTGATGCTCCTGCAGTACTAAGGAAAGGTCTTCCAAGTATTATGGATAATTTTTCGTCCTCTAGCATTTCAAGAATAATAAAATCAGTGGGAATAACATGCTCATCTATTCTAAGTAGAACATCCTCAATCATACCAATGGGTTGTTTAGTGGACTTGTCAACCATCTGTAAAGTGATAGTAGTAGGGGAATACTCCCCTAATCCTAACCTTTTATAGAGGGAATATGGCATTACACTAACTCCTTCACCTAAATCACACAAGGTATTGTGAAATTCAGTTTTGGCAATTGAGCATGAAATAGTTGGTATTCTGGGATCTCTCGATTTAGACAATAGCTTCCGATTAGCAGGACAACTAGTCACCATGGCAACGGTTTCAGTCATTTCTTTCTACTAAGAATATCATGGAGGAATTTAGAATAGGTGGGAACTTTTATTGTATCTGCAAATGGAATTTCTAGAAGAAGATCACCAAGTGCCTTTTTGAAATAATCATAGATTACCTGATCCGGTGCTTTCTTTTATCGATCTAGATAAGGAAGCTTTTGCTTACCTTTCTTATTCTTGTATTTTACCTTTTGTGGGGAATCAGGCTCTTTTGATGCTTTGTTTTGTTGTTGCTTATCGCTTTTCTTCTTTTCTACTACAACAACTTCATCTTCATTGCTTGTATCTTTTTCTTCTCTTGGATCAACTGTCTCTGCATCAGAGTCATAAAGGTCATTCTGTGCATAATTTTGGTCCTCCTTGGTTTGATCTTGTGTTTCTTGAGCAGTTTCATCTTGAGGATCCACTAGTGTATCGTCTTCTTGGCTTGCTTTGAGCAATGCTTTTTCTTTTCGCTCTTTTTCAGCTTCATATTCTGGTGGTCCTAATGGTCCTAATATTCTCCTTGTAACAACATTAGTAGAAACAGGAATATCTCTATCATCTCGAAGGAAAATTTGATAACCAGATGCTATTTGTTCGCATTGGGTTTCAATCATACTAAGATACTTGTAAAATAATTTTATTACTTGGACAATCTCATCATAATTTTTTGTGAGTTCCACCAAAATCTTTTTATGTTTTTGAAAATGCTTATGCAGGTTATTATGAGATTTGGCTTGTCGATTTTTTAATTCTTGAAAAACTTTTCTAGTTTCATATTCTTTAGTGAAAACTTGTAACAAGTCTACATTGTTTTCCTTAACAAGTTCAGAAGGTATACCTTTTTCTTTCATTGTTTTGCATACTTCAGGCATAAGATCAGGATTTATACGAAGCATCCCTTTTTCTAGCTCAGTGTCGAAATCAGGATTGTATATAGAATCATTCTTAGCCCTAGTAGACATCAATTCCAAACATGCTTTAACAGTTAAAGTATTAATCGATCCTCCTGCTGATAAATCGAGCAACTCTCTGCTTTGAGTATTAAGACCATGGTAAAATAAATGACAAATAGTTGATTCAGAATAGCCATGATTAGGAATTCTATTGATCATTCCAAAGAATCTATCCCAGGCTTGTGGGTAGTTTTCTCCCACGTTCTAACTAAAGTTGCCTATATTCTTTCTAGTTTCAGTTACCTTTGTAAAAGGATTAAACCTATTTATGAATTTGAAAATATAGTTTTACAAACATTTAATCTAATGGCGAGGGAGAGAATATAACTAGTCTAGATCTTTACCTTTAAGAGACCAACAAAAAAATTAGATGAGAGAAGTCTCTCGGCAAACCTTTTGGTCCAAGTGTTGTCATCAAATCGTCAAACTCTCTAATATTTCTTCCTGGGTCTTCATCTTCTCTTCCACTGAAAGCTTTTTCCTGCCAGATTTGAATAATTCCACCATAAAATCAATATTCTCTAACTCCATGGTTAGGAAATTCTATTGGTTGTTTAAGGAAAGCAAAGTTTGGAGCACTATATTCTTTGAGAGTTTTCTCAGGTTTCTTGGGAGTTGTCCTGTAAATGGACATGATTCCTATAAAATCTCTCAGGTTTTCAACTTCAACCTTGTCCGATCTTAAAAGTTTTTCAATAATTTCTTCGTGCCTTTGAATAGGCACGCACTCAAAATAATCTGGTATATAGGTCCTACTAGAGCGTGTAGACCCGTTGTCTCCTAGGGAGACCATTTTGTAGTAGTAACACCTGAAATGTCAAGAGACAAACACTTAGCACTTAGCTCCCCGGCAATAGCGTCAGAAACTAGCTTGATGTCTACAAGTGCACAGATCGTTTGTAGCTAGTTTTGAAGTATAGATATCGATCCCACAGGGAGCCCAAAGGTAAGTGTTTATGAGCGAAGTCTCTGTCACACTCAAAGTTGTCACAGGTCTTCGAGTGAATTGACTGCAAGTGTGGAAATAAGAACTAATTTTGGATTAAACTGGTTGTATTTAAATAAAACTAAAATGTAAACTTCAGGAATAAATAGCATAAAAGTAAAGAATGATTCAATTGTTTGTGGTTTTCTGCATATCACGAAGAAGGCGCGGGGAGATTCAGTTCATGGTGATAGTGACTGTGCCAGGTGGACGAATGATAAGTGTAACAATTATAATCTTATAAATACATGTGTAGGTGAGCAACCCATAATTAGCCAGAACTTCTCTTGGTAGATTTCTTCCCAGCTTCAATAATCCTACTAGCCTGTTACGAAAATCATGGTCAGACACTAGACGATTAAGATCCCTTAGGTTGCTTAGCAATTAAGCTCCTTGGATCGGACTAATGCAATAAGCACAGTGGTTCCTCGTTATCCTCGAGTCAACTAGTTTTCCATTGATATCCCTGTGTCACTCGAGGGTCGATAGTCTGCTAGCGAACAAGATCCTATCTATGTAGAACAAAGCATCATGTTGTCTGGGCCCTTAATTGGACAACTAACATTAGGCATCCCACAGATAGTCAAGCACACATAATATAGTAATTAAAATCAATCTCAAACTAATGAAAAATATATTGAGGCACATCACATCTCACCAATCCCTTACATCTCCCACGCCCAAGGAACTTACTCACACATGGGAGAAGAAAGAATCATCGATATAATTAAATAAAGGGAGTTCTTCTCAATATTACCGTGGAGATCCACAATAATAATAGAAAAGTAATCCAACACAATTCAAGATAGGAAGAAACAATCTCAAAATCTAATCTTGCAAAGTGAAGATCTCTCTCTCTCTCAAGTACAAGTAATGGCTATGAGGGTGTGATGGCTAGGAGGTCTAAGATCGTGGAGCGAGATGAAGAACGTCTCCCTCTTCTTCTCTGGGTCTCTTCTTTCTCCTTTCTAGATGGGATGGCGGCTGTTGTGTTATGATTTCGCGTCTGGACTCTTCACGGAAGTTGTCCCTTTTGACAAGATGGAGGTGGCGGGAGCTATACGACAGGAAAAATACGTCCGGAAAAGTATTCCAGCCGTATAGTTGCTCGCTAAAGCCTCTGTATGCCTCCCTCGATTGCTTCCAAAAATAGACTTGCTTGTTTTCGTCTGAATATTGTGTTTCTCTTTTTAAAACCTTTTATTGACGTTCAGAACCTAGAACACACATTAAAAACCAAGTTTTCTCCGCTACCGAAGTATTAGTGTTAGGTAAAGCTAGAAAACGATCAAATCCAGGAGAAAACCATCAATAAAAACCATCAAAAATGTGTCGAATCTCACAGCTATCACTCACTGGTACCGCCCGACAATGGATTGATGACTTGCTGGAGAAATATATATGCAATTGGTTGGACATGCATGAAGCGTTCACCAAAAACTTCGAGGGTACGTACAAACATCCCTGCACTATCGGACACCTACAGTGGTGCGTACAAGAAAAGAATGAAACCTCTCGAGCCTACCTCTCTCGCTGGCTGGATATGAAAAATTCCTGAATAGGGGTGCATGAACAAACCGCTATGGCCACCTTCATCGATGGTCTGGAGAAGGGAACTTTGCTCCGTCATATGTTGAAGTGCAAGCAAGACAACAATGAGCTCAACATCAACGGAATGATCCCCATGGCTAGCGAGTTCGCCGCTGCTGATGGCAACGCGCGCGGATCATTACCGGTAATAGCAATCCCTACCCAGGCCAGAAAGAACAACAATAACAAGAAGAAGACTCCGCCCAAAGAGAAGCAAACAGCCGACATGGTCTCCACAACATTCATTGGCAGATGCAAAGGCGGACAACACGGTCATGGCCAGGGGGCTAGCCATGGTCAGCATAGGAGTGATTCTACACCCTCAACACCTCATGTTCCCCAAACGTACGAAGAGTACCGCGATATGCCAATTTTCGTCCACCTAGATGCAAATGGCAAAGCCACCCACACCAACCACCAATCCAAGTTTGTCACTTACCTCAAGGAACACCCTGAGTCCAGCTACAAGCGAAGTCAGAAGAATAGACCCCACGGAAAGGGCAAAGGGAAAAAGAAGAAGGAGGAGTCTAAGGATTCAAGTGACATGGATGAAGACGTGGAACCCAAGTCTATCAACAAGGGTGAGGGAAAAGGTAAAAACCCCTTTGAGAAGAAGGCTCCAGTTTACCACACTTTCCTTGGCACTCCCACCGTCTAGGCCTAGAAAATCGCTCTGAGGATACTAATGGCTACCATTCCTCTGGTTCCCCAGTACGTCAGGTGGTCGGAGATTCCAATCACTTGTGATAGGAAGGATCATCCAGATCTTATCCCAACAGAGAACCAGTATGCCATGGTCGTCAATCCTTTGATTAACGCCGCAGAGTTCACCAAGTGCCTCGTGGATAGTGGAAGAAGCATCAACATCATGTACCTGGATACACTGCCCAAGATGAACTTGATAGAGACCCAACTAAGGAAGAGCAACACCATGTTCCATGGCATTGTCCCTGGCCGACAAGCTAATTCCCTAGGCTGCATCACCCTTCCGGTCGCTTTTGGCGATGTTAACAATTACCGCTAAGAACGCATGACCTTCGAAGTGGTGCCCTTCAGCAGCGTGTACCACATCTTCGAATCCTTCCTCGCAAGGCCATGCTTTTTCTACAAAAAACTCAGGATACCCGGACCAAACGGCATCGTCACCGTTGACGGAAGCTTTACCAAGGCATGGGAGTGCGAGCTCAGCGAAGCCGCCTTCGCCGAAGCAGTCCTCTATGGTGAGGAGTTCAAGGAGATCCAGAGCCATGTCGATGCCTCGGAGATGCCGGCTTCAAAGAAGTAGATCACTGCCACCGAACCCTCATTTAAGGCCACCATCAAGACCAAGCGGGTGGAGCTTGTTCAAGGAGATTCCTCTAAGACCACCACCATTGGCACGAACCTAGATCCGAAATAGGAAACCGCGCTCGTCGAGTTCCTCCGTGAGAATAGGGACATCTTCGCCTGGCAACCTGCCGACATGAAGGGTGTACCTAGGGAACTTGCTGACCACAGCCTGAATATTGATCCTAATGCTAAACAAGTGAAACAACCTCTACGACGCTTTGGTGTTGAAAGACGAAGGGCTATAGGAAAAGAAATAGCTAGGTTACTTAAGGTTGGATTTATCCGAGAAGTTATTCACACCCGATGGGTGTCAAATCCTGTACTTGTCCCCAAAAAGGGAACCAATGAATTGAGAATGTGCGTTGATTACACCGGTTTGAACAAAGCATGTCCGAAGGATCCATTTGTTTTGCCTCGCATTGACCAAGTCATTGACTCGACGGCTGGCTCGGAAATTCTGTGTTTTCTCGATGCCTACTCAGGTTACCACCAAATCTGGATGCGAAAGTCGGACCAATTGGCCACTTTGTTCACTACACCCTATGGCACATACTGCTATGTCACGATGCCCTTTGGGCTGAAAATGCTGGTGCTACTTACCAGCGGACAATGCAATGCTGCCTACATGACCATATAGGTTGTAACGTACACACTTACGTGGACGACATCGCGGTAATGTCAAAGAAATCAAACAATCTTATCACTGACTTGCAGGAAACCTTTGACAATCTCTAGAAATACAACATGATGCTTAACCCCAAGAAGTGTGTCTTCGGGGTACCATCAGGCAAGCTATTGGGCTTCATCGTTTCGCACCGCGGCATCGAGGTCAACCCGGAGAAAATCAAGGCCATCGTCCTTGACATCAAACACCCAACATGCTTGAAGGACATACAAAGGCTCATAGGCTGTGTAGCAGCAGTAAGCTGGTTCATCAGTAGACTTGGAGAGAAGGCTATGCTGCTCTACAAGTTGCTCAAGAAGGTGGACAAATTCATATGGACGGACGAGGTTGACGCAACACTTCAGGAGTTGAAGAGAATACTCTCCTCCGCGCCAATACTTGCAACACCGGTATCAAGGGATCCTATGTTAGTTTACATGGCGGCAACCAACCGAGTAATCAGCATCATCATCATGGTGGAGCGCAAGGAGCCAACGCACGAATACAGAGTTCAGCGACCAGTTTACTACGTAAGCAAGGTCTTGACGGAATCCAAGCAGTGTTACCCGCACTACTAGAAGATAGCTTATGGAGTTTTCCTTGCTTCATGGAAGCTAAGGCATTACTTCCAAGAGCACCTCATCACACTAGTGAGAAAAGCTCCACTGTCCGACACCATCAACAACAACGACGCTACAGGAAGAGTGGCAAAGTGGGGCATTGAACTTGTCGCCTTTGAAATCACCTACAAGAGACACGACGCTATCAAGTCACAAGCATTGGCAGATTTCATTGCAGATTGGATGGAACTGCCAGAAGACACTCATGTGCTAGAGCCAGAATACTAGGTCATGCACTTTGACGGATAAAAGATACTCAATGGCTCGGGGGCTGGTGTATTATTGCAATCACCAATAGGGGAGAAGCTGCAATACGTCCTGCAGATCCACTTCCACGCTACCAACAACATGGCAGAATATGAGGCCCTCATTCACGGACTACGAGTAACCAAGGGTATTGGCATTAAGTGCATAGTTTGCTGTGGAGATTCCGACTTGGTTGCCTAGCAAGTAGCTGGCACCTGGACCGCGTGGAACCCTATGGTGGAGGCATATCGAGACGAAGTAGACGAGATTGCCAAGTGCTTCAGCGGCTACGAAGTCAAGTACGTCAAAAGGGAGGAAAATGAGGCGGCATATCTTCTATCAAAGCTTGGATCGTCTCGCCGACCAATTCTGCCAGGCGTTTTCCTGGAGCATTTACAGACACCATCCATGAAGGGAGCGGACCCTGACAACCCGGATAGAGTGGATTCATTTGTTAACGCAGTAACGGTGACCTATCTAGCTTGGACAAACCTGTTCATGGACTATCTACAAGATGGAACTTTGCTTGCTGACAAAGCCTAAAGCTAGCAAATAGTACGAAGAGAAAAAGGCTACGTCATCATTGATGGCCAGCTATACAAAATAAGTACCATAGGAGTTTTTATTTGATGCGTCTCCCAGCATCAAGGTATGGATATCCTTAGAGAGATACATATTGGAGATTGCGAGCATCACGCCGCTCCCCGATCGTTGGTGGCTAAGGCCTTCCGACAAGGATTCTACTGGTTAACTGCCAAGGCGGACGCCAACAATTTGGTACAAACATGTCTTGGGTGTCAGTTCTATGCAAGACAACCAAGTGTTCTAGCTGAAGAATTGCGAACCATACTAATAACTTGGCTGTTTGCAGTCTGGGGGCTGGACATGGTGGGACCTTTGCAGACAACACCTTGTGGATTTACACACTTGCTAGTAGCAGTGGATAAGTTCACAAAATGGATTGAAGCTAAACCCATTAGAAAGCTTGATGGGGTAACAACCCTAAAACTTGTCCGAGATATAGTGGTGAGATTTGGTCTCCCATACAACATCATCACCGACAATGGCAGAAATTTGTCTCTCGGAGAAGTTGAGGAGTACTGTCATGAAAAAGGAATCGTCCTCGACCTAGCATCCGTGGCACACCCACAGTCTAATGGACAAGTTGAACAGGCCAATGCACTAATTCTGCACAGAATCAAGCCACCCTTAGAGGCACTGCTACACAGAGCAGCTAGAGCTTAGGCGGAGGAATTACCATATTTATTGTGGAGTTTAAGAACAACACCCAACAAATCCACCGGCTTGAGTCCTTTCTTCATGGTTTATGGAGCAGAAGCCGTCCTACCATCCGACATCCTCCATGATGCACCAAGAGTCACCGCCTACGAGGAAGATGATGCTGAAGAATCTAGACGCCTATCTGTGGACCTACTCGAGGAAGAGCACGTGCTAGCATGCCAGAGATTCGCCATCTACCATCAGAAGCTACATGGCTACCATAGTCTTCGTGTTAAGCATCAATCGTTTAAAGAAGGGGATCTAGTGCTTAGACTCAAGAAGGAGAAATCACACAAACTATCCCCGCCTTGGGAAGGACCGTTCGTCATAAGAAAAGGATTTCTAAATGGTTCCTATTACCTCGTCGATATTCACGAGTTGAAAGATAGGCCTAAAAATCACAAGAACAAGAAACGTGACTCAAATGATGACTATCCGGAGACAAATCAGCCATGGAACATAGCACAACTACGTCCCTTTTATACTTAGCATATTTTATATTATGTAATAAGTTTCTTATATGATCAATGAAATAAAGCATTTGTTTCACTCATATTCTCTAAGTCTTTTACCTCCTTTATTTGTTCATTTTTGGATCATATAAACCCTTTATGCGCAAGTTTGCATTTGCACATGTGAAAATTCTGGTCTACACATTTTCTGAAGTTTTTATGTGGATTCCGGAGTAGTGACTTCTCGTCACTCAAAGACGGCGATTTTTCTCTTAGGTTCTTGACGATGCTATTAAGCATCATCACCTGAGAGAATAATTCTGTGATGCAAGTCTTTCGTATCACGAAAGGTCAAGCATACAAACAATAATAATGGATAAACCAGCACTTGCTTAAAAGTATATACATGCTGGAAACAGATAAGTAGCAGGAAACTTGAAAACAAGTTTTTATGACTTATAAACACATAAGTTTTTCCACATAAACACTTCATAGATACATTTAATACAAATATTGGTATTTATGGCTCTGCTGCAGGGGACTTCGTGATGGCATCATCAGCAACAGGAGATCCAGGCGGAGAAAGCTCATCAAACTCGGAAGGAGAGGGGCTAGACTCAGAAGATGCCACATCCTCATCTAATATCTCGGCAGGCACGAAGACGTCCGCCTTGACCATCTTGGCTAGACTCTGGTGTCATAGCCGACGAGGGAGTTCCAAATAGCATCGCTATCGATATCTTTTCCTTCCTCATCCAGCTTGGGCATGCCGGAGGTCACCAGATCGATGTCGGTGTTGTCGTAATGTGCATTGACCAAGGACAAGGTCATACTTACACTAGCCCGGACGCAAGAGGCTCTCTAAACCTTGACTTTCTTGGTGGCTTGGTGCAGGATTTCCAAGTACTTGGCCGCTGAGTCTGCTACCTTGATGTTTATCCCTAAAGGCTGGGCTATCTCCTTGGCCTATGCAATGGTGGTGCTGACGAAGCCGTCAAGAATCATGCATTCCTTGGGATCCGGAGCACCTTGACCCAAGTTGGTCAAGCCAATGGGAGTCGTGGTTTGCATAAGATACAAGTACCATGAGTATAAGTACATCAAACATTTGTCCAAGGTACAAAATTGATCAAGACGGAGGAAACATACCAAAGATGCTGGACTCAACTTGCTTGCATGTCTCCGCCAAGATGCCATGCTCGTCTTGAAGTTTCTTGTACGGCTCAAGGCTCCGAGAGTTTTGCACTTGGGAGGCTTGGTTTTGCTCCTTGAGGCGCTCAATTTCTTCCTTCAAACGCTGCATCTCACCATCCGCAGACTCTTGCATGACCTTCATCGCCTCCTCGTGTCCCTTCACTGCCTCGGCCATGTCTTTCTTCAAGATCTTGTTTTCACTGTCAAGCTCTTGAATATGCTTAGATTGCTCGACAATGTCCTTGGCCTTGGCAATAAGTTCTGTAAGATGGCAAAATAAGAACAGTATGAGAACACAGAAGAAATTGACTATGAGCAAATAGCAAGGAAAAAGTCAGAGGAAAATAGACTCTTGCTATTCGCAATATGTTCCTTCAGAAAAGCTGTTTTACCCTTTTTAGCATCCAGGTCCGCCTGTACCTTGTCATATTTCTCATTGGCCTTCTTCCTCTAGGCATTCTCATTCTGTGTAAGCAAAAACATTTAGTTTCTCTTAGAAGCTTCTAGCCTGAACTATTTTAGTTTCATCTATACGATCGAGGGCTACACTATGATATTTTGAACTATGGTTAGTTCTTCTAGAGCATCTAGTTGGAACTTTGCTAAAGTTTCAATTAGAAGCTCGGGGGCTACAAGATTAAATTTCAAACACAAGTATTTTACTCTTAGAGCATTTAGCTGGAACTTTTTCTAGTTTCACCTAGACGCTCGGGGGCTACACTATCAAGTTCTTCTCCTAGTTCTTTGGAGCACTCAGGCCAATAACTATTGATTATCCGCCTAAGAGCTCGAGGGCTACAGAGGGATATGTTATGCGATAAAAGATCAAGTTTAAAGACTTACAATGGCCATGACTTTAAGATTGTTGGCCATATTGGCATATGTAGTGTGGAAAACACCGACATTATGATACACGGCATCCGCCTGCTTGATAAGGTCAACCAGGCACGAAGTTGGAGGAGTTGCAGCTAGAGGAGTTGATGAAGCTGGAGGCATGGATGACGCTCTGGTAGCCTACTGCGTGATAACGGCAGTAGATGGACCAATGGCTCCCGCCTTATCTGTTGCTACAACCGCCTCCGCCTCTGCTCCCTCCATTACTTGTTTCCCTTTCTCAGTGGCATCCTTAGCTGGAGCTTCAACCACTTTGGAGGAGGTACTCTCCTGCATCGCATGTCCACTGGGAGCGACGTCCATCCCGGCAAAGTCTAAGACATCAAAGATTGGATTGATATCTGTCTCCATGGTGGAGGTCTCCGGACGAACGGTGGACGAAGGCCCAGCAGGACCAGTAGTAGGTTTGGCGGCAGGAGTTGGAGGAGCAGTAGCGGGAGAGGTCTTGGCGACCACATCCTTGGTAAGCATATCAAGAATGATTTTTACCCTCCAACATCTCTGGAGGATCGCTTCAGGCTAACACCGGCTTTCCTCCTGAAACATACAAAGTATAAGTACAGGGGTTGAATAGGGTGCGAGCTAGATTACAAGCCGGAGAATGAATACACTTACTCCACGGCAGGAGCCTTGGTTAGGGGGATGCCGGTGGATCTCTTCTTCTCTGCCTCTAAGACATCGGTGGAGTGTCTGGAGACGCCACTCTCTGATTTCTTCTTCTTCTTGGCCTCAGCAGTAGTGTCAGAGGTGGAGCTCTTCCACTTTCACGCTATCGGAGCTGGGCGATCCTTGGGGGTGTCATCATCGGACACCACCTAGATATCCTTCAGCTTGGGATCATAGACCTAGGAGGCCATCTGATCCTCCGCCAAGGTCGCAAGCTAGAAGACAAAAGGTGTGTTAGATTGATAACTTCAAGACGGAAAAACCTTAGAGTATATGTAACGAGAAACAAAGGAAACAGAAGCTACCTCTAGGCATTTGCCGCATTCAAACATGTCATAGGTGATCTTGAAGCCATGCTTCATGTCCTTCACCTTGACCATGTCCTTAATCCGGAGCTTTATGGTGTCGTTGGAGAAGTTATCCCATGAAATTCGCACGGGATCCTTTCTGTCCTTAGAGTACATGCACATCAGCTCGGCGCGGTGCTGCAGAGGCTGGATCCGCCTAGTGAACAAGCACATGTCTAGGTCCAAGCATGTCGGACCTCCATCTACGAGTCATTTGATCCGCCTTACGGCACGATTGGCTTCCTCGTTGGACGAAAGGGAGGCTAGGGACCTCCATGTGGGTGCTTCGGCGGCAGCTCCATCGACGAAGTCGGGGTATGTCTCAAGATGGTCAAGCAGAGGAATGTCTGGGCCATATAAGTATGTGCGTTGCTAGTTCTTGCAAGATTCGTCACCCACGATGTCGGGGAAGCGCTAGCTAGGCTGGATCATAAAGCTAATTGTTCCGCATATCCACAGCTCATCCTTGGATTCTAAGGACTCTCTCTTGACGGTGAAAATGTAAATAAACAGATCTAACCTAGGCTTTATTCCTAGGTATCCTTCACACAGGGCAATGAAGTTGCTAACTACAAGGATTCTGTTGGGAGAGAGGTTGTGGAGAAGTACCCGGAAGTAGCAAAGGACATCCAGGAAGAAGTCGGAGACTAGCAGGCTTACACCACGTACCAGCTGAGCTTTGAGGTATACCTTCTCTCCGGCTTGGGGAGAAGGGGTGACCTCGCCGGCCGGTGCCGGCCGTCAGACCAAACCCTCCGCTGCGGGGAGATACCCCTCGGTGATGAGTTCTTGCAGATCTTCGATGGAGAGGTCGGAGCCCCTCCACACTCCTTTGTGGGAGTTGTTATCCTCTTCAGCAGCTTCTGGTGCCGCTCGTCCTTGGTCGTCGCCGGTGGTTTCCACCACGGCAGTGACAGGGACGACGACCCCCTCCGGTGGGACCGTCACTCCCTGGTATGGCTCTGTTATAACCTCGAAAGTCGCCATTGTCGAGGGAGCAGAGCTTCTGGAGACCATTGCATAGCTGGGAGTGGATAGAGAAAAGGGGAAGCTCTGGCTTGGGTTTTCCGATGAGGAGCTCGAACGGCCGTGCGGCTGGAGGAACACGAAGACACGGGGGAGAATGTGGGTAAAATAAAATAATCTAGCCGCAGTCAAAATATATAGGCCTGGTGTCAAGATTTGTGCAGAAGGATCCTACGGACGGAGTGTTGCTGATGTGGAGATGAGCGTGCGCGGTAATTTCGCCACGTCCCCCAACTTTGCCGCTTTACCGTTTTGGATTTCACGTGCGTAAAAATAGCTAATGATTAATTCCCTGCCTTTTGTGAGGTTCGAGGTAGCGTAGGCTGCACCCTACATCATCCTCCTGATAGCGGCAGTGGGGAGTCACATCTGGAGATTCCATCGAATGCGGAAAATGTCTGGCTCTAGATATGAAGACTCATGGACTCTCTGGGTACATTGCGAAGCCAAAGAGGATTGCAGGGTTCTTTGGGAGATCTTTGAAATATTGCTTGACGGATTACCAGCATCGCATAGGCGGAGCATTCAAGATCAATAAGCAAGACGACCCAAGATTTCAAATTCCTCTGAGGGCTACTATTGGGATATGCTAAATGGGTATCATCATAGCATGTCTCTAATCTGGCTAACCGGGTGGCCCACAGTTGGTAGCAAGGCCTATGGCCTGCTGGACGGCCTAGCTAGATGGATCCAGAAGGGAGGGCCATGCCGGATTAAGGAAAGCTACGCAGGAGTCACCAGCATACTCGGAGCCGTGGAGTGCAAGACACGAAAGACTAGTTCGTATTAGTATATGACTCTTTACCTTGTCCGGCAAGGTCCTTTCCCTGTAACCCTAGGTTCTGGTGCCTTTATAAACCGGACATGTGGGAGCCTTTAGGGCACAATAACACACAACGATTCATAACACCCTCACACATCGAACCAATCTCTATAACTCGGTGTATTGCCATTATAGTGATTTATAGCAGGAGTAAAGTTCCGCCACCGTCGTGGGACTTGAACCTGGATAAAAAGTGTTACCTCATACCCGCTAACTCTCTGCCTTACCACACATCTCTAAACACGCACTCTGAGAAATCCTCTATGGCGTACTCGTCGGTAATATCACGACAGCACATGACCATCCAAAGCTTGAGACCACGGAACTGGCGACCAATGCCGACCTGCATATCCATGACTCTTGAGGTATTCCGGATCTGTATGTTGCGAGTCCTTGAGGCAGTGCCGTGGGCTGCACATAGAGGCATGAGCAGTCCAGGACTCTAGGCACGCCAGGAGCCACTTATGTGGGCTCATGCTGCTGGAGTCAACGCTCTCTACACCGTCGAGATGGTGTCTAAACTCTGGACAGATGCAAGCACTACCCGCATAGGTGGCGTCAACATGGACCCACGCGCTGAACACGATGGCAACATTAGCAATGGCCCGCACCGGGTCGACGGCGTTGGAGCTGGTGGTGCCCACCGTTGCGCAGACGTAGCTTGGCACCAAGCCGGCGTGCACGTCAGCCTGCATGACTTCTCGCAGCTTCGGCGGGTCGAGACCGTAGTCTGTCTCCCGCCCGGTTGGGATCAAACGGATGTTCCTAGGGTCGAAGCCGGCGATGCGGCATGCTTTGAAGAACGTGGGGTGGGTCTGAGGCGTACACAGCCAGCCGAGATAGACCGGTCACACCGCCGTCAGATCTAGTCCGACGCAGAGCGGTATCACGTGCGGCGACAAGCGTGACCAAGATTGCCTCGCTGGTCGTCCCAAGGATGACCCCACTGCCGCTGCTGCTGCGAGAGCTCATGAAGCTCGTGGGCAAACACAGTAGCTGCGCGAGCTAGTCGGGCGTGAGCACCTCCATCTCGGTCGCCGCGGGAGCAGCCTGCCAAGAAAACCCAATAGTGTTCAATGCTGAGGCGATGAGATCACCGGCGATGGCTGCCGCACTGTTGGTGGACGGGAAGAACACGAAGAAGTTGGGGCTAGCCCAATGCGTAATTCCGGGCAGGACAGAAGACTTAAGCTCCTTCATGGTATATCATCAAAAGGCGACGGCAACATTGGTGGGGATGCCATGAGCTGGTCATGTAGGTACCCAGGCTTGGCATTGGGGAGCACGGGATGGACTCCACGCTGCTGTAGTAGTTGGAGATGAAATCCACGGCCTTGAGGAGGAATGAGCGAACTTCCTCAGCATTCATCGGTTGTTGGTCCAGACCCGATAGTACTTTCGTCGGGATATTGCGACTACAAACGACCTGCAACAATCTTCGTAGACCGCCGGGTATTTTCCGACAAAGACGAAGATAATCCGGCAAGATGCACAATCGATCTGGTGAATTCTGTCACGCCGAAACACACGCGTATGAGCAAGCTAGCTAGGCTAATCGATCCATGAATTAGATAGTAGCAAACACATGCACACACGTGAAAACCGATCTTGGCCAGAGGCTCCTATCGAGCCTTGCAATGTTATTTCTCAATCGCACCTTTGATTACAGGAGTACTACACGTGTATATGTAGTAGATCTAGTGTAGCTATTCTAGTAGGATTAGGACTCCTAATTCCTACATCAACCACGCTACACAAATCTACACGTACTCGTATACTACTTGTATACGACAGAGCGCACCGCGCCCTGCCGGCGTCGGTTCGGACGTGCTTATTGCTAACAATCACCCCCTAAGCACGACGTGCGCTTCACCTCGACCTGGGTCCCAAATGCGCCAACTGCTCCTTGCGGGCGTCATCCTTGGCATTGCTTTTGCCGCTCCAAGCATCATCCTCCATGTCACCGACTTTACCTTCGCCGGCTTCTCCATGAGTTGACGACGACCCTTCTTATCCACATTCTTTTTGTCCACGTCCTCTTTGTCCGTGTCTTCAGTCTTCATCGGTTTCTTGATGAACACACATTGCTTTTTGTGCTTCATCTTCACCGGATAATTCACCATTACCATCCGAAGTTTCTCCTTCGGGTAGTAGTCCAACACGCATCGCATGTGTGCTCGTGTTGGTCGTAGTCGTTTCGGCTCCAGTACAGTCGGAGGCATCACGACATACTCTTCTGCGCCCGACACAACGCTTGTCTCTTCACTTGCGGTTCCTGTAATTTCTGGCTGAGGTACCATGTTGCTCTCTCGTGACTCGCCTATGTGATCTCGCCGAAATATTTTCTCACGGAGATTCACATGAACATTACTAGCAAATCTAGCTAGATCCTTGCGTGATGGATGCAACTCCGGCCGATGCTTTTGGCTGTCGTGCACCCAATTACAAAGAAACTCACGCGTAGCTAGATCAATGGGCTCTTGACACAATAGATCAGGTATACGCACAACCTCTTCATTTGATTTTCTTGCTGGGATTTCTGATTTCATCCCATCTAGTGCAGCCCGAGCTGGACTGACTCCACCCGATTCTGCTGGGTCGCATCTCTCTTCCTACACAGTTAGACCATCACAATGACTGCTTTTTTCTGTCCTTTCACATTTTGGTGCAAGCTGAGCTGGATTGCTCCTTGGCCAGGTTTCTGGGCTGACCGCCCCTAGACTAACTAGACCTACTTGTTTTGTTCCGTCAATTTCTTCTGCCGTTACAGCGTGCACGCTGCTCGGCCTACTTGTTTTTCCGCTCCAACTTCTGGGATGGGCGCCCCTAGACCTCCCCGCGGAGTTCCTCCTAGCGGGCCTTTTTCTTTTAGTCCGCCTCCTTCTGACGTTTCTGGGCCGCCAGCCCCTAGACCATCCTCTGATCTATTTTCTGGGTCTCTAGATGGAGCCCCTCTTGGCGGATCACTTTCTTTTGGATCACCTCCTTCTGGCGTTTCTGGTCCGCCAACCCCTAGACCTTCCCTTGGCCCGAGCTCCGCACGGGGAGCTCCTCCTTCTGGGCTGTTGAGCAGCGCACACGTGCCACGTCCGCCTACAGCTTCTGGTAGACGTCCTGGCGTGCTACTGCCTTCATCATGCATCTAGAAATCTTCTCGATCCTGGATGTCGTGTCCTGCGATGTCAGTAGTCCGAGTGCTCTCCGGCTGCGCTTCTGAATTTGAGGTGAACTCCTCTTTCTCAGAACTTTACATACTCACGCCGACTTCTTCTGAAACCTTGGTCGCCATACTTGGCGTCACCACACTTGACGAACCAACCAGGGTCACTTCTGTTTCTGCCAATATCATCTCGTCGTCCAAGACAAGCTTCTGCTGCCCCACGTGAGCACTAGTGTCGCCGACACCTGCGCATACCACCTTGATCGCTTCCCACACATCCTTCGTCAATTTCTTTCTGACTAGGTGTTGCAGCACGTCCGTCGGCACGACCGAGTAGAGCACCGTCAACGCTTGGAAATCCTCTCAGTATTTCGCACCTCCCTTGACGTACTCATCACCGCCTGGATCGATGGCCTCCCAAATCTCCTGACCTTCCATGGCGCACTGCATCACCAATGCCCATAGTTCGTAGTACTTGCGATCCAGACACGGATACAAAGTCGTGCCCATAGTCTCGAACACTGGTGCCGATGCCGAGCTCTCGCCTGCCTTGACCAACGCCATGACCTCCTTGTACTTTCAGTAGATCACGGACGAAGAACCCCAGGCTCTGATACCAATTGTTGGCCCAGAACTAACAGTACTTTCGTCGGGATGTTGCAACTAGAAACGACCTGCAACAATCTTCATAGACCGTCCGGTACTTTCCGACAAAGACGAAGATAATACGGCAAGATGCACAATCGATCTGGCGAATTCTGTCACGCCGAAACACACACGTATGAGCAAGCTAGCTAGGCTAATCGATCCATGAATTAGATAGTAGCAAACACATGCACACACGTGAAAATCGATCTTGGCCAGAGGCTCCTATCGAGCCGTGCAATGTTATTTCTCAATCGCACCTTTGATTACAGGGTACTACACGTGTATATGTAGTAGATCTAGTGTAGCTATTCTAGTAGGATTAGGACTCCTAATTCCTACACCAACCACGCTACACAAATCAGCACATACTCGTATACTACTTGTATACGACAGAGCGCACCGCGCCCTACCGGCGTCGGTTCGAACGTGCTTATTGCTAACAGCGACTAGAACTAGAAGGCAGCCTCCTCGCCCAAGCCGTGGTAGGGTTGCTGCTGCTTATTTCTGTTTTGTACTGCTTATTTCTGTTTTGTAAAATAAACCTTCCAACGAACAACCTTAATTGGCCCTTACAAGCTGGAATCTGTAGATGAAAAGGGCAGATCAGGAGCCGCTTCACTACGGGAGAAGCAAGATACGCCGACGGCAAAAGGTCGGGCCCATTGGTGCAACTGCACGGGCTCGTCAGCAGGGGTACGCGGCCGTAGGCGTAGGAATCCTGTCGGCGTATCCGTCCAATCTCCTGACGGTGATCATCGGCCTAAAAGGTACCGTCAGCGTAGGAGGCCACGTGGCCCTGCTTAATGTCCCACCTGACAGGGCGGGCGACGACGTTAGGCGCATAGCTACGCCGATGACCAGGCCGTCGGCCTAGCTAGGGCACCACTTATACGCCGACGGTAATGCCGTCGGTCCAAGTTTTTTATTTTTCCTTTTTTTCTCCAAAAGTATAAAATGGTGATTAATTTTTTCCCACTAAAATTTTAATGTATATGTAATTTTTAAATAAATTGGTTATTGTAAAATAACCACTCGAATCTTCGTCATCCTGCCACACTCACATAGAATAACGACACGTACACGTCGACCGTAATATATTAGAATCATATTCAACATCCACAATCAAGATATTAGTTATCTTGTTTCAAGTTCTGGACTAATACATCTCCATAATATTACTAATACATCTCGCTCAATCAAACTGGACGTCGATTTCCGGGTCCTGAGCTATGGGAGGTGAACACCCAAAGAGAAAGAACCACCACATGAGCATAGCTCGCGTGAGATCCCCGGAGAAGCTGCCAGGTGTTGGAGAACCTAACCTCCAAAATAGCCATACAGCGGCAGACATGCTCATCCTCCTCCCTGACACGCCTCTGTACCACCTGTTCAGTAGCTGGCTCCCTCCGCACCGCTAGAGGACCATGTGACCGCCACCAAAGAATCTCTTGGTCGACGACGGGACCCGGAATCCTCACCAAGCTACTTCGATTTCCAGGTCCTCCTAGTGCCAGCCTGGCGGAGCCCAGGCTCGGACATCCCCGGCCCCGACGGATCCCAGCAGTCCTCCAACATTGCCACCGAGTTGAGGACGAGCATGCGGGTTGGGCATCGTAAAGTATGCATTTGATCGAAAGAATAAATTTCTAAGTGTGGTTGCTCCAAAATGCATCTAATTAACAAAAAATGGGCTTAGAGATTACCTACGGGTGGCGATGGCGGGCGGCTTCGGGTGGCGGCTACTTCAGATGGGCGATGGCGGCGGCTACTTTGGGCAGGAGGAGGAGGCAGCGGAGTGGAATGAGAGAGGAGGTGGTATTTAACCTAAACAAACCTAACCCACCAGATATACATGGGCCGAGCCTAGATTTTTTTGGTCCGAGCCTTGGTTTTCTTGGGCCGAGCCGGAGCGTCGGATGTGGCAAAGTTGGCCCAACCTTTTCTTTCCATGTACATATGTCCTAAGAACCAAAACAAATATAAAGGGACATTGGTGGAACCTCGTACGGAGATGGCTATAGGGGTAGACGAACTAGGGCCCCCGGTTTAGGGATTCGTCGGAGGAAGACCACCAGAGCGTCGGAATCACACGAAAACTTGCATCTGCCCCTAGCATATTTGTATGAGAGTGGTGCAAGGTTGGTAGGTGCCATGTGTAGGCCCTAGATGTGATCCCCTTTCCGGACATGGGTTAACACTTAGTAAAATTCTGGATCTGAACGTGGAAACTACTGCCGCGGGACAACCGGGGCCTAGAATGTGGCAAATTTGGCCCAACCTTTGCTTTCCATATACATATGTCCTAACCAAACAAAAACAAATAGGAAGGTACATTGGTGAAACCTCGTACGGAGATAGCTATAGGGGTAGACGATCCGGGGCTCCTGGTCTAGGGTTTCGCTGGAGGAAGATCTTCGGAACGTCGGAATTGCATGAAAACTTGCATGTGCCCCTAGAATATGTGTGTGAGAGTGGTGCAATGTTGGTAGGAGCCATGTGTAGGCCCCATGTGTGACCCCCTTCCCGGACATGCGTTAACACTTAGTAAAATACTGGATCTATACGTGGAAACTCCCGCCGTGGGACAACCGGGGCCTAGAATGTGGCAAAGTTGGCCCAACGTTTGCTTTCGATGTACATATGTCCTAAACAAACTAAAACAAATATAAAGGTATATTGGTGGAACCTCGTACGGAGATAGCTATAGGGGTAGACGATCCGGGGATCCCGGTCTAGTGTTTCTCTGAAGGAACACCACCGGAGCATCGGAATCGGATGAAAACTTGCAAATGCCCCTAGCATATGTGTGTGAGAGTGGTGCAAGGATTGTAGGTGCCATGTGTAGGCCCTAGGTGTGACCCCCTTCCCGGACATGCGTTAACACTTTGTAAAATCTTGGATCTGTACGTGGAAACTCCCACCGTGGGACAACCGGGGCCTAGAATGTGGCAAAGTTGGCCCAACCTTTTCTTTACATGTACATATGTCCTAAACAAACCAAAATAAATAGAAAGGTTCATTGTTGGAACCTAGTATGGAGATAGCTATAGGGGTAGACAATCAGGGGCCCCCGGTCTAGGGTTTCGCTGTAGGAAGACCACCAGAGTGTCGGAATCACATGAAAACTTGCATGTGCCCCTAGCATACGTGTGTGAGAGTGGTTCAAGGTTAGTAGGTGCCATATGTAGGCCCCAGGTGTTACCCCCTTCCCGTACATGCGTTAACATTTAGTAAAATCCTGGATCTGTACGTGGAAACTCCTACCGCGAGACAACCGAGGCCTAGAATGTGGCGAAGTTGGCCAACCTTTTCTTTTGTCAACACCTGGATTTTTAATCCCAGATGCATGTTATGCCATACCTCGCAATCCTAGGATTACCATTTTTGCGAGACATAACAGATTGGATATCACAGTACATCATCCATTACAAACCATAATAAGGTCTTAGAAATAAAGGATCTCATGCTCCAGTCTTAATACAAATCAAGCAGTGGAAAAATAAACGTAGTAGGGGCTCCATCTTCAGAGTCACATGCAATGCTGACGATGGGAGATGATCCTAGTTGTCGTAGACCTCCTGCTGTCCATCATCCTGGTAGTCCTCCTCATAGTCTGGCTACGGGAATAGCCAGGGACAAAGCCATGAGTACTCTTTAAGTACTCGCAAACTATCACTAACAAGTAAGGTATTTCTAGTAGGAATCTTAAGATCTAGGTTTATTTGCAAAAGGCCAGGTTTATCTTAAAACTGAGTTTAGAAGTAAAGAAAACTAAGTTAATGTTCTAAATCACTTAAGTGGGAACCTAGCTTTCATATTCACAACCCTGTTGTGGTCAAGTCAAAATCATAGTTCACTTTAAAAGTCATTTTGAAAACATCTGACGACGGAATAGTATGGCCACCCCAATTGTCCATGACCACGGACGCAGCTATTCGAATAGTTTGACACTCTGCAGAGGTGGTATACTTTCACCACAAAATTCGATACATCCGTCAGGGATAACCCTGAATCATCATACTTAGTATGCAGATAATCAATCATAACCTTTCAATTACACACTCTAGTATAGGCACCTCCCCTATGAGCATGGCCTCCCAGCCATGCCCATCTGCCATCCTAGGCACTGCATAGGTGGACATTCACACTCACGAGGTAGCCTCAACTCAACCTCTTCCGCGAGGGAACCCATACTAAGGCATATAAACTTCCAACTAAGCCCTACCCAATTCGGGTATTGTGGTTGTACGGTAAAATTGGAATGGTATCGCATCTGAACCCAACCATCAGTTTTTGTAAAGGGCTAAGGCTCATGCCTCAACATTTTCATCATCAAATCCTTGGGTGTTTCTGAACACATGTCAAAACAATTCAATAGAATGAATCATCATTACAAGGTTTTCATAAGCATTTTCACCAAGTATTCCCATCTAAAGTGATCAACTTTTATGCTTAGCACTAGCCACTAAAGTTGAGGGTATTCACTAATGAGGGGTACTAATCAAGTGTAACTATCCAACTCTAAACTCATGCGTTGGAATGACATCTAAGTATAACTACTTAGGCCTAGTTTGATACTCTTTATGGTATCTATGCTATTTTTCCAATACTCACAAAACACTAACTAAAAGTAAAGAACTTTGGTAAAAGTAAAACAATAAAGCTTGCAAATAAAACTTGGGATTGGCATAATCAAAGTTGTATAACCAAGCATGCTTGATGCATTTTGCTTAAGTTATCAAGTTTGCAAGTATTAGCTTGCAGAGTTCTAGCTTGCAATTAGTGATGGCTTGCATAGGTATAATACTTGCAAGTGTTAGCTTGCATTGAGTAGTGCAGTGGTTGAAGTTTTCTTCTTCTTCTTGGTAGTACTCCTCCTCCTCGTATCCTGGGTCGGAACTATCGTCTATAAATGAATACGGGGTACACAATCACCAAACAATACTTAACTAATTCTATTTAGCACACTAAGGCTCACACTTGATGATCTAGCATCATCACAATCATCACATGAATTAAAGACTTAATCTTGTTTATCTTATTTTAGAAAAGTAATTTCTACTCATTGAAAAATAATTAAGATTTATTATTCTCCAATTAAAATATGGGATCATGTTGACACATATCATCACCACATATTCTAATACATCGAAATGTGATTTAAAGTGTTGGTCATATTTTGTTAATTTTAAGATTATCATTTAATAGAATTAAAGTGACTAGAAGCCTATATAGCATTATTTTGGTACAAGTCCAATGCCACTACATGTAAACCTAAATATTTTTATATATTCAGATAGATCTTGTAAAATATGATTTTTGAGAGTTGGAATCAACTCAAAAGCATTTATGGTTAATTTTTGAAAAATGATTGAAGTTGGAAAAGTCTTTGTCTTGTTATTTTTACTATAGGTGATCTGTAATTTCAAATGGTTTGAACCCAATGGGCATGGATAGATAATTTGAATACCTTTCTAACAAAATTGGAATCATGCAATTTGGTTTAGTGAATCTCTTTGAATTGATTTTTGAATCTACTGACGGAATGTGGTTTTAACTAAATTGGAAAATACTTTTTTGAATTCACAGGCCTGCGCGGGAAAGAAACTGGGCCGGCCCAATCTGCATAGCACAGCACAGCGGGCTGCTGACAGGGGGTCCACGAGTCAGTGACTCTAACTAACCGAAGAGGTATCGTTGAATCTAGGCCCTACGATTAGAAGACGATCCAATGGCTGCAGTTCATCATCAACGACGAACAGCTCCAGCGAGGTCTAAACCATAACGCGGCGGTGGGAGTCGAGTGAGGCTCACCAGGGCTCTAGCTAGGGTCGGTGATGGGGGCAAACGGTGTTGTCCAGGACGGCGGTTCGAATGGTGGTCGCGGCAGCTCCTGGGGCAGCTCCAATCGACGGCGCCCTTCTCCTTCTGTAGTGGCTGGCTTCGACCAAATTCCTGCAAAGCGGTGCGCGCCTTGCTCCGGGGAGAAGTGTGGGAGGTGTGGTGAGGAGTGCGTAGTGGAATGTTGTGGGGAATGGAGGCAGAGGGGGCCTCTATTTATACACCAACGAGGGGACCGAATAGGATGGGTTGGCGTCTCCGGCGAGGGCGGTACAATGAGCTAACGGCGTGGCTATGGGTAGGGGGCGGTGTGGTGTTCCCTGGTGGTCATCACTGGCGTAATGGCGCGACACGGGGTGGTCTACGTTGGTCGGGCGCGTGCGACGCTCTGCGCGGGACCGGCGGTGTTCGAGACGGCGCATGGGAGCTACGGGTGTGTCTGGGAGCTGGTTGTGATCATGGCGAGTGTGCGCGTGCACGGAGAGAGCGAGGCGCGGTCTGTGTGAGCCAGTCGGTTGCGGCGCTTTGGCGCGCTCTTGGCACGGCGTAGAGACACTAGGTGCGGCGCTGCTGGGGTGGTCTAGGGCTTGGCTGTGGTCGTGAGCTGGACGAGGGGTGGAGGTGGACGGTGGCGTGCCTCCTGGACATCATTGATGGTTGCGGCGTTTTCTAGAGCGAGCGGTTCTTGGCAGGCCGGCGATGACCATTTTTGGGTGGCGCTGCACTGGTGCAACGGCAGAAGGGGTGGCTGTCTATGTATTGGTAGACACTAGGGGAGACAGAGGAGTGAAGAGGGAACTATTTGGTCGAGTGATCAATGACCCAAACAGTGAAGTTAGGCAGATGTTAAATTGTGTCTGCAAGGTGTTTGTCTAAATGGCCGCAAGAAATTTAGTTTGAAAATTTTGAATGAAATTTGGTGAGTGATCTAAACTTATGCTTGGTAGTCTCTGGTTGCTTGGGTTTTCCAAGGTGAATTGATTTGGGTGGTTTTTGTAAAATGGTGATCTTACCATATGAACTTGATTCAATTTTTAAATGTCTTTTAAATAGATTTGAAAATAGTTTTTGTGAGTTTGTAAAGTGGGCTTGGGTTCACGTTTACTTGGTCTAGCAAGGGGTGAAAATAAATGGAATTGTTTCTGTTAGAAATTCTTTACTAGGAACACTCAAAGTGGCCTAGTGGTTAACTTTGGTCAAAATGACCATTTGCTCATTTGATTCATATTTGATTTCTTTTTCTTTGGATTTTGTTTGTAATTGGCCTAGATGATGTAGCATTTATATTTAAACCATTTCTTATCATTTGTAGCAATCAGACATAGAAAATTCAATCAATCATACACTAATGCAAAACACACATGCATTCATATAGATTTTTGGAATAAAAGTTTTTGTTAACCCTAAACTTGGGTGATTAGAAAATGATAAACTTGATTAATTTTTTGGGATGTTACAAACCTTCCCTCCTTAAAAAAATCCCATCCCGAGATTTAAGAAAACTAGGAACTAAAGAGATTTGGAAACTTAGTCCTAATGTAATCTTCTCGCTCCCAAGTAGCTTCTTCTTTGGTATGATTGCTCCATTGGATCTTGAGAAACTTGATACTCCGGGTTCTGGTGGTTCTGAAGGCTTCTTCCAAAATATAGATGGGTACTTCACGATACGTCAGATCCTTATTGATATATATGGCTCAATGATCAATATTGTTGAATACTTCTGTCTTCTCCGGAACTTCTAGGCATTTGCGAAGTAGCGAGATATGGAACAGATCATGGATGGCTAACATCTCCTCTGGCAGTTCCATTTGATATGATACTTCTCCTCGGTGATTCAAAATCTTGAAGGGTCCAATATATCTAGGAGCTAACTTTCCTTTCAGTTGAAAACGTTGCATTCCCTTCAAGGGTGATACTTTGAGATACACAATATCTCCGACATTGAAAGTCAGGTCTCGACGTTTCTTGTTAGCATAACTCTTCTGTCTAGATTGGGCGGTCTTGAGGTGTTCATGGACTTTGTGATCCTTCTCTTCGGCTTCTCGTAGGATGTCGGGTCCAAAAATCTAACTCTCTCCTACTTGCTACCAATTCAAGGGGGTACCATACTTCCTTCCATACAGAAATTCAAATGGGGCCATTTGCAAACTGGCTTGATAACTGTTGTTGTATGAGAATTCTGCGAAAGGCAGACAATCTTCCCATTTTGATCCATATTCTAGCACACAAGATCTCTACATATCTTCTAAGATTTGGTTGACTCTTTCAGTTTGTCCATCGGTTTGCGGGTGATAAGCTGTGCTGAAATTCATCTTGGTTCCTAATCCTTCTTGGACGTTCTGCTAAAATCTTGAGGTAAACTGGGTTCCTCGATCTGATATTATGGTCTTAGGCGTTCCATGCAAACTGACGATTCTAGCAATGTACAGCTCTGCTAGCTTCGAACTCTGGTAGGTAGTCTTGACATGTATGAAATGGGCTACCTTGGACAGTTTATCAACTATGACCCAAATAGAGTCATTTCCCCTACTAGAAGTAGGCAATCTGATGATAAAGTCCATTCCGACAGAATCCCATTTCCATTCCGGAATCTGCAATGGTTGCAAAAGTCCTGTGGGTCTCTGATGTTCCGCTTTGACTCCCTGACAGATATCACACTTAGTATCATGAGCTTCCTGCATGATAACTTGCTTCAGCTCAGAATCTGCTGGCACACAGATACGTCCTTTGTACCACAAAAATCCTTCTTCATCTTCGGTGAATCCGGGTACCTTTCCTATACCGATACAACGTTTGATTCTGTCGATACTTGCATTTCCTTTCTACACCTCCTTGATCTGACTGATCAAAGTGGGTTGAAGTTCAATGCTAGCTAAAATTCCTTTGCTAACCAGCTCCATTCTAAACTGCTCCAACTCTTCATGCAAACTTGGTTGGGCTTCTTTAATCATGGTGTTCAATCTACACGGCAATCTGCTAAGAGCATCCGCTACCACATTCCTTTGCCAGGGTGATAGTGAATGTCAAGGTCATAATCCTTGATTAAATCTATCCATCTCCTTTGCCTCATATTCAGATTCTTCTGGGTGAAAATATACTTCAAACTCTTGTGATCCGAATAAATCTCACAGCGGTTACCCATAAGGTAATGACGCCATGTCTTCAATGCTAAAACTACGGCTGCTAGTTCAAGGTCATGGGTAGGGTAGTTTTGCTCATGCTGCTACTTTGTCGGGACAGTTATGCTATGACTTTGCCTTCTTGCATCAACACACAACCGAGACCAATCTTGGATGCATCACAATACACCTCAAAAGGATACTTGATATCTGGCATAATCAGAATTGGGGCTGAAATTAATCTCTTCTTGAACTCTTGAAAACTTGCATCACATTTGTCTATCCATTCGAACTTCTTATCTTTTTTCAACAATTGAGTCATTGGTCTTACGATGCTCAAAAATCCTTCAACGAACTTGCGGTAATATCCCACTAATCCGAGAAATGCACGGACTTGGGTTTGAGTGGTTGGGGCTTTCCAGTCTTCAACATTTTTAATCTTGGCGGGATCGACAGCGAATCCTCCTGCCAACAAAATATGTCCTAGGAATCCTACTTCCTTCAACCAGAACTCACATTTGCTAAACTTAGCATACAACTTATGCTCTCTAAGGGTTTCAAGGATGGTTCTCAGGTGTAGCTCATGGTCTTCTTCTGACTTTGAATAGATTAGAATATTGTTGATAAAAACAATGACAAACTTATCTAGGAAGTTCATAAAAATCTTAGTCATGAGATTCATGAAATAAGCGGGGGCATTGGTTAATCCAAAAGACATGACCGTATACTCATACAATCCATTTCTAGTGGTAAAGGCAGTCTTTGGAATATCGGTTACACGAATCTTGAGTTGATGATAACCAGTTCTAAGATCAATCTTAGAAAACACTCTGGCACCAGTTAATTGGTCAAACAGATCCTCTATCTTCGGCATTGGGTACTTGTTCTTGATGGTGACATCATTCATCTTCCGGTAATCCGTGCACAAACGGTTACCTCCATCTTTCTTATCCACAAACAAAACATGTGATCTCCATGGCGACGCGCTTGGTTGAATCAGACCTTTCTCCAACATAGCATCAAGTTGCTTCTTTAGCTCCACTAATTCAGATGGGTTCATACTATAAGGTCTCTATGGTATGGGTCCAGATCCAGAAATTAGTTCAATAATGAACACGATATCCCGATCTGGGGGCATACCGGGCGATTCATCTGAGAATACATCGCGGTATTCACAGACTACTCTGACTTGGTCTATGGTTGGTTGGGCTAGACTCTTGTTGCATTTGAATTGACGGGGCAAGGTCTCAGATACATGCTCTACTGATATTCTAGCGCTACTGGTCATGGTTATGGCTTTCTTGGCACTGTTGATTAATCCTTTATGTTTCGACATCCAATCCATTCCTAGTACTACTTCCAAACCTTTGGTTCCAAGTACTATTAGATTAGCATAGAAATCTATTCCATGGATTCTGATAGGTACAACCTTGCAAATTTTTCTAGCTTGGGTGGTCGAACCAGGTATTTGAACTATCATAACATGCTTCAATTTTGTTGGTTGAATCTTACTAGTGCATGCAAATTCTTCTGTAACAAACGAGTACGATGCTCTAGAATCAAACAACACTCTTGCAAGTACTGAGTTAATAGAAAACATACCTAACACGACATTGGGCGCTTCCTCAGCTTCTTCAGCATTCTTGTGGAATAGACGGCCGTTGTGGTTGAGAGAATTCCCTGGGGCAAATCTCCTTCCAGGCTGAACACGATGTTGCTGCTGAGCGGGTGCATTCACATTGGTGGCTGCTGCAAGCTTCTTGGGGAACTCATTGGAGTAGTGACCTTGACTCCACATTCAAAGCAAGTAATCTAGGACTTGTCTTTTCCTGCAACAGGGACAATATTGCTTCCAGACCTTGGGACAGTATTGTTGTTGTTGTTGTTGTTGGACTTGGGCTGTACATGGTTGATGTTGTTGGAGTTGTCGGGGTTGTTGTTGTGGTTTCCTCCAGACTTCAAGTTTCCTCCGCTACGATTGGGGTAGCTTGGACAGGACAAAGGGGGTTTGTTATTTCTTGGGCCATATCCTGCAGATGGGTTGGGGCGATACTTTTGAGTATTATGGGATCCAGTCTGGTGCATCATGTGACTCTTGCGGTTTTCATTGGCTTGGTTGATCTTCCCTTCCATCTGAATGGCAGAATCTACTAGCTCTTCTAGATCTCCAAAACCGATGTTGACTAACACAGTTTGCATCTCATCATGCAATCCATTCAGGAACCTTTCCTTCTTCTTGGCTTCGGTGTTAATCTCATCAGGGGCATATCTAGCTAGGGAAGAAATTTGTCACGGTACTCAACTACCGTCATCCTTCCTTGCTTTAGTTCCCTGAACTCATCTCTCATCCTGGTGACCAAACCTTGGGGTACATGAGTCTGGCTGAACTTGATATCGAATGCTTCCCAAGTCATCATCTGACCATCGTTCATTGTACGGGTGCTATTCCACCAGGCTCATGCATCTCCTGCCAGAAAATGGGTGGCAAACAGTACTTTCTCATTGGCTTCAACTCCTGCGACCTCCAGATTGTTCTCCATGGTTTGCAGCTAGTCATCAGCATCTAAGGAATCCTCAACTTATTAAAGATAGGTGGGTTGGTATTCTGAAAGTTCTTGAGTTTTGATCCATGGTGACCTTGGTTATTGTGGGCCATCTCAGCTATCTGTTGAAGGGTGGCTAGGTTGGCTTGGCGTTCGGCTCTACTAGTTTCACGGTCAGAAACTAGCATTTGCAGAATCTGCAGCATCGGGTCCTGAGATGAACTGCTTCCTCCGGGGTTTCCACGAGTCATCTGAAGATTGGGATCGATAATGCGATAAGAGGGAAATTTCTAAGGTTCATGGTTTTGTTTCAAAAGCTTTGAACTTTGAGTTTGACTCAGGTTTTTCAAACTAACAACTTATTTTCATTCATTCATTCAAAGCACACCATACAAACACACACCACACACAAATAGAAAACAGATAGTTTTAAGAACCACTTTGTGAAACTACGATACAGTGGGACCGGTACAACTCATTCCTATGGTAGTGATCAAGTGCATCTAATCATCATCAATGAAGTTAGAATCATCATCATCAGTGTGGAACTCCATGGCATCATCCTCCAGGTAGTCGTTGTCACCACTGAGGTAAGGGTAAAGATCTCCCTGGATATCTTCACCTTCCTCCTCCTTCGCTTCAAGATGGACTTCCTGTTCACGGATTTTCTTCTCGAGAGCGGCCACCTTCTTGTGAAGATGATCGATGGTGTGATCCTTCTTGTCGCGCTGACGACGAAGTGATTCGTGCTCCATGGCGAGAATGGCGAGGGTCTGGTCCTTCTTGACGATAATGGCAAGGTTGTGGTTGGCGTAGGCACGGGCGTTGTCCAACTCATTATGCCTATCATACAACATGAAGTCAAGATTGTCCACCTGGTGCTTCACCTCCGCGTGTCCTGGCATCTCCAAGGGCATTCCCATAGAAACACGCCTTGCGAAGTGATCAAAGCGAGTTCCCTGGATCAAGTTGCCGTTTTGCCCACACAGATGGGCAAGAGCTTCATGCATAGCCCTGGCTAATCCATCTAGCCAGTTGTTCTCCCGCAAGGTGAATTGGACCTTCTCAGAAGTGGGTTCTTCCATCTGGCCTCTGAGATCTGCAACTATCAGCCATTGTAGATCTCCTCCTATGTGATCGTTGAGTTGGGCCCCAAAGAATTGTGGGTGAGGGAGCTCAAGATACTCTGACAGTGCATATAGATACCTCTCAAAGATCAGTTGGCCTCCGTTGCCCAACTAGTAGAACTTGCAATACTGGACTTCCATCTATAAGAATATAGGGTCAGTAAGTTAGTGAGGTGATCAAGTGTGTCAAATTTTATGTAGGAATGCAAGAATTTTTGAGGAACATGATTTTTTTGAAAGAATCAAGGATAAGAGTAGGAATAGGTTTTCATAAATACTCACTTCTTTTGTTTCGAAACTAAGTTTTTGTTCGGATGTCCATTCAAACTAGGGTCTCCTATGGTCAGGATGGCTTTGATACCAACTTGTCAATACCTGGATTTTTAATCCCAGATGCCTGTTATGCCATACCTCGCAATCCTAGGATTACCATTTTTGAGAGACATAACAGATTGGATATCTCAGTACATCATCCATTACAAACCATAATAAGATCTTACAAATAAAGGATCTCATGATCTAGTCTTAATACAAATCAAGCAGCGAAAATAAACATAGTAGGGGCTCCATCTTTAGAGTCATAGGCAATGCTGTCGATGGGAGATGATCCTAGTTGTCATAGACCTCCTGCTGTCCATCATCCTGGTCGTCCTCCTCATAGTCTGGCCACGGCAATAGCCAGGGACAAATCCATGAGTACTCTTTAAGTACTCGCAAACTATAACTAACAAGTATGGTAGTTCTAGTAGGAACCTTAAGCTCTAGATTTATTTGCAAAAAGCTAGGTTTATCTTGAAACTAAGTTTAGAAGTAAAGAAAACTAAGTTAATGTTCTAAATCACTTAAGAGGGAACCTTTCTTTCATATTCACAACCCTGTTGTGGTCAAGTCAAAATCATAGTTCACTTCACAAGTCATTTTGAAAACATCTGACGACAGAATAGTATGGCCACTCCAACTATCCATGACCGCGGACGCGGCTATTCGAATAGTTTGACACTCTACAAAGGTGGTACACATTCACCACAAAATTCGATACATCCGTCAGGGATAACCCTGAATCATCATACTTAGTATGTGGATAATCAATCATAACCTTTCAATTACACACTCTAGTATAGGCACCTCCCCTAGGAGCTTGGCCTCACAGCCATGGCCATCTACCATCCTGGGCACTGCATAGGTGGACAGTCACACTCACGAGGTAGCCTCAGCTCAACCTCTTCCACGAGGGAATCCATACTAAGGCATATAAACTTCCAGCTAAGCCCTACCCAATTCTGTTATTGTGGATATACGGTAAAATTGGAATGGTATCGCATTCGAACCCAACCATCAGTTTTTGTAAAGGGCTAAGGCTCATGCCTCAACATTTTCATCATCAAATCCTTGGTTGTTTCTCAACACATGTCAAAACATTTCAATAGAATGAATCATCATTCCGACATTTTCATAAGCATTTTCACCAAGTATTCCCATCTAAAGTGATCAACCTTTATGCTTAGCACTAGCCACTGAAGTTGAGGGTATTCACGAATGAGGGGTACTAATCAAGTGTAACTATCCAATTCTAATCTCATGCCTTGGAATGACATCTAAGTATAACTACTTAGGCCTAGTTTTATACTCTTTATGGTATCTATACTATTTTTCCAATACTCACAAAACACTAACTAAAAGTAAAGAACTTTGGTAAAAGTAAAACAATAAAGCTTGCAAATAAAACTTGGGATTGGCATAATCAAAGTTGTATAACCAAGCATGCTTGATGCATTTTGCTTAAGTTATCAAGTTTGCAAGTATTAGCTTGGATAGTTCTAGCTTGCAATTAGTGATGGCTTGCATAGGTATAATACTTGCAAGTGTTAGCTTGCGTTGAGTAGTGCAGTGGTTGAAGTTTTCTTCTTCTTCTTGGTAGTACTCCTCCTCGTATCCTGGGTCGGAACTATCGTCTATAAATGAATACGGGGTACACAATCACCAAACAATACTTAACTAATTCTATTTAGCACACTAAGGCTCACACTTGATGATCTAGCATCATCACAATCATCACATGAATTAAAGACTTATTCTTGTTTATCTTATTTTAGAAAAGTAATTTCTACTCATTGAAAAGTAATTAAGATTTAATATTCTCCATTTAAAATATGGGATCCTGTTGAAACATGTCATCACCACATATTATAATACATGGGAATGTGATTTAAAGTGTTGGTCATATTTTATTAATTTTAAGGTTATCATTTAATAGAATTAAAGTGACTAGAAATGCCTATATAGCATTATTTTTGTACTAGTCCAATGTCACTGAATGTAAACCTAAATATTTTTATATATTCAGATAGATCTTGTAAAATATGATTTTTGAGAGTTCGAATCAACTCAAAAGCATTTATGGTTGATTTTTCAAAAATGTTTGAAATTGGAAAAGTCTCTGTCTTGTTTTTTGTACTATAGGTGATCTATAATTTCAAATGGTTTGAACCCAACGGGCTTGGATAGATAATTTGAATACCTTTCTAACAAAATTGGAATCATACAATTTGGTTCAATGAATCTCTTTGAATTGATTTTTGAATCTACTGACAGAATGTGGTTTTAACTAAATTCGAAAATACTTATTTGAATTCACAGGCCTGCACGGGAAAGAAACTAGGCCGGCCCAATCTGCATAGCACATCACAGCAGGCTGCTGAAAGGGTGGTCCACTAGTCAGCGACTCTAACTAACCGAAGCGGTGTCATTGAATCTAGGCCCTACGATTAGAAGACGATCCAACAACTGCAGTTCATCGTCGAGGACAAATAGCTCTGGCGAGGTCTAAACCCTAACGTGGCGGTGGGGGTCATGTGAGGCTCACCAAGGCTCCAACTAGGGTCGACGATGGGGGCGAACGGTGTTGTCGATGATGGCGGTTCGAATGGTGGTCATGGGAGCTCCTAGGGCGGCTCCAATTGACGACGCCCATCTCCTTCTGCAGCGGCGGGCTCTGGCCAAATTCCGGCGAAGCGGTTCTCGCCTTTCTCCGAGGATAAGTGTGGGAGGTGTGGTGAGGAGTGCAGAGTGGAATGGTGTGGAGAATGGAGGCGGAGGGGGCCTCTATTTATACACCTATGAGGGGACCGAACGGGATGAGCTAACGTCTCCGGTGAGGCTGGTACAGCAAGCTAACGACGTGGCTGTAGGTAGGGGTGGTGCGGTGTTCCCTGGTGGTCAGCACTGGCGTAATGGCGTCGCACGGGGTGGTCTAGGTTGGTCGGGCGCGTGCGACGCTCTACGCGGGATCGACGGTGTTCGAGATGGCTCGCGGGAGCTACGGGTCGCGCGGCGGCCAACGGGGGTGTCTGGGAGCTGGCTGTGATCATGGCGAGTGTGCGTGTGAACGGAGAGAGCGAGGCACGGTATGTGCGAGACAGTCAGGTGCGACGCTCTGGCGCGCTCTCGGCACGGCGCAAAGACACTGGGCGCGGCGCTGCTGGGTTGGTCCAGGGCTTGGCTGTGGTTGTGGGCTAGATAGGGGGTGGCGGTGGACGGTGGCGTGACTGCTGGACATCATGGATGGTTGCGGCGTTGTTTGGAGTGATCGGTTCTTGGTCGGTTGGCGATGACCATTTTTGGGCGGCGCTGCAGTGGTTCAACGTCAGAGGGGGGTGGTTGTCTATGTATTGCTAGACACTGGGGGAGACAAGGGAGTGAAGAGGGAACCATTTGGTCGAGTGATCAATGCCCCAAACAGTGAAGTTAGGCAGATGTTAAATTGTGTCTGCAAGGTGTTTGTCTAAATGGCCGCAAGAAATTTAGTTTGAAAATTTTGAATGAAATTTGGTGAGTGATCTAAACTTATGCTTGCTAGTCTCTGGTTGCTTGGGTTTGCCAAGGTGAATTGATTTGGGTGGTTTTTGCAAAATGGTGATCTTACCATATGAACTTGATTCAATTTTAAATGTCTTTTAAATAGATTTGAAAATAGTTTCTGTGAGTTTGTAAAGTGGGCTTGGATTCACTTTTACTTGGTCTAGCAAGGGGTGAAAAGAAATGGAATTGTTTCTGTTAGAAATTCTTTACTAGGAACACTCAAAGTGGCCTAGTGGTTAACTTTGGTCAAAATGACCATTTGCTCATTTGATTCATATTTGATTTCTTTTTCTTTGAATTTTGTTTGTAATTGGCCTAGATGATGTAGCATTCATATTTAAACCATTTATTATCATTTGTAGCAATCAAACATAGCAAATTCAATCAATCATACACTAATGCAAAACACACATGCATTCATATAGATTTTTGGAATAAAAGTTTTTGTTAACCCTAAACTTGGGTGATTAGAAAATTATAAATTTGATTAATGTTTTTGGGGTGTTACATCTTTTCATGTACATATGTAATAAACAAACTAAAACAAATAGAAGGTACATTGGTGGAACCTCATACAGAGATAGCTATAGGGGTAGACGATCCGGAGCCCTCGGTCTAGGGTTTCACCAGAGGAAGACCACCGGAGCGTCGGAACCGCATGAAAACTTGCATGTGCCCCAAGCATATGTGTGTGATAGCGGTGAAAGGTTGGTAGGTCCATGTGTAGGCCCCATGTGTGACCCCCTTCCCGGAGATGCGTTAACACTTAGTAGAATCCTGGATCTGTACGTGGAAACTCCTGTCGCAGGACAACCGGGGCCTAGAATGTGTAAAAGTTGGACAAACCTTTGCTTTCCATGTACATATGTCCTAAAAAAACCAAAACAAATAGAAAGGTACATTGGTGGAACCTCGTACGGAGATAGCTATATGGGTAGACGATCCGGGGCACCCGGTCTAGGGTTTCGCCAGAGGAAGACCATCGGAGCGTCGGAATCGCATTAAAACTTGCATGTGCCCTTAACATATGTGTGTGAGAGTGGTGCAAGGTTGGTAGGTGCCATGTGTAGGCCTGAGGTGTGACCCCCTTCCCGGACATGTGTTAATCCTTAGTAAAATCATGGATCTGTACGTGGAAACTCTGGCCGCGGGACAACCGGGGCCTAGAATGTGACAAAGTTGGCCCAACCTTTGCTTTCCATGTACATATGTACTAAACAAACCAAAACAAATAGAAAGGTACATTGGTGGAACCTCGTACGGAGATAGCTATAGGGGTAGACGATCCGGGGCACCCGGTCTAGGGTTTCGCCAAAGGAAGACCATCGGAGCATCGGAATCACATTAAAACTTGCATGTGCCCCTAACATATGTGTGAGAGTGGTGCAAGGTTGGTAGGTGCCATGTGTAGGCCCCAGGTGTGACCCCCTTCTCGGACATGTGTTAATCCTTAGTAAAATCATGGATCTGTACGTGGAAACTCTGGCCGCGGGATAACCGGGGCCTAGAATGTGACAAAGTTGGCCCAACCTTTGCTTTCCATGTACATATGTCCTAAACTAACCAAAACAAATATAAAGGTACATTGGTGGAACCTCGTACGGAGATAGCTATAGGGGTAGACGATTCAGGGCCGGTCTAGGGTATCGCCGGAGGAATACCTTCCGAGCATCGGAATCGCATGAAAACTTGCATGTGCCCCTAGAATATGTGTGTGAGAGTGGTGCAAGGTTGGTAGGTGCCAAGTGTAGGCCCCAGGTGTGACCCCCTTCCCGGACATGCGTTAACACTTAGTAAAATCCTGGATCTGAACGTGGAAACTCTGGCCGCGGGACAACTGGGGCCTAGAATGTGGAAAAGTTGGCCCAACCATTGCTTCCCATGTACGTATGTCCTAAAAACCCAAAACAAATAGCAGGTACATTGGTGGAACCTCGTACGGAGATAGCTATAGGTGTAGACGATCCGGGACCCCTGGTCTAGGGTTTCGCCGGAGGAACACCTTCAGAGCGTTGGAATTGCATGAAAACTTGCATGTGCCCCTAAAATATGTGTGTCAGAGCGGTGCAAGGTTGGTAGGTGCCATGTGTAGGCCCTAGGTGTGCCCCCTTCCTAGACATGCGTTAACACTTAGTAAAATCCTAGATCTGTACGTGGAAACTCCCGCCGTGGGACAACCGGGGCCTAGAATGTGGCAAAGTTGGCCCAACCTTTGATTTGCATGTACATATGTCCTAAACAAACTAAAACAAATAGAAATGTATATTGGTGGAACCTGTACGGAGATAGCTATAGGGGTAGACGATCCGGGGCCCCCGGTCTAGGGTTTCACCGGAGGAAGACCACCGGAGTATCGAAATCGCATGAAAACTTGCATGTGCCCCTAGAATATGTGTGTGAGAGTGGTGCAAGGTTTGTAGGTTCCATGTGTAGGCCGTAGGTGTGACCCCCTTCCTGGACATGCATTAACACTTAGTAGAATCCTCGATCTGTACATGGAAACTCCTGCCGCGGGACAACAGGGGCCTAGAATGTGGCAAAGTTGGCCCAAACTTTGATTTCCATGTATATATGTCCTAACCAAACCAAAACAAATAGAAAGGTACATTGGTGGGAGATAGCTATAAGGGTAGACGATCCTAGGGCCTCGGTCTACGGTTTCGCCGCAGGAAGACCACCAGAGCATCAGAATCACATGAAAATTTGCATGTGACCCTAGAATATGTGTGTGAGAGTGGTGCAAGTTTGGTAGGTGCCATGTATAGGCCCCAGGTGTGACCCCCTTCCCAGACATGTGTTAACACTTAGTAAAATCCTGGATCTCTACATGGAAACTCCTGTTGCGGGACAACCGAGGCCTAGATTGTGGCAAAGTTGGAACAACTGTTGCAATCCATGTACATATGTCCTAAACAAACCAAAACAAATAGAAAGTTACATTGTTGGAACCTCGTACGGAGATAGCTATAGGGATAGATGATCCGGGGCCCCCGGTCTAGGGTTTCGCCGGAGGAAGACCACCAGAGTGTCGGAATCGCATGAAAACTTGCTTGTGCCCCTAGCATATGTGTGTGAGAGTGGTGCAAGGTTGGTAGGTGCAATGTGTAGGCCCCAGGTGTGACCCTCTTCCCGGTCATGCATTAACACTTAGTAGAATCCTCGATCTGTACGTGGAAAGTCCCGCTACGGGACAACCGGGGCCTAGAATGTGGCAAAGTTGGACCAACCTTTGATTTCCATGTACATATGTCCTAAACAAAGCAAAACAAATAGAAAGGTACATTGGTGGAACCTTTTACGGAGATAGCTATAGGGGTAGACAATCCGCAGCCAGCGGTCTAGGGTTTCACCAAAGGAAGACCACCAGAGTGTCTGAATCGCATGAAAACTTGCATGTGTCCCTAGCGTATGTGTGTGAGAGTGGTGCAAGGTTATTAGGTGCCATGTGTTGTCCCCAGGTGTTACCCCTTTCCTGGAATGCGTTAACACTTAGTAAAATCTTGGATCTGTACGTGGAAACTCCTTCCGCGAGACAACCAAGGCCTAGAATATGGCAAAGTTGGCCCAACCTTTTCTTTCCATGTACATATGTCCTAAACTAACCAAAACAAATAGAAAGGTACATTGGTGCAACCTTGTACGGCGATAGCTATTGGGGTAGACGATTCGGGGCCCCCGGTGTAGGGTTTCCTCGAAGGAAGACCACCGGAGTGTCGGAACCACATGAAAACTTGCATGTTCCCCTATCATATGTGTGTGATAGTGGTGCAAGGTTGGTAGGCTCCATGTGTAGGCCCCAGGTGTGACCCCCTTCCCGGACATGCGTTAACACGTAGTAAAATCCTGGATTTGTACGTGGAAACTCCCCCCGGCCCGTAGGACAACCGGGGCCTAGAATGTGGCAAAGTGGGCCCAATCTTTGCTTTCCATGTACATATGAACTAAACAAACCAAAAAAATAGAAAGGTATATTGGTGGAACCTCGTACAGAGATAGCTATAGGGGTAGACGGTCCGGGGCCCCGATCTAGGGTATCGCCGGAGGAAGACCACTAGAGCATCAGAATCGCATGAAAACTTGGATGTTCCCCTAGAATATGTGGGTGAGAGTGGTGCAAACTTGGTAGGTGCCATGTGTAGACCCCAGGTGTGACCCCGTTCCCGGACATGTGTTAACACTTAGTAAAATCCTAAATTTGTACGTTGAAACTCCCGCCACGGGTCAACCGGGGCCTAGAATGTGGCAAAGTTGGCCCAAAATTTATTTACATGTACAAATGTCCTAAAAAACCAAAACAAATAGAAAGGTACATTGGTGGAACCTCGTACGGAGATAGCTATAGAGGTAGACAATCTGGGGCCCCCGGTCTAGGGTTTCGCCGGAGGAAGACCACCGGAGCATCGGAATTGCATAACAACTTGCATGTGCCCCTATAATATGTGTGTGAGAGTGGTGCAAGGTTGGTAGGTTCCATGTGTAGGACGCAGGTGTGACCCCCTTCCCGTACATGCATTATCACTTAGTAAAATCCTGGATCTGTATGTGGAAACTCCCCCCGTGGGACAACCAGGACCTAGAATGTGGCAAAGTTGGCCCAACATTTGGTTTCCATGTACATAAGTCGTAAACAGACTAAAACAAATAGAAACGTACATTGGTGGAACCTCGTACGGAGATAGCTATAGGGGTAGACGATCTGGGGCCCCCGGTCTAGGGTTTCACCGGAGGAAGACCACCGAAGCATCAGAATCGCATAAAAACTTGCATGTGCCCCTAGAATATGTGTGTGAGAGTGGTGCAATGTTATTAGGTGCCATGTGTAGGCCCCAGGTGTGACCCCCTTCCCGGACATGCATTAACACTTAGTAAAATCATGGGTGTGTACGTCGAAACTCCCGCCATGGGACAACCGGGGCCTAGAATGTGGCAAAGTTGGCCCAACCTTGGATTTCCATGTACATATGTCCTAAACAAACTAGAACAAATAGAAAGGTACATTGGTGGAACCTCGTACGGAGATAGCTATAGGGGTAGACAATCCGTGGCCCCCGGTCTAGGGTTTCGCCGGAGGAAGACCACCAGAGCGTCGGAATCGCATGAAAACTTGCATGTGCCCCTAGAATATGTGTGTAAGAGTGGTGCAAGGCTGGTAGGTGCCATGTGTAGGCCCCAGGTGTGACCCCCTTCCTGGACATGTGTTAACACTTAGTAAAATCCTGGATCTATACGGGGAAATTCCCGCCGCGGGACAACCGGGGCCTAGAATGTGGCAAAGTTGACCCATCCTCTGCTTTCCATGGACATATGTCCTAACCAAACCAAAACAAATAGAAATGTACATTGGTGGGAGATAGCTATAGGGGTAGACGATCCGGTTCCTCGGTATAGGGTTTCACCGGAGGAAGACCACCGGAGCATCAGAATCACATGAAAATTTTCATGTGACCCTAGAATATGTGTGTGAGAGTGGTGCAAGGTTGGTACGTGCCATGTGTAGGCCCCAGGTGTCACCCCCTTCCCTGACATGCGTTAACACTTAGTAAAATCCTGGATCTGAACGTGGAAACTCCCGTCGCGGGACAACTGGGGCCTAGAATGTGGCAAAGTTCGACCAACCATTGCTTTCTATGTAGATATGTCCTACACAAACCAAAACAAATAGAAAGGTACATTGGTGGAATCTCGTACGGAGATAGCTATAGGGGTAGATGATCCGGGGCCCCCGGTCTAGGGTTTCACCACAGGAAGACCACCGGAGCGTCGGAATCGCATGAAAACTTGCATGTTCCCCTAGCTTATGTGTGTGAGAGTGGTGAAAGGTTGGTAGGTTCCATGTGTAGGCCCAGGTGCGACCCCCTTCTCGTACATGTGTTAACACTTAGTAAAATCTTGGATCTATACGTGGAAACTCCCGTCGCGGGACAACCGGGGCCTAGAATGTGGCACAATTGGCCCAAACTTTGCTTTACATGTACATATGTCCTAAAAAACCAAAACAAATAGAAAGGTACATTGGTGGAACCTCGTACGGAGATAGTTATAGGGGTAGACGATCCGTGGCCACCAGAGCATCAGAATCGCATGAAAACTTGGATGTGCCCCTAGAATATGAGTGTAAGAGTGGTGAAACGTTGGTAGGTGCCATGTGTAGGCCCAGGTGTGACCCCCTTCTCGGACATGTGTTAACACTTAGTAAAATCCTAGATCTATACGTGGAAACTCCCGCCGCGGGACAACCGGGGCCTAGAATGTGGCAAAGTTGGCCCAAACTTTGATTTCCATGTACATATGTCCTAAAAAAACCAAAACAAATAGAAAGCTCCACTGGGCTACCCTTGGTTTCCACGTGGAAACTCCTAATGCGGTTCAAACATAGTGAAACCGGTGGAATCTTAGGCCTAGCCTTGGCTGTCCATGTAGTTATGACCTAAGAAAACCTAAACCACCAGAAAAGCACATTTGAGAGCCCTCGTGGGGAGAATGCTACGAGGGTAGACCTGTGGGACCCTCGGATTAGGGTTTCATCAGAAAAGGACCTCCTAGGATAAAACCACTGGAATCTTGGGCTCAAACTTGTTCTACCATATTACTATGACATAACCTAATCTAAACAAAGATAAAAGTACATTGGTCTACCCTCAGTCGAAGAAGTCTATGAGGGTAGATCTACGGGGGCCACGTCTAAGGTTTGACATTGTAATATAATATAAAAATTTATATTGTAGTTTGAGATTGTAATATAATAAAAAATAAAACCATTGTAATATAATAAAAAAATAACCAAAATATTAAAATATAATGAGCTACGCCGACAGCAATGCCGTCGGCCTAGCTTTGACGATTTTTGTAATGAGCTACGCCGACGGCCAAGCTGTCGGCATAGCTCTCCAGCGGATAAGAGGTATGTGGCGCCACGCTCGCCCACTCACTCGTCCCTAATCCCGATTCCACCTCCCCTGAGCTCTACCCTGCCCCGTCGCCCCTACCCCGCCTCCTCCCGTCCAGCTTCGCTCGCCCGCTCCCTGCCCTGCCGCCACCATGCCTCCTCCCATCCAGCTCCTCCCGAGCTTCCCCGTCCTCCCCCCGAGCTCGCCCCTCCCGTCCAGCTCCGCCCGCCCGCTCCCTCCCCCGCCTCCTCCTGTGCAGCCCCGGCCGCCCGCCGCTACCGTGCACCCGAGCTTCCCAAGGCCGAGCCACCCCGGTCGAGCTCCGAGGCCGTGCTCCTGAGCACCTCCGCGACGGGCCCCTCTCGGTCCCTTGCTGCCAAGCACCTCGACGCGTCCCTACAGGTACATGTTAGTTTAGGTAGTTTAGAAATAATCCCTCCAGGTACATATTAGTTTAGAAATAAGATTTAGGGTATTAATTATTTAGAAATAGTATTTAGTGTAGAAGTAGAATTTAGGAAAGAAATAACTTAGAATTAGGGTAGTTTAAATAGTGTTGACACGAAAGAATAATTTTTGTTCATTATGTACATTAGGTCGTCTCGTGACCACATCGCCGGATTCGATCCCGTTGTCGTCCCGGAGGTCCTCGTCCCAAAGTTCATCATCCTGGAGGTCACCTACTTCCTCTACCACCGAGGGTGAGCTTGAACTCCATCTCCTCCCTCGCATTTTTATGTAAGTAGATTCCATTTCCACGTCAACTCGCGTCACCTAGATGTCATTTACCTTCCGCGAGCGTTACAAGGATAAATATGCATCAGAGGTCGGCATATTATGAACCGTAACGCTTGCGGCATTTACGGGATAGTCGGCGGATGCGTAGTTGATTATGTTGTCCATGTTTTGCTCTGGTCCGAGTCAGGATTTCGGTAGCGCTTCCCTGTTATTCTCCGGATGCACATCCTCTCGGCTTTTTGCCGAGACGTATATTGGGAGAGCAGCGGGGAGGTGCTGCCGAAATTCTGTCTCAAAGCAGGGTAGAGCATGGAGAACATACCCAATCTACGGATCCGGGGGCTGCTAGGAACATCTATGCCTATTAGAGATGTAGGTCATGCGTGTTGTCCCATAGAGAAAGAAAAAGATGATGCATTTAGTTTCATGCTATTATTTGATATGAAATGCCATGTTTATTGTTTGGCTCCCAATAAAGCAGAGGATGACTGATAATGGGTGGATGTATAGTGGCCGTACTAGTATTGTTGACAAAATAGAGGAGTGGCTATGAAAGACCGATATCTTAGTGAAGGAGTTAGCGTGTGGTTCTAGGGCATGCCTTCTTCCAACTTGCCCTTGCGCTTGTTGTAATAAGCGTCATCGTCAGTCCAACGATGATATGAAAAAACACCTTGTGAAATTTGGGAATATGCTGGACTTCTTCACGATGATCGACTTTACTCAGTACGACCGTAACAGAGGTGAGGTGATCCGGTAGCGGATCAATGGCAATGAGGGCGATGAGATTAGGAACTTGCTAGATGATCTCCGGTGATGCTGACATGGTAGATTCGCCACCTTCAGGTGAACCAAAGGAACCAACAGAACTGGAAGAACCGCGTGAACCGGAGGGACCAGAGCCAAGAGCGAAGGCCTTCTATGATATGACGGCCTCGGCTAAGAGGCCTCTGTACGACGGTTTAAAGATTTCTCAGCTCGATGCCATCTCGCAATTACTAACTAAAAAGCTCTAGTACGGCAACACCCGTTCATGCTTTGAAGATCATCTGCATACATTTGGTAACATGTTGCCCGAAGGGCATTGTCTTCTTAAAACCATGTACGGAGTGAAGAAAATAGTGCGAGCGCTTAACATGGAATACGAAAAGATAGATTATTGTCCAAAGGCTGCCTCTTGTTTTGGAAACAGTTTGCGGATGACAAGTACTGTAGCAAGTGTGGGGCCTCTAGGTATCATGAGGTAAAGGGAGCCGATGGTCAGATGACACAGTCAAAAGTCGCTATGAAGATTCTTCGTTATCTCCCATTCATAAAAAGAATCTAGCGACTTTACATGACCAAGGAGTCTGCCACACAAATGAGATGGCACAAGACAGGGAAGAGATACGAGGATGAGCACGGATAAGTAAAGATGGGACATCCATCTGATGGTAAGGGATGGAAGAACTTTGATAGAGACCACCCCGATGACGCATCAGAGGCTCGGAACATCAGAATTGCGATAGCAACCGATAGATTTAATCCATATGGTATGTCGACTGCCTCCTACAGCTGCTAGCCCATATTTGTTATTCCACTCAATCTCCCTCCCGGAGCCCTAATGCAAAGGAAGACCAAATTCCTGTCGCTGATCATTCCAGGGCCTGAATACCCGGGGAAGAATTTGAGTGTCTACATGCAGCCACTTGTGGAAGATCTAAACCACTCTTGGCACACGGGACGTTGACATACGACCATGCATTGAATACTAACTTCTACATGAAAGTTTGGTTCCACTATTCCATTCACGACATGCCCCGGTACGCCCTATTCTGCGGATGGTGTACAGATGGTAAGTGGCCATGCCCAGTGTGCAGGCACCTACTTGAGTTCCTTTGGCTAAAGGCAGGCAAAAAGTATTCCGCATTTGAAATGCATCGACCATACCTCACAAGAGAGCATTGATTCAGAGAAGACAAAAAGAACTTCATCAAGGGAAAAGTTGTGCTTGAAGAAAAAAAGATACCAACGTTCGATGGTGTAGCTGTTGATGCCGAGCTACGTGCTCTCGTGCGTACTGAGTCTGGTGTGCCACAATTTGCAGGATATGGTACAACACACAATTGGACTCACGAGGCAGGCATAACGAAGCTCGTGTTTACATGGACCTCGAACTTCCCAATAACATCGATGTGACGCACACCGAAAAGAACGTCACAGAGTCCCTCTTTTACACAGTTCTTAACATTCTTGAGAAGTCAAAGGACAATGTCAAGGCGAGACTCGATGTTGATGCGCTATGTGATAGGAAAAGACTACACATGCAACCTCCTTAACGCAATCAGAAAAATTGGTTCAAGCCGCATGGCAACTACTGTCTTGATGGCCTCCAAAGGAAGGAGTCATTAAAGTGGCTCAAATTCGTCGTGATGTACCCTAATGGTTATTGTTCGAATATGAGCAAGGGAGTCAATCTTTCAACTGGAAAAGTCACCGGGCTCAAGAGTCACGACTATCATATATGGATTAAGCGGCTGATGCCGGTGATGGTTCGAGGGTATCTCCCTGAGCATGTCTGGAGAGTGCTTGCGGAGTTGAGCCATTTCTTCTGCACGCTCTGTGCTAAGCAGGTATGTCCCCTGATTATTGAGAAGTTGCAGGATGTAGTGCCGGAGTTTCTATGCAAGTTAGAGAAGATCTTTCCGCCTGGCTTCTTTACTTCGATGTTACATCTCATTGTGCATCTCGCAAACGAGGCACTATTGAGTGGGCCAGTGCAGTTTTGTTGGTAGTTTTGTATTGAGAGAGAGTTTAAGTATATTAGATACAAATTTGGAAACAAAAGTGATATTGAAGCCAGCATAGCTTAGGCAACTATCCTCCAGGAGATAACAAACGCCACGACAACATACTATGACAATGATGTTCCCACTATGCATAACCCGGTGTGTCGGTACAATGTCAACGAGGCCAAGCATGACCCCAAGCTCCTCATCTTCCAGTGTCCCGGTGGCGCAACCATTTATAACTTAACAAGGAAGAGAAGGATTGCATAATGCTCTATGTGATTATGAACATGAAGGAAGTGGTCCGCGGTGAGAAGGAAGAGGAGGATGAAGAAAATCAAGTGCCCAGTTTCCTTAGGTAATATGGTGAACAAATTACTTTGCAAATAATAACTCGGTTTCGGTCTAATATGAATTTTCTCATTTTAGCCAATTCTCGGATGAAATGTGGTCGGGAATGATGGATCCCTCTGATGTGGAGTTAGACACTCTTCTGAAAGAGGGTGCTCCCGAAAAGAAAAAATTCACGTCTTGGTTCTATGAGAAGGTAATTTTTAACCTGTCCCTCTTACCTGGCAATCCGCGGCTTGTCCCTCTTACTACACATAACTAATGCACAATTTGTACTAAACTTGTAGGGAGCTGATCCGAATGTTGAGATGTCGGATGAGTTGAGATGTGTCTCTCAGGGTTGTAATCATAGAGTAGAGATGAATGATGTGAATGGGTATCGCTTCCATACAAAGTCTCACGAGAACCGTCGACCTAATGCAAAGAATGTAAATACCGGGGTCTTCACAAGAGGTGCGGATGACTTGGATTACAATGGAAAGTTACAAAACATATACGAGCTAACGTTCAATAATACACCCCTATAACTCAAGCTCGTTGTGTTCAAGTGCCACTGGTTCAACCCACACGGTGGACAGAGAAGTACCCCTTCCATTGGGTTAGTTGAAGTACGGCCTTCAACCACCTATAGCGGATCCGATGTCTATGTTGTGGCTCAACAAGCCAAGAAAGTTTATTATTTTCCTTACCGATGTCAAAAAGAGGAACTCAAGGGCTGCAAGGTGTTCCAGGTATCGCCACATGGTAAGCTGCCCATGCCCTCCGACAACGATTACAACAACATTGACCCTAAAACATATGAGGGAATTTTCTATCAAGAGCAAGAGAACTTTGGGGACTTTGAATTACAACATCTTGAGGACCTCGAGAACAATGGTCAAACTCGAGGTGAGGTAGTCATGAATATAAAGGACATAAATATGCTCACGAAGTTACATTCGGAAAATGGCAACGACGATGAGCCTACACTGTGCGATGAGCCTCTAACTTTCTTCTCACGTGATAATGATGTTGATAGTGCTGATGAGAACCCAAGACATAATGATGAGAGTGATGATGAGTGGTGAGGGTCTTTATGTCTTTATTATGTTTAGTATTTATTTTTCATCTTAATTGCATTATGCTTTATGTCTTTTATGTCTTTATTTCATATTTTATGTCTTTATTAGGTCTTTATGCTTCTTAATTGGATCATGTCCTTAATTATGTCCTTAGTTGCATTGCTTCTTTATTTTTCTTAATTATGTCTTTATTTTTCATCTTTATTATGTCCTTAATTGCATTGCGTCTTTATTCTTCTTAATTGGATCATGTATTTATGCTTAATTGTTTACCTCTTCTCAATGCAGGTGATTGACCAATATGAGCCAAAGCAAGGAATCATCATCCTCTTTGCTTAAGGTGATGAAGTAGAAGAAGGTTACGAAAAGTGGAAGAGAACCCATTCCAAACCCGCGTTACACTAACACCAGTCAGAGAAGAGGACGTGCAGGACGAGGTGTAGGACGAGGTGTAGGACGAGGTGAGGGAGGAGGGGTGCTTCCCTCGAGTGGAGGACAAGGTGTACGCCTTCTGAGTGACCTATCCTCCGCTTCTGGCGATGTGGCTTCCCAGTCTGCTCACTGAGAGTCTCTTGATGAGTAGGAGGAGTCTCAAGACTTGTAGGAGGGTCTCGCGACCAGGAGAGGGAGTCTCGAGACCAGGAGGGGGTTCTCGAGACCAGGAGTCAGGGCCATCTGTGATGCCGAAGAAGCCAAAGGTCGTGGGGAATCAGGTGTCCCTGATGAAAAATTTGAACCGCATTCCGAGGAGGAGAAACCCATCAATAGCATTGAGTAAGTGGCATGTAATTTCATTTTGGTCATAACAATTTGGCATGTACTAATGTTTGATTATTGTGCAGCAATTGGACATTTCCTCCGGGTACCCGTGTGCCTAACACCTTAGTTAGAGCTCTAATTAGGAAGTTTCGGTCGGGATTCTACACTCCCGTCCCTGGCGGCGAGAGGAAGCTAGCCACGCATTGCGCACACTATGAGGCTGCTGAATAACCGGGCTATGGGAGACCTTCTAATGTCATGATCACCAAGTTTTGGGTAAGGCAAACTTTTTGAGTTTTCTTCATAGTTGATTGATATGTCCATTTTGCGTCACTATTCTATGTCTTAATTCACTATTATTCATTGATATATTTCGTATTGAGAGGTGATACTTATGTTATTTCATCTATTTTTGCATGGTTGATGACTTTTGGAGCATGGACCGCTGCAGTCAGGATTCTGATGGAAAATGTGCTGTTTGGAGGCAAAATTCGCGAAGATCAGAAAATCCTATTTTTCCTGAAGACTCGGGATGCCAGAAGATGAAGTGGAGGTGGGACACAGGGGGCCCACACCACCCATGTCGCGGGAAGGCCTAGGCCGCGCCTGGGAGTGGTGTGGCCGCCCTGGCCCACTCCAACCACTCTCCTCTAGCGTATATCATTCCCACGAAACCCTAAGACTCGAGAGCGACCACAAAAAGATTCCACCGCCTCTGCGGGGCGGAAAACACTAAGACAGAAAGATCTCTCCGGCAGACAGATTTCTGCCAGGGGAATTCCTTCCCGGAGAGGGGAGATCGTCGTCATTAACACCACCATCAAGATGGACTTCATCAGGATCATCATCATCATCACCACCATCATCACCATCATCACCATCAGCACCCTCATCACCATCTCCATATTGCTGTAACAATTGGTTGAATCTTGCTATAGTTCATAGGGGAAACTTTCCCGCTGTTGATTACTCTTTGTAGTTGATGCTATTGAGTGAACCATTGAATTATTGTTTATGTTCAGATTGTTATACATCATTATTCCATCTCTGATCATGATCCATATGATGTCTTGTGAGTAGTTCGTTTTGTTCTTGAGGACATGGGAGAAGTCTTGTTGTTAGTAGTGGAGTTGTGTTGAGAAAGATCCAATAGTTTGATATTTAAGTTGTGGTGTACTTATTCTGGTGGTGTCATGTGAAAGTCGACTACATGACACTTCACCTATATGGGCCTAGGGGAATGCATTGTGTATTTGGCTACTAATCGTAGGGGTTGCCGGAGTGACAGAAACATGAACCCCCGTTAGGAAACCATTGCACAAGGGACGTAAGGGTCTTATAGTTTAAAGTTGTGGTTAGGTTTCTACCTTAATTACTTTCTTGTACTTACGAATGTTTGCAAGGGGTATAATCACAAGTATGTATTAGTCTTGGATGGGGCGGTACATTAGCACAGGTTCACCCACACAACACTTAGCAAGCTAAAGAAGATTAATCAGCTATATGAAGCGAAAGCACTTGACTGTCTTCCCATGTGTCCTCGAGAACGTTTGGTCATCTATAGAAATACAACTGGCTTGTCCTTTGCTGCATAAAGGATTGGGCCACTTGCTGCATTTATTCCTACTGTCTTTTGTTTACTCGTACTTTGTTTACGTGCTTTATCGAAAACCCCTAAAAATCCGCTTGCTAAGTATTTGCAGAGAATTCCTGATCCATACCACTAGCCAGCACCTTCTGCTCCTCGTTGGGTTCGACACTCTTACTTATCGAAAATAATGCGATACACCCCCTATACTTGTGGGTCATCAAGACTATTTTCTGGCACCATTGCAGGGGAGTGAATCGCTATTGGAGAGTGGAACTGGTAAAGGAAACTTCTACTATGAGTATTGTTTAGTTCTGCTAGTTGCTTTATTTTTGTTATGGATAATTCACTGAGTTTCTTATTTGGTAATGCTACTACCACTGCTAAGGTAGTAGATAAGCCACCACCTGCTAAGAAAGATGTTTTCAAAATACCTACAAGAATTATTGATCGTGTTATGGATAACTACTATGTTGGGGATGGAACTGTCCATCCCGGTGATCATTTACTCTTTATACACGAATTATGCGGGTTGTTCAAGTGTGCAGGTATTACTACAGATCAAGTTAAGAAGAAGTTATTCTCATTATCACTAAAAGGAAGAGCTGAGGAATGGTATAAGCTGCTGAAGAATGGTCAAGCTCTAGAATGGGAGGAAATAGTGCCTCTCTTTTATTCAAAGTTTTATCCTCCTAGTGAGATTCATAAAGATCGGAATCAAATATACAACTTTTGGCCTCTTGATGGAGAGAGTACATCTAAAGCTTGGGGGAGATTGAAGTTACTAATGCTCAAATGTCCCATTCATGAGCTCCCCAACAATATTATTATCAATAACTTTTATGCAAGGCTCCCTCTACATGATAAAGATTTATTAGATGCTTCTTGCGCTGGATCATTCACTCGCATGGAAGAAGAAGCTAAATGGGACCTTTTAGACCGTATTCAAGACAATGTTGAAGCTTGGGAGAATGACAAAGGTAGAAAGTCAGGTATAAATTATGATTATGAATGCATTGAATCTTTTATGGGAACTGATGACTGTCAAAATATTAAAAATGCTTATGGTCTAGATTCTCAAGCTATTGCTTCTTATTTTAAGGCTTTTACTTCCTATATTGAAGTGCCTAAAAAGAAGTGGAATAAGTATCATGAACCTTATAAAGATATTGCTAAGAGCGTTCCTGCAAGAAATACTGAAGTTTATACTGCTAATCATGTTTTACCTGAACCTTATATTGAGAAAATACCTTTTCCAGTTAAGGTAAAGGAACATTCTATGATAGTTCGTATGGTTAATGAAAGTATGAATAAGGCTGTTGAACCTGATAAACAAATGGTTGATGAACCTATAATAGCAAGTGTGAAAGACTTTGTCACTAAGTATGAGGAAGAGGGACACCCTATCCTTTGTAAGGATACCTCTAATATTGTTTCACAAAGTAGTGTCATGAGAGCTAGTATTCATGTGTTTTCTGTTAGAATAAGTGATCATTGCTATGATAGTCCTTGTGATAGCTATATTGTTAAGTTTATGCATGATACTGAAAGTTATTATGAGAGAGGGAAACGTTTTCTTATGCATCTCAATGATCTCAAATTCCTTCGTTTTATGCTGAAAGTTCTTATGCTGCACTTCTTTTGCCTTCTTATGCAAGTTTCCTATGGTTTTAACAACTTGTTTGTTTACAAAATCCCCTTGCATAGGAAGTGGGCTAGACTTAAATGTGTGTGTTTTTGCTTCTTAATGCTCTCATTCACTTCAATTCATATCCCTATGAGAGCTTGTTCATAATTATCATGCCCATCTTAATGGCTATAAAGAAAGAGCTTTATGGGAGACAACCCAATTTGTTTTTGCTTTCAGTTTGTTTTTGTTTCTTTGAGTTTTGGAAGTTATTACTTTGGTAATAACCTCTCCTTATTAGTTTTTTTTGGTTTTTGTGTCAATATCAACCTCTAATGAGAGAGAAGTAATATTTGGGGAAGTTGCTGTCCCGTAACAGATTTTTTGTGCTTCACCGTAAAAATTCGTGAGAGACATCTTTATGTCGGTTGGAGCTGTAATTTTTTGTGCGTCTGCCCCAGGTTGTTATTTAACTTTCGTTAGTTTTGCACTTTTTGATTTGAGCAACAGAAGATTTTCAAAAAAATTTATCTTTACCTGCTGGTCTGTTTTGACACATTTAGCCACTCTTGCATTTGCTTCTTTATTCGATTTCCTTTTTGAATTCTTTTTGGGTTTTCGGAAGGAGTTGCTATGGTAGCTTTTGTTTTGATGGTTTTCAGTTGAAGTTGGACTCAAAAGGTTTTATCACTTCTTATATACTAATGTTGCTAATGAGAACTGTGTGGAGTTTTGTGTGAAAGAAATTTCCAGGAAATGGAGATAATGGTGTAATAAGGAAGAGAAAGGTTTTATGACTCAAGTAATAAGTATATGAAGATGAAGATATCGATGATATTCAAGAGATGACTCCAGAAGGATCCACTAAATACCAAATTCAGAGACCTGTAGAGTCCGTTTCCAAATAGGTAACAGTTCTGGTAAGAAAAGTTCCGCGAAAATACAATCCAACTATATTTTTGCAGTTTTCAGTCAATAAGGAAAGTTTCAAAGCAAAAAAGGGACGGAACCGGAGCCGGGGTGGCACACACCACCCCATGGCACGGGCCCACCCATGGCCACGCCACCAGGTGGTGAGGCCACCCAGGACTCCGCCTCCGAGTCGTTTTCTCGCAGTACCTTCTTTTTGATGTGAAACTTCGTAATATATAACCCCCCGGATCCCCCGAGGTCCGGATATCGTGTTTTCGTCGTGTTTTTGTTCCGATCTGTTTCTGTCAGGACATACTCTTTGAGAGCTTAGAAGCACAATGGTGTCCGCCAAGGATAAAGGGAAGGAGCCCATGGAGCAAGACCTCCAAGACCCCGGGAAGGAGAAGGAGATCAAGAGTGAAGGTGAAGAGGAGCAAGGCCAACGTCCGCATGCCGGCACCACCATTGCAAGCATTGGAGTGGTGAAACCTGCCAAGATTAGAAGGACTGTACGGATGCAGACTGGGGGGAAAGCTCCTAGTCACAGTTTGGTTCCATGGTCACTTCCTCCATGCACCAGGAATCCTTTCCATACCCTTATCCATGAGCATCAATACCAGAATATGCCTAAGGAGAAATTACCCTCCAATTGGGATTTGCCTCATTCTAGACATGCAGGAAACAAAGACTTCAAGGAGGAAGAGTGGGGAAAGAATTGCAAGAGCTGGAATTCTCAACACGACATGATCATGAGCCGCATTGAGCAAAACTCACAGCTGATTCGTAATCTCACCTTCGAGATTGAGGACTTTGGGAAACTGATCAAGGAGCTCATCGAGAGGATACCACCAACACTGAAGGAGTAATTCGTCATCAGGTTTGGCATCCCCTTGGTTTGTTCCAAGCTTGGGGGAGTGTCGCGGTATCATATCACTATCTTCTATCTTTTTACCTTATTAGTAGAGTCATATCATGAATAGAGGAGTTATTTTATAGTATGGTTTGCATTATGGAAGTGTCCCCTCTCTCGTTAGATTTGTATCCCTTGGTGTGAGTTTCCGTTATGGAATATTAATGAGAAGTTCTATCATTCACTCTTTTGCATAGCTTATGTTAGTTTTTAATTCGCGGTTATATGATTGATCTTGTTGTTAGTATTGGTAGCACTTTGGGATCATTGAGTTAATTTAGTTGATTTTGGCAAACCTGGCTTGGTCAGTAGCAACACCTTTTTGAGAGTTGAAAAGAAAAAGATAGAAGTACTCGAGAGAAAAATAATTTCATCATCTTTCTTTCTTGATTTGCTCATAAGTTTAGTATTATCTAGTTAAGATCTTTTGTGCTTCTGAGGAAGATTGCATGTTTGTCTTTATCACTTGTATGTTTCTTTGTTTCCTTCAACTCTTATACTTGCTACCCAGCCTTGCTAGCCAAAAACCTATACTGAGAGGGTATTATTCTCGTGCATCCACCTTCTTTAAACCAAAACCTTTGCCACTTGTGTCCACCATACCTACCTAGTAGCATTATTGCTATTCCAAGTAAATTCCTGTTTTGTCTACCTCCCAAATTAAACTTGTTATGTGAAAATTAGTGACTAAAGCTCTCACGAACTTGATGGCACACTTTACTTTCTTGCACTTAATAAACCTGAACCATTGTGAACTCTCCATGAAGGTTATATGCTTGCAAATTATAGGCTAGGGATTAGCAGAACCGTGCTGTCACGGGGAACGCTTTCAACACTTGTAAATATATACCCAGTTGATACCTTGCTCTTTTGTTTGCGGATGTCATCGGTGTGAAATAAAAGGGGATCTTGTAATCCCATGGAGTTATGTATGTGTGTTAGAGAAATGCCTGTGTCGCTGGTCTAATCCATGCTGACATGGTGGAAACCTGCAGCGTAACCATAATGATATCTGTGAAGCATTCTTCTTATAAAAAAAGAGAGAGATAGCTATTGAGAAAAAGAAGAGAAAAAAGAGATACTATGAAAAGAGGAAAGAGAAAAAAAGAACCATTTTCCCATGGTAAATAAGAAGATTGCTGAGATACTCACTGTCTGCTTGCCTTGTCATTTTCATATGGGGATTCTTCCGTATCATCAGGCAAGGGGTACCCCGTTGGCGGTTCTCAATGATACGCACATACTTACAATGATAAGAACTTACCAGTAACTAAAGTTGAGTAGCATGAGGAGCGGCCCTCGTACTCAAGGGACTTGGGATTTTCAGTTTATAGTCTATCAAGCATATAACTCAGATTGGACCTCACTTTAACCTTAATCACCTAAAGATGCCTATGATAGGGGCAATGAGAGCTGGAAGCTAGTAAGTATCATAATTTTTGGGAGCTCTTTATGAGACTTGCAATCCCTGCTTCCCTATTTGAAGGGCCCTTTCTTTTACTTCGTAGTTGAGTCAGTAAACCTACTTCCTCTCCATCTCAGCAAGTATTTTTGAGTTGATGTGTTTCATTCATTCATATGATGATTTATGCATTCATGTTTCTTATGTTCCTTGTTTCGCACATTGCTCTTATCTTGATGTTTACTACTTTGAAAGCTATCATTGAAAAACAAGCTATTTGTGAACTCTAGCAAATTATCAACTATTCTTCGACCAAGAGCTAAGTTTGCCATTACCAATTATGATTCACTCTATGTATCTTTATTGTGTATCCTTTACTCATTGCAAGTTTAGTTATATAATAGTGAGTTGTCTTCTATTATGATCTATGCTTTTGATGAATGTGATGCTTCTTGTCCGTATTCTTTTATCGACTGTTCACTCCATAAACCTGAGGTCATGTTTATTGAGCTCAGTTTCGCTTGGGGACAAGCGAAGTCTAAGCTTGGGGGGAGTTGATACGTCCATTTTGCATCACTATTCTATGTCTTAATTCACTATTATTCGTTGATATATTTCATATTGAGAGGTGATACTTATGTTATTTCATCTATTTTTGCATGGTTGATGACTTTTGGAGCATGGACCGCTGCCGCCAGGATTCTGATGGAAAATGTGCTATTTGGAGGCAAAATTCGCGAAGATCAGAAAATTCGGGAAAATATATGGAAAATCCTATTTTTCCAGAAGACTCAGGATGCCAGAAGATGAAGTGGAGGTGGGCCACAGGGGGCCCACACCACCCCATGGCGCGGGCAGGCCTAGGCCGCGCCTGGGAGTGGTGTGGCCACCCTGGCCCACTCCAGCCTCTCTCCTCTAGCGTATATCATCCCCATGAAACCGTAAGACTCGAGAGCGACCACAGAAAGATTCCGCCGCCTCTGTGGGGCGGAAAACACCGAGAGAGAAAGATCTCTCCGGCAGACAGATTTCTGCCGGGGGAATTCCTTCCCGGAGAGGGGAGATCGTCGCCATCAACACCACCATCAAGCTGGACTTCATCAGGATCATCATCATCATCACCACCATCATCACCATCAGCACCCTCATCACCATCTCCATATTGCTGTAACAATTGGTTGAATCATGCTATAGTTCATAGGGGAAACTTTCCCGGTGTTGATTACTCTTTGTAGTTGATGCTATTGAGTGAATCATTGAATTATTGTTTATGTTCAGATTGTTATACATCATTATTCCATCTTTGGTCATGATCCATATGATGTCTTGTGAGTAGTTCGTTTTGTTATTGAGGACATGGGAGAAGTCTTGTTGTTAGTAGTGGAGTTGTGTTGAGAAAGATTCAATAGTTTGATATTTAAGTAGTGGTGTACTTTTTCTAGTGGTGTCATGTGAACGTCGACTACATGACACTTCACCTATATGGGCCTAGGGGAATGCATTGTGTATTTGGCTACTAATCGTAGGGGTTGCCGGAGTGACAGAAACCTGAACCCCCGTTAGGAAACCATTGCACAAGGGACGTAAGGGTCTTAGAGTTTAAAGCTGTGGTAAGGTTTCTACCTTAATTACTTTCTTGTACTTATGGATGTTTGCAAGGGGTATAATCACAAGTATGTATTAGTCTTGGATGGGGCAGTACATTAGCACAGGTTCACCCACACAACACTTAGCAAGCTAAAGAAGATTAATCAGCTATATGAAGCGAAAGCACTTGACAGTCTTCCCATGTGTCCTCGAGAACGTTTGGTCATCTATAGAAATACAACCGGCTTGTCCTTTGCTGCATAAAGGATTGGGCTACTTGCTGCATTTATTCCTACTGTCTTTTGTTTACTCGTACTTTGTTTACTTGCTTTATGGAAAACCCCTAAAAATCCGTTTGCTAAGTATTTGTAGAGAATTCCTGATCCATACCACTAGCTAGCACCTTCTACTCCTCGTTGGGTTCGACACTCTTACTTATCGAAAATACTGCGATACACCCCTATACTTGTGGGTCATCATTGATGACCCCACCATGCTAACTTTTTGAGTTTTGTTCACAATTTTTTATGCATGATTGAAGAGATTCTATAGGGTGCTTCCAGAGGAGCTGGACAAGACATACAACACTTTGTGGGGGCCTTGTACGAGGTTGACACGACAACAGTTCTACAATCAGAAGCATACCACCGCCTATCTATATTGCTCCCATAAGTTGGGAAAGAAGGCACCAAAGCATGAGAATGTGAAGGTACAACCAAGCTTGTCCGAGGAAGATTACACCCGGGTAAGTAAATTGTCAATGAGATTCTATGTTGTTGCTAAGTTGCAATTTCATTATCCTTACTTCAAACGAGTATTGATTTTTCAGGTTATGCCCGAGTGGGCCCATGGTAAGAATGACGCATGGGCGGCGTTGACGGCGAGGTGGCACGGGGAAGACCCCGAGTTCAACGCCTTGAGCAAGCGGAACAAGGCAAACCGCGGCTCCGGGGGACACATTGTGCGGGGAACCTCAAACATGATCGCTTTAAGGCCAAAATGGTATATGTAGGATCCCAAAAATATTAATCAAGCTTATCAAGCTCTAATCCCCCAAGTTTAGGGTTAACAAAAACTTTTATAGTTAAACCTAATAAGAGTGTATGTGTGGTTTACATTAGTGTATGAATGATTGCAATTGCCATGATTGATGGTTACAAATGATAAGGTTTGGTTCAAAGATGAATACTACATCACCTAGATCAAATCCAAGCAGAATCAAATAAAGGAAAAATCAAAAATAAGATATATAAGAAAATGGTCATTTTGGCCAAACTTATCCACTAGACCACTTTGAGTGTTCCTAGTAAAGGATTTCTAACAGAAACATTTCCTAATCTTTTCACCCATTGCTAGACCAAGTAAAGGTGAATCCAAGCAAGACTTACAAAAATACAGAAACTAAATTCAAATCTATTTAAGAGGAAGTGCAAAATTGAATCAAGATCATATGTATAGATCACACTTTCTCAAAAACCACTCAAATCAATTCCACTTGACAAATCCCAGCAACCATAGTCTACCAAGAAAACAACAAGATCACTCACCAAATATCTTTCAAAAATTCGAAATATGAATTCATGCGGCCATTATGTCGAACACTTGGCATGTACAGTACAACCTCACCAACAATTCACTATTTGGATTTGTCATTTGCTCACAAAATGTACTACAATCAACACATTGAATTGTCCTAGATCATCCCTGGTACTTTGACGTGCAGTGGAGAGCCCTTTGCCCACCGTTGCACTAGTGACATGCCCATGACGAGTCGTCCATGCCGGTCATGCACGAGCCACTCGTTGCGCGCCACGCCGCCCTCTACCACGACCCCCACGAGGTAGGCGTGACCTCACCGCCACCCCCTGACCAACCCTTGACCAACGGCGAGGCGAGAAGGAGCCAGACCAGCCGCGCCCATTTAACCCATGGCCATGCAGAGAGCACGACGGATCATTGCAACCGCCTCGCTCGCACACATCGTGCCTCACTCTCTCCGCATGTACCCGCGTTTGCTGTGGCACCAGTGAGCTGCTAGACATGATCGTTCGCCATCTCACGCCCCGTGACCACTGTACCAAGTGACGAACGCTTGTGTACCCACCTAGAGCACCAACGTATCCCGGCCAATGGAGATCGCCCCTTGCCGTGCCATCACTTCCATGACGACCGCCATAGTCCCCCGCCTCGACCCGTGCCCTCCGTCGTGACGATTGCAACTTGCAGCAGCATCGCCGGAGTAGCCCGGCCATGCCGCCCAACCGCCACACTGGGTGTATAAATAGAGGCCACCCCAGACCTCTATCTCCACACCATTCCACCCCCACTCACTACAGAACCTCACCATCCGTTCCCCGGAGCAAGGCGAGCACCAGTCCGCCGGAATTTAGCCGGAGTCCACCACTACAGAGGAGGAAGGAGCCCGTTGATTGCGACCACCCCAGGAGGCGATGTGACCGTGCCTCAAACCACCATCAACGACAACCTCATTCGCCCCCATCGCTGACCTTAGTTGGAGCCTATGTGAGCCTCACGCGATCCCCACCGCCGCGCTAGGGTTCAGTTCTCACCAGACCTATTCGACATAGACGACGCACGTCAGCCGTTAGATCGTGTTCTAATCGTAGGGCTAATTGTAGTTCTAATCTCACTGACAAGTACGACCCGCCTGTTAGTAGCCAGCTGCGCCAACACTGTGTAGTTGGGCCGGCCCATTTAGTTTCCTGCGCAGAGCCCACCCATTCAAATAGGATTTTTCCATTTTATTTAAAACTAGATTTTGTTAGTACATTCAAAAATCAATTCAAAGAGATTCACTGAACAAAAATGCATGATGCCAATTTTATTGGAAAGTTATTGAAATTATCTAATCACTCCCATTGGATTCAAACTGGAATTATAGATCACCTATACCAAAAATAACAAGAAAGAGACTTTTGACACTTCAAACATTTTTCCAAAATAAACCATAAATGCTTTTGTGATGATTCCACCTCTCAAAAATCACATTTGCCATGCTCTACCTGAATATGTAAAAACATTTGGTTTTACAGATATTAAACTTGGAATAGTATTAAGAGAAGGCTATATAGGATTTTCTAGTCACTTAGATCTTATTAAATAGTAATATTAAATCTTGTAATGCATGACCACCCTTTTAAATCACATTCCCAAGCTTAAGAATATATGATGAGGACATGGTCCATATGAACCTATATTCTAGTTGGAGAATATTAAATCTTAAACAATTTCAATGAGTAGAAATTACTTTTCTCATTAAAGAGAAATAAAAATGTACCATTATAACATGGAATGATTGAGATGATATTAGATCATCTGGTATGAGCCTTGTGTGCTAAATAGGAGTAGTGAAGTGTTTTTTGGTGATTGTGTACATTGGATGTATTTATAGACGCTAGTATTGACACGGGATTCAACGAAGAGGAGTACTTCGAGGAGGACGAGGAAAACTTCAACGATTGCAAAAACTTCTCTGCTCAAGGCAAGCCATCACTAATTGCAAGCTCGAACTATGCATACTATATATGCAAGCCCCTTATACCAGATGCACTAGGCATACCTGGTTGTGCAACTTTACCAATTCCCAGTTCTTACTCCAAGCTTTACTTTCCCCTTTTACTATAGTTATTACTTAGTAATGAATTGTGACTAGTGGAAATTAGAATGGATCCTATCAAGATCTTAGGATTAGTCTTGGATACTTGTACTAGATTAGCACCCTCAAATAGTGAATACCCTCAACTTTCGTGGCTAGTGCTAAGCATAAAACTTGATCACTTTAGATGGGAATACTTGGTGAAAATGATTATGAAAACCTTGGAATGATGATTCATTCTATTGAAATGTTTTGACATGTGTTGAGAAACACAATGGTTGATGATTAAAATGTTGAGGCATGAGCCTTGACCCTTTATAAAAATTGATGGTTGGGTTCAGATGTGTGACACCCCCGGGATCAGGGTTAAACAAATACCAGACCTTAGCCTGACATAAGATTAACCTAGAGCTCGAGGACATCTAGTGGGAAATCGGTAACACAACAGTAACCCTGCGACACAAAAATTATTACAGCAAGCTCATAACTGAGCGAAGAATCTACTAGGCAAGCAGAGGTCACTGACCACAAGCATCAACCAACGGAAGACAAATTATGATATTAAGTATAGAAAACTTAACAAATGGCCTAAGAGGCCCGAAGCATAAAGATGACATCCCAACCCATAGATTCCAGGTTGCCGACCGGGAACCCCAAGCTACTCGTCGGTGTCGATGTTGTACAGAACTCGTCTTTAGGGAAACAATTACTCTGCTACAAAAGTATCAACAAAACAAGGGTGAGTACAGGGTGTACTACGCAAGACTTATGGCTAGTGGGGTTATTTTGCATAAAGCCATCTTTGTTTATAAAACAAGAGGGAGAATTGATCATCGTGTTGATATCCACCAAAGTAATCCTCATCTCAAAACTAGGATCACCCCTCGTACCCATGAGGAAGCATCCTTAACAAACATTAGTTGCCAAGTTTTATGATTAGGTTATAGTTCTCTATTATCTTAGAATTCGGTCACCAAGCGTTCATAACCGTGAACACGGCTTTTCGAAGAGATTTAACCCTGCAGGGGTGTACAACTTTACCCACACGTACCAACCGACTCTTAATGCCACAATGATTAGCCCTCTTCCTTGGAAGGCCGGCAGAGGGTGGTTGGACACGACCTTTACCTTGCTTTCACCGAGACCATGAGTCACGCCCTAAGGAGGGTTCCGCCGTAATGGGTCAAATCCCGAAGCCAGTCCCTAGAGATGTGAGGCGAGGTTGGTTTACCAGGGGCTCCATCGACCCCAAGAAACCCCGTCCATGCTTACCTACCTGTTATGATGCACCTTCACCCGCCAAAACTTTTTCAGAACATTTTCTATGCATATGTCGAATGGAACGCCCGAACTATGTGACTCATGGAATCTACTAGGCAAGTTAGTTACTCGTGAGGTTTTCCAGGCCCCGTGTGGCTGTACGCTCGTCTTGGTTCCAAAGGCAAGAACTCGGGTCCTAGTGGCGAGCATGGGACTACAAAAACCACATCCCACCATGGCCTCCCATACAAGCCTTATCATGTTTAACATTTACCACTGATCTTACCTCATCAGTATACCTCGTTCTCCTGTCATACTAGATTCTCTGCATTTGGTAATCATCTGGATGAACCAGCACTGACAGCTAAGCATGGCTAAGCAAGGCACAGATAAGCTCTAGCAGTGCACACAAGCCAAACCTAGTTATGCTAGGAGTAGTGGATCAGGTAATATAAACTCAAAGGGAGTAATGCAATAGATAGGATACTCTATCTATCGATAAAAGACCACAGTAGAATCGTATGCAACATGGCGAGAATTAAAATTCTTTCAAAACCATAGGATTGTATAATGGTGGGGCTATGCTTGCCTTGTTTGTTGATACCCAGATATAGATCTTCGGAAGCCTTGTACTTGACTTGGTTATAGTTGGTCAAGTATGGTTCGTCGATCTTTGATGGTGTTGATCTCGGTCTTCGATCTTGATCTCGATATCGTATTCTACCGGCAAGAAGCATACATCGGAAATCAAGGGGGAACAACAATCAACAGCATCGGTGCAATTCTCAAGCAAGGATGATGATATGAGTTCAAATGTAACCTTAAAGAATGCTTGGCAATTTAAGCGGTGTCCGAGGGGTGCAAAACCTAATGCAGGAGAGACCTTGGAATCACCTACGGGGGTTGAATTGATTCTTCTAATTAAACTTGTAATTAAAGTTGTTGAAGAATGCATGAGTGTGTGTCTAAAGTGTAGATCTTGTTTTTCTAAACATTTTGATATATTATACACATTTTTCTGACTTATAAATAATTATTTATTGAATTTATAAGATTTAACCCATTTTGTAAAATATTAAAACAAAATAGGATAACCATTGTACACGGGCTACCCTAGCTAGAGAGGCTGGCAGGAGGGCCCTCGGCCACCTCAGCAGGGGAGAGGCCCATGGCCGGACTAACCAGCTGACCCGCGCGCTGACGTCGTTGTGACGTCGCTGTGACGTCATCGCGATGGAGCTCCTCTGAAGTTGAGCTCGGCCTTGGCGGAATAGCGTGCGTGGGGGGACTTGGCTAGGTGATGACCCACAAGTATAGGGGGTGTATCGCAGTATTTTCGAGGGAAGTGAAACCCAGTTTATTGATTCGAGCCAAAGAATATTTATAAGCCTTAACAATTGAGTTGTCAATTCAGCTGCACCTGGAAACAATCTTGCTCACAGAAGTTTATCAGTAGCAACCGTTTTGTAGTAGGAATAGTAAAGTAGCAGCAGTAGTAAAGCAAAGACAACAGTAACAAAAACAGTAAACAGGTGGATTCGAGTGTGGTAGGCATAGGGATGGATGGACGGGCGTTGCATGGACAAGACAATTCACATAACAATCAGAACATAGGGCAATTGCAGATAAATAAGATAAAGCATCCAAGTACTAGACAATCCTAGGCATGTGTTCCATATATAGTCATACGTGCTCGCAATGAGAACTTGCACAACATCTTTTGTCCTGCCAGCCCGTTTGCAGCGGGGCCTCTAGGGAACTACTGGCAATTAAGGTCCTCCTTTTAATAGAGCACCGGAGCAAAGCATTAACACTCCATGAACACATGTGATCCTCACATCAAAGCCTTTCCCTTCCGGTTATCCTGATTTCTGTCACTTCAGGGCCATAGGTTCCAGACAACAACATGTGTATACAACTTGCAGATAAGACCAAGAACAATACTATCATAATGAATCAATAACATGTTCAGATCTGAAATCATGGCACTCGGGCCCTAGTGACAAGAATTAAGCACAACAAGTCGCAACAAAGTCATAAAGCACTAATAAAAGATACTAGGCACCATACCCTAACAATCTGATGCCATTACATGAACGATCTCATCCAATCCCTACCATCCCCATAGCCTACAGCGGGGGATTACTCACTCATAGATGGGGGAAACATGGATGATTGATGGAGATGATGGTGGAGATCGATGGAGATGGTTCCGGGGGCACTTCCCTGTCCCGGCAGGGTGCCGGAACAGAGACTTTTTGTCCCCCGAATCTCCCCTTCGGTGGTGGTGGCGCTGCGGAACTTTTTCTAGAAAAACGTCGAACCCCCCGGAGTTTTTAGGTCAAAAGGCTTCTTATAGGCGAAGAAGGAGACTGAGGGGGTGCCTGGGGCCACCACACCATGTCCTGGCACGGCCAGGCCCAGACCGCACCTTGGGGTGGTGTGGCCAGCCCCTGGCCCTCCTTCGTCTCGTATTCTGGCTCCTGGAGTCTTCTAAAAAAATAGGCACTTTGGCTTTTGTCCCGTCCAATTCCGAGAATATTCATTTTCTGACTTTCCTGGAACCAAAAACAGCAGAAAACTGGCAGCTGGCACTATGGCTCTTGTTAATAGGTTAGTCCAAGAAATCATATGAAAAGTACTCCAAAGTGTGGACAAAACACAAGAAAGGAGATAAAACCAAGCATGGAACATCAAAAATTATAGATACATTTCCAATGTATCACTAGGCGCATTCGATGCGGGGGCACACGCTGAGCAAATTAGGGGCAGCACCGCTTCAATATGGTCATCGGAGGAATACGGCGATAAGCCTGCGCGACGGCGGGCGGTGGAGCACGTCAAGGGAGAGCTAGAGAGCTAGAGGGAGAGGCCATAAGGTACGGCGAGGTTCGCCTGCTCACCAGGACCATGAAGCTGTGGTCGCTGTGTAGAAGGGAGGTCACATGGCGGCGAATCAACGATGATGACCATTGGCCGGCGGTGGAGAAGAACTCGACGAAGCACTCGATTCATAGCAGCCTGGCAAGATTCACCTGGCTTAGAGGGACTAAGGCAAGGAGAGGATTCTGAAGGCACCCTCAGCTAGGTCTAGGACGGCTAGAGTCGGCGGCAACTGGCGGTGCCTCGTGGCTAGGGTTTCGGGCAGAGAGGAACGAGAGGGAGAGAGGGAGCTGGAGCAAGCGGGAAAGGATGAGGGAGAGGGAGACGTGCTCGCTGGGGTCTTATCCTCCTCCGGACGGCGGCGGGGCCTGAATCTTGGCGCAGAACGACGACGGCATCGCCGGCGACACGTAGGTGGTTGTCGCCTGTGGGGAAGACGACACCAAACAAGTAAGGTGGGCTGGGCCGAGGGTGGGCCTCGTGCAAGGTTGCGGGCTATACGGTAGGCGGTAGGTAACACGGGGTTAACTGGGCTTCGGCCTGGTTAGCTGTTAACTCTTTTTTTAACTAAAACCTTTTACCTTTTCTGTTTTGATTTCTCTCTTTGTATTTTCAAATACTAACCTGTTTTGAATCATTTCAGAAATACCAGAAACTTTTGTAAACTATAGAAAATATTGTAGGGCCCTTTAATCAATTTGGGCTCCACTATTTTGGTGGTTTTCAAAATATTCAAACCCATTTTGAATTCATTTTAAAGAGGGGGAAATAGCTAGGGTTTTAGGGTTTTGCATTAATTTTCTTTGCATGCAATTTAAAAGTTGATGCTCATGAATGCACAAACAACCCTAATATAAGATTAACTAAAACTAGGGTGTTATAGGAGGCGATACCATTCCAATTTTATCGTACAACCACAATACCTGAGTTGGGTAGGGCTTGACTGGAAGTTTATATGTCTTAGTATGGGTTACCTTGCGGAAGAGGTTGAGCTGAGGCTACCTCGTGATGAATGTCCACCAATGCAGTACCCAAGATGACAGATGGTCATAGTTGGGAGGCCAAACTCATAGGGGAGGTGCCTATACTAGGGTATGTAATTGAAAGGTTAAGATTGGTTATCCACATACTAAGTATGATGATTCAGGGTTATTCCTGATGGATGTATCGAATTTTGTGGTGAAAGTGTACAATCTCTGCAGAGTGTCAAACTATTCGAATACCTGCGTCCACGGTTATGGACAGTTGGAGTGGCCATACTGTTCCGTTGTCAGATGTTTTCAAAATGATTTGTGACTTGAAAGATGACTTTGACTTGACCACAATAGAGTTGTGGACATAAGATTTAAGTTCCCACTTAAGTAATGTAGAGAACTAAATTAGGTCTTTACCCTTGAATCTTTATGAAATAAATCTGGCTTTTTGCAAAACCAACCTAGATCTTAAGTTTTCTATTAGCTTTAACCTTACTTATACTAGTGTTAGTTTGCGAGTACTTAAAGAGTACTCATGGTTTTGTCCCTGGCTATTCCCATGGCCAGACTATGAGGAGGATTACCCGAAAGATGGACAGTAGGAGGTCTATGACAACTAGGATCATCTCCCATCGTCAGCATGGCGTGTGACCCTGAAGATGAAGCCCCGCTATGTTTACTTTCCGATCCTTTGATTGTATTAAAGACTGGATCATGAGATCCTTTGTTTGTAAGAACCTTATTATTGTTTGTAATGGATGATGTATTGTGGTGCCACTTATGTTATGTCTCGAAAAAATGGTAATCCTGGGATTGCGATGTACGACATAATAGGCATCTGGACTTAAAAATCCGGGTGTTGACAAGTTGGTATCAGAGCCATCTTGACCATAGGAGACCCTAGTTAGAATGGACGCCTGAAAAACCTAGCTTCAAAACAAAGAAAGTAAGTATTTACAAAAACCTATTCTCATTCTTACCCTTGAGATTCTTTCCAAAAGAAATCACTTGCTACTCAAAACACTTACAAGTCTACTTAAAACTTGACACACTTGATCACTCCACTAACTTACTCATCTCAATTTCTTATAGATGGAGGTGAAATACACTAAGTTTTACCAGCTGGGCAATGGAGGCCACCTGATCTTTGAGAGGGATCTAGATGCACTCGCAGAGTATCTTGAGCGCCCGCACCCGGAGTTCTTCGGGGCACAACTCAACGATCACGTTGGAGGAGAGATACAGTGGTTGATCATTGCTGACCTGAGAGACAGAATGGAGCCACCTCTTTCCAACAAGATGCAGTTCAGCGTTTGGGAGAACAACTGGCTAGACGGATTAGCCAGGACGATGCAAGAAGCTCTTGCTCTCTTATGTGCTCAGAACATCAATCAGATCATTGGAACCTATTTTGCACACTATGCAAGACGTGAATCTTCAGGACAGCCTTTATCCATGCCAGCCCATCCAGAGTTGAGGCACTATGTGGATCACATGGACTTCATGCTCCATGAGACACAGAAGGAGTTAGACAATGCCCATGATCACGTCAACCAGAGCAATGCTGAAGCTATTGAGAGGAAGAAAACCATCGCCATGCTTGCCAAGGATCGCAAGTCTCGTCAACAACGTGACAAGAAGGATCGTACAATCGCCCGTCTTTGTCAGAAGATAGCAACCTTGGAGGAGACCGTCCACGACCAGGAGATCCAACTGGAGGAATAGCAGGAGGAGGAAGGTGAAGACATCCATGGGGATATTCACTCTTACCTCAGTGATGACAATGACTACCTGGAGGATGAAGCCATGGAGGACAACACTGATGAGGATGATGCTGCCTTCATTGATGATGATTAGTCGCACCTGAGCACTACAGTAGGAGTGAGATGTACCTGGTCCCATTGTATCATAGTTTCACAGAATGGTTCCTAAAACCATCTGTTTTCTATTTGTGTTGTGGTGTGTGCTTGTATGGTGTGCCATGAATGAATGAAAAGAAGTTGTTAGTTTCCAATCCCGAGTGAAACCCAAAGCTTAAAGTTTCAAAAACTAACCCATGAACCCTAGAAATTTCCCTCTTGTCTCACTATCTATCTCAATCTTTAGATGACTCGCGGAAATCCTGGAGGAAGCAGTTTGTAACACCCCGCCCACTCCTGGGCCCGCGGGGTGTCACTCCTGGTAGCTTAATAGGACATATAGACTGGCCCCACAGACCAACACTAGTCTTTTCTGCGCACTTTGTCCTCACTCGTGCGCACCCGGTTACCCACTTCCCGGTCGGTCACCCATCCTAGAATTGCTCTAGGCCAAGCACGCTTAACCTTAGAGTTCTTTTTGAATGAGCTTCCAGAAAAGAAGTTGCAACTTGTTTATATGGGTATCCTATCAATCCTATTAAGCCATGTGCCTGGATCTCACATACACCCACCCTTTAGAAGATCGATGCCCTCATCGATCAAGCACACCCCAGGAACGTTCCCTCTTGGCACGCGTCTGTGCGTCCACTATCGGGACATGTGCCATGCCATGTCCACTCCGGGCCACACGCGCCATGCTCCACATGTCTCGCCACTGACCCACACAAACCCGTGTAATCGCAAGGGTCGGCTATGATACCACTTGTAACACCCCATCCACTCCTGGGCCTAGGGGGTGTCACTCCTGGTAGCTTAATAGGACATCTAGACTGGCCCAGACCAACACTAGTCTTTTCTGCGCACTTTGTCCTCACTCGTGCACACCCGGTTACCCACTTCCCGGTCGGTCACCCATCCTAGAATTGCTCTAGGCCAAGCACGCTTAACCTTAGAGTTCTTTTCGAATCAGCTTCCGGAAAAGAAGTTGCAACTTGTTTATATGGGTATCCTATCAATCCTATTAAGCCATGTGCCTGGATCTCACACAGTTCATCTCAGGACCCAATGTTGCAAATTCTGCAAATGCTAGTTTCTGATCGTGAAGCTGGTAGAACTGAACGTCAAGCCAACTTAGCCACTCTTCAACACATAGCCTATATGGCTCACAATAATCAAGGCCATGAAAACCAAGATCACCATGGATCCAAACGTAAGAACTTCCAGAATACCAACCCACCCATGTTTAGCAAGTCCGAAGAGCCCTTAGATGTAGATGATTGGCTGTAGACCATGGAGAACAATCTAGAAGTTGCAGGAGTTGATGCAAATGAGAAGGTGCTATTTGCTACCCACTATTTGTCCAGATATGCCAGATCTTGGTGGAATAGTACCCGAACAATGCATGGAGGTCAGATGATGACTTGGGAGGAGTTCAAACTCAAGTTCAGCAGGACCCATGTGCCCCTGGGTCTAATCAAGAGGATGAGAGATGAATTCAGAGACTTGAAGCAAGGAAGGATGACTGTGGTTGAGTACCATGACAAATTCCTGTCACTAGCCAGATATGCCCCGGACGAGATCGACAATGAAGCCAAGAAGAAGGAGAGATTCTTGAATGGTCTGCATGATGAGATGCAGACAGTGCTAGTCAACATTCCATTTGATGACCTTGAAGCCTTAGTGGATTATGCAATTCAGATGGAAGGCAAGATTAACCAGGCCAGTGAGAACCGCAAGCAACGAATGATGCATCAACCAGGACCCCACCATACCCTGAAGTATCGCCCCAACCCGTCTGCAGGATATGCACCCCGAAACAACAACAGACCCCCAATGAACCGCCCTAACCGTCCCAACCGTGGAGGAGGAAACCCAAGTCCCGGAGGAAACCACAACAACAACCCCGGCAACTCCAATAATTTCAACCGTGCAACGCCCAAGTCCAACCACCACAATACTGCCCCAAGGACTGGAAGCAATGTTGTGCCTGTCACAGGGAAAGACAAGTAATGATCACTTGTTTTGAATGCGGAGTCACGCGTCACTACTCCAACGAGTGTCCCAAGAAGCTTGCCGCAGCAACCAATGTGAATGCACCTGCCTAGCAGCAACATCGTGTCCAGCCTGGAAAGAGATTCGCCCCAAGAAACCCGCACAACTGTAATGGCCCTCTGTTCCACATGAATGCTGAGGAAGCCCAGGAAGCACCAGATGTCGTGTTGGGTATGTTTTCTATTAACTCAGTATTAGCAAGAGTGTTGTTTGATTCGGGAGCATCGCACTCTTTTGTTACAGAAGAATTTGCATGCACTAGTAAGATTCAACCCACAAACCTGAAGCATGTTATGATAGTTCAAATCCCTAGTTCAACCACCAAAGCTAGAAAAGTTTGCAAAGAAGTACCTAGCAGAATACATGGGATAGACTTTTATGCCAATCTAATAGTACTTGGAACCAAAGGATTGGAAATAGTGCTAGGAATGGATTGGATGTCGAAACATCAAGGATTAATCGACTATGCTAAGAAAGCCATAACAATGACCAATAGCGCCGGAGTATCAGTAGAAATGTATCTGAGACCTTACCCCGCCAATTCAAGTGCAACAAGAGTCTCGCCAAGACCACCATTTACCAAGTCAGAGTAGTCTGTGAATACCCCGACGTATTCCCGGATGAATTGCCCGGTATGCCCCCAGATCGGGATATCGAGTTTATCATTGAACTAATCCCTGGAACCGGACCCATAGCTAAGAGACATTATAGTATGAACCCATATGAACTAGTGGAACTAAAGAAGCAACTTAATGATATGCTGGGAAAAGGACTAATTCAACCCAGTGCATCGCCATGGAGATCACCTGTTTTGTTCGCTGATAAGAAGGATGGAGCCAACCGTCTTTGTATGGATTATCAGAAGCTAGATGGTGTCACCATCAAGAAAAAATACCCTTTGCCAAAGATAGAAGATTTGTTTGATCAACTGACTGGTGCCAGTGTGTTTTCTAAGATTGATCTTAGAACTAGTTATCATCAATTGAAGATTCGTGCAACAGATATCCCAAAGACTGTCTTCACCACCAGATATGGATTGTATGAGTACAATGTTATGTTTTTTGGAGTAACCAATGGCCCCGCTTATTTCATGAACCTCATGAATAAGATTTTCATGAATTTTCTGGATAAGTTTGTCATTGTTTTTATCGATGACATTTTGATCTATTCTAAGTCAAAAGAAGACCATGAGCAACATCTTAGAACTATCCTTGAAACCCTTAGGGAACATCAGTTATATGCCAAGTTCAGCAAGTGTGAATTTTGGTTAAGAGAAGTAGGATTCCTAGGCCATATCCCGTCAGCAGGAGGAGTCGTTGTTGATCCCGCCAAGATCAAGGATGTTGAAGAAGGAAAGCCCCAACCACCCAAACAGAAGTCCGCGCATTTCTTGGATTAGTAGGATACTACCGCAAGTTCGTTGAAGGATTTTCATGCATCACAAGCCCAATGACCCAGTCGCTAAAGAAAGATAAGAAGTTTGAATGGACTACCAAACGTGAAGCAAGTTTTCAAGACCTCGAGACTAGATTGATTTCAGCCCCAATATTGATCATGCCGGATATCAAGAAGCCTTTTGATGTGTACTGTGACGCATCCAAGATTGGACTAGGATGTGTATTGATGCAAGAAGGCAAAGTTATATCCTATCTGTCTAGACAACTGAAGCAACATGAGAAGAACAACCCCACCCATGACCTAGAACTAGCTATCGTAGTTTGACCTTTGAAGACGTGACGTATTACCTCATGGGTAATCGCTGTGAGATTTATTCGGATCACAAGAGTCTGAAGTATATTTTCACCCAGAAGGATTTGAATATGAGGCAAAGGAGATGGATTGAGTTAATCAAGGATTATGACCTTGACATTCACTATCACCCTGGAAAAGCCAATGTGGTAGCGGATGTTCTTAGCAGATTGCCATGTAGACTAAACACTATGATAAAGGAAGCCCAACCAAGTCTGCATGAGGAGATGGAGAATTTTAGAGTGGAGCTAGTTAGCGAAGGATTCTTAGCTAGCATAGAACTCCAACGCACTTTGATTAGTCAGATAAAAGAAGCCCAAAAAGGAAACATAAGTATCGATGGAATCGAGCGTCATATCAAGACAGGGAAGGTACTTGGATTCACCGAAGATGAAGAAGGAACCTTGTGGTACAAAGGACGTATCTGTGTTCCAGCAGATTCAGAGTTGAAACAAGTCATTATGCAAGAAGCTCATGATACCCTTTATTATATCCACCCGGGAAGAACGAAGATGTATTAGGATTTGAAGGAGAAATTTTGGTGGCACAAAATGAAGAGAGAAGTCGGAAGCTACATAGCCAAGTGTGATATCTGTCAGAGAGTCAAGGCGGAACATCAGAGACCCGCAGGACTTTGGCAACCATTGCAGATTCCGGAATGGAAATGGGATTCTGTCGGAATGGACTTTATCACCGATTTACCTACGTCTAGTAGGGGAAATGACTCTATTTGGGTCATAGTAGACAGACTGTCCAAGGTAGCCCATTTCATACACGTCAAGACAACCTACCAAAGTTCGAAGCTAGCGGAGCTGTACATCGCTAGAATAGTCAGTTTGCATGGAACCCCCAAGACCATAGTATCAGATCGAGGAATCCAGTTTACCTCAAGATTTTGGTAGAAAGTCCAAGAAGGATTAGGAACCAAACTGAATTTCAGCACTTCTTATCGCTCGCAAACCGACAGACAAACTGAAAGAGTCAACCAAATCATATAAGATATGTTTAGAGCTTGTGTGTTAGAATATGGATCTAAGTGGGAAGATTGTCTGCCTTTCACGGAATTCTCTTACAACAATAGTTATCAAGCCAGTTTGCAAATGGCCCCCTTTGAATTTCTGTATAGAAGGAAGTGTCGTACCCCGTTGAATTGGTCGCAAGTAGGAGAGAGTCAGACCTTCGGACCCGACATCCTACGAGAAGCCGAAGAGAAGGTTCACAAATTCCGTGAGCACCTCAAGACAGCTCAATCTAGACATAAGAGTTATACTGACAAGAGACATCGAGACCTGACCTTCAATGTCGGAGATTTTGTGTATCTCAAAGTATCACCCTTGAAGGGAATGCAGCGTTTTCGTCTGAAAGGAAAGTTAGCCCCTAGATATATTGGACCCTTCAAGATTTTGAATCACCGATAAGAAGTATCATATCAATTGGAACTACCTGAAGAGATGTCAGCCGTTCACAATGTGTTCTGTATCTCGTTACTTCGCAAATGCTTAGAAGTTCCGGAGAAGACCGAAGTGTTCAGGAACATCGATCACCAAGCCATAGATATTGACAAGGATCTAACTTATCGTGAAGTGGCCATCTGTATCTTGGAAGAAGCATTTATAACCACTCGGACCAGAAGTATAAAATTTCTCAAGATCTAGTGGAGTAACCATACAGAAGAAGAAGCCACCAGGGAACGAGAAGATTACATTAGGACTGAGTATCCCAATCTCTTTAGTTCCTAGTTTTTCCTGAATCTCGGGACAAGATTCTGTTTAAGGAGGGAAGGTTTGTAACATCCCAAAAAAATCAAGCTTATCAAGCTCTAATCACCCAAGTTTAGGGTTAACAAAAACTTTTATAGTTAAACCTAATAAGAGTGTATGTGTGGTTTGCATTAGTGTATGAATGATTGCAATTTCCATGATTGATGGTTACAAATGTTAAGGTTTGGTTCAAAGCGGAATACTACATCACCTAGATCAAATCCAAGAAGAATCAAATAAAGGAAAATAAAAAATAAGATATATAAGCAAATGGTCATTTTGGCCAAACTTATCCACTAGACCACTTTGAGTGTTCCTAGTAAAGGATTTCTAACAGAAACATTTCCTAATCTTTTCACCCATTGCTAGACCAAGTAAAGGTGAATCCAAGCAAGCCTTACAAAAAGACAGAAACTAAATTCAAATCTATTTAAGAGACAGTGCAAAATTGAATCAAGATCATATGTATAGATCACACTTTCTCAAAAACCACTCAAATCAATGCCACTTGACAAATCCCAGCAACCACAGTCTACCAAGCAAACAATAAGATCACTCACCAAATATCTTTCAAAAATTCGAAATATGAATTCATGCGGCCATTATGTCGAACACTTGGTATGCACAGTACAACCTCACCAACTATTCACTATTTGGAATTGTCATTTGCTCACAAAATGTACTACAATCAACACATTGAATTGTCTAGATCATCCCTGGTACTTTGTCGTGCAGTGGAGAGCCCTTTTCCCACCGTTGTACCAGTGACATTCCCATGTCAAGCTGTCCATGCTGGTTGTGCACGAGCCAGTCGTTGCGCGTTGCGCCGCATTCTACCACGACCCCCACGAGGTAGGCATGACCTCACCGCCACCCCCGGACCAGCCCTTGACCAACGGTGATGCGAGAAGGAGCCAGACCACCCACGCCCATTTAAACCTTGGCCATGCTGAGAACACGACGGAGCGCCGCAACCGCCTCGCTCACACATGTCGCGCCTCACTCTCTCTGCCTGTACCCGCGTTCGCCGTGGCACCAATGAGTTGCTAGACATGATCGTTCGCCGTCTCGTGCCCCGTGACCACCGTACCAAGTGACAAATGCCTGCATACCCGCCTAGAGCACCGATGTATCCCAGCCAATGGAGAGCACCCCTTGCCGTGTCATCACTTCCATGACGACCACCATAGTCCCTTGCTTCGACCCATGCCCTCCACCGTGATGATTGTAACCTGTAGCAGCGTCGCTGGAGTAGCCCTCACCATGTCGCCCAACCGCCACACTGGGTGTATAAATAAAGGCCACCCTAGACCTCTATCTCTACACCATTACACTCCTCACTCACAAAAGAACCTCACCGTCCCTTCCCCAGAGCAAGGTGAGCACCAGTCCGCCAGAATTTAGCCGGAGTTTGTCGCTGCAGAGGAGGAAGGAGCCCGTTGATTGCGACCACCCCAGGAGCCGCCGTGACCGCACCTCGAACCGTCGTCGATGACAACCTCATTCGGCCCCATCGCCAACATTAGATGGAGCCTAGGTGAGCCTCACGCGACCTCCACCGCCGTGTTAGGGTTCAGTTCTCACCGGAGCTGTTTGACGTAGATGACGCACGTCAGCCGTTAGATCGTGTTCTCATCATAGGGATAAGATTGAAACATACCGTTTCAGCATAGTTAAGTCACTGCCGAGTAGGACCTACCTGTCAGTAGCTAGCTGCGCCAGCGCTGTGCAGTTCGGCCGGCCCGTTTAGTTTCCCGCGCAGAGCCCACCCATTCAAATAGGATTTTTCCATTTTAGTTAAAACTAGATTCTGTCAGTAGATTCAAAAATCAATTCAGAGAGTTTCAATAAACCAAAATACATAATGCCAATTTTGTTGGAAAGGTATTGAAATTATCTAATCACTCTCGTTGTATTCAAACCAATTGGAATTATATATCACCTATACCAAAAATAAAAAATAGAGATTTTTGACACTTCAAACATTTTTCCAAAATAAACCATAAATGCTTTTGAGATGATTCCACCTCTCAAAAATCACATTTTCCATGCTCTACTTGAATATGTAAAAACATTTGGTTTTACAGATATTCAACTTGTACTAGTATTAAAAGAAGGCTATATAGGCTTTTCTAGTCATTTAAATCTTATTAAATAGTAATATTAAATCTTGTAATGCATGAACACCCTTTTAAATCACATTCCCAAGCTTAAGAATATATGGTGAGGACATGGTCCATATGAACCTATATTCTAGTTGGAGAATATTAAATCTTAAACAATTTTAATGAGTAGAAATTACTTTTCTCATTAAAGAGAAATAAAAATGTGCCATTATAACATGGAATGATTGAAATGATATTATATCATCCAGTATGAGCCTTGTGTGCTAAATAGGAGTAGTGAAGTGTTGTTTGGTGATTGTGTACATTGGATGTATTTATAGATGCTAGTATCGACCAGGGATTCAACGAAGAGGAGTACTTTGAGGAGGAGGAGGAGGAAAACTTCAACGACTAGAACAACTGGTCTGCTCAAGGCAAGCCATCACTAATTGCAAGCTCGAACTATGCATACTATATATGCAAGCCCCTTATACCAGATGCAATAGGCATACCTAGTTGTGCAACTTTACCAATTCTCAGTTTTACTCCAAGCTTTACTTTCCCCTTTTACTACAGTTATTACGTAGTAATGAATTGTGACTAGTGGAAATTAGAATGGATCCTATCAAGATATTAGGATTAGTCTTGGATACTTGTACCAGATTAGCACCCTCAAATAGTGAATACCCTCAACTTTCGTGGCTAGTGCTAAGCATAAAACTTGATCACTTTAGATGGGAATACTTGGTGAAAATGATCATGAAAACCTTGGAATGATGATTCATTCTATTGAAATGTCTTGACATGTGTTGAGAAACAAAATGGTTGATGATGAAAATGTTGAGGCATGAGCCTTGACCCTTTATAATAACTGATGGTTGGGTTCGGATGTGATACCATTCCAATTTTACCGTACAACCAAAATACCTAAGTTGGGTAGGGCTTGACTGGAAGTTTATATGTCTTAGTATGGGTTCCCTTGCGGAAGAGGTTGATCTGAGGCTACCTCATGATGAATGTCCACCTATGAAGTACCCAAGATGACAGATGGTCATGGTTGGGAGGTCAAACTCATAGGGGAGGTGCCTATACTAGGGTGTGTAATTGAAAGGTTAAGATTGATTATCCGCATACTAAGTATGATGATTCAGGGTTATTCCTGACGGATGTTTCAAATTTTGTGGTGAAAGTGTACAATCTCTGCATAGTGTCAAACTATTCGAATAGCCGCGTCCGCGGTTATGGAAAGTTGGAGTGGCCATATTGTTCCGTTATAAGATGTTTTCAAACTGATTTGTGACTTGAAAGATGACTTTGACTTGACCACAACAGAGTTGTGGACATAAGATCTAAGTTCCCACTTAAGTAATATAGAGAACTAAATTAGGTCTTTACCCTTGAAGCTTTATGAAATAAATATGGCTTTTTGCAAAACCAACCTAGAGCTCAAGTTTACTATTAGCTTTGACCTTACTTATACTAGTGTTAGTTTGCGAGTACTTAAAGAGTACTCATGGCTTTGTCCCTGGCTATTCCCGTGGCTAGTCTATGAGGAGGATTACCCGGAAGATGGATAGCAGGAGGCCTATGACAACTAGGATCATCTCCCACTGTCAGCATTGCCTGTGACCCTGAAGATGAAGCCCCGCTATGTTTACTTTCTACTACATTGATTGTATTAAAGATTGGATCATGACATCCTTTGTTTGTAAGAACCTTTTTATGGTTTGTAATGGATGATGTACTATGGTTTGTAAGAACCACTTCTGTTATGTCTCGCAAAAATGGTAATCCCGGGATTGCGATGTACAGCATAACAGGCATCTAGACTTAAATATCCGGGTGTTGATAGTATACATATACATGCAACAACCTGCATTTATTTCCCCTCATGTTCCTACTTGATATGCAAAACATTTCTTCCATGATGCAGGAGGCAAAGCTAGGGAGGCCTATTTCCGACTATGAAGTCTGGTAAAGGATGAAGATGAAGAGGCCCGATCTGTCCGAGCCTCAGCCCTCGCTTCCTGTCTTCTACGGCACTGCCGAGGTGGATGGTGCTAACTACCTCGAGGCATTCAGTGGTTTTCACCTAGAGGTGGAAGACCCTAGGTATGAGGAGACCGATGTGAGAGCGTTGGTTGTGGCGGGGCCCGGCCGGGAGCATGGCCGTTTGAAGCTTCTCGATAGGGTGACCCCGCGAACTCCTGCTTTGAGCCTCACGTGTGTCAAGGCTACCCTCACCGCCGATGACCACGCTATTCCGCCTTGTCGATGGCCTTCCCAAGCGAACGCCAATGTAAGTTTTTCTTATTTCCATCCTCTTTCTGACATTTATTCCCGAGTGGCTAAGTTGACGACACTACCAAGAAAATGGCTATAGGTAATCCGCACATCCGTGGAGCACGTGCTAGTGGTGCCCCACGGCTAAAATAGGCGTGGCGCACTGGCCACAGGTGCCCTACGGCTAACTACCGTAAGCGTGGCGCACATGCGGGTGGTGCGCCACGGCTGTGTGTGGGCCAGGGCACTATCGGCCGTAGACCACATAGCCGTAGCGCACCTGTGTGAAGTCCCTACGGGTGTGGCCGGTAGTCGTGGCGCACATGGCCACCATGTGCTACAGGCAAGATCGGGCCACCCTGCTGCGTAACTGGGAAAACACGTCTGTGGCACACGGCTGGTATGTGCGCCACGGATGTTCTTTATTCCTGTGGCAAACCGCTCCATGTGCGCCACAGATGTGCGTTCTGCTACTACTTTTTGCAGATACCTTTGCACATTTGACTAGATCTCACCATCTCCCACTTCACTTTCCCCTTCTTATTCCTCCTTGGATCTCGCACCCCTCCTCCTTCCACCTCAATTTCTCCACTCTTTCACCATTTGTAGCATGTAAAACTTACCTTGGATGCTACATACATAATAGAGGAAAGCTCTCCTTCTGGCCACCATCCTCTCGATCTCTTACCTCTCCTTCGAGATCTTCTCGGTCTCTCATCTCGGTAAGTTGTCTATGTAAGAGGATGTGTTTGATGGGTTCGTAGCATGGAAAACAAAAAAATTCTATCGCAAGAACGAACAAAACCCAGATCTAATCTAGATAAAAGCCAAGATCTAATCTATTAGACATGTGCAACGAGATAGATCTGTACTAACCCTTGTAGATTCGAAAGCCTTGTGCGAGATCGGATCTCGTGTTTGATGTAGACGATCACTTGCCGATCTCAAGATCGAGTAGACGATCCTTCCGGCGCCACGTTCCGGCAGCGCTTCTATAGTCGGTCACACGTGCGGAGTCGATGCAGACCTTCCTCTCCCTATTCCAGCGAGCAGCGGAGGTAGTAGATCTCTCCACGGAATCCCAGCAGCACGATGGCGTGGTGGTGGTGGTGGAGTAGAGAATTCTGCAGGGCTTCGCCTAAGCCTAAGCAGAGCGAAGGAGGAGGAGAGAGGCGGCTAGGGCAAGAGTGGAGGGGCAAGGGGGGTGGCGCCTCCACCCCTCTATATATAGAGGGAGGGGTGTGGCCTAGGGACCCCACCCCTAGGCCCACCTCCTAGGGCCGGCGCAAAAGGGAGAGGGGGGAGGGAGTTTCCTTCCCCCCAAGTCTTCCCCTTTCCTTTCCTGGTTTTCAAGTAAAGTCCACGGAACCTTCTGGAACTTTCCGGAACATTCCGAAACCTTCTAGAATCCCCATAAAAACACTCCGGAACAATTCCGAACCTAGAAAATGATCTCCATTATATGAATCTTATTCTCCAGACAATTCCGGATCTCCTCGTGATGTCCCAGATCCAATCCGAGACTCCGAACTACATTCGGTCTCCAACGCATATTCCATATCTACCTAAACAGCATCGAACCTTAAGTGTGTCACCCTATGGTTCGTGAATATGCAGACATGATGGAGACACCTCTCCGATCAATAACCATCAGCGGGATCTGGAGATCCATAACGGCTCCCACATACTCAATGATGACTTCGTGATCGATAGAACCATTAACATATGAAACCAATTCCCTTTGTCACGTGATACTCTACTTATCCGAGGTTTGATCGTTGGTATCTCCATACCTAGTTCTACCTCGTTACTGATAAGTACTCTTTACTCGTTCCATGATATGTCATCCCTTGTGACCTAGTCACACGCTTGCAAGCTAACTAGATGACATTCCACCGAGAGGGCCCAGAGCATATCTATCCGTCATATGGATGGACAAATCCCAATCTTGGTCCATGCGCTTCAACACATACTTTCAAATTCCACCAATGACACCTTTATAACCACCCAATGACACCCTTATAAATCCCAATCCGGTGATGGTGATTAACATAACCTCATGGTCGAAGGATTAGGTTACTATGCATTTGAAAGCTTGTAGCAATACAAACTAAATGATTTGATCTTATGCTACACTTACTATGGGTGTGTGTCCATCACATCATTCTCCTAATGATATGACCTTGTTATTAATGACATCCAATGTCCATGATCAGGAAATCATGATCATCTATTAATCAACAAGCTAGTTCAACAAGAGGCTTACTAGGGACTCTTTTATGTTTACAAAACACACAAGTATTAGTGTTTCCTAATAATACAATTATAGCATGGGATGTAAACATTCATCATAAACACAAAGATATAATAATAACCACTTTTACTATTGCCTCTTGGGCTTATCTCCAACAGTCTCCCACTTGCACTAGAGTCAATAATCTAGATTACATGGTAATATACCTAACACCCATGGCGTTCTGGTGTCGGTCATGCTTTGCTCTAGGGAGAGGTTTAGTCAACGGATCTGCCACATTCAGATCAGTGTGTACTTTGCAAATCTTTATGTCACCATCTTGGACATACTCGTGAATAGCATGGAAACGTAGCTTTACGTGCTTCAACTTGCTATGTGACCTTGGCTCCTGTGCATTAGCTATGGCACCTATGTTGTCACAGTAGATGGCCATCGGGTCCAACGCACTAGGAACCACGCCAAGTTCAGTAATGAACTCCTTCATCCATATGGCTTCTTGTGCAGCCTCCGAAGCAGCTATGTGTTCCGATTCAGTTGAAGATTTCGCCACAATGCTTTGCTTGGCACTCCTCTAGCTCACTGCAACACCATTCAAAATAAATATGTATCCAGACTGTGACTTCGAGTCATCTGGATCGGTGTTCCAACTAGCATCAGTGTAACTGTTTACAACAAGTTGTTCATCACCTCCATAAGAAAGAACCATATCCTTAGTCCTATTTAGGTACTTTAGGATATTATTGACCTTTGTCTAGTGCTCCATTCCAGGATCACTTTGATATCTGCTAGTCAAACTAACAGCATGTGCTATATCCGGTCTTGTACACAGCATGGCATACATGATAGAACCTATGGCCGAGGCATAGGGAATATTATTCATTTTCTCTCTATCTTCTGTCGTAGCTGGACTTTGAGTCTTACTCAAGGTCTTACCTGACAACATGGGCACAAACCCTTTCTTGCTCTCTTCCATTCTAAACTTCTTTAGAACTTTGTCCAAGTATGTACTTTGTGAAAGCGCTATTAGGCGTCTTGATCTATCTCTATAAATCTTGATGCCTAGAATATATGCCGCTTCGCCAAGATACTTCATTGAAAAACTATTATTCAAATAGGCTTTGATACTATTAAGAAGTTCTATATCATTCCCAATCAATAATATGTCATCTACATATAGTACTAGGAATGCTATAGAGCTCCCACTCACTTTCTTGTAAATACAAGCTTCTCCATAAGTTTGTAAATCCAAAGTTTTTGATTAGTTTATCAAAACGTTGATTCCAACTCCGGGATGCTTGCTTCAGTCCATAAATGGAGCGCTGAAGTTTGCATACCTTGTCAGCATCTTTAGGATCGACAAAACCCTTAGGTTGTACCATATATAACTCTTCCTCAATGTCTCCATTAAGGAATGCCGTTTTGACATCCATCTGCCAAATCTCATAATCGAAATATGCAGCAATTGCTATCAAAATCCTCACAGACTTTAGTTTTGCTACTGGTGAGAATGTCTCATCGTAGTCAACTCCTTGAATTTGTCGGAACCCTTTCGTGACAAGTCGAGCATTATAGACGGTAACATTACCATCGGCATCTATTTTTCCCTTGAAAATCCATTTGTTCTCGACAGCCTTACGGCCATCCGGTAAGTCCACCAAAGTCCACACTTGGTTTTCGTACATGGATCCCATTTCGGATTTCATGGCTTCTAGCCATTTGTCGGAATCTGGGCTCACCATAGCTTCTTCATACATCGCAGGGTCATCAGTGTTGTCCACCAACATGACGTTCAAGGCAGGGTCATACCAATCAGGAGTGGTACGAACCCTCGTTGACCTGCGAGGTTCAGCAGCAACTTCGTTCGAAGTTTCATGATCACCATCATTAGCTTCCTCTCCAATTGGTGCAGGCGGCACAAAAACATCTTCCGGTGCTGCGCTACTCTCAACTCTGAGAGAAGGTTCAATAACCTCGTCGAGTTCTACTTTCCTTCCAGTCACTTCCTTCGAGAGAAACTCCTTCTCAAGAAAGGATCCATTCTTGGCAACAAAAACTTTGCCTTCGGATCTATGATAGAAGGTATACCCAATTGTTTCTTTAGGGTATCCTATGAAGACGCATTTCTCTGCTTTGGGTTCAAGCTTATCAGGTTGTAACTTCTTTACATATGCTTCGCAACCCCAAACTTTAAGGAACGACAAGTTAGGTTTCTTTCCAAACCACAATTCATATGGTTTTATTTCAATGGATTTAGATGGTTCCCTATTTAAAGTGAATGCGGTCGTCTCTAATGCATAGCCCCAAAACGATAGCGGTAAATCTGTAAGAGACATCATAGACCGAACCATATCTAAGAGAGTTCGATTACGACGTTCGGACACACCATTACGCTGTGGTGTTCCCAGCGGTATCAATTGCGAAAGTATTCCACATTTCTTTAAATGCATGCCAAACTCATAACTTAGATATTCACCTCCGCGGTCAGAACGCGGAAACTTAATCTTCTTGTTACGATGATTTTCCACTTCACTTTGAAATTCCTTAAACTTCTCGAAAGTTTCAGACTTATGTTTCATAAAGTAGACATATCCATATCTACTTAAGTCATCCGTGAAAGTGAGAACATAACGATCCATGCGATGTTACACTCATTGGACCGCATACATCGGTATGTATTATTTCCAATAAGTCTGTAGCTCGCTCCATTATTCCAGAGAATGGAGTCTTAGTCATTTTTCCCATTAGACATGCTTCGCATCTTTCAAGTGATTCAAAATCAAGTGATTCAAGAAGTCCATCAGAATGGAGTTTCATCATACGCTTCACTCCAATGTGACCAAGACGACAGTGCCACATGTATGTAGAATTATCATTCAATTTTGTTCGTTTAGCATGGATGTTGTGAACATGTGTAACACTACTATCAAGATTCAGTAAGAATAAACCATTCATCTCAGGTGCATTACCATAAAAGATATTACTCATATAAATCGAACAACCTTTATTCTCAGACTTAAAAGAGTAACCATGTCGCAATAAACAAGATCCAGATATAATGTTTATGCTTAACGCAGGCACCAAATAACAATTAGTCAAATTTAAAACTAATCCTGAAGGTAGAAGTAGAGGGAGCGTGCCGACGGCGATCACATCAACCTTGGAGCCATTTCCAACGCGCATCGTCACCTCGTCTCTCGCCAGTCTTCGCTTATTCCGAAGCTCCTGTTTCGAGTTACAAATATGAGCAACCGAACTAGTATCAAATACCTAGGCACTACTACGATTAATAGTAAGATACACATCAATAACATGTATATCGAATATACCTTTCTTCTTGATGTTGTCGTTCTTCAGATCCGCCGGGTACTTGGGGCAGTTACGCTTCTAGTGACCAGCACCCTTGCAGTAGAAGCATTCAGTTTCAGGCTTAGGACCAGCCTTGGGCTTCTTAGCAGGTGCGACAGCTTTCTTGCCGTCCTTCTTGAAGTTGCCCTTGTTCCTAGGCTTGCCCTGTTTCTTGAAATTGGTGGTCTTATTGACCATCAACACTTGGTGCTCCTTCTTGATCTCCACTTCAGCAGTTTTCAGCATGGCCGATAGTTCAGGCAACGTCTTGTTCATGCAGTGCATATTGTAGTTCATCACAAAGTTCTTATAACTCGGTGGCAGTGATTGGAGGACACAGTGAATCCCTAACTCATTAGGAATCGTTATCCCCAACTCTTGGAGCTTGTTTGCTGCCCAGACATGGTGAGCACGTGCTCGCTAACAGAGCTTCCCTCTTCCATCTTATAGTTAAAGAACTTTTCAGAGGCCTCATAGCTCTCCACGGCCGCGTGAGTCTCAAAAATCAACCTGAGCTCCTTAATGATCTCAAATGGTTCGTGGTGCTCAAAGCGCTTCTGAAGCTCCGTTTCTAAACCGTACAGGATGGCACACTAAACTGTGGAGTAGTGATTTTTCCAAGTGGCGTAAACATTCTTTACGTCATCGGTGGCATCTTCTGCGGGTGGGTCACCTAGCGGTGCTTCGAGCACATAGGTCAACTGACCAGCCCTGAGGACAATCTTCAGTCGACGGAACCAGTCCGTAAAGTTGCTTCCATTGTTTTTAAGCTTTTCTTTCTCTAGGAACACATTGAAATTGATGGAGAGGTTCGCCATAATCTACAACAAATTTGCAAGTAGTTTAGACTAAGTTTATGATAAATTTAGTTCAATCTTAATTCTTAAATTAACTAGGTGAACTCCCACTCAAAACAACATCCCTCACATTGTCTTAGTGATTACACGAACCAAGTCCACTACACCAAGTCCGATCTTCACGAGAGAAGATGTAGTTTCATCGGCGAACAATCTTCATGTTCATCATATCATTTATATGACTCATGCTCTACCTTTCGGTATTCTGTGTTCCGAGACGATGTCTGTACATGCTAGGCTCGTCAAGATTAACCTTAGTTTCCGCATGTGCAAATCTGGCTTGCACCCGTTGTATGCACACGTAGAATCTATCACATCCAATCATCACGAGATGCTTCGAAACGACGAGTCTTAGCAACGGTGCCAACTAAGGATGGACACTTTATTACTTGATATTTAGTGAGAGGGATCATCTTATAATGCAACCGCTGCGATCTAAGCAATACAAGATGCATAAAGGATTAACACCACAGGCAATTCATAATTAGTGTGATATGATATGGCCCTTTCTTCTTATGCATTTGATCTCCATCTCCAAAGCACGGACATGATCTCCATCATCACTAGCATTGCGTCAAGGTCATGTGGCGCCGCTTCATGGTTGTCCATCATCACTAGCAACTATTACAACTACATGGAATAAAGCTATTACAAGATGAATAGACACGCAGGTCTTAACAGAATCAAAGGCAACCATTAGGCTCCTGCCGGTTGCCATATTACAACAAGGATCATTGCATACATCAGATATAATCATAATCACATGATGGCCATATCACATCACAAAACCCCTGCAAAAACAAGTTAGACGCCTCTATTTTTTTGCATGTTTTACGTGGTTTGGGGATTTCGAATAAGAATGGATCTTACCGACGAAATTGAAACCACAACGTTGATACAAGTGCTATCAAGTGCAAAGTGTAAATTGGATCTATACTATGGTGGGAGAGACAGACACCCGCAAAGCCACTTGTGCAAAGCAAGTTACATGTCAAGCGTGGAGCAAGTCTCATGTGCGATGACATGAAAGGTTAGCCCGAGCCGCTTCATCCCACCATACCGCAAGATGCAAAGTACACAAAGCAAAAGACGGCACGAGCACCAACACCCACAAAACCATTGTGTTCTACTCATGCAACAGATCTACGCATGGACCTGGCTCTGATACCACTGATGGGTTCGTAGCATGGAAAATAAAAAAATTCTATCGCAAGAACGAACAAAACCCAGATCTAATCTAGATAAAAGCCAAGATCTAATCTATTAGACATGTGCAACGAGATAGATCTGTATTAACCCTTGTAGATCCAAAAGCCTTGTGCGAGATCGGATCTCGTGGTTGATGTAGACGATCACTTGCCGATCTTAAGATCGAGTAGACGATCCTTCGGGCGCCGCGTTCCGGCAGCGCTTCCGTAGTCGGTCACACGTGCGGATTCGATGCAGACCTTCCTCTCCCCATTCCAGCGAGCAGCGGAGGTAGTAGATCTCTCCACGGAATCCCAGCAACACGATGGCATGGTGGTGGTGGTGGAGTAGAGAATTCTGCAGGGCTTCGCCTAAGCCTGAGCAGAGCGAAGGAGGAGGAGAGAGGCGGCTAGGGCAAGAGTGGAGGGGCAAGGGGGGTGGCGCCTCCACCCCTCTATATATAGAGGGAGGGGTGCGGCCTAGGGTTCCCACCCCTAGGCCCACCTCCTAGGGCCGGCGCACAAGGGAGAGAGGGGAGGGAGTTTCCTTCCCCCCAAGTCTTCCCCTTTCCTTTCTTGGTTTTCAAGTAAAGTCCACGGAACCTTCTAGAACTTTCTGGAACATTCCGAATCCTTCTAGAATCCCCATAAAAACACTCCGGAACATTTCCGAACCTAGAAAATGATCTCAGTTATATGAATCTTATTCTCCGGACAATTCTGGATCTCCTCGTGATGTCCCAGATCCAATCCGAGACTCCGAACTACATTCGGTCTCCAACGCATATTCCATATCTTCCTAAACAGCATCGAACCTTAAGTGTGTCACCCTACGGTTCGTGAATATGCAGAAATGATGGAGACACCTCTCCGATCAATAACCATCAGCAGGATCTGGAGATCCATAACGGCTCCCACATACTCAACGATGACTTTGTGATCGATAGAACCATTAACATACAAAACCAATTCCCTTTGTCACGCGATACTCTACTTATCCGAGGTTTGATCGTTGGTATCTCCATACCTAGTTCTACCTCGTTACTGATAAGTACTCTTTACTCATTCCATGATATGTCATCCCTTGTGACCTAGTCACACGCTTGCAAGCTAACTAGATGACATTCCACCGAGAGGGCCCAGAGCATATATATCAGTCATATGGATGGACAAATCCCAATCTTGTTCCATGCGCTTCAACACATACTTTCAGAATACCCAATGACACCTTTATAACCACCCAGTTATGAAGCGGTGTTTGATGTCATCAAAGCACCCATCCAGTGATGGTGATTAACATAACCTCATGGTCGAAGGATTAGGTTACTATGCATTTGAAAGCTTGTAGCAGTACGAACTAAATGACTTGATCTTATGCTACACTTACTATGGGTGTGTGTCCATCACATCATTCTCCTAATGATATGACCTTGTTATTAATGACATCCAATGTCCATGATCAGGAAACCATGATCATCTATTAATCAACAAGCTAGTTCAACAAGAGGCTTACTAGGGACTCTTTTATGTTTACAAAACACACAAGTATTAGTGTTTCCTAATAATACAATTATAGCATGGGATGTAAATATTCATCATAAACACAAACATATAATAATAACCACTTCTATTATTGCCTCTTGGGCATATCTCCAACAGTGTTTATGTGTATGGATGATATGGTCACATATATATGGAGAGGATCGATGATCTCATGTGTTTAGAGAGCATGCATTGCATGCTCTCTCATATAATGGCATTGTTTTGCCAAAATGGTTATTCATTTCCATTTTGGCAAGACTTTGGCATTTCGCAAAGGTCCTAATCTTAGGATAGGTCATGCCGAAATTTTCCATCGACCATTGCATGCATGCATTGGTTTTGTGGTTGTAATAAACTTCTAATTCTACCTTGTACACCGCGCAGGCAACCATGGTCCGCATAATGAGCGAAGGCATTGTGGCTAGATTTTTGAAATGCGCGACGGCCGACATGATACGAAATAACATGACGGAGATAAGATGTCCGTGTAGAAGATGCAAACTCAATTGATTGATCGACCCAGATTCCGGAAATCTAAAGGCGCACCTGCTCTGCCATGGTTTCATGGATGGCTACACTCGGTGGATAAGTGATGACGAAGACGATGATGCCGTAAATGGGGCGGCGGAAAATGAGGAAGGCGGGCAACATGATCATGATCACGGCGAGGACGGGCGAGATGAAGAAGAGTCTCCTGGAGATGGTGAAGGTGCAGAAGTAGACCAGGATGATGATGATCTAGATGCCGGAGTAGACGATGGAACAACGTTAGGCTGGGTGCAGGACCCTTATGTTCAAGAACTGCTTCTCAAGCAGACGAGTAACGCCAGGGCTGCCGCTAGAGAGAAAGCCAAGCTTGCGCAACTTGAGAAAGACGCGGTTACTCCATTGTATGAAGGATGCAAGCCCGATGATACCTGGTTGAATGTAACGCTCAAGGATATGGAGATGAAGGAAAAACACAAATGGACCGACACGAGCTTCGACGATATGATGGCATTCTGGCACGATCGTCTCCCGGAGGGGAACATGTGTCCAACTAGTATCGAGGACGCCAAGAAAATCGTGTGTCCTCTTGATATACTGCACATTAGATACCACGTCTGCATCAACGATTGCATCATTTATCGGGGCAAGGACGCGGAGAAAACCACATGCCCGGTGTGCGGCGTTAGTCGATACAAGAAAGGGAAGAAAGCTCCTCGAAAAGTGGTATGGTACTTTCCTATCACTCCTCGTCTGTAGCGCTATTTCGCAGACCCTAAGGAAGAAAATCTCATGCACTGGCATGCGGAAAGAAAGAAGCCAGGAGATGACGATGACCCTGAAAAGGACGAGCCGCTGACGCATCCTTCAGAAGCTAGCCAGTGGAAAGCATTAGACCTCGAATTCCCAGAATTCGGTGGAGATTCGAGGAACATCTGGCTAGGTGCGAGCACCAATGGACTCAATCCGTTCGGTAGCCAAAGCAGCAAGCACATCACTTGGCCCATGTTTGTATGGATGTACAACCTCCCTCCCTGGTTGTGCATGAAAAAGAAGTACATACAAATGAGTATGCTAATTCAAGGGCCAAAATAACCTGGTACCGACATCAATCTATATCTCGGGCTGTTGAAAGAGGAGCTAGCCATGCTATGGGAATCCAGAGCCAATATGTATGACGCTGTCGCACAAGATTATTTCACTATGAGAGCCATGTTGGTCACTACGGTGCAAGAGTATCCAGGTTGCGGATATTTCTCGGGGCAGGTTATCCAAGGATTCTACGCATGCGTTAGGTGCATGGATAACACGACCTATCTCCAACTCGAGAAAGATCCAGGGTCTTCGAAAAGCGTGTTCATGGGGCACGGGAGGTGGCTTGGAAAGAATGATGCATGGAGAAAACGTGGAGGTCTGTTTGATGGGAAATCCGATACCCGAGGAATCCCAGAGTGGAGGCGAAGTGAAGAAGTGGATGAATTGCTGAAAAATTGGAAAGAGTGTCCTAAACCAGGAAAGAAGCGAAAGAGGCAGCAAGACAAGCCGTTGATGAAGGTATGGAAAACAAGGTCAATTTTCTAGGAGTTGCCATACTGGAAGTTTCTCCGCACGCCTCATAGCCTTGACATCATGCATATCACGAAGAACGTGTGCGAGAGTCTGGTCGCCACCCTAATCAACATGCCAGATAGGACGAAAGATGGTCCTAAAGCAAGGAACGACTTGATATTCATGGGCATCCGGAAGGATCTTCACGGAGGACGCCCTACTCCTGATGATCAGGAAGATGACGATGATCATCAGTCGGAGGCGACACAAGGTCGTCGAAAGGGTAAAAAGGTCAAGAAGAACGAATATTACTGCCCCCCCCTTCGTGCTTCACACTAAGCCAGGATGAGATTAAATAGTTTTTCAAGTGCCTTCTAGGAGTCAAATTTCCTTACGGCTATGCGGGCAAGATAATAAGGTACCTAGACGAGGCTAAGCAGAGGTTTAGTGGGATGAAGTCTCACGACTGTGCCGTGCTAATGACGCAGATACCTCGAGTTGCACTACGAGGTATAATGGACGAGCATGTCCGAGAAACATTGTTTGGGCTCTGCAAGTTTTTCGACATCATCTCTCGAAAGTCAATTGGCATGAAACAGCTCGGGAGGCTACAAGAGGAGATCGTGGTGATACTATGCAAGCTTGAGATCTACTTCCCGCCTGCATTCTTAGACATTATGGTGCATCTACTGGACCATATCGTGGAGGATATCATCCAACTCGGGCTTATGTTCCTCCGCAGCATGATGCCGTTCGAAAGGATGAACGGACACATCAAAGGATACGTTCGCAACAGGTCCCGTCCAGATGGAAGCATAGCCAAGGGCTTTCTGGCCGAAGAGTGCATCTCTTTCTGCATGAATTATCTAGGCATCGAGAACCCTGTCGGTCTTCCCATCAATAGGCACCTTGGCAAGCTTGACGGATCGGGTCACCGAGAGGGTCGTCGCGTACTGCATGCAGACTATGATTGTCGATGCGCAGACTTTGATAGAGCAAACCTGGTCGCGCTACAACATTTAGAACTAGTCGATCCTTGGGTACAAAAGCACAAAAGGTCAATCGAGAAGAAGTACAGTGACTGGGGCATACAGAGGACGCAGGGAGAAATAATCAAAGAGCACAACTCAGATTTCACGCGTTGGTCTAAGCAGACGCTCCTAGATAATCCCCCGCAATCGCACTCTGCGGAGGAAAACATCATATTCACCTTGTCTCGGGGACCTATGCACAACCTGGTGACCTATCAGGAGTATGATATCAACGGCTACATATTCTATACGGAGGAAAAGGACAACAAGTGTGACTATCAGAACTCAGGCGTAACATCGGAATTCTACACCGATGACAACCTGAAGGAAAGATTTTACGGAAGGATCGAGGAGATCTGGGAGCTCGACTACTGTAGAGAAAAGGTGCCGATGTTCCGTGTCAAATGGGCCAAGAGCGTCGAAAGAGAAGACCGGTATTTCAGAACCATGTTAATACCCCAAGTAGCCAAATCCAAGGCCGCCGATGTGCACGTCGCCGCGAAAAATGAATCGTGGGTACTGGCTAGCAAAGTGGACCAATGTTTTTTATTACCAACCCGACAAAGCCTAGTCATGTTGTTGTGAGGAGAGGAAACATCATCAGAATGGATGGAGTCGCCAACGAGCAAGACTTCAACCAGTACGGCGATCCAAAGATTGAAGATGACGACGACTACGATGAAGAAACATACATCACAAGAAGAAAAAGGACAACCTTACCCAAAAAAGGTAGCCCGTTCGAGCGAAAAAACATAAAAGTGCCGGGGCTAAATTATTCAACCGCGACAAAGAAGGGAAAAAAGTTTGTAAAACGCTAGCTCAAAAAAGATTGTAAAACGCATGCTCAAAAAAGATAGTATTGATGCATATGGATGGCATATTATTAATGGACACATTATTATTTAATTTCTTTCTACTTTGAATCACTTTTATACCACTTTTGTACCACTTTTATGATATATATGTACCACTTTTGTCATATAAAACATATAACAGATATTTTATATAGTTTACATAGTTTTTGGGATATTTTTTAACATTTTAAAGTAGTTTTAAAATAAAAACAAAAAAAGGAGGCACCAGGGTTCGAACCTAGGTGCTCACACAAGTTTAGATTCGAGCATAGGGCGGAACCAGTGGGATACTGCAGTGCTAGTGTCAATAACAGGGGTTGTCGCCCTCTTATTTGACCTGACACGGCACTTATTCATAGCGCACCCTTACCTAGTGCGCTACGGTTAATGGCTAAGTGCCGTGACAGGTCAACTGTCGAGCACGAACCCGTCCCTCTCCCCATCCTCAAACACAGATCGAGCCGAGAGACGCGCCGCCGCTGCCGCCGCTCGATCTGCCTGTCGCCGCACTCGCCGCTACTAAGGAGGAGGTTGTGGAAGAGGAGAGGAGGCTGCTGCGTCCGAGGAGAAGGAGAGGAGGCCGCCGCGCGTCCAAGGAGGAGGAGGCCGTGGAGGAGCTTCGTCCGCGTTGTTCGTCCGCGCTGTTCAAGAAGGCCTTCGATCTCTCTGTGTTGTTCAATGGCCGCGCTGACGCCTGTGAGTTCCGCCATGCCACCCCCTAAGGCATTCTTCCTCCCCCTTGTTTCCCCACGTCCAGCGCCCGTACCCCTTCCCCCTCCCATGGTAGATGGCACCTCTAACCCCCAATCCCTTTCCTGGTTGCATGTTCTGTCATAAAACCATGAGAAATCAAGCCACCACTGACCCCCAATCCCCTTACTGGTTGCACAAATCTGATCGTATCTTGCCTCTTTCAGGTCAGTTTGGTGTTGTAGACAAAGTTCAGGGTACCCAACTAGATCAAGACCGAGGTAATGTGCATGAAGAGGTCGATGTTTTAGTCATGGTTTTCTTTATTTTGCCATTTTCTGTTGCATCTACTTTGTTAGTACAACCTCCAGTATTTGTCATCTAGTCAGCCTTGTATCTAGTACTACTCTGAAAATTACCCAAATTATTGTTATCTAGGCATACGCATTTGATGCTACTATGAGTTGACACGAAACACCCAGATTTTTGTTAACAAGCATTTTTTTCAACTGAACTTGTACCGGCATCAGCAGTAGGAAAGTCTGCGTCTCTTCTGAAAAAAATATTACATGAGTAGTAATCTGAGTATGGGGTGATGTGTGCAGCTAGTTTAATGTGTAAATATGTTTCCCATATTAATTTCCTTAATATGTTGTGTTGCTTGTATTTTAGGCTTTATTTGAAATATGTGTATTTGCACCATGCCGAAACGATCTTTAGTTTTGCTCTCTTGCATAGTTGAGGAAAACAAAAAGAATATGAGAAGGACTATGTTGCATTATCATTTTTTGGATTTTTTAATTAACAATAAAGCTCCCTAGCATAGTCAACAAAGAAGAATTAATGACCGAGGCCTAACGAAGTTACAGACATACTAAAGTGCCAAAAGAAGAATCATCTCATATCCTGGAAATCTTAACGATTTATGGATAAAGTACTACTCCTTGGATTCCTACATGTAAGTCACCATGATATTACTTGGGTGAGTAATAAACCTTCAATTGTCACAGTAATGTGATCTGAATATATCACTGAATAATTAAGACTATCCAGGCATTATCATTTTCTAGAATTTTAATGAAAATGAAGCTGCCTAGGAATCTTGCTCAACATGGAAGAATATATTGAAGGGTTCGTAGCATGGAAAACAAAAAATTTCTACCGCAAGAACGAACAAAACCCAGATCTAATCTAGATAAAAGCCAAGATCTAATCTACTAGACATGAGCAATGAGATAGATCGGTACTAACCCTCATAGAACCGAAAGCGTTAACGAGATTAGATCTCGTGGATGATGTAGTTGATCACTTGCCGATCTCAAGATCGTGTGGACGATCCTTCCGGCGCCGCGTTCCGGCAGCGCTCCCGCAGACGGTCACACGTGCGGAGTCGAAGCAGACCTTCCTCTCCCCGTTCCAGCGAGCAGCGGAGGTAGTAGATCTTCTCCACGGAATCCCAGCAGTACGACGGCGTGGTGGTGGTGGTGGAGATGAGAAATCTGCAGGGCTTCTCCTATGTCTGTGCAGAAGAATCGTGGAGGAGAGAGGCGGCTGAGATTGGGAGTTATGGGACAAGGTGCAAGAGGGGGCGCCCCTCCCTTCTATTTAAGGGAGGAAGGCGCGCCTGGGGAGGGGGACTCCTGGTAGGACTCCCTCCCCCTTGGGCCGGCGGGTTGGGGGGAGGAGTCCTCCTCCCCCATGAATCCGTGTAGTACCCCACTTGGTTTCTTTGATCCCTTTATTGGTTTTCAAGCAAACTCCAAGAAATCCTCTAGAACCTTCCAGAACATTCCGAAACCTTCTAGAATATCCATACAAACACTCCGGAACATTTCCTAACTTAGAAAATGATTCCCAATATATGAATCTCATTCTGCGGACCATTCCGGATCTCCTCATGATGTCCCGGATCCATTCCGAGACTCCGAACAACATTCGGTCTCCAACGCAAATTCCATATCTACTTCAAACAACTTCGAACCTTAAGTGTGTCACCCTACGGTTCGTGAATATGCAGACATGATGAAGACACCTCTCCCATCAATAACCATCAGCGGGATCTGGAGATCCATAACGGCTCCCACATACTCAACGATTACTTCATGATCGATTGAACCAATTAACATACGAAACCAATTCCCTTTGTCTCGCGATATTCTACTTATCCGAGGTTTGATCGTCGGTATCTTCATACCTAGTTCTTCCTCGTTACTGAAAAGTACTCTTTACTCGTTCCGTGTTATGTCATCCCTTGTGACCTAGTCACATGCTTGCAAGCTATCTAGATGACATTCCACCGAGAGGGCCCAGAGTATATCTATCTGTCATATGGATGGACAAATCCCAATCTTGGTCTATGCGCTTCAACACATACTTTCAGAATACCCAATGATATCTTTATAACCGTCCAGTTACGAAGCGGCGTTTGATGTCATCAAAGTACCCATCCGATGATGGTGATTAACATAACCTCATGGTCGAAGGATTAGGTTACTATGTATTTCAAAGCTTACAGCAATACGAACTTAATGACTTGATCTTATGCTACACTTACTATGGGTGTGTGTCCATCATATCATTCTCCTAATGATATAACCTTGTTATTAATCACATCCAATGTCTATGATCAGGAAACCATGATCATCAATCAATCAACAAGCTAGTTCAACAAGAGGCTTACTAGGGACTCTTTTATGTTTACAAAACACACAAGTATTAGTGTTTCCTAATAATACAATTATAGCATGGGATGTAAACATTCATCATAAGCACAAAGATATAATAATAACCACTTTTATTATTGCCTCTTGGGCATATCTCCAACAGTCTCCCACTTGCACTAGAGTCAATAATCTAGATTACATGGTAATATACCGAACACTAATGGCGTTCTGGTGTTGGTCATGCTTTGCTCTAGGGAGAGGTTTAGTCAACGGATCTGCTACATTCAGATCAGTGTGTACTTTTCAAATCTTTATGTCACCATCTTGGACATACTCGCGAATAGCATGAAAACGTAGCTTGATGTGCTTCAGCTTGCTATGTGACCTTGGCTCCTGTGCATTAGCTATGGCACCTATATTGTCACAGTAGATGGCCATCGGGTCTAACGCACTGGGAACCACTCCAAGTTCAGTAATGAACTCCTTCATCCATATGCCTTCTTGTGCAGCCTCCGAAGCAGCTATGTATTCCGATTCAGTTGAAGATTTCGCCACAACGCTCTGCTTGGCACTCCTCCAGCTTATTGCAGCACCATTCAAAATAAATACGTATCCAGACTGTGAGGAAAGGCGAGGGCACAACAAGTGGTAGTAATCCTCCTAAGAAGAAGAAGGAAAGGCGCCCGAACACGGTCGGCACCGTCAGAGAGGAAATTACCGAAGTGAGCCCAACAGGGGTTCCTTTGGCGCCCGACCATGTCATCAAAGGGTACGGTGGGCAAGTGGTGGCTTTCACCCGGACCGCCATCTCGATCAACACCAAGAATCTCCGGCATAAAGATAATGGCCATTTGCGCACACTGCTCTTCAAGAAGCTGCACGCAAGATACAAGTTTCCCCTTTAGTATCGGAACACAGATTATCATGGGAATGAAGTAAATAAATTCGCCCTCACGAGGATCAGCACAACCCTGGCCAGTTAGAGAACCCGGATAAAGAAGAAGATATTTAAAGAAGGGAAAAGTCTCGAGGAGATCCAGAAGATTGACCCGCAGATCACCGAAGATCAATTCCAGGAGTTCAAGGCCAAGTGCAAATCCAAAGCAACCAAGGCCTCGAGTAGGCGGGGAAAGGAATTGCAGGCGATGAATATAGGTCACCACCATCTCGGATCTGGTGGTTACAGAGCTGTGGAGCCCAAATGGGATAAGGAGGAAGACGAGTATAGAGCTAAGGGGATACCTAACCCCTTTTCGAAATTTGAAAACAAGCATCTTCGAAACTTTATCAGGGCTCGTTACCATGTGGACCACAAAACCAAAGAACTCACTGCGGAAACTAAGGTGAAGGACTTCGAGGTTCTTGTGGTAAGTAATTTAATTACCGTGGACCAAGTCGATTGCATTCTAATCGATCAAGTCGAATTTCTAAACGGTTCATGTTACTTCTTCTGCAGGAGCAGGAAATTGCTAGTCAGGGATCCCATGGTTCCTCATCCCACGGGTCGACGGTGGCCACCCGGTGGCATAATCCTTTTAACAGGGCGATGAACTGGGCCAAGAAAATCACACCGGTTACAAAGAAGCCAGCGTCGGCTGGCCGTCTGGCCTGCTTCGGGGCTAAGAATTGGGTGGATCATTTTGGTCCACCCCCGAGGACACGTGTGGAGGGAAGGAGCGACGAGGAAAACCGCGAGGTTCAGGAACTTAAGGAACAAGTGGCGTAGATCTCGCAGATTGTCCAAGACAACCTGGCACTCACCCTCACCTCCATCCTGCCTACCTTGGTGGAGTCAATAGCGAACTGGAGTGCGGGTGGTCGACAAGGGCTGTGCCCGATTCCAAGCATGGTCAATATTCACTCAAACAATGCGGCACCGGCGAACCCGATGAATTATGTGTTCATGACTCCAACGCTAGCACGGCGGCGCCGGAAGCATTGGTGACTCCGCCCGCTAGCATGGCGACGCCGGAAGCATTGGTGACTCCCCCTGCCATCACCACGGCGCCGGAGCTTAATGCACCTGATAGGGAGAATACACCGGCGGTCGGTACCGCGCCATCAAGCAGCCCCTCCGTCTCTTGCACGTCCATCGTCGTATGCGGTGCCTCGACATTAGCCGAGCTCGACGCCATCACGGTAAACCAAATACTTTACCGCCTTGCCATTTATTACTCTTATGGCATCTTTTTAATGCCATACATGTTTTTTGTAAACGGATGTTCCATGCGCTCTCTTAAGCTTCGTGAACAACGAGTTGAGGGATGTTGCCAAGGGTACCATCATTCAACCCTTGCACCGCACGTTCCACTCAAAGCCGATGCCAGATAGCGTGCATAGAGTTAAAATTATCCGGGTGCTAAGGGGCTGCGGTGACCTAGAACCTCCCATTCAACCCCCAAGAGAGGATGAAGAAGAGTCGGTTGTCCTCAGAAGTTGCTTCGGCTTATTCTTGCTATGGCCAAAGAGCATGATTCGTTTGGGGACGGCCGGGGCCATCACCCCACAGACAACAACACCGCCTGTCGTGCCAGCGCCAAGCCATGGCAAGACCCCCACACCGCTACCGCCGTCACCTCCACGCGATTGTTCGGCTGGTCATATTGACATGATCATGGCGCAGGATCCGAACGAAGATGACGAAGATGACTTCGATGATTTCATCAACACTAATCTTTTCCCCAGCGACCTAAACAAAGACCCAGCTGGTGGCCCCACAGGGAAAGCCACTTGCAACAAACGTCTCTTTGGTTCTCAGGAGACGCCTCCAGCTTGCACTTCACCGAGCCAGCGGATACATCCAACCGGCCCTTTGATCTAAGCCCTGACACACTACATAGGGCGATCGATGCTCAGATTGTGGTGCCTACCCACTTCCCAAAAGGCAAGAAGGCCAGGAAAAGAAAATCTCGCAGCTCGAGCCAACCGATGGCGTCAACTGCGAATCCAATCAGGTTTCAGGACGGGCCACCAAGACCCAAGGGTATTATGTGGAGGATGCATGTGGCGTGTGAGCCCATGCTAACTAAGAAATTGCTCAGGCTCGCCACTTCAGAAATGAGGAGTGTGCATGACGGTGTGCTGACGATAGAGAGACGCCTTCTTGCGGAGAAAGATCCCTCGCACCCGGTATTCGTGGTTAAGGTGCCACGAGGCTTGGGCTTCGTTGATAATGTCCCCGCGGATCTATTCTTCCTGCGGTTTGACAACATCTTCAATATGTTCCACCTGTATCCGCTTCACTATACCATGGTACGCCTGTTTTCTCTCAGCCTGGCCATTCAGATCATTAGAGAGAACACCCCGGGCATCGCTATAGTGTACCCCTACTACATGCATGATGGCTGTTTGGGAAGCGCCATTGAATAGCGATTCGTGGCCTCGTACCTCCAAGGCATCTTGGTGGCGAACAAGACAAAGGAATACATTCTCGTGACTTTCTTTCCCGAGTAAGTCATTATTCACTCACCGCCATAACATGCTTTATTAGATTTTCATCATTCTTTTTCCAACACATTCCGTTTGAATTGTTTTGCGCAGATATCAACACTGCACACTCATCTGCTTGTCGCCGAAACATTCGCAAGCCACATATTTCGACTCAGGGAGTCAAGAAAAGAAGAAAAACTATGACAAGATCAAGGAAGTTCTGGATGATGCTCTCACCGGCTATGCCTCGGTGGAAGGCGCCACCTTCGTGCGTAAGAAGCTCAAGTTTGGCAGGCACGTCTTCACCCATGTGACGGAATTCCCCTGCGTGAAGCAGCCGGCAGGCAGTCAGAAGGAAGCCTCTATGCACTCCATCACATGAGGGCGTTCCTACTAGAGCAACAGAATTCTACGCTGCCAGATCATCTCAAACGGTGGGCCGAAGCCAAGGTCAGGATCAATGATTCAAATATTATACAAGAGATGTATCGCATCTGGCAACAGTTTGGGGCAATCATCAGCCGTGATGTCATTACTTCAGGAAGGGTCTTCTACGGAGGCAATCCCCCGAATAACCGTGACGTAGTAGATCGCCTAAAGATGCAGGGTGACTATAGGGCGTTCATGACGAAACAAGGCGTCCTCCCGTTCCCTGAGCCGAGACAGAAGTCTTGATGTGTTGGTCTAGTTGTAGTTCTTTATCCCCACAAGTACTTATTAGGGTTATGAATCAACGCTTACTTCTTTTGCTTATTATTAGGGTTATATATGGATCAATGCTTAGTTTGTTTGCTTAATCTTTGGTCCTTTTTTGCTTACTTTGGTCCTTTTTTGCTTACTTTTTGGTATTTTTTGCTTACTTTGTTACCTTATTTGATAAGTATATCTGTACATGCGACTTTTACTTGTTTTTTCACCCACCATTTAATTATTATTGCCAACTTTTAGATGACGTGGTACGTCGTGTACAATAGACGGGTTTCCGGAGTCTATGATGATTGGGAAGACTACCAGAGATAGGTGCACCGTTTCAGCGGCAATAGCTACAAAGGGTACAACACTATGGTGGAGGCGAAGCTAGACACGCGTGCTATCCAGCGGGAGTTAGTTTGAGGAACCGGATGAAGACCTACACCTCTGTCGCGATGATGCTTATCGTCCTTGGTTGTCTGTCCTGCATGTTCCTACTTTAGATGTCTAGGCGAGGTTCGGAGCTCTTACTTGGTTGAGACATGTATTCATGTCATCACTAGCTACTTTGTAACTTGATCGAAACAATGTAACTTATACTGTGTATTTATGTATGTGACTTATCTATATGTATTTGTTTCTATCTTGTCTGTGTATTTATTTCTGTATTATATATTTGTGTATTTATTTCTGTACTGTATATCTGTGTATTTATTTATGTACTGTATATGTGTATATCAGCTATATTGTATATAATCTGTATTGAGTATTTCTTTTTTTTAAAGCTCAGCCATGGCGCACATATACTTGGTTAGTGGCGCACTACCTTAGTGGCGCACGTTGTCAAATATTAGTAGCGCACTACATCATGCGCCACAGGAAAAACAGTCGTGGCGCACAAAGCAGTGCGCTACCACTAACTCAAGATACCTGTAACGCACCTGGCAATACGCTACGAGCACATTTTAGCCGTAGCGCATAACTCGTGGCGCACCCCTAGTGCACCACGGAAGGGAAAAACAGGTGCGCCATAGACGTGCGTTTTCCTAGTAGTGCGAGATTCATCATTTTTGAAATTGTAGCCGGCTTTGGACGTGGCCTACAAGGCCGCTCATATGGAACATGTGGTGGCGCTTGAGGCGTGGAAGCAGGCCTCAGCTGCCTACGAGGTGTGGACAGAGTGTTAAGATGCTGTAAGTTTCAACCTTTTCTTTAAAGATGACAAGTCCTGCTTTCCCTAGTTTAAACATTTAATTCTGCAACGCTAGACACCTAAACTTTCTTGCAGGCTAACGAGAAGTTGTATGCCACTGGAGAGCGGGGTATGCTACCACCACGGCCAGCTAGGGCGAGGTTGTAGCTAATCTTCCCATCGAAGGACGAATTCGCTTTGGGCTTCTATTCAGGGACTCCGGTAAATTATTTGCCAACTACGTCGTTACCGCGCAATTGTGTCTTGGTGGTTGCTAACTCTGGCACAAACGTGTAGGGAGAGGGATGCTCCACCATGGTACCCTTTGGTCGAGCAGCCGCCTCGCCGTCTTTCTCGCGCACGATGACACCGCTTCATACTGGTTGTGGTTCTCCTGGTGCTTCGGGTGGTGGTGGTTCTACTCCTGATGGTGATTCTTCTACTTCTATCTGTCGTGGCGGTGCTACTCCTCCTAGTGCTGGTTCGACGGAGGTTGCTCCACGTCGTCCTATGCCTGACTTCACGCGGGGAGACATGAGTATCTCTAGCTCTCTGTATGTGTAGGGAACTTTTGTATCGATACTACCTATGTGGATGATCTACCTATCATGTACCTATATGATATTTTGATGATGATGACATTATGTTTGCCTTTATGTGTATGTGTTGAATGCTTTATGTGTATGTGTTGAATGTTGTGCCTAGAATCTGGGTTGCGGGAATTTTAAATGTGCAGGAAATGAAGCAAAACAGAACTAAGTAAACAAAACTGGGCAAACTCTAAGTCGACGGCATTGCCATCGGCGTATGGCTAACCATATGGCACCTGGATGGGCCTGGCCTGATGGTGCAGCCATCGGCGTAAAGGTTGATGGGCCCAGCGAGCCCACCTGGGCCGACGGCATTGTCGTCGGCGTATGGCTCTACGTGGCCACCGAGCCAATCTGGGCCCAGCGAGCCCACCTGGGCTGAAGGCATTACCATCGGCGTATAGCTGCTGGAGTTAACGACTGTTACGGGCACCTAGTGGGCCCCATGGGCATGCGCCGACGGCACGTGCACCGATGGTTCTGTTTAACCATCGGCCTAGTCGGTACACCGACGACGCTTTTTACGCCAACAGGATGCTTCGCTACGCCTACGGGATCGTACGCCGACGGCCACCGTCGGCGCAGTCTACGCCGACGGCTTTCTAGGGCTACACCGACGAAGGCTGGCCGTCGGCGCTTAGACGATTTCCTGTAGTCTTACTAGTTAACCTGTTTATTCCACTTCTACAGAAAATCTTATCAGTGGCGCACCGAATATGTTATCCGTGGCACATAGTCTGTGCGCCGCTGTCATCACGCCACTGATATTTTTTATCAGTGGCGCACGGTTCCATGCGCCACGGATAAGTCAAATATCCGTAGCGCATATGGGTAAGGTGCGTCACGGATTTTTTTTTTCAAAATTCGAAAACAAAAGGCGGGAAATGAAAAGGTATCTATGGTGCACCATTTATAATTTTTTAAAAATTCAAAAAAAAATGGGATATGGATCTCCTCGCCGTCGCCTCACCGCGGCCACGACCTACCACCGCATGGAGGTGCGGGAGGCCGTGGCCGCGCTCGGGGTTGAGGACGAAGATGCGGACGAGCTTGAGGACGGAGCCGGCGTGTTGGGGGTCAGGGAGGAGCTTGAGGATGGCGCCGGCGTGTTGTGGGTCAGGGGGGAGCTTGAGGACGGCGCCGACGTGTTGGGAGTCGAGGAGGAGCTTGAGGACGACGCTGGTGTGTCGGGGGTCGGAGAAGGAGAAGTAGAGGTGAAGAAGGAGAAGTAGAGAAGAAGGGGAGGAGAAGAGGTGAAGGGGAGGAGAAGGAGACGGAGAAAAAGGATAAGGTGAAGGGAAAGAGGAGGAGAAGAAAAAGAAGAAGAAGAAGAAGAAGAAGAAGAAGAAGAAGAAGAAGAGGAGAAGGAGAGGGGAGGAGAAGGAGAAGGAAAGGAAGAGGAGAGGAGAAGAAGGAGAGGAGAAGAGGAGAAGGGGAGGGGAGGATAAGAGGAGGAGGAATTGAGAGGAGGAGAAGAGAAGAAGGAGAAGGGGAGGGGAAGGTCGTATTTGAAGTGTCCAGCCACGCTTATCCGTGGCGCACCACAATAGGATGCGCCACAGATAAGTGTCCAGCCAAACCAACCTGCGGGTGAGGCTGAGAGGAAGGCATGGGGAAGCCAGGAGCTTGAGGTCACCGGTTGGGAAGAGGGAGGGGGCGAACCACCGGTGGTCGTCGATCGGCGGTGGCGGCGGCGGTCCTTGCCATCAGTCGGGGGTGGCGTCAGGCGTGGGCGTCGGGGCATAGGATGAGGTAGGGGTAGCGTGGTGGACAAGGTGGCTGGTGGACGAGGTGGCGGTCGTCGGCGATGGAGCGGCGAGATGGCGGTCGTCGGCGAGATGGCGGTGGGCGGAGGTGCTGGAGGGACCCTAGCCGAGACTCGATGCAGGACGAGCGAGCGTGGAGCCGTGGACTCGATGCTCTCTCTCCTAGCGTGGACTCAACCGTAACTGTTGCCTCTTTTTCACTTCTCCAACATTCGTGCGTGGTGGCAATCTTCAGTAAACTCTAGCAACTACAAGGGTTGTCGTGGATACCATTTCGGACCGTCCTGGAGAAGCTCGGGAATCCCTCGGAAAGTTGGTAGCGGCCGATTCTGGATTTACACACAACCTGCGATTCGCAGCGAAAATAAGTAGGCTAGAACCTAGGCCCTTCATTTGGGCTTGTGCTATGGTGTACCACGAAGCTGCCCAGAAGGTCCAAAACAAGTCGGCCTAAAAATCAGAAACAAGAAGTTGACACGCTGGGCTTTTGTCCTATAGCCGAGTGTTGTTGTCCGTCGATGAAATTCTGATAAGCAGACGAATGTCCTACAGTTCTTTCTTGTTTTCTCCATAGGGAAACAACAACTCTCTACTACGGAGTATAATATATTTTTTCTCTGAGAAATACTATGCCTCCGTCTCAAATTAATTGACATAGCATTGTCTAGATATGCACATTTTTGTGTTGAGAATACATCCGTATATAGACAGAGCCGAGTAAATTAATCTGGATGGAAGAATTTTTTTTCATTGATCCTCTAGTTCTCTGTGTCCATGAGAAAACGCTGGAAGAGCAATCGAGTGAGATTGTCTAGAACGACATTAAGAATGGTGGAGAGGATGCATCCGACATGTGGCTCCTTGGAAGTACGCTAAAAGTTCATGGTTTTCTCGTCGATTATTCATGACTTTCTTGTTGAAATTCAGAAACAGCCGAGCATAGTGCTAGGACTACTGGTCCCTGGCTTCTTGACGCGGAGAAGAACTAACAATTGAAAAGAAGAAGTCGACATGCTGGATTTTTATCCTTTACCAGAAAGTTGCTAATTGCGATAAGTAGATAAATAGACGAATGCATCTTTCTTCTTTTCTATACAGGGAAATAACAACTCTCTAACGAGGAGTATATATTTTTATTCCGCTAAAAAATACTACTCCCATGTCTTAAATTAATTGTTAGAGCTTTATGTGAATGTATCTAGACATGTTTTTTGTGTTTAGATATATATGTCTAGACAAAGTTGAGTTAATTAATTTTGGACGTTGGGAAATATATATTTTCATTGATCCTCTAGTTCTTTGTATCCATGGGAAAATGGTGGAACATTAATCCACTGAGATTGTGTAGCATGACATTAAAGATTGGTGGAGCGGATGCACCCGACACATGGTTTTCCTTGGACATACTCTAAATGTTCATGGTTTTCTCGTTGATTATTCAAGATTTTCTTGTTGAAAGTTCAGAACTAGCCAAGCATAGTGCTATGAGTACTGGACCTGGCTTCTTGACATGGAGAGGAACTAACCATCTAAAAGAAGAAGTTGACATGCTAGGTTTTTGTTCTATACCAGAAGTTGCTAATTGTGATAAGTAGATAAGTAGACAAATGCATCTTTCTTCTTTTCTCTAGATTGAAACAACAACTCTCTAATACAGAGTATATATTTTTATTCCTCTAAAAAATACTATACTACTCTATCTCAAATTAAATTTTAGAACTTTATGTCGATACACATGTATCTAAACCTGTTTTGGTGTTTAGCTATGTATGTCTGGATGAAGTTGAGTTAATTAATTTTGGATATTGGGATTTTTTTTTTTGATGATCATCTAGTTCTTTGTGTCCACGATAAAATGGTGGAAGATCAATCCCCTTAGATTGTCTCACATGGCATTAAAGATTGGTGGAGAGGATCCACCCGACACGTGGTTTTCCTTTGACGTACGCAAAAAGTTCATGGTTTTCTCGTTGATTATTCATCATTTTCTTGTTGAAAGTTAAGAACCAGCCAAGCATAGTGCAAGGAGTTCTGGTCCTGACTTCTTGACGCGGAGAGGAACTAACAATTGAAAAGAAGAAGTTGACATGCTGAGTTTTTGTCCTTTACCAAATAGTTGCTAATCGCGGTAAGTAGATAACAACTACATAAGTAGACGAATGCATCATTCTTCTTTTATCTAGAGGGAACAAAAACTCTCTAATAGGTATATATTTTTATTCCTCTACAAAGTACTGCTCCCCTATCTCAAATTAATTGTTGGAGCTTTGTCTAGATACACATATGTATCTAGACATGTTTTTGTGTTTAGACTTGTCTTTTCTTCTTTTCTCTAGAGGGAAACAAAAACTCTCTACTGACGAGTATATAATTTTTGTTCTTCAAAGAAATACTATTCCCTCAATCTCAAATTAATTGACTTAGCTTTATCAAGATATACTCGTTTTTACGTTGGGATACATGCGTATGAAGACAAAGGTGAGTCAACTAATTTGAATGGAAGAATTTTTTCCATTGATCCTCTACTTCTTTGTGTCCATGAGAAAACGGTGGAAGAGAAATCCAATGAGATTGTCTAGAATGCCGTTAAGAATGGTGGAGAGGATGCATCCGACACGTGGGTTTCCTTGGACGTACGTAAAATTTTATGGTTTCCTTATTAAGTATTGGAGATTATCTTGTTGAAAGTTAAGAAACATCCAAGCATAGTGCTTGGAGTACTGCCCCTGGCTTCTTGAAACGGAGAGGAACTAACAATTGAAAAGAAGTATAGTTGACTCGTTAGGTTTTTGTCCTTTTACTAGAAAGTTGCTCATTGTGACAAGTAGATAGGTAGACGAATGCATCTTTCTTCTTTTCACTATGGAGTATATATTTTTGTTCCTATAAAAAATACTACTCGCTCCATCTCAAATTAATTAATTTAGCTCTATCTAGATACACACGTTTTTGTGTAGAGAGATACATGCGTATCTAGACAAGACAAGGCCGAGTCAATTAATTTGGACGAAAGAAGTATATATTTTTCGTTGATCCTCTATTTCTTTGTCTCCATGAGAAAATTGTGGAAAATGAATCCCCCGAGATTGTCTCGCATGACATTAAAGATTGGTGCATAGGATGCACCCGACACGTGATTTTCCTTGGACGTGCACTAAAAGCTCATGGTTTTCTCGTTGATTATTCATGATTTTCTTGTTGAAATTCAGAACTAGCCAAGCATATGCAAGGAGTACTGGTCCCTGGCTTCTTACGCGCAGAGCAACTAACAATTCAAAAGAAGAAGTTGACACGCTGGGTTTTTGTCTTTTATCAGAAAGTTGCTAATTGCAATAAGTAGATAACACGTAGATAAGTAGACGAATGCATCTTTCTTCTTTTCTCTAGAGGGAAACAACACTTCTCTGATACGGAATATATATTTTTATTCCTCTAAAAAATACTACTCCCCTATGTCAAATTAATTGCTAGAGCTTTGTCCAGATACATATACGTATCTAGACATGTTTTTGTGTTTAGATATATTTATGCCTAGACGAAGTTAATTTAATTAATTCTTGATGGAGGAAATTTTTTTGGTTGATCCTCTAGTGCATTGTTCCCATGAGAAAATATCCCTTGAGATTGTCTAGAATGACCTTAAGATTAGTGGAGGGGATGCATCCGACATGTGGTTTGCCTTGCACGCACGTAAAACTTCATGTTTTTTTGGTTGAGTGCTCGTGATTTCCTCGTTGAGAGTTCGGAACAAGTCAACCATGCATATTACAGTATCAAATGTGTTAAGGTAAGTTCAGAACCAACCATAGGCTCCATAGGCTCCCTAACGACGTACGTTCCTTCAGGCGGAAAAAAAAGACAGAAAAGACAACATGGAGAAGAAAAGGGTGGCCATCATCGGAGCCGGGGTGAGCGGCCTGACGGCGTGCAAGCACGCATTGGAGCGCGGTTTCCGGCCTGTCGTGTTCGAGGCCGAAGAGAACGCCATCGGCGGCGTGTGGGCGCACACGCTCGCCTCAACGCGGCTTCAGACGCCACAGCCATATTACCAGTTCACGGACTTCCCATGGCCGCCGAGCGTGTCGGACTTGTACCCGGACCATGAGCTGGTCATGGAGTACCTGCACTCGTACGCGCGCCACTTCGGCGTGCTAGGTTGCATCAGGTTCGGCAGCCGGGTTACCTCCCTGGATTACTCCGGCATCGACGAGGAGGAGGTGATGGCATGGGAGCAATGGGCCAGCAACGGCGAGGCGTTCGGCAGCGGCCGAGGCGAGTGGCGACTCACCGTGCAGCACGGGAACGACGACGTTGAGGTGAGAAATTATAAAACTTGGATCGCTGCGGCCATATATCATCATTGTGAAAGTTTGCCAAGCTTTGATGATTGATGTGCAAAAACACAAGTAGACCCACGTGGCGGACTTTGTGGTTCTATGTGTGGGAAGGTTCAGTGGCATCCCCAACATTCCCAGTTTCCCACCGGAGAAAGGGCCAGAGGCGTTTGACGCTACCCGACTCATCAAGGGCAAGCGCGTCACTGTCATCGGCTACCAAAAGTCTGCTCTCGATACCCCTGTCTGGACTCTATCTTCACTACTCGGGTCCCACACGTATTAGTTAATTTCTAGAATCAACAAAAACTTGCGCATTCGCAGGGCCCACGGATCCATGCACAGTGATATGTCGTACGAAGCGATGGATCATCCCTGACTACTACGCATGGGGTGTTCCGATTGGTTTCTTCTACCTCAGTCGCTTTTCTCAACTCCTACTTCACAAGCCAGGAGATGGGCTGCTGCTTGGCCTTCTGGCTACCTTCTTATCACCCTTGGTACGAAATGGACTGCACCCTAGCAAACAAGTTTACCTTATTTTGGTTTCGCCACCATTAATCCCCTAAGACCCTAACTACTGTGATCTGCTTAATTATTGTACTGTTCAGAGAATATTGTTCTCCAAGTTTGTTGAGAGCTACTGTAGATGGGCTGTGCCCATGAAGAAGCACGGCATGGTACCCGATCACAGCTTCTTCGAGGCTATGAGCTCATGCTTGGTTGTCATACTACCTGATAAGTTCTACAATAAGGTTGAAGAAGGAAGTATTGTTCTCAAGAAAGCAAAGGAAATGAACTTCTGCAGGGAGGGCCTTATTGTAGAAGATGAATCCTCGCCAATAAAGAGCGACGTGGTAATATTTGGTACGGGGTACAGAGGTGATGAGAAATTGAGGAAGATTTTCACATCACCCATGTTCAGAGACATTATAGCAGGCTCACCTTCAAGCATCGTTCCACATTTTAGGTCTAAATTAATTTGAATTTGAAACAATATATATCTTGAACATGTATGCATTTCACTAAATGCATGGGAGTGGATTTCAACTAATGCATTTTTGTTACCAATACATGCAGGCAACGTATCCATCCTAGGATCCCCCAGCTAGCTATCATCGGTTATTCTGAGAATGTGTCGAACCTTTATGCATTCGAGCTACGGTCAAAATGGTTGGCGCATTTCCTTCATGGAAGCTTCCGTATGCCTAGCATAAGATCAATGGAGGAGGATATAAACGAGTGGGATAAGTATATGAAAAGGTATGCTGCAGGCCACTTCCGTCGGCCGTGTGTTGCACCGGTTCACATCTTATGCAATGATCAGTTGTGTCAAGACATGGGGATCGAGCACAAGAGAAAAAAGGGATTCCTGGCAGATTGGATACTTCCTTATGGACCAGCAGATTCCGGTGGCATCAATCAGAATAACTAATATAGCTCAATCATTTTCGTTGTACACTTGCATGGACGGATGCAGCACAATATCTACATATGTATCTCTATGGAATTTGCTCTCGGCTCATTTTCCTTTTAAGTCTCAACTAGCATGGTGGCCCTCGCAAATGCGAGGGCATCCTCTTTAGTTTTTTGTTCCCATCATGTGACAGAAAATATTATGGAATCATATGCATCACAAATATTTTGTTAGTAAAATATCAATTTTGAAGGAGAATTTATAATTTAACTTTGGTAAAAATGGTAATTGGTAATGCTATTTTTATACCATCATATTATGACCATATGTATCATGTACAATATACTACATATGTTCATGATATTAATGTTCATACTATATAGTTATTGGTGTGATGTGAGATCAATTTGGAGATTAACATTTAGAGTATGTGTTGTTTGTATCAATTGTGAATATTTCTGACAATGTGTATGTTTTTGTTGAATAATATGTAGGGTCCAATCAACTTGAAAAATGACAAACTATTTTCTAATGGTCTCTATAATGTAACGGCAAATTAAGTAGAGTTGCTTGAAGAATTAAAATAGTGTCTATAATGGTCTCTATAATGTAATGACAAACTGTTTTTATCTATATGATATACGACCGGTCACGTATATGTCACATATACAATTTTAAACTCTAATTTGGGCCTCATTGCTCATTGGTAATTTTATGACATGGTGTCTCTAGGCACAACTTCGTAGATCTATTGTATTTGACCTGTTCGGTTACTATGATGTTAATCATTTGATTTGTTTCTATTATACAAAGTTTTCATCATGGTCTATTGGTTGTAGTCTATTTAACAAAAAAAATGTATAGTAGGCTGATGATCGGATGTATTCTTTGGTGAGAATTTCTGGCAGATCTTTTTCTTGACATTGTGCTTTAAAAATAGTTTGTAAGATGAACAGTTGAAGGGATATGTTTAAGAACACTTATAAGAACAACATCCGATTATATTCATGGTTGGAGGTATTCTTCTACTTGGGTACATCTAATATAGCTCCTTTCTTCGCCAAATATATGCTTTTAACATATAACATATAACATATAGATGTGAGAACAACTAAATAATGGTAGATTCATATTATAGTTTTTATATACTTTCTCATGGAATTATTTATGTTTTGAGTATGTGACCATGTTGAGGAGACCCTTAATCTTAATTAAAAACAAAAAAGGGTTTGAATTCCATTTTTTAATAAAACTTGTACTTTAAAAGGTTGTTTTTATTCTGTTCGTGTGGAATACCCAAGTTCTTTTATTAGCTGTAAAAGTAAGGCTCGTGCCTAGTGGATTGTCCATTGTTGGCTTCCTCACCTCCAACGACCAGATGACAACATGCAATGGAATCATTTAATCAACCTTTGGTGCGTAGTTAGTTACATTATTAGGTATTAGTGTTTATTTAAATTGTGTGGGTGGTTGATATCATATTTTGTAATCTCCTAGTTTCATCCCCATCAAGGTCTGGCAGTCATAGTCTATCTCATAGAGTTAGTGGTTCTCACATGTATTTTTAATCTACTTCATCAACAACTTGGCATTGGATAGTCATTCGGCAGTGCTGTTTGTGAGGTGTGCCCTAGGCTAAAATGTGTTCAATGATCATATGGTTGCACATTTTTAAATAGCATGTGGCTATATAAAACTATTAGGTGATTTTATCTTCCACATGTTCAGCCTCATATCAAAAATCACAGCTCGGTGTCAAATTAATGGTTATGTGCATAGTTCATACAAATCTATAGAAAATCCCCGTGTTAGTAATAATTCGTTGACCGATTTAAAAAACTTAGAGTAATTTTCCTAGATTAAGATGAATATTATAGAACTCACTGTGCGATCAATGGTTTCTTGCGAACTAAAACATTGTTGGACCATTGAGAATTAGAAAAACCCAATACCTTTTTCCCACCATATATTCTTATGCTGCGCTTGTGTAAATTATTCTTCGACGCATGTCTTGAACCGCCAGAAAAAATAGATAAGTGCTTGCAAATCCAAGGAACTAAAAACCATTCTAAATCCCACTCAACCATGTTAGTAATTTAGACCTTAATCTCACGCCTAATTAGCCTTAAAGCGTTAAAATAATTGTGAGTGTACCAAATTATAAATCGGTACGTACGATCCTATATGTGAATAAGACCATGTAACGTCCAATTTTGGATTCGGTTTGATTGTTTGGGCTCCACATGGATTTTTTTTGAGGGTTGTGTTCCATGTGGACTCTATGGGTGCAGCTTCGTATATTACATGGCTATATACCATGCCTTATTTCCAAATAAATCGTGACCTCAACCTTGTAGGCGAAATATGACGGTTAGCAAACACAGATGGTACGTGGGCCGGGGTCCTAATTAAATCCTAGCCTTAAATTAAATATTTCATGGTTATTATAATTTGGGTGATGTGGATCAACCTGGTGGCTCGAAAAACACCCTTATATTACTTTTAGTATATAATAGATAGATTTATTGTACAACCAGCAGTGTTTGCTGCGCAATTTTTTTTTTTTTTGGAATTCAGTGGCCTTTTATTGTTCAATTATTAACCTAAAGGGAGATGTAGTAGCCAAACCTGACGGCCAACAGTACTGGAAACAAAAATACGAGCCACCATATGTCCTTCCAAATTAGATTATCTCCTCTCATGCTTGAACACCACTTCAGCAAAATCCAGCGCCCTAGCCTTGATCTCCCAGGTGGTCATGCTATAACTTCCATTATAGGGACCATTCAGAAGGACCTGTTCCCCAATCCGCAAGGCAGCAAGAGGGTAGTGTTGACTTGACACGTCGAGCACAGTTTCTCATTCCTACCTTCGGAGTTCTTCGGTGAGGTGGTCACTCACTACAATCTCTAGCCCCACAATCTTCCGCCTAACAACATCTTGCTAAGCGGCTACGTGTCGCTTTGTGAAGTCTACCACGAAATAAAGCCGATGGTAGACCTTTTTAAGTACTATCACTAGTACCTTTTTAAGAACATATCCCTATGGTAACGTCAACAAGATAAAACCATGACTTCATTTGAGGAATGGAAAAAGAAAAGGATTAAACTCTCTTACTTACAAATTTGGGGTTGTTTAGCGAAAGTCAATATTCCAATACCCAAGAAGCGCAAGTTTGAAACAAAACTTTGGATTGTATTTTTCTGGGATATGCATTTCATAGAATGAACTATAAATTTTTTATAGTAAAATATGAAATATATGAAATGCATGTCAATACAATTACAGAGTCTAATGATGCAGACTTTCTTTAAAGACATCTTTCCCATGAAGGTATGTCTAGATCATCAAAATCAGGAGATTACAAGTTAGTCTAGTCAGGAATTTGCTATAATTTCTGAACCACTATGCGGATAGAACACTATGATGATCATGTGGAGGATGAAAATGAAGCTCCCAAAAGGAGCAAGAGATAGAGGACTCCAAAGTCCTTTGTTCATGATTTCATTATGTACCACGTGGATGATACTCCTACTTTTATTTCAAAAGCCTTACAATAAAGGTCTGTTTGGGGGCCCAGATGAAGGAACCTTCTCTATGAATAAGTCTAAGATGGATGATATACCCCAAGTTCACATGGAAGAAAATAACTTTTTGACTGACCTTACACTGAGGAGGAAGTTAAGAAAGAGGTTTTCCAAATAGAACAAAACAAAACACCAGGCCCAGATGTTTTCCCAATAGAATTTTATCAAAATTTATGAGATGTCATCAAGGTAGATCTTCTAGATTTGTTCGACTTCATGCATACCGAACAACTAGACTTGTTTAGAATGAATTTTGGCAAGATAATTTTATTACCTAGGGTTAATGAGGCATAAAGAATACAACTGTATCGACCTAAATGCTGACTTAACGTTAGCTTTAAAATGTTCACTAAAGCTGCCACGACTAGGCTAAATTCGGTTGCTGACCATGTTGTTCATCCTTCTCAAACTACCTCTATGCAAGGAGGAGACAACTTGGATGATGTAGTAATTCTTCATGAAGAGTACATGAACTTCATAGTAAAAAGATAAATGGTTTATTGTTTAAAATTGATTTTGAGAAGTCTTGTGATAAGAGTTAAGTGGTCTTTTCTTCAGCAAACACTTTGTACGAAGGATTTTTTGGAGGAGTCGCGATCCATAATTTTGTGATTGGAGATAGTGTGGCCATCAAAGTTAATGATGATGTTGAAAAATACTTCTAGACAAAAAAGATTGAGGCAGGGTGACCCATTATCACCTATAGTATTTAATATAGTGGCTGATATGTTGGATATCTTGATCGAGAGAGCAAAATTTGGTGGGCAGATTGAAGGGATAGTTCCTCGTCTTGTTGATGGAGGCCTCTCTATTATTCAATATGCCGATGATAAAAATTTATTTATGAAACATGATTTGGAAAAAGCAAAGAATCTAAAATTAATCTTATCAGTATTCGAACAACTTTCCAGAATGAAGATAAGTTTTTATAAAAGTGAATTGTATTGTTTTAACGAGGCCTAGGACGAGGCTCACCTATACATCGATCTGTTTGGTTGTGGCCAGGCACAGTTTATAATCAACTATTTGGGAATCCCGATCCACTATTAGAGACTCACAAATGCTAAGTGGACACTCGTTGAGGACAGACTAGAAAAAATGATTTAGTAGTTGGAAAGGTAAATTTCTATCTTTGAATGGAGTACTTGTACTCATAAACTCAATACTCACAAATATGGCATTGTATATGATCTTATCTTTCCAACTACTGAAAGTACTGTTAAACATATTGGACTATTTCTGATCAAGAATCTTTTGGCAAGTAGATATTGAGAAAAAGAAATATCGACTGGAAAAATGGAGCGTGGTTTGCCAACCAAAAGACCAAGGTGGACTTGATATACATGACCTTCAGGTTAAGAACACTGCTCTTCTGGGAAAATAGATTTTTAAGCTATCCATAGAGGATGGTGTGTGGCAAACACTCCTTAGGATGAAATATGTGAGCTCAAAAGTTGTGTGTCAATTGCTATGGAAGCCCGGTTATTCTCATTTTTTTGTTGGACTGCTGGACTCTAAAAAGCATTTTTCGGATTTGGCACCTTTAATATCAAGGATGGCTCGCAGATAAGTTTCTGAGAGGATAAGTGGCTTGGTGGTGCTACTCTCTAGGAGAAATATCGTACTCTATATAGTATTGTGCGACACAAAGGAGATTCATTTTCAAAAAGTGATGGAATCAGACCATCTGAATGTGATGTTCAGAAGAGACCTCATTGGATCTAGACTTGCATCACGGAATGATCTTCTATATCGATTAACCACGATATAGTTGTCTGAAGGATCTGATGAGTTTAGGTGGAATTTACTTGAGAATGATAAATTCTCGGTAGACTCCATGTATAGAGAACTGGACCAACTAGATATTCCAATTGATGATAATAATTTTTTTTGGAAGATGAACATACCATTAAATATGAAAATATTGGCATGGTACTTACGTTGAGGGGTTATTCTCACAAAAGATAATCTTGTTAAGCGTAATTGGTAAGGAAGTAAGCAATGTATCTTTTATCATCATATGAGACAATTAAACATTTATTATTTTAATATAATTTTGCTCATTCTATATGGTCAATCATCCAAGTAGCTTCTGAACTATCTCCTTCATGTTCCCTTGCCAATGTATTTGGTAATTGGTTACATGAGATTGTTGATAAGTACAAAATTCTGTTTAGGGTGGGAGCGCTTGCCGTTATTTGGTCGCCATGCCTATATAGAAATGACAATGTTTTTAATGATAATATGTCCTATCATTTGCAAGTTATCAACCAGAGGACAACTACTCTCCGTTTATGGTCTTATCTGTAACATGTGGAGTTTCGAGACCTATTTACGGAGGACTGTACACGCTTGGAGGGTACGGCGAGTGAAATTTTTCCCGACATGGATGGCAGCGTAATCTGTGGACTGAACTTCCATCTTATTAGATGTTCTATAATACCAAACGATTTTATGATTTTCATCTAGTTGTTTTTATTTGTTTTCTAATGGATGGTTGTCAGTGTGTGCATCTTCGTTATGCAGAGACTGAATGTAATAGATTACTCTAAGTAATAAAGTGCCCAATTCCAAAAAAATGAATCTCAAGATGCTGGGTACTGGAAGGAAGCTTTCCGCAACAAGATGGACTCCATCTTAGTTAAAGAAAAAGTACAAGGCATGTATGTGAGTGTTAAAGAAAAAGCTTAGCCCTGTTGGTACTATTGAAAAGTTTAAGACATGTTTTGTGGATAAGGGTTATACCCATAAAGAAGGTGAAGAATTCTTCGATACCTACTCACCTCTAGCCAAATTGATCACTATTCGGGTACTACTATCTTTGGCTTCCTCACACGGTCTTCTTGTTCATCAAATGGACATTAAGACAACTTTTCTAAATGGATAGCTAGATGAGGAAATTTATATGGAGCATCCTGATGGATTTATAGTAGATGGTCAAGAAGAAAAGGTGTGTAAGTTAGTGAAGTATTTATATGGTCTTAAGCAAGATCCTAATAAGTGGCATGAGAAGTTTGAAAAAACTTTCAATGCTAAAGGAATTGTTATAAATGAAGGTGATAAGTGTATGTACTATCACCATGGTGGTGATGGTGGGGGGAGGGAGTTATCCTTTGTCTCTATGTAGATGATATATTGATATTTGGGACCAACCTAGCTGTTATTGAGGAAGTCAAAGTGTTCCTCTCTCACTATTTTGAGATAAAGGACAGTTGGGGGAGATGAAACTGTTATTGGGAGTGACTGATGTAATATTAAACATCAAGCTAATCAAACATGACAATGGTGGGATTACACTGCTTCAGTCCCACTATGTTGAGAAGATATTGAGTCACTTCGGATATAGCAACTACAAACCATCTTCAACGACTTATGATCGTGTGCTACTTCGAAAGAATCGAAGGAATGTTAAAGATCAATTGAGATATTCTCAAATTATTGGCTCGCTTATATATTTAGACAGTGGTACGAGGCCTGACATCTCATTTTCTATAAGCAAACTGAGTAGATTTGTGTCAAACCCTGGATGACCATTGGCAGGATCTCGAGAGAGCGTTGCGCTATTTGAAAAGTACCACAAGTTATGATATTCACTATATTGGGTATCCATGGGCACTTGAGGGTTATAGTGACTCAAACTGGATATCAGATGTTGATAAGATTAAGTCCACGTGTGGTTATTTGTTTACACTTGGGGTGGCACTATTTTTTAGAAGTCATGCAAGCATACCATCTTAACGAGGTAAATAATGGAAGCAGAACTCATAACATTATACATGGTTAGTGCTGACACAGAGTGGATTTCTGAGCTCTTGATGGACTTATCTGTGGTTGAAAATCCAATCTCCGTCATCCCGATGGACTGTTATAACTAAACTATGATCGTCAAGTAAACAACTTTAAGGATAATATGAAGTCATCAAGACATGTAAAGATAAGCTTAAAATCTGTCGTAAAATTGAGAAACTCTAGAGTTATTGCATTGATTATATCCAAACATCTAATGGTAGATCTCTTCATAAATTGTTTATCACGTAATATGGCAGAAAATGCATCGAGTGAGATGGGTTTGAGAACCACACTATAAGTTGTCCAGAGTGGTAAACCACTTTATGTGATCAGAGATCTCGTGAATTAGAGTTGGAAGATAAGATGTTGGACAGTTGGGGGAGTGTATCCCTAATATTAAATTACCTCTTCGTAAAGATGTTATACGCTCCTATTCTGCATGGTAGCTAGGTTGATATTTATCTTAATATGTTCTAAATGTCTTATCTATACATAGATGTTGGCCTGTAGATAGGGGTGGAGACGGGGGCGAGCAGGGGCTAGACCCCCCAATGGTCGCCCCCCTCAATGATTTCAGCCCATACATACTAGTGTTTACATGTACTAATGTACTAATGGCTGTATGTAATGATCTTACTTAGTATGAAGGCCCCAAAATTAATACTAATCCAGGTAGTATGCACACGGATCAGCCCAACTGGCCTAGAAAACAGCCCATCTGATACTTAGATCCCTCGGTGATACTGGCAGCTTCATCTCCCCGATCATTTGAGCACTCGACTGCTGGTATCTATCGAGATCAGATCGACCTCCTAGGGCGTCAGCACGTCTCTACTGTTCGCTGGCTCATCGCTATCGATCTTTAGCCGCCGCCGGGCGAGCAGGCTGGCGCTAGGAGACCATCTAGACCAGGACATGGACGGATGATGCAGTCTCGTGCTAACCATCGTTGATGTTCATCAACAACTTAGTTTAAGGTACACCCTGTGCTATATCTGCTAAGTGTATTATCTATAGTTTTTTTTGAACTGTGACCTAGTATAGGATGAGGTCTAGTTAACCAATAGACTTGACAACAGATTAATCTACTACTTAGATATATTGTGTCCGAATTTTTTATCCTATAGTCTGCCCACTTGTGGCTGTGTGGCCCAATTTTTTTGCCACATGTACATTGTTGCTAAATGGAGATTTTACCCACATTGTTAGTTCAATCTACTGATCTGTTCTCATTCTCTATACAATATTTACATGCTAATTATGTGATTTTCACGTATTAGATTGTATATAATTGTGAAAGATGTATGTCCATACAATCTCTAAATTAACTACACTTTCATTCAACACTTTGAGTTACTAAATAAATTTAACTTGACGAGTCAAAATATGATTTAAGTGGTTCCCTGTAATTACTTTGGTCTGATGTTGGTATTTTGGGTTTAGATAGACTCAACTATACGGGATATAGAGAAAATGGGTAAATTTGCAGTTAAGTCCATTTACTATATGTGTTACATGGTATGCAAAAATTTAGATTGCGAACTTGTCCCTTATGTTCAATTCCTGGTTCCTCCCCTGCCTGTAGAATATCTTTTGAAGAACACACCTATATCAGTCTGACTGTCAAACATCGCAGTCCGTGAGAGGTTGGTGCTCTCTAGTAAACTCATGAAAGACACTGAAGTATAACTCATAAGCTCCAAACCACGGGAAAGTCCATGCGGCAACCCAATATCGGTCTACACTTTATATGAAACTAGTGTGTAGAAAACTTGTAGTTTAAGGAATAGTCCACTATTCAATTCAGTGGCGGAGCTACGTTGAAGTCAGCAGGGGCCACTGCCCCCCAGCTTTTGGACAATTGCTGAAGATTTTTTTTTCTACAAGGTTAAGAGTAGAAAAATTATGGCATTTTGCCCCCCCCCCCCCCAGACAATGAATATTTGTGTTTTGCCCCCCCAACATAACTGTGCTAGCTCCGCCACTGATTCAATTTGCTAATTATTGCAGCGTGAAGTTTAACGTAGAAGTTCAACTTAACAGTCTTCACTACACACGTATATAGAAAAGGTATGGAACAAAAGTGACATGATATGTCAATGAGATTTTTTGGGAGATTGTTGGAATTTGGCAATGGGTTGTTAGCCCACAATACAAATTCTAAAATTCTTTTTAACCCATTTATACATGGCAGCACATGACTATGTTAGTAGAGTTAAAGGTTAGTCCCACAATGCTAGTTGAGTGAGAGTTGCGCCTCCTTATATATTAGGTTGTTCTACCACTCACTTAGGTGTGAGAAAAAGAGTAGCTCTCGTGCACTCCTCCCCCGATGCCGCCCGCCTCGCCACGCCACGTCTCGTCACTACGCGCATGCCGCAGGTTGCGGGAATGAGCCGGGCCAAGTTAATGCTTTGCATGTTGTTTGTATTTTTCTTTCCGATAAACTAATTATGTTTCAATTACAAGTCATTAACGGATGCATTAATCAATCAACCGTTTTCGGATTTTTTGGATTGTGGGTTGTTGCCGATTTGGACGTGGGATGCGCCACACGACATTTCGGACCTGTACTATATAACCTCGGATGCAAACCCTAGTTGGTACGCATCACAAGCAACTACCTCCAGAACCTTTCGTTGCCACAGATCAGGACAATAGGCCTCCAAAACCATGGCTCTTGTGAACCTGTAAGGGCGAGGGACAATCCAATTTTTAGGAAGCCCTCTAGTGCGACTAATGGCAATCACGCCGTCGTCGGACGACAAGTTCCACGATGAATTATTCTTGGACGTTAGTGACCTCTTCGGCAAGCTTAACATGGGAGACAACACCAAGGATGTTGCTACCGATGCAGCTACTACTGCTTCCGCCACTGCTTTTCAGGCTTCACCGTACATGACCATGAACTTTCTCTTCCTTATTTTACTAGAGTTTCTTGTACTAGCATTTGGAGTAGATGTGATCGTTTTATCTTGTTTAGATGCAACATGTTCCTCTATTCTGTTAGTATGCATGATCCGTTTAATTGCTCTTTGTATGATCATGTTTTATTAATTATTTATTCGGATTAAATCATATGATTTTTTTATATTTTCAACAAAATCACCGTTGTGGAGAATGTTGGAACCGGGACAAATATCGTAAGGATGATCCTCCTTGTGGCAACCATGATAAAAACTCGAAGTGATCACGAACGAAGACATGTTGAAGTAAAAGCCCTAGGGATTATTGAACGATGAACGAATCGTCAGGTTTGAACTAACATAGGCCTTACTAAGACCTATATTCTTTTATGGAGTGGCAAAACTTCCGTTAGGTTCTTATCTTAAATTTCGTCCGTCTTGACTAAGAAAATTCTAAAAAACAATACCTAAAAAATTAGGAAGGAGATCTTGTCGTCGAACAAAGGGGCGAAGATCACTTATTGTGGACGATGCCATCTATATTGATGTAGATGCCAAAAAGAAAAAGACTAGCAAAACTCTAACATAACCGTTAACCATTACTTTTATTAAAACTCCACTCATATATCTGGTCCTTCATCCCTTCCGACTCGGGCGAGGCCAGCCCGATGAGAGGAAACTGATACGGGGGAGGCAAAGGTGTAGGGGACGGCACACATGTATGCACAATATAGGCATATTATCACAAACTATTCCTTGATTCTAGCCATAACATTGGTCATTTGGCCCGAAAGCCAAGAAACCTCAAATGAGATAGGTCATTTTTTGAAGGTTTTTTTAGACATAATCAATATAGCAGGTTTGATATTTTTCCTTATAACTATGTCACATAATATGACACCACGCGAAGGTTTCGTATTGTTTCGATTGTTTTTGAATTTTGTATGCCCGTTTTAAACTATCGTCAAACTTTGTCGAACGGCGGGCATAAAGATTCTTAGCTCGGGGCTGAGCCTCACTAAACTTGCATTGGATCTTTGATAAAATAGCATATTGTGAACCTAAAAATGATTTTTTTTAAACATGAGCATCGGATCATGTACCTGCAGTTCATATCTGACCCACTTCCTACCGATTCGACAGGAATTTATCTTTTTTACCAGGGGTGGACGGAAAGGTTTCGGATCCCCCTGTTGGGACATTGTCCATATAAGGTCGTCTATTATTTTTGTAAAATGTGGTGGTAGCATTTTGAATTAGCCATTTGGTGGTTGCTTCATAAAACCGTCCGATTTTTATGCTCGGAAAATGAAAAATGGCTTTTTGGTGCGACGAAAAGGAAAACTTCCTCCTGCAACATTGTTCGCCATCCCATGATGCACATGTATGCACAATATGGGCATATTATCATAAACTATGCCTTAATTCTAGCCATAACATTGGTCGACCCAAAAGCCGAGAAACCTCGAATGAGATAGGTCATTTTGTGAAGGTGTTTTTCAGACATAATCAATATACAAGATACAGCCCCGGGTGCAGCTCTCGCCGGCCGCCTTTCTCCGCTGCTACATGGACACCATGGGCATCTTACTCGTCACCATTGTCCCGCTCCATCTCGTCTCCTATCCCACCGTAAAAGTGCGCATATGAAGACACCTGAAGAAACTAACAATTCCATGTTGCTAATGATAGATACACTGACATTGGTTAACATCAGTATTGATCTGTTTGCTGCCTGCTCGATGCATGTATAAGATGGCGGGGATCAGGACGGGGCTCCCGTTGCCGTCCGTGTGGGAGACGGTGGCGCAGCTGGTAGTTTACTCTTTTGTGGACGACTACCTGGGCTACTGGATCCACCGTCTGCTGCACACCAAGTGGGGATACGACAACATCCACCGTGTCCACCACGAGTACACGGCGCCCATCGCCTTCGCTGCACCGTACGGGCACTGGTCCGATGTGATCATCCTTGGCGCACCCTCCTTTGCCGGTCCGGCTATTGTGCCATGCCACATAACAACCTTCTGGCTCTGGTTGGTAATACGCCAGTTGGAGGCCACCGACGCCCACAGTGGGTAAATCCATCTATCAAGCTCCCACATGTTGGAAATTATTGGCTTCGCTCACTCGGAATGATGTAACAGACTTTGTACATGAAAGCTTGTAAAATTCGCCTAATTGTTTGAACTGCATGCAGGTTCAAGTTCCCGTTCAATCCGACCAACTTAATCCCGTTTTACGGAGGAGCAGAATACCACGATTACCATCACTACGTCGGAGAGAAGAGCCAGAGCAACTTGTCTTCTCTTTTCACCTTCTGTGATTATTTGCACGGAACTGATAAAGTAAGTGCCATAAGTTATTCATTTAGAAATTAACCAAGCCTTGCCAAGGTCTGGTGTTTGCACACTGCCGCTTGCTGATATTATAATATTTGTTGTTTCAGGGCTATAGGTACCAGAAGGCAAGTGTAGCAAAGGTATATGTTGATTTCTGGGGACAAATATTCCCCAAAATGAGAAACATAACCCCAGAAAATATTTGGCCAAATTGCCATACCCCCTTATTATTATTCATCCAGAAATACAACCTTGCAATATAAATACATATTTTTAATACAATATGGCATATTTCTACAGGAATGGATGGCCAAAGTGTAACATCATAATTAACCATGCCCTGTTGAAAACTACATGTACTGGCATGTGTCTAGTACTAGATTTTTCATCTAATTAAAATGTGTTATTATTCTCCTTATTTAGCTCTAGATTACTTAAGAACATGCAAAAAGGAAAAATATATATGAAAATATTATACACCGAAAAAAATGTGTGATTGTCCAAACATGTGTAAGTAAAAAAGGTGTAACACAGCAGCAATATTGGATGAGAGAAATTGTTTGCTAACTAGCTTTTATGGCTCGCTCCATGATGATGTTTCAAAATAATATCTGGTACCCCCGTTTCAAAATATTAGATATTTTGATAGGCTGTTTTAGACTATCAACATCTTATATTTTGGAACAGTGCTAGTATTCATGTTAGGGACATATAAATCACATTCCTCTTTTTTTTTCCGTTTGATGGAATAGCTGAAGAAGATGGTGGAAAACAATGTGGAGAAAGGACGGGACAACGGTTTCAAGAACGAGGAACATAATAAGTAAATATAATAGCAGTATGAACATAGGCGCATGTCCTGAAGTAAATAAAGCTGGCTCTTGCTTACAGTCCATTATCTGGTTCATCTTCTCAAGATCAGCGGGCCATGGTGCAGCATGAAATCATAATTTAGTCCAGGCGTAATACTTATCTAGCGTACCAGCCGAGTAGTAGACTTCTCTAAACAAAATGTCCAAGATGATCATTGTTATTCGCATATATCTAGCGTACCAGCCGAGTATAATGAACCAGTTATAGTAGCAGGCAATCACTGTATGCCCAGAAAGTCATGGAGATTGTTGTGTGCCAGATTTTAAGTATATATGTGACTGTGTCACATAATAAATAAACTATTATCTATATTCGTACTTTCTTTGCTTTTATTTATGCTGCATTCAATGTTTAGTGAAGTTAAACTTTATAAAGTTTAATCAAATATATAGAAAAAAATCAACATATGTACATAATACCAGATTTATATAATATGAAAATATATTTTATGATGATTCTAATAGTACTAATATTATGTTTTGCTGTTAACATATGTTTATATATATTTATCCAACCTAAAAAGTTTGACTTCGACTAAACCAAAAACATAAGATAATTGTTAACGGAGGAGTAGTACTCAAGGCCAACATGTCTAGAATCTAGGTCCTACCTATGCCAGTAAGTGACTGCATTGTTCATGGCATGGTGTTGTTCAAATTGATCCCTTACTTTTACTTATGTATGGTACAACTTATCAGTTACTTTTTTTATAAAGATAATATATCTATTATATATTAAAAGTACATGACGGGTTCACCAGAAAAAAGAGAAATACTCAAGAAATTACCACAAAAATTAGAAAGATCTAGCCGTCAATTTAACTAACTAACCGATGCAAGCCAATGGAATTTAGAAAAAAAAAAGATTACACCAAAATTACCCACCAATGGCCCCTGTAATGTTATACGCATGCTTAGAATTAGGTTATGGACGCCTAAGGAAAACCTAATCCAAGGCCTCTCTGAGCTCATCCTAGCGTGCGCCGCCGCCTGCCGTAATTGCCTTACCGTATGTAGCCAGCTCACCTCTGCAAGTGTATGCCCGTGGATCAGGGCTTAAAGTTTCAATATTGCTCACTGATTCATGCACTAGACCACCAGTGCACACACAGGTCGCTAGCTAAGCGAGATTTTGGTCGGATGCTTGTCCTCATTGAGATAGCCGAGAAGTAAGTATAATCAATGTCCAAGGTATTCAGGATTTCACGTACACTTTCAACTAAGGGAGATGTGGTCTTTTTATTTGATGTTTTGCTTGGTGCTTCTGTATGAAGAGAGTTAACGTTAATGGAGAGAGAGAGGAGAAGAGAGCGCTGAGGCCCAGATGGAGAGAGCGCAGAGGAGAATGTTTGTCGGTCTGCCGGTCTCCAATGGCCGCCTCACCTGCCTGTAGATGGCACTCTAGCGCCTACGACGATGGCGAAAGCGCAGTGGTGTCAGCGATGCTGCATAGGGGCGTCGCTACCTCTCCTCAGCTAAGGCTGACTCCTAGATTTTCACAGCTGGAGTATCGCCACTATGATAATGCAGAAGTTGCTGTACCATATCCTTGATCTGTGCCTGCATCTGTGATCATGCATGCCTCCCTCCTCCAGGATTTCATATGGACACGTGAGCAAACAGAGTTCGGGATTTTTATTTGATTGTCTATGGATGCGTCATAACTTCCAAGTTGATTAAGATATCTCCATAGAAGCGAACTAAGGAGATCAGAAGAGAAATTTGTGAGGATATAATCTATCAACCAGGTGACATCTATGAGCCCATGACATCTAATCACCATGTTTCTTTTGGCAAATTTACTGAATTCTTATGGTATATGTAATCCTCTAAAAGCTTTATCGACATTGCTAGCATGGTTTGTTAGTCTTTGACTCAGTGTGAAGACATGCACGACTCCTTTTTATCAATTAAAGGCAATCCCTGCAAATGTTTAGTAAGTTATGATCGTATGAGCTAATCTTATCAAGCATTCATAATCACGCCTATAGACATATACTGATAAGCACTAAATTAACAGGAATACAATTGATCCAGTGCTGCAAACAATTCCTGATTGTTGCATTTACTATCAAATAAGAGTCTATATTAGTGTTAGTTCACTTCATACCAAAAATTTGGCGAAAGGATCACCAGATGTAGTTTTTTGTCAGTTAGACATGAACCATCTTAATCTGAATGAACCAGATGCTTATTTGGGTAGAGATATGCACATATATACTAAAGATAGGTGTTAGCAAGATGTATTGATTACTACTACACGTGGTTCAAAATATATGATGTTCCATTATATTGCTAACTATGAAGCCATTATACACCCACATGTAGCATCTGACTTGCCATCAAAGGCGATGCAGGGAACTATGTTTGTTCGATCTAAACTGATTCCGTAGTCTATACCAGTTTTCTACTCCAGGGTTTAAGGATTTTTAGGTTCATAGGAGCACTAGATACGGGATATCAGGTGTGTTTATCAATCCCAAGATAATATGCTCTAAGGTGTTGAGTATGCAGATTAATTAGCAAAGGCAAATCCTATGTATATGCATAACATATCCAAATTGTTGGTATAATACAGACCCCATTGTCTTTGTTACCATTCGCAATAGAATAAGGCTGAGATGCATATGAGGACTACCAAAATGGTATGTACGGACACTTCATTCAAAATGTTTGTAAGTTCAACTTAGTTTTCTTCTCCTATACTACTTTTCTTATGTTTTTCCAGATTACGTGTTGAGAAAAAAAGCATTAGAACTTTGCCTTAAGTACGTGGGATAAACCTTGAGACGTTGTGCATGGAGCTAGAACAAATGGATGGATGTGAGATTGTGGGTACGACAAGAATAGTGCTAAATAGATTTGACATAAGAAATGATGAATGTAGACAAATTAAGTGTGCACCTTCCCTACCTAGAGGTACTAGGTGCAAGTTTCACTTATGCTAGAGTTGAATGTTTTTGAGAGGTATATGTGCCTCACACCAGCTATAGGTAGACCGGTGGCTTCTAAATCATTCATAACATGGGCACGTGGTGTCCCATTGAACGGACACACATGTGTGTCTGTCTCCCGTTTGGGACCGAGTTCAGGGGGCACTTCTATGAGACACGTAAAATTTAGTCGTAAAATTCAGTCTATCAGGGATTGAACTCCAGTCAGGTTACCTGCTAGATTCGCACCTTAATCTTCTTGCCCTACATTTCAATGCATGGATGCATCAGCGTAATTGATGAACAATGATTATAAAAGATAATGTGTAGATTGTAAAATACTTCTATAAAAGAACTTTTTGTTTTATGAGGTAGATACCCACCCACATTTTTGTTTGAACTAATTTTGTCAAATGAGACCTACTTAACTTATGGTTTTAATTGAAATTTGAATTGTTCACAACTTGAGACCCATTTAATTTTGGGAGTTAGATATTGAGCATTTTTATGTCCATATGGAAGTAATAATTTCCTAAAAGTGATGTTGTTTCGCTTCATTTTCTTTTACTTTGATTTGCAGGTTATTGTGATTCGTCAAAAAAATTGCGGGTTGAAAAGATGGTCGTATACACATTTACCAAGGATAATGGTTTTTTCTCTCTTGAGCTTGAAACAACACAACGGAATGTTCTTTTTGCGATATATATTTGTTTTGTCAACTGTGTTACAACTGTTATGAAAAAATGTGATGTAAGAAAAATGGCACACCAAGTAAATTTAATGCCTCTTTGTGGATATCATTTGTTTAATGGGCGTAAGTAACCCGGAATTGTTTTATCTCACGAAACAAAATAGGGATACTCATTTGTTTTAGGCTTACAGCTTAGCATTTTATCAAGTTGCAAGTTAATTGTTTCATCCAATAACAAATAAAATTGTCAATTAATGGTTGTGCACAATGTATTGTGATATTTTACCTGCCCAAACCATGTTTATTACTGTCATCTTGCTATGATGTGTTTTAAGAACATGATAGACCGTGGTTCATGAATGCTGATGGCTACATAGTGAGACTAAAAACAAGGACTCAATTTCTTGATTATTCTAAAAATTTGGGATCAAGATTTATGTATCTGTTTAGTGGCTGGTACATTTTATTCATGACTCATAAATGATAGATGAGGATGTGAATCCACTCATGGTGAGTGTGTATATGAGGTACCAAGACAATAGTTTATCTATGAATTGTTCAGCCCAAAAATAGTATGATCGTACATACATCTACCTTGAGGTTAATTTCTCCATTTATGATTGTTGTTACTATGTACAGAAGTCTTAAAGAAGAAACATATGTTTACGTAATTCGTCTTTTTTCTGTTACCATCTATTGTTTTAAATTACCTGCCTCATTTTTACCACTATGAATTAGTCTATTGTTTTACAATGGTTTATTAAAAATACAAAACCTTCTGCCGAGTAATGTTTGTAGCATATCAGTGCAAACTTTTAAGCGCATATCTGAACCTTGGCACTAGCATTATGTAAACATTGAGAACCATTTTTTGCATGTTTTATGCACATTGAAACATATGCATCCATGGTACCACTTATGAGACGAAACAATCAAGTGACCGACTAATGGTTTGAAGTTATGTACACGATGGCTTGAGTAGACGAAGTACATTTTATTCCATGGTCGAGTAGTCGCACTACCGTGGCCAGCATTATAGACCACTTCGTCTATCTTTGGTTTGAGTTGACCAAGTAGTCATCTTTCAATATGAGACCCAAGACTTTCGAGTCTAAGAGTAGTAATAAAAAATTGTGGATGATTGATTGTTTCAAATTTATACGGCACAACCATTATCTTTGGTATTTTACCCCTCATTACATACCCAAATGTTAATATATTTATTATCAAAAAAATATATTGATACATGACATTTTGTACTTTTGAGGTATGTTTTTCAACAGGTAACTTTTAACTATTCTTGAATCTTTTGCAAAACAAAGCAATGACTACCTCGATAATCAAACTTAAATTGTATTACTTGCTAATATAATATCAAGTTAAACAATAACATTCAACTCACCATCTAAGTTCTTATTTCATGTGTTGATAATAATGCACTACCAACCAAATGGCGGGAGAGAAATCAATGAAATGACCGACTCAAAAAAATTGAATTTCTGCGTATGCAATATGGTAGTACGATAAAAGGACAAGCTATGTCACATTCAAATAATTATTATACTGGAATACTTTAATGCCTCTAATACAGTGAAATCGAATTATTTGTCCATAGCAATCTAACATATGAAATAACATAGCATCGTCCAAATTTAAGTTTTATGCATTGATATAATATTGTATACATATGACACATAAGGATCTTAATTTCTTACTAACAATGTAGAAAAGTAAAAACACGTGCACCCAAGTAAATTGTCATCCTATATGATTTTTCCGCTGTTACGAGTCCATTCTTGACACAATGACTCCACATACAATAGTGTTGAGTGCGAATGATATATGGTAACATCATACTATGTCCAGCCATGAAAAAATAACAGAGAGGCATATAGCTGGCATACACAAGTGAGTACAAGCCAAATGATCTAGCTATCACGAGAATTACATGTTATTTTGGTCGGTGCCTCGCAAATCCATGCATAGCTGTATAAGTATATCATTAAAAATAGAAGCAACATTATATATTTTGTAACAATGTTTCATGTTTTATGTACTTAATAATGAAGAAGGTATTTTGAAGAGAATAATGTATGCATAATTCACAAAAAAATACGTTTTCGACCTACTAAAGAGATGTTGCCCTCGCATTTGCGAGGGCCACTATGCTAGTTCATATAAAGAAGATATCAATTACACCTAGCCTTTGCATCCAGCTAATATAAAGAACTACTTAAGGCATCAAGGATACCGACAATGAAAAAAAAAGACCGTATCATAGTGATCAACCACTCATAGCAGCAGGATTCAAACCACCACCAAATATAACAACCATACTATATAAGAAATTCTTCAAAACCGGCGCCTCCAAGAAGGGAACAATGCACAATAGTAGCTGCACAACCAAAGATTGTAGGTTTACACCCCAAAAAAAATCCAAACTCTCAAGACAATGCCTTCAACAAGAAAGTGTTATCAACATTTATATATGCGAACATGTCTCTACCAAGACGCTCATAGACAATTTAAATTAGTAAATGTGATGATATGCTTATCAGTCACAAGATACCTAAATGGGTTTTACATGTATAACAGGGATCTGCCAGGAGTTCCAAGATGTCGATTCCACACATATAAGGGATAGACACCAGCGTAATCCACATCATCTTAATTATTTTAAGAAGTTAGATCTAGAATATATAGGCATGATTTAATAAGCACATTACTTTTGCGTACACTTTTTCCAAAGAAGATTCACATACATGAACTTTCATCGTATACACTTTTTGTAAAATAAAAATGAATTCATGTACACGCTTCCAACACGTTACAAAGTCTAAATTACAATTTCGGCGGCCAAAGGCATTCGGTCGACGGTAGTGGCAAGGCGGTTTCCACGCGTGGTGGTATCTCCCCTCGCTGGGAGCCCGTCGGTCGCATCTATGCATCGCACTGGACGACACGCTCATGATGGCGAAGGTTGGGAACCGGTGTGTCCCCGGGAGGCGGTGTTGGTACCCCCTGGCAGATGGCGGCGGGGGTCGCGTTTGTCAACCGGGACGCGACGCTTGGCGAGGGTCGCTACGGTGTGGTCCCGTGGTGGCGACGTGGACGGGCAGCCCTGCATCGACGTCGTGGTGGTGGATCGCCTCCGGAGTGCTCGAAGTCCTGAGGCCATCTGGTGGAGGCTTCGGGTGTCGTGGATCGCCTTCACTGTCGGCTGTGCCTTCAGGCTGCTGGTCGGGTATGGGGCGGCCGACCCTGATGGAGGCTAGCGGCAGCGTGGGGCTTCCATCTTGGATCTAATAAAAACAGTGGTTCTAGGATTCCTCTCACATCAAGACGTCGATTTGCTTGATGCCCGTCTTCATTGATCTGATGAAATTATGCCCTACAGACAATAATAAAGGATTATATTATTTATACTAGACTTTGCTATGCGCCCTCGGGGCGCGGCCGATAGGCGGCATGTCTGACCATACGTGCACAACAATACGAGGAAATAGACTAAGATTTCCCGTTCGCACGTTTCTGTAGGCTTAGGGGATGCTCTGAAAGTCTTCTGACATGTGTGCCATACAGTCGTCCGAGCCAAGGGGCACGAACGCGCGTGCAGACACGTTCAGAAAAACCGTGCAGTCTAATAGACTTGCGGACATGGGAAATGAAGATACCTATACGATTCGGTGGAAAGAGAGACAGTGTGGGGTTTCAGTTAACTCAAAATATATAAACTTTATGCAAGAAAATCTTAGATTTAATTGTCAACACCGTGTCATCTTTGGTCTTTTAGTTGTACTACCTGCTTTCTATGAATTGTGTATTTCCCTCTGTCGTACTGTTGTACTGCCTTATTTTCCTTATATGTAAACATACATGTTGTTCTCGTTTAGTCAGTACTTTAAGAATGTAAACGGTAGAGTCGGCCACAAGAAAACATAGAAGTCAAAACACTGGAAGACATCTACGAAATCTTAGGAACCATCACAGATCGAATAGAACGAATTTCATTATCACTGATAGAGCCGGACATGCGCGCATAACATAATTAGACCAATCTTCATTGAACAAACTTTACATATAGCAAGTAGAGTCTACATGATAGATTAACTATTAGGCTCACAAAGGAAACGGTCACAAAAATGACATCTGGGTCATCCTTTAGTGTCTTATCTGTTACTCTTGCCGTGTTTATTACGACCGCTTTGTTCACATAGAGGGCACTTCGCGTCTCTCGTCCACGAGAACCTGCATACGGCGAGAGTTTCTGCAGTTCTTCGCTGCCATCTCGGCTCTCGTCCGCGAGAATCAGCATACGACCAGAGTTTTCGCGACCACATCGGCACCCGACGAGCCCCACGAACCGACGGGTGCGGAGCATCGGTCTCCTTCGAAACGCCTCTCAGGTATGCCGTTCTTGCCCATGTCCGTTGACAATGGGTCCAGACCGCGCGCAACCCACCGTCCAGCGATGCGGGGCAGGTAGGGCGCACGACAAGTCCGCGCTAGGGAATCCCGCGCTAAGGGGCCTGCCTCCCCAGGAGATCTGGGCTCCATGGTGATGTCGCGGCATGTCCTTCTCGTTGTCCATCCCATGTCCAGACAGAAACGGGGAGACGTTGATAACAGATTTGCCTGAAATGTTCATATGCTATTATTGACTCCAATTTTTGTTTCATAATCAAGTTTATTATTCTGTCCTATAATTGTATTGGTTCTAAATAATGAGTATTTGTAGGAAAATCCGAATACATGTGTGGAATTATAAACACCATTTAGATATCTTTAGTCTCGCCTAAGACTAGTTTGTGTATCATTCATAGTCCCGGTTTCACGAATGTGGGTAAATACAAAGTGTTGTAGAGTTCCCGATGATATAACAGATCAGATTTATAGAGAGAACACCGATGATGGATAGACCCAATATGATATACCGTGAAACGCATTGTGAATATTGTTATCGGTATGTTCTCAATAACAAGTATTACCGTTACTGAAATATCGTTAGACAATTAGATACATATTAACTTGGATACAGTATGAAAGTGAAAAAGACCTTTGAACGTTGCTTCTTGACAGGGTGATCATAAAGTCGGTCTTCGTTCTTGCCTGATGGTATACGGATATTATCTATGGTGTAGTTGTGGAAATTGCTACTCCTGGAGATGGAGAGATACACTCTGGTCCACTCATGTATTATGATGTTCGTCATCATCTGCCGGACATGTGATCAAATTGTTGATCACAAGAACATCAATGATACAAAATGAGTAAAGGGTACATATCGGGTAATAAGGATAACCTAGTGTTTCACCTCGATCAATGTAATGTATCGAGAAGCAATACGATATGTTTCGAAGTAATACAATGGTTCACACGATAAAACAACTTCGTGATTACACGGGGGCACGCGGGGGGGGGGGGGGGGGGGGGGTTACTATGTGCATCAAGGTACCGCTAGTAATCGTTGTGCTGGAATGTGTTCCAGACATGTTCGCATATATCCGAACCCATGTGGTCACACACTTAAGGATAGACCTATTGGGAGTATCATAAGTAGTATCATCGTGCATGTCATGTTGGCAAAAATATGATGTGGCACCACAATTAATGAAGAAAGAGATAGTTAGAGTATCATAGGTAGATACTATATCATAGCACGTGAAACTAGGACTAGCCCCAATGGGGGTATCATAGGTAGTATCATGCATGCCATGTCGGCAAAATTCTGACGTGGCATGCTAATTAATGATGAAAAAGATTGTGTTGGTATCATAGGTAGAAACAGTATCATAGCACGCAGAACTAGAAAAACCAATTTCAAATAAATCTTGTACACAATTTTACATTGAGATTCTACAAAACAATAAATATACTAAGACTATGATACTATGCATTATGGAGATGGTATCATATACTAATATCATATACATGATATTACTATATGATACTCCCCACTGTGACTAGTCTAATGCATGTAAATCTTGTACACAATTTTACACTAAAATTCTACAAATCATTAAATATAATGCGATTTATGATACTACTACATGATACGATGCACTATAAAGATTGTATCATATATTAATATCATGTACATGATACTAGTAGTATGATACTTCCACTATGACAGACTAGTCACAATGGGGAGTATTATATAGTAGTATCATATATATGATACTACTATATGATACCATCTCCACACTGCATAGTATCATGTAGCAGTATCATAGCCTTAGTTTATTTATTTTTATGTAGAATCACAATGTAAAATTGTGTACAAGATTTATTTGAGATTAGTTTTTCTCGTTCTATGTGCTATGATACCGTATCTATCTATGATACCAAGACAACCTATTTCATAATTAATTAGCATGCCACGTCAGAATTTTGCCAACATGGCATGCATGATACTACCTATGATATCCCTATTGGAGATAGCCAAAATCAGAGGCGACAGGCGTGCTCGCTGGGCAAACAACGCTGCTACAGCGGGCACGCTCCCATGGACTAACAACATTGTGGCAGCAAACTCTAGCAGTTATGTGGCGGCCTTGCTCCCATAGGAGACTGCCAGCAGCGGCGCCGACCTCGCTACTCTATACAAACGAAAGCAGTGGAGGTCTGCGCGGGCACGCTACACCGGCTGGCCGGTGGCGAAAGTCTTGGCAGGGGTCGCCCGCATGTGTGACGCACCTCCGTGCTGCATGCCCTGTTGGAATTTGAGGTGCTTGCTTGTGGGATTTTGGCCCATAACAAATACAAATTCTGAAGTTCTCTTTGGCTCATTATTTGTGGCAGCTCATGTGTGTGCTACTGGTGCTAAACTTTAGTCCCACATTGCTAGTTGAGTGAGAGTTACACCTTCTTATAAACTAGGATGTTCTAACACTCACTAAGGTGTGAGAATAAGAGAAGTTATCGCGTACTCCTCCTCCAATGCCGCCCGCGCCTCGTCACGACGCGCGCGTGCCGCGGGTTGCGGGAATCTCGCCGAGCCAAGCTTTATTTTTGTTGTTCAGAAAAATTAATTATGGATTAATTACGAGTCATTAACGGATGCGTTAATTAGTCAGTCGTTTCATGACTTTTTGGAACGTGGGTTGTTACCGACTTGGACATGGGCTGAGCCCCACGATCTCCTTGACCTACACTATATAAGTGTCTACACTAAACCTAATCGGGATTGCCTATCACACGCGTCTCCTTCTAGTCTATTGCGTTGCCGCCTTCAACTTCCCCATCCCGGCTTGCGGCGTGCACCGCAGGTCAGGACAGTAGGCCTCCGGAACCCTGCCTCTTATGAACCTGTATGGGTGAGGGGTGATCATCTTTTTTGGGGGGGGGTGCTCAAGCACGACTACTGATGCCATCACAGACCACTCCCTCCCCGATGAGGACTTCTTCACGGACATCAGCATCCTCTACATCTACGACATGGCTGATGATGCTGGTGTCAACGCCAACCTGAACGCGAATCCTCCTGCACTTTATGTAACTCCGAACTCTCTCTTTCAGATTCTGCTAGAGTTTTTTATTCTAGCGTTTGGTGTAGATTTAACAGGTTTATCTTATTTAGATGTAATATGTTCATCTACTATGTTAATCTGCATGATTATTTTTGGCACTGTTTATATGATCATGCTTTCTTAGTTTATTATTCGGATTAAATCATATGGATTATTGCTTATATTTTCAACAATTCAAAAACCTGATTATAGGCAACTAAATTCCACTAGTGTAGACGTGGATACTAGGCCGCCTTCTTTTGATGGGATGCTCTATAAGAGATGACGCACGAGAGCAATTCTATGGTTTGAAAACCTAAACTTCTAGAGCGTCATTCTTGGCAAACCTGAAGGAGATCTTTCTGTTGAGCACAAAGCAGCCTTTAAGAAAGTCAATACCATATTTTTGATGGCTCTGTTCAGTATTCTTGGGGATAACATTGGTGACCCATACATGTCATTTGATAATGACACGGACGCGTGGGATGCGCTCGAGGTCAAGTTTGGGGTCTCGAATGCTGGCACTGAGTTGTATGTCATAGAGAAATTCTATGACTATAAGATGATTGATGAGCGCTCTATCATTGAGCAAGCTCATGAGATACAATCACTTGCCAAAAAACTTGAGCAGTTCAAGTGTACCCTATCAGACAAGTTTGTGGCCGGGGCATTATTGCCAAGCTTCCTGCCTTGTGTAGGATTTTTTCTACTTCACTAAAACATAAGAGACAAGACTTTTCTGCTACAGGTCTCATTGGGTCTCTTCATGTGGAAGAGAAGGCGAGAGCAAAGGACACACGTGCTCGAGGATTTAAGGGAGCTTCTAGTGCCAATTTGGTACAGAAGAAATACTTTCAATCCCACAAGTTCAAGAATAAGAACAAATCTGAAGGCAGAGGTAAGTTTGATGGAAAGAACAAGGACACACACTCAACCAAATTAAAGAGGAAAAATGAAAAGAAGAAAGGCTCTTGCCACGTCTATGGTGATCCTGATCACTAGGCTCCTAGCTGCCCTAATCGCTTTGACAAGCATCAACATTGGAACAGCGGCAAGACCGCTAATGTTGTTATTAGCAATACTGATATGAAGTACGCTGGGTATGGTTTTTTACCTACTATCGCTTCAGTGTGTCATTCTACTGAATGGTGGATAGACACGGGTTCTAATACACATAGATGTTCTGATATTTCCATGTTATCTTGTTATTAGGTCTCAAGGACTTCCTCTGTGCTGATGGTAAATGGCCCACGTGCTTCTGTTCATGGTGTTGGTATGGTAAATCTTAAGTTTACTTCGGGGAAGACCGTACAACTAAAGAATGTGCAGCACATTTCCTACGTCAATAAGAATTTTGTCAGCGGATCACTTTTATGTCGAGATGGTTTTAAGTTAGTTTTTGAGTCCAATAAAATTGTAATTTCTAAGTGGAAAGGGTTATGAGTGTGGAGGCTGTTCTGCTTATCTTTCTCAGACTGATGTACTAAAGTTATTAATCATGTTTGCAATGATAATGAGTCCAATATTTGGCATTCACGACTTTATCATATTAACTTTGGTTACATGACATGGCTAGCCATATGAGTTTAACTCCAAAATTTACCACTGCCAAAGGTTCTAAGTGCCAAGTTTATGTGCAAGCAAAGCAACCCCGCAAGTCTCATATGGCTATAGAATCGAGAAACTTAGCACCACTAGAACTTATACATTCAGATCTTTGTGAGATGAATGGTGTGTTGACAAAAAGTGGAAAAGATACTTTATGACGTTGATTGATGACTCTACTAGATACTGCTACGTTTATCTTCTGAAATCTAAAGATGATGCTTTGTATTACTTCAAAATCTATAAAGCTGAAGCAGAAAACCAACTTGATCTTATAATCAAATGGATAACGTCGGATCATGGTGGAGAGTACTTTTCAAACGAATTTGATTTATTCTATACAAAACATGGTATTATTCATGAGAGGACGCCTCCCTACTCACCTCAGTCAAATGAGGTGGCCGAAAGAAAGAACCGCACTCTAACTGATTTGGTTAACACCATGTTAGATACATCAGTTCTTTACTTTTACTACTTCTATTACTTTACTATTGCTACTACAAAACTGTTGCTACTGATAAACTGCTGTGAGCAAGATTGTTTCCAGGTGCAGCTGAATTGACAACTTAGTTGTTAAGGCTTATAAATATTCTTTGGCTCCCCTCGTTTCGAATCAATAAATTAGGTTTCACTTCCCTCGAAAATACTGCGATACACCCCCTATACTTGTGGGTCATCAGTTGTCTGTAGCGAGATGGATTCCATCTTAGCTAATGGAACTTGTGTAACTACCTCGGTGAATTACGCTCCTAGTTACAAGCCTGGATGAGCGGAAATGATTAAAATAGTATGGTGGGGCCCAAATGCCGCTCACAGGTAGACCTTTCGGCCGTCCTAACCATTTCCAAACATCGGGACAAGAACGGGCGGCGTAATCGGCAGGCGAAGGGATCAACTACATACACAAATGAGTATGTATGCAAGCCACCATACAACAGTCCTCAGAGCCATTCCATCTAAAAGAAATAGAAATATTGCAACGCCATACGGCAAGATCCAAATATCCTAGATAGATATAATAGTTTAGGATATCTCCTCATACATCAAACATTAGAGTATCAGGCGGAAGCGGCAAACAAGATCCGAGTACGGATAAGAAGCAAATCGGCATAAGATGCCCCATAAATAAACACATCCCGCCCACAGATCTCACGGATCCCCGTTCCCGGAATCTCTACGCCGAATGATCGTTGCCCACATCGTCCGTCTCCTCCACCCAGTATCCATCTTGCGAGTTTACCTGTTCATCTGAATCAAACAATTTATCGTGTAAGACCCTAGGGGTACTCAGCAAGTCTTTATGCCTCTAAAGGGGACACAACCTGGGGTGACGCAATTGCAGCAAAATATAATACCTAACAATTCTATAGATACTCGCTAACCATCCGCCTAACCATAGATAGACAGATGTCCGTGAATTAATAACAACAGTTATAACAGTAATATCCACAGATCCATCCTCCTCCTCGCTTACCAACGAGGAAGCGGACGAACAACCCCCCATCCGTTGGCAGTTTTATTATCCATTCCATGAGTGTTGCACTATTTACTAGTCAGGTACTTAGTCAAATTAACAGCGGTACTTTAGTTATACTTGTCTATGATCGAGAAACTGTGATCCAAGTCGTCCATAACCGCGGACACGGCTTTCAGAAAGTTTTACCCTGCAGGGGTGCACAAATAGCAACACACACTCGATCAACCTCGGAAAAACCAAATCAAAACCCAACGAGGCAGTCACGACAAAGCGATCACAGGATTCAGAAATATTTCAGGGGGCCACCCCATTAAGCTACCCGCAACGAAGTTGGCCGGCTCCGAGACGGACTCAAGGTTTGTGTGGACGGCTGTAAACGACTGGGAACCCGAAAGTGTGACTGGGCTTGTCGATATAGCGAAAACGTGTCACGGACCTAAACAGTACAGGTGCTCCACGCACAATCTTAAATAAAGCAGTAAAGCATGGCATAAGTACAGGATAGTAATAAAGCCCCAAACTAATTGTGGCCCCAAGAAATAAGAATGAATCAAGCTCTGGCTCAGGGGGGTTCATAAGCCTCCCGGATGTGGATAGCGAGAATATTCAAGGAACAGGAATCAGGTACTCGGGGTCCTACGGGACACAAGTGAGCATGAAAAACCAAATAGCAGATATTGCTCACCGGTGCCACTTTCATTAGTTATCCCATTACTACTCAGGTTAAGTTGTTTAGGTACCTCGTTATCCATCCGACACTCACATACCCTACACATGCTGTTCTACGACTCGCATGGCTCAAACAACTCCTGTAGTAAAGGCTCATGGGATGGGGGAACAAGCTTCGGTGGGGTTTAAAAGTAAAGGCTATGCAGTACTTGGGATTCAATTTAATGCAATCGCGACTCAATGATGCAAGAATAAGATAGAGGCAATAGGTACTATATGTATGCAAGCATGTGGTAGTGCTTGCCTGGCAGCTCAGTTGAAGCGAGAGAAGGATCTGGGTAGTGCTCCTGGGTCTCTTGATATATCCCCTGCTCAGCGTCTATTCGAAGAAGAACCAAACAAACAAGGGCCAACATAAATAAAGTGCACAAGCATATGAATAAAATGCGTCAAGCAAACAATCATGCCATGATGAATGATGCACAATTTTCATGGCAATAAAGTAGCATGGCATGGGTGAGGTGTGGAATACAAGAATAAAGCCTTTTATTGAGTTTTAGTCACATTTTAACCTCATATAAGTTGCTGTAAACTTTATATTTATATGATGCATGCTGCAATTCAGAACATGGAATGCATAAACAGAAAGGTCTCGTCGAGCTGATCATTTTAGACATATCATTTGTCAAATTTGGAGTTATAAAACAAAAGTTATTAATTAATTGAGGAAAAGGGCACTTTATTGTAATTTTAATCAACTTGAAAATTAAAGTGCCCAAAATATATTTTGAAGGCCATATTTGAAATCCACTCATTTTTCTGATCTCCAAACATATATTACATGTTTAATTTGGAATAGTATTTTAAAAGTTATTTAAAAACAGATTTGAGTTTGAATTTAAAACATTTTTGGAAAAGGTTTATTTAAAACAGACAGACAGAAATCCTTTTGCTACTCAGCTTGTCCTAGCCCTAGACACTGACGGGTGGGGTCAAACGGCATGGGGCCACGCGCGCAGAAAATTCCTTTTTACCGCGGCTCTGGCTAGCCCACGCGATTGACATGCGGGCCCATCGGAGACATAGGACCCACATGACAGTGAGGGGCAAGGGTGGACCACGTGGCACAGCGAGGGGAGTGCGGGTTGAGGGCCTGGAAAACTGGGGGTCTTACTGCAAGATTGTCAGGCGGCTGACTGGTGGGCCACGAGGTACCGCGGGTTGAGCGAAAAGCAAAAGAGGGGGTTTTCTGCAAAAAGGGGCCACGTACTGTGGATCTTCTCTGCGACGACCGATCGGTGCTCGCCAGGGAGCGGCGCACGGGGGATCGAACCCACGACGCGAGGCGCGCGCAGAGGAGCGTTGCCGCTGCGGTAGGCTAGGGGAGTTGATAGGAGAGGGCAACGCGGCTAGGTAAGGTGTGAGGTGACGCAGGGACGGTCCTTGACGACGGAAGCTCGCCGCGCCGAGAGCGTTCGACGAAACGCACAACGCGAGCAAGCAACAGATCGGCTAGCGGAGGTGTCTGGGAAGGTCGGGTGCTCACCGAGAGTGTGTCGGTGGTGGCAGAACGGCCTGGGACACAGGGGATCGGCGACGATGCAGACGGACGGAGCTCTAGGGTTTGGCGTCGGTGGCGGCGGTGATCTTCGGCTCTGGTGCTTCTCCTCCGCGACGGCGTGTAAAGGGTGATGCAGGGGTGCCGCGTGGTCTTCCTCGACACCCGTGATCGCCTCGCCACCGGCTGGTAAGAGAAGGGGAGGTGGAGGCCGACGGTGGCCGGCGATGGGGTAGATGGTGGTAGGGAAGACGGAGAGGAAGGGGGGCGGCCTGGGGAGATCTGGGAGAGGTAGGGAGACGTGGGGAAAGAGGGTAAGTAGGAGAGGAGGGGGAGGCGCCGTGGGGATCAGGTTGGAGATAAAGGTGGCTTCGGCCACCTTTTTCCCTTCTCCTCCTCACGTGCTCGGGCTGGAGCTCGTCTAGGGCAGGTAGGGCAGCTGGCAGGTGGGCCAGGGGGGACACGGCAGACGGTCTCGGGCTGGTGGGGTCGCACGGCCGAGAGAGAAAGGAGAGGAGGGTGGCTCGGGTTTAGCTTCAGCTAGGGCTAGAGGCTCGGGTTAGGGTTGTGCTAGGGTTGGGGTTAGGAGGGTAGCTCGGCCAGGGAGAGAGAGAGAGGGCCCGAGAGAGAGAGAGAGCTAGGGTAGGATGGAGAGGGATGGCTCGGTTTAGCTAGGGGGGGCTCGGTTTAGGGTTTTGGAGAGAGGGGTTAGGTTGAGTGTTTTCTTTTGACAAAAACAAGCAAGAACAAGCCAAGATCAAACAAGATTTAGTCAAAAGAGAGGATGAGATGAAAGGTGGTGAGGGTTTAGAGATAGAAAAGAGAGAGGGGAGTTTAGGGTTAGGGATGGTTTGGTTTAGCCCAACCAAAGAGGTAGGTTTATATTATGGTTAAAGAGATTCAAAAACAAGGAAACATCTAGTTTGAATTTAAAAGCAAGGCTCAAACCAAAAATAAAACAAACAAAGGGAAGAAGGCCAAGGGTTATGATTGCATGGCCCATGCATAAACATTAATGCTAGGTTTTATCTTGTGAAAACAAGATAAATATCCATGGCATTTATACATATGCATTCCAAAATATGGGATAAAGCCAAGCTAAAAGAATTAAAGGAATGCTCCATGTGGAGTAGAAGGGGATGACCATATTTGAATAAAAATGGGACATGCTAGTGTGTATGTGCCACTAGGTATTTAGTAAGCCCAAAAATATCCCAACATGATAATAACCCCAAAACAACCCATATGGAAGCTAGAAAAGGGTTCCACTCACAAGGCATGCAAAGGTGGCCATGTGGCTCTCATAAACCAGTAATGTGGAAACAATATGGTGCATATATGAGAGCATGTGGAGATAGAATTGGATCCATCCCAACCCACATGAGCTAGAGTAAAACCAAATAAGTTGCAATGCTCATATATGGTGGAATGGTGGAAGGATGGGGTGACGACAAGAAAGGTGGTGGAGTTAAATAAAAGATATGCCCCCAACTCAACTTGGGCATTAAACAATATATCAATAACCAAATACAATATATCAAGAGGCAAATACAATTAATAATGCATATGAGATAAGAACCAAAACAAAAGGGTTTTATATGATGCTCAAATGCAAGGTGGCATGATGACATGAGCATGATATAATGATGATGCAACAAATATATATATGAAGTAGCCATTATATAGACTAGGCTAGTAGCATTGCAATTGTTAGACAATTGGGATGCTACAACTCTCCCCCACTAAACAAGAATCTCGCCCCGAGATTCCTAGGAAAAGGAAAACAACACAAGGAGAGGCGGGTGTTCGGAATGAAGGTGACCCTCACGTTCCCAAGTTGATGAACCAAGGAATGGTGCGACCACTACACCTTGCAAAACTTGCTAGACTTGTTGCGAGTCTTGCGTTTTGCTTGAGAAACAACGGTTAGAAGAGTTGAAGGATTGACGTGAGGCAAGAAGGTAGGATGAACATAGCTCCGGTTTTCTCAAGAAACATGATAAAAGAATAGAACCACTTGTGAAAGAAAGGACAAGATGATGTATCATGGATAAAGAAAGACACACCATTAAGATTAAAGATTTACCGATACTAGAGATGATGAAAACTTTGTCTCGCCGGAAGAAAGAGCTAGGTTGGAGAGGTTTGAACCACTATGACAATAGCATCGTATCTTCTCTCGGATTCGAGAAATGAAGTATGGAAACAATATTGCCTTCAAACAATAGAGTCCCTTGATATCAACAGAAAGATTTAGCTAGACACCGTCGGATTAGATTCTTCTTGCGCCGGTAAGAACCAAAGGATCACGCAATTGAGGTGCGCGGATATAACTTCCAGAGATGGATGTGAAGCTAGATCATGGTGGAATCCCGAGAAGCAAAGAATATGGAGGATCCGGAGTTTATTGTAGAGATACTTATTGCTTTCTTTAGCCTTGAGGCTAACGCAATAGATTTGCGGCTGATGGCATCAACCATAATTGGCTTTACCACAGAAAAAGAATTGATGAAACAAAGAGAGAGATAGTTTCCTTTCATCTTGGTTGGGGAAGTCGAGCATCTGTAGAAAGACGAGGACCGAAAAGAGTTTGCGCTTGTTTCCACCAGATAATTGAAGATTTGCTCCATCTAGAATAGACAGACCACCAACAAGAGATTATTGATTACTTTCTTCGAGAGAGCACTCCGGAAAAACAAAGACGGAAGTAAAAGTATCGAAGGATAAAGGCCACTTCTAACTTCCGTGGAATGAGTGAAATCACATTAATTCACCAATTCAATGTACAAGAGCGAATGATAAGAGTAGTGGTATGGTGACTCCATCCCGCACTCAAAGCATTACTCCGCACATGAATAAGAAAACCATGCATCCCAACTACCGAAACAGACTGAAGGTATTGACAATAACTCATGGAACTTCGTTAGAAACAAGGATAGATGCAAACGATTCACCGGATTCAAGATAGATAAGGGTGATGATGTTGTCGTCATATCATAAGTAACCAGCCACCGGAAAGATATGAAGGAAGATCACGGAGACAACTGCAAGATTCCACAGATAAAGAAAAAGATAGCACCACTTTCACCTAAGGATTACAAAAGATCTGAAAAATCTTCATGGCCTCCGGTGGATTGAGCATAGATGATAGAACGAGAGGGTTTCAAAAGATCACTTGACGAGACTGAGGTGAAAAAAACTCCATGTTCTTCTTGAAATGATTGAGAGAGATTTAGCAGTTTTGAGGAAATCTACGGCGGAACGACGATGATAACTCGCCAACAAAGAAACTCCGGGTTTGATTGACGATGGAAGATGGAATTAACAATGAACTTGCTGATTCCAGAGTTGAAGTAATGTATTTAGCAGAAGGACGTGGCCGAGATAGGTGACTTCAAAAAGTCAGAATTCTCACTTTGAGACTTTGCACACAGGCAGTGCTCACGAAGCTTGAGAGAAAGAGACACAGATGATCTTCCATGTCCTTCCATTGATATCGAATAGGCAAGCATATTATCAACATATACCACCATGGATTAACAGGATATTCCGAGAATATCAAGTTCAAGAGGCGGGAGAAACAAACAAATGCTCGAAACACTTTCTGAGCTCAACGCTCTTAGAAAGATCAATATTAAGAGCACGGGTTCGTGTTGAAGAAGACGCACTGGAAGAATAGATTATCTGGTCCTTCGGAAGAAAAAGAGATGTCACCTGGTTCACACCGTCGATTGGATCACCGGTTACAAGATAAAGAGATCTTGGATAAGAACCGATGATAGCTCATACCTTAAGCAAAGCTACCAGAGACGAAAAGATGCAATTCCCTCGTGTCCAGGAGAATTGTGCAGATATGGGGTTCAAAAAGATGTGCAGCATGATGGACAGATGATAGACCGTCGTAGTGCCTTGAGAAACTCCGGATTGCCAAAGATGCTTGAATATGCATAGATATGATCACGGTGTACTCAAAATCACAGGAGATAACCGGTCACCATTTGGAGGATAGTGTTGATAGAATTTTCCATATTCCACTCATGATAAGTGTCATATAGCTATGCCGAGAACCAAATTACAATCACCCGCATCGGATCGACACATGTTATGTAATTAGCCCAAGAGAATTGGAGATGAAATAAAACTCCAGGATTAAGCGCCGGTGTCAAAAGAATGAGTTAGCATGGACATGCTGATAAAAGGGAGATAGATAATGTTTCACACACGACTGGAAAGGAGTGTGGAAACACAGATGTATCAAAGAAAATTTTCCGCATTTTTCGGCATTAAAATACCAATAGATGCGCAAAATCACTTAGCAGATAGAGATTAGCAATAGATGCTTTCACAGAATGAGGAGTTGCTAGAAGGAAGAACACCCTTAAGAAGATGGCACCGGTTAACAAGGAGTCAGATAGTTCGCGCCGGTTTGCAAAAGCCTGTCAATATGGAATGTACCAACAGTTGATAACCAAAGGCAGATTGCGATAACAAATTGGATGAAACAGATAGACAAGGAATTATACACACACACACACTTTCTATGGTACTACGGAAACCCAGAACACGTGAATCCTAGTTTGAATTTTAATAAGAGGATTGAACACGTTACACTTCCTTACCAGAAAAGGATGGGTGGGTGGGTAAGAAGAAAAGTGGAAGCAGTCCTACTCTCACGTTTTGTTTTTCCCTAGTATACATAGCTACCAAAAATATTTGCTAGACTGACAACGACCATTTGGCTGAGACCCTGAAGGGCGGGATGGCTCTGATACCAATTGTAACTACCTCGGTGAATTACGCTCCTAGTTACAAGCCTGGATGAGCGGAAATGGTTAAAATAGTACGGTGGGGCCCAAATGCCGCTCACAGGTAGACCTTTCGGCCGTCCTAACCATTTCCAAACATCGGGACAAGAACGGGCGGCGTAATCGGCAGGCGAAGGGATCAACTACATACACAAATGAGTATGTATGCAAGCCACCATACAACAGTCCTCAGAGCTATTCCATCTAAAAGAAATAGAAATATTGCAACGCCATACGGCAAGATCCAAATATCCTAGATAGATATAATAGTTTAGGATATCTCCTCATACATCAAACATCAGAGTATCAGGCGGAAGCGGCAAACAAGATCCGAGTACGGATAAGAAGCAAATCGGCATAAGATGCCCCATAAATAAACACATCCCGCCCACAGATCTCACGGATCCCCGTTCCCGGAATCTCTACACCGAATGATCGTTGCCCACATCGTCCGTCTCCTCCACCCAGTATCCATCTTGCGAGTTTACCTGTTCATCTGAATCAAACAATTTATCATGTGAGACCCTAGGGGTACTCAGCAAGTCTTTATGCCTCTAAAGGGGACACAACCTGGGGTGACGCAATTGCAGCAAAAGATAATACCTAACAATTCTATAGATACTCGCTAACCATCCGCCTAACCATAGATAGACGGATGTCCGTGAATTAATAACAACAGTTATAACAGTAATATCCACAGATCCATCCTCCTCCTCGCTTACCAACGAGGAAGCGGACGAACAACCCCCCATCCGTTGGCAGTTTTATTATCCATTCCATGAGTGTTGCACTATTTACTAGTCAGGTACTTAGTCAAATTAACAGCAGTACTTTAGTTATACTTGTCTATAATCGAGAAACTGTGATCCAAGTCGTCCATAACCGCGGACACGGCTTTCAGAAAGTTTTACCCTGCAGGGGTGCACAAATAGCAACACACACTCGATCAACCTCGGAAAAACCAAATCAAAACCCAACGAGGCAGTCACGACAAAGCGATCACAGGATTCAGAAATATTTCAAGGGGCCACCCCATTAAGCTACCCGCAACGAAGTTGGCCGGCTCCGAGACGGACTCAAGGTTTGTGTGGACGGCTGTAAACGACTGGGAACCCGAAAGTGTGACTGGGCTTGTCGATACAGCAAAAACGTGTCACGGACCTAAACAGTATAGGTGCTCCACGCACAATCTTAAATAAAGCAGTAAAGCATGGCATAAGTACAGGATAGTAATAAAGCCCCAAACTAATTGTGGCCCCAAGAAATAAGAATGAATCAAGCTCTGGCTCAGGGGGGTTCATAAGCCTCCCGGATGTGGATAGCGCGAATATTCAAGGAACAGGAATCAAGTACTTGGGGTCCTACGGGACACAAGTGAGCATGAAAAACCAAATAGCAGATATTGCTCACCGGTGCCACTTTCATTAGTTATCCCATTACTACTCAGGTTAAGTTGTTTAGGTACCTCGTTATCCATCCGACACTCACATACCCTACACATGCTGTTCTACGACTCGCATGGCTCAAACAACTCCTGTAGTAAAGGCTCATGGGATGGGGGGACAAGCTTCGGTGGGGTTTAAAAGTAAAGGCTATGCAGTACTTGGGATTCAATTTAATGCAATCGCGACTCAATGATGCAAGAATAAGATAGAGGCAATAGGTACTATATGTATGCAAGCATGTGGTAGTGCTTGCCTGGCAGCTCAGTTGAAGCGAGAGAAGGATCTGGGTAGTGCTCCTGGGTCTCTTGATATATCCCCTGCTCAACGTCTATTCGAAGAAGAACCAAACAAACAAGGGCCAACATTAATAAAGTGCACAAGCATATGAATAAAATGCGTCAAGCAAACAATCATGCCATGATGAATGATGCACAATTTGCATGGCAATAAAGTAGCATGGCATGGGTGAGGTGTGGAATACAAGAATAAAGCCTTTTATTGAGTTTTAGTCACATTTTAACCTCATATAAGTTGCTGTAAACTTTATATTTATATGATGCATGCTGCAATTCAGAACATGGAATGCATAAACAGAAAGGTCTCGTCGAGCTGATCATTTTAGACATATCATTTGTCAAATTTGGAGTTATAAAACAAAAGTTATTAATTAATTGAGGAAAAGGGAACTTTATTGTAATTTTAATCAACTTGAAAATTAAATGCCCAAAATATATTTTGAAGCCCATATTTGAAATCCTCTCATTTTTCTGATCTCCAAACATATATTACATGTTTAATTTGGAATAGTATTTTAAAAGTTATTTAAAAACAGATTTGAGTTTGAATTTAAAACATTTTTGGAAAAGGTTTATTTAAAACAGACAGACAGAAATCCTTTTGCTACTCACCTTGTCCTAGCCCTAGACACTGACGGGTGGGGTCAAACGGCATGGGGCCACGCGCGCAGAAAATTCCTTTTTACCGCGGCTCTGGCTAGCCCACGCGATTGACATGCGGGCCCGTCGGAGACATAGGACCCACATGACAACGAGGGGCAAGGGTGGTCCACATGGCACAGCGAGGGGAGTGCGGGTTGAGGGCCTGGAAAACTGGGGGTCTTACTGCAAGATTGCCAGGCGGTTGACTGGTGGGCCACGAGGTACCGCGGGTTGAGCGAAAAGCAAAAGAGGGTGTTTTCTGCAAAAAGGGGCCACGTACTGTGGATCTTCTCTGCGATGACAGATCGGTGCTCGCCAGGGAGCGGCGCACGAGGGATCGAACCCGCGACGCGAGGCGCGCGTGCAGAGGAGCGGAGCCGCTGCGGTAGGCTAGGGGAGTTGATAGGAGAGGGCAACGCGGCTAAGTAAGGTGTGAGGTGACGCAGGGACGGTCCTCGACGACGGAAGCTCGCCGCGCCGAGAGCGTTCGACAAAACGCACAACGCGAGCAAGCAACAGATCGGCTAGCGGAGGTGTCTGGGAAGGTCGGGTGCTCACCGAGAGTGTGTCGGTGGTGGCGGAACGGCCTGGGACGCAGGGGATCGGCGACGATGCAGACGGACGGAGCTCTAGGGTTTGGCGTCGGTGGCGGCGGTGATCTTCGGCTCTGGTGGTTCTCCTCCGTGACGGCGTGTACAGGGTGATGCAGGGGTGCCGCGTGGTCTTCCTCGACACCCATGATCGCCTCGCCACCGGCTGGTAAGAGGAGGGGAGGTGGAGGCCGACGGTGGCCGGCGATGGGGTAGATGGTGGTAGGGAAGACGGAGAGGAAGGGGGGGCAGCCTGGGGAGATCTGTGAGAGGTAGGGAGACGTGGGGAAAGAGGGTAAGTAGGAGAGGAGGGGGAGGCGCCGTGGGGATCATGTTGGAGATAAAGGTGGCTTCGGCCACCTTTTTCCCTTCTCCTCCTCACGTGCTCGGGCTGGAGCTCGTCTAGGGCAGGTAGGGCAGTTGGCAGGTGGGCCAGGGGGACACGGCAGACGGTCTCGGGCTGGTGGGGTCGCACGGCCGAGAGAGAAAGGAGAGGAGGGTGGCTCGGGTTTAGCTTCGGCTAGGGCTAGAGGCTCGGGTTAGGGTTGTGCTAGGGTTGGGGTTAGGAGGGTAGCTCGGCCAGGGAGAGAGAGAGAGGGCCCGAGAGAGAGAGAGAGCTAGGGTAGGATGGAGAGGGATGGCTCGGTTTAGCTAGGGGGGGCTCGGTTTAGGGTTTTGGAGAGAGGGGTTAGGTGGAGTGTTTTCTTTTGACAAAAACAAGCAAGAACAAGCCAAGATCAAAAGAGAGGATGAGATGAAAGGTGGTGAGGGTTTAGAGATAGAAAAGAGAGAGGGGGGTTTAGGGTTAGGGATGGTTTGGTTTAGCCCAACCAAAGAGGTAGGTTTATATTATGGTTAAAGAGATTCAAAAACAAGGAAACATCTAGTTTGAATTTAAAAGCAAGGCTCAAACCAAAAATAAAACAAACAAAGGGAAGAAGGCCAAGGGTTATGATTGCATGGCCCATGCATAAACATTAATGCTAGGTTTTATCTTGTGAAAACAAGATAAATATCCATGGCATTTATACATATGCATTCCAAAATATGGGATAAAGCCAAGCTAAAAGAATTAAAGGAATGCTCCATGTGGAGTAGAAGGGGATGACCATATTTGAATAAAAATGGGACATGCTAGTGTGTATGTGCCACAAGGTATTTAGTAAGCCCAAAAATATCCCAACATGATAATAACCCCAAAACAACCCATATGGAAGCTAGAAAAGGGTTCCACTCACAAGGCATGCAAAGGTGGCCATGTGGCTCTCATAAACCAGTAATGTGGAAACAATATGGTGCATATATGAGAGCATGTGGAGATAGAATTGGATCCATCCCAACCCACATGAGCTAGAGTAAAACCAAATAAGTTGCAATGCTCATATATGGTGGAATGGTGGAAGGATGGGGTGATGACAAGAAAGGTGGTGGAGTTAAATAAAAGATATGCCCCCAACTCAACTTGGGCATTAAACAATATATCAATAACCAAATACAATATATCAAGAGGCAAATACAATTAATAATGCATATGAGATAAGAACCAAAACAAAAGGGTTTTATATGATGCTCAAATGCAAGGTGGCATGATGACATGAGCATGATATAATGATGATGCAACAAATATATATGAAGTAGCCATTATATAGACTAGGCTTGTAGCATTGCAATTGTTAGACAATTGGGATGCTACAACTTGGGAGGTCACTAATCGTCCTTATGGGTGCAAACCTGTAGGATGAAAGTGGGTGTTCAAGTAAAAGCTCAGACCTGATGGTACTATTGAAAAGTACAAGGCACGTCTTGTGGCCAAGAGTTATACCCAGAAAGAAGGTGAAGAATTCTTTGATACCTACTCACATGTAGCCAGATTGACCACTATTCGAGTACTACTATCCTTGGCTGCCTCGCATGGTCTTCTCGTTCATCAAATGGATGTTACGACAACTTTTCTAAATGGAGAGCTAGATGAGGAAATTTATATGGAGCAACCTGATGGATTTGTAGTAGATGGTTAAGAAGGAAAGGTGTGTAAGTTGTGAAGTCTTTATATGGTCTTAAGCAAACTCCTAAGTAGTGGCATGAGAAATTTGAAAGAACTTTAATCGCTGAAGGTTTTGTTGTAAACGAAGGTGATAACTGTGTGTACTATTGCCATGGTGGGGGTGATGGGGTCATTATGTGTCTTTATGTTGATGACATCTTGATATTTGGGACCAACCTTGCTGTTATTGAGGAGGTCAAAGAGTTCATATCTCTCTGCTTTGAGATGAAGGACTTGGGAGTGGATGATGTAATCTTAAACATCAAGCTATTGAAGGATGATAATGGTGGAATTACACTTCTTCAGTCCGACTATGTGGAAAAGATATTGAGTTGCTTTGGGTATAGAGACTACAAGTCTTCTCGAACGCCTTATGATCCGAGTGTGCTACTTCGAAAGAATCGAAGGAATGCTAAAGATCAATTGAGATATTCTCAAATCATTGTCTCACTCATGTATTTAGCCATCGCTACAAGGCCTGACATCTCCTTTGCTATAAGCAAACTAAGTCGGTTTGTGTCAAATCCTAGAGATGATTATTTGCATGCTCTTGAGAGAGTTTTGCTCTATTTGAAAGGCACTGGGAGTTATGGTATTCACTATACTGGGTATTCACGAGTACTTGAGGGTTATAGTGATTCAAATTGGATATCTGATGCTGATGAGATTAAGGCCACAAGTGGTTATTTGTTTACACTTGGTGGTGGTGTTGTTTCCTAGAAGTCTTGCAAGCAGACCATCTTAACGAGGTCAACTATGGAAGCAGAACTCATAGTATTAGACATAGCTACTGTTGAAGCACAGTGGCTTCGTGAGCTCTTGATGTACTTACCTCTGGTTGAAAAAGAAATACCCACCATCCCGATGAATTGTGATAATCAAACTTTGATCATCAAAGTAAATAGTTCTAAGGATAATATGAAGTCATCAAGGCATGTGAAGTGGAGATTGAAATCTGTCAAGAAACTGAGGAACTCCGGAGTTATTGCATTGGATTATATCCGAACATCTAAGAACTTGGCAAATCCCTTCACAAAGGTTTTATCACGTAATGTGATAGATAATGCATCGAGGAAGATGGGTTTGAGACCCACACAATGAGTTGTTCGCAGTGGTATCCCACTCTATGTGATCGGAGATCCCGTGAATTAGAGCTGGGAGACAAGTTGTTGATCAGCCGAGAGCAGAGTCTAGTAATATTCGGTGTAATACTCTCCATAAAGATGCAATACTCTCTTATTCGGTGTAGCATTCCAATTGTCTAACAATTGTAATGCTACTTGGTCTAGTAATATAATGGCTACTTCATATATATAATTGTTGCATCATAATTATATCATGCTCATGTCATCATGCCACCTTGCATTTGAGCATCATATAAAACCCTTTTCATTTGGTTCTTATCTCATATGCATTATTAATTGTATTTGCCTCTTGATATTGTATTTGGATATTGATATATTGTTTAATGCCCAAGTTGAGTTGGGGGCATATCTTTTATTTAACTCCACCACCTTTCTTGTCATCACCCCATCATTCCACCATTCAACCATATATGAGCATTGCAACTTATTTGGTGTTACCTCTAGCTCATGTGGGTTGGGATGGATCCAATTCTATTTCCACATGCTCTCATATTAGCATCATGTTGTTTTCACATTATTGATATGTGGAGCCACCTTTGCATGCATTATGAGTAGTGCTCCTTTTTCTAGCTTCCATATGGGATTGTTTTGGAATAGCTGCTCATGTTGGAATATTGTTGTGAATAATAAACACCTAGTGGAATACACACACTAGAATGTCCAATCATATTCAAATATGAGCATATTTCATCTATTCCACATGGGATACCAACACCACTCTTTTGGCTTATTCCATATTTTTGGAATGCATATATATAATTGCCATGGATATTTATTTTGTTTTCACAAGATAAAACCTAGCATTAATGTTTATGCATGGGCCATGCAACCATCTTCAACACCTTTTCTTTTCTTTGTTTTTCTTTGTTTTGAGTGGAACCTCCCTCTTTTTCTCTCTTCACCTCAAACCTCATCAACCTCACTTGAGTAGTGCCATGCATGATCATTTGAGGTTACATCCTAAGCCCATCTCTTTTTCCTCACCTTCCTCTCTAAACCATCACCACCTTGTTGTCCTTCCTTGCCATGTGCCTCATATCCTCATCTCCTTTGGTTATGTCCTTGCATGATCTTGTTAGATCACACCACACCCTCCCTCCTAACCCTAGTTTCCTCTCTAATCTAACCCGAGCCCCCTCTAAGCTAACCCTAGCTACCCACACCTCTCTCCCCCCCTCTCTCTACCTTGCTGGCCCCACCTGGCCACCCTGGCCCCACCTAGCTACCCGAAACCCTAGCCCTAGCTACATCTACCCGAGCCCCATCTACCCTAGCCCGAGCTCACCTCCCCTCTCTCCTTCCCTCTACCTGCCATGCCAGCCCCACCCCCACGTCGTCCCCACCTGCAGCCTCTCCCTGCCCTACCTGGCTAACCAGGTCGAGCCCCAGCTCGACCACGTGCTCGGAGAGGAGGAGAGAAAAGGCACCCGAGGCCACCTTTATCCCTAGCCGCTTCCCCACGGCATCTTCCCCCGCTAACCCTCGTTTTATCCACCACCCCTCGCCTCTGCTTCGCCAGATCCACCCCAGAACCCTGCCATCTCCCCTACGTCTGCTCCCCCGCCGCTAGCTCCTTCCGCCGGACACCGCTAGTACCACCGCCGCGTCCTTGTTTCAGCCGGCGTGGGCGATGCGAAGGTGATCTAGGAGACCAAGGGAACCTCTCTGCTTCGCCTAGACACGTCGACGAGGAGGAGGAGCCCCAGACCGCTGCACACCGTCATCGCCCGAGCGAAACCCTAGCTCTCTGTCCTCCAGCTCCACCGCCGATCCGCTGCACGCCTGCCCGATCCACCACCACCGAGACACCCGCGGTGAGCTACTGCGCCTCCCTGACATCCTCTCCTCGCGCTTCGCTTCCTGTACGCGCCAATCTTTTTGTCGAGCAACCTCTGTGCACGTTTGCTCGCGTTCGTCTCCCCGCCGTAGCGTCGCAGAACGTTATCCTCGCCGCGCAGCAGAACCTGACAACTAGCTCAGCTAGCCGCAGCGGTAGCCGCCGCCGCGCGCGCGTGCTGCGTCGCAAGATCGATCCCCCCGCCATGCTTGTTTTTCCCCGTGTCGTCCCTTCGTCAGAGAACGGAGAAGAGGAACAGGGCCACTTTTCCCTTTTTGCAGATGGCCCCTTGTTCTTTTTGGTTCTCAACCCGCAGTCCTTTCCACGCCCACCTGTCAGCCTCGGTGCTTTTGCAAGAAAACCCCCGGAAGCTCCTGGCCATCACGGACAGGCCCCTCCGCGCCTGGGATCCCCCACGTGTCGCGTCCCCGCTGGCGCGCCCGCGTGTGGCCCTGAGTCTGTCACGGCCCCACCTGTCATCGGCTGTGGCTAGGTCAAGTCGCGGTGGGAAAAGTCTGTCTGTGCGCGTTTGGTCCTAGTCAGCCAGTGACCCCACCTGTCATTGTCTGTGTCTAGATCTATCTGAGTACAAAAAGTTTCTGTCTATTTTCTGTTTTAATTTAAATCTTTTCAAATTAATTCCAATTCAAATTTAAATCCGTTTTTAAATATCTTTTAAAATATAAATCCAAATAATGCAAATAATATATGTTTTCAAATCATAAAAATGTGAGGAATTCAAATATGCCCTCCAAAATATATTTTGAACTTTTAAAATTTCAAGTTGATTAAAATTACAATAAAATGCCCTTTTACCTTAATTAATTAATAACTTTTGTTTTATAACTCCAAATTTAACAAATGATATGTCTAAAATGATTAGCTCGACGAGACCTTTCTGTTTATGCATTCCATGTTCTGTTTTGCAGCATGCATCATATAAATATAAAGTATACAGCAACTTAATTGAGGTTAAAATGTGCCCAAAACTCAATAAAATGATTTATTCTTGTATTCCACACCTCACCCATGCCATGCTACTTTATTGCCATGTAATTTGTGCATCATTCATCATGGCATGATTGTTTGCTTGTCGCATTTTATTCATATGCTTGTGCACTTTATTTATGTTGGGCCTTGTTTGTTTGGTTCTTCTTCGAATAGACGCTGAGCAGGGGATATATCAAGATACCCAGGAGCACTACCCAGATCCTTCTCTCGCTTCAACTGAGCTGCCAGGCAAGCACTACCACATGCTTGCATACATATAGTACCTATTGCCTCTATCTTATTCTTGCATCATTGAGTCGCGATTGCATTAATCTGAATCCCAAGTATTGCATAGCCTTTACTTTTAAACCCCTCCGAAGCTTGCTCCTCCATCCCATGAGCCATTACTACAGGAGTTGCTTGAGCCATGCGAGTCGTAGAACAGCATGTGTAGGGTATGTGAGTGTCGGATGGATAACGAGGTACCTAAACAACTTAACCGGAGTAGTAATGGGATAACTAATGAAAGTGGCATCGGTGAGCCATATTTGCTATTTGGTTTTTCAGGCTCACTTGTGTCCCGTAGGACCCCGAGTACTTGATTCCTGTTCCTTGAATATTCGCGCTATCCACATCCGGGAGGCTTATGAACCCCCCTGAGCCAGAGCTTGATTCATTCTTACTTCTTGGGGCCACAAACTAGTTTGAGGTTTTATTTACTATCCTGTACTTATGCCATGCTTTACTGCTTTATTTAAAATTGTGCGAGGTACTACACCTGTACTGTTTAGGTAAGCGGAGTGTTTTCGCGGTATCGATAAGCCCAGTCACATTTTCGGGTTCCCAGTCGTTTATAGCCATTGGCGCAAACCTTGAGTCCGTCTCGGAGTCGGCCAACTTCGTCGCGGGTAGCTTAATGGGGTGGCCCCCTGAAATATTTCTGAATCCTGTGATTGCTTTGTCGTGACTGCCTCGTTGGGTTTTGATTTGGTTTTTCCGAGGTTGATCGAGTGTGTGTTGCTATTTGTGCACCCCTGCAGGGTAAAACTTTCTGAAAGCCGTGTCCGCGGTTATGGACGACTTGGAGCACAGTTTCTCGATCATAGACAAGCATAACTAAAGTACCGCTTTTAACTTGACTAAGTATCTGACTAGTAACTAGTGCAACACTCATGGAATGGATAATAAAACTGCCAACGGAAGGGGGGGTTGTTCGTCCGCTTCCTCGTCGGTAAGCGAGGAGGATGGATCTGTTGATATTACCTTTATAACTGTTGTTATTAATTCACGGACATCCGTCTATCTCTGGTTAGGCGGATGGTTAGCGAGTATCTATAGAATTGTTAGGGTTTATCTTTTGCTGCCATTGCGTCACCCCAGGTTGTGTCCCCTTTAGAGGCATAAAGACTTGCTAAGTACCCCTAGGGTCTCACACGATATATTGTTTGATTCAGATGAACAGGTAAACTCGCAAGATGGATACTGGGTGGAGGAGACGGACGATGTTGGCAACGATCATTCGGTGTAGAGATTTCGGGAACGGGGATCCGTGAGATCTGTGGGCGGGATGTGTTTATTTATGGGGCATCTTATGCCGATTTGCTTCTTATCCGTACTCGGATCTTGTTTTCCGTTTCCGCTTGATACTCTGATGTTTGATGTATGAGGAGATATCCTAAACTATTATATCTATCTAGGATATTTGGATCTTGCCGTATGGCGTTGCAATATTTCCTTTCTTTTTGGATGGAATGACTCTGAGAACCATTGTATGGTGGCTTGCATACATACTCATTTGTGTATGTAGTTGATCCCTTCGCCTGCCGATTACGCCGCCTGTTCTTGTCCCGATGTTTGGAAATGGTTGGGACGGCCGAAAGGTCTACCTGTGAGTGGCATTTGGGCCCCACCGTACTATTTCAACCATTTCTGCTCATCCAGGCTTGTAACTAGGAGCGTAATTCACCGAGGTAGTTACATTCGGCATGTCAGGTTGATATTTATCTTAATGTGTTCCAAGTGGATTTTCTAAGAAGAGTTGTTGTCCTACAGAACATCTATTGAGGAACACATCTATATGAGTATGACTGTCAAACGTCGCAGTGCGTGAGAGTTGGGTGCTCTCTAATAAACTCATGAAAGGCCCTGGAGTATGACGCATAAGCTCCAAACTGTGGGGAAGCCCTGCGGCAGCCCTATACTGGACTAGATTTTGTGTGAAACTAGTGTGCAAAAAAACTTATAGTTCAAGGCATAGTAAACTATTCAAGTTGCTAGATAGTGTAGCATGAAGTTTTAACGTGGAAGTTCAACTTAATAGTCTCCACTACACACTAGTGTATAAAACAATATTCTGGAATGAATGTGATGTGATGTGCCAATGAGACTTTGTGGGGATTGTTGGAATTTGAGGTGTTTGCTTGTGGGCTTTTGGCCCATAACAAATACAAATTCTGAAATTCTCTTTCGCCCATTATTTGTGGAATCTCATGTGTGTGCTAGTGGTGCTAAAGTTTAGTCCTATATTGCTAGTTGAGTGAGAGTTACACTTCCTTATATACTAGGTTGTTCTACCACTCACTAATGTGTGATAAGAAGAGCAGCTCTCGCGTAGTCCTCCTCTGACGCCGCCCGCCTCGCCTCGTCATGACGTGCGCGCCCGTCGCGGGTTGCGGAAATCTCGTCGAACCGAGCTTTATTTTTGCTATTCAGGAAAATTAATCATGGATTAATTACGAGTCATTAATGTATGCGTTAATTAGTTAGCCGTTTCCAGACATTCTGGAACATGAGCTGTTACCGACTCAGACGTGGGCTGAACCCCATGATCTCAGCGATCTGCACTATATAACTGTCTGTGTTAAACCTAATCGAGACTTCTTATCACATGCGTCTACTTCCAGTCTATTGTGTCACTGCCTTCGTCTTTCCCATCCCGGCTTATGGTGTGCACCGCAGATTATGACAGTAGGCCTCTGGAAACCCGCCTCTTGTGAACCTATACGGGTGAGAGGCGATCAGGTCTTTTGGGAGCGCGACTACTGACGCTATCAGGGACCACTCCTTCCCTGACGAGGACTTCTTCTCGGACATCAACAGCCTCACAACGACATGGCTGATGATGCTGGTGTCAACGCCAACCTGAACGCGAATCCGAACGCAAATCCTCCTACATCGTATGTAACTTTGAACTCTCTCTTTCATATTCTGCTAGAGTTCTTTATTCTAGCGTTGGTGTAGATGTAATAGGTTTATCTTATTTAGATGTAATCTGTTCATCTACTCTGTTAATCTACATGATTAGTTTTGGCACTGTTTATATGATCATGCGTTCTCAGTTTATTATTCAGATTAAATCATATGGATTATTGCTTATATTTTCAACATTCCCCAGGTGCGAGGCCCAACGGTCCAGTTGAACTCGTCACCCGTCTCGCCATCAGCAGCTCGGCTTCCACCTCCCTGGCAAGGGAATCATCCTGACATGTGGCTGCTTTAGCGGTAGAACACTGATTCCCCACAACTCATGTAACCCACTAATCAACTCCATGGTCCTGCCTCCGTCTTTTCTCATCTACCCGGTGTTACCCTTTTGTAAGCATTGTAGCCTTTCTAGCTAGCTCCTATACATGCATGCATTTCCTATTGTTATTTTTTTACTTTCTGTATATTTAATTGACACTACAATATCATCTATCCAAAAGATCGAAAAGTCATACACACAAAAAGATCGAAAAGGTGTACACATAAACTAGGTAGAACAATCTATTTGAATAGTGAATGGTACTATAAATTTTACTATCTGCTCCTTTATCTCCTAATCCCATGTTATAAGTATTTAATACGCACATATAGTCAGGTAGATCAGTATATTGCAATCCTCATGTGCAGTCAAGCACATCACATCAGGATTTAGGAGGCTATAAGTATATGTATTTCACTAAGCTGGATTTGTTAAAATATGTTGGACGTGCCTGTATGTTTTATGGACATGGAGTTCAACAACTGTATTCTTTGCACAAGTTCATGTATAAAAATCATATGCTGCTGTTGAGCGTCGTGGTCTAAACAATTTATTGGTTTATATGACATATATACTCGTGGGCCTACAGGACGCGGGCGTCGTGCTCCTCAGTCAGGAGGTACTGCGGAAGGAGGGAGGTGACCGGGGGGAGGATATATTTATCAACCAATTAGATATGGAGTTATGCTGGTGTTCATGATAGAGTTATCAAGGTGTTACATTATAACTGCTATCAATAAATTGATGTAGTTATCATGCTCTATAGGTAATAGTTATCCATCCATTACTTATGAAGTTATCCAGGTGTTATGGTATAACTATCATCACTAAATTGATTTAATTATCATTCTCTCTAGTAATAGTTATCCATACATTAATTTTGGAGTCACAGGTGGGTAACTTACATACTACGACCTGGTTAACTCATATGTTACAAATGGGTAACTTTTGGGTCCGAGAAAAAGATAACAACGATGTTATCTTTCCTCGAGACAACCACACATCCTTTGGTACTTCTTTCCTCGAGACATGGAGCACGCCCAATCTTTGGCCATCGTGAGGCACGCTAGGGTCATGGCGTTGTTTTAGGTATAATTATTGATATATTTACCATTCCCTGTAGAAAATGGTTATCCACCCATTACTTATGGAGTTTTCCAACCCTCTAGCTAATAGTTACCAACCTGGTACTGATGGAGTTATCCAGGTGCTAAAGGTTTAATTACCAACACAATACTTCTAGTTATCCAGGTGCTAAAGGTTTAATTACCAACCAATTCCATATCAAGTTATCCATGTGTTCAGGGTATAGTTACCGATATATTTATCATATAAATATTATCACGAGATCGATATAGCTACCATTCTCTCTAGGTAATAGTTATCCACATATTACTTATATAGTTGTCCGGTCAGGTGTTACAACATAGATAACATCACCAATTCGATGTAGTTACCCTCCCTCTAGATAAAAGTTATCCACCCACTGCTTATAGAGTTATCCACCTGATCAGGTTATAGTTAGCAACTGATTCCAAATGGAGCTATCCACCTATAACTTATAGAGTTATACACCTGATCAGATTATAGTTATTAAGTGATTTAAAACAGAGTTGTCTAGGTATTCAGGATAGAGTTACCCATGTGTTTTCCTATAGCTATCATCATTAGATCGATGTAGTTCCATGCTACCTACGTGATAGTTATCCATCTGATGATGATATCCATGTGTTTACCATATAAATATCACCAGATCGATATAGTTATCATGCTCTATAGGTAATAGTTATCTGGTCTATTGTTACAACGTAGCTATAATCACCAATTCGATGTAGTTATCCAATCTATTGTTTACCATATAAATATCATCACCTATTACTTATAGAGATATCCGGTCTATTGTTACAACATAACTATCATCACCAATTCGATGTAGTTATCATACCCTCTATGTAAAACTTATTCACTCATTGCTTATAGTTTTATCCACTTATCAGGGTTTATCATTATCAACCGATTGCATATGGACTTATCCAGGTGTTCAGGGTAGAGTTACCCATGTGCCTACTGTATAGCTATCATCATCAGATCGATGTAGTAACCATGCTCTATAGTCACCATAGTTTTGGTATTTTATGTTTATGGACTAAACCACTTGTAACTAATGATGTTTAGGAACTAAATAGAGAACGTTGTCCATGCATGCACACACATGAAGGCTGGTCGGAACGATCCTTGTCGGATCTCGCTGGATTTTGATATTCATAGGGTGTCCGCTGGATCTTCGAAACTAGCTCCCATATTGATATGTTTCGACGAATTTTTTAACTCAAAAGTTACCCATCCCTAACACGTGAGTTATGTATGTTATACTATGTAAGTTACCTACGCCGTAAAAAATCTATGTGAAATCTCTTTTATCACGTAAGTTACCACTTGTAAATACTTTTTTTTATGTGGCTAAATTTTTATACTTGTGTTACTCATCAAGTATTGGTTACCCTCTTATTTTTATTAATCAAATCGATGTAGTTACCATGCTCTAGTTAGATTACTTGATCCAAGTGTTTATAGTATAGCTATTATCACCAACGGGATGTAGTTATCCTACCTTTTAGATAAAAATTATCCACCAATTTATTATGGAGTTGCCCACCTAATCAGGGTATAGATACCAATAGTTAGTGTTGTCCACCTATTTCTTATGGATATAACTCACGTGCTACATGTGGGTATGTTTTGGGACCGAGAAAAAATCATCAAAACATATCAAACTTCAACATGCAAAACGAATTTTCGATCGGATAAAGGGTGTGAGCTACAAAGATTTTCAAAATTTTAAAATATTGTAATATACGCTGATGATGCCAGCAGTTTTACCATTTAGTCTCATGCACAATTTTGGCCACACGCGCACGTGCGATAGTTGAGTTGATTCAAACGGTTAAAGCCTACTTCTTCTGACAGCACGGGCATCATCTTGCTAGCTTCCAATGACACGGGGATTACCACGTGGATTATCATGCCGTGACATTGGTTCGAAGGCGGGTACATCAACGCAGTGCTCTATGAACGCCCGCCAGGATTTTCCATCCTTAGAATGGCAGCTACATAACTTCGTGATTGTAGCTATACCCTAAACACGTTGATAACTCCGTGCGTGATGGATCCGCATTAAATGCGAATGATATCGATAATTTTGGTCATTTATGAATGTGAAAGAGCTTATTACAACTAGTTCATAACCTGGATAGTTTATATACACCATCATGGATCACTCGCGTGTTACAAGTGGGTAACTTTTAGGTCTGAAAAAAAGTTCTCGAAACATATAAATATGGGATTTAGTTTTGAAGATCTCGTTGCGACTAATCTAGCAGTGAAAACGGATCCTAAATTGGATGAACGATTTGATCTATAAAGTATTTTTGAAACTATCCGGTATATTGTTACAAGATAGCTATCATCACTAATTCCATGTAGTTATCATACCCTCTATGTAAAAGTTATTCGCTCATTGCTTATAGATTTATCCACTTATCAGGGTTTATTGTTATCAAACGATTGCATATGAACTTATCCAGGTGTTCAGGATAGAGTTACCCATGTGCCTACTGTATAGCTATCATCATCAGATTGATGTAGTCACCACGCTCTATAGTCACCATAGTCTTGGTATTTTATGTTTATGGACTAAACCACTTGTAACTAATGATGTTTAGGAACTAAATAGAGAACGTTCGCCATGCATGCACACACGCGAAGGCTGGTTGGAACGATCCTTGTTGGATCCCGCATGATTTTGATATTCATAGGGCGTCCGCTGGATCTTCGAAACTAGCTCTCACATTGATATGTTTTGACGAATTTTTTAACTCAGATGTTACCCATCCCTAATACGTGAGTTATCTATGTTGTACTATGTAAGTTACCTACTCCGTAAAAAATCTATGTGAAATCTCTTTTATCATGTAAGTTACCACTTGTAAATACTTATTTTTTATGTGGGTAAATTTTTATACTTGTGTTACTCATGAAGCATTGGTTACCCTCTTATTTTTTATTACTCGGATCAATGTAGTTACCATGCTCTATAGGTATATTACTTGATCCGGGTGTTTACAGTATAGCTATTATCACCAACTAGATGTAGTTATCCTACCTTTTAGATAAAAATTATCCATCAATTTATTATGGAGTTAACCACCTAATCAGGATATAGATATCAATAGATTAGTGTTGTCCACCTATTTCTTATGGATTATAACTCACGTGCTATAGGTGGGTAAGTTTTGGAACAGAGAAAAATCATCAAAACATATCAAAGTTCAACAGGCAAAACGAATTTTTAATTGGATAAAGGGTGTGCGCTACAAAGCTTTTCAAAATTTCAAAATATTGCAATAGACGCTGATGATGCCAGCAGTTTCACCATTTAGTCTCATGAACAATTTTCACCACACGCGCTCGTGCAGTAGATGAGTTGATTCACGTGGTTCAAGCCTACTTCTTCTGGCAGCACGGGTGGCATTTTCTAGCTTTTGATGACACGGTTAGTACCACGTGGCTTCTCATGTCGCGACATTAGTCCGAGGGCTGGTGCGTCGACACAGTGCTTTCTTAACGTCAGCCGGGATTTTCCAACAGTAGTACATAACTCCGTGATGGTAACTATACATTAAACACGTTGATAACTCTGTGCATGACGGATCTGTATTAAATGCGGATGATATCGACAATTTTGGTCATTTATGCATGTGAAAGAGCCTATTACAGATCACTCGCGTATTACAAGTGGGTTACTTTTAGGTCCAGAAAAAGTTTTCGAAACATATCCTCATGGAATTTAGTTTCAAAGATCTCGTCGCCACTAATCTAGCAGTAAAAACGGATCTTAAACTGGACAAACGGTTTGATCTAATGTATTTTTAAAATTTGACATTTGAATTCAACTAGCTAATCATCGCTTTGTTTTGCTTTGTTTTTCTATGCTTGCAGGAAATCTTCACGATGGAAAGATTGCTAAGCTGGTGCACGGTCTCGCTGGTTAATCTGGCACAGGCTCGTCTCTCGTCGCGATGGTTTTTGTTGGATTTCAATTAAGTCAATGCTTCCATTTTTCAATTTTTCTAGCACAATAGTTTATGTCTACTTGCCTAGTGCTGCCACCGCGTAGCTGGCTGCCTGCCGCTCATCTCCTCCGCACCCCGCGGTTGGGGCCCCACCTACATGGCTCCTCTCGGCTATCGGTGGAAGGCCACGTTCTGGATACATCACCAGCGTTCTACGTCCTCTCCTAGATTCTTATACCTCAAGGAGGGATCCAACCGCGTCGTCCTCCTAGATGACCAAGGTGTGGCCATTGATGGGAGGTTTCTCCGATCTGGAGATTCCATTCAAGCTGGGGTGCAGATCAACCTACTTAAGCACCGAATCACCATTGGAGACGCCATGAACTCAGGATCGGTGGTGCCGCCGGCGCGATCCATGGATCGGTCAAACTCTGGATGCCCACTCCCCCATACTCAGGTATCATTTATGGATCTTAATCTTCCTGATGGCTTGGCTGTCAAACGGAAAGTCTGGCGTTTGTTCAACTGGCCTATAGCTTTCTCGCTGGATCATAGTCACTAGTAGAAAAACAACCTTTGGTAACGGTTACCGAGGGGTTTTGGTACCGGTTTGGCAACCGGAACCAATTAGTCGGGATTAAAGCCCCCCCTTTGGTACCGGTTCCTTACGAACCGGTATTAAAAGTGCCTCCACGTGGGTACGAAGGAGACCACGGGGTTGGAGACCTTTGGTACCGGTTTGTAACACGAACCGGTACCAAAGGTGGGGGACGCGGCAGAGAAAGTGCAGAAATCTCTGCCGGGGCAGAGAATTCAGGGTTTAGGGTTTAGGAGGGGTTTAGAAATATCGGACCGTTTCATCGTACGAGGATCGCGTCGATGCGCCAGAAACGCGTTTGGGTTTAGGTAGTACATGAAGATCAAGGTGATGCATATCAACTTGGTGCATATATATAACACATGTAATTGCATAAGATCGCAAATTAAGTAGTACATGCATGAAGATCGATCTTCATGCATAGTGGTACTCTCCGAGACATACTATATATTACATGTAGCATAGTGGTACTCTCCGAGGCAAACTATATATTACATGTAGTACATGCATGAAGATCAATCTTCATGCATAGTGGTACTCTCCGAAATTAGCTATGATGTCCCGAAGAAAAAATCCCGCCAATTCCTCGCCAAGTGCTTTGAAGCGGTGCTCGATTGAGAGCGTGACCCGCTTTCTTACCAACTGTAAAAGAATGAGATACAAATGAATACATGAGCTATGTGTATATATATATCAAATCATTATCAAATAATTATGATTGAAACTCAGCACAACTGATGGTAACAAAATAAATTTGTGAATATTGTTTACATACCTCTTTATTTCTTTGATTATTCATTCTCTCACTGACAATCTTGTCAATGTACTCGCAAACGTAGTATCCACGTATATTAGTCCACAATGGTTGTTTCGTGCATATCTGTACAAGAATATAATTCGATCAAACAATAATCAAGTATGATAAAGGTGTGTGGACCTAGGTAGTACTACTTACTTTATTCGCACGCCATATCAGCTTCGGTTTCCATCCACCGGACGGATCTTCCTGGATGAACGTTTGCCATACGCTGCCCGACAAAAAAATACATAAAAGAGTTATCAATTTGTTGATATCACGAAATTAACGAAAAGACCAATAAGAATTAAAATTACTTTTTGAGCATATCAAAAGCCGTCTTGTATAGTATAGCTCTTTGCTTAGTGAGTCAAAGACTTCAACTTCTCCATCGTACATTTTAATGACGATAAGAATAATGTGGAACCTGCGCACGTTTAAATATGAAGTGTCACAGATATAAGTCATTAGTTAAAAGTTTAACATCTGGTGAGAAAAATAGAATGTGTTAGAAGACAGTAACACTCATTTGAAGTTGTAAGGCCAAAATATTATTTTTTTTGTCACGTTGTCGCTTCAAATACCTTAGCAAAGTCTCCGGTGTATCCTTGTTAAACATGGGTTCTTTTATGGTTTTTTCATGCATTGTATTCAGGTCAATGAATCCAATGTCCGTGATTTCATCCCTTTTGCATTCGAGCTTCTTCGATCTGCATAATATAGCGCACAAAAGATTAAATTGAGGATAATTGCAGACAATGAAGGAGTCGAGCTAAAGACTTCTCAAATTATATAAATAAATCACTTACAGATAATAGCAACTAATGATAGATTTGTCGAGGGCCCGGAGATTGTATAACTAAAAAAGTTCACAGAAGTCAACGCTCATAGTGTATTCTTGGAAGTAGTGCTCATCCTTAACTCGCACCATGATAGTCTCGATCCCTCTCTGTGTGGCATTAGTGTACCATATATGCAAATTACGCATACTTGTTGGTAGCGACCTGACATTCTCGACCAAATCTTTCCCTTGAACAAATTTATATGCTACTTCAGCGATAGGGTAATCGGTTGTGTTTTGTCGAAAACTTTGAACGGCCTTCTCGTCAAACACCTTGAGAGGGGGACCGATTGAACGGGTTGTTCTCCGAGTTGGTGCACTTGTTTCCCTTTTTTCGCCTGGACCACGGATTGATCAAGTTTTTTCGCCAGCACCATCTCATCATATGACCTTTCAATAGAACGCCTATAGTTAGATGGCGGCGATAGTACAGGGTCATATTGATTCTCAACGGTATGCACAACTTTCACCGGATCTAGTGTCTTCTCAAAAGGTATCTCTGGCACTTTCTTAGCAAAATGGGCTTCCACCTCGGGCTTAGAGATTACGGTGCATTCCTCGATAGTTCTTTCCCAAGGTAACTTCTGAATAGGCGGCTGTGTTTTCTCCTTTCTAGGTCTCTTCCTAGCCGACGAACCGTTCCGCTTAACGGGCGCTTTCTTACGCAGAGGATATCGAGATGGTGGACTCGCACTGGGGTCCCTCTCAGGTAGGTGTGGACTTTGCTGCTCATTTGGACTACTACCAGGAGGAGTCGATGGCCTTTGCTGCTCATGTGGACTGCTACGAGGAGGAGTCGATGGCCTTTGCTGCTCATGTAGACTTTGTTGCTCATGTGGCATTGGAGAAAAGACGATGTATTTCTTGTTCCATAGGGCGAAACTGCGTTTGACATCGCCCATTGTCTTCTCATCGTCACCTCCAGGAAAATCAAGCTCCATTGTTTCATAACCCGTCACAACGTCATCCACCCCGACACAAGCATAGCCAGCTGGAATAGACATATGATGGTGCGTTGCTCCATCTTTATTTGGGTAAACATAGTCGACCGCCACCTTAATGGACATGTTCCTCATTGGCACCTATAGCTCGCAATCCGTCTTCTCCATGACATAATCCACAGGGTAGCTTGCTCCACATCCTTCAAGATGCGAGGAACCCACGCTGCTTCTTGGCTGAGATGGGGCGACGTCGGCTTGAGGATCTTGTAGAAACAGTTGCTGATCAGTGCCCTCTTCCGACTAGTTGAGTCTATTTGATTTTTCACAAGCAGCTGCACCGTACGTTCCAATTCCGATAACCGGTCTAAGTCCTTCTTCTTTCTCGAACGGCTTCTATAACTGTCAGCGCACTCCGGCCACGCTTTCTTCATGGTGACACCTGGGAGGGCTCGTATTCGTCCAATGTGTTCAGGATTCCCTAGAGCGAGTGTCATCTCGTCATTCTCTCTATCGGGAATGTACTTTCCCTTTCTAACTTTTTCTATTGCGTCTACAAGCAGGGTCGTGACTTCTGCAATTTTTTCCTTCCATTTTCCCTTTGCAACGACCTGTCCTGTCTTTGGGTCCAACCATGCCCCATGCGTGAACAACCAGAACTTGGACCGGTCGGGCCAATCCCATGTTTGTGGAACGATCCCCGCATCCATCCATTTAGTTTCAAATTCTTTTCACTTTGGAATGGCAGTCTTGTAGCCACCTGACCCCAATTTATGGAAATGTTTCTTTTTTGCAGCATTTTTCGTATTTGTGACTGATCGGGACACAACAGTAGACGATTACTTATACGCCTTAAATGTGGGCCAGTGCGCTTCTATCTTCACTAGACTTTTAGTGAATACTGGATATTCATCTTCATATTTGGCCCATAATTTTCTCTTCCAAGTCTGGAATTGTGTGGCCATCTTCTTAAGAGTCCATTCCTTGACTTTCGTCTTCTGGCCTTCCGTCAAGTTTTCTGGTAGGTTGAAGTGTGTCAGTAGACTGTCCCAAAGAAAAAATTAGAGTATCATTGACATAACTAGCTTCACCCTCCACGTTCTTCGGCTTATGCCACTCTACAATGCGTACATGGTCCCTAACAAGAACTCCAGCTTGATTTATAAATTTACGGCAATACTCTTTGGGTTCCACCGGTTCACCATTATCCTTAAATACGGTGAGGGATAACCTAGCCTCGCCCGATAGACGTTGCGTCGGGCCTCGTTGCTTTTTATCACATTTTCTCGATGATCCAGAAGGCTAAAAGAAAAATGATTCGTAGCCTTAATATATAAATACACCTCGTCGGAGTTTGTTAAGGACACTTCATCTTCTCTTCTTTCTTCAGACTCAAGTCCCTTACCGACATCGTTCAGAAATTGTGAGTCAAAATCATCGTCATCTTCATCGGGTTCCGGTCCACGGACACTCTCATATATCATTTATTGCACAATGTCTTCTTGCTCCTCATCTCGGATGAAGGGGCCGTCCTCCATAGCTTAATGTCACTACAAAATTTTGTAACGTCAACATACTCACAGACATAATGACTACCAAGTGTAAAATAAATGTAATGCCCTCCGAGCACAACTACGTCGTCGCCGGGGTCGGCATGGTGCGTGGCGACCAGGGGTCCATTTCGGCACCAGGGCGATCGATGCTCGATTCTCTCTCATACGATCTCGCGCACGTGGGGTGGGCGAGCTATGGCTGAAAATAAATGGTATAGTAATGCCGATGGAGAGCGACAGTCCAGTCCAGCATGCGACTGCTATGTGGGCAAACTACTCCGTCCCACCTGCTGACAACTGCTTGCTCGAAATTCAAACTCTCTCACTCTGTTCCCTCCCTACAGCAACGCGGCAACAGCTCGTTGCTCCATCAGCCTAGCTGCTAGCTACAGGAGTGGAGGGTCAGCTCGTTAGCTCGGTCAGTTCGTCGTCCAGGCGAGATGAAGAAGCAGCACTGGTACTCGCGCAGCCGGTCCGTGCCGGCCACGCCCAGGGGCCTCCCGGCCGACGCCATCGCCACCAGCCACGGATGCATGTCCATGGTGCACCTCATCTTCGCCCCCGGCGCCGGCTGCGTCGGTCGCCCTCCCTCCCACCACTCCGCCGCCGCCACTGTCGCCGTCAGCAACAATTCCCACCACCTCACTTCTACCACGCCCAGGTGGAGCCGGCGTTCGACGCGCTGGCGGTATCGGGGAGGCGGAGCACGGGGGAATGGCGCATCACATAATTGAGCATCCTAGTCTTCATCCGGTCTTGTCAGGAACATGGAGCTAGAGTATATGCCCCAGCCGATTCAGATTGTTTGACGCAACGTGGATCCCTCACAGGATCTGCGCCCGCGCCCCGGCCGGCCGGTTTCGCCGCGCGCACACAGAGACGCGCGTATCTACGTGTCGGGCGCCATGGATGTCACGGCGCCGCGCGCGGCATGGGGGCGTACGTACTGCTCAAGTTCTGCTAGCTGCACCCTCACGGGCTCGATCGGGATCGGGTTCGCCTTTTGCAGCGTGATCGGCGTGCGCCCGAGCGAGCGGGTTCAGAAAAGAGAGAGGAAGCGATGGCGGTGCCGATTCTCGCTGCCGTGCCGGCGCGTGACGGGCACGCGCAACTCTGTGCGACGGTGGCCGGGTTCGCTTCTCCCTGAGCACGAGGGCGCTGTACATGAGACGATCTCTCGCGCGCGTTCCTCACCTGACTGACCCATGGCGCCCATGGTTGCGGGGCGCCGGCCCTCAAAACCATTTGCGGATTCGCCGGTTTCCCTCACGCGCGCGAGATCGTCAGGGGTGGGCGAGCTAGCTATGGCGCGCGGCGGCATGCGACGAGCAAGGGGCAGGGCAGGCGAGCTCTGACAGGGACGGCGAGGTCTAGCGCAGTACGGGAGGAGGGGACTCACCTACTTGCTGGCGGGGGGGGGGGGGGGGGGGGGGGGGGGGGGAGCGGCAGCAGCTTGGCACCGGGGAGCTGCGCCAGGGAGCCTTGGGGGCGTGGCTGCGGCGATGGCGGCGGACTGCCGGGGAGGGGGCGTCGATTTGGATAGATGAATGGTCGGCGTCGATTTGGAGCAGCTAAGGGGAAGACACCGTACTGTTCAAGACCTCTAGTACCGGTTGTTGGGGAGACCTTTGGTACCGGTTCTCCTCGGTTGTTGAGGAGAACCACCAAAGGTCAAAGGATTTTTCTATTTTTTTTGCTATTTCTATTTTTTTTTGCTATTTCTGTTTCTATTTTAAATGTTCGTATATACTATATATATATATGACATATTTGCATGCATTTTCAAATTATGTTCATCCATAAGATGGTAAAATACGAAGTCGAATATAGTTTTGGTGAGCTTTGTACTGCGGTTCTTAATAATACTAGCCAGGGTTGGCGCGGTGGCACGCTACGCCCGTGGGCAGCACCACATTTGAAAAAAGATGCACGCATTTGTTGGCGAAATACCTTCTAGAGAACACTACATAATCTGGCGCAAAATGAACCGAGTAGTGGGTCGGACTGTCTTTTTTTTATAATGGGCGCTTTATTTCCTCGACAATCTTACCTCGGGCCAAATGACGGAGGAAACGGGCGGGAAGAAACGGGTGAGAGGAAATGGGCGGGAATATATTCTTATTACGATTGAACTAGAATTAAAGTACATAGCTTAACTGAAAATTAAGATACATGGCCAGATTAAGTCACAATCGGCCGAACTTGTTTTCGAATGTTGGAGTGATCCAGTCATACTCATGCCTAGCCTTCTGAGTTTTCTTCGGAGAAAGGTTTAATACATTATTACACATCAGCAACAACATCCCTATCTAGTCTTCTGAGTTTTCTTCGTGTGTTTCCCTTACTTATGATTGCGACGCAACCATGGACAATCTTCATTATTTAACATCATGCTTGGGTCAGTTTTCACCTTAAAGGGTGGAATATCATCAAATTTATTATAATCTTCTAACATGTTTGTCTTGTTCTCTACTCCCACGATGTTTCTTTTTCCTAAAAGAACTATGTGGCGCTTTGGCTCATTGTATGATGTGTTTTCTTGCCTTTTTTTGGTTTAGTAGACATGTCCTTTACATAAAAAACCTGAGCCACTTCACTGGCTAGGACGAATGGTTCGGTGTCGTACCCTAGATTCTTAAGATCCACCGTAGTTATTTTGTACTGCGGGTCTACCTGTACCCCGTCTTTCAGGTTGAACCATTTGCACCGGAACAAAGGGACCTTGAAAGTAGGTCCATAGTCAAGTTCCCATATCTCCTCTATGTACCCATAATATGTGACCTTCTTTCCATTGTCCTCTGCTGCATCAAAGCGGACACCACTGTTTTGGTTGGTGCTCTTTTTATCTTGGACGATCGTGTAAAATGTATTCTCATTTCTCTCGTACCCTTGAAAAGTCGATATAGTCGAAGATGGTTGCTTGGCCTACAAGTATAGCTATTCTTCATCAGTGCAATTAATGAGACGTGTTTGCAACCAACCGCCAAAAGTCTTCATGTGTTCTCCATCAATCCAATCTTCACGTTGCTCCAGGTATTCCGAGCGTAAAATATTCTTGTGTTCCACTATATACGGAGCCATCAAGCTAGAATTATGTAGAACTGTGTAGTGTGCTTGAGTAAAAGAATGTCCGTCCATACACATTGTTGCTTTCTTTCCTAGCATGCCTTTTCCACGCAGTCTCGCCTCATAACGCGATTCAGGAACACCGATCGGCTTAAGGTCAGGAATGAAGTCAACACAAAACTCAATGACCTCCTCTGTTCCATAGCCCTTGGAGATGCTTCCTTCTGTCCTAGCACGGTTATGAACGTATTTCTTTAAAACTCCCATGAATCTCTCAAAGGGGAACATGTTGTGTAGAAATATAGGACCGAGAATGCCAATCTCTTCGACCAGGTGAACGAGGAGATGCATCATAATATTAAAGAAGGATGGTAGGAACACCAACTCAAAGCTGACTAGACATTGCACCACATCCTTCTGTAAATTTTGTAGAATTAGTGGATTGATCACCTTCTGAGATATTGCATTGAGGAACGCACATAGCTTCACAATGGGTACTCGAACATTTTTCGATAGAAGTCCCCTCAATGCAACCAGGAGTAATTGTGTCATAATCACGTGGCAGTCATGAGACTTTACATTTTGAAACTTTTTCTCTGACATGTTTATTATTCCCTTTATATTCGACGAGAAGCCAGCCGGACCTTGATGCTACTCAGGAATTCAAAAAAGATCTCCTTCTCTTCTTTGGTAAGAGCGTAGCTGGAAGTACCTTGATACTTCTCTGGATTCAGGTTGTTTCCTTCGTGGATACATTGCTGGTCCTGCCGTGCATCCGGTGTATCTTTTGTTTTCCCATACACGCCCAAGAAGTTTAGCAGGTTCACGCAAATATTTTTCGTCACGTGCATCACGTCGATTGTAGAGTGAACTTCTAGGATTTTCCAAGAGGGTAGCTCCCAAAATATAGACATCTTCTTCCACATGGGTACGTGTCCGTCAACATCATTCGGAACAGATTGTCCGCTAGGACCCTTTACAAAGATCACTTTTAAATCCTTGACCATATCATATATAACATCCCCAGTAGGGCGGGTAGGCTTCATTAGGTTATCTGCCTCACCTCTGAAATGCTTTCCTCTCTTTCTTACGTGATGTTGTTTTGGAAGAAATCAACGATGCCCTAGGTACACATTCTTGTTTCCCAAATATATACTGTCAGTCTTACCTAAACAGTGTGTGCATGCATTGTATCCCTTGTTTGACTGTCCTGAAATGTTACTAAGAGCAGGCCAATCATTGATGGTTACAAACAACAACGCTCGTAGGTTAAATCCCTTTTGTTCGTGCTCATCCCTCACACGTACACCTTATTCACACCACAATTTTAAAAGTTTTTCAACCAATGGCCTCAGGTACACATCAATGTCGTTGCGGGGTTGCCTCGGGCCTTGGATGAGCACTGGCATCATAATGAACTTCCGCTTCATGCACAACCAAGGAGGAAGGTTATAGATACATAGAGTCACTGGCCAGGTGCTATGACTAGAGCTCTGCTCCACGAAAGGATTAAAGCCATCTGTACTTAGAACAAATATTAAGTTCCTTGCGTCATCTAAAAATGACTTGAACTCTCTATCGATTTTTCTCCACTACGACCCATCAGTGGGGTGTCTAAGCATCACATCTTTCTTACGGTCCTCTTTGTGCCATCGCAATAACTTGGCATGCTCTTTGTTTTGGAACAAACGTTTCAACCGTGGTATTATAGGAGCATACCACATCACCTTGGCAGGAACCCTCTTCCTAGGGCACGACTCGCCCTCAACATCACCAGGGGCATCTCACCTGATCTTATACCGCAATGCACCACATACCGGGCATGCATTCAAATTCTCGTACTCCTCACCGCGGTAGAGTGCAGTCATTAATGCATGGATGTATCTTCTGCACCTCTAATCCTAGAGGGCAGATGATGGCCCAAAATATATCGAGCTTGTTGGGGGACCCCAAGAGGAAGGTATGATGAGCATAGCAGAAAGTTTTCCCTCAGTTATGAAACCAAGGTTTGTCGAACCAGTAGGAGCAAGGAAACACCTCCAAGGTGTTGCTAGCTGGCCTTTGGCAGGACGCACTACCGGTGCTGGCAGCAACGTGGAAACCTACACAACACAACCACAGAACTTTTCCCCCAACTTACAGTGAGGTTGTCAATCTCACCGGTTTTGCTGAAAACAAAGGATTAAATGTATTGTGTGGAACAAAGTAATTGCTTGCAGAAAGTAAATAGAAAACAATAAACAGTTGTAGATTGATTATAAAAGAAAGGACCGGGGTCCATAGTTCACTAGTGGTGGCTCTCCTTAAGATAGATGACATGTTGGGTGAACAAATTACAGCGGGGCAATTGACAAACATCGAGAAAGCATACAAGCATATACTAAACATCCCGACTCCTTTGAGATTTGATTAGGCATTACAACATTATACATAGACCGTAATCCAACTGCATGTATGACTAATAATCCACCTTCAGGTTATCATTCGAACTTTTCCCCAACTTACAGTGAGGTTGTCAATCTTACCGGTTTTGCTGAAAACAAAGGATTAAATGTATTGTGTGGAACAAAGTAATTGCTTGCAGAAAGTAAACAGAAAACAATAAACAGTTGTAGATTGATGATAAAAGAAAGGACCGGGGTCCATAGTTCACTAGTGGTGGCTCTCTTTAAGATAGATGACATGTTGGGTGAACAAATTACAGCGGGGCAATTGACAAACATCGAGAAAGCATACAAGCATATACTAAACATCCCGACTCCTTTGAGATTTGATTAGGCATTACAACATTATACATAGACCGTAATCCAACTGCATCTATGACTAATAATCCAACTTCAGGTTATCATTCGAACCCCCTCCAGTATTAAGTTGCAAGCAACAGATAATTGCATTACACATTGCGTGTAAAGTAAACAATACGATTGTTCTATGAACAAAGGATTGCTGCTTTCTCCCTAGTAGCAACAACACATCTAGTACCTTAGAGATTTCTGTCACTTCCCCAGATTACTAGAGGCATGAACCTACTATCGAGCATAAATACTAACTCTTGGAGTTGCTAGCATCTACTTGGCCAAGATAGCTACTAACAACAGAAAGCATGCAAGATCACAAATAACAAAGACATGATAGAATCAAGAATTAATCTGAAATAGCATCTCAATATCCATCGGATCCTCGCAAACACAACATGTAGCATTACAAATAGATGATCTTCATCATGAACGGAGATCACAAGATCTAAACATGGTAGCACAAAGGAGAAGAACCAACCATTTAGCTACTACATGGACCTGTAGTCCAAGGATGAACTACTCACGCATCACACAGGAGGCTTGCATGGTGATGAAGAAGGCCTCCAGGGTGAATCCTCCCCTCCGACAGGGTGCCGGAAGATCTTCAGATCCCTCCCGATCTAGGGATGGAGATGACAGTGGCTACATACTCTTTCGTGGAATTTTGATTGGGTACTTAGGGTTTTTGTATAGGAAGCATCTTATAGGCGAAAGGGGAGGCCGAGGGGGTGCCCTAGGCGGCCAGACCACCCCCTGGCGCGGGCCAGTCCTGGCAGCGTGGCCAGGTGGTGTGGCCGGCCCCTGGCCCCTCTCCGTCTCGTATTCTGGCTCCGTGTCCCCCTCGGTGAAAAACTGACTTTGGCTTTTGTCCTGTCCAATTCCGTGAATATTCATTTTCTGACTTTCCCGGAACCAAAAACAGCAGAAAACAGGCAACTGGCACTATGGCATCTTGTTAATAGGTTAGTTCAAGAAAGTGTATAAAAAGTACTCCAAAGTGTGGACAAAACATAAGAAAGTAGATAAAACCAAGCATGGAACATAAAAAATTATGGGTACATTAGCAACGTATCAGCAGACAACCTTCTTTGCTTCGTACGTAGTAGAGGGCAATACATTCTCCCCTGGAAGCATCTTCTTTATTATTTTCAGCAACTTTTCAAATCCCTTATCAGAAGTACCATTCTCTGCCTTCCATTGCAGCAATTCCAGTGTGGTACCCAGCTTTTTCTGGCCATCTTCGCAATTTGGGTACAACAGTTTGTTGTGATCCTCTAACATTTTCTCCAACTACAACCTCTCCTTTTCACTTCCACAGTTTATCTTCGCATCAAGAATGGCCCGACCCAAATCGTCATCGGTCTCATCAAAAATGGGCTCATAAAAAATAGGCTCTTCTTTAGCTTCGTCTCCTCCATTCTACTATCACCGTCTTCAGTGAACATAGGATAGGTGTCATTATCCTCTTCTTCTTTGTTGTATTCCATTATAACCCCTCTTTCTCCGTTCTTGGTCCAACAATTATAGCCGGGCATGAAACCGTTCTCAAGCAGGTGGACTTGAAGGGTTCTTGAGGTAGAGTAATCCTTCATATCCTTACAGGAACTACATGGACAACAAATGAAACCATTCGGCTGCCTGTTTGCCTCAGCCACGTTGAGAAAATAATGCATGCCAGTACATCTATTGTCAATTCATCTGCATTATATAAGTATATCAAAAATCATTAATTACACAACATCATGAATATATGTGTGACAAAATTAATTAATATTCAAGTTCATCACATAAAACTAAGGTTTTTTATAAAAAAAAGAGGCTCACCGAGGTGGTGCCGGCTAGGGGACGACGCTGGCGATCGACGGCAGTGAGGACAGGGACGATACTAAAACCAACAAATCATACTTTAATTTGAGCTCAGATTGCATATAAAAAGAATGAAATCCCTAACTTAGGCATTTCATCGAACACCTTGCTAGCACTAGAAAAATGATACGAGTTAAACTAGCAAAGAAATGAGCTAAATTAGGATGATATTGCTAACCCTTGGATAGATGGGTGCCGTCAATCCTAACAAAATGGTGGAGAAAAATGGAGATTTGTTGGAGTGTGAGAGGAGGAAAATATTTGGAAATGTGAGAGGAGAAACAAAAATGGAGCTGGCTCGGGTGGCTCGAGTGTAGAAATAGGTCTGGAGACCCTTTAGTACCGGTTCTTTATATGAACCGGTACTAAAGGTGCAGCGCTGGCCCCACATCCGCCTCAAATTTGGCGTGAAACCCTTTCGTGCCGGTTCATAACACGAACTGATACTATAGATTCTAAACGAACCGGTACTAAGGTTTACCGGCGACCTGGCAGTTAAACCGGTACTAATGCAGCCTTTAGTATTGGTTCTTACGGAAACCGGTACTAAAGGTCAAATCCTTTGGCTAGTTTTCTACTAGTGAGTTCTGAAGAATTTTTCCTAGTTGCCTCATTTGGGCATGCAAAATTTTGGCTTGAAGCCGAATCTATTGCATCTGCTCTCAGTACTTGTCTGGGAGGAATTGTAGAGGATTTCAATGTCTGCTGTTTGCGTGATCGGACCTTCAGATTCTCAATGTGTTCTCGTGATGTTGGGTTTTTCATTAATAATTTGAGAACTTACTCTTGCCCAAGTTCTGTGGTTTATTTCCACCTCTGGGGCAATGGAGGACCTGATTTCCGGAAGGAATTCACACTCTGGACCAAAGAAGAAGAACAGTCATGGCATTCTGCTGGTCGTAAGACCTATGCACAGGCAGCTACTGGCCACCTCACGCATGCAAATATGACAGCTATTGGCTCCTCTAGGAAAGCTGCTACCCCTGCAAAGGCTTACATTGTTGGTTCTACTTTTAGCTTGTCTTTTCTTGATCGCTTGACTGAATTGATGAGATTGGATCTTCCATGTCTTATTGCCTCGAACTACTTAGCGGAGGACATTTTTCATTTCTTTTGAATTGGAGATTATGCGAACTCTTCGCCTGCTTTCATAGATTGCCTTTCGTTAGAGCAAAAAGCTGAGTTGGAATCTCTCATCGCCATGAAACCTAACTTGTCTGAGCCGTGTCCTCTTTTTGAGGGGAAAACAACCTTTGTGAGGCTGAAGAAGAACAAGCCTCTCACACAAGCTACCACAGCTATACCCAATCAATCTGTGTTCAATTGGCTTTCCCTTGATCTCGCTGGCAGGGAGGGAAATAAGGAATTTCAAACAGGTGGGCCTAAAACTCGTAGAGTCTCTGTCTTTGATCGTTTGCATACAAAAAATCATGAGAATCCCAACTTGACAAAGTCTAATGGGCTACTCTCTAAGCGCCTAGCACGTCCTTGAAGGAGATATGCCCTAGAGGCAAATAATAAATAGGTTTTTATTATCATATCTCAATTAGTTTATAATAGTTTTATATTGTGCTATAACTGTATCAAGTAGAAACATTGGTACAGGGGTGGTATGAAACAACCAAGTCCCTAGTAGCCTCTATTCATACTAGTTTGTTGGTCATTAGGATGATTTAGGTTTCAAGACATGGGCATTTATGCCAATTGACAACGGGGTCATATCATTGGAGAATGATGTGATGGACATTCCTCGAAGGATTGCAACACGATCAAGTCATATAAGTTCATTGTTGCAACAGCTAAATCCAGACTCCTAATTCCTTAAACCGTGAGGCTATATTAATCACTATCTCCTGAGAGTGCTTAGATAGCATCAAACGTCATCTAGTAATACGGTGGCAATAAAAGTGTGTTCAGGTAATCGAAGGAACCGTAGAGTCAATATATGTCAAGAGAGGGATTTGTTCGCCCACATGACGGGTAAAGATACATACGGCCGACTTGGTGAGATTACATCCATAAATATTGCAACATGTGACTCGGTCACAGGGATGTAATATCACGGTAACAAGAAAAATAGAACTTGTTGTTAATGAGATTGAACAAGGTATGTGACACCAATGATTGGATCTCGGAAAAGTCGTATCGAGAAACAAAAGGAATATGGATGCGACATTTACCGGTTCAAACGACATTGTCATCAGGAATGCATAGGGGTCACATGGATATCCCTGGTCCCTCTATTGATCATTGATTTAGATCATGTCTAGAGCATTCCCGAGCCGTGAGGGGATACACTTAAGGGTGCGATGAGAGCGATCATTCGTAAGACAGAATCATAGTAGAGAAAGAGAAAGTCGAAAATGTTCCGCAGAGAGATCCGAAGTTGTTCGGAGAAAGAATAAAGGAAAAGACCAGAAAAGTGTTTTCAGATAAATGGGAATTTAAATATACATTTATTATAAGTTAATTATGAATTAATATATTCTAAATAATATTTAAATTAACATTTATAAAAGCAACTTTTATATTAGGCCAAATCCCGGAGGGAATTAGCCTAGGAGAAAAGCTGCAGAAAATAGGAAAAGGAAAAATAGCCAAAGCCCACGTGGGCGGCAAAATAATCGCTGCCGCACAGGGCAACGCGCAGCTGGGCTACACAGGTGAGTGGGCGGCGGATAAACGCCGCCGCACAGGGTGGTGCAAATCTGGGTGCGCTAGTGGGCCGCCGCAGTAGGCCGGCCCATCCAGGCCACACGCAGCACGGCGAGCTGGGCCGCGGGGGGAGCAGCCGGCCCACCTGGGAGCCAGCCGCTGCTTCTTGCCAGGCCACCGGGGCGCTAAGGCCCACCCGAGGCTGGCTCTGCCTCGCGGCGAGCTGGGTCACCGGTGTAGCGCCAGGCCCACCCGGCTGGCCACTATCTGCTGCTGTTTAGCTTATGAGCTGAATGGATTTAGCCCATCCGGCTGGACAAAAATGCATGTGCATTTTCCTTTAGCTATTAGTCCCACACGGCTTAGCCTATGAGAAAAGCACACCCCCTTAGCCTATATAAAGGGGTGCCCATGGGTGGGATTAAAACACACCAATATTTGGAGAAGTCCTTTGGTTGACTTCCTCCTTCCCTCTCTCTCCATACCTTGTGACCATGGCCCCAAGTCTGGGCTGTGCGAACGAGGCAGAAATACAGCACGTCGTTGCGCTGCAGGGATTCCTAGCCGGATATCAACTTCTGCACTCCCAGTGGGATCGGGGAGCCCGAGGTCTCATTGTGCACCGGATGTGTATGAAGACACGAGGCACAACACTTGGGGCGCTTAAATGTCGTTGGCCGGAGCTGTTGCACGATGAAGAAGGAGCAAGGGGTGACTTGTGAGGAGCTTCGCGACCTTGAGGTCAGCTACGAGTACGACTACATCAACCACGTTCCCCTCGGAACGTTAACCGCGTACGGCCTACAAGGGTATGTATTCTATACGCTCGGCCGTTACCGCATTACTACATATATAGATCCTAGGCAGTTTTTTGGGGTTCCAACATAGGAATTTTTTTGTTTTCTGCTCCGGATCCTCTTTAGTGGTATCAGAGCCAGGTTTATGCGTAGGAGTGCTATACGGCCAGTATGCATAAGTATTGTGCGGGCATTGATCCCTTAGTTGTTACCATCTAACATGTACTTGTTTATATCGCGGTATTGTTTGATGAAGCGACCCGGACCGACCTTACGCGTATTCGTACGCGAGACTGGTTCCACGCTCAATATACTGCTTGTACCATATAAGTGGCTAGCTGGTGTCTGTCTCTCATTCAATAGTTGATATAACATTTACAACGGAGGGGCCCGAAAGGGGTGTAATAGAGACAACTGTTGGATCCATGTTGTGGTTGGAAAGTTCGTAGATTAGAAACGGTTCTATTGCGAAAGCCCTAACAACCACGTAAAACTTGCAATAGATAAAGTAGAGGCGTCTAACTTTATTTTGCAAGGGGCATGTGATTATGATATGGCATTGGTCGTTATGAAGGTAAGTAGTTTACTTTTCTGTTACTAAGTAGTATAGTAATAGACGTTGTTCCGATGGACGACCTGGTGGCGGCGTCGTGGACTTGGCGTCAAACCAAGGGCAAGATGGAGATCATGCCGGAGCGCTCGATGGAGATCAAGGCACAAGAAGCACCATATCATATCATATTATACATATGATGTTGATACCTGTTTTACATCTTATTGTGTGCTAGTATTTAGATACCCAACGGTAGCAAATAAGATAATCCCTATTTAATTCCAATGTTCCATGTTCCCCTTGTGTGTGCACCACCAAGAAAGTTCTTCGTTATGAGGCCGGCAGTGACGATCGGGGGTTAGACATATCTACGTTCACATATAGTGGGTGTAAGCCATGCTGCACAACAAATACACACAAGTTAGATTTGGCGAGCCTAGCATGTGCGGACATGGCCTGGAACACAAGAGATCGAAAGATCGAGCATGAGTCACATGGATGATGTGATTGACATTAGTGAATGTCTACCTTTGATACTGCACTGATGGCCGTGACGATCGGGGGAGGTGCAGAGGATAGGGATCATGTGATCACTAAAATCGTCCAAGGGATGACAGTTTTAGTGGAGATCAATTATAAAGTGATCTCTTATTATGAACTTAGTCTAGATGTATATTTTCAAATATCTTAGTAGATCATGGCATATCCCATTGAGGTCCTTTGCGACCATGGGAACATATTGCTTGATGTGGAACTTAGCAAAAGGGTCCTGATACGTCCATTTTGCATCACTATTCTATATCATAATTTACTGTTATTCATTGATATATTTCATATTAAGAGATGATACTTATGTTATTTCATCTGTTTTTGCATGGTTGATGACTTTTGGAGCATGGACGCTGCAGTCAGGATTCTGATGGAAAAGGTGCTGTTTGGATGCAAAATTCGCGAAGATTAGAAAATCCGGGAAAATACATGGAAAATTCTATTTTTCTAGAAGACGAAGATTGCCAGAAGGGTAAGTGGAGATGGGCCATAGGGGGGCCCACACCACCCCCTGGCGCGGGCAGCCCTAGGTCGCGCCAGCAGGTGGTGTGGCCACCCTGGCCCACTCCAGGCTCTCCCCTCTGGTGTATATTATCCACCCGAAACCCTAAGACTCGGGGAGGGACCACAGAAAGATTCCGCCGCCTCTGCGGGGCGGAAAACACCGAGAGAGAAAGATCTCTCCAGCAGACAGAATTCTGCTGGGGGAATTCCTTCCCGGAGAGGGGAGATCGTCGCCATCAACACCACCATCAAGCTGGACTTCATCGGGATCATCATCATCATCATCGCCACCATCATCTCCACCAGCACCATCATCACCACTTCATACCGCTGTAACAATTGGGTTGAATCTTGCATAGTTCTTAGGGGAAACTTTCCCGGTGTTGATTACTCCTTGTAGTTGATGCTATTGACTGAACCATTGAATTATCGTTTATGTTTAGATTGGTACATATCATTATGTCATCTCTAATCTTGATCCATATGATGTCTTGTGAGTAGTTTGTTTTGTTCTTGAGGACATGGGAGAAGTCATGTTGTTAGTAGTGGAATTGTGTTGAGAAAGATTCAATAGTTTGATATTTAAGTTATGGTGTATTTCTTCTAGTGGTGTCATGTGAATGTCGACTACATGACACTTCACCTTTATGGGCTTAGGGGAATGCATTGTGTTGCTACTAATCGTAGGGGTTGCCGGAGTGACAGAAACCTGAACCCCCATTAGGAAACCTTTTGCACAAGGGACATCAGGGTCTTAGAGTTGAAAGTTGTGGTTAAGTTTCTACCTTAATTACTTTCTTGTACTTGCGGATGCTTGCAAGGGGTATAATCACAAGTATGTATTAGTCCTAGGAAGGTCGGTACATTAGCACAGGTTCACCCACAGAACACTTAGCAAACTAAAGAAGATTAATCAACTATATGAAGCGAAAGCACTTGACGATATTCCCGTGTGTCCTCGAGAACATTTGGTCATCTTAAGTAATACAACCGGCTTGTCCTTTACTAAAGAAAGGATTGGGCCACTTGCTGCATTTATTCTTATTGTCTTTTATTTACTTGTACTTTATTTAACTGCATTATCAAAAAACCCTAAAAATCCGTTTGCTATGTATTTACAGAGAGTTCTTGCTCCAAGCCATTCACCAACACCTTCTGCTCCTCGTTGGGTTCGGCACTCTTACTTATCGAAAATACTGCAATACACCCCCTATACTTGTGGGTCATCGGGTCCAACTTCATAGATTAATACACATGCCCGAGGGATATCCTTGTAAAAGGTGATCTCCTCTTCTTGATACAATAACCATTAGGAGATAATTCGATGACTCCAGAATGTTTGTTTTTTCTCCATAATCATCCAATAAGCCATTCTCCATTTGATGGAGAGTTGGGCTACATTTTGTATTCTACAAAATAAGGCACATAGAGTATGAGTCGTTAGATGGGTTTTTGTCCAGCATGAATGAAAAGAGAATGTTCGGAAAAACACTTAGCAATATTGCATTAGAGTTGAGAAATCTCAGAAGGGCTTGACTGCAAATGGAGGTCATGGATGAAAAAGGTATATGTGAGATATACAAAATTATAAATGTGGTTCTTGCAAAAACTCGTTTAGTTTGCAAAATATTTGATACTTGTCCCATTTTGTGAAAACAAGAGGATCTGCATGAGAATTGCTGGTTTTGAGGCAACATGACTTGATGGTGGCAAGCAAAACAGTTGATGGCCGACATCACCTCTTTCCTCAAAGTTTATCATTTGGAGTAGTGGAGTTGAATATAATTTGTAATCCTAGTTTGTGTGTCTTGCTTTTGGCGAGATGATTATTCATATGAACAAGTTACAAGCCAATTTTTACTATTCTTATGAACAATACCGTTATGGTCACATTATGATTATAAATAAGTTATTCTCATCACTATGCTAATGATAATAGTTTAAGCATTTATAAAGGATTAGAATGCTAAAAGATATCCAAAGTTTAATGATGAAATGACACTATAGTTTAAGTCATTTTGGTTATTGCATGTTCTTCATTGCAAATGAAGATCGGGGTCCTAGATGCTTAATCTAGAGATTTTGCAAAACCATGCCTCTTGGGTAGAATGACTAAAACTCCGCATTCTAGTAAAACGGTGAAATGCGAAGAAATGTTGAATCTTATACATAGTGATATATCGTATTTTCAACAAGTAGTGGAAATCATTTGTTAATTGTGGACTTAAATGAATAAGCGTATTTACTTAATGAAACATGAGTTTGAAACGATTTGAATTATTCAAATGAGTTCACAACAATAGGAGGATATTGAAATTAACAAGAATACGAAGTCTCTTCGATTTGATCGACATGACTAAAGTATTCAAGTTAAGGTTAGCATAAAAGAGACTTGTGAAAAGATGTTTCACAAATTATGATAATTGGACGAATTCAAACTGTGTTGAAATGTCTATACATCATAATCATTTTGTATTGGATACATATGATCTAATATTATCTCTTATTAGGGTTTTATTTGTCGTTTAGAGTTAGAGATCAAATAAGCAAACACTCATTTGAAATACAAAGGAACATCTAAAGATTCATGGAAACAACACCATAAGTGTTATGGCAAGTTCGAGTTTCTGGAGATTTCGATAAGTCGAAGTCGTGGCGAATAAACAAGTCTTTGTAGAGCGTTCTTAGGAAGCTATGAATGCATCTTCCACAAAGGGGCAAACTTGCTGTTGTCCAAAGTCGACGTGTCTTGATGAAGATACATGTGGAATAAAGTAAAAGATCAAACAATGTATTTGACCTCACCTCCGGATTATTGAGTGGCGTAGCAAAATTTGTTCCGTGAAACCAAACTCTACAAATAGAGGAGAAACTAATGATAATGATCATAAAGTTTCAACGAATACTTTTACTAAAGAAAGTAGGATTCAACTATATAATCTACAAGTTTGTGGAATTATATCATTGATTCACTTGTCATGTTTTCAACAAGACATACCTACGAAATACAAAGAAGCATGATGGACCTAAGTACGAGAAATGAATGGTCATTGAAATCTCGTTAGTGGAATTCTCGATTGGATGGTGATCAAAGAATTTTGAAATGTCCAAGATTGTCGAGAGGACCTAGATTTGAGTGGGAGCAAATCAGCTTGGCTAATTCATAATATGTAGCTGACATATTTTGAGTGGGAGCTAAGTGAAATCCCTAGATCTCAAATATGGATGCAATATTTGAGTGGGAGCGTGAAATCATTCTAGGATATGTGGACGACATATGTGAATGATGTGATTTGTGTTAATAACATTTAAATAGGTAAATAAGGATGAAGGTGAAGTTATTAAACAAGAAAATCTATCGAGATAGATTAGTGAGTTTAATAAACACTGAATGTCGAATGTTTCCTGGACTTAATTCTGAAAGATGTTCAGAATGTCCTAAGACAAGATTCTAAAGAAACTCAGATTGGAACAAGGTAAGAAAGTAGTTCTTACTGTATGAAGCATTGATTTAGTATTGCAACTATGGTTGAAAGAAACAGTTGCATTGCATCTCCTATGCCTCAGTCATAGGTTCTTCCATACAACCATATTGAATGCTCGACGTAAAGTGACCCGAAGTTCTGATTGGTAAGACAAAGTCTTAACTGTAAGAACATGTCTTTAATTATTCCTATGTTGATCACTGAACCAGAATTAATTTTGTACTTAAATGGAAAGAAGCAAAGTAAGTGGCATAGTTGCATTTCATACAGTAGGATCTACATAGATATAGAAGTATAAAGGCTCCATCTAATGTGATGTATAATGTTATGGCGGGGTTAGTTCGCTTTTAACATATAATGATGTGTCCTAGGGCACAGTGCCCATGAGAAAGCCCGCGAGGTTGATCTAAAGTCACTGTAGGCTCCTGAAATCCGACCTCGTTCTACTGCCATGACTACAGTATATACACAAAGGATGGCAAAGTGTGTTTCAAAGTTTAGATGACAACAATGAAAACGGCTGTCATTATAAACACTCGAAACAAAGTCTCACTTTGTTGCCAAACAAATGCTTCGACCCATTATACGATAATGGTGTGAATGTCAAAATTAGAAAGACATTAACGATTTGTAAAAGACATAATGATCTGGTAAAATAGAACATGGACATGATGTTTCCCATGAACATGCATGGTCTATAAACGCATATGTTATATGTTTTATATGACTAAAATGCGAGCTAGATTATTTGTACCCTAGTGCAAGTGGGAGACTGAAGGAGATATGCCCTAGAGGCAAATAATAAATAGGTTTTTATTGTCATATCTCAATTAGTTTATAATAGTTTCATATTGTGCTATAACTGTATCAAGTAGAAACATTGGTACATGTGTGGTATGAAACAACCAAGTCCCTAGTAGCCTCTATTCATACTAGTTCGTTGGTCATCAGGATGATCTATGTTTCAAGATCATGGGCATTTATGCCAATTGACAACAGGGTCATATCATTGGAGAATGATGTGATGGCCATTCCTCGAAGGATTGCAACATGATCAAGTCATATAAGTTCATTGTTGCAATAGCTAAATCTAGACTCCTAATTCCTTAGACCATGAGGCTATATCAATCACTGTCTCTCGAGAGTGCTTAGACAGCATCAAACGTCATCTGTTAATACGATGGAAATAAAGGTGTGTTCAGGTACTCGGAGGAACCGTAGAGGCAATATATGTCAAGCGGGATTTGTTCGCCCACATGACGGGTAAAGATACATACAGCCAGCTTGGTGAGATTACATCCATAAATGTTGCAACATGTGACTCGGTCACGGGGGCTTGTTCGTCTGCGGTACCAAAGTTGGCAGGCCAGTGCATGGCGGTACCTAAGTTGCCTGAAATTACCGCGTTTCGAAAAGTTGGGCCGCCAACTACTGAGAGGGGCCATTTCGAGGCAAACTCATATCACCCCTGCCAAATACAAACATTCCGTTAAACCGCCCTGTGAAGTAGACGGTCGGTACCCAAATGTCGGTTATCTGTCCGTGACGCGGGCGCCAACGCGGCAACCTCTTAGGGAAATCAAGCAACTAAGTGGATTGGATGCGTTGACCAATTTCACAAATCCATTCCCAGCTTTCCCCTAGCACCGACGGCATCGGAATCCACCCTCCAGGCAGGATGATCCCTTCGGACATTTGATTTCCGGGGCCAAGTTGCTGCGCCCAGTTGCTGCGCCCAGTCGCTGATACCGAGATCCAATGGCGCATGCTGTAGCCGCCGTTGCGAGGCTCTAGCCCGCCTCCGCCGCTGACGAGCCGAGCAGCTCGGAGGATGGCAGATCCTACTATTAAAAAAGAAGAAGTATTGTCTACAAGAGGGTCATCTACCCCTCTCTTTGCTATTCGCACTAGTTACAACTGCTAGCTAGCTATTGAACCTCAAATTGTTTGTTAGCCCATCGCTGACAAACATATTTTGTCCACAGTTTTTTGTCAAGTGGGATCTACGCGGACCCCCTTTACCTGGTTATGGTAGTCCTCTATAGGTACGACTCTAAGGGCAACAAGTATGGACACCATGGTTTCACGATGGAAGAAGCGCCTGCACAGATCTGTACTATATCTGGTATGGTTGCTGCTCTGCGTAATCATGTTGAATTATGGCCGAAGCAGACTACAAAGTTCAGCTTCATGGATGAATGTGGCATCATGGTTCCTATAACGTGTGACAGTCAGCTAATTGGGTTGATGAAAAGGTATGCTTCGGCTGCCATGTTTGAGTTGAAATGTGATGTACTGGATGTGGAAGCTGCTGCAACTGGGAGTTGCCCTTCTATTCTTAGACATGGTGGTTGCTCGAACCCAATTAGCTCCTGGTAAGAAAAAGTCTCTTAGGGTTCGAATGTTTGTGCTGAATTGTAATTTTTGTTTTATTTACTCTGTAGATATTGGGAAGTTATGCAACAGTCTTGTTTCTTTGACAGGAAGCGCCGCAAGGTTAGAAATATGACTGCCGAGTCAATCAGTTTGCTGCCCGAAGAAATTAAAAACGAGTGGAAAGATGATGCTGGACACGATTCTGGTGCCCATTGTCCCGGCGATGCAGAGTACGCGAAGCTAAGAAAATTGGCATTAAGGACGAGGAAGAAGGCAGGAAATGAAGAAGTCATTGGACGTGAAGGCTTGGCACCCAAGCTGCGAAAGAAGGCTGCTGGCAATGAAGATGCATAGTAATGTGTTGAACTTGAACCTATATATGTAATTCTGTTAAATTCTGATCGCTCTGTGTGTGGCATGTTGCTGGGCGAAACAATCTACCCACGTTCTCTGAGTAAAATGTACCACGACTTAGGGTTTGGAAATGCCCGAGTCAGTAGTTGAATCCGAAATTGTGATTGTGCCACTGCTATCTGAAAACAATGATCCACCGGTTCCACGATTGCTGAGGGGCAGGAGGTCTCCAAATACGACGGAATGTAAGTGGCACATAAATAAATTATTTAAGCTGCCACACTCCACGAAGCAGCAACTTATTTCAGATGCTGCACAACGACGTGGCAATATAAACAGCAATGTTCTCACCGATAATGCCGAGATGAGGAGGAAATGGGTACCACTTTCTGGCCTAATCTTGAGCCCGTCTATCTCACCGCCTCTCTGCTCCTACATCCCTTGCATCTGGCGAAGCTCCCGGATCTCCAGTAACCGGGTGTACGTGCTTCCACTTTATAAATTGTGGTTGTGCCATTTGCATGCGGCACAATCCACGTAGATTACGTTTAAACAAACCACCAGTGTCAGAATACACTAGTAGAAAAGGTGTCTTTGGTCCACGGTTACGTTCCCAATCCGGGACAGAGATCTAAATCGAGGCCGAAATTTATCTAAATCACAAATTCTTCCACAAATTAATGCGGGGTCAGAGCAATGTTTTTCCTCCCTGGAATCCGGGACCAATAGTTCAGACCGCTAGGTCAACAAGTACAAATATTACAACTTAAAAAGGAACGGAGCTTAAGCTAAATAGAACTAGTTATCACACATCTCCTTGATCTTCCTAATCTTGGCCCGATGCGCATCTTCCTGCGAGAGCAAGGATCGAATTGTCTGCTCCTTCCTTTTAGCATCTTCCTTGCACAGCTTCAATTGTTTCTCTGCATTTTTGCTCATGCACTTGTCAATACTCGTAGTTGTGTACTGCAGGACTTTGACCTGGTGGAGATCGTTCCTTGCTTGAGCCAGTTCTTGCTCTGCTTTAGCCTTGAGGGCCAACGTCGCGTCCCTCTCCTTCTCGACTTTGATAACCTTGTCTTGCACCCACCTGAGATCTCGCTTATGCTTGGTCGTGTCAACTGGTTCCCATAGCTTCATCTCAACACTGTCAAGAAGTGAGCTGAATACAGATTCTTTCAACTCGACAGACATTTCCCATAGTTTGTCCAGCGTTTTCTGCATCGATTTGGGACACTCTGGATCTACCCATTTGACAAGACCGCAACTTCCGCCTTGCATCACTGCACGATGTCCTTGACACCGTAGAAACCTCCTGCCTGCGTTTCGTCCTTCGAAGGCTACAAATTTAGCAGGCACATATCCATGTTTACATACCAGAGGACTGCCTTCATCCTCTAAACCGTGATAGTCGGAGTCATACATCGTCTGGTTGGCCTAACACATCATACACGCATGAGTAAACAGATTAGATCTAGCTCAAAAAATAGATAACTGGCCACAGATGATAGAAATAGAGATGAGACGACTCACATCAAAATCACCGTCCCTGTCGTCACTACTAGGAAAACGGCTATAGGTAATCAGCACATCCGTGGCTCACATGGTTGAAGTGCCCCACGGCTAAAACAGGCGTGGCTCACCTGTGGGTAGTGCCCTACTAATAACTAGAACAACCGTGGCGCACATGACTATAGTGCGCCACAGATGTGTGTGGGACAGGGCCCTGTTGGCCGCACGCCAAACATCTGTAGCGCACTATAGCCATGTGCGCCATGGTTGTTAGTGTCATCTGTGGCGCACATGGGGGTGGTGCGCTACGCCTAAGCACATGCCCCCCTCTGCTCTGAAACGGCCACAAACTTCTGTGGCGCACTCGGCCTAGTGCGCCACAGGGAGTAGGAGCATCCGTGGCGCACATGGCATAGTGCGCCACAGATGTTTGTACTCCCTGTGGCGCACTAGGGCCGTGTGCGCCACGGATGTGTCGATTTCTTTAGGACAGCACTTTATGTGCACATGTGTGACCACATCCACCACCCCACACTTCACTTTCCCCTTCTTCTTCCTCCTTAGATCTAGTCGGGATCTTCTCCTTCCCACCTCAATTTCTCCACACATTCACCATTTTTAGCATGTAAAACTTGCTTTGGATGTTACATATATAAGTAATAGAGGAGGTCTCCACTCTCTCATCTATCCTTCTCCGGTCGACGCGCGCACCTCTCCTTTCCATCTTTCTCGCGATCGGTCTCTCATCTTGGTAAGTTGTCCATGTAAGGATGTGAACAAGTTGCCATTTGTTTTGCCAAATTGTTGATTCATTTCCATTTTGGCAAGATTTTGGCATTTCGCAAAGGTCCTAATTTTAGGATAGGTCATGCCGAAATTTTCTATCGACCATTGCATGCATGCATTCATTATGTGGTTCTAATAGACTTCAAAATTGTACCGTGTACACCGTGCAGGCAGAAATGGTCCGCATAATGAGCGAAGGCATTGTGGCTAGATTTTTGAAATGTGCGACGGCCGACATGATACGAAATAACAAGACGGATATAAGATGTCCGTGCAGAAGATGAAAACTCAACTGGGTGATCGACAGTTCGGAATTTGCGGGTGAGCCCATGCTACCTAAGAATTTGCGGGTGAGCCCATGCTACCTAAGAATTTGCGGAAGCTCGCCAGTTCGGAACTGCAGAGTGTGCATGACAGCGTGCTGACGATAGAGAGACGCCTTCTATCGGAGAAAGATCCCTCGCACCCAGTATTCGTGGTTAAGGTGCCACCAGGCTTGGGCTTCGTCGACACTGCCCCCGCGGATCTGTTCTTCCTGTGGTTCGACGACATCTTCAATATGTTCCACCTATACCCGCTGCACTATACCATGGTCCGTCTCTTTTCTCTCAGCCTGGCCACGCAGATCATTAGAGAGAACACACCGGGCATCGCTATAGTGGACCCCTACTACATGCGTGACGGCTGCTTGGGTTCCCCCGCCGAACGACGTATCGTGGCCTCATACCTAAAAAGAATCCTCGTGGCGAACAAGACAAAGGAATACATTCTCGTGCCTTACTTTCCCGAGTAAGTCGTTATTCACTCGCCACCGTCGATTGGCTTTATTAGATCATCATCATTCTTTTTCCAACACATTCCATTTGAATTTTTTGCGCAGAGATGAACACTGCACGCTCATCTCCTTATCGCCGAAGCATTCCCACGCCACGTATTTCGACTCGGGGAGTCTAGAAAATAAGAAAAACTACGACAAGATCAAGGAAGTTCTGGATGATGCTCTCACTGGCTTTGCCTCGACGGAAGGCACCAGCTTCGTGCGTAAGAAGGTCAAGTTCGGCAGGCACGTCTTCAAGCACGTAACGGAGTTCCCCTGCGTGAAGCAGCCGGAAAATAGTAAGAAGGAAGCCTACTACGCACTCCATCATATGAGGGCGTTCCTACTTGACCAGCAGAATTCTACGCTGCCAGATCATCTCAAACAGTGGGCCGAAGCAAAGGCCAAGATCAATGATTCGGATATTAGACAAGAGATGTATCGCATCCAGCAGCAGTTTGGGGTAATCATCTTTCGTGATGTCATGACTTCGGGGGGGATCTTCTACGGAGGAAATATCCCGAATAACCGTGACATAGAAGATTGCCTAGAGATGCAGGGTGACTATAGGAAGTTCATGACGAGACAGGGCGTCCTCCCGTTCCCTAAGCCGAGCCAGAAGGCTTGATGTTGGCCTAGTTGTAGTTACAAACTATAGATGACCTTTGTGTGTGTGTGGACGACAAGTGAACTTATTTTGCTTATTATTATTATATATCAATCAATGCTTGGTTTTTTTGCTTACTCTTTGGTCCTTTGCTCAATTTGGTCCTTCTTTTTTTCCTTACTCTTTTTTCGAGAATAATGCCGATGATTGAAATGTCATGGCACACTATATATGTGAATGTGCTACGATGGGATTGTACGCCTTGTGCTATGCACAAGTCCAGGTGTTGTGCATCCTACTTGGCGTACGATTCCATCGTAGCATATTCCTGTGTCCAACGACCTATGTATATATATGAGGCATGCTTTTTGAGTTACTTTGGTCTTTTTCGAGAATAATGCCGATGATTGAAATGTCGTGGCACACTATATATGTGAATGTGCTACGATGGGATTGTACGCCTTGTGCTATGCACAAGTCCAGGTGTTGTGCATCCTACTTGGTGTACCGTTCCATCGTAGCATATTCCTGTGTCGAACGACCTATGTATATATATGAGGCATGCTTTTTGAGTTACTTTGGTCTTTTTCGAGAATAATGCTGATGATTGAAATGTCGTGGCACACTATATGTGAACGTGCTGCGATGGGATTGTCCGCCTTGTGCTATGCATAGGTCCAGGTGTTATGCATCGTACTTGGCGGACAGTTCCATCGTAGCATATTCCTGTGTCGAACAACCTAGTTATATATGAGGCATGCTTTTTGAGTTTGGTCTTTTTGATTTAGGAGTACTTTCTATAAGTGTATCTTCATATGCGGCTTTAATTATATATGTTTTTTTCAATAGTCGGTTAATTATTATTGTCAACTTATAGATGACGTGGTACGTCGTGTACAAGGGACGGGTTCCCGGAGTCTACGATGATTGGGAAGACTGCCGAAGACAGGTGCACCGTTTCAGCGGCAATAGCTACAAAGGGTACAACACTATGGCGGAGGCGGAAGCTAGATACACGCGCTATCTAGCGGGAGTTAGGACAAGGAACCGGATGAAGACCTACACCTTCGTCGCGGCGGTGATCATGCTTATCTTCTTTGGTTATTTATCCCGCGTTTGTGTCTAGCTAGCTAGTTTAGATGTCTAGGCGAGCTTCCGAGCTCTAACTTGTTCGATCGACACATGTATTTGCATGTCACCAACTACTACTTTGTAACATGATCGAAACAATGTAATTAACTTAGACTATGTATTCATGTATGAGACTTATCTATATGTATTTGTTTCAATCTTGTTTTTCATATTGAGTATTTATATATATAATTGTATATCTTGTATCTGTGTGTGTATATCTGCTGTAATATTGTATATAATCTGTATTGCATATAATCTGGCTCGGAAATTAAAAAAACAAAAAATACATCTGTGGCGCACATGGTCTACCTTCTGTGGCGCACTACACCTAAAGCGCACTATGGACGTTTAGTGGCGCACTAGGTAGTGCGCCACAGAAGATCCCAGGGGTAGCGCACCGTCCCAAACTTCTGTGGCGCACTAGGAGGTGCGCTACGCCTATCTCTACACAACCGTGGTGCACTAGGCAGTGCGCCACGGCTGAGAGATAGCCGTAGCGCAAGGCCCGTGGCGCACTGCTAGTGCGCCACGGATGGGCATTCCTGGTGCGCCACTAACAGCCTGTTTCCTAGTAGTGTGTCACGACGCGTTTCCTCGCCGTCTCCCCTTGAACCCATGGCGAGAGGGGTAGGGGGGTGGCTGCCGGAGAGGGGATTGGGATGGAGGCGCCGTCGACTAGCGGCTACGGCAGGATGGGAGTGAAGTGGGGAAAGTGGCTTCGAGGGTAAGGAAGAGAAGTACGGGGAGGAAGAGAAGTAATGGGGACGTCACACTAGGATGTGGCCCACTGAACTCGTGAGACGTGACACTCGAAACAGGGGAGCGCCCGGTGTTGCCAGTTTGTCCAAATCAAGTGTGGCCAATCATGCCATAGAACAGCCTACTCGCGGATCACTCTCACGAAGACCATCCCAATTGTCCAAGCACCCCAATCGAACGGTATGTAACAATCGTCAAGTAGAACAACGGTGTTAGGGCGTACCTTCTAGAAGACTCGGTCTAACAGCTACCCATGCAATGACACTGGGTGTGGTTCATGAAAAGAACAGACATGCAATGACATCGGTGGATCCATGCGTGGTTTATGGAAGTAACAGACATGCAATGATTCTAGCTATGGTTAATGAAAACAACACACATGCAATGACACTTGGTGTGGTTCATGAAAAGAACATACATCCAATGACACTGGTGGATCCTTATGTGGTTCATGAAAAGAACATACATGCAATGACAATGGTGGATCCTTATGTGGTTTGTTTAGAGGAACAGACATGCAATGACACTAGCCGTGGTTCATGAAAAGAACAAACATGCAATGACACCGGGTGTGGTTCATGAAAAGAACAGACATGCAATGACTTATGTGGTTCATGAAAAGAACAGACATGCAATGACACTGGTGGATCCTTATGTGGTTTGTTTAGAGGAACAGACATGCAATGACACTAGGCGTAGTTCATGAAAATAACAAACATGCACTGACACTAGGAGTGGTTCATGAAAAGAACAGACAGGCAATGACACTGGTGGATCCTTATGTGGTTTATGGCAGGAACAAACATGCAATCACACTAGGTGGATCCATATGTGGTTTATGGAAGTAACACACATGCAATGACACTAGGTGTGGTTCATGAAAAGAACATACATGCAATGACACTGGTGGATCCTTATGTGGTTTGTTTAAAGGAACGTACATGCAATGACTCTAGCCGTGGTTCATGAAAAGAACAGACATGCAATAACACCGGGTGTGGTTCATGAAAAGAACATACATGCAATGACTTATGTGGTTTTTTAGAAGAACACACATGCAATGACACTGGGTGTGGTTCATGAAAAGAACAGATAGGCAATGACACTGGTGGATCCTTATGTGGTTTGTTTAGAAGAACACGCATGCAATGACACTAGGTGTGGTTCATGAAAAGAACAGACACGCAATGACACTGTGTATCCTTATGTGGTTTGTTTAGAGGAACAGACATGCAATCACACTAGGTGGATCCATATGTGGTTTATGGAAGTAAAAGACATGCAATGACTCTAGCTGTGATTCATGAAAAGAGCAGACATGCAATGACATTGGTGGATCCTTATGTGGTTCATGAAAAGAACAGACATGCAATGACACTAGTGGATCCTTATGTGGTTTGTTTAGAAGAACACACATGCAATGACACTGGGTGTGGTTCATGAGAAGAACACACACGCAATGACACTGGTGGATCCTGATGTGGTTTGTTTAGAGGAAAAAACATGCAATGACACCGGTGGATCCACATGTGGTTTATGGAAGTAAAAGACATGCAATGACACTGGTAGATCCTTATGTGGTTAATGAAAAGAACAGACATGCAGTGAAACTGGGTGTGGTTCATGAATAGAACAGACATGCACTGACACTGGGTGTGGTTCATGAAAAGAACATACATGCAATGACACTGGTGGGCCCATCCTTATGTGGTTCATGAAAATAACAGATAGGCAATGACACTGGTGGATCCTTATGTGGTTTGTTTAGAAGAACACACATGCAATGACACTAGGTGTGGTTCATGAAAAGATCAGACACGCAATGACACTGGTGGATTCTTATGTGGTTTGTTTAGAGGAACAGACATGCAATCACACTAGGTGGATCCATATGTGGTTTATGGAAGTAAAAGACATGCAATGACTCTAGCTATGATTCATGAAAAGAATAGACATGCAATGACACTGGTGGATCCTTATGTGGTTCATGAAAAGAACAGACAGGCAATGGCACTGGTGGATCCTGATGTGGTTTGTTTAGAAGAACACACATGCAATGACACTAGTGGATCCTTGTGTGGTTCATGAAAAGAACAGACAGGCAATGACATTGGTGGATCCTTATGTGGTTTGTTTAGAAGAACACACGTGCAATGACATTGGGTGTGGTTCATGAGAAGAACACACACGCAATGACACTGGTGGATCCTTGTGTGGTTTGTTAGAGGAACAGACATGCAATGACACCGGTGGATCCACTACTAGGAAACAGCCTATCTTTGGCGCATGAAAAAGGGACTTCTGTGGCGCATATCTTTGTCGCCACTGTTACCTCGCCACTGATAACTACTTCTTTTGGCACATATGGATATGCGCCACAGAAGTTCCAGACTTCTGTGGCGCATTCCTTGATATGCGCCACATGAAGAACTTCTGTGGCGCATTTACGTGTATGCGCCACAGATATGCCATGCGCCACTAACTATATAATTATATGCGCCAGTGATTGTGTAACATGTATTCGAAGTAAAATACTTTCCTTGTGTATAATCAGGTATTTATACAGGATTTATATAGTATTTATCCAGATGAGTATAAAATACATTGCACAAGTAGTAGATACATGAAAACTGACATATATATAATACAAACACTTAGAGCCCGATCGAGATACATATATAGTGTCAAGTGCCAAATTTTTACACAAGCGCCGAATACAAAGTTCATATCATCTCACATTACAAATATGAAGTGGCCACCGCTGCCTACACTAGGATCAAATAGAATACAACTATGATAATGGTGAGCAAGAGCATTAGCCCGACCAATATCTTCATTCGGTTCTTCTTCCACATGTGGTTCCTCCACTTGGCTATCACCTCCTCTCTAGTCGCGTATCCTTTGTAGATGTTGCCGCTGAACTTGTTCACTTGTTTGTGGCAATCCTCCCACTCCTCGTAGACTCCTAGAACCCTACCCATGTACACCACATACCACCTCATCGCCATCTCTATAGACGACAAGGCATATTAGTAAAAACACAATGAAAAGAATGAATAAAGGGTTCACATCCATATATATATATGTTCATAGAATATAAAACAAAAGATCCATAAACCTAAAAGTTAGATCATCATAGAAGCAATAAGTTCAACGACAACACGACCACAAGGTAGTTTAAGTCTAACAACAATGACCATTTCGACCACGAGATAGTAAAGTTTATGACACACACACACTAATACAACAGGCGGCCATCAAGAATATACACACACTGGATCATGCTAGAGGCACACATCGATCATGATGAAGACTTCCTCTTCTAGCGCGGCTTCGGGAGCAGTAGATAGCCCTCTTTCGTCATCCACGTCCTTGTGTCACCCTGCTTACGGAGGCGTTTTTCGATCTCCCTCTTACTCAACCCTCTGGCTTGTTGTAGGACACCGCCCCTTGTGTTGACATCTTCAATGGTGATTTGCGACAACTTCATTTGAATGCGATGGAAGTCTTCTCTAAGATCAGCATCGTCGATTTTCACCAAAGTTTCGGCCCATCCTCGGAGACTAGATGGCAGCGTTAGGTTATGGCAATCCCGAACATAGCCTTTAAGGCGATGGAGGACGTAGAAGGCCTCCTTAGCACCAGCAGTCGACTGCTTGACGCAGGGGAAGTCGAGAACGTGCTTGAACACGTGTTTGCCATCCTTGATACATTCCCCCTATCTACGAAGGTGCATCCCTTCTTGGTGTAGCCCTCGAGAGCCTCATTGAGAACACCCCTTATTCGGGTGTAGTCTTTCTTCTTCGTCAAACTCCCCGAGTCGAAATACATGGCTAGCGAATACCTCGGGGCAAGGACGATGAGTGTGCAGTACTTGTCTCTGCGCAACACAATTGGAATGGAATGTTGGAAAAAGAGCAAAGGAAAGAAATCTATAAGAAATGCATAAGTTACGGTGACGATGAGCGAGTGTGTGTACTTACTCGGGAAAGAAAGGCAAAAGAAGTGTGCCCTTCCTCTTGTTGTCCACCATGAACTTCTCGAGGTACGCCATCGCCTTGGTCCGTGTCCCTGATCCTTCGACCAACTGGCTGTCCCGCATGTAGTAGGGATCCACTATCGTGATTTCCGGGGTACTTTCTCTCTTGATCGTGAGCGCCAGATTGAGCGCGTATAGGCGTACCAAATTATAGTCCGGGGTACACCCTTGTGCAAAGTTAACATGGCTCCAACCGCAATGTGGATCATATCCGGAGTCAATATCAGATCACCAGCTACATGCACTCGGGGCAAGCCAAATTGTGTGGATGGTACGACGATGGCGTCCTGACCCCGGATCCTCTTTGGAAGAGGCTGGCTCGCACCCTTCTTCTTCTTATTATTACCTCTCTTCTTGTAGTGCTTCTTCTTCACAATAGTGTCAGCCACTGCCATCTGCTCATCAGTCACCTTTCGGAGTGTGTTGGGGCTAAAAACCAATCCCGGTTTCTCTTGTGGTGGATCGGCAGCCGGAGGCGTCTCTTGAGAAAGACCATGGAAGACCAGGCGCTGCGTGCATGTATTGGGCCGACCAGCTTGATGGTCGTCACGAGCTACGAAGGGTTCTTCATCAACAGAAGGCATATACAATCCTTTGGCGGCGCCGGTGTTGATGAAGTCGTCAACATTGACCAATTCATCATCATCTTCATGGGTGCCATCATGTGGTGGTGGTGGTAGCAAGGGCGACGGCGGTTTCGGCACAACGTCTTTGCCATGTGGCAGTGCACACGCTGCTAAGAGTTGATGGTGACGTCTAGTGGTGGCGACAACGGCGGCTACTGGCTTCCGAGGTGGTGGCCGAGCGATGATCGGTCGAGAGGTGGCGCCGGTGCTCCCCCCGCAAGACGAATCTGGGTCTTCAGCCATGTCTAGGGCCAGTTGTAGCATTCCCCAAGGGTCTTGTGTTCGTCGGCTCCCTGAGGTTGAAAGGGGGGTCCATGTCGTCGCACCCTGGCAACACCCGAGCCAACCTGACCCTCATCACGTCATCATCCATTGGATTTTTGTGCATCGTGCGGCTCGCCGGTTGTATAAGAGTGCCCTTGGCAACATCCTTCAACTCACCGCCGACATCTTTAAGCAAGAGTACGCAAGAAGTGTCCTGAGGCAAAAACATGTTGTTGGGCATCATGAGATGGCAACAGTCATGCATCAAAGGCATAAAGGAGATGACGTGCACTAACTAGTTAGTTACCTTGGTGATGGCGTGGATCTCGGCTAATGTAGAGACACGGCCGATGCAGGCGGTCGGCCTATCATCATCTGCAATCTCCCGCTCGGGTGCCTCACGAAGCACCACCGCCGTCGACTGCGTCTTATTGGTATATTTGGCGGGAGGGGGCGTCGGTGTGACCAAAACGAGGGGCTGCGTCCCGACGTTGACGGCGGGCGGGGTCACCAGGTCCGGCGACACGGTAACCTTGATGCCCGAGTTGCTGCTGCTTAAGCTGGGCAGATGTATCGGCCCCTGTCGACCTCCCGCATTCCAAGCAGTAAGCCCCTCAAAAAACTCAGGAGGGATCATCGAGCGGAGATTCTCTTCCACTAACTTGTCCACCGTTTTCTGGTCCACCGCCTTCTCCTCCAGTGTCTGCACCTTCATCTTCAGCTCTGCAACAGCGGCTTTATCCTGGTTCTTCCTCTCCCTTCTTTTCTTGGCGTCCTCTTTGTAGAACTCCTTGAACTTCATGCTCGTACCAAAGCCGGACACACGGCCAGCTGAGGACGGCGGCAACCCCTTGTCCCTCTTCTTGTAAGCATTGGTCGCCCTGTTGAAAACCATGTCCCACGGCTCCGTCGAATCCTAGGATGACTCTGTGGCAGTAGCGTTTAGTTCCTCCTCCTGCTGAGACAAGGAAAGGTGAACCCATTTAGATTCTTGGCTTCATTATCTTAATTAGAACGCAATAGACTTGAGATCGACGATAAATTCCTTACCAGATTCTTCTCGAATTCCTTCACATATGGATCGTCGGTGATGAACTCCCATGTTTCCTTGTCCAGGTAGTAGCGGGCCCGAACAAATTGCCTAAGCTGCAAGTCCGTGATTTTAAGCCAAGGGTTGTCTTTACCAAGGCATTCAAGCTCGGCGTCCTCCTTGTCCCAAATGGCCTGTTTTCCCTTGTAACCGCCGCTTCCAAGGTGGTGGTTACCTATGTTCTATTCCCGCATACTCCTTCCCCATTGAGTCCATTTTATAGCGTCAGCGGTAGCTATATCCGCCTTGAATATCCTAAACTCCTCTTCGTCGAGCATCTGATTTTTCTTACTAATAACCTCCCAGCTTTCACCTTTGTCAATGCTATTCTTCACCTGGGTTTTCCAGCTGCTCAAGGCGTTGTTCATCTTCGTGAGGGCTAGTTTGTTCACCGGGTTCTTTCTCTCGAGGTTTCTAAACTGCTCTGGGAATCTGTATCGCTTGTGAAGCTTCTTAAGGAGGTTATCAACCAAAGCTGCATGGTCAGCATGTCTGATGTACTTCGTGTTGATAGACATGCTTTCCTGGATGATGCACCCGAGTTGCAGGCCGTACCCTTTAGCAATCGCCTCTGGTGCAACGGGTTGGCCACTTTCTGTGACCTCAGTGAACTCGTCGCAGACAGTGGCGAGCACTGGCACCTTCCACTCCTTCTGTTCCTTCTTATTTTTCTTCTTCTTCTTCTTCTTCTGAGAAGCGGCCGAGTTGCCGCTACCACCATCCGTGTGCTAGCCGCCATCGGTGGTGTCATCCTCTTCGCTGCCGCCTTCACTAGTTCCATCATAGTCGTCTTCATCCCCCTCGTAATAAGGATCTCCGCCCTCATTGGCCCCAGCAGCTCTAGTGACGGTCGCCTCCTCCTCCGGTGGTGGTGTCATCCTCATCGCCTCCTCCTCCTCCTGTTGGGACCCCTGCCAGAATGACTGGTTGGCCTGTCTAGCTTGTTATTCGATGTTGATCATGTGCTTAGAAGGGCCAGACTCCTTGTTGCCCGACATGTTTGCAATACTCTATTTAAAAGAGGCAAAAAGTTAGCACAAATCTCGGCCGAAAAATTCGGCATGATCTTTGCTAATTTTTTGACCTAGGAGTGCCCATTTCTCAACCGAAATGGAAGTGAATCGACACTTCGGGAGAAATGGGCAATTCAAATGAAATCCCTGCAAGACAAAACACCCCATCCCCATATTGACAGCCCCATCCCCATATAACAGCAGCACCATATAGCATATAACAGCACCATGTAACATGAGCACCATATGACAACACCATATAGCATACAACAGCAACACCATGCATGTAACAACACCAACATAGCAAGCAGTAGCAGCATAGCAAGCACCAGCAAGCTTAGCAAGCAGTAGTAAGAACCAACAGATACATGTATAAGAACTTAAAAAACTTTAAAATTTACATCATTATACACTTAAAACACTGAGCACTTTAAACCTCCAGCTAACCCAACAAATAATCCTTGACTATATACACTTGTACACTTTACATACACCATGCCTGATTGATATATATGTGGATGATGGCAACCTAATTAATTTTAACTACAAGAACATCTTGGAATTAATTTTAACTACAAAAACTCCAAGAACCAATGTGTGTGTGTGCCTGTATACATACTCCATGAACTAATTACACTCTAGGAATATGATAGAAAGCAGCTACAGTATAACTGAAGCATAAAATCCATGGTTTGTTTATAACTGAAGCATAAAATAAACCAGAATATTTTTTGAAGCACTACTCTGTAATTGTGATACTCTGTAATTGTGCACTGCCCTTCTCTGGATCAAGCCAGGCACTACTCTGTCAAAGCCAGGAACCTAGAAAATTCCTAGAACATTGTGATTTTTTTAGAGAACCTAGAAAATTCCTAACACGTTTTAACTTCAGATGTATTACAGAGACCATTTGGTGAATACATCAAGCAGCAAGAAGGCAGTATTAACAGTACTCTGAATTTAGCACTACTCTGAACATCCATGCATGTACTCTGAATTCATGTACTCTGAATCCATGTACTCTGAACATACAATCACTCAAAAACAGGGATTCTTTTAAACCATCATTTTTATAATCAATTGCAATTACCCTTCACTCAATGACAAGGATATGTTAGACCATCATGTTGTGATTCCTCTGTACAACACAATCTGCATGCATTTCCTTTATAACCATTTTTTTATAAAAAAAACAAAGAACAACATGCATAACAAGTTATTTATTTGCTTACACCTGATCAAGTTAACCATTAGAAGGTTATTTCTGGATCCTAAAGAATAATCTAAGAAGATACAACAGCAACCCTACAAGCAGCAGGTTGCTAATCTATAATCTAATCAAGCATCTATTCTTGCAAGTCTGTTCTACCTAGCACTACTAGATACATATCCAAATGACAAAAAGCTATGGTCATGATTCAACTACCTATTCCAATGTCTTGTGATCTACTGCAATTTAAAAAAATAACCATTGTTGAGCATCTGATATGTTCCATAACATCAGCTAGAGGTAAGCAAGACCTATTAAACCATTCAATTATCCATTCACAAAAATACCAGTAGTTAGAACCTAATCAGATCATTTAACTGGATCCAAGATTCAAACCAGCATGGATAATTAATTGAATGGTTCAAACCAGCATGGAGGCATTCCACTAGGATCATAGTCAGTAAACAATAGTATTTTGGCCAAGGTTTTTACCTCAGGTAAATAAAGGCACATTTACACATCTCTAAAAGGGATTGGTAACCAATTAAAATTCACCCCTCTAGAGAAACAATGCAGGCAGAGGTACCCCTCTAGAGAAAAATTCTGCCTCAAAGCATGTGTTTAGGGGCAACAAACCTAGATAGTTTAACAAGTACTCCTACTGGTTTCAAGACTCGAGATTAAGAAGGTGATGTGACTGAAAAAATACACCTAGCAGACATCAGTGCAGGTTCATTCACCAGTGCAGAGGAAGGGTGGGGGAGTGAGGGGGCCGAACCGTACGTGTGCACTGCAGTGGTCGTCGATGACGAGGGTGGAGGCGGTGCTCCTGCTGCAGGCGGGGCGGCGGTGGGCCTCCTCCTCCACGGGCTCTAGCGCAGTGATGGCGGCCGGGCCTCCTTCTCCACGGGCTTCAGCGCGGCGGTGGCGGCTCCTGCAGCGAGGGCTAGCGCGGCTCCTCCTCCGGCGCGGCGGTGGCTAGGGCTCCGGTGAGATGAGGGTTTGCGCGTGGGCGAAATTAAGATCGACTGGCTAAGTGTGGATCGAGAGAGAGAAAGGGGGATTAAGGGGAGAGGCCGAACCGTTCTGTGCCTTTGTGTGAAAGTTTTGTGGCGCATTCCCACTGAATGCGCCACAAAAGTTGGAACATCTATGGCGCACTCTGAAGGAATGCTCCACAGAACTTCTTGACATAGTACAAAAAAGCATGGCGTCGTTGTTTGACAAGATTTGATACTTGTCCTAGTGGTCTTGCTCACTAGCTCTCACCTGGGGCATCCAGGTTTGAATCCTGGCTGTCTCACACTTTTTTTTCTTTTTTTTTTAAATATTATTAATTACATACATATGCATATTTATTAAAAAAAGTAAGAACATATATACATATATGCATATTTATTCAAAAAAAGCAAGAACATATACATATATGCATATTTATTCAAAAAAAGCAAGAACACATATGCATATTTATTCATACATATATATTTGTGTGTTTGCTTGTCACAAGAAACTAATACACCACACGGATTAATACACCAAAAAGTCACACAATTGCTAGTGTCTCTTCACAATCTTCTTGCCCTTTTTCGTCGCGGTTGAATATTTTAGCCCGTGCACTTTGAGATTTCTTCTTGTGAATGGACAACCTTTAGTAGGCAGTGTGGTCTTCTTTCTTACTTTAGTAGTAGTAGGCATGTCGAAGTACTTGTCGAATTCCTCTTCAATCTTTGGGTCACCGTTTTTGTCGAAGTTTTGCTCATTGGCGGCTCCTTCCATTCCGATGATGCTCCTCTTGCCCCTCCTAACTACAACACGGTTGGGCTTTGATGGGTCGGTAATAAAAAAGCATTGATCAACTTGGCTAGCGAGTACCCAAGGCTCATTTTTTGCGGAGGCGTTCTTTGTTGATTTGGCATCTGGTATAACCATTGTAGTGAAATAGCGGCCTTCTTTTTCCATGTTCTTGGCCCATCTAACACGGAACATCGGTACGATCTCTCCACAATAGTCGAGCTCCCATATCTCCTCGATCCTTCCGTAGAATCTTTTCGTCACAGTAGTCTCGTCATCAGTAAAGGATAACATAGTTACTCCTGAGTTTTGATATTCACTATTCTTGTCCTTTTCCTCGGTGTAGAATCGGTAACCGTTTATGTCGTATGACTGATAGGTCCTTAGGATGTGCCCTGGGCCCTGCGACAAGGAGAATATGAGTTTTTGATCTTCCGTAGAAGGCGTCTGTGGGGGATTGTCTAGTTGCCTTTTCTTGAACCAACCCGTGAAGCTGGAGTTGTGCTCTCTGGTTACGTCTCCCTTCTCCCTCGGCCGGCCCTGGTCGACGTACTCCTGCTCCATTAAGCTTCTGTGCTCTTCGACCCAAGGGCCGACCACTTCAATGTGTTGTAGCGTGACTCGGTGTGCCCATTCAAAATCAGTGCGTCGACCATCAATGCCGACATGTAGTGAGCGGCAGCCCTCGCGGTGACCATATCCACCGATACTGCCGAGGTGCTTCTTTGTGGGTATTCCAACATCCTCGTTCTCGGTGGTTAGATAATTCTGGCAGAAGGAGATGCACTCATAGATCAGAAAGCCCTTGGCTATGCTTCCATCTGGACGAGACCTGTTGCGAACAAATCCTTTGATGACACCGTTTAGCCTTTCAAACGGCATCATGTTGTGCAAGAATGTCGGCCCGAGCTGGATGATGTCGTCCACGACATGTACAAGCAGATGCACCATGATGTCGAAGAATGCGGGCGGGAAGTAAATCTCAAGCTCGCATAGTATCATCACAATCTCTTCCTGTAGCCTGTCAAGCTGCTTCACACCGATCGACTTCCTAGATATGATGTCGAAAAAGTTACAGAGGCCAAACAACGTCTCACGGACATGCTCGTCCATTATCCCATGGATCGCAACGGGGAGTATCTTCGTCATCAGCACGTGACAGTCGTGAGACTTCATACCGCTGAACCTCTTCTTCGCCACGTCCAGATATCTGCTTATCTTCCCCGAGTAACCGTGAGGAACTTTCACTCCTAAGAGGCACCTGAAAAACTGCTCGAGCTCCTCCAGACTCAGAGTGAAGCAGGCAGCGCAAAGCACCACCTCATTCTTAACTCTTTTGCGGTGACCTTGAGTCCCTTCCTGATGATGATGATCATCATCATCATCACTATCAGGGTACTGAAGATCTTTCTTTATGCCAAGCAATTTAAGGTCCTTTCTTGCTTTCGGCCCATCCTTGGTCCTCTTCGGCATGTTTAGTAGAGTGCCAAGCAGACTCTCAGTAACGTTCTTCGTGATGTGCATTACATCGAGGCTATGGGAGTGTGAAGGACCTTCCAATACGGCAGGTCCCAGAAAACAGACCTTGCTTTCCATACACCCAGCAGCGGCTTTGTCCTCGGTCATTTTTTTCTAGGCGCAGGGCAATCTACCCAATTATTCAAAAGCTCCTCGATTTCTTCGCCGCTCCTTGGACAAGGGGCTCTTTCGAGCTCGTCCTTACCATTGAACGGGTCACCACGTTTTCTCCACGGGTGATCCATGCGGAGCCACTTTCGAGTACCTTGGAACACGGTTTTCAAAGACCCGGGATCCCTTGGTAGCTGGAGATGCGGTGTCTCATCCTTGCACTTGACGCATGCATTGTGTCCGTGGTTCACCTAGGCCGATACATATGCGTAACCAGGATAGTCCTGCACGGTCATGAGCAACGCGGCTCTCAGATGGAAATATTCTTTAGTGTAGGCGTCCCACGTACGGGCCGGCGTCTCCCACAAGCTGGCTAACTCCTCTCTCAATAGCCCGAGATACAGATGCATATCGATACCTGGTTGTTTCGGCCCCTGAATAAGAATTCTCATGTGTACATACCTTTGCTTCGTGCATAGCCACGGGGGGAGGTTGTATGGCCATACAAACACGGGCTAGGTGTTATGCGTGTACTCTGGTTTCCAAAAGGATTGAGTCCATCGGTGCTCATACCCAGCCTGACGTTCCTTGCATCGCCCCCGAACTCTTCGAACTCGATGTCTAATGCGTTCCACTGGCTAGCGTCTGAAGGGTGTGTCAGGATCTTGCCCTTCTCTGGATCATCTTCGGGTTTCTCTCTTTCCGCATGCCATTGCATGAGCTTTGCTTCCTTAGGATCTACGAAATATCGCTGCAGACGAGGGGTGATAGGAAAGTACCATACCACTTTTCGAGGAACTTTCTTGTTCCCTCTCTTGTACCGTCCTTGGCCACACACCGGACAAGTGGTTCTATCCGCGTACTCGTTTCGATAAAGTGCGCAATCATTGATGCATGCGTGGTATTTAATGTGTGGTAGGTCGAGAGGGCACACGATTTTCTTTGCCTCCTCGATACTTGTTGGCAATGTGTTCCCCTTAGGAAGTCGGTCGTGCTAGTATTCCATGTTCGCGTTGAAGCTCACATCGATCCATTTGTGTTCGGCCTTCATCTCTAGAGCCTTGAGCGTTACACTCAAACGTGTATCCTCGAGGCGACACCCAGGATACAATGGAGTCATCCCGTCTACCTCCATTTGGGCCAGCTTGGCTTTCTCTCTGGCTGCAGCTTTGTTGTTGCTTGTCTCCTTGAGGAGCAGTTCTTGAACATGAGGGTCCTGCAAGATCGAAGTTAGCAGCGTCTGTGTGTTCGCGTATTCTCCTTCTTCATGATCATGCCCGTCGTCATCTCCTTCTTCATGCTGATCATGCCCGCCGGCATCTCCTTCTCCATGCTGATCATGCCCACCGGCATCTCCTTCGTCATGATGATCATGCCCGCTGGCATCTTCTTCGTCATGATGATCATGCCCGGTAGACTCTTCGTCTTCTCGCCCTCCCACGTCTTCGTGACCACCACCATGTCCTGCCGGTGCCTCATTGGGGTCACGCATGAAACCGCGCCTAAGCAGGTGACCCTCCAATTGTCCAGATTCAGGGTCGATCCAGCGCTGCAGTTTGCATGTTCGACATGGACATCTTATCATGGTCTTGTTGTTCAGAATCATGTCCTCCTTCACGCCTTTCTTGTACCTAGCAATTCGACCTTCGCTCATCGTGAGGACCATGGTTGCCTGAGCGGTCAAAATAGAGAGTATAGGTGAGAACCACACCATATGAACACACACATGCATGAATGCTAGCCGGAAAAAATTCGGCATGACCTTTCCTAAAATTAGGACATATGGGTAGTGCAAAAATTTGCCGAAATGGAAATGAATCAACATTTCGGCAAACATCCATGCAACCACACCAGCTGGGCCCGACAACAACAAGCAAACAACAACAAACTTCCTCCCATTGCAAACATTCATGCACCACACACAAGCATCATCTCGCCATGGCTCGCACACACACACCGCCCGCGTGACAAGCTTCACCTACATGTTCATGATGGCCAAGTACTCACCTATAGTAGACACAATAATAGCGAGACGAGACCGCGCGATGAGAGAGTGTGGACAAATAGATCTACAATGCAAGTTGGTGGAGAGGAAATTAGTAAACAAATAGAGATGTGAGAGAGAAAAGTAAGGAACTTTTAGATCTAGAAGTTGGAACGAAGCTTCCACTTACCAATCTATGGATTAAAGTAGGTTTAGATACAAGAAAATGGAGAAACTATGGGCAAGATGGGGTGTGAGGGAGGAGGAAGACGAGTTGGGAGGAGGTAGAGATGTGAAATGGGTGGTGGTGGATAGATAGATAAGAAAGCTAGCTCTTGTCACCTTTTTAACATGGATCTGGACGCCTTCATCTATGGCGCATATGGAGGAAATGTGCCACAGATGCTGAAACTTCTGTGGCGCATAAGTCCATATGCGCCACAGAAGTGGGTGAATAAGATTCCCTGTGTGGGGCCCACCTCCAAGTTCTGTGGCGCATGTTGGACTTATGCCCCATAGAAGTGAAACACATCTGTGGCGCATATGTCAACATGCGCCACAGAACTTTGGTGAATTAGATTCCGTGGTGGGGCCCCCCTCCATGTTCTATGGCGCATGAGGAAATATGCGCCACAAAAGTTGCCTCTTCTGTGGCGCATATTTCAGAATGCGCCACAAAACTTGGATCATGACACCCCGGCCGGCGGGTCCCACCAATCTTCTGTGGCGCATGTTCTGGACAATGCGCCACAGAACTTCCAATCTTCTGTGCGCATGCTTTCTGGTGCGCCACTGATGTTTTCCTGTGGCGCATTGTTTGGCATATGCGCCACTGAACATCTTGTCTATCTATAGGTTGTTTCCTAGTAGTGATCCACATGTGGTTTATGGAAGTAAAAGACATGCAATGACACTGGTAGATCCTTATGTGGTTCATGAAAACAACAAACATGCAGTGAAACTAGGTATGGTTCATGAATAGAACAAACATGCACTGACACTGGGTGTGGTTCATGAAAAGAACAGACGTGCAATGACACTGGTGGGCCCATCCTTATGTGGTTCATGAAAAGAACGGACATGCAATGACACTGGTGGATCCTTATGTGGTTTGTTTAGAAGAACACACATGCAATGACACTGGGGGTGGTTCATGAAAAGAACACACACGCAATGACACTGGAAGATCCTTATGTGGTTTGTTTAGAGGAACAGACATGCAATGACACCGGTGGATTCACGTGTGGTTCATGAGAAGAACACACATCCAATGACTCTGGTAGATCCTTATGTGGTTCATGAAAAGAACAGACATGCAGTGACACTGGGTGTGGTTCATGAAAAGATCGGACATGCACTGACACTAGGAGTGGTTCATGAAAAGAACAAACAGGCAATGACACTGGTGGATCCTTATGTGGTTTATGGAAGGAACACACATGCAATCACACTAGGTGGATCCATATTTGTTTTATGGAAGTAACACACATGCAATGACAGTGGGTGTGGTTCATGAAAAGAATAGACATGCAATGACACTGGTAGATCCTTATGTGGTTCATGAAAAGAACAGACATGCAATGACATTGGTGGATCCTTATGTGGCTTGTTTAGAGGAACGGACATGCAATGACTCTAGCCGTGGTTCATGAAAAGAACAGACATGCAATGACACCGGGTGTGGTTCATGAAAAGAACAGACATGAAATGACTTATGTGGTTTGTTTATAAGAACACACATGCAATGAAACTGGGTGTGGTTCATGAAAAGAACAGATAGGCAATGACACTGGTGGATCCTTATGTGGTTTGTTTAGAAGAACACGTATGCGATGACACTGGGTGTGGTTCATCAAAAGAACAGACACGCAATGACACTGGTGGATCCTTATGTGGTTTGTTTAGAGGAACAGACATGCAATCACACTAGTTGGATCCATATGTGGTTTATGGAAGTAAAAGACATGCAATGACTCTAGATATGATTCATGAAAAGAACAGACATGCAATGACACTGGTGGATCCTTATGTGGTTCATGAAAAGAACAGACAGGCAATGACACTGGTGGATCCTTATGTGGTTTGTTTAGAAGAACACACATGCAATGACACTGGGGGATCCTTATGTGGTTTGTTTAGAGGAACAGACATGCAACAACACCGGTGGATCCACATGTGGTTTATGGAAGTAAAAGACATGCAATGACACTGGTAGATCCTTATGTGGTTCATGAAAAGAACAAACATGCAGTGAAACTGGATGTTGTTCATGAATATAACAGACATGCACTGACACTGGCTGTGGTTCATGAAAAGAACAGACATGCAATGACACTAGTGGGCCATCCTTATGTGGTTCATGAAAAGAACATACATGCAATGACAATGGTGGATCCTTATGTGGTTTGTTTAGAGGAACAGACATGCAATGACACCGGTGGATCCACATGTGGTTTATGGAAGTAAAAGACATGCAATGACACTGGTAGATCCTTATGTGGTTCATGAAAAGAACAGACATGCAGTGAAACTGGGTGTGGTTCATGAAAAAGAACATACATGCACTGACACTAGGAGTGGTTCATGAAAAGAACAGACAGGCAATGACACTGGTGGATCCTTATGTGGTTTATGGAAGGAACAAACATGCAATCACACTAGGTGGATCCATATTTGTTTTATGGAAGTAACACACATGCAATGACAGTGGGTGTGGTTCATGAAAAGAACAGACATGCAATGACACTGGTAGATCCTTATGTGGTTCATGAAAAGAATAGACATGCAATGACACTAGTGGATCCTTATGTGGTTTGTTTAGAGGAACGGACATGCAATTACTCTAGCCGTGGTTCATGAAAAGAACAGACATGCAATGACACCGGGTGTGGTTCATGAAAAGAACAGACATGAAATGAATTATGTGGTTTGTTTATAAGAACACACATGCAATGAAACTGGGTGTGGTTCACGAAAAGAACAGATAGGCAATGACACTGGTGGATCCTTATGTGGTTTGTTTAGAAGAACACGCATGCAATGACACTGGGTGTGGTTCATGAAAAGAACAGACACGCAATGACACTGGTGGATCCTTATGTGGTTTGTTTAGAGGAATAGACATGCAATAACACTAGGTGGATCCATATGTGGTTTATGGAAGTAAAATACATGCAATGACTCTAGCTATGATTCATGAAAAGAACAGACATGCAATGACACTGGTGGATCCTTATGTGGTACATGAAAAGAACAGACATGCAATGACACTGGTGGATCCTGATGTGGTTTGTTTAGAAGTACACACATCCAATGACACTGGGTGTGGTTCATGAGAAGAACACACACGCAATGACACTGGTGGATCCTTATGTGGTTTGGTTAGAGGAACAGACAATGACACCGGTGGATCCACATGTGGTTTATGGAAGTAAAAGACATGCAATGACACTGGTAGATCCTTATGTGGTTCATGAAAAGAATAGACATGTAGTGAAACTGGGTGTGGTTCATGAATAGAACAGACATGCACTAACACTAGGTGTGGTTCATGAAAAGAACAGACATGCAATGACACTGGTGGGCCCATCCTTATGTGGTTCATGAAAAGAACATACATGTAATGACACTAGTGGATCCTTACGTGGTTTTTTTAGAGGAACAGATATGCAATCACACTAGGTGGATCCACATGTGGTTTATGGAAGTAACACACATGCAATGACACTGGGTGTGGTTCATGAAAAGAATAGACATGCAATGACACTAGTAGATCCTTATGTGGTTCATGAAAAGAACACACATGCAATGACACTGGTGGATCCTTATGTGGTTTGTTTAGAGGAATGGACATGCAATGACTCTAGCCTTGGTTCATGAAAAGAACAGACATGCAATGACACCGGGTGTGGTTCATGAAAAGAACAGACATGCAATGACTTATGTGGTTTGTTTAGAAGAACACACATGCAATGACACTGGGTGTGGTTCATGAAAAGAACAGATAGGCAATGACACTGGTGGATCCTTATGTGGTTTGTTTAGAAGAACAAGCATGCAATGACACTGGATGTGGTTCATGAAAAGAACAGACACGCAATGACACTGGTGGATCCTTATGTGGTTTGTTTAGAGGAACATACATGCAATCACACTAGGTGGATCCATATGTGGTTTATGGAAGTAAAAGACATGCAATGACTCTAGCTATGATTCATGAAAAGAATAGACATGCAATGACACTGGTGGATCCTTATGTGGTTCATGAAAAGAACAGACAGGCAATGGCACTGGTGGATCCTGATGTGGTTTGTTTAGAAGAACACACATGCAATGACACTAGGTCTGCTTCATGAGAAGAACACACACGCAATGACACATGTGGATCCTTATGTGGTTATTTAGAGGAATAGACATGTAATGACACCGGTGGATCCACATGTGGTTTATGGAAGTAAAAGACATGCAATGACACCGGAGATCCTCGTGTGGTTCATGAAAAGAACAGACATGCAGTGAAACTGGGTGTGGTTCATGAATAGAATAGACATGCACTGACACTGGGTGTGGTTCCTGAAAAGAACAGACATGCAATGACACTGGTGGGCCCATCCTTATGTGGTTCATGAAAAGAACAGACACGCAATGACACTGGTGGATCCTTATGTGGTTTGTTTATAGGAACAAACATGCAATGCCACCGGTGGATCCACATGTGGTTTATGGAAGTAAAAGACATGCAATGACACTGGGTGTGGTTCATGAAAAGAACAGACATGCAATGACACTGGTAGATCCTTATGTAGTTCATGAAAAGAACAGACATGCAATGGCACTGGTGGATACTTATGTGGTTTGTTTAGAGAAACGGACATGCAATGACTCTAGCCGTGGTTCATGAAAAGAACAGACATGCAATGACATCGGGTGTGGTTCATGAAAAGAACAGACATGCAATGACTTATGTGGTTTGTTTAGAAGAACACACATGCAATAACACTGGGTGTGGTTCATGAAAAGAACAGATAGGCAATGACATTGGTGGATCCTTATGTGGTTTGTTTAGATTAACACGCATGCAATGACATTGGGTGTGGTTCACGAAAAGAACATACATTTAATGACACTGGTGAATCCTTATGTAGTTTGTTTAGAGGAACAGACATGCAATCACACTAGGTGGATCCATATGTGGTTTATGGAAGTAAAAGACATGCAATGACTCTAGTTGTGATTCATGAAAAGAACAGACATGCAATGACACTGGTGGATCCTTATGTGGTTCATGAAAAGAACAGATAGGCAATGACACTGGTGGATCCTTATGTGGTTTGTTTAGAAGTACACACATGCAATGACACTAGGTGTGGTTCATGAGAAGAACACACACGCAATAACACTGGTGGATCCTTATGTAGTTTGTTTAGAGGAACAGACATGCAATGACACCGGTGGATCCACATGTGGTTTTTGGAAGTAAAAGACATGCAATGACATAGGTAGATCCTTATGTGGTTCATGAAAAGAACAGACATGCAGTGAAACTGGGTGTGGTTCATGAATAGAATAGAGATGCACTGACACTAGGTGTGGTTCATGAAAAGAACAGACAAGCAATGACACTGGTGGGCCCATCCTAATGTGGTTCATGAAAAGAACAGACATGCAATGATACTGGTGGATCCTTATGTGGTTTGTTTAGAAGAACACACATGCAATGACACCGGTTGATCCACATGTGGTTTATGGAAGTAAAAGACATGCAATGACACTGGTAGATCCTTATGTGGTTCATGAAAAGAACAGACATGCAGTGAAACTGGGTGTGGTTCATGAATAGAACAGACATGCACTGACACTGGGTGTGATTCATGAAAAAACAGACATGCAATGACACTGGTGGGCCCATCCTTATGTGGTTCATGAAAAGAACAGACATGCAATGCCACTGGTGGATCCTTATGTGGTTTGTTTAGAAGAACACACATGCAATGACACTGGGTGTAGTTCGTGAAAAGAACACACACGCAATGACACTGGTAGATCCTTATCTGGTTTGTTTAGAGGAACAGACATGCAATGACACCGGTGGATTCATGTGTGGTTCATGAGAAGAACACACACCCAATGACTCTGGTAGATCCTTATGTGGTTCATGAAAAGAACATACATGCAGTGACACTGGGTGTGGTTCATGAAAAGATCAGACATGCACTGACACTAGGAGTGGTTCATGAAAAGAACAGACAGGCAATGACACTGGTGGATCCTTATGTGGTTTATGGAAGGAACAAACATGCAATCACACTAGGTGGATCCATATGTGGTTTATGGAAGTAACACACATGCAATGACACCGGGTGTGGTTCATGAAAAGAATAGACATGCAATGACACTAGTAGATCCTTATGTGGTTCATGAAAAGAACAGACATGCAATGACACTGGTGGATCCTTATGTGGTTTGTTTAGAGGAACGGACATGCAATGACTCTAGCCGTGGTTGGTGAAAAGAATAGACATGCAATGACACCGGGTGTGGTTCATGAAAAGAACAGACATGCAATGACTTATGTGGTTTGTTTAGAAGAATACACATGCAATGACAGTAGGTGTGGTTCATGAAAAGAACAGATAGGCAATGACACTGGTGGGCCCATCCTTATGTGGTTCATGAAAAGAACAGACATGCAATGACACTGGTGGATCCTTATGTGGTTTGTTTAGAAGAACACACATGCAATGACACTGTGTGTGGTTCATGAAAAGAACACACACGCAATGACACTGGTAGATCCTTATGTGGTTTGTTTAGAGGAACAGACATGCAATGACACCGGTGGATTCATGTGTGGTTCATGAGAAGAACACACATCCAATGACTCTGGTAGATCCTTATGTGGTTCATGAAAAGAATATACATGCAGTGACACTGGGTGTGGTTCATGAAAAGATCAGACATGCACTGACACTAGGAGTGGTTCATGAAAAGAACATACATGCAGTGACACTGGGTGTGGTTCATGAAAAGATCAGACATGCACTGACACTAGGAGTGGTTCATGAAAAGAACAGACAAGCAATGACACTAGTGGATCCTTATGTGGTTTATGGAAGGAACAAACATGCAATCACACTAGGTGGTTCCATATGTGGTTTATGGAAGTAACACACATGCAATGACACTGGGTGTGGTTCATGAAAAGAATAGACAAGCAATGACACTAGTAGATCCTTATGTGGTTCATGAAAAGAACAGACATGCAATGACACTAGTGGATGCTTATGTGGTTTGTTTAGAGGAACGGACATGCAACGACTCTATCCATGGTTCATGAAAAGAACAGACATGCAATGACACCGGGAGTGGTTCATGAAAAGAACAGACATGCACTGACTTATGTGGTTTGTTTAGAAGAACACACATGCAATGACACTGGGTGTGGCTCATGAAAAGAACAGATAGGCAATGACACTGGTGGATCCTTATGTGGTTTGTTTAGAAGAACACGCATGCAATGACACTAGGTGTGGTTCATGAAAAGAACAGACAGACAATGACACTGGTGGATCCTTATGTGGTTTGTTTATAAGAACACACATCCAATAACACTGGGTGTGGTTCATGAGAAGAACACACACGCAATGACACTGGTGGATCCTTATGTAGTTTGTTTAGAGGAACAGACATGCAATGACACCGGTGGATCCACATGTGGTTTGTGGAAGTAAAAGACATGCGATGACACTGGTAGATCCTTATGTGGTTCATGAAAAGAACAGACATGCAGTGAAACTGGGTGTGGTTCATGAATAGAACAGAGATGCACTGACACTGGGTGTGGTTCATGAAAAGAACAGACATGCAATGACACTGGTGGGCCCATCCTTATGTGGTTCATGAAAAGAACAGACATGCAATGACACTGGTGGATCCTTATGTGGTTTGTTTAGAGGAACAGACATGCCATGACACCGGTGGATCCACGTGTGGTTCGTGAGAAGAACACACATCCAATGACTCTGGTAGATCCTTATGTGGTTCATGAAAAGAACTGACATGCAGTGACACTGGGGGTGGTTCATGAAAAGAACAGACATGCACTAACACTAGGAGTGGTTCATGAAAAGAACAGACATGCAATGACACTGGTGGATCCTTATGTGTTTTATGGAAGGAACAAACATGCAATCACACTAGGTGGATCCATATGTGGTTTATGGAAGTAACACACATGCAATGACACTGGGTGTGGTTCATGAAAAGAACAGACATGCAATGACACTGGTAGATCCTTATGTGGTTCATGAAAAGAACAGACATGCAATGACACTGGTGGATCCTTATGTTGTTTGTTTAGAGGAACGGACATGCAATGCCACTGGTGGATCCATGCGTGGTTTATGAGAAGAACACACATCCAATGAATTCTAGTGGATCTATCTTGGCATAATTTGATGTATTCCATGATGTATTTCATTATACAAGACACTTTCCATTTTTATACTACTCAGTTTTTCCCTTGGTTTTATGTGGTACTACTTAGTTTTGCCCACCCCCCCTCTCTATCTTTCGTAGAAGCCCAAAACTGTGCTCACCCTGTCTGCTACTCCCCGATTGGTTGTCATAGTTGTCACGCGGATCGTGCGCACCAACCGTTGATTCTGTGCGATCAAACGATGATCATTGCACACCTCGTGCCCTTCACAGTACAGCGTGAGACAGCATGGACGTCTCCCTCCGCGAGACTGCTATAGGAAGGAACACGATGCCGTCCATGGAAAAAGCCGTCGAGCGGTCATGTCAAGTTTAATCAAGTCTGAAAAGCCTACTACTGCTACTACAACTCATGCACAGGGCAACGGGGCCATCGAGTGCACGGTTGTCGACGGGACGCTGCAATTTATTGCCACTTGATATTAATCAGACATATCCCATTTATACGCAACGCTCTCAATCTCACTTCCAACTGGGCCCTACCGCTAGTAAATTCCATGAGTCAAGGGCCCCCCTCGAGTAGATCTAACGTTGTTAGAAATTAGTTCCGCGCCACTTGCATGTAGTGGAATCGAGGTCTGCCATGAGCGTGTTTTCAATGCAGCTCTAAAGTGGAGATCGTAGTTGTTTCAAAAAAAAGGGAACCGAAAAAAAAGGTGGAGATCGTGGTAGCCCCCCGCCCACCACACGTGTCCACTCGAGGACTACGAACGGTCTGGTGTTTATAACCCCCCTCGACCTTCTTCTTCCATGAGCTCGTGTCATTTCCCCCCAGTATGTCTAGTCCCAAGACCCCAATCTACACCTGCCGCTCGCGCCGAATCTCCCTTGTTTGCACTACCTCCTTTCCTTGGTGTGCCATGAAGCGTACGCGTGGAGAAGATCCGGAGGTGAAGCCAGTTGAAGGCGAAGCAGCAGATGGCTCGGTCGTCGCCAAGCAGACGCAGGCGTCTTCTCCGGGCACGAACGCCGCTCATCGCTGTGCCGTCGAGGGTGCGAACTCATTCGTCCAGCCAGTATCCATCGCCGCCGAGCAGCAGGTGGTAGCCGTCGCTGCCGAGCAGCAGTTGGTAGCCATCTCCGCCGAGCAGCAGGTGGTAGCCATTCCCGCCGAGTAGCCGGTAGTAGCCGTCGCCGCCGAGAAGCAGGTGGCCGACAATGTCATGGTGCCAACAGCAGATCTAGATGGAGGGCAGGCGGCAGGCGGAGGCAATCTGGTGATCTACATCAACGACCCCATCGCCGTTCAAGCAATCTTCGACGCAATCGCGGAGAATGATGAGTTCGGGGAGGAGGTCCCTGATGAGGAGTCTGAGGTACTACATTGCTAGCTTCTCTAGTCGCAGCCGCAGTTTTCACTGTTCATACATAGGATTTGCTCAATCGTGTACAGATTCTTTTGCTCTTGAAGTAGGGTAGTATATATATGATTCGATCGGTTGATTGATGCATCTGCCATCTAGTCACAAAACCTCAATCCGTCTAGTCACAAAACCTCAATCTGCTCATCTAGTTGAGTTTGCTAGTTGAGTGTTGATTTCGATACACGGCAGGCCTATAACATTACATTTCTATTCCTCACTGAGCCTAATGATTCAATTTTGCCCCAAAATAGTTCAAGGGCATCTGATGGTGTCATTTTCTTAGGGATGGTTAGTGGCCCTAAGGCAGCAATGCACATAAACAATACAGGTTGTGCTGTTGGTATTTTGGTTCTCCGACTCCATCGCTAAAAAAATGAGGCCCTAATTTTTTCTCTCATATGGAACCTAAATATATAATATTTGTATTGTTTCTGATCTATGAATGCGTTGTATGATGCATTTGTATATCCCTGAATATTGTTTGGTACGATTACATTTGAATTTCTTATTATGGCCAATGATTCAAATTTGCCCCAAAGAGAGGCAGACACATTGGTGTCAAATTTTTACAGGGATGAGTGAGCAAACCTGGGGCCATGTACACGATCAATATAAGCTGTGCAATTGTAACTTGTTTCGCTTACACCATCTCTGTAGAAACTTATGAGGCTGCAATCTTTATTCTACATTCATAGAACTATGATATTTGAATTATCTATTCCATGCATTCATAGTGTATAAGAATTACATTTTACTTTGTCACTGAGGCCGATGATTGAAATTTGCCCCAAATGAGTTCATGGGGAGACACGTATGACGATGTCGTGTTTTACGGATGGGTTGGTGAACCTGAGGCAGCAATGCACACAAACAATATATGTTGTGTTGTTGGTACTTTGGTTCCCCAACTCCATCTCTGAAACAAATTATGAGGCCCTTGATTTATTCTCATATGGAACTACATATATGATCCTTGAATTGTTTCTGATCTTTTAATAATTGGTATGATGCATATGTATATGAATGGTGTTGATCATAAGTATTTTAACATGTACCTGAAGATTAATTGTTTGGTTTTTTATTTATAATTACAATATTTAGGCTTGTTTTTGTACCTGACTATGTATATCCCTGAATAATGTTTTGTACGATTACATTTCAATTTCTTATTGTGGCCAATGATTCAATTTTGCCCCAAAAGAGAGGCAGACACATCGGTGTCATATTTTTTCAGGGACGAGTTAGTGAACCTGGGGCGATGTACAAGAACAATATTGGTTGTGCAATTGTTACTTGGTTCACTTACGTCGTCCCTGTAGAAACTTATGAGGCCTTAATCTTTATTCTACATTCATAGAACTTGATATTCGAATTACCTATTCAATGCATTCAGTGTATAAGAATTACATTTTAGTTTGTCACCGAGGCCGATGATTGAAATTTGCCCCAAAAGAGTTCAAGGGGAGACACGTATGACGGTGTCGTGTTTTAGGGATGGGTTGGTGAAATTAAGGCAGCAATGCACACAAACAATATAGGTTGTGTTGTTGGTACTTTGGCCCAATTTCATATTCTCATATGGAACTACATATATGATCCTTGAATTGTTTCTGATCTTTTAATGATTGGTATGATGCATATGTATATGAATGGTTTTGATCATAAGTATTTTTAACATACACCTGAAGATTAATTGTTTGGTTTTTTATTTATAATTACAATATTGAGGCTTCTTTTTGTACCTGACTATGTATATCCCTGAATAATATTTTGTACGATTACATTTCAATTTCTTATTGTGGCCAATGATTCAAATTTGCCCCAAAAGAGAGGCAGAGACATCGGTGTCAGATTTTTTTAGGGACGAGTTAGTGAACCTGGGGCGATGTACAACAACATTACAGGTTGTGCAATTATTACTTGGTTCACCTACTCCATCCCTGAAGAAACTTATGAGGCCCCTAGATTTATCCTACATTCACTCTGATGCAATTATTTGTCATTGTGTTGAGATGAAATGATATATGAACCGACCAAACTATTGCTTAGATGCTTTATCTTTGATATCCACGGATATATTGTCTTACATATACATGTTGTCAATTCTTGAGTTGTAATACAATTCAATCATATGTATGAGTTCTAAGTTATGTTCTTAAAAATCAACAGGAGGATGATGATGAAGTGGACGATAGCAAGGAATCTAGGGACAACAAGAGCCGCTACGTGTTGAGGCGGTTACGGTGTGGGCTAGTCCTTTTCCACCGTAGGGGGAGACTGTTTTGCCCATTCTGTGGCAGAGCAATCAACGTGGACCTCAACAGCATGATCCAGCATGCGGAGGGCGTTGGCAGAGGCGGAGGCAGAAGGCATAGGCCAATTACCTTGGCGCGGCACGCAGCCTAAGGCAAATTCCTCCAGGAGTATGTCAGGACTGGCCTGTATCCCATCGACTAGGCCGTCGCTACCTCCTGCTGATAAACCCCTGCCCTGCTAGGTGTCTCCGTGTCCCGGCCTCCTGCTGCAGCCCCTGCTTTTATTTTGTTCTAGTTAATTATTACCTATGTGTGGCATGTAAGACAATATATCCGTGGTGTCTCTGGTGAACCTTATATATTAATCTACTCCTTTATATGGAGTGCCTTAAAGTTTATAGTGTTCAATTATATTTACTGATCATGCTCATGCACACTACAAAATATTTCTAGTGCTCGATTATATTATAATTGTCTAACAAGTTAAATTGGTCGAAATTTTGTATTGAAGTAACTAAATGTATCACACACATAATAAACTAGAAACTAAAATCTAGTTCAAACACATAATGTATCACCACCACTTGTTGTCGTCCTTGACTTGCTTCCCCTTCAGCCGCTTGATGTCGCCACCGTCCCAAGATCCCTGCTTGTCCTAAAACCGCTTTCTGTCCTCCTCGCGCTTCTTCTCCTGGGCTAGCTTGCAACCAGGGCATAGCTCTCTCGCGAAAACCCCGCCTTAACCATCCCATATTTCATGGTAATGAGCTTACTTTACAACTCGTACGCCATGTAGGCGTCTCTGGCTGCATACTCGAGGCGCACCTGGCTCATCGGCTTCCACTCCCAGTAGTCGTGATCGAGTCGCTTCAATTTCTTCAGTTTTTCATAGGATTTATCGATGATTTCCGCTGCCAGATCACCCATGCCATCCTTTGCTGGGTATGATTTGATCTTATACAGATTTTGGATGTGGATGTGGTGCCCCTCTGGGATTTTTATCAACGCATGAGAAAGCATAATTGTGTCATTTGTGATATCCACGCTAGTGAAAGTTATCCCTTTTCTACACAAGAACTCGACCAGAGCCGGACAACGCATCTCAGTTGGTTTACTCCTGCACTTAGATGGTTCTAGGGATGTAAGGCAACAAGGGATGCAGAAGTGGTGATCTCAAATTTAAATTTCACATACCTGCAGAAGTGGTAAACGAGGACCTCCTCATGTATGGCGATTTGCACGACAGTGATCTCTTGTGGAGGATTATTTCGCTTATTTGCATGGGTGTACTCCAAGTCTAGCCCCAGAAACTTGTGCTTCTCTTTCTCAAGCAATTGCTCAAACCTGGCGAGAGTTGTCTCCACAGTCACTTCATCATTTGTGTACACCACTATCAAAGTCATGGTGCCATGGGCAAGGACCAAGTGGGTCTCTGTTGTGCGTTTCCCATTTCCCATGCCTTCAAGGAAATGGGTGAAAGGAACTGCCTGCAAGGAACTGCCTTCGAGAGGAAGAAGAAGATGAACCGACGGTTCCAGAACAGAGTGAGAAGAAGCGCCCAGGAAAAACTACAGAGGAATGACTGAGGAAGAGGAATGACTGAGGAAGAGGAATGACTGTAGAAGAAACGTGGTAACTACAACTTTTGGTTCGAGAACTCACCGTGGTTACGTGGAGATCATGGCAGTGCCGCCGGTTCAACAAGTGGGGCCAGTTTCTGCGAGAATATGAAATTAGCTGTGCATTTTTCTATGCGAGAAATTGAGAGAAGTCATTTATATTTTGTCTTTCATAGTAAACACAATGAAGTTGGTACATCCCAAGAGATTTGAACAAAAGAGATTTGCTAGTTTAACATACAACAACACTTACAGGCCCAACATGGCAGAACTTGGAGAGCTCCAGAACTTGAGCTACCACAGAGACCTTGGCAGAGGTGGCAGAATTGGTGCGGGTGCAACCACGGCGACGGCGAGCTCGGATTCTAGAGGAGGAAAATAGAACCAAGCATGGTCGACAAGGTGATAGATCTCACTGGGAACCAATTCTCGTCCCCGACCGTGCCATGGGTGCGTCCATGGTGAGGGCGATCTCCGACTCGGGATGGGGAGGAGAGTGGGGTCGAGCAACTTCGTCACTTCCCAACTCTGCGCCATGGCCGCGACCACAGATTGCCGCTCCGGGGAAGAAGACGAGTAATGGAGGCGCCAATGCTGCAAGCCTACAGGGAGGAGAGCTAGGCCGAGCAGGTTCGTCCATGTCCCAGCTCCGCACCATGGCTGTGATGCCCCACAGATTGCCGCTCCAGGGAAGAAGAAGACGCGTAATGGATGCAGGCGCCAATGCTGCAAGCCTAATTGACACCTAAGCGACGGGAGCGACATGAGCGACATAACGGCGAGAACTGACAGGGGGGCCCAACTTGACGGCCGTTAGCCTGATTTTTTGTATTGAAACATAAAGTTGAAGTCGTGCCGAAAAAGACCCTCTGAGTATTTGGCACGCCGATTATAGTCATCGCGGATGATATCAGGGAACTCGGGTACCGCGTTGCCTGGACACCCCAACTTTCGGGCCGCAAAATTATATTCTCCGGTCACGGGGATGTAATATCACGGTAACAAGAAAAACAGAACTTGTTGTTAACGAGATTGAACAAGGTATGTGATACCAATGATCGGATCTCGGACAAGTCGTATCGAGAAACAAAAGGAATATGGATGCTACATTTACTGGTTCAAACGACATTGTCATCAGGAATGCATAGGGGTCACATGTATATCCCAGGTCCCTCTATTGATCATTGATTTAGATCATGTCTAGAGCATTCCCGAGCCGTGAGGGGATACACTTAAGGGTACGATGAGAGCGATCATTCATAAGACGGAATCACAGTAGAGAAAGAGAAAGCCAGAAATGTTCCACAGAGCGATCTGAAGTTGTTCAGAGAAAGAATAAAGGAAAAGACCAGAAAAGTGTTTTCGGATAAATGGGAATTTAAATATACATTTATTATATGTTAATTATGAATTAATATATTCTAAATAATATTTAAATTAAGATTTATAAAAGCAACTTTTATATTAGGCCAAATCCGCGGAGGGAATTAGCCTAGGAGAAAAGCTACAGAAAATAGGAAAAGGAAAAACAGCCAAAGCCCACGTGGGCGCAGATAATCGTCGCCGCACAGGGCAGCGCATAGCTGGGCTGCGTAGGAGAGTGGGCGGCGGATAAACGCGGCCGCACAAGGCGGCGCAAAGCTGGGCCGCGCCAGCGGGCGCCGTAGTAGGCCAGCCCATCTGGGCCACGCGCAGCAAGGTGAGCTGGGCCGCGGGGGGAGCAGCTGGCCCACCCGGGCGCCAGTCGCCACTGCTTGCCAGTCCACCAGGGCGCTAAGGCCCACCCGGGGCTGTCTCTGCCTCGCGGCAAGCTGGGCCACCGTTGTGGCGCCAGGCCCACCCGGCTGGCCACTATCTCCTGCTATTTAGCTGATGGGCTGAATGGATTTAGCCCATCCAGCTGGACGAAAATTCACGTGCATTTTCCTTTAGCAATTAGTCCCACATACCTTAGCTTTTGAGAAAGGCACACCCCCTTGGCCTATATAAAGGGGTGTCCATGGGTGGGATTAAAACACACCAATATTTGGAGAATTCCTTTGGTTGACTTCCTCCTTCCCTCTCTCTCTCTCTATACCTTGTGACCATGGCCCCAAGTCTAGGCTGTGCGAACAAGACACACCTGCAGCACACCGTTGCGCTGCAAGGGTTCCTAGCCAGATATCAACTTCCGCACTCCCGACGGGATCAGGGAGCCGGAGGTCTCATCGTGCACCGGGTGTGTACGAAGACACGAGGCGCAACACTTGGGGCACTTAAATGTCGTGAGCCGGAGCTGCTGCATGATGAAGAAGGAGCAAGTGGTGACTTGCGAGGAGCTTCACGACCCTGAGGTCGGCTATGAGTATGACTACATCAACCACGTTCCCCTCAGAATGTTAACCATGTACGGTCTACAAGGGTATGTATTCTATATGCTCGGCCGTTACCGCATTACTACATAGATAGACCCTAGGCAGTTATTTGGGGTTCCAACGTAGGATTTTTTTGTTTTCTGCTACGGATCTCCTTCAGTCCTTCGGTCTTTACTCGTATTGAGCGGGCCCAAAATTCATCCTGATTTGATCCAACATGGGGACTCCGCCTTCTTCCCATGCTGCCTCCTACCTGGTCATACTCGAATTTCTCTTACAAATAAAATTTGATGCCATAAGTGTCATTGGTTGGGGCATATTGCAAGAGACTGTTATGGTGAATTCTTTTTGGAGACCCCCTCTAATCAATCTCATGGATCTCATGGATGCATAATAAAGTTACCCCACCTGGTAATGGAAGGGCCGATTAATCAAAGTAAACTACTTTTAAGAATAATCAAGTCATTAATGATTTTGATCTGAATCCTCCTCCTTTAGAAACTAGGGATTTCCCCTCGACAGGCCTGGAATCTTCATGCGACATTAACTTCCTTAATTTATTTGTGCCTAGTGAAAACAGTATTGGATGCCAAGTTTTTACCCACCCCACCTCTGAGCGGAGCTTTTCCCCTACGCGTCTGGTTGCCGCTTCAGCTTCCAGAAGGGGGGAGAAACCCTCCTCTACTCCAACTCGCGTGCCCGCCTGAGCTCCATCATGGCCAACTTCCCCATCGACCCCACACGCTTCCTTTCCGGTCGGTACGAAGTTATTTATGTGGAAGGTTAGCCTCAACAATGTAGGTATCATGTCAGCTTCTCTTTCTCTCTGAATCATGAGGATGTGGCGATTGCTACAGTTACACCTGCCCTACCCCCTGTTGTTCCAATGGCAAATATACGTGCCCTGCTGCGCCACTTCATTGTAGATGTCTCTTGTTTCCGTCTTGATTTAGTTGAGCGTTGTCTGTTGGGTGATGCTTTTGTCCGACTAGACTCCACTACTAATAGAGATTGGCTAGTTCAATTTAGCTCGCATAATGTCAATGGCCTGTAGATATCTTTTGATAAACATAATAAGGGTATCAATCATCTTCGCTTCAGTACAACAGGGAATGTTGGCTAATGTTGCTAGCTTTTCTTTTGGATCTCTAGGACATTGAGCATGTAAAAGGAGCAGTCAAAGATTTTGCTTCTCTGTTACTTTGGGACAAAGAGGCTAGTTCCTTTGGCAAAATCATCATTAAAGTCAGTTTGCTTGATATTGAGGATATCCCTTACAGCTGTGTTGTCTCTAATGAGAGAGGTGATGAAACTTGGTTAGTCCCTATTTTTCTCCTGAGTAAAAACCTTCTTGGGGCACTCCTTGCCGATGAAGTCCTGCCTCCCCCAAATGGTGGGACCCCACATCCTGTGCCTAACTTGGACCTGTAGATGTACAATATTCCTGAAGCACATGTAGCTGACTAGCCACTATGGCCCAATCATATTCCAAACCATGCACCTGCTCCTCATGGACATGCTCAGTCTGGAAACAACTAGAATGGTGATGGCCAAGAACATGGATTCAATTGGTTTGGGCAGAATTTAAATGACATTTGGCCAGCAAACATCAACAACCACAACGCTGTTGACTAGCTTGAAGAAGGGGATTTCCTGAAATTGAATGATCTACTTAACCCTGGTGGTAATGCAATGGATATAGATGTAAACATGGAACCTGTGCCAAAAAATAATAATGTGGCAGTTGATGAGGAGGCAACTGAGAGCTCAATTACTCTGACAATTAGCAGTATTCCTACTACCAATGGATCTGCTGATTCTGTCCATGCACCCAATAATAGGAATATACAGCCCTTGCTTAACCTGAATCTATAGCCTATTGATCATCATCCTAAGTCTCATATGCATCCTTTTGCATCTGTCAATCTCTTCGTAGAGGAACAACTAAATAATGATGTGGAGCATATGTTGAATGCCAACCCTGCTGCTATGAACAAAAATCCAGTTGTTAATGGTGCAAACGTTGTAGCTGGTGTTGGACTTGGTGTGCACTTGTAGCCTGATGCAGAGGAATAACACATGGCAGGGCAAAATATACAAGTGGGTCAAGTTATCCTGCCAACAAGATCCAGGATATCGCAATCACATTAACTCTGCAAAGGAAACTTTTCTTTATAGAAGGGAAGGGATTGCTGCCTGGGATACATACTTCAAGCCTCCTGCAGAGATCTGTGACAAGGCAGTGTGTATACCCTCCCACTAGGCTGATTTCTTCACTTCAAAACTTTTATCCCATGAGGATTTTTCCTAGGCCAAAGGCTTTCTAATGACCAATATGTGGAAATTAATCAAGGAACTTGAATATAGTGGGACTTTCAGGAACTTTTTGATTCCCACCAAATGTCCAACTATGCAAGGCCCATCTTGCTTCCTCTCCATAGTTGTAGAAGAAATTACCCAAGGGTTCTCAACAGCACAAGCTCCTGTCAAAAAGTCCCTTGCTCGACCAACACATGCTTCTACTGATGTGCTATATATTAGACAAAGAGGAAAAGATGCTCCTGTAGTTGACACAGAGGTGAGACAGAGTGACAGAATTAAGAAGTTGCGTAAAGGTAACAGAGCTAATTCCCTCATTGATAAGAATGGCCTTGCATGTGTTGCTATGCCCCCCACTAGCTAGCAAAGTTGTCAAGAACCTTTCTGCCTCTTTCGATCTTCCAGAACCAAGGGAGTAGCCTGTCCCTGAAGATGAACAACGAATGCCAGCTTCCCAAGCTGCCAAGGGAAAAACAAGATAGGTGTAGATGGACCAAAGGAAGGGACAAAAGTGGAGAAAATTGTAAATAAGGTCAATGGGGCCAAGCCCAAGAAAAGTTCCAATGATGAAACAACCAACAAGCCCAAGACCAGGAAGAAGTGAGATGGGGTTACATCTCCCTTCTGTTAGCCCAAGATCTAGGCCTGCATCTTTTGCAATATTCAGTCTTCTTTGTTATTCTGGATTGGGTTTTCCTATTATGCTACAAATTCATCATTTGGTACTTCTACACCTGTCTTTACAAGGACATGGTTTATCAGTTGCTTTATTATTAAGCTCTTAATGGATCACATCCTCTAGAAAATTCTTAACTAGAATGTTAGAGGCATTAATGATAATGATAAATGTCCTCTGATCATGAATAAAATAGAGGAAAGTGGTTCCCAAATTATCTGTTTTCAGGAAACTAAAAGAGAGGATTTTGACCTTTCTTAGATTAGAAATTTCTTCCCAAGGAGATTTGACTGTTTAGCTTTTGTGCCCTCGGTGGGAAGATTTGGAGGACTTCTTACTGCTTGCTGTATCTCCACCTTCTCTAGAGTAACACTTTTTAGAATCACTATGCCTTGTCAATTGAGTTCACAACAACAAAGTCTGATGATTCCTTTGTTCTTTCTAATATCTATGGACCTTGCTAGCATGACCGCAAGATCAGATTCATTGCTTGGCTTCATGACATTTACATGCCCTTGGATGTCCACTGGCTTCTCACTGGGGACTTCAATATTATCAGAAACATTGATGACACAAATAGACCTGGTGCTCACATTCATGATATTTTTAGATTCAATGAGGCAATATGTAATCTTGGGTTGGTAGAAATACCTCTCAAAGGTCGAAAGTCTACCTAGAGTAATATGCAACAGTCTCCGCTACTTGATAGACACATGACTAGTTTTTCACCTCACAAAATTGGAATCTGAAGTTCCCTGATACTCTTGCCTCCCCCTTGGCCATGACCACCTCAGACCATACACCTTGTGTTATTTCTATCAAAACAAAAATTCCTAAATCCACTATCTTTAGATTTGAGAATCACTGGTTGGAACAAAGTGACTTCTTACCCTTAGTTGAATCTATTTGGAAGAATTCCATTTATTATGGGGATGCAGCAAAGAGAATAACTGACAAGTTTAAAATCCTCAAAAATGCTCTCGAAAAATGGGCCAGAGGTCACCAACATCTTAGAAGCACTATTCAAGATGTTAATGATGTCATTAGCCTGCTGGATTCTATTGAAAATACTAGGGATATCACTGCAAGGGAATGGAATTTTCGAAAGAATCTTAGAACACTGCAAGCCTCCCACCTGATTAAGCAGGAGCTTTTTTGGAAGAAAAGGGGGAATATTAAATGGGTAAAATTTGGTGATGAAAGTTCTAAATTCTTCCATGCCCTTACTACCACTCAGCATAGAAGAAACCATGTGGTTACTCTGACTGATCCTAATGGAAATATTCAGGTTACACATTAGTCAAAAGCTACTTTGCTCTAGGAAGCTTATAAGGATAGACTTGGACAAACAGAACCTCATGAGATGCAATATAACTTGGAAGAATTATTGCTGCCCCTCAATGATTTGCATGCTCTTGAGAATCCTTTCACTCATGAAGAAATTGATGTAGTCATTAAAGAGCTCCCAAATAATAAATCTCCTAGACCTGATGGTTTTAATGGGGAATTTTTCAAGAAGTGCTGGAACATTATCAAGAAGGATATTTATGATCTTTGTGATTAGTTTCATGCTGACAACTTAAATGTCTAGAGTATAAATAGCTCCTACATCACTTTGGTGCCCAAATGCTCCACTCCTACTACTATAAATGACTTCAGACCCATTTTTTTGCTCAACTATGCTCTGAAAATAATCACTAAGATTTTAGCTAATAGACTGCAAAAAGACATTATGCAATTGATCCACTAGAATCAATATGGATTCATTAAGTCCAAAAATATTCAAGATTGCCTGGCATGGAGCTATGGATATATCCACAAGTGTCACAAGTCTAGAGAAGAAATTGTTTTGCTAAAGCTAGACTTTGAGAAGGCTTTTGATAAAGTAGAACACTCAGTCATTATTGATATCTTAAATCACAAAGGATTTGGAGATAAATGGTGTGGATGGATTTGGCAACTACTGAATTATGGTATTTCTGCTATCCTGCTGAATGGAGTTCCAGGCAAATATTTCAAATGCAAAAGAGGTGTGAGGCAGGGAGATCCCCTTTCTCCCTTGCTTTTTGTTCTATTGCTAATTTGCTCCAATCAGTCCTTAATGAAGCTCAGCATCTTTAACTCATTCAGTCGCCTATACATGTTAATTACTCAAATGACTTTCCAGTCATCCAATATACCGATGATACATTATTAGTGACTAAGGCAAATCTCTCCCAATTGCAGAACCTCAAAACCATCCTTGTTGAATTTGCAATCTCTACTAGGCTGAGAGAAATTTTCACAAATGTAATATCTACCCCATCAATGTAACTAATGAAACTCTGGTGGAGTTAGGTGAAGCACTCCACTGCCAGATTGGGATTTTTCCATTTACCTGTCTTGGTTTACCAATGGGCCTATCTAAACCCAAAATGGAACACTTCCTTCCACTAGTTACTAGAGTTCAAAGGACGCTCCTAACTTGTTCTGATTTAATAACGCAAGTTGTGAAACTAGAATTAGTGAACTCAGTCTTGTCTTCACTCCCTTTATTACTTAATCTCTTTAAAGATCTATAAAGGGATTATTGAACAGGTGGATAAATACGGAAGACATTGCCTGAGAAAAAAAAGGGAAAATCTCTCAAATAATTGTCCCACACTTACTAGTTGGCAGCTAATATGTAGACCCAAAAATAAAGGTGGCTTGGGAATTATTGACCTTGAAATTCAGAATAATTGCTTATTGATGAAGTTCCTTGACAAATTCTTCAATAAAGCTGACACTCCTTGGGTACATCTTGTTTGGGAAAATTATTATGACTCAGCCCTTCCTCCAACAAAAATGGCTGATTACTCCTTCTGGTGGAAAGATTGTGTGAAATTAATTCCTGAGTATAAATCCCTGGTCTCTTGTCATATCAAGGATGGTAGCACCATTATTTTCTGGAAACGTCAGTGGCACACTGAGATTTTACTGCAAAGCTTTCCCCACATGGCTTCCTACAACAAATCATTGGATATCTATTTTCTAGCTACCAAAGCTCACTCTTTTCTGCAGGACCTGTTTCACCTTCCTCTATCCCTTGTTTCCTACCAACAATTTTAGCAGTTCAGAACCATTATTCAAGTTGTTGAGCCAATAGAGGAATTACATGAGTGGAGTTATTCTTGGGGAGACAAATTCTCAATTTCTAAAGCTTATGATTTCTTCATGGATGCAAAATTCCCTACTCCTCTACACCCAGCTTTTAAATGGTTGTGGAAGTCATGTCTTCAGCAGAAGCATAAAGTCTTCTTCTAGCTACTTCTCCAGGATATAGGATTAACACTAGGGACCTCTTGTAGAGAAAAAAATTCTTTATAGAGGACTATACACTAGTAGAAAAAGGGCCTTTGGTTCGGGCCATTAGTCCCGGCCGTGGTTGGGGCCAGGACTAATGGGCCGAATCGGCTGGCCAGAATCCCCTGAAATCACTTGTCCTAGCCCGTAAGAGACCTTTAGTCCCGGTTTGAGATACAAACTGGGACTAAAGGGTCTGGTGCCTGCTGCGCATCCCTAGCACGCCCATTAGTCCCGGTTTGTATCTCAAACCGGGACCAATGGGCTGGCCTATATATATGGTATAGCTCTCCTCTATTTTTTCATGGGGGAAGGTGTGGCAAAGTTTGAGCTAGGTTTTTTTATCTTATGCACTAGAGGTGTTTGATGAAATGCCTGTGAGAGCAATGCCACTTGAGTTCACACAAGACAAACATGATATGAGGTGCCTGAGCCACACTTAAGGTTTCTCCTCTTTGTTTCGAAGTGTCCTAAAAGGTTAACAACTATTTTCTCGTTTAGACTGCGTGGTACTAAATTGAGCACCGTTTGATATATGGTTGTATGATGCAGATGATCCATCCATGGATGTACGGTGACCGATGCTCTAATGCTTACAGAGAAGCCGTGTGTTCTTTTCGCCTTGTTGCCCAGGTGAACAAGCGGCGTGATGGTTTTATGTGTTGTCCATGTGTTGAATGTCGGAATGAGCAAGCTCACACTTCCTCAAGAGTCATTCAAAGCCACCTGCTTCTGTCCGATTTTATGTCCGGCTATAATGTTTGGACCAAGCATGGAGAAAGAGGGGTTATGATGGAATACGGCGATGAAGAAGAGAACGATGATGACAACTACCGATCTATGTTCCCTAAATACGCTAATGCCGCAATGGAAGACAATGAAGAAGAAGGGGGTGAAGAACGGGAACCAGATGAGCCCATTGATGATCTTGGTCGGGTCATTTCTGATGCAATGCAAGACTGCGACACAGAAAAGGAGAGGTTACAGTTCGAGCAGATGTTACAGGACCACAACAAATTGTACTTTCCAAGGGTACAAGATAAATGGGAATACATTTTACACGATCACAACAATGTATGGCATGACAAAAGTATGTAGACCAAAAGTATGGCATGAAAACAGTGGATCTCAACAATCTTGCGTACATGGATGAACCATTCGTCCTAGCCAACGATGTGGCTCAGGTTTTCTATGTGAAGGACATGTCTACCAAACCGGAAAAAGGAAAGATAAGCAAAAGAATACAGAATACGATGAGCCAAAGTGCCACATAGTTCTTTCAGGGAAAAGAAACATCATGGGAGTGGATGACAAGATAGACATGTCAGAAGATTACAATAAGTTTCATCAAATTCCACCCTTCAAAGTGAAAACTGACCCAAGCATCATGTTAAATGATGAAGATTCTCCATGGCTACGGTGTAGAAGAAAACCACAACACTACCTGTTGGTGATGTGTAATAATGTATTAAACCTTTTATTTGAGACATAAATCTATGTAATGTATTAAACCTTTTATTTGAGACATAAAGGCCCCCCTTTCATGTAATACATCTTGCTCAATCAAACTGGACGTCGACGGCCAGGTTCTGAGCCACGGGAGGTGGTCATCCAAAGAGAAGGAACCATCACAAGAGCATAGCTCGGGTGAGGCCCCTGAAGAAGCTGCCAGATATTGGAAAACCTCACCTCCAACGCATACATATAGCAGTGGATGTGCTCATCCTCCTCCTTGACACGCCTCTGTACCACATCCTGGAGGGCCGGCTCCCTCTGCACCGTTCTTGAACCATGCGACTTCCACCAAAGAAGCTCCGGGTCGACGACGAGACCCGGATTCCTCACCAAGCTACACGTCCCGGAAGGTAGCACCTCCTAGTGCCAGCCCGACGGAGCCCAGTCTCGGACATGCCTGACGGAGCCTAGTACTCCGCCATCGTTGCCGCCGAGTCGTGGACGAACATGCGGGGGCATCCTAAAGTAGGTGGCGAGGAATGTGTGGATGTGTGGCGGGGAATGTGTGGATGTGTGGTCGCCGACCTATATATAGAGGGAAAGGGCGGGAACACATGGCGGGAAAACATGGTGGGAAAAAATGGCGGGAAAACATGGCGGGAAATATGTTTAGCCCCGGTAGGTGTTTCCAACCAGGACTAAACGTTCATCTTTAGTCCCGGTTGGAGACACCAACCGGGAATAAACATGGGTGGTGACACTATAAATAGGCCGGCGTCCTTGTGAAGTTATGAACTTCAAACACTAAGGATCCACTATGACCGGCTTGAGAGAGCAGGGACACCACTACGACCAGTTTGAGGGAGATGCCTAAGGATCCAGTGCTCCGGCATCTCCAACAAACTGGCCATAGCGGCACTCCCTAATATGTGAAATTAGTTAGCTCCCTGGCATATTGATGGTGTGCGAGAGCTGGGACAACACTACGGCCAGCTTCAGGGAGATGCCGGAGGATCCAGTCCTCAGGCATCTCCCTTAAGCTGGCCATAGAGGCACTTCCTAATATATGAAATTAGTTAGCTCCCTGGCCCAAGAATAGAACAACATCTTCATAGTTTGAGAAAGTTGTAGAGAGACCAATACTAGTAGGAGGGTTGAAGTGCGGGCACCGCATGTGAGGATGATCTCCCTAGGCGATGTAGCGCATCACACCGACGATAGTCCGGTTTGCCACCATAGGCGGCGACCAGCTTCGTTGTGGTTCACTGGGGGTGGGCCGTTGATGACCCACAAGTATAGGGGGTGTATCGTCATATTTTCGATAAGTAAGAGTGTCGAACCCAACGAGGAGCAGAAGGTGCTGGCTAGTGGCTAGGAGCAGGAATTCTCTGTAAATACTTATCAAACGGATTTTTAGGGGTTTTTGATAATGCAGGTAAATAAAGTACGAGTAAATAAAAGACAATAAGAATAAATGCAGCAAGTGGCCCAATCTCTTCTTTAGGAAAGGACAAGCCGGTTTTATTACTTAAGATGACCAAACGTTCTCGAGGACACATGGGAATACCGCCAAGTGCTTTCGCTTCATGTAGTTGATTAATCTTCTTTAGGTTGCTAAGTGTTGTATGGGTGAACCTGTGCTAATGTACCGACCTTCCTAGGACTAATACATACTTGTGATTATACCCCTTGCAAGCATCCGCAAGTACAAGAAAGTAATTAAGGTAGAAACCTAACCACAACTTTAAACTCTAAGACCCTGACGTTCCTTGTGCAATGGTTTCCTAACGGGGGTTCAGGTTTCTGTCACTCCGGCAACCCCTACGATTAGTAGCCAAATACACAATGCATTCCCCTAGGCCCATATAGGTGAAGTGTCATGTAGTCGACGTTCACAGGACACCACTAGAAGAAGTACACCACAACTTAAATATCAAACTATTGAATCTTTCTCAACACAATTCCACTACTAACAACATGACTTCTCCCATGTCCCCAAGAACAAAACGAACTACTCACAAGACATCATATGGATCATGATTAGAGATTAAATAATTATGTATAACAATTTGAACATAAACAATAATTCAACGGTTTACTCAATAGCATCAACTACAAGGAGTAGTCAACACCGGGAAAGTTTCCCCTAAGAACTATGCAAGATTCAACACAATTGTTACGGCGGTATAGAGGTGGTGATGATGGTGCTGGTGAAGATGATGGTGGTGATGATGATGATGATCCCGATGAAGTCCAGCTTGATGGTGGTGTTGATGGCGATGATCTCCCCTCTCTAGGAAGGAATTCCCCTGGCAGAATTCTATCTACCAGAGAGATCTTTCTCTCTCGGTGTTTTCCTCCCCGCAAAGGCGGTGGAATCTTTCTGTGGTCTCTCCCCGAGTCTTAGGGTTTCGGGAGGATAATATACGCCAGAGGGGAGAGTTAGGGGTGGACCAGGGCGGCCACACCACCTGGTGGCGCGGCCTAGGGTGGCCTGCGCCAGGGGGTGGTGTGGGCCCCCTGTGGCCCATCTCCGCTTCCCCTTATGGCTTTCTTCGTCTTCTGGAAAAATAGGATTTTCCATGTATTTTCCCAAATTTCTGATCTTCGCGAATGTTGCCTCCAAACAGCACCTTTTCCATCAGAATCCTGACTGCTGCGGTCCATGCTCCAAAAGTCATCAACCATGCAAAAACTGATGAAATAACATAATTATCATCTCTTAATATAAAATATATCAATGAATAACAGTAAATTATGATATAGAATAGTGATGCAAAATGGACGTATCAACTCCCCCAATATTAGACTTCGCTTGTCCCCAACCGAAAACTGAGCTCAATAAACATGACATCAGGTTTATGGAGTGAAGAGTCGATAAAAGAATATGGACAAGAAGCATCACATTTATCAATGCATAAGTTATAACACAAGACAACTCACTATTATATAACTTAACTTGCAATAAGTAAAGGAAACACAATAAAGATACAAAGAGTAAATCATAATTGGTAATGGCAAACTTAGCTCTTGGTCAAAGAATAGTTGAAAATTTGCTGGAGTTCAGAAATAACTGATTTTCGATGATAGCTTTCAAAGTAGTAGACACTAAGATAAGAGCAAAGTTCAAGACAAGGAACATAAGAAACATGATTGAATAAATCATCATTATGAATGAATGAAACACAACAACTCAAAATGCTTGCTGAGGTAGAAGGGAATAGGTTTACTGACTCAAGTAAAAAGTAAAAGAAGGGCCCTTCACAGAGGGAAGTAGGGATTTCAAGTTTCATAAAGATCTTCCAAAACTTATGGTACTTATTAGCTTTCAGCTCTCATTGCCCTATCATAAGCATCTTTAGGGAATAGGTACTTATTAGTTGAAATCTCATGCCCCTTACTTCTGAGTACCGAACCTCATGCTTCTCAACTTCAGTCACAAGTAAGCTCTTGTCATTGTAAATACATATGTATCATAAAGAACCGCCAATGGGGTACCCCTTGCACATGATACAGGAGCTATCCCATAATCAAAATGACAAGGCAAGCAGACAATGAGCATCTCAGTGATCTTTTTATTTGCTATTTGCATAGGTTTTTATTGTGGATGCTTCATAGAGTGCTCATTATGGTTATGCTGCAAGTTTCCACCATGATTAGGCATGGCTTAGGCTAGCGGCCCAGGCGTTTCTCTAACACACATACAAACTCCATGATCTTACAAGTTCCCCTTTTATTTCACACCGCCGGGATCCATAAGCAAAAGAATCATGATATCAACGGAATATAAGTGCAATGTTGAAAGCATTCCCCATGATACATGGTTCTGCTAACTTCAACTTATAAAGTGCAAGCATATACACAACAAATATGGACAAAAGGTTCAGGTTTATTAAGTGCGAGAAAGTAAAGTGTGCCATCAAGTTCATGAGAGCTTTAATCACTAATGTTCACATAACAATTTTAATTTAGAAGGTAGATAAAAACATGAATTTACTTGGAATAGCAATAGTGCTAATAGGTAGGTATGGTGGACACAAATGGCATAGGTTTTGGTTTAAGGATTGGATGCACGAGAAGCATTCCCTCTCAGTACAGGTTTTTGGCTAGCAAGGCTGGGTAGCAAGCATTAGAGTTGAAGGAAACAGACAAACATACAAGTGATAAAAAACAAACATGCAATCTTCCTTGGAAGCACAAAAGATCTTAACTAAAGAATACTAAACTTATGAGCAAATCAAGAAATAAAGATGATGAAATTATATTTCTTTAAGAGTACTTTTATCTTTTTCATTCAACTCTCAAAAATAGTATTGCTATTCACCGAGCCAGGTTTACCAAAACCAACTAAATTAACTCAATGATCCCAAAGTGATACCAATACTAATGAAAAGATCAATCATATAACCATGAATTGAAAACTAATATAAGATATGCAAAAAAGTAAATGATAGAACTTCTCATTAATATTCCATAACGGTAACTCACACCAAGGGATACATAGATATCTAACGAGAGGGGAGACACTTCCATAATGCAAACCATCCTATATGATAACTTCTCTATTAATGATATTGTTGGGTCCATAGCATAGAAAACAAAAAATTTCCTACGATGAGAACAATACACCAAGATCTATCTACTAGATACAGAGCAACGGGTGGACATACATCCATGGAGAACTTACCCTCGAAGACAACGAGTTTTGTTAACGAGTAGGAACTCCTGGTTGATGTAGTCGTACGCTTGCCGATCTCAAGATCGTGTGGAAGTCCGAGCGCCGCAAATCAGCAGCGCATCCATCCTCGCACACACGTTAAAGCTACCGGACAACCTCCACCTCCTCGCTCCAGCGAATCAGCGGAAGCAGCAAATCCTTCCAGACACAAGGCCACCGGGAACATGTATCTCGCTAATCCGAGACCATGGGGAATATCTAGAGGGGGAGAGAGATCCTTCACGAGGAGGTGTGCTTTGTGAGGGAGGAGAGAGGGGCCTTTTATAGGAGAGGAGGGACTCCTCCCCTACCATGGCCGGTAGCCAAGGAGGGAGCCCCCTCCTCTTCCTCATTCATGTGGTGGAAGCTCCACTCACATCAATTCAAGCTCCACCCAATGTTCCACTCACATGCATTAAATTTCCACCAAATTTAATGCCACTCTCAATTAATAAAACTATTTTATTTATTTTATTCAGAATTTTTTTAATTACTTTAATTAACAAACATTCACATAAAACCCCTTGCAACATTTCAATATCACATGCAAAACCACTTTCTGCAATTTCACCCGAAACAATTCCGGTTTCTATCGAAACATTTCCTGCGCTTTGCAAACCTTTTGTCTGAAACATATGTGCTCCTAAATGGTGTCCGGCAACCCTTAAGTGTGTCACCCTACGGTTCGCGAATAATGAAGACATGATTGAGACTCCTCTCAGATCAATAATCAGAAGCGGGACCTGGAGATCCATACTGACTCCTCCACATTCAACAATGACTTCTGTGATCGTGAGAACCTTTAACGCTAGTAATTTAATCCCTTTGTCTCATGATATAATACATGTTCGAGATTCGATCATCGGTATCCAAATACCTAGTTTGATCTCGTTACCGACATGCACTCTTTTCTTGTTCCCATGATATAACATTCTAGTGATCACATCACTTGCTTGCAAGCTATCTTAATGTGATATCACCGAGAGGGCCTAAAGTATATCTATCCGTCATCGGGATTGAAAAATTCCACTCTTGATCCATGAGCCTCAACATAACACCTTCATAGCACTAAACCCACCTTTATAGTCACCCTGTTATGGTGTGACGTTTGATGTTATCAAGATACTCTTCCGGTGTTAGCAATTAACATGATCTCATGGTCTAAGGACTAAGACTACTTCGTATGATGTTATAGCAATATAAACATAATGACTTGATCGTAATGCTATACTTCGGATGAATGTTCATCACATCATTTCACAAATGTTGTGACCTTGTTATTAACAACATCCAATGTCCATGATCAGGAAACCTTGATCATCTTGTTAATCAACAAGCTAGTCTATAAGAGAGGCATAACTAGGAACCCTTTTTGTTTATTAAACACACATGTATTGATGTTTCCTATCAATACAATTATAGCATGCAAAATAAACATCTATCATATACAAGGAATACATAATAAAAACTTTATTATTGCCTCTGAGGGCATATTTCCTTCAGTCTCCCACTTGTACTAGAGACAATAGTCTAGTTTACATAGTGATAAATCTAACACCCATGTAGTTCTGGTGTTGATCATGTTTTGCCCTAGGGAGAACTTTAGTCAACGGATCTGCTACATTCAGGTCCGTGTGCACTTTACAAATCTTTATATCTCCATCCTTGACATGCTCGCGGATGGAGTGAAACCAGCGCTTAATATGCTTGGAATTCTTGTGAGACCTTGGTTCCTTGGCGTTGGCTATGGCTCCATTGTTGTCACTATAGATCACCATTGGGTCCAGCACACTAGGAACCACACCTAGTTCTGTTATGAACTCCTTCATCCAAACCGCTTCCTGTGTCGCTTCTGAAGTAGCAACATATTCCGCCTCCGTCGTTGATCTAGCCACCACAGGTTGTTTGGAGATCCTCCAACTAACTGCTGCTCCGTTCAAGAGAAATACGTATCTAGATCGAGACTTCGAGTCATCCGGATTGGTGTCAAAGCTAGCATCAACATAACACTTAGCGACTAGCTCTTCTTCACCTTCGTATACAAGAAACATATCCTTAGTTCTTCTTAAGTACTTAAGGATATTCTTGACTGCTATCCAGTGTTCCGAACCTGGATCAGATTGGTACCTACTAGTCAAACTAATAGCATGTGCCACATCCGGTCTTGTACATAGCATGGCATACATTATAGAGCCTATGGCTGACGCATAGGGGATCTTATCCATTATCTCTCTTTCTTCCGTCGTAGCCGGACTTTGAGTCTTACTCAATGTCTTGCCTTGTAACATAGGTAAGAACCCCTTCTTACTTCTGTCCATATTAAACTTCTTTAATATCTTATCAAGGTATGTACTCTGCGATAGCCCAATTAGGCGTCTTGATCTATCTCTATAGATTTTAATGCCTAATATATATGAAGCTTCACCAAGGTCTTTCATCGAAAATTTGCTGTTTAGATAACTTTTAACACTGTTTAAAAGATCTATATCATTTCCAATCAATAATATGTCATCCACATATAATATTAGAAATGCCACATTGCTCCCACTCACTTTCTTGTAAATACAAGCCTCTCCATAAGTTTGGACAAATCCAAACTCTGTGATCACCTCATCAAAGCGGAGATTCCAACTCCGGGATGCTTGCTTCAGTCCATAGATGGATCGCTGAAGCTTGCATACCTTATCAGCATCCTTAGGATTGACAAAACCCTTAGGTTGTATCATATACAACTCTTCTTCAATATTACCATTGAGGAACACAGTTTTGACATCCATCTGCCATATTTCATAATCGAAATATGCAACAATTGCTAACATAATCCTAACCGACTTAAGCATCGCTACGGGAGAGAATGTCTCATCATAGTCAACTCCTTGAATTTTTTGAAACCCCTTTGCGACAAGTCGAGCCTTATTGATGGTCACATTACCATCAACATTAGTTTTTTCTTTTGAAAATCCATTTATTCTCAACGGACTTTCAATCGTGAGGTAAGTCTACCAAAGTCCAAACCTGGTTTTCTTACATGGATTCCATCTCGGATTTCATGGCTTCTAGCCATTCGTTGGAATCAGGGCTCATCATCACTTCTTCATACGTCGTAGGGTCATCTATTTCATCAATCATGAAATTCATAACAGGATTGTCGTATAGTTCAGGAGTTGCACGTGTCCTGCTTGACCTGCGAGGTTCGGTAGTGTCCTCTTTCGGAGTTTCATGATCAATATCATTAGCTCTCTCTTCATTAGGTGAAGTCAACTCTGAAACAACTTCCAGTGCTGCACTACTCGCCATTTCATGAAGAGAAGGTTCAATAACCTCTTCGAGTTCTACCTTCTGACTACTCACACCTTTCACGAGAAACTCCTTCTCAAGAAAGGATCCATTCTTGGCAACAAAAACCTTGCCCTCGGATCTGTGATAGAAGGTATACCCAATCGTTTCCTTAGGGTATCCTATGAAGACGCATTTTTCCGCTTTGGGTTCGAGTTTATCCGGTTGAAGTTTCTTCACATAAACATCGCATCCCCAAACATTAAGAAATGACAGCTTAGATTTGTTTCCAAACCATAATTCATACGGTGTCTTTTCAACGGATTTAGATGGTGCCCTATTTAAAGTGAATGCAGTGGTTTCCATTGCATAACCCCAAAATGACAGTGGCAAGTCAGTCAGAGACATCATAGATCGAACCATATCCAATAAGGTATGATTACGACGTTCTGACACCCTATTACGTTGTGGTGTTCTGGCAGGCGTAAGTTGTGAAACTATTCCACAGTCTTTCATATGTGTGCTAAACTCGTAACTAAGATACTCTCCTCCATGGTTGGACCGCAGAAATTTGATCTTTCTGTTACGATGATTTTCCACTTCATTCTGAAATTCTTTGAACTTTTCAAAGGTTTCAGACTTATGTTTCATCAAATAGATATACCCATATCTACTCAAATCATCCGTGAAAGTAACAAAATAACGATATCCACCGCGCGCCGACACACTCATTAGTCCACACACATCAATATGTATGATTTCCAATAAATCTGTCGCCCGTTCCATTGAACCGGAAAACGGCGTTCTAGTCATCTTGCCCATAAGGCATGGCTCACATGTATCAAATGATTCAAAATCAAGTGATTCTAAAAGTCCATCAGAATGGAGTTTCTTCATGCGTTTAACGCCAATATGACCTAGACGGCAGTGCCACATATATGTAGATATATCATTATCAAGTTTAATCCTTTTAGCATCAACATTATGAATATGCGTAATACTACTATCGAGATCCAACAGAAATAAACCATTCAACACAGGTGCATGACCATAAAAGATATTATTCATATAAATCGAACAACCATTGTTTTCAGACTTAAACGAATAACCACTTTGCATCAAACACGATCCGGATACAATGTTCATGATCAGTGCAGGCACCAAATAACAATTATTTAGGTTTATAACTAATCCCGACGGCATATGGAGAGGCATCGTTCCGACGGCGATCACATTAACTCTTGATCCATTGCCGACCCGCATCATGACCTCATCCCTTGCTAGTTGTCGCTTGTTCCGCAGCTCCTGAACCGAGTTACATATATTAGCAACTGATCACGTATCAAATACTCAGGTGGTACTGCGAGTACTAGTCAAGTACACATCAATAACATGTATATCACATATACCTTTGTTTACTTTGCCGACCATCTTGTCCACCAAATACTTGGGGCAGTTACGCTTCCAATGGCTAGTCCCCTTGCAATAGTAACACTCAGTGTCAAACTTAGGGCCAGCTCGGGGTTTCTTTTCAGGTGCGGCAACAGATTTTCCGCCGTTCTTTCCCTTCTGCTTGCGTTTCTTGTCCTTCTTGAAACCGGTGGTCTTATTGATCATCAACACTTGATGTTCTTTCCTAATCTCCACTTCTACAGTCTTAAGCATTGATAGAAGCTCAGGAAGAGACTTCTTCATGCCCTGCATATTATAGTTCATCACGAAGCTCTTGTAGCTAGGTGGAAGAGATTGGAGAACGTGATGTATGCCTAAGTCAATGGGAATCGTTATTCCTAAGGACACAAGTTTATCGGCGTACCCAGACATTTTGAGTACATGCTCACTAATGGAGCTGTTCTCCTCCATCATGCAGCTAAAGAACTTTTCAGAAGCATTATAACTCTCTAAGGCAGCATGGGTATCGAAAATCATTTTCAATTCTGCCATGGTATCAAAGGCATTGCCATTTTCGAAACGCTTTCGAAGTTCTGGCTCTAGCCCATACAGTATGCCGCAATGAACTAAGTTGTGGTCCTCTTGACGAGTTATATAGACATTCTTTTCCTTGTCGGGGGTATTAGGAGCTGGTGGGGGGCCTAGCGGTGCCTCTAGCACATATTGCTTTTGTGCAGCAGTGAGGAGAATACTCAAATTCATAGCCTAGTTGGTGAAGTTGCTACCATTCGTAGCAAGCTTCTCTTTCTCCATGAACACATTGAAATTAAAAGCAGGTGGTGCCATCTACAACAGAATTTGTAAAGTATATTTAGACTAAGTTTATGATAGATTGAGTTCAACTAATCCAAATTACTAATGAACTCCCACTCAAAAATGACATCCCTCGTGTCCTTTTTGGTGATTACATGAACCAAATCCACTACAGCAAGTCCGATCATCACGTGAGTCGGTGTAGCTTCAAAGGCGAGCATCTATATGGGCATCATATCAAGTATATGACTCATTCTTAACCTTTTGGTCCGTGTTCCGAGGCCATGTATGTACATGCTAGGCTCGCCAAATAAGAACCTTAGTATTCACGTGTGTAAAACTGTCTTACACCCGTTGTATGAAAGCGTAGAGTCGAGAACACCCGATCATCACGTGATGCCTCAAAACACGATCCACAAAATGGTGCATACTTAAGGAAGAACACATTTTATCTTGATATCTAAATGAGGGATCATCTTATAATGCTACCAAAAACGCCAAACATGCAATATAAGATGCTAACATCTAATGTGTGAAGTGAGATGATACGGTCCATGCATTTGATCTCTATCATTTGCATCGTGGTATGATCTCTATCATTCCTTTGTGTGTAAGGACAAGGTCTATGGAACTTACACGTTAAGTGAGTTGTAAGAGTATCTATCTTACATCTACTTACAACAATACCATATCAAGACACTAGCCCAGCAACGATCTAAACTAGACGCCTCTAATTTATCAATTGCAAGTTTTACGTGGCTTAGGGCTTTCGGAGATAGAACCAGTCTTACCTACGAACATGAACCACAACGAGGATAACCAAGTTATTAGCAACTCGTTGTAAATCAGATATTGACTATAGTAGGAGAGACAGACACCCGCTAGCCACTTATGCAAAACTAGTTGCATGTTAGTCGTGGAACCGGTCTCATGTACGATGACATGTAAGGTTGGTCCGGGCCGCTTCATCCCACTATGCCACCAATATCCAAAATACATAGAAGATGCAATAACATGATCATCATCGCCCACATATAAACATATGTGTACTACCCATGCAAAGCACCTATGCATAGATCAGGCTCTGATACCACTGTTGGGTCCGCAGCATAGAAAACAAAAAATTTCCTACGATGAGAACTATACGCCAAGATCTATCTACTACATACAGAGAAACGGGTGGACATACATCCATGGAGAACTTACCCTCGAAGACAACGAGTTTTGTTAATGAGTAGGAACTCGTGGTTGATGTAGTCGTACGCTTGCCGATCTCAAGATCGTATGGAAGTCCGAGCGCCGCAAATCAGCAGCGCATCCGTCCTCGCACACACGTTCAAGCTACCGGACAACCTCCACCTCCTCGCTCCGCGAATCAGCGGAAGCAGCAACTCCTTCCAGACGCAAGGCCACCGGGATCATGTATCTCGCTAATTCGAGACCATGGGGAATATCTAGAGGGGGAGAGAGATCCTTCACGAGGAGGTGTGCTTTGTGAGGGAGGAGAGGGGAGCCTTTTATAGGAGAGGGGGACTCCTCCCCTACCATGGCTGGTGTACAAGGAGGGAGCCCCCTTCTCTTCCTCATTCATGTGGTGGAAGCTCCACTCACATCAATTCAAGCTCCACCCAAAGTTCCACTCATATGCATTAAATTTCCACCAAATTTAATGCCACTCTCAATTAATAAAACTCTTTTATTTATTTTATTAAGAATTTTGTTAATTACTTTAATTAACAAACATTCACATAAAACCCCTTGCAACATTTCAATATCACTTGCAGAACCACTTTCTGCAATTTCACCCGAAACAATTCGGGTTTCTATCGAAACAATTCCTGTTTCTATCGAAACATTTCCTGCGCTTTGCAAAGCTTTTGTCTGAAACATATGTGCTCCTAAATGGTGTCCGGAAACCCTTAAGTGTGTCACCCTACTGTTCGCGAATAATGCAGACATGATTGAGACTCCTCTCAGATCAATAATCAGAAGCGGGACCTAGAGATCCATACTGACTCCTGCACATTCAACGATGACTTCTATGATCGTGAGAACCTTTAACGCTAGTAATTTAATCCCTTTGTCTCCTGATATAATACATGTCCGAGATTTGATCATCGGTATCCAAATACCTAGTTTGATCTCATTACCGACATGCACTCTTTTCTCGTTCCCGTGATATAACATTCTAGTGATCACATCACTTGCTTGCAAGCTATCTTAATGTGATATCACTGAGAGGGCCTAGAGTATATCTATCCGTCATCAGGATTGACAAATTCCACTCTTGATCCATGAGCCTCAACATAACACCTTCATAGCACTGAACCCACCTTTATAGTCACCATGTTACAGTGTGACGTTTGATGTTATCAAGATACTCTTCCGGTGTTAGCAATTAACATGATCTCATGGTCTAAGGACTAAGACTACTTCGTATGATGTTATAGCAATATAAACATAATGACTTGATCGTAATGCTATACTTCGGATGAATGTTGATCGCATCATTTCACAAATGTTGTGACCTTGTTATTAATAACATCCAATGTCCATGATCAGGAAACCTTGATCATCTTGTTAATCAACAAGCTAGTCTATAAGAGAGGCATAACTAGGAACCCTTTTTGTTTATTAAACACACATGTTTGACGTTTCCTATCAATACAATTATAGCATGCAAAATAAATATCTATCATATACAAGGAATACATAATAACAACTTTATTATTGACTCTACTAAAAAGGTAAAAAGATAGAAGATAGTGATGTGATACCATGGCACTCCCCCAAGCATGGAACAAACCAAGGGGATGCCAAAACCTGATGACGAATTACTCCTTCGGTGGTGGTGGTATTCTTTTGATGAGCTCTTTGATTAGTTTCCCCAAGTCCTCAATCTCGAAGGTGAATTACGAATCAACTGTGAGTTTTGCTCAATGCGGCTCATGATGATGTCGGGTTGAGAATTCCAGGTCTTGCGATTCTTTCCCCACTCTTCCTCCATGAAGTATTCTTTTCCTGCATGGCTAGAACGAGGCAAATCCCAATTGGAGGGTAGTTTCTCCTTGGGCATATTCTTGTATTGATGCTCATGGATAAGGGTATGGAAAGGATTTTTGGTGTGTGGAGGAAGTGACCATGGATCCAAACAGTGACGCGGAGGTTTCCCTCCAGTTGACATCCGTGCAGTCCTCCTGATCTTGGAAGATCTTGTCAACACTCCAATGCTTGCAATGGTAGTGTCGGTGTGCGGATGTTGGTCTTGCTTTGCCTCCTCTTCATATTCACTCTTGATCTCCTTCTCCTGCCCGGGGTCTTGGGGATCTTCCTCCATAGGCTCTTTCCCTTGCCCTTGGCAGACACCATTGTGCTTCTAACTTTCAAGAATAATTTCTGGCAGAAATAGATCGAAACGAAAACACAACAAGAACACGATATACAAACCTCGGGGGATCCGGGAGATTATATATTACGAAGTTTTACAACAAAAGGAAGGTACTGGGAGAAAACGGGTCGGAGACGGAGTCCGGGGCGGCCACACCACCTGCTGGCGTAGCCAGGGGGCCACGCCAGGGGGTGGTGTGAGCCTCCCTGGCTCTGTTTCCGTCCCTATTTCACTTCATAGCTTTCCTTGTTGGATGAAAACTCCAAAAATATAACTGGACAGAATTTTCGCAGAACTTTTCTTACCAAAACTGTTACCTGTTCGAAAATGGACTCTGCATGTCTCTGAACTTGGAATGTAGTAGATTCTTCCGGAGTCACCGCTTGAATAACATAAATATCTTCATCTTCATACTCATATTGCTTGAGTCATGAAACCTTTCACTTTCTTATTACACCATTTTCTCCACCTACCTGGAAATTTCTTCCACACAAAACTTCACACAATTCTCATTAGCAACATTAGTGTAAGCCAGGTAATAGACCTTTTAGGTTAAAATTCAACTAAAATCCATCAAAACATAAGCTACTATAGCAACTCCTTCCAAAAACCCAAAAAGAATTCAAAAAGGAAATCGATTTAAGAAGCAAATACAAGAGTGGCAAAATCTGTCAAAACAGACCAGCATGTAAAGATCAATTTTTTTGAAAATCTTCTGTTTCTCAAATCAAAAAGTGAAAAACTAACGAAAGTTAAAGAACGAACTGAGGCAAAAGCACAAAAAATTATAGCTCAATCCGACATACAGAGATTTCTCACGAATTTTTACTGTGAAGCACAAAAATCTGTTTCGGGACAACAACTTCCTGAAATCTTACTTCTCTCTCATTAGAGGTTGATCTTGACACAAAAACCAAACAAAAAGGATAATGAGAGGTTATTACCAAAGTAATAACTTCCAAGACTCAAAGAAACAAAAACAAACTGAAAGCAAGAATAAATTGGGTTGTCTCCCAAGAAGCTCTTTCTTTATAACCATTAAGATGGGCATAATAATTTCAATGATGCTCACATAAGAATATGAATTGAAGTAAAAGAGAGCATCAAGGGGAAAAATACACATGTTTATGTCTAACCCACTTCCTACGCAAGGGAATTTTGTAAGAAAATAAATTGTTTAAACCAGAGGCTGCAAGCATAGGAAGGCAAAACAAGTGCAACATAAAGACTTTCAGCATTAAACGAGGAAACTTAATACTATTGAGATGCATTAGAACAGTCTTTCCTCTCTCATAATAACCTTCAGTATCATGCATAAATGTAACGATATAACTATCGCAGGAACCATTGTAGCAATGATCCTTATCCTAACAGAAAACACAGGGACACTAGCTCTCATAACACTACCTTGTGAAACAATATTAGGGGTATCCTTACAAAGGATAGTGTGTCCCTCTTCTACATATTTAGTGACAAAGTCTTTCACATTTTCTATTATAGGTTCATCATTTTGTTCATCAAGTTCAACAGCTTTACTTGTACTTTCATTAATCATACTAGCTATCATAGAATGTTCCTTTACTTTGACTGGGAAAGGTATTTTCTCAATGTAAGGTTCAGGTAAAGCATGATTAGTAGTATAAACTTCAGTATTTCTTGCAGGAACACACTTAGCACCATCTTTATATGGTTCATGATACTTATTCCACTTCTTTTTAGGAACTTCAATATAGGAAGCAAAATCCTTAAAATAAGTTGCAATAGCTTGAGAGTCTAGACCATAAGCATTTTTAATATTTTGAAAGTAATTAGTTCCCATAAAAGATTCAATGCATTCATAATCATAATTTATACCTCACTTGCTTCCTTTGTCATTCTCCCATGCTTCAGCATTGTCTTGATTACGGTCTAGAAGATCCCATTTAACTTCTTCTTCCATGCGAGTGAATGATCCAGCACAAGAGGCATCCAATAAATCCTTATCATGAAGAGAAAGCCTTGCATAAAAGTTATTGATAATAGTATTGTTGGGGAGCTCATGAATGGGATATTTGAGCATTAGTAACTTCAATCTCCCCTAAGTTTGAGTTGTACTCTCTCCATCAAGAGGCCAAAAGTTGTATATTTGATTCTGATCTTTATGAATCTCACTAGGAGGATAAAACTTTGAATAAAAGAGAGGTACTATTTCCTCCCATTCAAGAGCTTGACCATTCTTCAGCAGCTTATACCATTCTTCAGATCTTCCTTTCAGTGATAATGAGAATGACTTCTTCTTGACTTGATCTATAGTAATACCCGCACACTTGAACAACCCGCATAATTCGTGTATAAAGAGCAAATGATCACTGGGATGGACAGTTCCATCTCCAACATAATAGTTATCCATAACACGATCAATAATTCTTGTAGGTATTTTAAAAGTATCATTCTCAGCAGGTGGTGGTTCATCTACTACCTTAGCAGTGGTAGTAGCATTATGGAATAAGAAACTCAGCGAACTATCCATATTGAAAATAAAGCAACTAACAGAAGTAAACAATACTCACAGTAGAAGTTTCCTTTACCAGTTCCACTCTCCAATAGCGCTTCACTCCCCGGCAATGGCGCCAGAAAATAGTCTTGATGACCCACAAGTATAGGGGGTGTATTGCAGTATTTTCGATAAGTAAGAGTGTCGAACCCAACGAGGAGCAGAAGGTGATGGCTAGTGGCTAGGAGCAGGAATTCTCTGTAAATACTTAGCAAACGGATTTTTAGGGGTTTTTGATAATGTGATAACCCACAAGTATAGGGGATCGTGTGTAGCCTTTTTGATAAGTAAGAGTGTCGAACCCAACGAGGATCTAAAAGTAGGATAAATATTCTCTTAAGTTCTATCAACCACTAATACAACTCTATGCACACTAAACGTTTGCATTATCTAGTCAATACAACTAGAGCAACAATACGAGTAATAGAGATAGCTTTGCATGATAATAAATAACAAGAAAGTAAAGCTAGTTGCTGCAGCAATAAACTACACGAAACTAACAAAACCATGAGTGTGGAATAGTGGTCGTAATTGTGGTGGCTTTGTCCAAGTTTAAATAGCGAATAGATCGGGTTCATTGTCTTCGATGCAGTTTTCTATGTGGGAGAGGCTAAATATACATTCGCTTCATTACTTAGAATTACATGTAATATAAGATAGGATTGTTAGCAAACATCCGTAAGTACTAATCAATGCATTAAGGTTTCCCCAACCATAGCCTTAAGTTTAATGGTCCTCTTACTCCCATATGTGCAATGTTCCGGTTCACGTCCTCAGGTTTCTATCACTCCGGCAGAACTTTCCCCTTCCTCTTACACATACTACAAACCCTATGCTGTTTAATCCATGTGCGCACAAATATAATGGACACCAAAGGACTGTACCATATCAACATCCAACTCTAATGAACCAAAGACGTTCAACCATTCAATCTAAGAACAAAGAAACTAAGCAAACATGACATAGATCATAGGATTATAACTTATAGCATCAAACACCATGTTTACATAGAACGGTACAGAGGTGTGTGGGAGGATGAACCACTATATACTAGGAGGATTAGGTGATGGAGATGGCGGTGAAGATGGTGAAGAGGGCGCCGGCGGCGACGCAGGGGACTCCTTCCCCGCTGCCGGTATCATGGGGGAGCACCGCCCCTTAGCCCCCTTCCTTCATGGCTTGTTGGGAGCCCTCCCCCATGGAGATGTGATCCATGGGGGAGGCAAAAATGTGGCTTTGGTGGCTGCGAATTCGTGGGTGGAGATTCCCTGGGCGAATTAGGTTTCCTCCCTTTATATAGCTTCTCGGATTCCCGTCACCCCATCTTGGGCTGCAGTAAATCAGGCCTAAAAGGTCCATCCGGACTCGGAATCAGCTAAACTTTATGTCTAGAATGTTTGTCGTTTGACGCCGTCTTCGACCCGAAACGTGACCATCTTTAAAAAGAGTTCTAAGATAGCTTTCTAGAAAAATCCCAATTTCACTCCAACAAGGTTTCCACTTGTATTCTTGGTAATTCCTACACATTAAAGTGTAAAACAAGAACATTGTGCACTTGTGCAACTATTAGTAGGTTAGTCCAAATAAATCATAAACTTTATACAAAAAGGAGTGTCAAAAGCATATTATTAAGCATAAAACCATCAAAAATTATAGATATGTCATGGACGTATCAACATCCCCAAGCTTAGTTCCTGCTCATCCTCGAGTAGATAAACGATCAAAACAATATAATTTTTGAGGTGACATGCAGACAACACAATCTTGATCATCGTTATGGTAAAAGTATTGATAGCTGGGATTACTGTACTCTAAACATGAATAATGAAAGATAGAGTTCTAACAATAAGACATAGCAACTATGTTGTAACATGAAAAGGCACAAACAAAAGATTCATGAATAACAATGCTTTGCAAGACGTTTGTTTGTTTCACATAAAGAAAGCATAATGAGAATGGTATTCAGCTTGTCCCTCATAGAGTAGCAAAACATAAATGCATAGGACACCTTCAAAGTTCATAAGGGTGACTAGATACAAATAGTTTAGGAACAAGCAATATCAAAGTTATGCATCAATCAACAAGTCTTGGGACAATGCACATAGAACTAAGAATGACAACTATGCTCTCTTAATTGGTGCATAAAGATAGAAGCTGGAGACTCAATATAAAAGTGGAAGAAAGGCCTTCATAGAAGGAAGCAGGGATTCAAGTCTCATAAAGAGCTTCCAAAAATTATGGTACTTATTAGCTTTCAGCTCTCATTGCCCCTATCATAAGCATCTTGAAGTGATTAAGGTTAAATTGAACAAACTATGGAGTATATGCTTGACAAAGTATAAGTTGGAAATCTCATGTCCCTTGAATACGAGGACCGCTCCTCATGCTACTCAAGTTTAGTTACCGGTAAGTTCTTGTCATAGTAAGTACATGTGTATCATAGAGAACCGCCAACGGGGTACCCCTTGCCCGATGATACGGAACAATCCCCATATCAAAATGACAAGGTAAGGAGACAACAAGCATCTCAGCAATCTTCTTATTTACCATGGGAAAATGGTGCTTTTTTATCTCTTTCCTCTTTTGTCATCTCTTTTTTTTCTTTTTTCTCAATGTCTATCTCTTTTTTTATAAGAAGAATGCTTCATAGATTGCTCATTATGGTTACGCTGCAGGTTTCCACCATGATTAGACAGGGATTAGACCGGTGCCCCAGGAGTTTCTCTAACACACATACATAACTCCATGGACTTACAAGCTCCCCTTTCATTTCACACCGACGACATCCATAGACAAAAGAGCATGATATCAAATAGATACAATGTACAAGTGCAATGTTGAAACCGTTCCCCATGACAGAATGGTTCTGCTAATCCCCAACATATAAGTGCAAGCATATACAACATAGATGACACAATGGTTCAAGTTTATTAGGGGCAAGAAAAGTAAAGTGTGCCATCAAGTTCGTGAGAGCTTTAATCACTAATTTTCTCATAACAAGTTTAATTCGTAAGGTAGATAAAAGCAAGAATATACTTGGAATAGAAAATGCTAATAGGTAGGTATGGTGGACTCTTTGGGATAACTTGGTTTTATTTGGAGTTGGATGCATGAGTGGAACTCATACTTGGTTATGGAGGCTAGCAAAAGACTGGGAGCGAAACGAGCAATAATGGCCATAATCATGCAAAGCGACAAAACATCATTAATTAAAGCATAAAGTGATATTACAAGTCGAAAACTAAAGGATCATAAAGGCTATGGTGACTTGGGATAGTCATAACATGGTGTGAGCATGCGCCAAGTCAACCCAAATAAAGCATCAAAAGAGAATACCACAATACTATGCTTTAATATACTAAAACAACGCATGATTCTTTCAAGGCACATTAAGCAATCTCAATTGTTTATAAAATGTCATGCTACAGCAAAAATCACTAAGCATAAATCGAAAAGAATATCAAGCATGACATGACAAAGCATAGGCCACCGTAAAAAACGAGCTTCTTTTACCACTTACGCATGAACTTTTCCTACTCTTTTCCAATCCAAACCACACTTATTTGAAAACTAATGTATGAAAGAGGGGGTCCAACCAATTTATTCAAGCAAACTAAGCAAACCAAGAAAACAAAAACCAAAAACAAAAACAAAGACGCTCCAAGAACAACACAATTGTGGATGAAACAATAAAAATGAAGTGTTTGGAAGAACCTGAGATTTTTATTGATAAAGAAGGGGATGCCTTGGGCATCCCCAAGCTTTGACGCTTGTACTTCTTGGATATTTCTTGGGGTAACACGGTGTGGTATCCCCAAGCTTGAGCTTTAGTCCATTCTTCATCTTATTACATCATTCTTTCCTTAACACTTGAAATTTTTCCTTCATACAAAACTTCACATAATCTTCATTAGAAACATTAGTGTACTCAAGATAATAAGTCTTTGGGTTCAGTTTCAACACCAATAAAACTTCCATTAAAAAACAAGCTACTGTAGCACTTCCCGTAAAAATCTCAATTCCCCAAATAGAACCAAAAAGGAATCAACAAGAAGCAAATAATGGCAGAAATCTGTCAAAACAGACCAGCAGATAGAAACCAATTTTTTCGAAGACCTTCTGTTGCTCAAATCGAAAAGTGTTGAGCTAACAAAAGTTGGATAACAACCTGGGTCAGAAACACAAAAAATTACAGCTCAAACCGACATACAGAGATTTTACATGAATTTTTACAGCGAAGCACAAAAATCTGTTTCGGGACAGCAACTTTCCCAAGCATTACTTCTGTCTAATTAGATGTTACTCTTGGCACAAAAAGCAAATAAAAAGGATAAGGAGAGGTTATTACTGAAGCAATAACTTTCAAGACTCAACTAAAACTTTTGGGTTATCTCCCAATAAGTATTTTTCTTTAATGCCTTTAAGTTAGGCATAGGTTCAAGATTCAAGTATTTTCGAATGAATAAGCATTAAGATCAATACCAGAAATACCTTTATTTTTCAAGGCTTCATGCATTCCTACAAGTTTTTAACTGAAAAGCTTCCATGGAAAGATTTGTTTTGGTTTCATAGGCATGAACACAAGTGTTCAAGGTCGACCCCCACTTAACCATTACTCATCTTTCCAATCACTTTCCTTTTTTAAACGTTTTTAGGTAACAAGTACAACTAATTTTTTTTGTAATTCGCATTCCCTATCCATACTAAGATAGAGAACAACTTAAAACTGAAAGTAAAACCTACTTAGAGATAAAGCAAACAAGTGCACACAAGAATATTCACCCACACGCTATTGCTCCCCGGCAACGGCGCCAGAAAAGGTCTTGATAACCCACAAGTATAGGGGATCGTGTGTAGCCTTTTCGATAAGTAAGAGTGTCGAACCCAACGGGGAGCTAAAGGTAGGATAAATATTCTCTTAAGGTCTATCAACCACTGATACAACTCTATGCACACTAAATGTTTGCATTATCTAGGAAATAAAACTAGAGCAACAATACGAGTAATAGAGATAGCTTTGCATGATAATAAATAACAAGAAAGTAAAGCTAGTTGCTGCAGCAATAAAATACACTAAACTAACAGAACCATGAGTGTGGAATAGTGGTGGTAATTGTGGTGGCTTTGTCCAAGTTTAAATAGCGAATAGATCGGGTTCATTGTCTTCGATGCAGTTTTCTATGTGGGAGAGGCTAAATATATGATGACCCACAAGTATAGGGGGTGTATCGCAGTATTTTCGATAAGTAAGAGTGTCGAACCCAACGAGGAGCAGAAGATGCTGGCTAGTGGTATGGATCAGGAATTCTCTGCAAATACTTAGCAAACGGATTTTTAGGGGTTTTTGATAATGCAAGTAAATAAAGTACGAGTAAATAAAAGACAGTAGGAATAAATGCAGCAAGTGTCCCAATCCTTTATTCAGTAAAGGACAAGCCGGTTGTATTACTTAAGATGACCAAACGTTTTCGAGGACACATGGGAAGACTGTCGAGTGATTTCGCTTCATATAGTTGATTAATCTTCTTTAGCTTGCTAAGTGTTGTGCGGGTGAACCTGTGCTAATGTACCGACCTTCCTAGGACTAATACATACTTGTGATTATACCCCTTGCAAACATCCGTAAGTACAAGAAAATAATTAAGGTAGAAACCTAACAACAACTTCAAACTCTAAGACCCTTACGTCCCTTGTGCAATGGTTTCCTAACGGGGGTTCAGGTTTCTATCACTCCGACAACCCCTACGATTAGTAGCCAAATACACAATGCATTCCCCTAGGCCCATATAGGTGAAGTATCATGTAGTCGACATTCACATGACACCACTAGAAGAAGTACACCACAACTTAAATATAAAACTATTGAATCTTTCTCAACACAACTCCACTACTAACAACATGACTTCTCCCATGTCCCCAAGAACAAAATGAACTACTCACAAGACATCATATGGATCATGATCAGAGATGGAATAATGATGTATAACAATCTGAACATAAATAATAATTCAATGGTTGCACTCAATAGCATCAACTACAAAGAGTAATCAACACCGGGAAAGTTTCCCCTAAGAACTATGCAAGATTCAACCCAATTGTTACAGCAATATGGAGATGATGATGAGGGTGCTGATGGTGATGATGGTGGTGATGATGATGATGATCCCGATGAAGTCCAGCTTGATGGTGCTGTTGATGGCGACGATCTCCCCTCTCCGGGAAGGAATTCCCCCGGCAGAAATCTATCTGCCGGAGAGATCTTTCTCTCTCGGTGTTTTCTGCCCCGCAGAGGCGACGGAATCTTTCTGTGGTTGCTCCCCGAGTTTTAGGGTTTCGAGAGGAATATATACGCTAGAGAGGAGAGCCAGAGGTGGGCCAGGGCGGCCACACCACCTGGTGGCGCGGCCTAGGGTGGCCCGCGCCAAGGGGTGGTGTGCGCCCCCTGTGGCCCATCTCCACTCCCTCTTCTGGCAGCCTTCGTCTTCTGGAAAAATAGGATTTTCCATATATTTTCCCGGATTTTCTAATCTTCACGAATTTTGCCTACAAACAACACCTTTTCCATCAGAATCCTGACTGCAGCGATCCATGCTCCAAAAGTCATCAACCATGCAAAAGCAGATGAAATAACATAAGTATCATCTCTTAATATGAAATATATCAATGAATAAAAGTGAATTATGATATAGAATAGTGATGCAAAATGGACGTATCAACTCCCCCCAAGCTTAGAATTCGCTTGTCCCCAAGCGAAACTAAGCTCAATAAACATGACCTCAGGTTTATGGAGTGAAGAGTCGATAAAAGAATACGGACAAGAAGTATCACATTCATCAATACATAGATCATAATAGAAGACAACTCACTATTATATAACTCAACTTGCAATAAGCAAAGGAAACACAATAAAGATACATGAAGTAAATCATAATTGGTAATGGCAAACTTAGCTCTTGGTCGAAGAATAGTTGATAATTTGCTAGAGTTCACAAATAAATGGTTTTCAATGATAGCTTTCAAAGTAGTAATCACCAAGATAAGAGCAACGTGCAAAACAAGGAACATAAGAAACATTATTGAATAAATCATCATATGATTGAATGAAACACAACAACTCAAAATACTTGCTGAGATAGAAGGGAATAGGTTTACTGACTCAACTAAAAGGTAAAAGAAAGGCCCTTCGCAGAGGGAAGCAGGGATTTCAAGTTTCATAAAGAGCTCCCAAAAATTATGATACTTATTAGCTTTCATCTCTCATTGCCCCTATCAGAGGCATCTTTAGGTGGTTAAGGTTAAAGTGACCAAATACGAGGATATGCTTGACAAGTGGTAAATTGAGAATCTCATGTCCCTTGAATACGAGGGCCGCTCTTCATGCTACTCAAGTTTAGTCACCGGTAAGTTCTTGTCATCGTAAGAACATGTGTATCATAGAGAACCTCCAACGGGGTAACCCTTGCCCGATGATACGGAAGAATCCCAACATCAAAATGACAAGGCAAGCAGACAACAAACATCTCAGCAATCTTCTTATTTACCATGGGAATATGGTGTTTTTTCTCTCTTTCCTCTTTTCATAATCTCTTTTTTTCTCTTTTCTTTTTCTCTTTTTTCTCAATATAGGACTCTCTCTTTTTTTATAATAAGAATGCTTCATAGATGCTCGTTATGGTTACGCTGCAGGTTTCCACCATGTCAGCATGGATTAGATCAGCGGCCCGGGCGTTTCTCTAACACACATGCATAACTCCATGGACTTACAAGCTCCCCTTTCATTTCACACCGACGACATCCATAGACAAAAGAACATGATATCAACTAGGTAGTAAGTACTCGTGCAATGTTGAAAGCGTTCCCCATGAAAGCATGGTTCTGCTAATTCACAACTGACAAAGCGCAAGCATATACGCAACATAGATGGGCACAATGGTTCAAGTTTATTAAGTGCAAGAAAGTAAAGTGTGCCATCAAGTTCGTGAGAGCTTTAATCACTAATTTTCACATAACAAGTTTAATTTGGAAGGTAGATAAAAACAAGAATTTACTTGGAATAGCAATAATGCTAATAGGTAGGTATGGTGGACACAAATGGCATGGGGTTTGGTTTAAAGGAAGTGGATGCACGAGAAGAATTCCCTCTCAGTACAGGTTTTTGGCTAGCAAGGCTGGGTAGCAAGTATACGAGTTAAAGGAAACAAACAAACATACAAGTGATAAAGACAAACATGCAATCTTCCTTGGAAGCACAAAAGATCTTAACTAGAGAATACTAAACTTAAGAGAAAATCAAGAAAGAAAGATGATGAAATTATATTTCTTTAGAGTACTCTTATCTTTTCATTCAACTCTCAAAAATAGTGTTGCTACTGACCGAGCCAGGTTTTCCAAAACCAACTAAATTAACTCAATGATCCCAAAGTGCTACCAATAGTAACAACAAGATCAATCATATAACCACGAATTGAAAACTAATATAAGCTATGCAAAAGAGTAAATGATAGAACTTCTCATTAATAATCCACAACGGCAACTCACACCAAGGGATACATATCTAACGAGAGAGGGAACACTTCCATAATGCAAACCATCCTACATGATAACTTCTCTATTCATGATATGACTCTACTAAAAAGGTAAAAAGATAGAAGATAGTGATGTGATACCGCGGCACTCCCCCAAGCTTGGAACAAACCAAGGGGATGCCAAACCTAATGACGAATTACTCCTTTGGTGGTGGTGGTATCCTCTTGATGAGCTCCTTGATCAGTTTCCCCAAGTCCTCAATCTCGAAGGTGAGAATACGAATCAACTCCGAGTTGTGCTCGATACAGTGCATGATCATATTAGATTGTGGATCCCAGCTTTTGCGATTCTTTTCCCACTCTTCCTCCTTGAAGTCTTCTTTCCCTACATGGCAAGAACGAGGAAAATCCCAATTGGAGGGTAATTTCTCCTTGGGCATATTCTGGTATTGATGCTCATGGATAAGAGTATGGAAAGGATTCTTGGTGCATGGAGGAAGTGACCAGGGATCTGAACGGTGATGAGGAGGCTTCCCTCCAATTGACATCGTCTTAGCAGGGTTTGCCACCACTCCAATGCTTGCAACGATAGTGCCGGTGTGCTTTGCCTCTTCTTCACCTTCACTCTTGATCTCCTTCTCCTGCCCAGGGTCTTGAGGATCCTCCTCCATAGGCTCCTTTCCCTTGTCCTTGGCAGACACCATTGTGCTTCTAAACTTCAAAGACAATTCCTGGCAGAAACAGATCGAAACAAAACCACGACGAAAACACGATATACGAACCTCGGGAGATCCGGGGGGTTATATATTATGAAGTTTCACAACAAAAGGAAGGTACTAAGAGAAAACGTGTCGGAGACGGAGTCCGGAGTGGCCACACCACCTGGTGGCGCGACCAGGGGTGGGCCCGTGCCACAGGGTCGTGTGAGCCACCCTGTCTCCGTTTCCTTCCCTCTTTCGCTTCGTAGCTTTCCTTATTGTCTAAAAACTGCAAAAATATAGTTGGATAGTATTTTCGTGGAACTTTTCTTACCAGAACTGTTACCTATTTGAAAACGGACTCTGTAGGTCTTTGAATTTGGTCCTTGATAAATTTCTTCAGAGTTCTCACTTGAAAGGTATCAACATCTTCATTTTAAGAATCTCCAGCAATATAGTGCTTGAGTCGCTGCCCATTCACTACTTGTGTAGTATTATCTTTTAAAGAAGAAATTTTTATTGCTCCCGAACGGTACACTTCTTCAATAATGAAGGGTCCTTCCCATTTTGACAGTAGCTTTCCTGCAAAAAATCTAAGACGAGACCTATACAATAGAACTTTCTCACCAACATGAAATTCTCTCTTAATTATTCTCTTGTCATGCCATCTTTTAACTTTTTCTTTAAAGAGCCTAGCATTTTCATAGGCTTCACTCCTCCAGTCATCTAAGGAACTTAAATCAAATAATCTTTTCTCACATGCGAGCTTACAATCTCTATTGAGTTCTTTAACTGCCTAGTAAGCTTTGTGTTCCAATTCTAAAGGTAGGTGACAAGCTTTTCCATAAACCATTTTATAAGGAGACATCCCCATAGGATTTTTGTAGGCAGTTCTATAAGCCCATAAAGCATCATTCAACTTTTTAGCCCAGTTTTTTCTATATCTATTAACAGTCTTTTGCAAGATGGATTTAATTTCTCTATTTGATAACTCTACTTGCCCACTAGTTTGGGGGTGATAAGCTGAAGCAATTCTATCATGAACATCATATTTAGCAAGGGTCTTTCTAAAACCACCATGAATGAAATGAGAACCCCCACTAGTCATGAGATACCTAGGCACTCCAAACCTAGGAAAGATAACATCCTTAAGTATTTTTAGAGAAGTCTCCCTGTCAGCGCTCTTCGTAGGAATGGCTTCTACCCATTTAGTAACATAATCAACGTCAACAAGAATATGAGTATAACCTTTTGAGGGAGGAAAAGGACCCATAAAGTCAAACCCCCAACAATCAAAGGGTTCAATAACTAGAGAGTAGTTCATAGGCATTTCATTGCGTCTAGAAATATTACCAACACACTGGCATTCATCACAAGATAAAACAAATTTTCTTGCATCTTTAAAAAGGGTAGGCCAGTAGAAACCTGATTGTAGCACCTTTTGCGCAGTTCTATCTCCTGCATGATGTCCTCCATAAGCACTACCATGACATTTACGCAATATCTCCTTTTGTTCATATTCTGGAACACACCTTCGCATAATACCATCCACTCCTTCTTTGTATAAGTGTGGATCATCCCAAAAATAATGCCTCAAATCATAAAAGAACAACCTTCTTTGCTGAGCTGTAAAAGTTGGAGGCAAATACTTGGAGACAATAAAATTAGCATAATCAGCGTACCAAGGGCTCCCTCGCGAGCTTACCCCTACTGCAGCCAACTGTTCATTTGGGAAACTATCATTTACAGGCATAGGGTCAAGAGCGATGTTTTCCAATCGACATAAATTATCAGCTACAGGGTTTTCAGCACCTTTCCTATCTACTATATGTAGATCAAACTCTTGTAAAAGCAGCACCCATCTAATAAGCCTAGGCTTAGCATCCTTCTTCGTCATAAGATATTTAATAGCAGCATGATCAGTATGAATGGTGACTTTTGAGTCTACAATATAGGGTCTAAACTTATTACAAGCAAAAACGATAGCTAGAAATTCTTTTTCAGTAGTAGCATAATTCCTTTGAGTAGTGTCTAGAGTCTTACTAGCATAATGAATAACGTTTAGCTTTTTATCAATTCGTTGCCCAAGGACAGCACCTACAGCAAAATCACTAGCATCACACATTATTTCAAAGGGTAAACTCCAATCAGGTGGTTGAACAATAGGAGCTGTAGTTAAAGCCTTCTTAAGAGTTTCAAAAGCTTCCTTATAATCATCATCAAAAACGAAGGGTACATCTTTTTGAAGAAGATTAGTGAGGGGTTTTGACATCCTAGAAAAGTCTTTAATAGACCTTCTATAGAAACCAGCATGACCAAGGATACTACGAATACCTTTGATGTCTCTTGGACATGGCATTTTCTCAATTGCCTCAACCTTAGCTCTATCAACTTCTATGCCTCTTTTAGAAACATTATGCCCAAGGACAATCCCTTCATTAACCATGAAGTGGCACTTCTCCCAATTAAGAACAAGATTAGTTTCTTCACACCTCTGCAAAACTTTACCAAGGTTTTGCAGACAATTATCAAAAGAAGTTCCATAGACAGAAAAGTCATCCATGAACACTTCCACAATTTCCTCACAAAAACCATGAAAGATAGCAGACATGCATGTTTGAAAAGTAGCAGGAGCATTACATAAACCAAAAGGCATACGTCTATAAGCATAAGTTCCGTAAGGGCAAGTAAAAGTAGTTTTTTCTTGATCTTGTTGTTTAACATCAATTTGAGAGAAACCAGAATAACCATCAAGATAGCAAAATGGGTCTTTTTGGACAACCTTTCCAACATTTGATCAATAAAAGGAAGCGGGTAATGATCTTTCTTAGTAACTTTGTTGACTTTTCTAAAATCAATGCACATCCTATAGCCTACTACTATTCTTTGGGGAATAAGCTCATCATTATCATTAGGAACAACAGTAATTCCTCCTTTTTTAGGAACACAATGGACAGGACTAACCCATTCACTATCAGCAATAGGGTAAATAATACCAGCATCAAGGAGTTTCAATACCTCATTCCTTACCACTTCCTTCATCTTAGGATTTAAACGTCATTGGTGCTCTACTACTGGCTTTGCATTTGGTTCTATATTGATAGAATGCTGACATATAGTAGGCGAAATCCCTTTTAAATCTTCCAGAGTATAGCCCATAGCTCCTCGGTGTTTCTTCAAAACCTCCAATAACCTTTCCTCTTCCTTCCCTGGAAGTTTAGAGCTAATAATAACAGGATATATATTTTTATCATCAATATAAGCATATTTAAGATCATCAGGGAGAGGTTTTAGATCGAAGACCGGATCCTTTTTAGGTGGCAACGTGGTACCCAAGTCTTCTACAGGCAAGTTATGCTTAAGCATCCTGGGTTGACGACGGAGAATCTCGTCAATCTCATTCCTTTCTTCCATGAAGATCTCACTTTCGTGATCTTCCATAAATTGCTGCAAAGCATTGTTAGGAGCAAGAGAAATAGAAGCAAGTTGTTCAACTCTAAAATCCTCATTATGGGTTTCCTCTTCACAGGGTTCTTTAGTAAATTTCGAAAAATTAAACTCATAAGATTCCCCATCAAACTTAGTCAAGATTTTCTCCCTCTTGCAATCTATAATAGCTCCATAAGTACTCAAGAAAGGTCTACCAAAAATGATAGGATAAGTTTTACTAGCAGCTGAACCAAGTACTAGAAAATCAGCAGGATACTTAATCTTACCACAAAGAACTTACACATCTCGTACAATACCAATTGGAGAGATGGTATCTCTATTAGCAAGGTGAATAACCACATCAATCTCTTCCAATTCGCAGGGACTGATTTCATGCATAATTTCTCTGTAAAGCTCATAAGGAATAACACTAGAACTTGCACCAATATCGCATAAACCATAATAGCAAAGATCACCAATTCTAACGGAAAGCATAGGGACACTAGCCTTTTTAGTTCTATTAGGATGTGAAATAATATTAGAAGCATCCTCGCAAAAGACTATGTGTCCATCTTCTATGCCTTTAGTGACAAGGTCTTCCACAATTGCTACCATAGGTTCAACGTTTATTTGTTCATCAGGTTTTACAGTTCTCTTTTCACTTTTAGTGATTCCACTAGTTATCATAGGATGATCCTTTACCTTATCTGGGAAGGGAATCTTCTCGATATAAGTTTTAGGTAAGATGTGATCAATAGTGCAATACTCAGTACTCCCAACATAAACACAATCAACAATATCTTTATAAGGTGCATGGTACTTGTTCCATCCCCTTTTTGGAATTTCAATATAAGAAGCAAAAGCCTTAAAGCAATTTGTAATAACTTGGAAATCAAGACCATAAGCATTACTAATATTTTGAAAGTCATCAGTTCCCATAAAAGATTCAATGCATTCATAATCATAATTTATACCTGACTTTCTACCTTTTTCATTCTCCCAAGCTTCAGCATTGTCTTGAATACGGTCCAGAAGATCCCATTTAGCTTCTTCTTCCATGCGAGTGAATGATCCAGCACAAGAAGCATCCAATAAATCCTTGTCATGTAGAGGGAGCCTTGAATAAAAGTTATTGATAATAATATTGTTGGGGAGCTCGTGAATGGGACATTTTGATTCCGATCTTTATGAATCTCACTAGGAGGATAAAATTTTGAATAAAAGAGAGGTACTATTTCCTCCCATTCCAGAGCTTGACCATTCTTCAGCAGCCTATACCATTCCTCAGCTCTTCCTTTTAGTGATAACTAGTTAAGTGCCCGTGCGCTGCCACGGGGCTAGAAGTTTCTTACACATCACACATGTAAATATGACGCAGGTGAATATTCCCATGATGTAGAGGATATGTGAACTAAGGCACATTTTTAATCAACCTTTCCAATGACAACATCTTCCTACTACAGTCTAGGTTACTCAAACAACCTCTCCCTCCTCCCCATCTCTTCTCTCTTTACCCCTTTCCCTCTATCATAAAACATAGCACTATAAAGGCATGGCAAGGATGCATTTGTCATCCTTTTTGTTTCCCACGAGCCCCTCAACTTCACCATTGTCACCAATTCTTTGATACTGTGCAACATAGTCTTCTTATTCCAACAACACCGAAATTGTACTTTGTTTTCATCCCACTCTTACAATGTGTCACTCAGCTGCGTGTCAATGTTTTATCCAACTTTGGTAAATCAGCCATAATTGTTCCCGTAGGCTATAGCCTATGAATTTGGAGGGATTGCAACAATCACCATCCCACTTTCGACAACAATAATCATAGTGGCCATCTAGAGTTGTGAATATCTAGCAATTTTCTAAAATAATTTTGCAAGGTCTAAAGACACAAAGGAGACTCCATTTTCCTCTTATTTATTTGTTTAAGCATACCCTGAAATCTAAGAGTTCAACTCATAAATTTCCCACATGATTGCTATGGAGCAATAAAAAGTTCGAGTCATAATATTCTTACTTCCGAACATTTGTCGATAATCACGGTTTCTTCCTTCCTCATTTCCTTGTTTTGGACAATCACCATATTTCCATGGTGGATCCAGTCCTTCCATCCCAGGCCCGAACCAAGCGTCGCCAATACACTCACCTTGTATATTGTATTATACATCTTGAATGACTTCCAAAGCAGTAATTTTCCCGTGTTGATATTATTCGAGATAACGAAAAGGCACAAGTGACAACGGTAACATGGTACTTCGAAAATCATCAGCCCTATCACAAGCTTATTGCGCCGCCTAGGGCGCTATATTTGACTTCTCATCTCCAACCATTGTACTCAACCTTTTTGAGTCATGTAAATTATGAATGACATTGATCAAAGATCAATCCCCAAATGATAAGTTTAGGGTAAGATTTATTGTTGTTAAAAGTTTATTGACTAGTATAGGAATTACATGGTGAGAATATGTATCGATGGATTCTTATCTAATGGCACTTTTGGTGAGATGGTTTTTGAACCAACGTGCTTAGTCACTTCCATCATAGAGGAACTAAAATACGTGGTCAGCCTGAACTGATTGGAAGGTAGAGAATAAATGTCTCTAAAATCCTTGCCGCAATTGTGTTTAGAAGCTAACGAGCTGGCTTTAAATCCAAGACAAATTTGTGTTGAGATATTTGAGACAATAGAATAGTTATCTAAGAATTTACAAAGAAAAATAAATAACATGATTACACACTGGGTTTTCATCAATTAACCCACATTATTGACAAATATTGAGTGTAAACCACAATTTCTTGTAGAATGCACATCATCCAGTGAAGTATCAAGGCAGATCAACTATCGGCACATATCATAACTGAAGAGAGCTATGTCAGGATCTAAATACTGCAATTCAAAGCAGAATGCAGGGAAAGACCCATCATCAATTTTTTTTACAAACCTTCCAACTTCAGTATTGGATTTCCTTACATCCAGAAAGTGATACCTCACTTCAACATACCATCAAACAAGAAGGGCACTGACAGAGAACGCAAACAACCTATCCAGAACAATGTGTAGCTAAAAACAAAACATTGCATAAACTATGGCTAAATTTTTCATATGCTACCGCATACATCATACTTGGGCTGCGAAATGGGAAACAACACGATGTCCTATTCGAGTATTCCAGTCAAGATAGTACATTTAGGCACTGATCGTTGCTGTTTTAATGTACAAAGGAAAAAATATAATTAAATCACTTCATTACATTTCACCTCATGTAAATAACACAAAGATTCAGAAAAAGGTTTACACCTCGAATAGGTCCTGCTAGAACAATATAGTTCATCTCTGACCATATCTTTCTTGGTCTAAGAAGAAAAAACATCCTTTGTCTACAACACCAGATTACTTGCACCAATAAAGACGCAAATTAGATAATCAAATCACGATGGCGGTACATATTAAATGGAAAACATACAAGACCATACACAGATTTAGAAAGGAATATCTCTATTATAATGGAAGAGATATATAAATTTTAGATATGGTAACCCTCACATTAGCATATAATAGACTCTAATAATGGGGTTGACGCCCAAAGACATCGCTAATACCTTGGAAGCTTCCTAATCTATTAAGTTGGGCTTGATGTAGGAATAGACAATTTAAATTTTTAGACAATGATAGGAAAGTAAACTAAAAGGATGAACATACCACATCTGAACCAACCTGTAGCAATTGGAAAAATTCTTGATGAGAAGGTTGGTTGTGGCATCCACCGGCACCTGACAGTCGGTGAGCGAATATCAACCTGTCCACCTTCACTTTGATCTTATTAAATTTTGTCACCAACCAGCTCTAGAACAATAACCCCCACCTCGTGACAGTCCACTAACCTTTCAGAGATGATCTCATCCACTAATCTTTGAGTTTACAAGCAGGTGATCAGCTGATAAACGATATGCACGAAATCATTTTATTCTTCTATTGCAACTTGAAACTGAGTTAGGTGGTAAAATGCATCTGAATTCATATAACTTTTCATCGGTATTGAAAATGATAGGGACGTTGAGCTGCTGCTGCGGCATGTTGCCCTCACACAGCAGCTAGCGAGCCGCAGAAGCCCACCACCTTTGATTCCCATCCCTCCCCACAGAGACATCGATGCTCACAAACCCGCCGTGCTCCCCTCCTTCGCGGATCCATCAATCAAGTGTGGCCTCCCAATCGGAGATGAGGCTGGCTACCATGGACTCGCCCTAGTTGTACATATGTAGGTTGCAAAGCTTTTTGCTATCTTCTTGGTCATGTAGATGCAGGTTTGGCTATGTTATCTATCAACATAATCCCCCACCACGAGATCAAGAACACGATCAAATTAGGTAGTGGCGGCAATTTCGGAGCAATGAAAGGACTGCACCGAGTATCTCAAATATTTATGGAACATTCTCTTATATTATAGCTAGATGTGATAAGCAAACAAATATGAGTGCATGTTGTTCTAACCACAAACTTCCTCAACTGTTGATGTTGATGATATTATTCTGCATAAAGTCCACAATAAAATCTAATCATAAAGAATCAAAACTCAACATAATCTAGATAGGATCATTTAGTTTTCGTTTTTCCATGATCCTCATTTTCCATCGATACCACGGTAAATCGACCACCCAAAATATCAAGCACTTGCACTTCCATCTACTGCATATTTAGTTTTGTTGCACCCTAGAAATAGACATGCTTTCTTATACTTTCAGCCACTACTTTTTTAATCTGATACAACTACCATTTTCAGAAGAAAAGCAACTGGTTACTGAAAGACTTCAAAAGGCTCATCTCGAGTATAGAGATTTAGAAAATGAACGAACCAGTATCCTATAGTTCCATATAAATATGTGTGCCACTACCAGATTTCACAAACAATCAAGACTATAATTAACTTCGAAACCATGTAAAAAGAAGTGCTGATAAATATTCACCTTAAGTGCAGCCTGCCTGTGAGTTATTTTATTACAACCTATCTTCTCAATGAGTTTCAGTGAAGATAACACATTGAGAATGTCATACAATCTCCTGATTTTATATGTATCACCAATATAGAAAATAAAATTATCTTTCATTTTGATTAGTAACCCATAGTCATATAGCTGCAGAACTAAATAGAGGAAATGCGAGTAGTAACTTCTCATATTGGACTCCTCATGAACTTCTCCGAGGAGAAACTTTGCAGCTTCATCAAGTGAGATGTCAACCTTCTCAACATACAAATGTCATACCAATTAACCATAGTTTCACACACCATGAATCTTCAAAATAGAAACAAGGAAACCGAAATACATAATTCAATGATGGGCAAGGATGTTTGTGCTTTAAAAAACTTATAACAACATGAAGATGCGGCGGATGGCTGGAGGATCATGCTCATGCCGGCGCATCTGGACATCCATCTCCCATAGAGCGTGGATTCTTATTGGCCAAGAAGTACAAGACTGAACCAATAGATAGATAAATTCCCTTGCACCGCATGCTCCACATGAGTAAACCAGAACATACCCCACGAGACCATCCTCCAAGGAGACACGACATTCAAGAAAGCATCTGAGTCATCTTTACATCGCATTGACTATTAGACCTGATTCTGTATACAACAGCTCTGTAGTGCCTGAACAATAACCATAGTGATTATTTTTTATCCAACTTGATTTCCAGTACATGCCAAATCTCCAACACTAAAGGAGAACACTCTGCGTCGGACAATCCTCTTCTTCTTCACCTAAAGTTCGTGGTGGCTTATAACAACCAGATGCAAATCCAAACTCATTTCAAAACCATGTCTACATCTAGCTTGATGTGTAGAGCATACAACTGAAAATAGAAAATGTAGTTATCAATTTGCCACCCAAATCATTATAGACCAGTACTCATATGTATAAAAGGGGTAGTATTAGTGTATTACACAAACGTTTTAGTGTTTGTAATTTCAATTGAGCGAATAATATATGTACGAACAAAAAAAATTCAATTTAAAAAAAAAGAGAATGATCATTGAAGGTCAGTAACCAAGTTCAAAAAATAATCAAGTCAAGTTTGAAAATAAAGCGGACAATTGCAATTGTAACGGAATATGAAAATGCATGGACTAATTTATCTACAGAGTAAATGTGGACCATTACTCTAACTCATGTAGTCATGTATCTACACCCACGTCTACACCAGTTGATCTTCGAAAGAGTAGAAAATACCTCGACTACGGGGGATCATCATGCTCTATGATCTAGCGCTCACAAAAAGTTCACTGAACGACGCACGATATGTGACAAAGAGATGTACTACTTATATGTAAAAATAGGTGTGGATTTGATTTGTTTTGGTACGAGCAACAAGTTAAAGTGTGGACCAAATACTTTCCTCGATATCGACAAGAAACATGCTTTTGTACATATCACCACCATGGACAAAGACATGTGTTAGACATGATTCAAACAGCTTCACTTACATAGTTACACACCTTGGACGTCCATCATGTCAAGGAATCATTTATCAAGCATAATATACCTACTTCTGTTTGTTTGGTCAAAACAATATGAGATCTAGAGCTCCGATCCTCTCATTTCACTATAAATCTTCTTACCTACAAGGACATCAAACAAACAATACTGCATAAGGTTCATGACAATCCTAACTATGATGGCAGCAAGCTTTATGAGTATATAGAAATAGAAAATTAAGAATAATGAAGTGAGAGAAAGGATTGTGAAAATATAACCACAATCATGAGCATCAATCCGGCAATTAAATATAACAAGCCTACCAGCAAGCAATATTCAGTACTCCTAACTACAAAGGCATCCTATAAAATTTCCAGTTATCTTTGACAACAACAAAATAAAAAAGTGCAGGGCACGCACCATTGTCATGTTCATTGGAGGGGTATGCATCATTCTGTACTCGTTCTACATATGGTCGTTCCATATAAGAAGATATGACCACGGGAGCTAAAAAAGACGACAAGCGGAGGCCTCCCTACATGTCATCAGGTCCATTCATACTTAGTCCCCCTCATGTGCCCGTAGATGTTAGCCTTCGCAGCATCATGCCACCCCATTCCCTTGGCCGCCGCCACGCCTTTGTCTGCATGGCTCCTCCTTTATTTGTCGACCTCAACCTGTGTTGCCAGATCTTGCGAGGTGTTGCGCCTCTTCTGTCCATCGCTCGTTCTACCTTTGAGGAAGCAAAGAGTTGGCAGTTGCATTTGCGACTGTCTGCGGAGCAGGGAGACGTCACCTGTTAGTTTGGTAGTAGTATATTCGGGCAGCATCACCCTGTGTAAATATCTTACATTGCATAGGAAGTAGCAACATTTTACATTACATCAGAGCATCCAGCAATATTTGCCATCCAGATAATAGCAGAAATAATGTGTTTCTCGCATCACACATGCACTGTCTATGGAGTAAGGATAAATCCTAGACAGACCATTGCAGAAAATCTTTATTATCTAAAATGACCACAAGCTCACAGCCAAATAATAACATCCATCCCTATACATCACAACATGACAGTATCATAAAATTTTCTTGTTTCAAGAAGCTGAATACTAATATGAGCATTTCGTAGTTGAAACAGAATGAAACCTATCTAGCACAAGATAACCAAAAAAAAAGGTTTACAGAAATCATCACTACATACCTGAAGCTTATGTAAATTATCACATGATTTGAGACAAAACTCTTGTATCCTTTTGCAGAAAATTCTACCGATAAGGAGTTGTCCCACAATATCCCAAAGGTGTGCCTGTATATTCTTAGGATTGATATCATAAAAAAGGTATGCCTTGTCGGATGTATCTGCAACATCATCATAAGGTGGAACGTTCCAAAAAGTCAATGATGATTGACTCTCCAACGTCAAGGCCTGAATAAGCAAAAGGATTATCCAATTGTTCTTTCAATGACCTCCACCAATCATCATGTAAGGAATGCATACATACCTGCAACTGAAGTGAACCATGTCTGTATCCCAAACTGAAGTCCTAAGCATGTCAGATCAGTCTTGAGAGGGGAGAAGGGAGAAGGGATCATGAACGCGGCTGCCAGAGCTGCGCCTTGTAGTCTCACCAGCCTAACACCACATGCGCGGGGAATGTCGCGCCACAGCCCTGGCCAGGGACGCCAGATCCGTCGGTGGGAACAATGGCGGCTACTACCGGGAAGGCATGAGCGCGGATGCTGCTTGGGGTGTGTGGAGGCGGATGGTGTGGATACGCCAGAAGATGAAGGGTAGGGCGAGGAACGGATTTGCCGGACGAAGGCGGGATTGGTTGGTCGAGACGACGCCGGCCGAGAGGGTCGTGGGATGGTGTTAGGCCGTGACGGTGGCTGTTTATTTTCTTTGACTTGGTCGATGGCTGTTGCATGATTAGCGGAGACTTAATTAGTGGACGCGGGATTAGCGGAGATAGGAAATTCCGAGCGGGGCGTCAAGTTGGACGAAACCACGGACGTATTAGCGACGACGGAACGCAAGTTCTTTTTAGGTAGTAGAAATGAGAATAACTTCTTCTTAACTTGATTTGTAGTAATACATGCACATTTGAACAACCCGCATAATTCGTGTATAAAGAGTAAATAATCACCTGGATGGACAGTTCCATCCCCAACATAGTAGTTATCCATAACACGATCAATAATTCTTGTAGATATTTTAAAAGCATCATTCTCAGCAGGTGGTGGTTCATCTACTACCTTAGAAGTGGTAGTAGCATTACCAAATAAGAAACTCAGCGAATTATCCATAATGAAAATAAAGCAACTAACAGAAGTAAACAATACTCATAGTAGATGTTTCCTTTACCAGTTCCACTCTCCAATAGCGCTTCACTCCCCGGCAACGGCGCCATAAAATAGTCTTGATGACCCACAAGTATAGGGGGTGTATCACAGCATTTTCGATAAGTAAGAGTGTCGAACCCAACGAGGAGCAGAAGGTGCTAGCTAGTGGTATGGATCAAGAATTCTCTACAAATACTTAGCAAACGGATTTTTAGGGTTTTTTGATAATGCAAGTAAATAAAGTACGAGTAAATAAAAGACAATAGGAATAAATGCAGCAAGTGGCCCAATCCTTTATTCAGCAAAGGACAAGCCGGTTGTATTACTTAAGATGACCAAACGTTCTCGAGGACACATGGGAAGACTGTCGTAGAGATGAGAATAACTTCTTCTTAACTTGATCTGTAGTAATACCTGCACATTTGAACAACCCGCATAATTCGTGTATACAGAGTAAATAATCACCTGGATGGACAGTTCCATCCCCAACATAGTAGTTATCCATAACACGATCAATAATTCTTGTAGATATTTTAAAAGCATCATTCTCAGCAGGTGGTGGTTCATCTACTACCTTAGCAGTGGTAGTAGCATTACCAAATAAGAAACTCATCGAATTATCCATAATGAAAATAAAGCAACTAACAGAAGTAAACAATACTCATAGTAGATGTTTCCTTTACCAGTTCCACTCTCCAATAGCGCTTCACTCCCCGGCAACGGCGCCATAAAATAGTCTTGATGACCCACAAGTATAGGGGGTGTATCACAGCATTTTCGATAAGTAAGAGTGTCGAACCCAACGAGGAGCAGAAGGTGCTAGCTAGTGGTATGGATCAAGAATTCTCTACAAATACTTAGCAAACGGATTTTTAGGGGTTTTTGATAATGCAAGTAAATAAAGTACGAGTAAATAAAAGACAATAGGAATAAATGCAGCAAGTGGTCCAATCCTTTATTCAGCAAAGGACAAGCTGGTTGTATTACTTAAGATGACCAAACGTTATCGAGGACACATGGGAAGACTGTCAAGTGCTTTCGCTTCATATAGTTGATTAATCTTCTTTAGCTTGCTAAGTGTTGTGTGGGTGAACCTGTGCTAATGTACCGACCTTCCTAGGACTAATACATACTTGTGATTATACCCCTTGCAAACATCCGTAAGTACAAGAAAGTAATTAACGTAGAAACCTAACCACAGCTTTAAACTCTAAGACCCTTACGTCCCTTGTGCAGTGGTTTCCTAACGGGGGTTCAGGTTTCTGTCACTCCGGCAACCCCTACGATTAGTAGCCAAATACACAATGCATTCCCCTAGGCCCATATAGGTGAAGTGTCATGTAGTCGACGTTCACATGACACTACTAGAAGAAGTACACCACAACTTAAATATAAAACTATTGAATCTTTCTCAACACAACTCTACTACTAACAACATGACTTCTCCCATGTCCTCAAGAACAAAACGAACTACTCACAAGACATCATATGGATCATGACCAGAGATAGAATAATGATGTATAAAAATCTGAACATAAACAATAATTCAATGGTTCCACTCAATAGGATCAACTACAAAGAGTAATCAACACCGGGAAAGTTTTGCCTAAGAACTATGCAAGATTCAACCCAATTGTTAGAGCAATATGGAGATGATGATGAGGGTGCTAATGGTGATGATGGTGGTGATGATGATGATGATCCCGATGAAGTCCAGCTTGATGGTGCTGTTGATGGCGACGATCTCCCTCTCTGGGAAGGAATTCCCCTGGCAGAAATCTGTCTACCAGAGAGATCTTTCTCTCTCGGTGTTTTCTGCCCCGCAGAGGCGGCAGAATCTTTCTGTGATCACTCCTCGAGTCTTAGGGTTTCGGGAGGAATATATACGCTAGAGGGGAGAGCCAGAGGTGGGCCAGGGCGGCCACACCACCTGGTGGCGCAGCCTAGGGTGGCCCGCGCCAGGGGATGGTGTGGGCCCCCTGTGGCCCATCTCCACTCCCTCTTCTAGCAGCCTTCATCTTCTGGAAAAATAGGATTTTCCATATATTTTCCTGGATTTTTTGATCTTCGCGAATTTTGCCTTCAAACAGCACCTTTTCCATCAGAATCCTGACTGCAGAGGTCCATGCTCCAAAAGTCATCAACCATGCAAAAGCATATGAAATAACATAAGTATCATCTCTTAATATGAAATATATCAATGAATAACAGTGAATTATGATATAGAATAGTGATTCAAAATGACGTATCAATATACATGTGCTTCACTACTTGGAATTACATGTACTATATGATTGGATTGTTAGCAAACATCCGTAAGTACTAGTCAATGCATTAAGGTTTCCCCAACCATAGCCTTAAGTTTAATGGTCCTCTTACTCCCATATGTGCAACGTTCCGGTTCGCGTCCTCAGGTTTCTGTCACTCTGGCAGAACTTCCTCCCTTCCTCTTACACATACTACAAACCCTATGATTTTTAATCCATGCGCGCACAAATATAATGGACACCAGAGGAATGTACCATATCAAAATACAACTCTAATAAACCAAAGACGTTCAACCATTCAATCTAAGAACAAAGAAACAACGCAAACATGACATAGATCATAGGATTATAACTTATAGCATCAAACACCATGTTTACATAGGATGGTACAGAGGTGTGTGGGAGGATGAACTACTGCATATTAGGAGAATTAGGTGATGGAGATGGCGGTGAAGATGGCGAAGATGGTGAAGAGGGCGGCGGCGGCGCGAGGGTCTCCTTTCCCGCTGCTGGTATCATGGGGGACCATCGCCCCTTAGCCCCCTTACTTCATGGGGGAGGCAAAAACGTGGCTTTGATGGCTGCAAATTCGTGGGTGGAGATGCCCTGAGCGAATTAGGTTTCCTCCCTTTATATAGCTTCTCGGATTCCTGTCACCCCATCTTGAGCTGCAGTAAAGTGGGCCTAAAAGGCCCGTCCGGACTCGGAATCAACAAAATTTTATGTCGAGAACGTTTGTTGCAAACTTTGAAACAACTTTGTAGTTGAAGATTTTTCCGTTTGACGCCGTCTTTGACCCGAAACTTGACCATCTTCAAAAAGAGTTCTGAGACAGATTTCTGGAAAAATCCCAATTTGACTCCAACAAGGTTTCCACTTGTATTCTTGGTAATTCCTACACATCAAAGTGTAAAACAAGTACATTGTGCACTTTTGCTGCTATTAGTAGGTTAGTCCAAATAAATCATAAACTTTATACAAAAAGGAGTGTCAAAAGCATATTATTAGCATAAAACCATCAAAAATTATATATATGTTATGGACGTATCATAATGCAGGTAAATAAAGTACGAGTAAATAAAAGACAATAAGAATAAATGCAGCAAGTGGCCCAATCCTTTCTTTAGCAAAGGACAAGCCGGTTGTATTACTTAAAATGACCAAACATTCTCGAGGACACACGGGAATACCGTCAAGTGCTTTCGCTTCATGTAGTTGATTAATCTTCTTTAGTTTGCTAAGTGTTGTGTGGGTGAACCTGTGCTAATGTACCGACCTTCCTAGGACTAAATACATACTTGTGATTATACCCCTTGTAAGCATCCGCAAGTACAAGAAAGTATTTAAGGTAGAAACCTAACCACAACTTTAAACTCTAAGACCCTGACATCCCTTGTGCAATGGTTTCCTAACAGGGGTTTAGGTTTCTGTCACTCCGGCAACCCCTACGATTAACAGCCAAATACACAATGCATTCCCCTAGGCCCATATAGGTGAAGTGTCATGTAGTCGATGTTCACATGACACCACTAGAAGAAGTATACCATAACTTAAATATCAAACTATTGAATCTTTCTCACCACAATTCCACTACTAACAACATGACTTTGCCCATGTCCTCAAAAACAAAACGAACTACTCACAAGACATCATCTGGATCATGATCAGATCTGAAATAATGATGTATAACAATCTGAACATAAACAATAATTCAACGGTTCACTCAATAGCATCAACTACAAGGAGTAATCAACACCGGGAAAGTTTCCCCTAAGAACTATGCAAGATTCAACCCAATTGTTACAGCGGTATGGAGGTGGTGATGATGGTGCTGGTGAAGATGATGGTGGTGATGATGATGATCCCGATGAAGTCCAGTTTGATGGTGGTGTTGATGGTGATGATCTCGCCTCTCCGGGAAGGAATTCCCCCGGCAGAATTCTGTCTGCCAGAGAGATCTTTCTCTCTCGGTGTTTTCTGCCTCGTAGAGGCGGCGGAATCTTTCTGTGGTCGCTCCCTGAGTCTTAGGGTTTCGGGAGGATAATATACGCTAGAGGGGAGAGCCAGTGGTGGAACAGGGCACCCACACCACCTAGTGGTGCCGTCTAGGGTGGCCCATGCCAGGGGGTGGTGTGGGCCCCCTGTGGCCCATCTTCGCTTCCTCTTCTGACTTTCTTCGTCTTCTGGAAAAATAGAATTTCCCATGTATTTTCCCGAATTTCTGATCTTCGCGAATTTTTCCTCCAAACAACAACTTTTCCATCAGAATCCTGACTGTAGCAGTCCATGCTCCAAAAGTCATCAACCATGCAAAAACAGATGAAATAACATAAGTATCATCTCTTAATATGAAATATATCAATGAATAACAGTAAATTATGATATAGAATAGTGATGCAAAATGGACATATCAGCCGTCACCCTTGTACCTTGCAAGCTCCCTTTCCCGCCGGTTAGCGAAGAAGGCATTCCAGGTGTGGTAGTTGTCAGGATCCCAATGGAGATCCATCCGGTGCTCCGGCGTGAGCTCAAGGTAGAAGTGGTTCATGATGGTCGTCTAGCGGGCGGAACCTTTAGGCACAGGAGGGACAGGAACTCCTCCAACACTCCGCATCCAGTCGGTGGGTAGCCGGTAGCCTGGCGGCATGGGTAGCTGGAGGCCCATAGCTCCTCGGTCTCCTCGAGGGTCAGAATGGCCCAGTATGCGGTGTCCATTGTTGTGAGAGGAGAAGATGTGGATGTATGGATGACCATGGCGGCCGACATAGATATAGAAGGAAAATGCGGGAAAATATGGCGGGAAGCAGAGGGAAATGGCGGGAAATATCTTTAGTCTCGGTTAGTGGCTCCAACCGGGACTAAAAGCCCTGGGTTGGAGGGAAAGGGCGGCAAAACATGGCGAGAAGCAGTGGATTTGGCTAGTTAGAATAATTATTTTATAAAATAGAAAATAGATTTGGATTACTTATTCAAATTCAAGCATTTTTTATGTTGAAAGTTTAGTGAGATTCAAAAATATGCAAAATATAATAGTTAATGCATTTTTAAATTGAAAATGGCAAAATGGTTAATAGTTTGACTAATTAGAATAATTATTTTATAAAAAAGAAAATAAATTTGGATTACTTATTCAAATTCAAGAACTTTAAGTATACAAAAACTGTATATTTCAAATGTTAAAAAAATATAATAGTATATAAATTGAAATTTTTGAAACACAGGTGCTAACTTTGGCCCAAAACACCAGCCGGGACTAAAGGCTCTGCAGCCTAAAAGGAAGCCCAACCCCTTTAGTCCATGTGTGTTGCTCCAACCGGGACTAAAGACCGCCCCCTTTATCCCGGTTCGTGCCACGCACCGGTACTAAAGTGGTGGGGGTATTTATAGCGCCTCTTCTTCCCCTGGTCGAATCCATCGACCAGGATTTGGAGCTAATTGTGAGGAGAGCACGCACACGCCGCCAGGCTACCAAAATCCACAGCGCACGCACCTCGCCGACGGCCACCACTACCCTCCTCCATCGAGCACCTCCGCCACCGGTCGCGCCTCCCCACGCCCCTCCCCCTTCCCGGCTGCCACGAGCTCTGTCGCCGCGGCCGCCACTGCCACTGCCACCGCTCCACCACCACCCCGGCCCGCCACCACCGGTAATATATTTTTGTGTATATATAGGAGATATTTGTATTATATAGGAAATATTTGTATTAATTATATAGGAAATATTTTTATATATAGGGAATATATTTTTGTGTATATATAGGAAATATTTGTATTATATAGGAAATATTTGTATATATATAGGAAATACATTTTTTGTATATATAGAAATATTTGTATTATATAGGAAATATTTGCATGTATAGTAAATATATTTTTGTGTATATTGTAGGAAATATTTGTATTATAGGAAATATTTGTATATAGGAAATAATTTTTTGTATATAGGACATATTTGTATATAGGAAATATATTTTTGTATATAGGAAATATTTGCATATAGAAAATATTTGTATATAGGAAATATATTTTTGTATATAGGAAATATTTCTATATAGGACATATTTGTATATAGGAAATCTTTTGTATATAGGAAATATATTATTGTATATAGGATTTTTTTTGTATATAGGACTTCGGGTTAGGGTGGTGGTTCTCGTGGCCCCCCGGACTTAGGGTTAGGGTGGTGGTGCTCGCGAGCCCCCGGAGATAGGGTTATGGTGATGGTTCTTGATGATCCACAAGTATAGGAGGTGTATCGCAGTATTTTCGGTAAGTAAGAGTGTTGAACCTAACGAGGAGCAGAAGGTGTTGGCGAATGGCTTGGAGCAGGAATTCTCTACAAATACTTAGCAAACGGATTTTTAGGGGTTTTTGATAATGCAGGTAAAAAAAGTAAGAGTAAATGAAATACAATAATAATAATTGCATCAAGTGGCCCAATCCTTTCTTTAGCAAAGGACAAGCCGGTTGTATTACTTAAGATGACCAAACGTTCTCGAGGACACATGGGAATATCGTCAAGTGCTTTCGCTTCATATAGTTGATTAATCTTCTTTAGTTTGCTAAGTATTGTGTGGGTGAACCTGTGCTAATGTACCGACCTTCCTAGGACTAATACATACTTTTGATTATACCCCTTGCAAGCATCCGCAAGTATAAAAAAGTAATTAAGGTAGAAACCTAACAACAACTTTAAACTCTAAGACCCTGACATACCTTGTGCAAAGGTTTCCTACCGGGGGTTCAGGTTTCTGTCACTTCGGCAACCCCTACGATTAGTAGCCAAATATACAATGCATTCCCCTAGGCCCATATAGGTGAAGTGTCATGTAGTCGATGTTCACATGACACCACTAGAAGAAATACACCACAACTTAAATATCAAACCATTGAATCTTTCTCAACACAATTCCACTACTAACAACATGACTTCTCCCATGTCCTCAAGAACTAAACGAACTACTCACAAGACATCATATGGATCAAGATAAGAGATGATATAATGATAAGAAACAATCTGAACATAACAATAATTCAATGGTTCCACTCAATAGCATCAACTATAAGAAGTAATCAACACCGTTAAAGTTTCCCCTAAGAACTATGCAAGATTCAACCCAATTGTTATAGCGGTATGAAGTGGTGATGATGGTGCTGGTGGAGATGATGATGATGATCCCGATGAAGTCCAGATGATGGTGGTGTTGATGGCGATGATCTCCCCTCTCCGGGAAGGAATTCCCCTGGCAGAATTCTGTCTACCGGAGAGATCTTTCTCCCTCGGTGTTTTCCGCCCCGCAGAGGTGGCGGAATCTTTCTGTGGTTGCTCCCCGAGTCTTAGGGTTTTAGGGGGATAATATACGCTAGAGGGGAGAGCGAGGGGTGAACCAGGGCGGCCACACCACCTGCTGGTGCAGCCTAGGGCTGCCCGCGCCAGGGGGTGGTGTGGCCACCTTGGTCCACCCCTCGCTCTCCCCTCTAGCGTATCTTTCTGTGGTCGCCCCCTATGGCCCATCTCCACTTCCCCTTGTGGCATTCTTCGTCTTCTGGAAAAATAGAATTTTCTATGTATTTTCCCTGATTTTCTGATCTTCGCAAAATTTTCCTCCAGACAGCACCTTTTCCATCAGAATCCTGACTGCAGCGGTCCATGCTCCAAAATTCATCAACCATACAAAAACAGATGAAATAACATAAGTATCATCTCTTAATATGAAATATATCAATGAATAACAGTAAATTATGATATAAAATAGTGATGCAAAATGGACGTATCAACTCCCCTCAAACTTACACTTCGCTTGTCCCCAAGCGAAAACTGAGCTCAATAAATATGACCTCAGGTTTATGGAGTGAAGAGTCAATAAAAGAATACGGACAAGAAGCATCACATTCATCAATACATAAATCATAACAGAAGACAACTCACTACTATATAACTTACTTGCAATAAGTAAAGGAAACACAATAAAGATGCATAAAGTAAATCATAATTCGTAATGGCAAACTTAGCTCTTGGTCGAAGAATAGTTGATAATTTGCTGGAGTTCACAAATAACTGATTTTCAATGATAGCTATCAAAGTAGTAGACACTAAGATAAGAGCAATGTGCAAAACAAGAAACATAAGAGACATGATTGAATAAATCCTCATATGAATGAATGAAACACAACAACTCAAAATACTTGCTGAGATAGAAGGGAATAGGTTTACTGACTCAACTAAAAAGTAAAAGATAGGCCCTTCATAGAGGGAAGCAGGGATTTCAAGTTTCATAAAGAGCTATCAAAAATTATGGTTCGTATTAGCTTTCAGCTCTCATTGCCCCTATCATAAGCATCTTTAGGTGATTAAGGTTAAAGTAATCAAATATAAGGATATGCTTGACAAGTTGTAAGTTGAAAATCTCATGTCCCTTTGACGAGGGTTTAACTCATCAATGCCCATTGTTATGGACTTGGGTTTTGGAGAAGGAGGGAGCGCTGGAGACATCTATCGGCTAGCAAACAAGCACACAGGGGACAAAGATTTACCCAGGTTCAGGCCTCATAGAGGTCCCTATTCCTGCTTGTCTGCTCGTGGAATTATCGAGGGAGTCGAAAGTTATAATGGTGTGCAGATGCAATCTGGCGAGGGTTGTGGAAATTAGGGTTGCGTGTGTCCTTCTCACCGCCCCCTCCTAGCCTTTATATAGATAGGCTAGGTCTCGTGTAGCAGGTCGAGTCGGATACAAGTTAGGGTTTTTCCCTTTAATCTTTCTATCTTGAGCTTCTTCTTGTTCTTAAAGCAATCGAGAGTCTGTAGGTTACTCGAGTCCCTCCGTCCGGGCCTTAGCGACACCGTGGGCCTGTATGTATTTGGACCGTATATACCAAGCTCGAGTACCTATAGGGTATACCCATGTTAGTAGCCCCCGAGTGTCCAGTGGAATCGTAGATTCGACTGGGGACTTTTTTGAAGCCTTCGAGTACCTAAATGAGTACATTTCGATTGCTTTTATTCGTGTCATAAGGATTATTGATATACGTGCCTGATATAACCGAAGTATCGGTATCAGTTAACCACCTTAGGGTGAAACAACGCAATCTACTCAAATTCGAGTCCCCCGACTCGAATCCGGAAAAGTGCTGGTGTAATTCGACTCAGGCCGCGGAGGTCTTACAGGAGTCGAATTCCAGTTATATGGGTGTGAGCACTTGACGCGTCCATCAAGGCATGTTCATCGTGCCTATAGGCACGGATACATTTCTAGTAGTGCGCAGTTAAATGCGTTGCCAGGCCTTATTCAGGTCTTACCTTCACGCCATAAGCGCGTCATCCGAATTTTATCATCGCAGAGACGATTTGGGCATCCCAGGAGACGTAGTCTCTTTGTAGGGAAAAATTGTGAGGCGGTGTCGCCAAGGGCTGCGAATGCGGATGTTATCAACACACAGTTTTTGTGCAAATAATCATAGGGTGCGCGACCAGCTCTCCCTATGGGAGTAGCCCCCGAGTGCCTGGTTGAGTCGAAGACTCAGGTAGGGACTAAAGAACTTTTGCGACTGTTGTCGTCTTTTTGCTTACTTGTTTCAGTCGAAGACTCAGGCAGGGACTAAAAAACTTTCACGACTGTTGTCGTCTTTTGCTTGCTTGTTTTCAGTCGAATTTGTTTCCGGTGCTCCCTATGGGAGTAACCCATGTCTATAGTCGAACTGTGTTTCGAGTGGTTGGGTTTTCTTTGTGATTGTCCATGTTCCTGCAACAAGAAAAGAAAATGCCGTAGGGTGCGTGGCCAGCGCTCCCTATGGGAGTAGCCCCCGAGTGCTTGCTGGAGTCAAAGACTCCAGCAAGGACTAAAGTAGTCGAAGTTTTCCGCTGCGTAGCTTTGATGACATCAGTGCTGACGCTTGTATGACCTCAGTTGCTCGTGTGAGCGAGTTTGACAGGACGTGACGAGCGGTGGGTTCCACTTTCTGACTTTGCTTTAACTGGGCATGCGTAATCTTAATTTTAACTGCGCCTCCTCGATTCCTGCGCGTAATGGTAGAAGTGGAAGGACGGTTCGCGCTTCCCCTTCTCCACGTGTCCAACGCGATGCGTGCCACGCGTCCAATAGGGTTTTTGTCAGCCATTGGATTGCATCTCCTAGGGGTTAAGTAGCGGCGCTACGGCGGTAATTTTCCATCTGCGCTCTTTCTTCCTCGCTGCCATCGCCATTGCTGATGTTCTTCTGCTTTTCCCTGTGCTCATGTCATCCACAGCGCTGGACCACCTCCCCTCGTTTCCAAGCTACTTTCTGCGTTCTCATTGCCGCCGTGCAATGGGGAAAAAGAAAGGAGGTGTTGTCGCTGATTTCGCGGCCACCGTCGCCGTGATGAAGAAGAAGGGTGGCTCCGCCGCTGCGGGCACCAGCGCCGTCTTGGTGAAGAAGAAGGTCGCGGGCACTCGCGTGACCAATGGTGCATGGCGCCCCTCCATTATCAAGGCGTCGGATCTTTGTTTTCTTTGCCAAGACGGAGTTATCTCTGGAGCAGTCGCCGATGCGCGCGTCCCCAGTGGTGAGACCATTCCTGCTCCTCCCGTTGGTTTTCGAGTGATGTTTCTCGCATTCTTCATTTGCGGTCTCTCTTTGCCTCTCCACCCCTTTCTTAGGGGTCTTCTTTGTTTCTATGGGCTCCAGCTCCATCAGCTGTCCCCAAATTCTCTCCTCCACATCACCTGCTTCATGACTCTTTGCGAGTGCTGGCTCGGAGTCGAGCCACACTTTGGTCTTTTCAAACGCTTATTTAAACTGAAGCGTCAGTCCGCATCTGGCTCTTTAGTTTATGACGTACGTGGTTGCGGAATCCATGTCGACCCATCCGCCACCTACTTCGACATCAAGCTCACCAAGTCCGTCCAGGGATGGAGGGACAAATGGTTTTATGTCTACGACCAGAAGGCTAAATATGAGCATTTTGGACTCGCGCCCTTTGATCCCGCGACTCCCTGCAAGAAGATGCGTTCTTGGAAGAACGTAGTTATGCCTGGCGAGCTTGCGGAGACAGACGTGTTGTATCAACGCGTATGCAACCTCGAGAGTCGCATAGGCGCAGAAGAGGGAGGCTGCGCCCTTATCAGGACTTGGTTGCGTCGTCGCGTCCAGCCTCTCCAAGCCAGAGTCCATCCCATGTTTCAATGGGGTGGCGCTGATGATGCCACTCGTGTGTCTGCCGATGGCATGTCCGCGAGTGAGGTGGATAAGAGGGTTCGACTGGTCACGAAGTACACTGGCAAGGATGTTCTTCCGAATGAGCCAGTCGTTCCTCCTTTTGATGCTTCGAACCCTCCTCCTGAGGTACAGTTGTGCTACGCAGTAGCTTGTTTCCGCGATTGCTTTTCTACTGCTTACTTGTTCTTTTTGCTGATCTTCACTGTCTGTGTGCAGGATTTGGTGGTGTCGCCTTGTATGCCTCCTCTCCCTGAGGGGATTATTCCTCGCAAAGCTTTGGAAGAGGACGAGTCTGAGTCGACTTTCCCTTCTGATGTGGAGGAGGAAGCCCCCGAGTCCGAGAGTCCGGATGCTCGCAAGCGTTCGCGCAACGAGGATTCTGACGCGTCGTCTCCTTCGACTCCAGAAGGCACGGCTGTTGGTGCGGAGTCGCCAATTCCGCCGTTCCTGTGAGAGATGTGGCACCATCTTTGTGCAAGAAGATGCGATTGCCCAAGGAGTCTTCGTCGGAGTCGGCGGCGGCCACGTTTGATCTTGACAAGTTTGACTAGTAAATTTGCTAGGTCATTCATTCTTTTCTGTTTTCTTCTTGTTGACTTTGCCCTGGAGTTTGCCATTTCTCAATGTGGATTTGGTCTTGTAGTCAAGAGGCGTCGTCATCTTCTGGCGACATCGAATTTTTGAAGGAATCAGGAGCCGTGACCTCAAGGGCCAAGAAAGAGGTCGAGCGCGCTCCTTCTCCTCCGGTGGCGGCCCACTCCGGGCACAATTCTTCGAGCTCTCCTCACGTGGGGGAGCATCGAATGGTTGCTCGGATGACGGTACAACAAACTTCTTCGGAGTCATTGGAGGACCATGTAAGTATATATTTCCTTCTTTTTAATGTGGCAGTCGACGTTATCTGTTGCTTTCACTGATTCCTTGTTTGTGCGATAGCTCCTTGTAAAGGAAGGCGCGCAAGTGGCGGAATAGGTGATGGCAATGGGTCGCCAGCATGCAATGCTGGAGACGCGTCACCGCGTGGTCGAAAGTGAGTGTTCTGCACTTATTCTTTTTCGTCTTCTCCTTCTTTGGTATAGTCGACTGATAGTCAACTTTTGATTGCCAAGCAGCTGAACATAATGCCTTGCTCCGTAACGTCGCCACCTTGGAGAAGACATTGGCCGCAGCTGTGAAGGGGCACGACGAGGCAATCGCAGCTCGTGACGAGGCACAGAGGCGCGAAGAGGATCTGTGTGCTTCCTTTGTGGCCAGGGAAAAGTTGTTCGAATAGCAATTGTTCTCAATCGCCAAGGCCCTCTCAGGTACCTTCGCTGGTAGATATTTATTGTTTTCCTTCTCTGCATCTAGAGTTTTCGCTGGTGGCGCTAAAGGTTTGATCCATGTGTGGGTTTGCTGTACAGATGCTAGAGATTTGCACTTTGACCCGCAGGCCCTTCGTCGCGATGACGCGCTGGCAGGCGCGGTGTCTGCAGTTGAGGACCGTAGCTCCGCCATCCAAGATACATTGTCCAAGGCCAAGGTCACTCTCAGTCGACTCTGTGAGGAGCTGATGCCGAAGGCGGAGCTGATTGATAACATGGACGAGCTGGTGGAATCACTCGCCGGTGGTGTGCCTTCCACCTACAAGAACTCCCTCCGCACGGACGGCGCGTCTATGTCACTCGCGATGGTGCAAGCCCGCGGAGCTGATATCGATCCTTCCACGGAGTCGAAGGTGATGCCTGTTGGCGCGGATGGTCAGCAGGTAGTCTTTGCTCCCTTTGCGACTGCATGTGCCAAATATGGCCATTCCTTGATAAATACCGTTGCCAAGTATTCGGAGGATCTCCAACGTGCGAAGAAGGCGGCGAAAGCTTTGGCCTCAGGGGCCGGCGGAAAGTCAGTGGCGTCTGATACTGCCACGGACTTGATGAAGCCCCCGAAGCCGTCGAAGTCGAAGAAGCCAGCTGCTCCATAGTTAGCTTTTTGTAATAGTTGATGAATTGTCCTTTTGGTCTAAGAACATGTCTGCTGGCGAGTGTGTTTGTGAATACTTTTGCTGATCCTGAATGCATCTGTTCCTTTTGCCTTTGTGTTAAGTTGGTCGCCTTATTTGCTTCTGTCTTGGCTTGTGATAGGGTACATCAAGTGATCCCATGGGGGGAACCCAGGACTCGCCATCTCTTGATGATACAGTGGCACCACCGTGCTCCAGGGTAGAGGAGCTGTCCTTGCTTTCACGACTTCGTGATCGCGTTAAGTAGCTGGAGCGTGAGTTGCCCGTGATCCGCGGTAGCGCGGACGTGTGGAAGTCGAAGGCTGAAAAAGCCGCCTCCCGCGAGCAGTATCTGGTTGGGGAGGTGACGTAGCTGGGCGACCAGTTTAAGTGTTAGTTTGCTTATTCCCATCGTTTCCTTTGTAGTTACCTGCAACAGTATGTTGTACTCATGCTATTGATGCTGCTTCGTGTAGTTGTTAGCGCGCGCCGCCCGCACGAGGAGAAGGATAGAATTGCCATTCGCCTTCATGATCTCACCCAGGAGCAACTTCAGGAGAGCGGATACTTCTGGGTAGATCATGACCGTGCGACTGCGTTGGCGACCCTGTAGGATCGCGCATCGCGAGTGCTGCTCTTCCTGAAGAAGTCGCAGTCATGCTTGAAGAACATTTATCGAGCAATGTTCCCATTGGATGACGCTCCGTCAAGCCTGTTGGCTCTCCTTGCCAAATTTCCGGATATGTCCGCGGTTCGCGAGTGCGTGAGGCAACAGTTGGTGGCTGGTGCCAAGGCTGCTCTCTCAATTGTGCGATTGCACAGGCCTGACGTGGATGTTGCCGCCATTGCTTCTAGGACGCCAGCGCCACCAGCAGGATCTGCCTGGAATATGGTGCCACATTATGAGGCGGTGGACCGTCTAGTAGAGGAGATTGTTGACTTCTTCGAGGAGCAAACCAACGTTCATCTGTTGCAAGAGTAGCCAAATTTGTATCCTGCACATAAGTGTACTTGTGTTGTAAAGTTCTTACAGATGTTGTATATAATTTGTTGTCGAAATGTGTATAAGGAGCTTTGTGAGCTCGAGGTGCGTTACACTTTATCCGAGTCCTTTTCGTTAGCCTGGCCATCTTTTATCTCAGTCCCTTGTCAACTTGTCAGGTGCGTTGCAGCTGGGTTGTGTTAAGGGGTTCGACTGATGTGCCAGGTACTCAGGATATCGCGTTTTGGTTCGAAGAACAGATGCAAGTAGGGTGGCGTAGCCCCCGAGTATAAAATTGACAAAGTAAGGGAGAAAACGCAGAGTTTTGGGGCACTTAGCTTTTATTTATTCGGAGACCAGTGCGAGGTACAATGTGTGGCTGAGTAGCCTTGGCTGAGTAGACTTATTTGCGATGTAAAAGTAAAGAAAACGACTAAGGGTAGAAGCGTTGCAGTTGTGCGACATTCCAAGGGTTGGAGTATGCGACTCCTGTCTCTAAATCTTGAAGGCAATAGGCGCCACATGGGATTACTTCTGTAATCACGTACGGTCCTTCCCAGGGGGACTCGAGCTTGAGATGTCCTTGCTGCTTCAGTCGCAGGACCAGGTCACCTTCGACGAAGGATCTGGGGCGAAGCCTTCTACTGTGGTAGTTGCGCAGGTTCTGCTGGTAGATCATATATCTTTCTGCGGCGATTTCTCATGCTTCGTCGAGGAGGTCGACAGAGTCTTCGAGTGCAAGGGATGACTCTTGTTCGCCGTAGGCGACCACGCGCGGCGCCTTGTACCGTACCTCGGCGGGTAGTACTGCTTGTGCTCCATGCACCATAAAGAATGGCGTGTAGCCCGTGGCACTGTTTGGAGTTGTACATAGACTCCAAAGTATGGATTGTAGCTCATCTGGCCAGCAACCCGCCGCTTGTTCGAGTGGTCGCAGGAGTCGCTTCTTGATGCCGCTGCAGACGAGCCCGTTTGCTTTTTCCACCTGACCGTTGGTCTGTGGATGCGCTACTGAGGCGTAGCTGATGTTGATCCCCAGGTTCTCGCAAAATTCTTGGAACTCCTTGGATGTGAAGTTCGTCCCGTTGTCGATAATGATGTTGTGCGGCACGCCAAAGCGGTAGACGATAGACTCGAAGAACTTGACTATGCTGTGCCCTGATTGGTTGGTCATTGGCATGGCCTCGATCCACTTTGTGAATTTGTCGACTGCAACCAAGAGGTAGACGTAGCCTCTGCGCGAGGATCTTGGCAGCTTGCCAACCATATCGAGCCCCCATTGTGCGAAGGGCCAGGCCAATGGAATGGGCCGTAGCTCCGTGCCTGGTGCGTGTGGCTTGTCCGCGAACCGCTGGCAAGCATTGCATTTTTGGACTATGTCCTTGGCATCGCGCATGGCCGTGGGCCAGTAAAATCCAGCTCGTAGAGCTTTGGCGATGAGGGCGCGACTGCCTGCGTGGTGCCCGCAGGTCCCTTCATGGATGTCGAGGAGAATTACTCTTTCGTCAGCCATGGAGACGCATCGTTGTAGCACTCCTGTGATGTTGCGTTTATACAGTTCGTCGTTGAGAACGGCGAATGCCTTGGAGCGCCGCGCGATGTGCCGTGCATCTGTCGGTTCGTCCGGTAGTCTCTTGCTGAGGAGGTACATAATGTACGGCTGCGTCCAAGATTGCTCGATCATCATGACGCTCATTGGTCCCTTGAGTCCTGTGTCCAGCTCCAAGTCATCGAGTGCCATTGGCTCACTGGGTGGCGTAGCCCCCGAGTCCGTGGCTGCGCTTGTTTTCTTCTTTGTGGCCTTTGGCTTGATGGAGCGTTCGCATATGCGCTCGAGAAATACCCCAGGTGGTATGGGGGCGCTGGTAGAGCCTATGTTGGCGAGTGTGTCCGCCTCCTCGTTGCTTTCGCGGCCTATGTGTCGCAGCTCGCAACCATCGAAGTCTCCTTCGAGTGTATCGTTGAGGTCACGGTACGCGATCATGTTGTCATTCAGTGCGTCGTACTCGTGCATTGTTTGGTTGACGACCAACTTGGAGTCGCCATATATGATGAGCCTTTTGGCGCCACAGGCTTTTGCCATCCTCATCCCATGCAACAGGGCCTCGTATTCAGCCTCGTTGTTTGAGGCTGTGAACTGAATTCGCAGGATATATTTCAGCTTGTCTCCTTGAGGTGATGACAATATGACACCTGCACCTGCTCTGTCTTTCCGTTTGGACCCATCGAAGTGCATTGTCCAGAGGTAGGACATATATGGCTTGTCCGGGAGCTGGTTCTCCATCCAGTGCACGAGAAAGTCAGGGAGCACTTGCGACTTGATGGCGTCACGTTTTTCGTATGTGATGTCTTGTGGAGACAGCCCTATTCCCCAAAGCGTGACTCGCCCCGTGGCGTCGGGGTTATTGAGGATATGCCCCAACGGGGCATCGTTGACTACCACGATTGGGTGTTCCTGGAAGTAGTGGCGCAGTCGCCGGGCGGTCATAAAGACGCCGTACGCTAGCTTCTGGTAGTGCGGGTACCGCTGTTTCGTTGGCGTGAGGACCTCGCTGAGGTAGTATACCGGGCGTTGTACGCCGTGGACTTTGTTTTCCTTAGCTCGCTCGACGACGAGAACTGTGCTGACCACCTGGTTGGTGGCGGAAATGTACATCAACAGTGGTTCCCTTTCTCGTGGAGTCACCAGTACTGGCAAGGTGGATAGCAGGCGCTTGAGATCTTCGAATGCTTCTTGTGCTTCATCGGTCCACTCGAATTTTTCGGCTTTGCGGAGGAGCTGGTAGAAGGGCAGTGCCTTTTCACCCATCGGACTAATAAATAGACTGAGGGTCGCGATTCGCCTAGCCAATTGCTGGACGCCTCTAATGTTCTTCGGCTTCTCCATGGCCAGTATGGCTTTTATCTTCTTCGGGTTCACCTCGATCCCCCTCACGGAGATGAGATATCCGAGTAGCTGCCCAGATGGTACGCTGAAGGCGCATTTGTCCGGATTGAGTTTGATCCGGTAGCGATCGAGGTTGGCGAAGGTTTCGTGCAAATCGTCGATTAGAGAGGCTTCCTCCTTGGTCTTGATTACTATGTCGTCGACATAGACTTGGATGTTGCGACCTAGTTGTTCCTTGAGGCAAGCCTGCATGCATCGCTGGTAGGTGGCTCCTGCGTTTTTTAGCCCGAAGGGCATTGTGTTGTAGCAGAACACACCAAAGGGCGTTGTAAACGCTATTTTCTCCTGATCTTCCTCCTTCATTCGAATTTTATTATAGCTTGAGTAGGCATCAAGGAAGCAGAAGCGCTCACATCCCACGGTGGAGTCGATGATCTGGTCCATCCGTGGCAGCGGCAAGTGATCTTTTGGGCAGTGCTTGTTTAAAGAAGTGAAGTCCACACACATCCGTAGGATGTCCGTGTCCTTTTTTGGTACCAGCACCGTATTGGCGAGCCAAGTGCTTTCCTTGATCTCGCGTATGAACTTGGCCTCGAGGAGTCTGTTGATCTCCATTCTGACTGGCCTTGTATCGGGGTTGCCGTTGAGTGCGTGCTCGGCGAATTCCCTGGGAACTCCTGGCATGTCCGCAGGACACCAGGCAAAAATTTCCCAGTGCTCACGGAGAAATTCGACGAGCGCGAGTTCCTATGCGGGACTCAAGTTGTTGGCGATGAGGGCCGTCTTGGCGGGATCTGATGGATGGACCTGCACCTTCTTTGTGTGCACGGATGAGTCGAAGGAGAGATCAGGTGAGCTTGGCCTACTCAAGGGAGGCAGACTGTTGTCTGTCGTCTCTTTCAGTCTTGCGAGTTCCTCCTGCATGCCAAAGGACTGGGAGATTCTGTTGAATTCCCTGTCGCAAGCGTCAGATCGCTCAAAATTCCCGTTGATCGTTATGACGCCGTTGGGTCCTGGCATTTTCATCTGCAGGTACGCGTAGTGGGGCACTGCCATGAACCTGGCGAATGCGACGCGCCCAAGGATGCAATGATACTGTGAGGGCCAGTCGACGACCTCAAAGTCGATGCACTGGTGCCGGAAGTTCTTCGGCGTGCCAAAGATGACGTCGAGGTTGATTTTGCGTAGGGGTATATGCCTTTCCCTGGGACAATGCCGTGGAACATTGTGTCCGATGCCTCCAAGCAGGTTAGAGGGATCCTCATTTCTCGCAAGGTACTCGCGAATATTAGGTTGATGCCGCTTCCGCCATCCATGAAGACGCGACTCATGTCGAAGTCTCCAATTTGCGCCTCGGGTACGAGGGGGCAATGACCTGGGCGAGGTACTTGAGGCGGGTGGTCGCGTTTGTCGAAGGTAATGGATGACTCGCTGCCACTGAGGTACTCAGTGATGGATGGTGGCGAGTGCGTGGCCAAGTTGACTTGGCGAGTGATGGCCTTCTGCACCCTGTTGGAGGGGCGCCCCTTTTGGATCATCATGGTACCCATGGCCCGTGGGTACGGTTCGCCTCCGTGGTGCTGGTCCGGTGCAGCTCCGTTCGGGGGTGGCCCAGGTGGTGGTGGTGGTACGCCATGTGCCACGGCGCCTGGAGCGGCTCCGTAGCCTCTTTCGACTGTATTGCGGTTCGTCCGAACCAATCCCTCGTGTAGCTTGAGGAACTCGCGGTAGTCCTTGAGGAGGTGGCTGGACTTTCTCTTGCCATCATGCTTGTCGATGTAGAAGTGTACCGTGCATGGCCCGGACAGTTTGTCCTCGATGAAGGTCGCGGGTGCCTCATCGCGAGTGCGGCGTTGCCACACCTGCGTGGTTTTCCTGGAGTCACGGTATCCACCGCTGTGGTATCCGCTGTTGCGGTTATCGTCGTGTCTATCGGTGTAGCCGGCTGCGACCATGTTGATGTCATCGTGATCATCGTAGATACGCACGTGACGCTTGCCCCGGCGGTCGCGTCTGCGTTCGAGTTCTGCCTCTTTGTTGGGGTGAGAACGATTCTTCACCGAATCTTCTCCATCGGCCCACCGATTCGCGATTTCCATCAGGTGGTCGATGGTCTAGGGCTTTGAGCGGCCTAGCTACTCCTTGAGTTCCATGCAGCAGACACCACCATTGAATGCATCAATCGCACGGTCTTCTGAGATGTTCTCCGCGGAGTTCTTGATGATGGACCACCTTTGGATGTAGGAGCGCAACGATTCGCCAGATCTTTGCTGGCAGCATCTCAATTCTTCGATTGAGGCGGGTCGTTTGTATGTGCCCTTAAAGTTGCGCACGAAGCTATAGACCAGCTCATCCCAACTGCGAATGGATCCGCGTGGGAGGTTATTGAGCCATGCCCGGGCAGCGCCCTGCAGCTGTAGCTGCAAGCATTACGTGGCACTACTTCGACTGCCTCCGTGTAGCCTGACAGAGGAGATGTGGTCCTCCAGTCAGATCTTAGGGTCCTATAGACCGTCAAATTTCGGGTTCTCCGATGGGAGTTTAAACCCTTTAGGCATTCGCTTCTGCCTAATGGATCTGCTGAAGCATCTAGCGCCGTAGAGCTCCCCATCTTCCTCTTCCGAGTCAGTCGACCGAGCACGTCGTGCCCTTGACTTGTCGATCTTGCGTTGTGTGAGATCATCGTGCACATCGTAGTCGCGGTTGTTTCGCCATGAGCGGCGTCGTCGAGACAGGTCGTGACTGTCATCGCTGGATGAGGGCGAGGAGTAGCGCTTTGCTAGCGCTTTACCCTTTTTTAGGTCTGGTACTGGCTCCTTGTCGAGGGCGGCCTCGATTAACCCTAAACCCGCGATCGTAGATCGGTGCATGGCAGTTCGGGGATCTCCAGCTGGCGGCTGGTTATTGAGGAGGTACATGGTGGCTGCTGTCACCGTGGCCTGTGGCGTCCTAGGAACCATGTTGCCTCTCGTGTCAACTGTCATAGAGCCAAAGTCGAGGACTTTCGCAGCTTCTATGCGCTCCTGTTCGATGAGGTGAGCCATCCGTGCCTGCCTCTTCTTGGCGAGGTACTCGTTGCCTCTTGAGGAGGATCCTCCGTAGGAGGAGAGCCCAGCACGACGAAGGCTTGATTCGTCTGCTGCCTTCTTACGCGCTTCAAGTTGCGCGATTGCTTGTTTTTGGCGCTTGAATTCTTCCTTTAGAAGCCAATGATAGCCCATCAGCAGTTCCTGTGGGGAGCCAAAGGGTAGAGGTGCACCCCGTAGGGCTTCACGGCAGCGATCCACTCTTGCTCGTTGAGCCTGGTCACGACGCGTTCGCCGGTTTGCTCATTGATCATGCTGGGAGGTTCGACTACTCCTCCGTTGCCACCGTTACCGCCGTTGCCAGTGTTGGGTGGATCGGTGTCGTTGCCGGTGTTACCACCGTTGCCGCGATTGGGTGGATCGGTGTCGTTGCCGGTGTTACCACCGTTTCCGCGATTGGCGGAGGTGTCGCCTGTGTTGATGACGACGCACATGAAGTGATTGGGGAAGCTGTTGCTTCCACAACTTTCAGATCCGGAACCGTAGGTTCCATCTTCACTGGCCAGATCGCTTAGATCGGAGTCGCGACTGCTGTCGCTGACCGTGTTCTCGACTGCGACCGGAGCGTTGAGCTTGCTGAGGGTGCCGATCGATGGAGGGAACCATGATGCTGGGGCAATCGCCGGTGTTGTCGGCTGATCAGGCATGCGAAGCGTGCCCATCTGACCAACTTGGAAGCGGAAGCTCCCAATCGCCAGGCTGATTCCATCGCCCACGGACTCGAAGGCCGGGCGGGTGGCTGGCGTGTGGACGGTGAAGTCGAAGGCGCCGAAAATCTGACGAATCTCCGCTATTGGGGAGTTGTAGATCGCAGTTGATGGGGCCGAAGAAGCCGCAACATCAGCACTCCCAATTCCCACAGACGGCGCCAATTGACGAGGGTTTAACTCATCAATGCCCATTGTTATGGACTTAGGTTTTGGAGAAGGAGGGAGCGCTGGAGACATCTGTCGGCTAGCAAACAAGCACACAGGGGACAAAGATTTACCCAGGTTCAGGCCTCGTAGAGTTCCCTACTCCTGCTTGTCTGCTCGTGGAATTATCGAGGGACTCGAAAGTTACAATGGTGCGCAGATGCAATCTGGCAAGGGTTGTGGAAACTAGGGTTGTGTGTGTCCTTCTCGCTGCCCCCTCCTAGCCTTTATATAGATAGGATAGGTCTCGGGTAGCAGGTCGAGTCGGTTACAAGTTAGGGTTTTTCCCTCTAATCTTTCTATCTTTAGCTTCTTCTTGTTCTTCAAGCAATCGAGAGTCCGTAGGTTACTTGAGTCCCTCCGTCCGGGCCTTGGCGACACCGTGGGCCTGTATGTATTTGGACCGTATATACCAAGCTCGAGTACCTATAGGGTATACCCATGTCACCCTTGAATAGGAGGGCTGCTCCTCATGCTACTCAAGTTTAGTCACCGGTAAGTTCTTGTCATAGTAAGTACATGTGTATCATGGAGAACCGCCAACGGGGTACCCCTTTCCCGATGATACTGAAGAATCCCCATATCAAAATGACAAGAAAAGAAGACAACAAACATCTCAGTAATCTTCTTATTTACCATGGGAATATGGTGTTTTTTTCTCTCTTTCCTCTTTTCTCATCTCTTTTTTTCTTTCTTTTTCTCTTTTTCTCAATCTCTATCTCTTTTTTATAAGAAGAATGCTTCATAGATGCTCATTATGGTTACGTTGCAAGTTTCCACCATGACAGCATGGATTAGACCGGCGGCCCAGGCGTTTCTCTAACACACATACATAACTCCATGGACTTAAAAGCTCCCCTTTCATTTCACACCGATGACATCCATAGACAAAAGAACATGATATCAACTAGGTACAAAGTACCAGTGCAATATTGAAAGCGTTCCCCATAACAGCATGGTTCTGCTAATTCACAACTTACAAAGCGCAAGCATATACGCAACATAGATGGGCACAATGGTTCAAGTTTATTAAGTGCAACAAAGTAAAGTGTGCCATCAAGTTCGTGAGAGCTTTAATCACTAATTTTCACATAACAAGTTTAATTAGGAAGGTAGATAAAAACATGAATTTACTTGGAATAGCAATAGTGCTAGTAGGTAGGTATGGTGGAGACAAATGGCGTAGGTTTTGGTTTAAGGATTGGATGCACGAGAAGCATTCCCTCTCAGTACAGGTTTTTGGCTAGCAAGGCTGGGGTAGCAAGCATAAGAGTTGAAGGAAACAAACAAACATACAAGTGATAAAAACAAACATGCAATCTTCCTTGGAAGCACAAAAGATCTTAACTAGAGAATACTAAACTTATGAGCAAATCAAGAAAGAAAGATGATGGAATTATATTTCTTTAAGAGTACTTTTATCTTCATTCAATTCTCAAAATAGTGTTGCTACTGACCGAGCCAGGTTTGCCAAAACCAACTAAATTAACTCCATGATCCCAAAGTGATACCAATACTAACGATAAGATCAATCATATAACCCTGAATTGAAAACTAAAATAAGATACGCAAAAGAGTAGATGATAGAACTTCTCATTAATATTCCATAACGGCAACTCACACCAAGGTATACATAGATATCTAACGAGAGGGGGGACACTTCCATAATGCAAACCATCCTACATGATAACTTCTCTATTCATGATATGACTCTACTAAAAAGGTTAAAAGATAGAAGATAGTGATATGATATCGTGGCACTCCCCCAAGCTTGGAACAAATCAAGGGGATGCCAAAACCTAATGACGAATTACTCCTTTGGTTGTGGTGGTATTCTCTCGATGAGATTTTTGATTAATTTCCACAAGTCCTCAATCTCAAAGGTGAGAGTACGAATCAACTCCGAGCTTTGCTCAATGCAGCTCATGATCATGTCGGGTTGTGAATTCCAGCTCTTGCAATTCTTTCCCCATTCTTCCTCCTTGAAGTCTTCTTTTCCTGCATGGCTAGAACGAGGCAAATCCCAGTTGGAGGGTAGTTTCTCTTGGGCATGTTCTGGTATTGATGCTCATGGATAAGGGTATGGAAAGGATTCTTGGTGCATGGAGGAAGTGACCGTGGAGCCAAACAGTGACGCGGAGGTTTCCCTCCAATTGACATCTGTGCAGTCCTTTTGATCTTGGCAAGGTTTGCCAACAATCCAATGCTTGCAATGGTAGTGCCGGTGTGTGGATGTTGGCTTTGCTTTGCCTCCTCTTCATCTTCACTCTTGATCTCCTTCTCCTGCCCAGGGTCTTGGAGATCTTCCTCCATAGGCTCCTTTCCCTTATCCTTGACGGAAACAGATCGAAACTTTTAAGAATAGTTCTTGGCAAAAACAGATCGAAACAAAAACACGACGAGAACACAATATACGAACCTCGGGAGATCAAGGGGATTATATATTACGAAGTTTTACAACAAAAGGAAGGTACTGGGATAAAATGGGTCAGAGACAGAGTCCAGGGCGGCCACACCACCTGCTGGCGCAGCCAGGGGGTGCGCCAGGGGGTGGTGTGAGCCACCCTGGCTCCGTTTCCGTCCCTCTTTCGCTTCGTAGCTTTCCTTGTTGGATAAAAACTGCAAAATTATAACTGGACGGAATTTTCGTGGAACTTTTCTTACCAGGACTATTACCTATTCGAAAACGGACTCTGCAGGTCTCTGAATTTGGTCTTTGATAATTTTTTTCTAGACTTACCACTTGAATAGCATCAATATCTTCATCTTTATACACATATTGCTCGAGTCATGAAACCTTTCACTATCTTATTACACCATTTTCTCCACTAACCTGAAAATTTCTTTCACACAATTCTCATTAGAAACATTAGTGTGAGCGAGGTAATAAACCTTTTAAGTCCAATTTCAACTGAAATACATCAAATCATAAGCTACTGTAGCAAATCCTTCCAAAACCCAAAAAAAAGAATTCAAAAAGGAAATCGACTTAAGAAGCAAATGTTAGTGTGGCAAAATCTGTCAAAATAGACCAGCAGGTAAAGATCATTTTTTTCGAAAATCTTCTCAAATCAAACAGTACAAAACTAACGAAAGTTAAATAACAACCTGGGGAAGAAGCACAAACAATTACAGCTCAATACGACATACAGAGATATCTCACGAATTTTTACGGTGAAGCTCAAAAATCTGTTTCAGGACAGCAACTTCCCCAAATCTTAGTTCTCTCTCATTAGAGGTTGACCTTGACACAAAAGCAAACAAAAAGGATAAGGAGAGGTTATTGTCGAAACGATAACTTCCAAGACTCAAAGAAATAAAACCAAACTGAAAGCAAAATAAATATATTGGGTTGTCTCCCAAAAAGCTCTTTCTTTATAGCCATTAAGATGGGTATGATAATTTCAATGAAGCTCACATAGGAATATGAATTGAAATAAAAGAGAGCATCAAGAAGCAAAAATATACATGTTTAAGTCTAACCCACTTCCTATGCAAGGGAATTTTGTAAACAAACAAATTGATGAAACCAGAGGCATAAGCATAGGAAGGCAAAACAAGTGCAACATAAAGACTTTAAGCATAAAACAAGGAAACTTGATATTATTGAGATGCATTAGAACAGTCTTTCCTCTCTCATAATAACTTTCAGTATCATGCATAAATTTAATGATATAACTATCACAAAAACCCTTGTAGCAATGATCACTTATCCCTAACAGAGAACACAGGGACACTAGCTCTCATAACACTACTTTCTGAAACAATATTAGGGATATCCTTACAGAGGATAGTGTGTCCATCTTCTACATATTTAGTGACAAAATCTTTCACATTTGCTATTATAGGTTCATCATCCATTTGTTTATCAGGTTCAACAGCTTTATTTGTACTTTCATTAACCACACTAGCTATCATAGAATGTTCCTTTATCTTAACTGGGAAAGGCATTTTCTCAATGTAAGGTTCAGGTAAAACATGATTCGTAGTATAAACTTCAGTATTTCTTGTAGGAACACATTTAACAATGTCTTTATAAGGTTCATGATACTTATTCCATTTCTTTTTAGGCACTTCAATATAGAAAGCAAAAGCCTTAAAATAAGTTGCAATAGCTTAAGAGTCTAGACCATAAGCATTTTTAATATTTTGATCATAAATTATACCTGACTTTCTTCCTTTGTCAATCTCCCATGCTTTAGCATTGTCTTGAATACGGTCTAGAAGATCCCATTTAGCTTCTTCTTCCATGTGTGTGAATGATCCAGCACAAGAAACATCCAATAAATCCTTATCATGAAGAGAAAGCCTTGCATAAAAATTATTGATAATAATATTGTTGGGGAGCTCATGAATGGGACATTTGAGCATTAGTAACTTCAATCTCCCCCAAGCTTGAGCTGTACTCTCTCCATCAAAAGGCCAAAAGTTATATATTTGATTCCGATCTTTATGAATCTCAGTAGGAGGATAAAACTTTGAATAAAAGAGAGGTACCATTTCCTCCCATTCAAGAGTTTGACCATTCTTTAGCAGCTTATACCATTCTTCAGCTCTTCCTTTTAGTGATAATGAGAATAACTTCTTCTTGACTTGATCTGTTGTAATACCTGCACACTTGAACAACCCGCATAATTCGTGTATCAAGAGCAAATGATCACCGGGATGGACAGTTCCATCTCCAACATAATAGTTATCCATAACACAATCAATAATTCTTGTAGGTATTTTAAAAGTATCATTCTCAGCAGGTGGTGGTTCATCTACTACCTTAGCAGTGGTAGTAGCATTACGAAATAAGAAACTCAGCGAATTATCCATATTGAAAATAAAGCAACTAACAGAAGTAAACAATACTCACAGTAGAAGTTTCCTTTACCAGTTCCACTCTCCAATAGCGCTTCACTCCCCGGCAACGGTGCCAGAAAATAGTCTTGATGACCCACAAGTATAGGGGGTGTATCGCAGTATTTTTGATAAGTAAGAGTGTCGAACCCAACGAGGAGCAGAAGGTGTTGGCGAATGGCTTGGAGCAGAAATTCTCTGTAAATACTTAGCAAACGGATTTTTAGGGTTTTTTGATAATACAGGTAAAAAAAGTACGAGTAAATAAAAGACAATAAGAATAAATGCATCAAGTGGCCCAATCCTTTCTTTAGCAAAGGACAAGCCGGTTGTATTACTTAAGATGACCAAACGTTCTCGAGGACACATGGGAATATCGTCAAGTGCTTTCGCTTCATATAGTTGATTAATCTTCTTTAGCTTGCTAAGTGTTGTGTGGGTGAACCTGTGCTAATGTACCGCCCCATCCAAGACTAATACATACTTGTGATTATACCCCTTGCAAACATCCGTAAGTACAAGAAAGTAATTAAGGTAGAAACCTAACCACAGCTTTAAACTGTAAGACCCTGACATCCCTTGTGCAAAGGTTTCCTAACGGGGGTTCAGGTTTCTGTTACTCCGGCAACCCCTACGATTAGTAGCCAAATACATAATGCATTCCCCTAGGCCCATATAGGTGAAGTGTCATGTAGTCGATGTTCACATGAAACCACTAGAAGAAATACACCACAACTTAAATATCAAACCATTGAATCTTTCTCAACACAATTCCACTACTCACAACATGACTTCTCCCATGTCCTCAAGAACTAAACGAACTACTCACAAGACATCATCTGGATCAAGATCAGAGATGATATAATGATAAGCAACAATCTGAACATAACAATAATTCAATGGTTCCACTCAATAGCATCAACTACAAGAAGTAATGAACACCGGGAAAGTTTCCCCTAAGAACTATGCAAGATTCAACCCAATTGTTACAGCGGTATGAAGTGGTGATGATGGTGCTGGTGGAGATGATGATGATCCTGATGAAGTCCAGCTTGATGGTGGTGTTGATGGCGATGATCTTCCCTCTCCGGGAAGGAATTCCCTCGGCAGAATTTTGTCTGCTGGAGAGATCTTTCTCTCTTGGTGTTTTCTGCCCCGCAGAGGCCGCGGAATCTTTCTGTGGTCGCTTCCCGATTCTTAGGGTTTCCGGGGGATAATATACGCTAGAGGGGAGAGCCAGGGGTGGACCAGGGTGGCCACACCACCTGCTGGCACGACCTAGGGCTGCCAGCGTCAGGGGGTGGTGTGGGCCCCCTGTGGTCCATCTCCACTTCCCCTTCTCCAATTTTCCATGTATTTTCCCGGATTTTCTGATCTTCGCGAATTTTGCCTCCAAACAACACCTTTTCCATCAGAATCCTGACTGTAGCGATCCATGCTCCAAAAGTCATCAACCATGCAAAAATAGATGAAATAACATAAGTATCATCTCTTAATATGAAATATATCAATGAATAACAGTAAATTATGATATAGAATGGTGATGAAAAATGGATGTATCAGTGCCCGCAGGCGACCGGACTTAGGGTTAGGGTGGTGGTGCTCGCGGGCGACCAGACTCAGCGCCAAGGCCAATACCGCCTCCGAGACGTCGCATGTCACCTTCACCTCCATCACCTCCAACAAGCCCACCCCATTACTACGACCACCACAACACGAGTCCATCTCGATCTTCGCCGCAGGGTCAGCCGTCTTCACCGCCTGCTAAGGAAAATAAGCGGAAGCGTGCTCCGTTGATGAAGTACTAAACGACGCAGCAGCCCAAAACGACAAATGTCGCCCCTCCCAGGAGTATCTCATAAGAATCTTCCCATCAGACCTTACGATCGTACTGAAGAGGAAAGCGCAGCGATCGCAAAGGCCGAATGTGTTGTGCAGCTTTAAAAGAAGAAACCTTAGCCCGCCCCGGTATACACCGAGAAGCAAAAAGCGTATGCACTTGGTTTTCTAAACACAAAATCACAATATGACTTGCACCATAAGCTAGATGACTATCTACGCACACTTCAAAAGGAAGTGAAGAAGAGAAAATCAAGTAGAAGTGCAAGCGGGAGCAAATCATCAAGTTAAAGTGCAACCGGGAAAAGAAAGGACGACCCCCAGCTCGGGAAACAGGCCAAAAAATCGATCCCACCCCTCAGGATGGCATCCTATGACATTCCCCAGCAGGATATGGAAGAAGTTGCGAAGCTTGCGGCCGCTATGAATGTGACTATTGAGGAATTGCTAGGTTCCCAGGACGACAAGTTACCCAAGGCTGATGTAGTCCCTCAATATGTCTCAGGGATGCGGTTGGTCAGCATAGAGAGGTTGCAACAACTGCCAACACAAATGCAGAGTTTACATAAATGGTACTTGAATGCCGCAAAGGAGGAGAGAATAATGATCGTGGCGAAAGTCCCACATGCTACTACTTCCGAGCCAAAGAGGTCCATGTTGAGTTTCCAGAACTCTTGCAGTTACACAATTTCGATGCCCTCGACAAATCTATCATGCGTTACTATTGTCTGTAAGTTGTTGAATTCATTGTCTACATATAAGTTGTTCAGTTTTTTCAGTTGTTCAGTTTATTGCATGTAATTATCCTCATTATATCCTTTTGTACTCTATTATTATGCATAATGAAGATCCAGGAATGTAAAAGAAGGTCACTCTTTAGTGTTGGGTTCATTGACCCAGATAAAATACATGTAAAGACGCTAACGGATAAACCTGAGGAGACGGAGGAAAACCTTCTAAGGTTTCTAACAGAGCAAAATTTCTGTGACCACATACTGTTTTCTTACAATTTCAAGTGAGGGTCTTACTCTGTTGTACACATTCACTTTTGCTTACGCGATATTAAGTGTAATTGATGAGTTACTGTTGTATATATAAATGTGTGCAGATTCTACTGGGTTCTGCTAAACATTCAACTTGATATGGGAAGAGTTGAAGTCATGGAACCATCAAAGAGACCCCTGGAACAGTTTAGGGACATGCAGGACATTCTCTAGAGGTAATTTTCACGCTACATCGGTCTCTTTCGTTGATTTCCTGAGATATCACGTAATAAATAACTCATTCATTTTCTTTACCGAGAAGGGTTTGGAACCAGTTCAAGAGTGCGGTTACGGGTCACTTTAGTGAGAAGCTGACGTTTAACCCGGTCTCGGTAAGTAGTACACGCATCTCTTTACTTCTAGTTTTAATACAATTATGATGCTAGATTATTATTTTGATTGAATTCTATTCTCGTAAAGCGCGCTAGGCAGCCACCCAGGACGAATCTATGTGGATTCTACATGCGAGTTCATGCGCATGTTTACCACTGAGCACAAAGATTATAGAGTCGATGTAAGCAATACGTTCACACCATTATTTTATTACCGACACTTTTTGTTATCATGATTGGTATTCATATTGATCTCCTTTTCTTATATAGTTCGAGAGAATGCGGGATCAGCTCCTACTAGAGCAACGCGTACTAGGAATTGCTGAAGAACTGGCAGGATTTTTGATGAACGAGATGATAGATGACGTCGGAGAATTTAGTGTAAATAGGCGCTACCGATGATCCCGTCCGTGTAATTGAATAGATGGGCTCTAGTCTCGGTAATTGTGATGACCATGTAACTATCATGTATATATTTGTATGCTCGATCCTGAAACAAGTTATCTTATATATGCACGAACGTGTACGGTATATATATGTGGTAGCACAGAAAACTATTTTGAATTGAAAAAAGAAATAAACAAAATAAATTCTCTACAGCGACAGAGAAATGACCCAAAATGCTGCCGCGGCACAGAACCATTTGTCCCGGTTCGTAATAGGAACCAGGACTAATGGAGGGCACACAGCTCGCGCGGCCATGTGGACGCCCATTGGTCCCGACTGGTAACCGGGTCGGGACTAGTGGATGGGCATTTAGTCCCGTCTCTCCAGTCCCGGTTCCAGAAGGCCCGTTCTCCGCTAGTGATACCTGTGTGCTCTGCAACAGCAATACATTGGAAATGAGAGATCATCTATTTTTTCATTGCCCATTTGCAAACAGCTGCTGGAGATACCTCTGCCGAACCTCTCCTTTCAGCCTGGTCAAACACATCTGGACTGTATTGCTCAACTGAAAGAGAATATTGATAAGCCTTTCTTCATGGAAATCATATCCTTGTTACATGGGGGATATGGCTGACTCGTAATTCTCAAATTTTCAGAAACTTGCAGCCCAATCTATATCGTTGCGGAGCTATTTTCAAGACTGAAATGAAGTGGCTTAAACTGAGAGCAACTAAGAAGAATTATAGTCTGTTTGTGGCATGGATAGATAGCTTCATTTGATTTCTTCCTTTTTTGGCTTTTGTATAGTTTTTTCTTTTCGTTTTTCTTTCTTTCTGTAAATAACCCTGTATTCTTCATCTGAAAATTAATAAAAATACGCAGCAGGGCCGAGCCCTGCTGTTTTCGTCAAAAAAATAGGGTCACATCTTGGAGTATCGCACATGGCCCCGAAATTTGCCGCCTCGGCTCTGGCTAGGAGCTACCCAATTACCACTCGGTGATGAATACTAATCCTAGTCGGGCATGAACTCCAATACATCACGTAAACATGGGCTTATCTAATAACAGCTGTCAATACCTCATTTTCCACCGAAGATAATTTAGATATATATCATCATTAAAACCTTCAACGAGAGAACAATTTTGGAATCGGCGCCCCAAATAATTTCTTATAATACACGGTGATGAAGACTTTCAGATTAGTCTCCCCCCACAAACATGTTAAGATGTACACAAACAAGTGAACAGCAGTGAGACGATTACTTAGTTCATCGGTTTGACACCTGCGTAATCTGCAGGTTCATACGGGACCAGCCAGTCAGCCAAAACCCCCTTCTTCCTCCTAGGCTCACACCCCATGTCCTGGCACAGCTGGTCATTGTACCAGATGCCGGCAGAACCGACGCAAGATCGTCGGAAGTAGTCACCCAAGTAGCGTTTCATGTATTCGTCCCATTCCTTGGCATTTTCCTCCATTGATCTTATGGTAGGCAGTCGAAAGCCTCCATCAAGGAAATGTGCCAACCATTTAGACCGTATTTCGGAGCTATGTAGATCTCCTGAACTGTCGCTATAGCCAACAATTGCTAACTGGGGGATCCTTGGATGGACACATAGCCTGCCACATTCATAAGAGGGTCATTGTTGATTAACTAGTACTCTCTCCGTTTCAAAATATAGGATGTTTTAGCTTTGTGAATGAAATGTATCTAGACCTCTTTTAGTGTCTAGGTTTATCTAGGGTTGGAGTGAACCTAGACACTAAAAGATGTCTAGTTATACTCCTTTCACAAAGCTAAAACATCTTATATTTTGAAACGGAGGAGTACTATTCACTGCATACTAGATACATGCAATTATCTAAGTACTGCACATCAATTAACTTAGAAAGTTGAGAGGAACCTGTAGTGTGGAACTGCAGTAGCTGGCGTGCCAACAACGATGTCTCTGAACAAAGGCGACGTGAACAGCTCTTTGATTTTCTGATCTCCTTTGTATCCCGTGGCAAAGATCACAACATTGCTCTTGATCGGCTCAGACTCACCATGTACAATGACACCTTCTTTACAGAAGCTCATCTTTTTTTGCATTCTTGAAAATAATGCTTCCTTGCTCCACCTTGTCGAAGAATTTTTCCGGCGTTAGCGCGACCAGCCATGAGCTCATGGCTTGGAAGAAGCTGAGTTCCGGTACCATGCCATGCTACCTCATGGGCACTGCCCACATGTAGTAGCTCTCAACAAACATTGCGAATATCCATCTCTGATCAAGTTGAATAAATGCATCGGCGCACATGCAAGGACCGACCTCTTGTTAGTTAGTTACATAAAATTAAGAGTGTGCACAAAAAGAAGGGTTTAAGCACGAAAAGGGTGTGTACCAAGGGTGATAATAAGGTAGCCAGAAGGCTAAGGAGCAGCCCCTCCCCTGGCTTGTGAACTAGGAGTTCGGCGAAGCGAGTGAAGTAGAAGAAAGCAATCGGGATACCCCAAGCGTACAGGTCAGGGATGATCCAGTGCCTCGTCCTACACACCATTGTGCATGGGTGCCTTGGACCTGCGTACGTACAAATTCGGAGATTAATTAATCCTGTGATTATAACAAATCAACTATGTGTGAAGCAAGATCCCTATAAAAGTGCGTGAAGCTATGGCCGGGAGGGCCTTAATTTGTATTACCGTTGACATTAGCGCAGTGTGTGGCGATGTCGAGAGCAGACTTTTGGTAGCCGATGACAGTGACGAGCTTGCCCTTGATGAGTCGAGTGGCCTCTGCGTGGTCCATGTTGGAGTAATCCATGGAGTGGATCGCCGTACCGTCAAACGTCTCTGGCCCTTTCTCCGGTGGGAAACTGGGAATGTTGGGGATGCCACTGAACCTTCCCACACATAGAACCACAAAGTCCGCCGCGTGGGTCTACTTGTGCTTGTGCATAGCCGCACCATCAAATCATCAAAACGCTTGCCAAAATTTCACAATGATATACAGTATTTTGCAGCGATCGATGTTTCATAATTTCTTACCTCGACATCGCCGTTCCCGTGCTGCACGGTGAGTCGCCACTCGCCTCGGCCGCTGCCGAACGCCTCGCCGTTGCCGGCCCATTGCTCCCATGCCATCACCTCCTCCTCGTCGATGCCGGAGTAATCCAGAGCGGCAACCCGGCTGCCGAACCTGATGCAATCTAGCACGCCGAAGTGGCGCGCGTACGAGTGCAGGTACTCCATGACCTTCTCATGGTCCGGGTACAAGTCCGACACTCTCGGCGGCCATGGGAAGTCCGTGAACTGGTAATATGGCCGTGGCGTCTGAAGCCGTGTTGAGGCGAGCGTGTGCACCCACACGCCGCCGATGGCGTTCGCTTCGGCCTCGAACACGACAGGCCGGAAACCGCGCTCCAACGCGTGCTTGCACGCCGTCAGGCCGCTCACCCAGGCTCCGATGATGGCCACCCTTTTCTTCTCCATGGAATCTACCTACCTGGTCTTTTCCGTCTTCTTTCCGCTGACGAACGTATGTCGGTAGTGAGCCGATGGATGTCTTTCCATTTATTTATTTCAGATTGCCAGTTGGGTTTGGTTGGTTCTGAACTTATCTTGACACATTTTGGTGCTATGGTTGACTGGTTCCGAACTCCCAACGAGGAAATCACGAGCACTCAACACAAAAAAACATGATGTTTTACATATGTCCAAGGTAAACCACGTGTTCTCGAATGCATATCCTCTCCACTAATCTTAACGTCATTCAAGACAATGTCAGGTGATTGATCTTCCACCATTTTCTCATGCACATAAAAAGAACAAGAGGATCAAAGAAAAAGTATATTTCCTCCATCCAAAATTAATTAACTCAACTTTATCTAGAGATACATATATCTAAACACAAAAACATCGATCTCTAGATACATGTGTATCTAGACAAAGCTCTAACAATTAATTTGATACAGGGAGTAGTATTTTTAGAGAAATAAAAATAAATACTCTGTAGTAGACAAAGCTCTAACAATTAATTAGATACAGGGAGTAGTACTCAACCCGGCTCCGATGATGGCCACCCTTTTCTTCTCCATGGAGCCTTTTCCATCTTTTTTCCGCCCGACGAACATACGTCGGTAAGGAGCCTATGGATGTCTTGGCATTTGTTATTTATTTTAGATTATCGGTTATGTTGGTCGGTTCTAAACATACCTTCGCACATTTGGTACTGTACTATGGTTGACTGGTTCCCAACTCTCAACGAGGAAATCACGAGCAGTCAACCAAAAAAAAACATGAAGTTTTGCGTGCGTGCAAGGCAAACCACATGTTAGATGCATCCTATCCACTAATCTTAAGGTCATTCTAGACAATCAAGGGATATTTTCTCATGGACACAATGCACTAGAGGATCAACGAAAAAATATATTTCCTCCATCCAGAATTAATTAACTTAAATTCAGCTAGACATAAATATATCTAAACACAAAAACATGTCTCTAAATACCTATGTGTGTGTGTATCTGGACAAAGTTCTAACAGTTAATTTGAGACAAGGGAGTAGTATTTCTTAGAGGAATAAAAATATATACTCTGTATCAGAGAAGTGTTGCTTCCCTCTAGGGAAAAGAAGAAAGATGCATCCGTCTACTTATCTACTTGTTATCTACTTATTGCAATCAGCAACTTTCTGATAAAAGAACAAAAACCCAGCGTGTCAACTTCTTCTTTTGAATTTGCTAGTTCCTCTCCGCGTCAAGAAGTCAGGGACCAGTACTCCTTGCAATATGCTTGGTAGTTCTGAATTACAACAAGAAAATCATGAATAATCAACGAGAAAACCATGAGCTTAGTAAGGTAATGAGGTAAGGATTCTTTAGAAAGATTTAACCCACAGTATATCAAGCCATGACAAGACTCATGTCTACCTCTTTGATCAAAGCCCTAGAATCAAATTGACAGTGGAATCATTTCCTATTCCTAGGTAACATTGAACAATAACTCTTGGACAAATAAAGCTTTCAAAAGATAATTAGAGAACCAGACAAGTGTTCATGGGTGTAAGCCTTGTCTATATTATCTCAAACTTAGTATTTCTCCACCAATGATTGTTATTGATTCATAATGACTTAACCAAGATTGTTCTATGGCAGTACTAAACCCCACAAACTAAGTAGAGTTTGAATAGGAGATATCACCAAGTTCGGAGGATCATGAAATTGAAACCATCATATTGTTAATCATAAAGATTAAGGACATTATAGTGGATATATATCAATTTTTAAGGGCGGCTAAATATGAATAGAATGTTATAGATCATTCACCATTTAAAATCCCTATCATTACAATTATGTAGTGAAAATAATAACATCGTTTTATATAAGATTTCTATTTAAGAAACAAATCCATAAAACCCTAATTTGTATTTAATTTGCTAAATAAAAGAACCTTTCATACACTCATGAATTTTGAAAATATAAAGGAAAATGAAGAAAATATTTAGTATAATGAATCTCTAAACCATTTTGAATACTACACGAGAACTCTGAGGATTTAAACCCTTGTAAAAATCAAATTTGAAATGAATTTATAAATAGAAAAGAAAACAGAAAACAGAAAATAGAAAAGGCTAAAGAAAAAGGGAAAGTAGCGCAGAAGCTCGGCCCATGGCCCAGAATATTTCTTGCGCTAACCGTCGCCCGCGTGCGACAGCCGCCACTACTCGCTCTCTCAGCCACACCCCAATAGCAGCCCGGCCCAAGTACCGTTTCGTCTAGTCTATCGTCATCGTTCACCTTGCGCAGCGGCCGAAGCAGCTCGCTGTCGAGCTCCGCTGCGTCGGCGAACGCCAAGATGAGTACCACCGCTTCCGCCGCCCTATTAGAAGGCCCGACATCGCATGGAGAAGCCCTGCACGCCACCCCTTTCCTCTCTATCCTCTCCATACGCCCAGGAACCCTAACCCAAGCTCCCAGGTCTCGCCGGAGCCGCCATTCCCGAGCTCTCGTGGAAGTTCTGAGCACACCATCGGCACCACCACCTCTTTCTTGTTCGTTTGCTCCGACTAGCTTGTGCTGGGGAAGCCCCAGAAGCTCCAATCGAGACCTCCTTCCAGAAGTCCGCCCACTGCCATGACCATCGATTCCGTCCTCACCTGACCTCTCCTTGCCTCCCCAAGCATCGCATCGTGATCATGGTGAGCTTCTCTATCTTCCTGTACTCTCTGATTCGTCTCTAGCCCTCAGTAGCACCGCCTCCATGAGCACCCGACACCGCCGCAGTTGTCCGCCGTCGTTAAGCCTCCTCTGACAACCATTTACTGGTGGCTCAGCCACTACTGGAATCGTTGTAATCTCCTCGTTCTAGTGCACCAAATTGTGTGTGCTGGGGAACCGTACATCGCCGCCGGTGACCACCATCTGGTGGTTGTAACTACCTCAGTGAATTACGCTCTTAGTTACATGCCTGGATGAGCGAAAATGGTTAAAATAGTACGGTGGAGCCAAGGGCCACTCACAGGTAGACCTTTCGGCCGTCCTAACCATTTTCAGAACATCGGGACAAGAATGAGTGGCGTAATCGGCAGGCGAAGGGATCAACTACATACACAAATAAGTATGTATGCAAGCCACATACAACAGTCCTCAGAGCCATTCCATCTAAAAGAAATAGAAATATTGCATCGCCATACGGCAAGATCCAAATATCCTAGATAGAGATAATATTTTAGGATAGCTCCTCATACATCAAACATCAGAGTATCAGGCGGAAGCGGAAAACAAGATCCGAGTACGGATAAGAAGCAAATCGGCATAAGATGCCACATAAATAAACACATCCCGCCCACAGATCTCATGGATCCCGGTTCCCGGAATCTCTACACCGAGTGATCGTTGCCAACATCATCCGTCTCCTCCACCTAGTATCCATTTTGCGAGTATACCTATTCATCTGAATCAAACAATTTATCGTGTGTGACCCTAGGGGTACTCAGCAAGTCTTTATGCCGCTAAAGGGGACATAACCTGGGGTGACGCAATTGCAGCAAAAGATAATAACTAACAAGCCTATAGATACTCGCTAACCATCCTCCTAACCAATGATAGACGGATGTCCGTTAATTAGTAACAACAATTATAACAGTATAATTAACAGATCCATCCTCCTTCTCGCTTACCAACGAGAAAGCGGACGAACAACCCATCCGTTGGCAGTTTTATTAACCATTCCATGAATATTGCACTATTTACTAGTCAAGTACTTAGTCAAATTAAAAGAGGTACTTTAGTTATACTTGTCTATGATCGAGAAACTGTGCTCCAAGTCGTCCATAACCGCGGACACGGCTTTCAGAAAGATTTACCTTGCAGGGGTGCACAAATAGCAACATACACTCGATCAACCTCAGAAAAACCAAATCAAAACCCAACGAGGCATTCACGACAAAGCGATCAGAGGATTCAGAAATGTTTCAGGGGGCCACCCCATTAAGCTACCCGCAACGAAGTTGGCTGGCTCCGAGACGGACCCAAGGTTTGCGTCAATGGCTGTAAACGACTAGGAACCCGAAAGTGTGACTGGGCTTGTCGATACCGCGAAAACACTCCGCAATCCTAAACAGTACAGGTGCTCCTCGCACAATCTTAAATAAAGCAGTAAAGCATGGCATAAGTACAGGATAGTAATAAAGCCCCAAACTACTTTGTGGCCCCAAGAAATAAGAATGAATCAAGCTCCGGCTCAGGGGGGGTCCATAAGGCCTCCCGGATGTGGATAGTGCGAATAGTCAAGGAACAGGAATCAAGTACTCGGGGTCCTACGGGACACAAGTGAGCATAAAGAACCAAATAGCAGATATTGCTCACCGGTACCACTTTCATTAGTTATCCCATTACTACTCAGGTTAAGTTGTTTAGGTACCTCGTTATCCATCAGGCCCTCACATACCCTACACATGTTGTTCTACGACCCGCATGGCTCAAACAACTCCTGTAGTAATGGCTCATGGGATGGAGGAACAAGCTTCGGTGGGGTTTAAAAGTAAAGGCTATGCAGTACTTGGGATTCAATTTAATGCAATCGCGACTCAATGATGCAAGAATAAGATAGAGGCAATAGGTACTATATGTATGCAAGCATGTGGTAGTGCTTGCCTGGTAGCTCAGTTGAAGCGAGAGTCGGATATGGGTAGTGCTCCTGGGATTCCTGATATATCCCCTGCTCAGCGTCTATTCGAAGAAGAACCAAACAAACAAGGGCCAACATAAATAAAGTGCAAGCATATGTATTGAAAAGCGACAAGGAAACAAGCATGCCATGATGAATGGTGCACAATTGTATGGAAATAAAGTAGCATGGCATGGGTGAGGTGTGGGGTACAAGATTAAAGCATTTTATTGAGTTTTAATTCCGGTTTGCTCTCATAACACTTGCTGTACACTTAATATTTATATGATGCATGCTGCAATTCAGAACATGGAATGCATAGATAGAACGGGCTCGTCGCGCTGGTCGATTTAGACATATTATTTGTCAAATTTGGAGTTATAAAACTAAAGTTATTAATTAATTAAGAAAAGGGTAATTTATTGTAATTTTAATCATCTCGAAATTTTAAAGTGCTCAAATGATATTTTGAAGGGCATATTTAAAATCCTCACATTTTTCTAATTCCAAAAACATATATCATATGTATTATATGGATTTATAATTTAAAAGTTATTTAAAATAGATTTGAATTTATATTTAAACATTTCTAAATTGTTTTGTGTAAACAGATAAACAGAAAACTTTTTATACTCAGAGGGGATCTAGCCGGAGTCACTGACGGGTGGGCCACTGCTAATTGGGCGAAAACCGTGCGCAAAAGAACTTTTCTCACCGCGGGCTTACCTAGACCATGATGCCGACAGGTGGGACCTAAGGGTTATGGGCCCACGTGCCAGTGGCTGAGCCCGCAGGGCTGATAGGTGGGTACGGGCTGGAGCACGGGTTGAGGTTTACGAAAACCGGAGTCTCTTTTTGTAAAAAGGCCACAGGCACCGATAGGTGGGGTCGGGCTGGACCGCGGGTTGAGTCGGCCAAAGACACAGGGGGGTATGTGCAAAAAACGGGGTGGTACTGTGGACCTTCTCTATTCTCTGATGATGGTTCGGTGCTCGACAGAGGCAACGCGCGGCGCAGGGATCGAACCCGCGACCTCGTGCGCGCGCGGCGGCGGCTACCGCTAAAGTAGGCTTGGCGTTGTTGCTGGGTACAGGAACGCGGCTAGGAGTAGTTTGGTAGCGGCGCACAGAGAGCAGAAACACTCGTACGCCGGAGCACGGAGAGCGCTCGACGCAACGACCGGCGCGACCAAGATGCGACGGTGGAAAAGGAGGTGTCTGGGGAGATAGGGGCCTCACCGGGGGTGTGTCGGTGGGGTCAGATCGTGTCGAGGGGCGGCGGGTCGATGAGGACACAGACGCTCTGAAGCTAGGGTTTCGGGCGGCCTGTCGGTGTGCAGCTTGGCCTAGGGGTCCTTCTCCACCTATACGGGTACAAGGGTGATGCAAGGGTGGTCCTGGGTCTTCCTCGACGGCCCACGCTCCACGCCTGCCTCCTTGCTGTTGCGGTGGAACATGATGCCGACTGTGGTCGCCGGGGTGGAAGAGATGGAGCAGGAGGGGAGGGCTGTGGCGCAAGGCCAGGAGTGGATCTGGGGTAGCTGCACGGTGGGGAAAAGGAGTAGATAAGAAGAGGGGAGGGATGGTGCCATGGGGGAGCGGGGTAGAGAGAAAAAGGTGACCTCGGTCACCTTTTCCTCCTCCTCCCTCACGTGCTCGTCATGGCCGGCCGGGGCAGGGCAGGGCTAGAGGCTGCCAGGCGGGCCAGGGCCAGGGGTAGGTCGGTATGGGCCAGCATGGCAGGGAGAGAGATAGGGAAAGAGAGGGGGAAGGCTTGGGTGGCTACGTTAGATTAGAGAGGGATGGCTCGGTTTAGGGTTTTGGTTAGGGGTAGAGAGGGTAGCTAGGGTGGGTCCCTGCTGGCAGAGAGAGAGAGAGGGAGAGAGATGCTCGGTATGGTGGAAAGAAAAGAGGGGTGAGGGAGGCTAGGGATTGCTAGTTGTAGATAGATAGATAGAGAGAGAGAGAGAGAGATACCACTAAGCTAGAAGAGAAAAGGAGAGAGTCACATGTGGGCACACATGCATATGTGGGTGTGGCACGAGTAGCTTGGAGTGTAGGGTTTTTGTGAAGGGTTTGAAAAAGATCAACACTTGACATGCATGGATGGGAAAGGTAAGGGATACAAGGTCAAGGTGAAAAGAATTGAGAGAGAAAAGGATCTCACAAGAAGGATCCACTCAAAAACATTCCAAGCAAAACCAAGGGAGAAAGATGAGTGCTTTGCATGGCCCATGCATAATCATTAAACGCCATGTTTTATTCTTGTGACAACAATAATAATATAACATGGCATGATTCCCATGCATTACCAAAATGTGGAATAAAGGCCAGGAAAAAGAAAATAGAATTGGATCCCTCCCATCTCCCATGAGCTAGATTAAATACCAAAAGAAAATAAAAGCCCATGGGTAAGTAGAATGGTGGAATTATAAGGTGGTGACAAGAAAAGGTGGGGAAGTGGAACAAAAGATATGCCTCCAACTCAACTTGGGCATCAAGCATTTATCAAGATTCAAATACAATATATTAGGAGCCAAATACAATTAATAATGCATATGAGAGAAGAACCAAATCAAAAGGGTTTTATATGATGCTCAAATGCAATGTGGCATGATGACATGAGCATGATATAATTATGATGCAAGAATTATATGTAGGAAGTAGCATTTATATAGACTAGGCTAGTAGCATTGCAATTGTTAGACAATTGGGATGCTACAGTGGTGGACTCCACACTTGCGTCATCATGACGCCATGCTGGCGTCATCACCGGCCACCTCCGCTGGTTGACTGGTTTGTGCCAACGTGGTTTGCCGACGTGGCCAGTGGCCCACCTGTCTGTGACTCAGACTAGAGTCTGTCTCGGTGTAAAAAGATCTAACCTACGTGTGTGTATCATGCTGACGTCAGCACTGACGCAATAAAATATTTAATATTTATTTTTAATTCCAGAAAATGAATAAATTTTATTAAATCAATATCTTTTGTTTTATAGTTTAGAAAATATGTATTATATATCAAAATATTCAGAAAAATAAAATCTATAATATAAATCTATTATTATAATTATTTTCCAACTTAAATAAAATAATTAATATTAATTAGCAAATAGCTTATTAACGATAAATCTTAAATAAATATATTCTATTATTTAAAATTCCCCAAAATAGATATAATATATCAAAAATCTTAGAAAAACAAAAAAAGACTTATAAATTTGTTTTATACATTTTTCTATCACTTAACTAATATTTATTATTTATTAAGTGTTATAAAGTGGTAAAACTCAAAAAATAATATCTTATTATTTAAAAATCACAAAAATCCATATAATATACCAAAAAGATCACAAACATAAAATCTACACCTGAAAAATATCATCTTTCATAATTGAAGTAAAATAAAAGGTAAAGGTCTAATAAATCTTATTAAAACCTTTTCTTTTGTTTTAATTCATTAAAAATATATAAACCTTTACTATTTCCTTTACCATTATTTCTTTAAAGTCTAAAAATGTAATAACAAGTTAAATTGATGTTTAAGTGAAGTTAACATAGGTCTAACCATTTTAAAATGTATCTACTAAAACTTTCATCTCAAATTAAGTGTATCTTAGTTTTCCTAAAAAGATTTTTATCAATAATAAACTCAACAAGAATAGTATATTGTTTATCAAAAGGAGTCTATTCACTTATAGAATATAAGCATTAATAAGAAAGTAGTTCTACTCACTTATAACTTTAATAAAACCGCACCTCATTCAAGTAATAATACTTAAATTCTAACTCTGTGGAATGTTAAGAAATCAACCATCTACAATGTGGTGCCTTGTTCAAAACATGTAAATCTCCACCACTTATGCTATGATTGTTTAATGTAGTAATGGTTTCCTCTTTAATAATCTTAGCTAATAAGAAAATATTAAAGTGTTAGCCTTAAGTTTAAATACTTTTTACTTTGTAAAGTAATATTTTCCTCAAGAGTTATTATTTTAAGAAACATTAAAAGTAATCCTTGAACATGATGACCCACAAGTATAGGGGGTGTATCGCAGTATTTTCGAGGGAAGTGAAACCCAATTTATTGATTCGACACAAGGGGAGCCAAAGAATATTTATAAGCCTTAACAACTGAGTTGTCAATTCACCTGCACCTGGAAATAATCTTGCTCACAGCAGTTTATTTGTAGTAACAGTTTTGTAGTAGGAATAGTAAAGTAGCAGCAGTAGTAAAACAAACACAGTAGTAACCAAAGCAGTAAACAGTGGGATTCGAGTGCGGTAGGCATAGGGATGGATGGACGGGAGTTGCATGGACAAGACAATTCACATAGCAATCAGAACATAGGGCAATTGCAGATAAATAAGATAAAGCATCCAAGTACTAGACAATCCTAGGCATGTGTTCCATATATAGTCATACGTGCTCGCAATGAGAACTTGCATAACATCTTTTGTCCTGCCAGCGCGTTTGCAGCGGGGCCTCTAGGGAACTACTGGCAATTAAGGTGCTCCTTTTAATGGAGCACCGGAGCAAAGCATTAACACTCCATGAACACATGTGATCCTCACATCAAAGCCATTCCCTCCGGTTATCCCGATTTCTGTCACTTCGAGGCCATTGGTTCTGGCCAACAACGTGTGTATACAACTTGCAGATAAGACCATAAACAATACTATCATAATGAATCAATAACATGTTCAGATCTAAAATCATGGCACTTGGGCCCTAGTGACAAGCATGAAGCACAACAAGTCGCAACAAAGTCATAAAGCACTAATAAAAGATACTAGGCACCATACCCTAACAATCTGATGCCATTACATGAACAATCTCATCCAATCCCTACCATCCCCATAGCCTGCAGCGGGGGATTACTCACTCATATATTTGGGAAACATGGATGGTCGATGGAGATGATGGTGGAGATCGATGGAGATGGCTCCGGGGGTACTTCCCGTCCAGGCAGGGTGCTGGAACAGATACTTTCTGTCCCTTGAATCTCCCCTTCGGTGGTGGCGGCGCTGCGGAACTTCTTCTAGAAAAACGTCGAACCCCTCGGAGTTTTTAGGTCAGAAGGCTTCTTATAGGTGAAGAGGGAGACCGAGGGGGTGCCTGGGGCCACCACACCATGCCCTGACGCGGCCAGGCCCAGCCCGTGCTTGGGGGTGGTGTGGCCAGCCCCTGGCCCTCCTCCGTCTCGTATTCTGGCTCCTCGAGTCTTTTGGAAAAATAGGCACTTTGGTTTTTGTCCCGTCCAATTCCGAGAATATTCATTTTCTGACTTTCCTGGAACCAAAAACAACAGAAAACAGGCAGCTGGCACTGTGGCTCTTGTTAATAGGTTAGTCCAAGAAATCATATGAAAAGTACTCCAAAGTGTGGACAAAACACAAGAAAGTGGATAAAACCAAGCATGGAGCATCAAAAATTATAGATACATTTGCAATGTATCAGAACACTTCTCTAAAAGCTCTAATTAAATCTTAATCTTGTTTAAGAAATATTTCAGATACCATGCTCCATTCGAATTCTTTAGTATTGTATACTACTTGTTATACTTACATATTGTTTCACACACTCTCACAAACCTTCATAAGAAGAAGATGTGTAAAGCTGGTATAAAAGTACAACACATTCCAAAGAACTCATCACAAACTCCAAACCCTAGATTAGATACGATTATTCTGGGGATTCGTGTTTATCAAACCGCATTACATTACTTATGCATAATTGCATCTTGCGTCTTTAAACATTAGTCCTTACTAGACCAATGATGTTACTTTCAGAATTTGGATCTTCTAGTGTCCCGAAGACCGTGAGTGCATAATCTTGCAATCACAAAAGGCAAGTTCACAACTTGCTCATGTCCTTTGATTATTTTCTATGAAATGCTTGTAACTCAAATGTTGTCATCACCTGCATTTCAAAAAGATCGAAAACACTATTTTCATAATTAATTGGAAATATCGGTTACTGATCCAGGGTAATCAGCTAATCTATCATAACTGGCAATGGAAACGCCATTGTACAGTAATGTATCATCTAGGACTTAACAACCAATGTCGCTAGTGATTCTAGCACCGTATATTACACGTCAACCATGAGATTTGGAATGCGACAGAGAAGTCAGTTGTATCTTCTCCCTTTCGCATGGACGAATGACCTTATCGTGAGGCTGTTCATTTCTCGTGGCGAATCCAACACATGGGTGGGACTCCTTAGTTCCCCGCGATATTGGTGTCTAGATTATCTGTGCATAGCTGACTTGGTTAGGGTTCACCATAGCTGATGGTGATCGCCTGACAGAGCTGCTTACAGAGCCTTCGAGAGGCTACCCAAAGAGTAACCGTGGTAGTCCGTCTTGGGGGATTGTGTCTTCATGCGGGGTCATGGAGAAGGGCAGCGATTGGCTTGGATCTTAGGTTGGGCCTCAAACCATGGAAGTTTGAACAGGGACATACTCCCAGCTGTGCAACAAAGCTTAAGGTCTCTTGTGGGAAAAGTGACGCACCTCTGAAAGTGTAAGAATTATGACATGTTACTCCCTGTTCCAGGAAGGAGCTACGAACGCGGCATGAAAGGAACCCCACGAAGGTTCCGGTCAACCTATGAAGGCTTTCGGACATAGTTTTCAGAATAAAAGCAACCTTTGAAGAAATGTTTACGAAAACCTGCATTGCCTACGACCTATGGTCTATGGCTGTAGAGATAGTGCATCATACACTCCTTTTTAGTGAACTTGCTGACTACGCTCGTACTCAACCGTACCTTCTTAACCCTTGCTACGTTCTAAGCCATTGAAGATGACGTCAACATCAATTTCAGCTCAAAAAACCATCATCGACAGCTCAAGATCTTCAATAAAGTCAATGAAGTCAATATATACATCGGCTGAAGTGAAGACAAAGTTTCTGTTTAGATAGGAGTAGATTCTCTAGCGATAAAACCTACTTCTGTAGAGCATTGCAATTGCAGCAATGGGAAGCCAAATAGTGTAGATACTAGACTTAGTTACTAGATAGTTCTGAGTTATTATTTCTGGTTCTTCTTTGTAAGAAGTTCTTTCTCTCTCTTTAACCTAGAGTGTTCTCTATATCTTCTGTAAAGAGTCGAGTTGTAATCTATAGTCATGTCTTGGACCTGTTGTCTTTCTGTTGTACCACTCTGAGGGATGTAATACTAGTGAACGGTGTTTCATTGGTGTTATGTCAACGACTATAGTGTACTACATCATGCAGTGCTATGCTGGGTCACCGCAACTGGTATCAGAGAATATGCTTTGACCTTAGGATTAAAACCATTTTAGGAAGATATGTAGGTTGGATAGTGACTATAGGATCCATCTTATCTAAACCAAGACTTGTGATGGTATCCAGTTGAGGATAAACCTTGTCACACTTAAGTTGGATGTTCTTATCATATTTCTTAAGGATTAGTTATATGTATTATCTAGAGAAAGGTCATTTGAGTGTAGCACTAAATAGGTATAAGACCACTAAGATTTCTTACGTAAGTTAAAATATCAAAGAAGATTACGACTAGGATTTGGATATCATGTGGAGTAGTATTAGTGATGGAGTCTATATTTAGAACCCCTATGAAGTAGTAGAATCTTACCACTAGTTGATACCACTATACCATACAGGATAGACCATCAGAGTATGTATAGATACAATTGGAAGTAAATCATGTGGCACACACTTGAGAATTCCATATGATGGAGTAGAATTTTGTTAAGAATCATTAACAGTAAGCTAAGAAAAAGAGTCAACATAGTGAGATTAGCTCTTTAATCATGATGACTAGGTAAATCTTAACAAGTTCATGGTGAGAATAACTCCGAGACCATGATAAGTCTGTAATTAGGACAAGTACTCAATAATAAGTCTTGTAATAATAGTAAGTAAAGAACAATGTAGGTCTATGATAGAAGTCATAGGTATTATAATATTACAATACTTTTTTATTTAAGGTAGTAGCTACACTTTTGTAGTAGTTTTGAGAGATCATGTGAGGATAGTTTACGATAGAATGGGAAAATTGATCGTCTTTAGTAGTCTCGAAAGAAAGGTAAGAGGTTAGTCAGAACCAAAGTGAGACCAATTTGCTCAAAATTATCCAGTTGCAATCGGGCAGTTTGGGTAAGTAATGAGACAAAGAGTAGTTTAACCCCTAAGTGCTAAGTATCACGAAGTAAACCTATACTAGGAGGTGTCACATACTACACAGCTAAGCCTAAATTCTAGAGGTATTATACTCAACTACTATATTCCGGGCTTAGAATGATGTGTGTTATATGTACCACATTTGGGTTTCTCGGTTTGTCTTGGATTTTCTTGATCGACTAGATCTGTGCATGAAGTTTGACTTGATGTGCAAATGCATGTTGCATCATCAAGTTATTACTTGATGTTATAGACCTAGATAGAATAGGGAATTCGTGTGAGGGAATGACGAGTTCCGAGGATCAAGCTGAAGACTTGCAAGAAGAAGGAAGCTAAATATAAGGTGTATCAACACTATTTTGAAAGGATGGATCAATCCCAACTTATTGTTAGTTGGCAACAAGAAGGATTATAAATGCAGAAAAGGGTGGAGCAACATGAAGGAATGAACTTATGTTTACCCAAAGTAGTTGGTGTTGCTTAGAAGCTAATGAAGTAGTTGTACCTAGTTCATGGAAGTATCATGAATCAGTGCAAAGAAGAAGTCTTTGAATAAGGGTGGTATTCAAGCTCTGACAACTCAGAGAGAATGCCAGTAAGAATTAGGAAACCGTAGGGTAATTCATACACCCAGGAGGATCCGCAGCTAGGTATCCGTAGCTGGTATCCTAGCAGTTTCGCTAATCAGTTCATCTGTGTATGACTTAAAGAGCATAAAACTTGGCCTAAGCTAGCTTAGATCTAAAGAAGTACACAATTAAAGATCATCTTTCGATATGCTTCGTGAAATCGGGTTTACCAAAGAGAGAATGTCCAGAAGGTTAAAAGTAAGACAAATAATGTTGGAATATTCATTTCGGAGATCCACAATGGTGTGGGTATACCATAGATTCTTCCGTGAGACCGTATAAAGGTAGAGAATAAGCTAGACAGAGACCAAAAACCTAACTATTGAGTTAATGGGTATTATACATGCAAATTAGAGACCATTAGGAAACCCCAAGGGGGAGAGTAAACAATAGACACTGAAGTGTTGTTGTCTAACTTTCTGACTAAAGGTTGTAGAAGAAGTACAAAGTTATGATGAGGTTAAGCCTTATTATCATCAGGTTATAAGAAGCCATCATTATAAAGTATTTCCAAGAGTATGTCCGGATGAAAGATCGAAGGAGATATAATAGATTAAACCTAGTAGACTAGTTCTAAAAGAAACAACTCGTAAGTTGTCCTTAAGAAGGAGTAGAGCCTACTAAAATAGTTTAGTGTATAGTAGTAGGAAAGCCTGATTGGAATGGACTAAATGTGTCCCAAACCAATCCTAAGTAAAAATTTAAAGACATAACCCAGGGGATTGTAGTAGAAGGAGTTATGCTACATATTGGAAGCGACAATTGGAAGTTGCCAAGTATGAAGGAAAAAGATCTAGATACAGGATACCACAATTATCCCCAATTGTGATCACAATGGATTTTGAGAAATGCCGTGATCAATACAAGTCAACTCCTCATTCTGAAACGCAAGAGAGTACGAACTTCGGGGACAAAGTTTATTTTAAGGGCGCAAGTTTGTAACACCCCGGCATTAGAGCTTAGAAATAAGCTGAACACAGGTGTGTGCATTGCATTCATGCATAGAAAATCCGAATAATTTTCGCGCTTTTAAATAAAACTTGTCAAAGAGATTGAAGCTTCTCTTAACTTGGTGGAACTGAAGTAGATCATCAAGTTGACTGCGATAAGTTTCAATATGATCTTGGCTAAAACCATATCTTTGGGTAATATAATTTGATCTAAGGGTAGATCAAATGTAATAAAACTAAGTCACAACACACTACTTAATAAGGAGTACTTGATTTTCTAGAGATCATTACATGGTATTCCATACCACAACCCAAGGATGAAGACTTAATATTCTAAATATGATATCAAGGTATTATCTACCACAAACCCTGAATACCAGGTTAAGTATATAACTTAAGTAAAGAAACTCTATAACTAAATCTTGATACCCTTGCTTGCCATAGTTATTTCTACCATGAGCATCATGGTAGTTCTTAAACATTAACTCTTATCAAATAGAGAGAAAATAGAAGTCAAGCCAAAACCATTCATCACACGCCCTTGTTGTCATATTAACATATGACATTCCTAAATAGTTAAGGCCTAGTGTCAATTGATCATCAATATTGAGTGTGAAGGAAATATGCCCTCAGAGGCAATAATAAAGTTGTTATTATGTATTCCTTATATATGATGGATGTTTATTTTGCATGCTAGAATTGTATTGATCGAAAACATCAATACATGTATGTTTAATAAACAAAAAGGGTTCCTAGTTATGCCTCTCTTATAGACTAGCTTGTTGATTAACAAGATGATCAAGGTTTCCTGATCATGGACATTTGATGTTGTTAATAACAAGGTCACACCATTGGTGGAATGATGTGATAAACATTCATCCGAAGTATAGCATTACGATCAAGTCATTATGTTTATATTGCTATAACATCATACGAAGTAATCTTTATCCTTAGACCATGAGATCATGTTAATTGCTAACACCGGAAGAGTATCTTGATAACATCAAACATCACACCGTAACAGGGTGACTATAAATATGGGTTCAGTACTACGAAGGTGTTATGTTGAGGCTCATGATCAAGAGTGGGATTTGTCAATCCCGATGACAGATAGATATACTCTGGGCCCTCTCGGTGATATCACATTGAGATAGCTTGCAAGCAAGTGATGTGATCACTAGAATGTTATATCACGGGAACGAGAAAAGAGTGCAAGTCGGTAACGAGATCAAACTAGGTATGGAGATACCGATGATCGAATTTCAGACATGTAATATATCGCGAGACAAAGGGATTTAGTTACAAGCGTTAACGGTTCTCACGATCACAGAAGTCATCGTTGAATGTGTAGGAGTCAGTACGGATCTCCAGGTCCCGCTGCTGATTATTGATCGGAGAAGGGTCTCGATCATGTCTGCATTATTTGCGGACCGTAGGGTGACACGCTTAAGAGTTACCGGACACCATTTTGGAGCACATATGTTTCAGACGAAAGAATTGCAAAGCGCAGGAATTGTTTCAATAGAAACCAGAAATTGTTTCGGGTGAAATTGCAGAAAGTGGTTCTACATGTGATATTGAAATATTGCAAGAGGCTATATGTGAATGTTTGTTAATTAAAGTAATTAAATTTTTTTTGAATAAATTTAATAAAAGAGTTTTATTAAATGAGAGAGCATTAAACTTGGAGAATTTTAATGCATTTAAAGTGGAGACTTTAAAAGGTAATGTGAAGAGGCATTTTAATATGGAGGGGTTACCACCACATGAATGGGGGAGGTGAGGGGTCACCGCCCCATGCGCTGGCCATGGAGTGGAGGGGAACCCCCCTCCTCCTATAAAAGGCCACCCATTCCCTCCTTCATCCTCACACCTCCTTGTGAAGGATCTCTCTCCCTCTCTAGAATTATTCCCCCATGGTCTCGGATTAGCGAGATACATGTTCCCGGTGGCATTTCGTTTGGAAGGAGTTGCTGCTTCCACTGGATCGCTGGAGCGAGGAGGTGGAGGTTGTCCGGTGGCTTGAACGTGTGTGCGAGTACGGATGCGCTGCTGAGTTGTGGCGCTCGGACTTCCTCACGATCTTGAGATCGACAAGTGTACGACTACATCAACCACGAGTTCCTACTCGTTAAAAAAACTCATTGTCTTCGAGGGTAAGTTCTTGTTGGATGTATGTCCACCCGTTGCTTTGTACCTAGTAGATAGATCTTGGCGTGTAGTTCACACCGTAGGAAATTTTTTGTTTTCTATACGTAGGTGCTTTGCACGGGTAGTACACATATGTTTATATGTGGGCGATGATGATCATGTTATTGCATCTTCTATGTATTTTGGATATTGGTGGCATAGTGGGATGAAGCGGCCCGGACCAACCTTACATGTCATCATACATGAGACCGGTTCCACGACTGACATGCAACTTGTTTTGCATAAGTGGCTGGCGGGTGTCTGTCTCTCCTTCTATAGTCAATATCTGATTTACAATGAGTTGCTAATAACTTAGTTATCCTCATTGTGGTTCATGTTCGTAGGTGAGAACGGTTCTATCTCCGAAAGCCCTAAGCCACGTAAAACTTTCAATTGATAAATTAGAGGCGTCTAGTTTAGATCGTTGTTGGGCTATTGTATTGATATGGTATTGTTGTAAGTAGATGTATGATAGATACTTTTACAACACATTCAACGTGTAAGTTCCATGGACCTTGGCCTTACACACAAAGGAATGATAGAGATCATACCACGATGCAAATGATAGAGATCAAATGCATGGACCATATCATCTCACTTTACACATTAGATGTTAGCATCTTATACTGCTAGTTTGGCGCTTTTGGTAGCATTGTAAGATGATCCCTCATTTAGATATCAAGATAAAATGTGTTCTTCCTTGAGTATGCACCCTTCTATGGATCATGTTTCGAGACATCACGTGATGATCGGGTGTACTCGACTCTACGCTTTCGTACAACGGGTGTAAGGCAGTTGTACACACGCGAGTACTAAGGTTCTTACTTGGCGAGCCTAGCATGTACAGACATGGCCTCGGAACACGGACCGAAAGGTTAAGCATGAGTCATATGGTTGATACGATGCCCATATAAATGCTCGCCTTTGAAGCTACACCGACTCACGTGATGATCGGACTTGGTGTAGTGGATTTGGTTCATGTAATCACCAAAAAGGCACGATGGATGTCGTTTTTGAGTGGGAGTTCATTAGTAATTTGGATTAGTTGAACTCAATCTATCATAAACTTAGTCTAAATATACTTTACAAATTCTGTTGTAGATGGCACCACCTGCTTTTAATTTCAATGTGTTCATGGAGAAAGAGAAACTTACTACGAATGGCAGCAACTTCACAAACTAGGCTATGAATTTGAGGATTCTCCTCACTGCTGCACAAAAGCAATATGTGCTAGATGCGCCTCTAGGACCCCCACCAGCTCCTGATGCCCCTGATGAGGAAAAGAATGTCTATATAACTCGTCAGGAGGACCACAACTTAGTTCATTGTGGCATTATGTATGGGCTAGAGCCAGAACTTCGAAAGCGTTTCGAAAATGGCAATGCCTTTGATACCATGGGAGAATTGAAAATGATTTTCGATACCCATGCTGCCATAGAGAGTTATAATGCTACTGGAAAGTTCTTTAGCTGCAAAATGGAGGAGAACAGCTCCGTTAGTGAGCATGTACTCAAAATGTCTGGGTACACCGATAATCTTGTGTCCTTGGGAATAATGATTCCCATTGACTTAGGCATATATCATGTTCTCCAATCTCTGCCACCTAGCTACAAGAGCTTCGTGATGAACTATAATATGCAGGGCATGAAGAAGACTCTTCCTGAGCTTCTGTCAATGCTTAAGACTGCAGAAGTGGAGATCAGGAAAGAACATCAAGTGTTGATGATCAATAGGACCACCGGTTTCAAGAAGGACAAGAAAGGCAAGCACAAGGGAAGAAGGGTGGAAAATCTGTTGCTGCGCCTGAAAAGAAACCCTGAGTTGTCCCTAAGTCCGATACCGAGTGCTACTATTGCAAGGGGACTGGCCATTGGAAGCGCAACTGCCCCAAGTATTTGGCGGACAAGAAGTCCGGCAAGGCAAACAAAGGTATATGTGATATACATGTTATTGATGTGTACTTGACTAGTACTCGCAGTAGCACCTGGGTATTTGATACGGGATCGGTTGCTAATATATGTAACTCGATTAAGGGCTACGGAACAAGCGACAACTAGCAAGGGATGAGGTCACAATGCGTGTCGGCAATGGATCAAGAGTTGATGTGATTGCCGCCGGAACGCTGCCTCTCCATATGCCATCGGGATTAGTCATAAACCTAAATAATTGTTATTTGGTGCCTGCACTTAGCATGAGCATTGTATCTGGATCGTGTTTGATGCAAAGTGGTTATTGGTTTAAATCTGAAAACAATGGTTGTTTGATTTATATGGATAATATCTTTTATGGTCATGCACCTGTGTTGAATGGTTTATTTCTGATGGATCTCAATAGTAATATTACGCACATTCATAATGTTAATGCTAAAAAGATTAAACTTGATGATGATATATCTGCATATATGTGGCACTGCCGTCTAGGTCATATTGGCGTTAAACGCATGAAGAAACTCCATTCTGATGGACTTTTGAAATCACTTGATTTTGAATCATTTGATACATGTGAGCCATGCCTTATGGGCAAGATGACTAGAACGCCGTTTTCCGGTTCAATGGAACGGGTGACAGATCTATTGGAAATCATACATACTGATGTGTGTGGACCAATGAGTGTGTCAGCGTGAGGTGGATATCGTTATTTTGTTACTTTCATCGATGATTTGAGTAGATACGGGTATATCTATTTGATGAAACACAAGTCTAAAACTTTTGAAAAGTTCAAGGAATTTTAGAATGAAGTGGAAAATCATCATAATAGAAAGATCAAATTTCTACGGTCTAAGCGTGGAGGAGAGTATCTAAGTTACGAGTTTAGCACACACATGAAAGAGTGTGGAATAGTTTCACAACTCACACATGCCGGAACACCACAACGTAATGGTGTGTCGGAACATCGTAATCGTACCTTATTGGATATGGTTCGATCTATCATGTCTCTGGCTGACTTGCCACTGTCATTTTGGGGTTATGCACTAGAAACAGCTGCATTCACTTTAAATCGGGCACCATCTAAATCCGTTGAAACGACACCGTATGAATTATGGTTTGGAAACAAACCTAAGCTGTCATTTCTTAAAGTTTGGGGATGCGATGTTTATGTGAAGAAACTTCAACCGGATAAACTCGAACCCAAAGCGGAAAAATGCATCTTCATAGGATACCCTAAGGAAACAATTGGGTATACCTTCTATCACAGATCCGAGGGCAAGGTTTTTGTTGCCAAGAATGGATCCTTTCTTGAGAAGGAGTTTCTCGCAAAAGGTGTGAGTAGTCGGAAGGTAGAACTCGAAGAGGTTATTGAACCTTCACTTCATGAAATAGCAAGTGGCGCAGCACCGAAAGTTGTTTCGGAGTTGACTTCACCTAATGAAGAGAGAGCTAATGATATTGATCATGAAACTCTGAAAGAGGAAACTACCAAACCTCGCAGGTCAAGCAGGACACGTGCAGCTCCTGAACTGTATGGCAATCCTGTTGTGAATTTCATGGTTGATGAAATGGATGACCCTGCGACGTATGAAGAAGCGATGATGAGCCCGGATTCCAACAAATGGCTAGAAGCCATGAAATCTGAGATGGAATCCATGTACGAGAACCAAGTTTGGACCTTTGTGGACTTACGTCATGATCGAAAGGCCGTTGAGAATAAATGGATTTTCAAAAGAAAAACTGATGCTGATGGTAATGTGACCATCTATAAGGCTCGACTTGTCGCAAAGGGGTTTCGACAAATTCAAGGAGTTGACTACGATGAGACATTCTCTCCCATAGCAATGCTTAAGTCACTTAGGATTATGTTAGCAATTGCTGCATATTTCGATTATGAAATATGGCAGATGGATGTCAAAACTGCATTCCTCAATGGTAATATTGAAGAAGAGTTGTATATGATACAACCTAAGGGTTTTGTCGATCCTAAGGATGCTAATAAGGTATGCAAACTTCAGCGACCATCTATGGACTGAAGTAAGCATCCCGGAGTTGGAATCTCCGCTTTGATGAGGTGATCAAAGAGTTTGGATTTGTCCAAACTTATGGAGAGGCTTGTATTTACAAGAAAGTGAGTGGGAGCAATGTGGCATTTCTGATATTATATCTGGATGACATATTATTGATTGGAAATGATATAGATCTTTTAAACAGTGTTAAAAGTTATCTAAATAGCAAATTTTCGCGTAAAGACCTTGGTGAAGCGTCATATATATTAGGCATTAAAATCTATAGAGATAGATCAAGGCACCTAATTGGGCTATCGCAGAGTACATACCTTGATAAGATATTAAAGAAGTTTAATATGGACGAAAGTAAGAAGGGGTTCTTACCTATGTTGCAAGGCAAGACATTCAGTAAGACTCAAAGTCCGGCTACGGCGGAAGAAAGAGAGATGATGGATAAGATCCCCTATGCCTCGGCCATAGGCTCTATTATGTATGCCATGCTATGTACAAGACCTGATGTGGCACATGCTATTAGTTTGACTAGTAGGTACCAATATAATCCAGGTTCGGAACACTGGATAGCGGTAAAGAACATCCTCAAGTACTTGAGAAGAACTAGGGATATGTTTCTTATATATGGAGGTGAAGAAGAGCTAGTCGCTAAGTGTTATGTCGATGCTAGCTTTGACACCGATCCGAATGACTCTAAGTCTCAATTCGGATACGTATTTCTCTTGAATAGAGCAGCAGTTAGTTGGAGGAGTTCCAAACAACCTGTGGTGGCTGGATCAACGACGGGGGAGGAATATGTTGCTGCTTCAGAAGCGGCGCAGGAAGCGGTTTGGATGAAAGAGTTCATTACGAAACTAGGTGTGGTTCCTAGTTCATTGGACCCAATGGTGATCTATTGTGACAACAATGGAGCCATAGCCAACGCAAAGGAACCGAGGTCTCACAAGAATTCCAAGCATATTAAGCGCCAGTTTCACTCCATCCGCGAGCATGTCAAGGATGGAGATATAAAGATTTGTAAAGTACACACGGACCTAAATGTAGCAGATCCATTAACTAAAGTTCTCGCTAGGGCAAAACATGATCAACACCAGAACTCCATGGGTGTTAGATTTATCACTATGTGAACTAGATTATTGTCTCTACTACAAGTGGGAGACTGAAGGAAATATGCCCTGAGAGGCAATAATAAAGTTGTTATTATGTATTCCTTATATATGATAGATGTTTATTTTGCATGCTAGAATTGTATTGATCAGAAACATCAATACATGTGTGTTTAATAAACAAAAAGGGTTCCTAGTTATGCCTCTCTGATAGACTAGCTTGTTGATTAACAAGATGATCAAGGTTTCCTGATCATGGATATTGGATGTTATTAATAACAAGGTCACACCATCGGTGGAATGATGTGATGAACATTCATCCGAAGTATAACATTACGATCAAGTCATTATGTTTATATTTCTATAACATCATACGAAGTAATCTTTATCCTTAGACCATGAGATCATGTTAATTGCTAACACCGGAAGAGTATCTTGATAACATCAAACGTCACACCGTAACAGGGTGACTATAAAGATGGGTTCAGTACTACGAAGGTGTTATGTTGAGGCTCATGGATCAAGAGTGGAATTTTTCAATCCCGATGATGAATAGATATACTCTGGGCCCTCTTGGTGATATCACATTAAGATAGCTTGCAAGCAAGTGATGTGATCACTAGAATGTTATATCACGGGAACGAGAAAAGAGTGCAAGTCGGTAACGAGATCAAACTAGGTATGGAGATACCAATGATCGAATTTCGGACATGTAATATATCGCGAGACAAAGGGATTTAGTTACAAGCGTTAAAGGTTCTTACGATCACAGAAGTCATCGTTGAATGTGTAGGAGTCAGTACGGATCTCCAGGTCCCGCTGCTGATTATTGATCGGAGAAGGGTCTCGATCATGTCTGCATTATTTGTGGACCGTAGGGTGACACGCTTAAGAGTTACCGGACACCATTTTGGAGCACATATGTTTCAGACGAAAGAATTGCAAAGCGCGGGAATTGTTTCAACAGAAACCGGAAATTGTTTCGGGTGAAATTGCAGAAAGTGGTTCTGCATGTGATATTGAAATATTGCAAGAGGCTATATGTGAATGTTTGTTAATTAAAGTAATTAAAAAAATTCTGAATAAATTTAATAAAAGAGTTTTATTAAATGAGAGAGCATTAAACTTGGAGAATTTTAATGCATTTAAAGTGGAGACTTTAAAAGGGAATGTGAAGAGGCATTTTAATGTAGAGGGGTAACCACCACATGAATGGGGGAGGTGAGGGGTCACCCCCCCCATGCGCCGGCCATGGAGAGGAGGGGCACCCCCTCCTCCTATAAAAGGCCACCCATTCCCTCCTTCAACCTCACACCTCCTTGTGAAGGATCTCTCTCCCCCTCTAGAATTATTCCCCCATGGTCTCAGATTAGCGAGATACATGTTCCCGATGGCATTTCGTCTGGAAGGAGTTGCTGCTTCCGCTAGATCGCTGGAGCGAGGAGGTGGAGGTTGTCCGGTGGCTTGAACGTGTGTACGAGTATGGATGCGCTGCTGAGTTGCGGCGCTCGGACTTCCTCACGATCTTGAGATCGGCAAGTGTACGACTACATCAACCACGAGTTCCTACTCGTTAACAAAACTCGTTGTCTTTGAGGGTAAGTTCTCGTTGGATGTATGTCCACCTGTTGCTTTGTACCTAGTAGATAGATCTTGGCGTGTAGTTCACACCGTAGGAATTTTTTTGTTTTCTATGCTTCAGACCCAACAGAGTGATCAATTCCTGATCTAGAACTTATTGACTCTTAGCTTTGACCTAGTATATTGACCTTCCAAAGACCCAAGTAAATTAATAAGGATAAGGAACTAGATATGGTAGTGTGTGCCATCATCAATGGAATGAGATCCTTAGTAGTGATCAAACCATTTGGTGTTAGAGGAGTTAACTCAATCATGAGTTAACTAGAAGAAGTATCTAAACCCAAGAGTTAAGTTAGTGATCATGAAGCTATGAGGAAGCTAGTAGTATTTGAGTGTCTAATAATAATTTTGTTAAGCCAAGTAGATATAGATATGAAGTAAGCTTCTTTAACAAGATAAGCCTTATAGAAAGACTGGTACAAGTTTATTACTTAGTTGATGATAGATGTTGATTAGACAATTAGAAGCCTAAGCTTAGTATGATTATAGGATGGTGGTCATCATTCTCAAGTCACTTGAGGATAGATGACTAGGTGTTGAAGAAGAGTTGTGAGTATACCCAAATTAGGTAAAGCTCTATTAAGATGAATCATCTATCTTGATTATGAGAAGTCAAGCTAGAGTTGGAGGAAGTATGTAATATGAGTATATGGAATAGTTGGAGGCATAGTAAGTTAATCAATCTAATACAAGAACAAACTTGTATTATGGGAGTAGTACCATACCCATTACAAAGGATTGATATCACATGTAATATATGGAGAGAGCTATAATCTTGCAAGCCTTAGAAGTAGATGCAAGGTAAATATGAAGGAGTTTATAGAATGAAGTTGATAATAACCACTTTAGTGGATTTATTAGGGAGGTAGTTTAGAGATGGAAGTTATATATAGAAGAATGAAGAGTGAGGATTATTGAAGAGGCATGACCATGTCATCATATGATGATTGATATGGTGAAGTCTGATGATTGACTTATTCAGGAAGATGTGAACTTTGTGAATAAGATAAGAGAGATTCATAGAGTTTATTTAGGAAAGGAATTCCTTATCTAAATATAAGCTTAGTAAGGTAATGAGGTAAGGATTCTTTATAAACCTTTAACCCACAGTATATCAAGCCATGACAAGACTCATGTCTACCTCTTTGATCAAAGCCCTAGAATCAAATTGACAGTGGAATCATTTCCTATTCCTAGGTAACCATTGAACAATACCTCTTGGACAAATAAAGCTTCCAAAAGATAATTAGAGAACCAGACAAGTGTTCATGGGTGTAAGCCTTGTCTATATTATCTCAAACTTAGTATTTGTCCACCAATGATTGTTATTGATTCATAATGACTTAACCAAGATTGTTCTATGGCAGTACTAAACCCCACAAACTAAGTAGAGTTTGAATAGGAGATATCACCAAGTTCGGAGGATCATGAAATTGAAACCATCATATTATTAATCATAAAGATTAAGGACATTATAGTGGATATATTTCAATTTTTAAGGGAGGCTAAATATGAATAGAATGTTATAGATCATTCACCATTTTAAATCCCTACCATTACAATTATGTAGTGAAAATAATAACATTGTTTTATATAAGATTTCTATTTAAGAAACAAATCCATAAAACCCTAATTTGTATTTAATTTGCTAATAAAAGAACCTTTCATACACTCATGTCGAAAAGATAAAGGAAAATGAAGAAAATATTTAGTATAATGAATCTCTAAACCATTTGGAATACTACACCAGAACTCTGCGGATGTAAACCCTTGTAGAAATCAAATTTGAAATGAATTTATAAATAGAAAAGAAAACAGAAAACAGAAAATAGAAAAGGCTAAAGAAAAAGGGAAAGCAGCGCAGAAGCTCGGCCCAAAATACTTCTTGCGTTAACCGTCGCCCGTGTACGCCAGCCGCCAATGCTAGCTCTCTCAGCCACAGCCTAATAGCAGCCCGGCCCAAGGACCGTTTCGTCCGGTCTATCATCATCGTTCACCTCACGCAGCGGCCGAAGCAGCTCGCTGTCGAGCTCCGCCGCGCCGGCGAACGCCAAGATGAGTGCCACCACTTCCGCCGCCCTATAAGAAGGCCCGATGTCGCGTGGAGAAGCCCTGCACGCCACCCTTTCCTCTCTATCCTCTCCATACGCCCAGGAACCCTAACCCTAGCTCCCAGATCTCGTCGGAGCCACCATTCCCGAGCTTCCCTAGAAATTTTGAGCACACCATCGGCTTCGCCACCTCTTTCATGTTCGTTTGCCCCGACTAGCTTGTGCTGGGGAAGTCCCAGAAGCTCCAATCGAGACCTCCTTCTAGAAGTCTGCCCACCGCCATGACCATCGATACCATCGTCACCTGACCTCTCCTCGCCTCCCCAAGCATCGCACCGTGATCATGGTGAGTTTCTCTATCTTCCTGTACTCTCCGATTCGTCTCTAGTCCTCTATAGCACCGCCTCCACGAGCACCCGACACCACCGCCGCTGTCCGCCATCGTTAACCCTCCTCCGACGGCCATTTACTAGTGGCTCAGCTACTACTAGAATCGTCGTAATCTCCTTGTTCTAGTGCACCAAACTACGTGTGCTGGGGAACCGTAGATCACCACCGGCGACCACCATCTGGTGGTGGACTCCGCACTTGCGTCATCATGATGCCATGATGGCGTCATCACCTGCCACCTCCGCTAGTTGACTCATGCGCGCCATTGTGGTTTGTCGATGTGGCCAATGGCCCACCTATCTGTGACTCAGACTAGTGTCTATCACGGTGTAAAAAGATCAAACCTACGTTTGTGTGTGTGTCATGCTGACGTCAGCACTGACGCAATAAAACATTTAATATTTATTTTTAATTCAAGAAAATGAATAAATTTTATTAAATCAATATCTTTTGTTTTACAGTTCAGAAAAAAATGTAGTATATATCAAAATTTTGAGACAATAAAATCTATAATATAAACCTATTATTATAATTATTTTCCACTTTAAATAAAATAATTAGTATTAATTAGCAAATGGCTTATTAAGGATAAATTTAAATAAATATATTCTATTATTTAAGTTTCCCCAAAATAGATATAATATATCAAAAATCTTAGAAAAACAAAATAAAGACTTATAAATTTGTTTATACATTTTTCTATCACTTAACTAATATTTATTATTTATTAAGTGTTATAAAGTGGTAAAACTTAAAAAATCATATCTTATTATTTAAAAATCACAAAAATCCTTATAATATACCAAAAAGATTAAAAAAATAAAATCTACACAATTAAAATATCATCTTTCATAATTGAAGTAAAATAAAAGGTAAAGGTCTAATAAATCTTATTAAACCCTTTTCTTTTGTTTTAATTCATTAAAAATATATAAACCTTTACTATTGCCTTTATCATTATTTATTTAAAGTCTAAAAATGTAATAACAAGTTCAATTGATGTTTAAGTGAAGTTAACATAGGTCTAACCATTTTAAAATGTATCTACTAAAACTTTCATCTCAAATTAAGTGTATCTTAATTTTCCTAAAAAGATTTTTATCAATAATAAACTCAACAAGAATAGTATATTGTTTATCAAAAGGAGTCTATTCACTTATAGAATATAAGAATTAATAAGAAAGTAATTCTACTCACTTATAACTTTAATAAAACCCCACCTCATTCCAGTAATAATACTTAAATTCTAACTTTGTGGAATGTTAAGAAGTGAACCATCTACAATGTGGTGCCTTGTTCAAAACATGTAAATCTCTAGCACTTATGCTATGATTGTTTAATGTAGTAATGTTTTCCTCTTTAATAATCTTAGCTAATAAGAAACCCTTAAAGTGTTAGCCTTATGTTTAAATACTTTTTCCTTTGTAAAGTAATATTTTCCTCAAGAGTTATTCTTTTAAGAAACATTAAAAGTAATCCTTGAACACTTCTCTAAAAGATCTAATTAAATCTTAATCTTGTTTAAGAAATATTTGAGATACCATGCGCCATTCGAATGCTTTAGTATTCTATACTACTTGTTATACTTACATATTGTTTCACACACTCTCACAAACCTTCACAAGAAGCACATGTGTAAAGCTGATATAAAAGTACAACACATTCCAAAGAACTCATCACAAACTCCAAACCCTAGATTAGATATGATTATTCCGAGGATTCACGTTTATCAAACCGCATTACATTACTTATGCATAATTGCATCTTGCTTCTTTAAACATTAGTCCTTACCGGACCAATGATGTTACTTTCAGAATTTGGATCTTCTAATGTCCTGAAGACCGTGAGTGCATAATCTTGCAATAACAAAAGGCAAGTTCACAACTTGCGCATGTCCTTTGATTATTTTCTATCAAATGCTTGTAACTCAAATGTTGTCATCACCTGCATTTCAAAAAGATCGAAAACACTATTTTCATAATTAACTGGAAATATCGATTACTGATCCAGGGTGATCATCTAATCTATCATAACTGGCAATGGAAACACCATTTACAGTAACGTATCATCTAGGACTTAACAACCAATGTCGCCAGTGATTCTAGCGCCGTATATTACGGGTCAACCATGAGATTTGGAATGGGACGGAGAAGTCAGATGTATCTTCTTCCTTTCGCATGGACGGATGACCTTATCGTGAGGCTATTGATTTCTCGTGGAGAATCCAGCACATGGGTGGGACCTCTTAGTTCCCCGCGATATTGATGTCTAGATTATCTATGAATAGCTTTCTTGGTCATAGTTCACCATAGCTGATGGTGACCGCCAAACAGAGCTGCTTACAGAGTCTTCGAGAAGCTACCCAAAGAGTAACCGTGGTAGTCCATCTTGGGGGATCGTGTATTCATGTGGGGTCACGGAGAAGGGCAACGATTGGCTTGGATCTTAAATTGGGACTCAAACCATGGAAGTTTGAACGGGGACATACTCCCGGCTGTGCAACAAAGCTTAAGATCTCTTGTGGGAAAAGTGACGCACCTCTGCAGAGTGTAAGAATTGTGACATGTTACTCCCTGTTCCGGGAAGGAGCTACGAACGTGGCAGGAAAGGAACCTCACGAAGGTTCTGGTCAACCTGTGAAGGCTCTCGGACATAGTTTTCAGAATAAAAGCAACCTTTGAAAAAATGTTTACGAAAACCTACATTGCCTACGACCTATGGTCTGTCGCTGTAGAGATAGTGCATCATACACTCCTTTTTAGTGAACTTGCTGAGTACGCTCGTACTCAACCGTACCTTTTTAACCCTTGCTAGGTTCTAAGCCGTTGAAGATGACGTCAACATCAATTTCTGCTCAAGAAACCATCATCGACAGCTCAAGATCTTCAATAAAGTCAATGAAGTCAACAGATACATCGACTGAAGTGAAGACAAAGTTTCTGTTTAGATAGGAGTAGATTCTCTAGCCATAAAACCTACTTCTGTAGAGCATTGCAATAGCAGCAATGGCAAGCCAAATAGTTTAGATACTAGACTTAGTTACTAGATAGTTCTGAGTTATTATTTCTGATTCTTCTTTGTAAGAAGTTCTTTCTCTCTTTTTAACCTAGAGTGTTCTCTGGATCTTCTGTAAAGAGTCGAGTTGTAATCTATAGTCATGTCTTGGACCTGCTATATTTCTGTTGTATCACTCTGAGGGATGTAATACTAGTGAACGGTGTTTCATTGGTGTTATGTGAACGACTATAGTGTACTACATCACGCAGTGGTATGCTGGGTCATCGCACAAATTTATCTATGCCTAATGTCTATGATGATATGATTAACTAGTGATGAGTGGTTGACTGGTTCCGAACTCTCAATGAGGAAATCACGAGCACCCAACCAAAAAAACATGAAGTTTTACGTGCGTGCATGGCAAACCACATGTCGGATGCATCCTCTCCACTAATCTTTACGTCATTCTAGACAATCTCAAGGGATATTTTCTCATGGACACAATGCACTAGAGGATCAACAAAAAAAATTCCTCCATCCAGAATTAATTAACTTAACTCTGTCTAGACATAAGTATATCTAAAGACAAAAACATGTCTCTAGATACGTATGTGTATCTAGACAAAGCTCTAACAGTTAATTTGAGATAAGGGAGTAGTATTTCTTGGAGGAATAAAAATATATACTCCGTATCAGGGAAGTCACTAGTAGGAAATGGGCTATCAGTAAATCACTGGCGCACGCAATATGCCATTATAGCAGAGTTGTCAGTGGCGCACGTCCTGATGCGCCACGGATAGTAGGGTAGTCAGTGGCGCACGCCCATACCGCGCGCCACGAATATTACGAGCAACGCACGCCCCAGCACGCCACGGTTAGTAGGGTAGTCAGTGGCGCACCACCATGCTGTGCACCACTGATATTATCAGCTGCGCACGTCCACACGGTGCGCCACTGACTAGTCGAGTGTATTTTTTATTTATACAACAATTATATACAACAGTTATATTCAACAATACATCAAATCTAAGATGATAGTGATCCAAAGTGCTGAAATACATTAAATATGAATTCAAGTGTTATTAGATTATTACACAAAGTGTGGTAGTACAAATTCGGTCGATCACATTACAAATTCAATCATCACATTACACATGCATAGAGCTATCACCCTAGACTATGATCAAATAGAGCATAGCGGCGATGACAAAGAGCAACACCGAGACCATGATCAATATCTTCATCCGGTTCTTCTTCCACATGTATGTCCTCCACTTGGATACCGCTAGCTCTCTTGTCTTGTAGCCTTTGTAGCTGTTGCCGCTGAAGTTGTTCACTTGTGCCTGGCAGTCCTCCCACTCGTCGTAGACCCCTAGAACCCGACCCCTGTATACCACGTATCACTTCGCCATCTCTATAGATAAGGAATTCATAGACAAGACATGCATGTAGTATATGTTATACAACGAAAAGAATGGCAAACTACAAACATGTTTGCATGATTAGAAAAATGAGCATTCATAAACTTAAAATACAATATAGCACTGATGACGATCATATTCGGTTTCTTGTGCATCATGAGCATCTTCGGTTGAATGATATTACCCTTCAGCTGGACAGGGAGTGCCTCTATGGCCAACTTAAGGGAGATGCCCGAGGACTAGATCTGTCGACATCTCCCTGAACATGGCCGTAGTGTTGTCCCTGCTCTCGCACACCATCTTAGAGTTTATAACTTGTCTAGCTAGATCAATATGCACTACAAGAATTTGGATGATCCATGACGATATGATATCGTCGTGGATGAGGGCCAAAACATCGTAGATGGCCATCCGCGACGAATTCTGTGACAAAAAAAATAGGTCATGAACCTCATGTCATAATTCATTCCGCGACGTTTTTCCTATCTGAAAACGTCACGCCCGATCATGACGTTCCTGTATTTTCGTCACGGCGAACTGGACCGGCCCAGCCCAGGCCCGGTCGCTCATGACGTTTTTATTTCGTCAAGCTCAATGCCACCTGGCAGACGGCACCACGGGTGGGCATCATCGATGTTTGATGATATCATGTTCACCGTCTACGACGTCATCGTGTTCCTGACTTTTTTTCCATCACGGCTTGATTCTGTTGTCTCCATGTTTGTGACGTCACCCAACCCGTTCATGACGCCATATATCCCGTTTATGACGTCACACGTGCCGTGACGAATTTTGTTCGTCGCCAGCTCTCGACGCCATGCTGACACGTGGACGGTTGGCACGGACACGCTTGCGCCAATCGGACAAGGCCACGTGGGCAAGCTGCAGAATGCCACGTTGACAAATCAAAATGGGACACGTATATATATATATATGTGTGTCAAACCATCATGGACATATGTATAGAGACCAAAAAAACACTAGTGTGACAGAAGTTGAATCACAGAATCCACTAGAGTATGTGTGTGGTCATCAGATATCAATGTGGTTTTGCAAAAGAACACATATGCAATATAATGTGCATGCAATGACTCTATGTGGGATCCAAGTGGAAAACCATGGTGTAGAAGAAGAAACACACATAGGAAATCAACTCCCAGTACACATTTAATGCACAAGTGGGTGATAGAGAAGTTGCATCACAGAATATAATCCACTAGAGTAGTGTGTGTGTGGTCATGTATAGATATGATCAATGTGGTCATGTGGATCATCAATAATGACTATCTATATATATATATATCAATGTGTGTGGCTTAGGAAAAGAACACATGCAAATCACTCTAGGGGATGATCCATATATATATACATGTGTCAAACCATAATGGTCATATATAGAGAGACCAAAAACACATTAGTGACACAGAAGTTGAATCACAGAATCCACTAGAGTGTGTGTGGTCATCAGATATCAATGTGGTTTTGGAAAATAACACATATGCAATATAATGTGCACGCAATGACTCTATGGGGGATCCAAGTGGAAAACCATGGTGTAGAAGAAGCAAGACACACATAGGAAATCAACTCCACACATTTAATGCACCAGTGTGACAGAGAAGTTGCATCATAGATCATATAATCCACTAGAGTAGTGTGTGTGTGTGGTCATGTATAGATATGATCAATGTGGTCATGTGGATCATCAATAATGACTATCTATATATATATTAATGTGTGGTTTAGGAAAAGAAAACATGTAAATAACTCTAGGGGATGATCCATATATATACATGTTTCAAACCATCATGGACATATATATATAGAGACCAAAAACACACTAGTGTGACAGAAGCTGAATCACAGAATCCACTTGAGTGTGTGTGGTCATCAGATATCAATGTGGTTTTGGAAAAGAACACATCTGCAATATAATGTGCATGCAATGACTCTATGTGGGAGCCAAGTGGAAAACCATGGTGTAGAGGAAGCAAAACACACATAGGAAATCAACTCCCAGTACACATTTAATGCACCAGCGGGTGACAGAGAAGTTGCGTCATAGATCATATAATCCACTAGAGTAGTGTGTGTGTGTGTGGTCATTTATAGATATGATCAATGTGGTCCTGTGGATCATCAATAATGACTATCTATATATATCAATGTGTGTGGTTTAGGAAAAGAACACATGCAAATCACTCTAGTGGATGATCCATATATATACATGTGTCAAACCATCATGATCATATATATAGAGAACAAAAACACACTAGTGCGACAGAAGTTGAATCACAGAATCCACTAGAGTGTGTGTGTGGTCATCAGATATCAATGTGGTTTTGCAAAAGAACACATATGCAATATAATGTGCATACAATGACTCTATGTGGGATCCAAGTGGAAAACCATGGTGTAGAAGAAGCAAAACACACATAGGAAATCAACTCCCAGTACACATTTAATGCACCAGTGGGTGACAGAGAAGTTGCATCACAGAACATAATCCACTAAAGTAGTGTGTGTTTGTGGTAATGTATAGATATGATCAATGTGGTCATGTGGATCATTAATAATGACTATCTAGTGGAGATATATATATATATATATCAATGTGTGGTTTAGGAAAAGAACACATGCAAATCACTCTAGGGGATGATCCATATATATACCAGTGTCAAACCATCATGATCATATATATAGAGACCAAAAACACACTAGTGTGACAGAAGTTGAATCACAGAATCCAGTGGAGTGTGTGTGTGGTCATCAGATATCAATGTGGTTTTGCAAAAGAACACATATGCAATATAATGTGCATGCAATGACTCTATGTGGGATCCAAGTGGAAAACCATGGCGTAGAAGAAGCAAAACACACATAGAAAATCAACTCCCAGTACACATTTAATGCACCAGTGGGTGACAGAGAAGTTGCGTCATAGATCATATAATCCACTAGAGTAGTGTGTGTGTGTGGTCATTTATAGATATGATCAATGTGGTCATGTGGATCATCAATAATGACTATCTATATATATCAATGTGTGTGGTTTAGGAAAAGAACACATGCAAATCACTCTAGTGGATGATCCATATATATATACATGTGTCAAACCATCATGATCATATATATAGAGAACAAAAACACACTAGTGTGACAGAAGTTGAATCACAGAATCCACTAGAGTGTGTGTGTGGTCATCAGATATCAATGTGGTTTTGCAAAAGAACACATATGCAATATAATGTGCATGCAATGACTCTATGTGGGATCCAAGTGGAAAACCATGGTGTAGAAGAAGCAAAACACACATAGGAAATCAACTCCCAGTACACATTTAATGCACCAGTGGGTGACAGAGAAGTTGCATCACAGAATATAATCCACTAAAGTAGTGTGTGTCTGTGGTAATGTATAGATATGATCAATGTGGTCATGTGGATCATTAATAATGACTATCTAGTGCATATATATATATATCAATGTGTGGTTTAGGAAAAGAACACATGCAAATCACTCTAGGGGATGATCCATATATATACCAGTGTCAAACCATCATGATCATATATAGAGAGACCAAAAACACACTAGTGTGACAGAAGTTGAATTACAGAATCCACTAGAGTGTGTGTGTGGTCATCAGATATCAATGTGGTTTTGCAAAAGAACACATATGCAATATAATGTGCATGCAATGACTCTATGTGGGATCCAAGTGGAAAACCATGGTGTAGAAGAAGAAACACACATAGGAAATCAACTCCCAGTACACATTTAATGCACAAGTGGGTGATAGAGAAGTTGCATCACAGAATATAATCCACTAGAGTAGTGTGTGTGTGGTCATGTATAGATATGATCAATGTGTTCATGTGGATCATCAATAATGACTATCTATATATATATCAATGTGTGTGGCTTAGGAAAAGAACACATGCAAATCACTCTAGTGGATGATCCATATATATATATACATGTGTCAAACCATCATGATCATATATATAGAGAACAAAAACACACTAGTGCGACAGAAGTTGAATCACAGAATCCACTAGAGTGTGTGTGTGGTCATCAGATATCAATGTGGTTTTGCAAAAGAACACATATGCAATATAATGTGCATGCAATGACTCTATGTGGGATCCAAGTGGAAAACCATGGTGTAGAAGAAGCAAAACACACATAGGAAATCAACTCCCAGTACACATTTAATGCACCAGTGGGTGACAGAGAAGTTGCATCACAGAATATAATCCACTAAAGTAGTGTGTGTCTGTGGTAATGTATAGATATGATCAATGTGGTCATGTGGATCATTAATAATGACTATCTAGTGCAGATATATATATATATATATCAATGTGTGGTTTAGGAAAAGAACACATGCAAATCACTCTAGGGGATGATCCATATATATACCAGTGTCAAACCATCATGATCATATATATAGAGACCAAAAACACACTAGTGTGACAGAAGTTGAATCACAGAATCCACTAGAGTGTGTGTGTGGTCATCAGATATCAATGTGGTTTTGCAAAAGAACACATATGCAATATAATGTGCATGCAATGACTCTATGTGGGATCCAAGTGGAAAACCATGGTGTAGAAGAAGAAACACACATAGGAAATCAACTCCCAGTACACATTTAATGCACAAGTGGGTGATAGAGAAGTTGCATCACAGAATATAATCCACTAGAGTAGTGTGTGTGTGGTCATGTATAGATATGATCAATGTGTTCATGTGGATCATCAATAATGACTATCTATATATATATCAATGTGTGTGGCTTAGGAAAAGAACACATGCAAATCACTCTAGTGGATGATCCATATATATACATGTGTCAAACCATCATGATCATATATATAGAGACCAAAAACACACTAGTGTGACAGAAGTTGAATCACAGAATCCACTAGAGTGTGTGTGTGGTCATCAGATATCAATGTGGTTTTGCAAAAGAACACATATGCTATATAATGTGCATGCAATGACTCTATGTGGGATCTAAGTGGAAAACCATGGCGTAGAAGAAGCAAAACTCACATAGGAAATCAACTCCTAGTACATATTTAATGCACCAGTGGGTGACAGAGAAGTTGCATCACAGAATATAATCCACTAGAGTAGTGTGTGTGTGTGTTAATGTATAGATATGATCAATGTGGTCATGTGGATCATCAATAATGACTATCTATATATATCAATGTGTGGTATAGGAAAAGAACACATGCAAATCACTCTAGGGGATGATCCATATATATACATGTTTCAAACCATCATGGACATATATACAGAGACCAAAAACACACTAGTGTGACAGAAGTTGAATCACAGAATCCACCTGAGTGTGTGTGGTCATCACATATCAATGTGGTTTTGGAAAAGAACACATATGCAATATAATGTGCATGGAATGACTCTATGTGGGAGCCAAGTGGAAAACCATGGTGTAGAAGAAGCAAAGCACATATAGGAAATCAACTCCCAGTACACATTTAATGCACCAGTGGGTGACAGAGAAGTTGCGTCACAAATCATATAATCCACTAGAGTAGTGTGTGTGTGGTCATTTATAGATATGATCAATGTGGTCATGTGGATCATCAATAATGACTATCTATATATATCAATATGTGTGGTTTAGGAAAAGAACACATGCAAATCACTCTAGTGGATGATCCATATATATATACATGTGTCAAACCATCATGATCATATATATAGAGAACAAAAACACACTAGTGTGACAGAAGTTGAATCACAGAATCCACTGGAGTGTGTGTGTGGTCATCAGATATCAATGTGGTTTTGCAAAAGAACACATATGGAATATAATGTGTATGCAATGACTCTATGTGGGATCCAAGTGGAAAACCATGGTGTAGAAGAAGCAAAACACACATAGGAAATCAACTCCTAGTACACATTTAATGCACCAGTGGGTGACAGAGAAGTTGCGTCATAGATCATATAATCCACTAGAGTAGTGTGTGTGTGTGTGGTCATGTATAGATATGATCAATGTGGTCATGTGGATCATCAATAATGACTATCTATATATATCAATGTGTGGTATAGGAAAAGAACACATGCAAATCACTCTAGGGGATGATCCATATATATACATGTTTCAAACCATCATGGACATATATACAGAGACCAAAAACACACTAGTGTGACAGAAGTTGAATCACAGAATCCACTTGAGTGTGTGTGGTCATCACATATCAATGTGGTTTTGGAAAAGAACACATATGCAATATAATGTGCATGGAATGACTCTATGTGGGAGCCAAGTGGAAAACCATGGTGTAGAAGAAGCAAAGCACATATAGGAAATCAACTCCCAGTACACATTTAATGCACCAGTGGGTGACAGAGAAGTTGCGTCACAAATCATATAATCCACTAGAGTAGTGTGTGTGTGGTCATTTATAGATATGATCAATGTGGTCATGTGGATCATCAATAATGACTATCTATATATATCAATATGTGTGGTTTAGGAAAAGAACACATGCAAATCACTCTAGTGGATGATCCATATATATATACATGTGTCAAACCATCATGATCATATATATAGAGAACAAAAACACACTAGTGTGACAGAAGTTGAATCACAGAATCCACTGGAGTGTGTGTGTGGTCATCAGATATCAATGTGGTTTTGCAAAAGAACACATATGGAATATAATGTGTATGCAATGACTCTATGTGGGATCCAAGTGGAAAACCATGGTGTAGAAGAAGCAAAACACACATAGGAAATCAACTCCCAGTACACATTTAATGCACCAGTGGGTGACAAAGAAGTTGCATCACAGAATATAATCCACTAAAGTAGTGTGTGTGTGTGTGGTAATGTATAGATATGATCAATCTGGTCATGTGGATCATCAATAATGACTATCTAGTGGAGATATATATATATCAATGTGTGGTTTAGGTAAATAACACATGCAAATCACTCTAGGGGATGATCCATATATATATACCAGTGTCAAACCATCATGATCATATATATAGAGACCAAAAACACGCTAGTGTGATAGAAGTTGAATCATAGAATCCACTAGAGTGTGTGTGTGGTCATCAGATATCAATGTGGTTTTGCAAAAGAACACATATGCAATATAATGTGCATGCCATGACTCTATGTGGGATCTAAGTGGAAAACCATGGTGTAGAAGAAGAAACACACATAGGAAATCAACTCCCAGCACACATTTAATGCATAAGTGGGTGATAGAGAAGTTGCATCACAGAATATAATCCACTAGAGTAGTGTGTGTGTGGTCATGTATAGACATGATCAATGTGGTCATGTGGATCATCAATAATGACTATCTATCTATATATATATATCAATGTGTGTGGCTTAGGAAAAGAACACATGCAAATCACTCTAGGGGATGATCCATATATATATACATGTGTCAAACCATAATGGTCATATATATAGAGACCAAAAACACATTAGTGACACATAAGTTGAATCACAGAATCCACTGGAGTGTGTGTGGTCATCAAATATCAATGTGGTTTTGGAAAATAACACATATGCAATATAATGTGCATGCAATGAATCTAGGGGGGATCCAAGTGGAAAACCATGGTGTAGAAGAAGCAAGACACACATAGGAAATCAACTCCACACATTTAATGCACCAGTGTGACAGAGAAGTTGCATCATAGATCATATAATCCACTAGAGTAGTCTGTGTGTGTGGTCATGTATAGATATGATCAATGTGGTCATGTGGATCATCAATAATGACTATCTATATATATCAATGTGTGGTTTAGGAAAAGAACACATGCAAATCACTCTAGGGGATGATCCATATATATACATGTTTCAAACCATCATGGACATATATACAGAGACCAAAAACACACTAGTGTGACAGAAGTTGAATCACAGAATCAACTTGAGTGTGTGTGGTCATCACATATCAATGTGGTTTTGGAAAAGAACACATATGCAATATAATGTGCATGCAATGACTCTATGTGGGAGCCAAGTGGAAAACCATGGTGTAGAAGAAGCAAAGCACACATAGGAAATCAACTCCCAGTACACATTTAATGCACCAGTGGGTGACAGAGAAGTTGCGTCACAGATCATATAATCCACTAGAGTAGTGTGTGTGTGGTCATTTATAGATATGATCAATGTGGTCATGTGGATCATCAATAATGACTATCTATATATATCAATATGTGTGGTTTAGGAAAAGAACACATGCAAATCACTCTAGTGGATGATCCATATATATATACATGTGTCAAACCATCATGATCATATATATAGAGAACAAAAACACACTAGTGTGACAGAAGTTGAATCACAGAATCCACTGGAGTGTGTGTGCTTATCAGATATCAATGTGGTTTTGCAAAAGAACACATATGCAATATAATGTGCATGCAATGACTCTATGTGGGATCCAAGTGGAAAACCATGGTGTAGAAGAAGCAAAACACACATAGGAAATCAACTCCCAGTACACATTTAATGCACCAGTGGGTGACAGAGAAGTTGTATCACAGAATATAATCCACTAAAGTAGTGTGTGAGTGTGTGGTAATGTATACATATGATCAATGTGGTCATGTGGATCATCAATAATGATTATCTAGTGGAGATATATATATATATATATATCAATGTGTGGTTTAGGAAAAGAACACATGCAAATCACTCTACAGGATGATCCATATATATATACCAGTGTCAAACCATCATGATCATATATATAGAGACCAAAAACACACTAGTGTGACAGAAGTTGAATCACAGAATCCACTGGAGTGTGTGTGTGGTCATCAGATATCAATGTGGTTTTGCAAAAGAACACATATGCAATATAATGTGCATGCAATGACTCTATGTGGGATCCAAGTGGAAAACCATGGCGTAGAAGAAGCAAAACTCACATAGGAAATCAACTCCTAGTACATATTTAATGCACCAGTGGGTGACAGAGAAGTTGCATCACATAATATAATCCACTAGAGTAGTGTGTGTGTGTGTGTGGTAATGTATAGATATGATCAATGTGGTCATGTGGATCATCAATAATGACTATCTAGTGGAGATATATATATATATCAATGTGTGGTTTAGGAACAGAACACTTGCAAATCACTCTACAGGATGATCCATATATATATACCAGTGTCAAACCATCATGGTCATATATATAGAGACCAAAAACACACTAGTGTGACACAGAAGTTGAATCACAGAATCCGCTGGAGTGTGTGTGGTCATCAGATATCAATGTGGTTTTGGAAAATAACACATATGCAATATAATGTGCATGCAATGACTCTATGGGGGATCCAAGTGGAAAACCATGGTGTAGAATAAGAAAGACACACATAGGAAATCAACTACCAGTACACATTTAATACACCAGTGTGATAGAGAAGTTGCATCACATAATGTAATCCACTAGAGTAGTGTGTGTGTGTGGTCATCAAATATCAATGTGGTTTTGGAAGAAAAAAACACGTTGGAAATCTTTTTGGTCCACATGCATGCATGCATGCATGGAGTATCTAGAGTAACAATGATTTACTGAATAATTTAGAAGAAATTAAATCGAGTGTGGGTTTTGCATTTTCCATTGACATGCCGATCGAAAAATGATTAACTGCAAAAGAAATCGAGTTGTGTATACATGCGTTTTGCATTCCCACTCGTGCGTTTTGCATTGACACATGCGATGTACACTTCTCCCACCTCGCGTGCGCTCCCACCGCCCGACTGCCCCCATCGTCTCTCTGTCATTTAAAAGTCATCAGCCACACGGTCTCCCCATCGTCTCCCAGTCATTTCTCCACACTCCATCGTCCTACTCTTCCCTGCACTCCAAAAATAGAAGGAAACCCAACAAGGTATGATATCATTTTCTCGCGAAGATGAAGATATCAAGACCGGTGGTCACCGAGGACGCCAAGGTCATCATTGTCGAGGACGCCAATGCCATCGTCCAGAAGCAAGCAGATAACAAGGTCGAAAAGGAAGCGGTTGCAGATCTGGTGGAGGTTGAAGATAACAAGGTGCACTACAATTACTAAGACGACGGCGAATATGAAGAACCTACGGATCCGTTCACATTCGAGTAAGAACCCAGCGACGAAGAACCGAAGGTAATTAGATCTGAACTGTGAATGGAGTTTTTAGATTTTACAGTTCATATTTTAATTTGTAGGGTTTTCTAATCTTGTAGAGTTTGATTAATTCGTTTTTTCTCTGCCTAGTAATTCTATGTTCATATGTTGTTGGTCGTTTTGATCTGCCCCTAGTCATTCCAGTCGCACATTTTCTAGTTTGATTTGATAGCTAGTAGTTCTAGGTGCCTAGTAGTTCTATACATGCTCATCTTTTGTTGGTCATTTTAATTAGTTTGTAGGGTTCAGAGATCTCTTATCTAGGTTGTGTTCATGTTGTCCAATATATAGTTTGATTTGTATGATAAAAGTCACATATATATAGTAATCATACTATCTCCTGACTATATTAACAGAAATTTAATTTCCATCTCTGTTATAATTAGGGAAACAAATCATATGTACATATGCATTAAAATATAGATAAATGTCCATCTCTGTTACATTTAGGGAAACAAATTGTTAAATTCCTAATTAACTGAGTATATTTAGGAGAAAGCAAATTCCTTTTTTACCATGTTCTAGTCATACATTCTTTTTGTTTTTCCAATTTACTGATAAGATGAGTGGAAATAATTACTCCATCTATCCTAAAAAAAGGATGTCTCGGATTTCTTATTAAAATTTGGATGCATCTTTATATACACTGAAACTTGTATAGATATTCATTCAAATTATTTGAAAGAAAACAGTATAATTTTAACTTAAGTGGAGTGTATATGTTAAATACTAGATCATGCATGTTTTATCCAATCTCTTTTATAGTAAGTTGTGTATTTATATGAACATATGCATTAAAATAATGCTGATAAATTAAATTTCTCTGTGTAGTCCATCTCTGTTATTTGTTTAGGGAAGCAAATTGTTAAATTCATAATACACTGAGTATATATTTAGGAGAAAATAAATTCCTATTTATATCATGTTCAAACTGAATAAAACTAGCTAGTCATAACTTCTTTTTGTTTTACCAATTTACTGATAAGATAAATGGAAAGAATTACTCCATCTGTCCTAAAAAGGATGTCTCAGTTTTGTTAAAATTTGGACGTATCTTTATATACTGAAACTTGTATAGATTCTTTCAAACTATATTTGGAAGAACGGTATAATTTTATATAGAACTTGTTTTATCATATATGTATGCAAAACAGATATATGTTTAATGGACTAGTTTGTTCAAAAGTTGTGTGCACATGCTAAAATTAATCTCTCAACACAGCCCTTTCCTAGTTTGATCTCATGATCTTGAGAGAGTAATTTTTTTTCATTCACTGACTTCTTCTCTCTACTTGCCAATCCGTAGGAACCAAATAGCAATGTCGGTGAAAGTATGTGGTCCAGGCATGCAAAAAGCCGCCACATCCTGAAGCAAATGAGGAATGGGCGGTTCCCCTTCCGCCGAGACGCAAATAAGTACAGGTGCCCCTTCTGCATAAGAAGGATTGCGGAAGACATGAATAGCATCATGCAGCATGCCGGGGGCATTACCCGTGGAGGACAGCAGCATGCGAATCATACGAAAGCCAAGCACGGTGCCTTCATGGTTTACCTGAGGAAGTATGTCAACCTCGGTCACATTGCTCTCGGGTTGTAACTGCTTGCCCATGCTGCCTCAGTTGCCTCCTGTTGCCGCCTCGTGTTGCCTCTACTGCCGCCTCATGTTACCTCTGCTGCCTCCTGTTGCTTGTTGCTACCTCATGTTTATGTAATGGGTGTACTATTATATTATATTGTTTCGGTTGTGAATTATTAAGTACTACTAGTAGTATGTGGTGGTTGTGATCGAACCTATTTAACTAGTACATCTATATATTGTCAGTACCTTTTAAGTTGTTTGTTATGATTGTTCCTGGTTGCTCATATTTCCGACATTTCGAAATATTTTTTTAGTGTGAATCTTTCAGAAACACACATGCGATTGTTCCTGGTTTTGCAACAATATAGAAAATCCATGGTTATTGTTCCTGGTTGCACCATGTTTGAAATCAACAAAAGATAAATACACATTACTTTTGCAACCATGATTTTTCCTAGTTCAACAAGTTTGGTACAACAAGTTAAATACATCTGATGAATACTGAAAACAACTGACTAGCTAGCTAGCTAACTAAACATTCAACAAACTCATTCCTCTTACTATTTTCTAAAATGTCAAAATAACCAAGAGAAAGCAGAATACATCCATAATTCAATACTTATTTCCACAATTTCCAACAATAAAAAGAAGAACACGCCCTAAAGTCACTTCCACACTAAGCATCATCATGAACCAAACATGCTTGCATTCCATTTCTTTTCTCATTTTCTTCAACCTCAGTTTAGATATATGCAGATCCGTGTCTCTATCTGCCAGCCTCAGCTCAATCATCATCTTATCATCTGCCTTCTTACATAGCTGGGCAAGCATCCTCTGCATCTGTCCTGGCCATGGGTTGTCCATCCAGTACAAGTAACAACACACCTCATCTGGACAACCTAAAAAATTTCTACCAATGTCTACACCATAGGACGCAACCTTCCTAGCAGGAACATAGTTGCACTACCATATCGAACTAGTATCTAGCTCCTTCCCACCAATCTCTTAATCTAGGATGGAAATTGGCAGCTCCCCATCGATTCCAACCCAACTCTATAGAACAAGTCATTGAAACAGTTAAATTCCCCTAACTATTAGAACCCTAGGTAGAACAGATTCAGGGACGAAGCAAGACCTAACTTACCTGGTCCACAATGTTGCCCTCTCCTTCCGGCTTGCGCATCCCCATGGCAGTTGAGATGTGGCAGCGACGGTAGCGACGACGATGGAGATGTGACAGCAGCGATGGTGACTGTGCGGTGCGGTGCGGTCTGGTGCGGTGCGGTCGGGGCAACGCCTCATTATGGGGCCACTCGTCAGCTCCAATGTGGGCCCCACCTATCGTTGGGTATTACGGGTCCCTTCCACACTCGCCCAAATCCACTCACCTCCCAGTGCTAGGAAAACCCTCTCCGGCGACGGCCGAATCCCCTCCCGGCCCTCCCCGGCGACGAACAAATCCCGTCCCCTCCCCTTCCCGGTGACGGACAAATCCCCTCCCTTCTCGTACCCTCCCCGGAGACGACTAAATCCCCTCCCCTCCCCTCCCCTGCGATGGCCAAATCACCTCCCCTCCCCTTCCCGGCGATGACTAACCACCCTCCCCTCCTCGGCGAAGACGACTGCAGCCTAAGTGCTCCTCCACCTACTTCCCTTCATCGTGTCACCTCCTTGTTTTAGGTTCACCGTGTCGGTTCTCCATCTAGGTCACCGGCGATGGATCTTGGCCTCAGTGTGACCGTCTCGTTCTAGGGCAGAGCGGCGGCGTTGCTGTCTATGTCACTGGATGATCTTTAAGTAGTCGCCAAATTAATGCCCAAAATTGTTGTTTTTCATAGCTATATGTTAGTGCTGATGGATAATCTTAGTATATTAACTATTTACAACTGGCCAATGACTAATATGTGGCACTTATCTTGTTGATGGGATGATCTACATCGACTTAGTGTCTTTGTACAACCATTATGGCTCTACATCTCCTTGGTAGATACGTATTCATCTCATTGACTTGTGTGTGCTATCTTACTATGGATCCCACATTATATATTTGTGTAGGTCATTGTATTCTCTTCACATGCATTTGGCAAATGATTAAATGGTGGCACTATCTCTGTCCATGGGATAATGTGCATATAGCATGTGTTTTGTACAAAAACATTTTTTGTGCATGCTTCTTGCTATATGTTCGATTATCTCATTGATTTATGTGTGCTTTGTTAGTATGAGACCCAAATTGATGTTTTTCATAGCTATGTTAGTGCTAAGGGATTTGTGATTTTCACTGTTTAGAACTGGTCAATGATGAAAATGTGGCACTTTGACTGTTGATGGGATGATAGACATCTACTTACTGTCTTTGCATGGCCACTATGGTTGTACATGCTCCTTGGTATATACAGATTCATCTTATTGGACGATTCTTATAGTTGTGACCAAACCATATGCTTTTAAATTTGATTTTTGTAGTTCACTAAATATTATTTGATTCTTCTAGTTAGGAAGTCTCCAAATGGCTGCACTGTCAATGGAAGAATTAGAAAGAGGGGCCTGTAGAAACTGTGAATACCGCAAAATGGAAGGGCTGATGCAAAAGGAGCCTACTGTACAGCATATCATTGAAATTCAGGTTTTAAAATTGTTGCTACTGACTCTAAGATAGTAGTTAAACCTACTATACAGCAGCAAAACAAAACATTAATTCTAATTGCTGCAATGTCCATTTAGATTTCTAAAACCAACGCTGGCTTTATCAATGTCACATCCGATGATGATGATGATTATGATGTGAAGAAACATGTAGTTAAGAGACCTAAGAAAGCGAGGTTCACAGCATCTGATGATGATGTGAAGCAACTAGTCAAGAGACCTAAGAAAGCGAGGTTCAGAGCACCTGATGATGTGGTTGTTAGAATCGCCAAAGCTAAGAAAACTAGATTCCCAACTCACGTGTTTAAATTATAATACATTTAATGTATATATATAGTCTATTTCCTTTGGGAGTTTAGTTCCATATATCATTTAGACATTCATCATTTATTGCCTAACAGGATCTGGCGTTGTGTCTAGTATGCAAGAGCAATTTCGAATCCAGGTTGTCATCGGGCATGTCCTTTTGTATCTACTTGTCAGAGTCAGAGGGGTTCCAGAACTCAGTGGTAAGTGGTAACAAGCAATTTTCTTTCAAACTATACTGTAAGTCTGTAACCGTTTGTTTAATGTCTGATTCTTTTGTTTTTGGTGCACAGACTATGCCATGCAATTCAAGGTTCATATTCAATCTAGCCATAGTTGAACGTGAGAGTGTGCCCATCAAGGTGCTTGGGCGCACCTACAAGATTGACCTCGAGAAAATAAAGAACATGACTATCATGGGAGGTGAAGGATGGAAGCAATTCATTACACATAACGATCTTACCTAGGAAGAAATGTTATGTTTTTCTTTGACAGGACACGTGCCGAGGATAACAGTTCTCTATATCTGTGGTCTTGGTGGCGAGGAAGATGTATATGAATATACGGTTGTCACCCAAAGATGCCACCTTATCGATGATGAGAAGGAACACCTCCTATCTACCCTACCGCCAATCAACACCTTCATCAGGGTTCCATTTGTGACCCGTTTAACAAGGACAAATCTTGTCCAACATAAGATGGTATGGCAACTACCTTTTGTTTGTTCCTTGTATGGCTCCATATATAACTTGTGGTCGTCGTCGTCTGACATGATTATTTCTTCTTTTTAATCCACGGCATCTTAGAGATTACCTACGAAAGTGGTTTCCTCCATGGGCATCCCTGATGATGGCGTGGCTGGAGTATAACTAGGAAATTTTGACATCACCCGAATTGCATATAAGACTGACCCAGATGGTCATGCCGTCTTCAGTAATCAAGGGTGGTAGCAATTCCATGAGAGTGAAGATGATCTAAAGGTTGGACAAGCCATGCTAATCACAGGCAGGAAGACCACATAAGAGATATTGGACGTGAAGTTTGTGTTCAAGACCATCTAGAGTGTAGTTGTGGTTGGGAACTGTTAAGCTTAACTAGTACGACGTAGTCTGCAACAGTTAATTAGTCATTTGAAACCTAGTGAATATATATAATATAATTTCCTATTTAGTCTACTCTTGGAAGATTTTGCCGGATATGGTTATGATTGCGTGAACTAGAAGCTACTACAAATAATTGTATTGAAGCTACTAGTACAAAAGAATTCTGAAAGATTTCCTGTCCACATGCATTCCGGTCATTTGGGCTGCTCGCGAGGGTCCCTCGTCGCGAGTTCAAGAGATTTCTCCATGATGAGACTCTGATCTCCTTTAGATTTTTTGAATCAGTAATTACAACAACTTGAGTACTATGATTGTAAAAGTTGAAAGATAGTACTTGCATATAATTTTGAAAGCTAACACAGAGAATTCTGAAAGAAGCTACTAAAAATAAATACTTTGAATTCTGAAAGTACTAAAATTAAATACATTACAATTTTTTCTAAAAGGTAATACGCATACTGCTGATCGAAATAATATAAATATAGTACAATTTCTACTTCGAAAAATAGACCTGAAAATGCTAGCAAATAACCTAGGATGAATATAGGATTCATTCTCCCCTATATTTTTTGTCGTCGGCGGCTCTCGCATGCTGCAACACATGTTCAGAGAACACTCTCCGTCTGCAATGTGCTGGCAGTATCTCGTCCAGAGGGTAAGGCCTCGGTGTATGTTCCAGACTTAAGCCATACGTTACCATTGTTGGTTCCTCTTCCCAGGCTTGAACATCATGATAGTACAGTCTGATATAATTCCTATAGTATATGCAACCGGGTTTGACTGTGGGGTGTAACCTGGTGTCAATGGAGATAGACCGATGGTAATCAATGAAGAGGGCACGACTTCCAATGTCACCAACGGCCTCGAGAGGGCGGTTCTCCGTGTCCACCTGGTACAACACCGGTTGCCCTTTGGCGAAATCCCCGTTCAACACAAGAAGCAGATCACCATCTGACTCAACTAGGTAAAATTTGTAACCTCCGCGTACCTGTTCAAAGGTTGGGGCTGAAATTATTTTGGCCATCGTGACAGTGCTCGCGCGCTGCTCTAACTAGATGTTGGTCGACATGATGTCTCCATTCTCAAGTAATGCATATACTTCCCCTCAGAATGTCGTCATGCAGACCAGAAACATATCAAGAGGTGGCGAATAAATCCTTCTCCAAATGATTAATTGATTTGCCCCGTTGGGGTGCTCTCATCGGCCCATGCAATATGATCTGGATAATCTGTGCAAACGAACACCATTGTTGGGGACTTCATCACGATGACAGATTGCGGAAGATCAGATGGAATGTGTGCTTGAAACTCAGTGTTAGACTTATGAGTGATTAGGTTCATAAGCAAAATCTTGTATGGCTGCACCCTCTGAGAAAGCACGATGATGCCACGAAAAACACCGACGAAGTAGAATCTTTTGGAAGAAGAGAGCATCAGTTAGCACTAAGATGTTTACAATGGAAATACAAATAAATGAATGTTATATATATTGGATGTGAATGTGAACCTGCGATGGACGTCCATTAGATTCATCCTGAAGCAACGACCAGTGGCGAGGTTGAGGAAGGTGAAGTCGCCAATGTCTGGAAGTGTGTGATCTATCATGATCCAGTTGCTGAGATGGAATTCGGGCACCTTTAAAGTGCGGCGCCAATCGGTGCAGACTTCCCAACAAGCAGCATAGGTGTCGACGTACTCCTCTTTCTCTGACAAGTAGTCGGCGATCTTGAGAAGTGGGTCGGCCGGGAGATCGGACCAGTTCCTCTTCATAGGCTACTGGCCATGGCTTACGTGCGGGAATATTTTGATCGAGGAAGAAAGAAGAACTACCACTGCGAGGAGAAGAAGAGGAGAACATACGAGGGAGACGAAGCGGAACTGCTACTTCGAGGAGACGAGGGAGAAGAAGCGGAACTGCCACATCAAGTTTGGATCAACAGGCTTTTTTTCAGAACTAGCGGGTGAACTAGCCATGCACAGCATGCAAGTTTTGATCAAACATACTGACATGTGGGACCGGCTAAAAAATTCCGTGAAGTGCTACCGTGCATAGTGCGCTAACAGGTGGGGTTGAAGCACGGAGGAGACGGCCCATGGGAAAAAAGTGTCGAATATGTGTCGTGACGAATTTCACGATGAATTTTGCACCAGACGAAATGGCAAACTAGGCTTTAGGGCCTGAGACAAAATTTGCAACGAATTTGCCACGACAAAAACAAGGAACATCATGGATAACCGGGCTGGAGGGGCTTGGATCTCGTTACGACGAAACGTTCTAGAACATAAGGAATCCGCGACATTTTTAGGTTGCATCATTAAAAAAATGTCACGGATTGTCCAGATTCTTGTAGTGATGTCGGGGAGCTAACTAATTTCACATAGAGAGTGCCTCTATGGCCAGCTTCAGAGAGATGCCTGAGCATTGGATCCTTAGGCATCTCCCTAAAGTTGGTCGTAGTGTTGTCCCTACTCTCACACACCCTCCCGGCATCGGTGGTGTCACCAATGTACCATGTACCACTTCGCCATCTCTGTAGACAAGGCATGCATAGACAAGAGATGCATCGAAGAAATGAGCAAAGATTCATAAACTTAAATCAAATATATCACTGACGATGACTATCATATAAGCAAGTCCAACATCGACCGTTAAGGGTTTTACTAGCCTGGGTAGTTAATAATGTTTACGACACACACGCCAAACGATAGTTCGGAAACACATCACGAGGATAGCTAGTCAAGTCTACAACACGACACACACATGACCAACACCGCTACCTAGGCACAAACACATCATGTAGATCTCGTCGGGAACAGGGTCACGCCCTCTCTCGTCATGAACGTCCTGGTGTCATGCTGCATGTCGAGGCGTTCTTCGATCTCGCGGGTACTCAACGCGATTGTCATGTACATGGCCCCCCCTTTCATTTCGACGTCATCATGGATGATTTGGCAGAGCTGAGTCTGGATGCGCCAGAACTCATCCATAAGGTCTGCGTCATCGGTCGCCGCCAACTATGTGGCCCAATGTCGAAGATTAGCTGGCAGCGCCTCGACCCGTGAATCCCGCATGAACCCCTTGTTATGATGGAGGACATAGAAGGCCTCCTTTACACTGTTGGTTGGCTGCTTGGCGCAGGGGAACTTTGTGTGGTGCATGAACACATGTTTGCCATCCTTGGTTCTTGCCCCCCCTTGGAGAATTTGCCTCCCTTTTCGATGTAGACTTGTAGAGCATCATCTAGAACTCCCTTGAATCTGTTGTAGTCCTTCGGCTTTGTGTCACTTGATGAGTCAAAGTATGTTTCTTGCGATAACCTTAGACATATGGAGATGAGTGTGTAGTATATGCCTCTAGGCAACACAATTGAAATGGAACTAATTATTGTTGGAAGAGGACAATGAAAATCTAAGAAATAATTTGTTACGACGGTGACCTAATGTGTGTTTACTTACTCGGGAAAGCAAGGCAGAAGAATGGAATCAATGGTCTGGTTCTCATGGAAGATATTCCCTAGGTACTCTGCCACCATTGTCTGATCCCCATCATTCGCTAAGACAACCTCACGCATGTAGTAGGGGTCCACTATCACGATGCCCTTGGTTTTCTCCCTCTTGTCCTTCAACGCCATATTGAGCGAGTAAAGATGGACCAAGTTATAGTCCAGCTGCTTCGAGTGCAGGAGATTGTAGATGTCCTCGTACCGCATGAAGAATATGTCCACGGGTGCTTGGTCGACGAAGCCATGTCCCGATGGCACCTTGCATGTGAAGACCGGGTACCCGGGCTTCTTCTCTTTAAGAAGGGTGGTCTCGAGGTTCAGAATTGAGTAATTCATATTCTCTATGGGTCCACCCGTGATTTTGAGCATATCCTTAGTCAGAATCAGCTTACTCGCTATGTGAGCCCTAAAATCACTGGGCTCTTGTCTAATGTCGTCCCGAGCCCGGAGTATCTTCTTTGGAAGTGGCTGGCTTGAAGCCTTCGTGCTCCAGCTATGCTTCCAGCCCTTCTTCAGCTTCTCGGCCACCTCAATAGGATCAGTGGATCGTCCTAACTGCTCCTCGGCCTCCTTGTGGAGTGTGGTGGGGCTGATGATCACCGTCGAGTTGGGTTGTGGACCAGCGGCGTCACCTGGAGGCGTCTCTTGATCATAAGCGTCGCCGAAGTGCAGACGATGCGTGCATGACATGGGACGACCGAGTTGTTGACCATAGGAGGCTAGCTATCCAATATGAGGCATATAGAATCTGTCGGTGCCCATGGTGTTGAGGTAGCCGTCGACGCCATCCTCATCGTTGGCAACGTGAGGTGCATCCTGATGCATGTCCTCGGGCTATGGCGACAGCGTGTGTGCGATTAACTGATGATGCCTCTTGGTGGTGGGGACGAACACCGGTGGTCGTGTCTTATTAGTTGGGGCGGTGGGGCATCGCCCTTCCTTTGTTATAGCAAGGCAGATCTAGGACTTGGGCCATAGCAAGGGCCCACCGTTGCAACCTCCAAGGGTCTTATGCTCATCGGCTCCTTCAGGTTGGTTGGGGGGAGATCAAGACCAACAATGGTGTATGAAGTCGGGCCTACGATGAAGCATAATTAGTTACCTTGGTAAGGGCGTAGAGCTCGGCTAATGTGGACACACGGGGCTGCATCACATCCTGCTCGGGTGCATCACGAAGCAATGTCGGACGCGTCTTGGTGTTGGGCGCCGGTGGGCTCAGCAATGCGACCGGCTGCACCAAGGTATTGGAGGGCGGGGTCACAAAGTTCGGCGACATGTGTTAGGCCGAGTTGCTGCCGGACATGCTGGGCACCGGTATCGGCCCAACTCCACCAGCAGCATTCCACTGGGCTAGATCCTCCCACAGCTGTGGAGGAATGATTTGGTGCAACCTTGCTTCCAACTTTCCTCCATTTGCGCCGGCAACTAGGCCACTTGGGCCTTGAGATCTATGATCTCCCGTCTCTGCTCAGTCTCCACCTTGGACTTTCTCTCCTTTCTGATCTTTGAGTCCTCTTTTAAGTGGACGCCGACTTTTGTGGTAAGCCTATAGACAGGAACACTTCCATCGGACGTCATCTTCATGTTCATGGGCCTCTTCTTGACAATGTTCACCACCCTGTCGAAAGGAGTGTCCCACGGCTCCAATAGCCCCGTCGTGGGGGAACTTGCCTCAGCCGCTATTTCATCTTTCTCCAAAAGGAAGGTGAACCCATTTTTAATTTTGGCTTCATTATTGATCGCCAATCGACTTGAGATCCACATGGTTAGTTGCTTACTAGGTGTTTCTTGAATTTCAGCACATCCTCATCTGTGGTTTTGAATTCCTTTGTTATGGGGCATAGGAAGTAGTAGGCCCGCACAAAGTTCCTCACCTACTCGTCCTTGAATTTGTCAAACATGTTTGGTTTACCAAGAAGCCTAAGCTCGGCGTCCTCCTTCTCCCAAATTGGCTTTATTCCTCTGTAACCACCGCTCCCATGCCTATGGTTACCTATGTTCTAGTCACACAATCTCTTCCCCCACGCCATCCATTCTTATGCGTTATCGGTCTCCAACTCCTCCTTGAAGAGGAGATAGTCGTCGTGTTCGAGCAGTGGCTCGTGCTTCTTTATCTCCTCCCAGCTTTATTTTTTTCTATCCGCTTCTTCACCCGGGTTCTCCAGTTGCTCAAGAGGGTGCTCATCTTCATGAGGGCCGACACGTTCACCGCATTGTTCTTGACCTCAAGATTGTCATAATCATGGGGGGACTTGTAGCGTCTGTGAAGCTTCTGCATGAGGAGCTGGACTAAATGCGCATTGCCGGGATCTCGGAGGTTCCTGGTGTTGACCGTCCAGGTCTCCCGTACAATGCACCCGAGTTGTATCCTGTACCCAGCGGCGAGGGCTGCAGGCGCCACGGGTGCACCACTCACCGTCACTTCGGTGAATTCGTCGCGCTCTATGCCGAGCATCGGCGGGTCTAAATTCTTCCTCATGGACTTCTTAGCTACCGGGGCGTCACCACCATCCGTCTGTCCTCCTGCGTCGGTGCGTTCACCGGCATCGGTGGTGTCATCCTCGGTGCCATTGGTGCATTCGCCGCTAGCATCGGTGGTGTCATCCTTGTGGCCATAACTCGTTCCAGCATCGTCATCACCCTCCATGTCTTCTTTGTCCTCGACCATGGCAGCTATTTCCCGCTCCTCCTCCTCCTCCCTCTAGGAAAGTCGCCAAAATGGCATGTTGGCCTTCCGGGCTTCTTCTTCAATAGTCATTTGCTTCGAAGGGCTGGCCCCATCATTTACTTCTCCGGTCGACATCTTTGCACTAAACAAGTATATGCAACTAATTAGTACAAGAGAAATCGATCGGAAAATTCGACAGCACCTACCCTAAAAAAGGCTACCTAGGAGTGCCCATTTCTCCACGAAACAGAAATGAATCAACATTTTGGGAGTAACGGGCACTCAGATTGGAATCCCTGCAACAATTGACAAAAAACTGTCCACCACCAAAATTGATTCAGAAAAGCATGCATACACAGAACACCAATTCATTATAATCCCATCGCACTGCTCACAATAGTGTTCACAACACCATTTCATTCACAGAATGTCCACCACCACCACCACCATGCACTATTCACAACACCATTTCATTCATAGGACCATTATAACATAATATAAGGTGCAAGCTTTAAAGTGTGCATTATGACAGAATATAAACAGAAGCTAAAGATCCTTGGCACACTATGCGCATTATAACAGAATATAAACAAAATATAAACAGAAGCTAAACAGAAGCTAAAGAGAAAATATGCAAGTTGACATTGTGTTTGGGATTGGGTTGGGTGTACTAGTCAGTGCTCACTTGCAAGTTGAAGAAACTCACTATGACAATGGTCTGCTCTGAAAATCTGCACCATCCCAAGTCCTAACTAAATATAAATAAAAGGGAGCACCAAATCCAGAGTAATGTTTTATTAGAGAATAATAACTGAAACACTAGATGTTCAAATTTGACATATTCCTAGCCAATACTAGAAAAATAGCATTAAATCATAGATAAGATTTTGGTTCTCCAGCGAAATCTAGAAAATACTTATGCCCAAGTTTTATGATTATATACTGGAGTCACTGAGCTAGAAAATATAAGTGACTCATTCTGAGTTCCTAACTTGTGCTGAAGATTGCAAACCTATATAGATGCCAATACATGATTTCCTTATCAAAGGCCACAAGACTATAAGAAACATCCAATTTTTTACGACAAAAATAAGACGCATACTGTTTTAAAAACAGAACATACTTGTCACACCCAGTTAGGGCCTAAGGCATCAAACATGTTCTCTGCAACAGGGACATAATACAGCAGGGGAAAAGCAGCAGCGATCGACGACAAGAGGAACCCTAGGAACCCTAACCCTGGGAACCCTAGCCAGATAATAACACTGATAAATGTTGCAAGAAATAGTTAAAATTGATAAATGTTGTGAGAAATAGTTAAAATGATTTCAGTTAAGGAGGTGCTCTGTCTAAGAAACTTAGTGATGGATTGTACTGTAGTTGTTATCTATACCCTAGGGAGAGATAATATCCAACACAAGATACAAGAAAAGATGTCAATTAACAAACAAACAACCATGCTACTCCTTTGTGTGAAACCCATTGTGCTAACATCACTAAAGTTTCTTGCAACCAAATAGATCTAGGATGCTTCACTCTGTTGTACTCTACTGTAACTCTGCTCACTGAACTCTATTGTAACTCCACTGTAACTCTATTGAACTCTATTATAACTCTACACAAGATAAAAGTATCGATCCTTAAGAAATAAATGAATACTGAATGATCATTTCCCCATAGTAACATCAGCTCTTGAACTTGAACCATGCTAATCAAATATTGACCTTAGACTGAGATCAAAGGAAAATTCGAAAAAATAATTGTGTTCTGTACATATACACATATGCATTCAGGCAATCTACAGCGCCCACCGTAATGTCTCTACCTCCACGGCCTCCACCTCGCACTCCTTCCACTCCTCATCACTGTTGTCGCAGTTGTCCTCGGCAACCACCTCCCAGTCCTCCTCGCAGGCCCCGCACTCGTAGGGCCCCCATGACGCCTCTTCCTCCAGTATGCCCTCCAGCCTCGTCAGGCACCCGGCCGACCTCATCGCCTTGGCCCACACCAGTATGCTGCCCTCCGCGAGGACCACCACCTCCTCCATCGAGGCCTCCCACAAGATCAACCCTAACCCTAGCAAGAGAGGGGAGGGGAGGGGAAGGGAGGCTCATACCTGGAGAGGTGGCGGACGGAGGGAGGTGGTGGCAGATGGAGGCAGGTCGTGGCGGCGTGCATGTGAGGGGCGCCAGCGAGGAAGCAGAGGGGTGCCGACGTCTTCTCCGCTGCGAGAAACGGGAGGAAGCAGAGGAAGGGGAGGGGTGCCGGCGTCTTCTCCACGCGCGTCTTCTTCGTCTTCTCCGGTGGCGGTGGGGAGCAGAGGGTGCGGTGGCGGTGGGGAACAGAGAATGAAATCGACTAAGTGTCGATCAAGGAAGAAGCGGACCATTTTGAGTTATGTGTAGAAACTCAGTGGCGCACCGATTCGGGATGCGCCACTGATTTCTGCACATAACTCAAAATGGCGCGCAGGGCAGTGTTGACAACAACACTAGCATGTCCTACTGGTTAGCAAGGTTTGGTTAGTTAGACCATCATAGGTGCCAGGTTTGAATCCTGCACCCCCACTTTTTTCCTTGAATTTAAAAATATATTTAACAAAATAATTTAGAATTACGGTTTGGCCTAGTAATATTTACTCATTTAGAAACAATTTTTTTAGTATTTTTAAAATATAAACAATTCAACATTTACAAATATAAAAGCAAAAAACACATGTATAGAATTGCAAGTAGACAAATAATTTATTCCAAAAAACCACGAATATATGATTATTGTTCCAAAAAACCATACGTATGTATCATGTATAGTTTTGTCGACTTGATGTGCGCGCACACACATCAGACACAAAAAGTCACTTCTTGCGATGTCTTGTCACGGTGATATTCTTGCCCTTGTTCGTCGCGGTTAAATAGTTTAGCCAGGGAACATGGGGATTGCTTCATGTGTACAGACATCCTTTAGCGGGTAGGGTGGTCTTCCTTCTTCCTAATGCAGCACTAGGTCTGTCGAAGTACTCGTCGAATTCCTCTTCTATCTTCGGATCACCATACTTGTCGAAGTCTTGTTCTGTGGCCCCTCCCTCCATTCCGATGATGCTCCTTTTCCCCCTCCTGACAACAACGCGGCTAGGTCTTACAGGGTTGGCAATGTAGAAGCATTGATCCACCTGGCAAGCAAGTAACCATGGCTCATTTTTTGCCTGGACGTTCACACCAGATGCCTTTGATGATTTGGCTTCCGGTATAACCATAGTGGTGAAATACCGGCCTTCTTTTTCGACGTTCTTGGCCCATCTGACCCGAAACATTGGCATCTTGTCTCCATAGTAGTCGAGTTTCCAGATCTCCTCGATCGTACCGAAGAATCTCTCCTTGACAGTAGATTCCTCATCTGCGTAGGATAGCCTCGTAACTCCCGAGTTCTGATATTTGTTGTTCTTGTCCTTTTCCTCGATGTAGAATGTGTAACCATTGATGTCGTACGCCTGATAGGTCCTCACATTCATCGCGGGGCCCTGTGACAAGGTGAATATGAGTTTTTCCTCGTCCGTAGAAGGCCCCTTACCATGATAAAGATGGAGTAGCTCTTTCTTGAACCAACGCGTGAAGCTAGAGTTATGCTCTCAAGTCACGTCTCCCTTAGTCCGTCGTCGACCCGTGTCCCTAAACATCTTCTCAATTAAGCTTTTGTGCTCTAGCACCCATGGTTCGACCAATTCTATGTGTTGTAGTGCGACTCGATGTGCCCTGTCATAGTCTGTGTGTCAACCAGGGAAGAAGATATGCATTGGGGCGTGGCCCTCGTGGTGACCACATCCATCGAGCCTCCCGAGGTGCCTCCTGATTGGCAGACCAACCGGGCCGTCGTCATCCTCATTTCGTAGATAATTCTGGCAGAATGATATGGACTCGTACGTCAGAAAGCCCTTGGCTATGCTTCCATCCGGATGGTTCCTGTTGCGAATGAATCCTTTGAGAACGTTGTTCAGCCTTTACAACGGCATCATGTTGTGTAGGAATAGCGGCCCGAGGTGGATGATATCATCCAAGAGGTGGACTGCTGGCCCAAAATATATCGAGCTCGTTGGGGAACCCCAAGAGGAAGGTATGATGAGTAGAGCAGTAAGTTTTCCCTCAGTACGAAACCAAGGATATCAATCCAGTACAAGCAAGGAAACACCCCAAAGGTGTTGCAAGCTGAACTTTGGCAGGGCGCACTACCGGTGCTAGTAGCAACGGGGAGACCTGCACAACACAACCACAGAACTCTGTCCCCAACTTGCGATGAGGTTGTCAATCTCACTGATTTTGCTAAAAACAAAGGATTAAACGTATCGAATGGAAGAAAGTAATAGTTTGCAGAAAGTAAACACAAAGCAGTAAACAGTTTGTAGATTTAATGTAAAAGAAAGGACCGGGGTCCATAGATCACTAGAGATTGCTCTCCTTAAGATAGATAACATGCTCGGTGAACAAATTACATCGGGGCAATTGACAAACATCGAGAAAGCATACAAGCATATACTAATCATCTTGACTCCTTTGAGACTTGATTGGGCATTACAACATTATACATAGACCGTCATCCAACCGCATCTATAACTAATAATCCACCTTCAGGTTATCATCCGAACCCCTCCAGTATTAAGTTGCAAGCAACAGATTATTGCATTACGAATTGCGTGTAAAGTAAACAATATGATTGTTCTATGAACAAAGGATTGTTATTTTCTCCCTAGTAGCAACAGCACATCTAGTACCTTAGAGTTTTCTGTCACTTCGCCAGATTACTAGAGGCATGAACCCACCATCGAGCATAAATACTAACTCTTGGAGTTGCTAGCATCTACTTGGCCAAGATAGCTACTAACAACGGAAAGCATGCAAGATCACAAATAACAAAGACATGATAGAATCAATAATCAATCTGAAATAGCATCTCAATATCCATTGGATCTCCGCAAACACAACATGCAAAATTACAAATAGATGATCTTGATCATGAACGGAGCTCACAAGATCTAGACATGAAAGCACAAATGAGGAGAACCAGCCATCTAGCTACTACATGGACCCGTAGTCCAGAGATGAACTACTCACACATCACACCGGAGGCTTGCATGATGATGAAGAAGGCCTCCAGGGTGAATTCCCCTCTCCGGCAGGGTGCCGGGAAGAGCTTTAGATCCCTCCCGATCTAGGGATGGAGATGACGGCGGCTACAGACTCTTTCGTGAAATTTTGATCAGGTACATAGGGTTTCCGTATCAGAGGCAATATATAGGCGGAAGGAGAGGCCGAGGGGGTGCCTGGGGCGGCCAGACCACCCCCTGGCGCGGGCCAGGCCTGGCCACGCGGCCAGGTGGTGTGGCTAGGCCCCAGCCCCTCTCCGTCTCATATTCTGGTTCTAGATGTCTCCCGGTAAGATGGTGACTTTGGCTTTCGTCCCGTCCAATTCCGAGAATATTTATTTTTTGACTTTCCTGGAACCAAAAACAGCAAAAAACAGGCAGCTGACACTGTGGCTCTTGTTAATAGATTAGTCCAAGAAATCATATGAAAAGTACTCCAAAGTGTGGACAAAACACAAGAAAGTAGATCAAACCAAGCATGGAACATCAAAAATTATAGATAAATTTGCAATGTATCATTATCCCCAAGCTTAACTCCTGCTCGTCCTCGAGTAGGTAAGTGATAAAAAGAAAGAATATTTTTTGAGGTGATATGCACCATCATAAACTTGATCAAAGTATCTGTAAAACATTCGAAGCTGGGATCATAGTACTTCAATCATAACATGAAAGACAAAGTTCTAGAAATAAGACAAAGAAACTATGTTGCAACATGAAAAGGCACAAACAAAAGATTCATGAATAACAATGCTTTGCAAGACGTTTGTTTGTTTCACATAAAGAAAACATAGCATAATAGTATTTAGCTTGTCCCTCATAGAGTAGCAAGTATAAATGCATAGGACACCTTCAAAGTTCATAGGAGTGACTAGATACAAATAGTTTAAAACAAGCAATATCAAGGTATGCATCAATCAACTAGTCTTGGGACAATGCACATAGAACTAAGAATGGCCACTATGCTCTCAAAGTAGGTGCATAAAGGTAGAAGGTGGAGACTCAATATAATGATGGAAGAAAGGCCTTCATAGAAGGAAGCAGAGATTCAAGTTTCATAAAGAGCTTCCAAAAATTATGGTACTTAATAGCTTTCAGCTCTCATTGCCCCTATCATAAGCATCATGAAGTGATTAAGGTTAAAGTGAACAAACTATGGTGTACATGCTTGACGAAGTATAAGTTAGGAATCTCATGTCCCTTGAATATGAGGGCCGCTCGTCATGCTACTCAAGTTTAGTCACCGGTAAGTTCTTTTCATCGTAAGTACATGTGTATCATAGAGAACCGCCAATGGGGTACCCCTTGCCCGATGATACGGAAGAATCGCCATATCAAGATGACAAGGCAAGCAGACAACGAGCATCTCAGCAATCTTCTTATTTACCATGGGAATATGGTGCTTTTTCTCTCTTTCCTCTTTTCATAATATGGTACCCCTTCCTCTTTTCTTTTTCTCTTTTTTCTCAATATAGGACTCTTTTTTATAAGAAGAATGCTTCTAAGACAGCTCATTATGGTTACGCTGCAGGTTTCCACCATGTCAGCATGGATTAGACCAGTGGCCCAGGCGTTTCTCTAACACATATACATAACTCCATGGACTTACAAGCTCCCCTTTCATTTCACACCGACGACATTGATGTCTACGCACTTCTATTCTTGTAGACAGTTGTTGGGCCTCCAAGTGCAGAGGTTTGTAGAACAGCAGCAAGTTTCCCTTAAGTGGATCACCCAAGGTTTATCGAACTCAGGGAGGAAGTGGTCAAAGGTATTCCCTCTCAAGCAATCCTGCAATCAAGATACAAGAAGTCTCTTGTGTCCCCAACACACCCAATACACTTGTCAGGTGTATAGGTGCACTAGTTCAGCGAAGAGATAGTGAAATAAAAGTGCTATGGATAATTATAAGTGGTAATGGTGATAGAAAATAGATTGATGGCATGGAAAAGACAAAAGTAAAACTGAAATAAAGATCAAAGCAAGCAAACATGTAACATATCTAGTAGCAAACGGTGTTTCAATGCTTAGAAACAAGGCCTAGGGATCATACTTTCACTAGTGAACACTCTCATATAAATACATTATATTCATGATACTACTCTTAACTACTCTCCGGTTGGATACTCTAATCCATGGTAGGGCTATAACAACACACCTCAAAGTAAGCCTTTCCCATCTAGAAAACCCCACACTGTCACCTTGAGTACTAGATGAGTCCAACAAACACCACAATTTCATAAATACATCCAACTCCAAATATAACTCATAACAATTATTTGTAATCTCTAGCCTAAGTGCCACCATGGTGTGCACGCTATCACTTTCACACACATGGGGAGAGCAGAGATCTATTAAAGCACTTGAGTAGCAAGGTAGATCTATAGATTATAAGCTCATGATCACAATATGATCATGCATAGAGAGAGAGATGAACACATAGCTACCGGTAGAACCCTTAGCCTCGAGAGAGAACTACTCCCTCCTCATCATGGTTTCAGCAACGGTGATGGAGATGGTGGTGGAGATCGATGGAGATGGCTCCGGGGGCACTTCCCCGTCCCGGCAGGGTGCCGGAACAGAGACTTTCTGCCTCCCCAAATCTCCCCTTCGGTGGCGGCGGCGCTGCGGAACTTTTCGTGGCTGGAGGCTTGACGATTTAGGGTTTTCGCATCGGGAGGCTCTTATAGCGATAGGGCAAGGTCGGTGGAGTGCCAGGGGGCCCACACCACCTGGTGGCACAGCCAGGGCTAGCCCGCGCCACCATATGGTGTGGCCAGGCCCTTGCCCTCCTCCATCTCTGCTTCTGGCTCCGTGAGTCTTCTGGTAAAATAGGAACTTTTGCTTTTGTCCCGTCCAATTCCGAGAATATTGATTTTCTGACTTTCCTGGAACCAAAAACAGCAGAAAACAAGCAACTGGCACTGTGGCTCTTGTTAATAGGTTAGTCCAAGAAAGTGTATAAAAAGTACTCCAAAGTTGGAACAAAACATAAGAAAGTAGATAAAACCAAGCATGGAACATCAAAAATTATTGATACATTTGCAATGTATCAGACATCCATAGACAAAAGAGCATGATATCAACTAGGTACAAAGTACCAGTGCAATGTCGAAAGCGTTCCCCATGACAGCATGGTTCTGCTAATCCCCAACAATTAAGTGCAAGCATATACAACATAGATGACACAATGGTTCAAGTTTATTAACGACAAGAAAAAGTAAAGTGTGTCATCAAGTTCGTGAGAGCTTTAATCACTAGTTTTCTCATAACAAGTTTAATTTGGAAGATAAACAAAAGCATGAATATACTTGGAATAGCATAAGCTAATAGGTAGGTATGGTGGACTCTTTGGAATAACTTGGTTTAGGGAGTTGGATGCATGAGTGGAACTCATACTTGGTTGCGGAGGCTAGCAAAAGACTGGGAGCGACAAACTAAGAGAGCAATAATGGCCATAATCATGCAGAGCGACAAAACATCATTGATCAAAGCATAAAGTTATACTACAAGTTAAAAACTAAAGGATCATCAAGGCTATGGTGACTTTGGATAGTCATAACATGGTGTGAGCATGCGCCAAGTCAACCCAAATAAAGCATCAAAGGAGAATACCACTATACTATGCTTTAATATGCTAAAACAACACATGATTCATCCAAGGCACATTAAGCAATCTCAATTGTTTATAACAAGTCATGCTACAGAAAAGAATACTAAGCATAAACCCAAAACAATATCAAGCATGGCATGACAAAGCATAGGCCACAGTCAAAAACAAGCTCTCTTTACCACTTAAGCATGAACTTTCCTACTCTTTTCCAAACCAAACCAAACTATTTGAAAACCAATGTATGAAAGAGGGGGTCCAACCAATTTATTCAGCAAAATAAGCAAACAAAGCAAACGAAAAACAAAAATGAAAATGAAAAAGAAGAGGCTACAAGAACAACACAAATGTGCATGAAACAATAAAAATGAAGCGTTTGGAAGAAACCTGGGATTTTTATTGATGAAGAAGGGGATGCCTAGGGCATCCCCAAGCTTCGACGCTTGTACTTGTTGGATATTTCTTGGGGTGACACGCGTGGCATCCCCAAGCTTGAGCTTTAGTCCATCCTTCATCTCATTACTCATTCCTTCCATATAGATGAAATTTTTCCTTCATACAAAACTTCACACAATCTTTATTAGCAACATTAGTGCACTCAAGATAATAGGTCTTTAGGTTCAGTTATAACACCAATAAAACTTCCACTAAAACACTAGCTACTGTTGTAATTTCCTCAAAAAGCTCAATTCCCCAAAAGAACTCAAAAAGGAACCAACAAGAAGCAAATGCAGAAAATGGTAGAAATCTGTCAAAACAGACCAACAGGTGAAGACGAATTTTTTCGAAGACCTTCTGTTGCTCAAATCAAAAAGTGTTTAACTAAAAAAAGTTAGATAACAACCTGGGGAAGAAGCAAAACAATTCATGCCTCAAAAGGACGTACATAGATTTTACACGAATTTTTACGGTGAAGCACAGAAATCTGTTTCGGGACAACAACTTTCCCAATCATTACTTCTCTCTCATTAGAGGATACTCTTGGCACAAAAAGCAAATAAAAAGTATAAGGAGCGGTTATTACTGAAGTAATAACTTCCAAGACTCATCTAAAACTGTTGAGTTATCTCCCAATAAGTACTTTTCTTTAACACCTTTAAGTTAGGCATAAGAACCAAAAAGAATCAAGTGCTCTCAAATGAAGAAGCATGAAGAGCAAATTTTGTTTTCATATGAGAGGCAAAAGAAATCTTCTCTCTCTTCTTAGGGAAGTGTTCTATACCTTTCTTGAGTGGGATTTGATGTTTAATGGTACCTTCTTTCATATCAATAATGGCACCAATAGTTCTAAGAAAAGGTCTTCCCAAAGTAATAGGACAAGAAGCATTGTATTCAACATCCAAAACATAGAAATCAACGGGGACATAGGTATTGTTAACCATAATAAGAACATCATTAATACTCCGCATGAGTTTCTTTTTAGCATTATCATCAAGTAGGACATTCAAATAACAATCTTCAAGCGGTGGCAAATCAAGCATATCATAAATCCTTCTAGGCATAATAGAAACACTACTATCAAGATCACATAGCATTATCATCAAGTAGGACATTCAAATAACAATCTTCTAGCAATTTCATCTTCTCTTTCCCACTTAGCATGTAATTCAGCTAATAGTCTAACATTTTCATCAATTCTTACTTGTATGGCATTAGTGGCTGCAAAGGGATTATCATTAGTTTCAGGTTTAGCAGCCATTTTATTCAAAGAAGATTGAGCTTCAGCCAAAGATGCTATATTTCTTTCAGCATTAGAGAGTTTTTCCTCAATAGTTTTATTGAAAGCAGTTTGTTTACTAATAAAGTCTTTAAGCATAACTTCAAGTTCAGAGGGAGCACTCCTATTGTTGTTGTAGGAATTTCCATAAGCATTACCATTGTTGGGAGGATATGGCTTATAATTGTTGTTACCAAAATTATTCCTGTAGGCATTGTTGCTAAAATTATTATTTCTTATAAAGTTCACATCAACTTGCTCTTCTTGAGCAACCAAAGAGGCTAAGGGAAAATTATTTGGATCAATATGGGCTTTCCCATTAACAAGCATAGACATAATATACCAATTTTATCACTCAAGGAGGAGGTTTACTCAACATAATTTATCTTCTTACCTTGTGGATCTCTCTCAGTATGCCATTTAGAATAGTTAACCATCATATTATCCAGAAGCTTTGTTGCAGCACCCAAAGTAATGGTCATAAAGGTACCTCCAGTAGCAGAATCCAATAGGTTCCTTGAAGAATAGTTTAATCCTGCATAAAAAGTTTGGATGATCATCCAAGCAGTTAGTCCATGAGTGGGACAATTCTTAACCAAAGATTTCATTATTTCCCAAGCTTGAGAAACATGTTCATTATCAGATTGTTTAAACTTCATTATTTCACTTCTCATAGATATAATCTTAGCATGAGGATAGTATTTTCCAATAAAATCATCTTTGCATTTAGTCCAAGAATCAATACTATTCCTAGTTAAGGAATTCAACCATTCTTTAGATTTTCCCCTCAAAGAGAAAGGAAACAATTTAAGCTTAATAATATCTCCATCTATATCCCTATGCTTTTGCATCTCACAAAGTTCAACAAAGTTATTTAGATGGGCAACAACATCTTCATTACCAATACCAGAAAATTGTTCTCTCATAACAAGATTGAGTAAAGCAGGTTTTATCTCAAAGAAAGTAGCTTCAGGAACCGGTGGAGCAATAGGTGTGCTCATAAAATCATTGTTGTTGGTGCTAGTGAAGTCACACAACTTAGTGTTTTCAAGAGTTGTCATTTTTTTGTACTTTTAATAAAGAAAGCAAACTAGTAAAACTAATTTTTTTGTGTTTTTGATAAAGAAACAAGCAAACAAAGCAAAAGTAAACTAATAAAAACAAAAATAACAAAGTAAAGAGATTGGTTATGAGGGACTCCCCTTGTGAAGATTCCTTGACTCCCCGGCAACGGCGCCAGAAAAAGTCTTGCTGGCCCAAAATATATCGAGCTCGTTGGGAACCCCAAAAGGAAGGTATGATGAGCACAGTAGTAAGTTTTCCCTCAGTACGAAACCAAGGTTATCAATCCAGTAGGAGCAAGGAAACACCCCAACGGTGTTGCTGGCTGAACTTTGGCAGGGCGCACTACCGGTGCTAGTAGCAACATGGAGACCTGCACAACACAACCACAGAACTCTGTCCCCAACTTGCGATGAGGTTGTCAATCTCACCGGTTTTGCTGAAAACAAAGGATTAAACGTATCGAATGGAAGAAAGTAATAGTTTGCAGAAAGTAAACACAAAGCAGTAAAAAAATTCTAGATTTAATGTAAAAGAAAGGACCGGGGTCCATAGTTCACTAGAGGTGGCTCTCCTTAAGATAGATAACATGCTGGGTGAACAAATTACAGCGGGGTAATTGACAAACATCGAGAAAGCATACAAGCATATACTAATCATCTTGAATCCTTTGAGAATTTATTAGGCATTACAACATTATACATAGATCGTCATCCAACTGCATCTATGACTAATAATCCACCTTCACGTTATCATCTGAACCCCCTCCAGTATTAAGTTGCAAGCAACAGATTATTGCATTACGAATTGCGTGTAAAGTAAACAATACGATTGTTCTTTGAACAAAGGATTGTTGTTTTCTCCCTAGTAGCAACAACACATCTAGTACCTTAGAGATTTCTGTCACTTCCCCAGATTACTAGAGGCATGAACCCACTATCGAGCATAAATACTAACTCTTGGAGTTGCTAGCATCTACTTGGCCAAGATAGCTACTAACAACGGAAAGCATGCAAGATCACAAATAACAAAGACATGATCGAATCAATAATCAATCTGAAAGAGCATCTCAATATCCATCGGATCCCCGCAAACACAACATGCAGAATTACAAATAGATGATCTTGATCATGAACGGAGCTCACAAGATCTAGACATGAAAGCACAAAGGAGGAGAACCAGCCATCTAGCTACTACATGGACCCGTAGTCTAGAGATGAACTACTCACGCATCACACAGGAGGCTTGCATGATGATGAAGAAGGCCTCCAGGGTGAATTCCCCTCTCTGGCAGGGTGCCGGGAAGAGCTTCAGATCCCTCCCGATCTAGGGATGGATATGACGGCGGCTACAGACTCTTTCGTGGAATTTTGATCGGGTACTTAGGATTTTCATATCAGAGGCAATATATAGGCGGAAGGAGAGGCCGAGGGGGTGCCTGGGGTGGCCAGACCACCCCCTGGCGCGGGCTAGGCCTGGCCGCGCGGCCAGGTGGTGTGGCCAGGCCCCATCCCCTCTCCGTCCCGTATTCTAGTTCCAGATGTCTCCCGGTAAAATAGTGACTTTGGCTTTTGTCCCGTCCAATTCCGAGAATATTTATTTTCTGACTTTCCTAGAACCAAAAACAGCAGAAAACAGGCAGCTGGCACTGTGGCTCTTGCTAATAGGTTAGTCCAAGAAATCATATAAAAAGTACTCCAAAGTGTGGACAAAACACAAGAAACTAGATAAAACCAAGCATGGAACATCAAAAATTATAGATACATTTGCAATGTATCAACATCCCCAAGCTTAACTCATGCTCGTCCTTGAGTAGGTAAGTGATAAAAAGAAAGAATAATTTTTGAGGTGTCATGCACCATCATAAACTTGATCAAAGTATTTGTAAAACAGCGTCTCACGTACGTTCTCGTCCATTATCCCTCGCATAGCAACCGGAAGTATCTGCGTCATCGGCACGTAGCAGGCGTGAGATTTCATCCCGGAGAACCTCTTCTTTGTTTCGTCCAGATATCGGGATATCTTCCCTCGTTAACCAATAGGAAGTTTGGTTTCGACGAGAACGTTGAAAAACTGCTAGAGCTCCTCCTTACTCATAATGAAGCAGGAAGGGGGCAGTAGTAGTCGTTTCTCTTAACCTTTTTGCGCCGACGACCTTGAGTATCTTGCGTCTGAGCGTCATCATCATCGACATCATCATCGGGGCATCCTACATGAAGTTCTTCCTTTATCCCAGCTTGATTAGGTCGTTTCTTGCCTTTGGCCCGTCTTTGGTCCTCTCCGGCATGTTGACAAGAGTGCCAATCAGACTCTTGCACACGTTCTTCGTGATGTGCATGAGGTCTAGACTATGTGGCGTGTGGAGGTATTTCCAGTACGGCAGGTCGTAGAAAACAGACCTCGCTTTCCATACACCCAGCAATGGCTTTGTCCTCGGACGCTTCTTTCCCGGCGCGGGGCACTCTTTCCATTTTTCCAGCAAGTCGTTGATATCCTCGCCGCTGCTCCTAGGTGGGGATATTTCGAGCTCGTCCTCACCATTCAACAGATCTCCGCATTTTCTCCATGGGTGATCCGCGGGGGGACACTTTCGAATCCCTGGGAACACAGTTTTCGAAGACACGGGATCCCTCGGTAGCTGCATATGCGGGGTTTTCTCCATGCACCTGACGCATGCACCGTGTCTGTGGTTCACCTGGCATGATACATATCCCAGATCAAGGTAGTCCTACACCGTCGTGATCATCGTGGCTCTCTGAGGGAAATATTCTCATGTGTATGCGTCCCACGTACGGGCTAGCATCTTCCACAGTGTGGCTAACTCCTCTTTTAACAACCCGAGATACAGATGCATGTCGATACCTAGTTGTTTTGGCCCCTGAATAAGAATACTCATGTGTACGTACCTTTGAATATCCGGGGGTGATTATATGGCCATACAAACACGGGCCAGGTGCTATGCGTGCTACTCTGGTTTCCAAAGGGATTGAGTACATCAGTGCTCATACCCAGTCTAACGTTCCTGGCATCATCCCCAAACTCCTCTTCGAACTCCATGTCCAATGCGTGCCACTGGCTAGCGTATGCAGGGTGTGTCATGATCTTGCCCTTCTCCGGATCATCTTCGGGCTTCTCCCTTTCCGTATGCCATTGCATGAGCTTCGCTTCCTTAGGGTCTACGAAATACCGCAGCAGACGGGGAGTGATAGGAAAGTCCCGTACCACTTTTTGAGGAACTTTCTTGTTCCCTCTCTTGTATCATGCATGGTCGCACACCGGACATGTGGTTCTATCCTTGTACTCGCCCCGATAAAATGCGCATCCGTTGAGGCAAGTGTGGTATTTGACGTACGGTAGATCGAGAGGGCACACGACTTTCTTGGCCTCGTCGATACCTCTTGGCAATGTGTTCCCCTCGGGAAGTATACCGTGCCAGAATTTCATGATATGGTTGAAGCTCACGTCGGTCCATTTGTGTTGCACCTTCATCTCCAGAGCCTTGAGGGTTACATTCAGGCGTGTATGCTCGGGCCGACACCCAGGATACAGCGGAGTAATCCTGTCTTTATCCATTTGCGCTAGCTTGGCTTTCTCTCTGGCTACAGCTTTGTCGTTTCTCGTCTCCTTGAGGAACAGTTCTAGAAAATGAGGGTCCCAGAAAGCTGAAGTTAGCGGTGTTTGCGTGTCCGCGTCTTCTCCACCACCATCGGATCTGGCATCTCCTTCATGATGATCATGTCCACCAGTATCTTCTTCATCATAATCATGTTCGGCGTCTTCATGAGCACCATTTCTTGCCGGCACCCCATTGTTGACGTCCTTGTCAATGTAGTTGGGCATGAAACCACCCATGAGCAAGTGCTTCTCCAATGTCCTAGAATCAGGTTTGATTAGGGTACCAAGTTTGCATCTCTTACTAGGAGATCTTATCTCGGTCATGTTGTTCTGAATCATGACGGCCGTCGCGCGTTCCTAGTATCTAGCCACCCTAGCTTTGCTTATCTGACGCACCATGGTTGCGTGTGCGGAGGTATGGAGCAAAAGGGAATATTTAGAACCATGCATGCAAAAATTCGGCATGACCTTCCCTATAAATAGCACATATGAGTAGTGCAAAATTTTACCAAAACAGAAATGAAGCAATATTTCGGCAAACATTCATTGCACCACACACACCGGCACCTGCACAACACAAAGCATACACAAGAACACAAGCATATATCCATGTAAACATCGTCTCCCGAGCCAACACCGTCGTCCACACACAAAAACACAAGCATATATCCATGTACACAAGAACACAAGCATATATACCACCAACATCATCGTCCATACACACAAAACAAGCACAAGTTACAATGAGACGAGAGAGGCCGCGCAAGAGAGCATGTGGTGTGGTTAGTCAAACTTGATGTGGAGGAGAGGAGAGAAAAGGTGTGTGCGCTTACTTTAGTGGATCTACACGGTGGAGAGGAGTTTTCTTTATAGATCCATCCAACCCAAAGAGGTTTTGGCAACATAAAATGGAAAAATTGTTGGAGAAAATGAGATGAGGAGGAGGAGCAACTCGAGCTAGATATAGTGGAGGTAGGGAAAAGTGCACTAGCTAGTGGAGGATAGGGGAAAGTACCACATTTTTGTGTGGCTGGCACGACACATTCGTGGTACACCTGCTATATCATGTGCCACTGATAAAATGTACCGTGGCGCACCTCCAGGGCGTTCGCCGGAGGTGATCTGTCACTTTTCAGATACTTGGGACCACCAACACCCGTGGCGCACGAGAAGACCATGCGCCACTGATAAACCTTCTATGCGTGGCGCATGTCGATTCCGTGCGCCACGAATGTGCTGCCTATTGATGGGGTCTGTCACCAGCGCTGGGGCCCACCTTATGGTGGCGCATCGTCTGAACCATACGCCACGGGTAAGACAAGGTCAGTGGCGCATGGTTTAGCCCGTGCGCCACGGGTAACTATCCGCGGGGCACATTTTACATGTGCGCCACTGATAAGGACCTTGTGGATAAGCATTTTCCTACTAGTGAGTGTTGCTTCCCTCCATAGAAAAGAAGAAAGATGCATTCGCCAACTTGTCTACTTGCTATCAACTTATTGCAATTAGCAACTTTCTGATGAAAGGACAAAAACCCAGCATGTCAACTTCTTCTTTTGAATTATTAGTTCCTCTCCGGGTCAAGAAGCTAGGGACCACAGAGGGCATGGTTTTCATGTGTCAGGATAATTTCATTCCCCTGCGGCTATTGTTACTTTCGAATTTCATTGACAATTGGAAAGGACAGCTTGCCTATCTGATCCTCGGATCCAAGTATCTGATCTCATTGGCAGTAGGTATTTTTATCTCGAAATAGGTGAGAAATAGGATAAACTTACATCATTATGACAAACAAAGGCTTAAGACCACAGGCACAAGACCCGAAAGTGCAACATAATCATAGCAAGTCATGGGTTGTAGTTCTCTGATTTTGATACCTCTTTTAGCTCAGTTTAAGATCTTCTTCCATTGAAAGAGAACATTGCTTATTTTACCTATACGGACGTGTTCCTTATTTGTATTCACTTCTTTCAGTACTCCTTGCTCTATGCTTGGCTAGTTCTGAATTTAAAAAATAAAATCATGAATAATCAACGAGAAAACCATGATCTTTTAGTGTACGTCCAAGGAAATAACATGTCAGGTGCATCCTATCCACCAATCTTTAATGTCATGCGAGACAATCTCAGGGGATTGATTTTCCACAATTTTATCATGGACACAAAGAACTAGAGGATCAACGAAAAATATATACTTCTTTCGTCCAAATAAATTGACCCGACCTTATCTAGATACGAATATATCTCTTCACTACACAAAAATGTGCTTATCTGAATAAAGCTAAATAAATTAATTTCAGAATGAGGGAGTAGTATTTTTTATAGGAACAAAACTATATACTCCATAGTAGAGAGTTGTTGTTTTCCTCTAGTGAAAAGAAGAAAGATGCATTCGTCGACTTACCTACTTATCGCAATTAGCAACTTTCTAGTAAAGCACAAAAACCTAACGAGTCAACTTCTTCTTTTCAATTGTTAGTTCCAAGCCAGGGACCAGTACTCCTAGTACTATGCTTGCTGTTTCTTAACTTTCAACAAGAAAATCACGAATACTTAATAAGGAAACCATGAACTTTTACGTACGTCCAAGGAAAATCATGTGTCGGATGCATCCTCTCCACCATTGTTAACGTCATTCTAGACAATCTCATTGGATTTCTCTTCCACCATTTTCTCATGGACACAAAGAAGTAGAGGATCAATGAAAAATATATTTCTTCCATTCAAATTAGTTGACTCGGTTTTGTCTACATACGCATGTATCTCAACATAAAAACGTGTATATCTAGATAACGTAAGTCAATTAATTTAAGATTGAGGGAGTAGTATTTCTTAGAGGAACAAAAATTATATACTTGTCGGTAGAGAGTTGTTGTTTCCCTCAAGAGAAAAGAAGAAAAGACATGTCTAAACACACATATATCTAAACACAAAAATATGTCTGGATACATACGTGTATCTAGACAAAGCTCAAACAATTAATTTGAGATAGGGGAGCAGTACTTTTTTAGAGGAATAAAAATATATGTATTAGAGAGTTGTTGTTCCCTCTATATAAAAGAAGAATGGTGCATTCGTCTACTTATGTAGTTGTTATCTACTTATCTCAATTAGCAACTATTTGGTAAAGGACAAAAACCAGCATGTCAACTTCTTCTTTTTAATTGTTAGGCTGGTCATAGTGGGAGTATCATACTACTAGTATCATGCATATGATATTAGTGTATGATACTATATCTATTTTATTTTATTTTTGACAAAAAACAGTAGGGAAGACCCCTACTATGTCATTTTATAAATTTTATAATGTACAGAGGGTTGAGCCAGGCTCAGTATCAGTTCTATAATGTATGATACTATATCTATAGTGCATGGTATCATGTGATAGTATCATATTAGTACTATATTTAATAATTTATAGAATCTCAATGTAAAATTATGTACAAGATTTACATGTATTAGCATTTCTAGTTTAACGTGCTATGATACGGTATCTACCTATGATACTCTAATCATCTCTTTCTTCATTAATTATTTTGTCACATCAGATTTTTGCCAATATGGTATGCATGATACTAGCTATGATACTCCCACTAAGGCTAGCCTTAGTTCCTCTCCATGTCAAGAAGCCAGGACCAGTACTCTTTGCACTATGCTTGGCTGGTTCTTAACTTTCAACAAGAAAATGATGAATAATCAACGAGAAAACCATGAACTTTTAGTGTATGTCCAAGGGAAACCACATGTCGGGTGCGTCCTCTCCATCAATCTTTAATGTCATGCGAGACAATCTGAGGGGATTGATCTTCCACCATTTTATATGGATACAAAGAACTAGATGATCATCAAAAAAAACATCCTAACATCCAAAATTAATTAACTCAACTTCGTCCAGACATACATAGCTAAACACAAAACCAGGTCTAGATAAGTGTGTATCGAGATAAAGTTCTAAAAATTAATTTGAGATACAGGAGTAATATTTTTTAGAGGAATAAAAGTATATACATACTCCGTATTAGAGAGTTTTTGTTTTCCTCTAGAGAAAAGAAGAAAGTTGCATTTGCCTACTTATCTACTTATCGCAATTAGTAACTTCTGGTATAGGAGAAAAACCTAGCATATCAACTTCTTCTTTTAGATTGTTAGTTACTCTCCGGTACTCGTAGCACTATGCTTGGCTAGTTCTGAACATTCAACAAGAAAATCTTGAATAATCAACAAGAAAACCATGAACTTTTAGCTTATGTCCAAGCAAAACCACGTGTCGGGTGCATCCTCTCCACGAATCTTTAATGTCATGCTAGCCAGTCTCAGTGGATAAATCTTCCACCATTTTCCTATGGACTCAAAGAACTAGAGGATCAACGAAAATATATATGATCCAACGTCCAAAATTAATTAACCAACTTGGTCTATACATACATATGTAAACATAAAAAATATCTAGATATATCCCGATAAAACTCTAACAATTAATTTGAGATAGAGGAGTAGTATTTTTTAGAGAAATAAAAATATATACACTGTATTATAGAGTTGTTGTTTCTCTCTAGAGAAAAGAAGAAATATGTAGTTGTATTCTTATCTACTTATCGCAATTAGAAAGTTTCTGTTATAGAACAAAAACCCAGCATGTCAACTTCTTGTTTTCAATTGTTTGCTCATCTCTGCGTCAAGAAGTCAGGGACCAGCACTCCTAATACTATGCTTGGCTGTTTCTAAACTTTCAACAAGAAAATCATGAATAATCAACGAGAATACCATGAATTTTTAGCGTACGTCGAAGGAAAACCATGTGTCGGGTGCATCCTCTCCACCAATCTTTAGTGTCATGTTAGAAATTCTAAGTGGATTAATCCACCATTTTTCTATGGACACAAAGAACTAGAGGATTAACGAAAATATATATTACCCAACGTCCAAAATTAATTAACCTAACTTCGTCTATACATACAAATCTAAACATAAAAACATATCTACATAAATACAGATAAAACTCTAACAATTAATTTGAGATACTGGAGTAGTATTTTTTAGCAGAAGAAAAATATATACTTTGTACTAGAGTTGTTGTTCCCCTCTAGAGAAAACAAGAAAGATTCATTCATCTATTTATCTACTTATTGCAACTAGTAACTTTCTGGTAAAGGACAAAAACCCAGCATGTCAACTTCTTCTTTCCAATTGTTTGCTCCTCTCTGCGTCAAGAAGTCAGGACTAGTACTCCTAGCACTATGGTTGGTTGTTTCTAAACTTCAACAAGAAAACCATGAATAAGAAAACCATGAACTTTTAGCGTACGTGTGCATCCCCTCCACCAATCTTTAATGCCATGCTAGACATTCTCAATGGATTAATCTTCCATCATTTTCCTATGGACACAAAGAGAACTAGAGGATCAACGAAAATATATATTACCCAATGTCAAAAATTAATTAACCCAACTTCGTCTATACATACAAATCTATATATAAAAACATATCTAGATAAATCCAGATAAAGCTCTAACAATTAATCTGAGATAGGGGAGTAGTATTTGTTAGCATACTACATATTAAAGAGTTGTTGTTCCCTCTAGAGAAAAGAAGAAAGATGCATTCATCTATTTATATACTTATTGCAATTAGAAACTTTCTGGTAAAGGACAAAAACCCAGCGTTTCTAATTATTTTCAATTGTTAGCTCCGCTCCGCGACAAGTAGCCAGAGACCTGTAGTCCTAGCACTATGCTTGGTTGTTTCTAAACTTTCAACAAGGAAGTTATGAATAATCAATGAGAAAACCATGAACTTTTAGCGTACTTCTAAGGACCGACGTGTCGGATGCATCATCTCCACCATTCTTTTTTTTTCAATAAGGGGCGCTTTTATTACGTAGAGTAAGTATTACACCCGGTCTCTGCATAGCTAGGATGCACATAGCCGACAACAGTCCACAGAGTCCAAACATAAAAAAATGACGTGGACAGATTACAAATCAAAAAGACTGAATGTAAAAATGCCTAGGATGGTGAAGGCGGGCCGATCTGAAGATTATACTGCCAACCATGAGTGGTAAACAGGTCCCGTGTTGTATCCTCTAGCCATGTACATACCTCCATAAAAAGATCGCTATACTCCACACGATGTAATACCAACCAAGCTCGAAGGGTATTTATACACCTATAAATAACCTGCAGAAGAGAACAGTTTATATCATTAAAACCTTATCATTCCTACATAGCCACAACGACCATATAAAGGCAATCACTCCGACCTGAAGTAGTATCTTATACTTGTTATCTATACCATATAACCAATTCCGAAAAATGTTGGTAATACTACGTGGTGGATACAAGCCAGAAGCTGCTTGGGTGACTGACCATATAGACCGTGCAAAACTACATTGGAAAAATAGGTGCTTGATTGTCTCATCGTGGTGACAAAACACGCATCTCGGATTTCCATGCCAATTCCGCTTAATAAGGTTGTCTTTTGTAAGGATAATCCCTTGACGATGATACCAAGCAAATTTTTTGATTTTGAGAGGTATCTTCATTTTCTAGATCATCCTATTATCTAGTACTAGAATAACTGGCTAGGTTAAAGCATTGTATAAAAAACTAACCGAGAAAGAACCATTCTCAGTTAGATTCCATCGGAATTGATCTCCACCATTCTTAATGTCGATTCTAGACAATCTCACTGGATTGCTCTTCCTCCATTTTCTCATGGACACAGAGAACTAGAGGATCAATGGAAATATATATTTCTTCCATCCAAATTAATTGACTTGGCTCTTTCTATATACGACATGTATCTCAACACAAAAATGTGCATATCCAGACAATGCTAAGTCAATTAATTTGAGACGGAGGCATAGTATTTCTCGGATAAAAATATATATACTCCACAAAAGAGAGTTGTCGTTTCCCTATGGAGAAAAGAAGAAAGAACTAGAGAATATTCATCTGTTTATTTTCTTGACACCAATAGTCAGTGGCGGACTGAGGAATAAACATTTGGAGGGACAACAAAATTAGATAATTTTTCTAAGGTGTAAGCCTATGTCCACATTAAAATTACGCACAAAAAATATCAAACTTTCAGGATAAATAAAAGGACAACTACCTAAAGGATTAAAAAAGTATAATATTTCTAAAGATGGACTCCTTACACTTGAAACATTCGCTGGTTGAGCAAAACATGATTTTTTTTAGAAGAAGCAAAAACGTGTAGGTTATCCTTTTTTAGCGCGACGTGCGATTGAGACGAGTTGGAGGAGTGCGTACACTACGTCCAGTTCGGGCCTGATCAATGGGCCTTTTCACTCTAACGGTTAAGCCCAAGGGTCAAGTTCAACGCATCTTCTTCAACTCTAAGAGCAAGTCTAACGGCACTTTTATTCCTCCGGCCCTTAAAACGCGAGTAAGGACGCCTGTACTGCGTTTTTACACGTTGAAAATCGCCACGAAGATCAGCACTCTTATTCATAGCCTATAAAATCGAATATTCTGTTTTACAGGTGTGATAAGGGCGCTGATCGACGGCACATGTTTCCTGGCCCGTAAAAATAGGAATTCTAGCACAAATGCAAGTTGCAAACGTTCCATGCATAATTTCAACATCAAATCAACAACATGCAAGGGAGAATCAAGCTCCGGAATTGTCTCCATACTCAATCAAAGCACCTCCGGTTCCACTTTGACGAAGGAGCCTTCTTCTCTCCGTGATCTCCGCGGTGGTCTCTTTCCACCATTCCAATTGTGGCTCATTCATGTCTTTCGTGTTCATCATCATGATCTCCCTCTCCTCGGCTAGGAGTGCCTTCATTGCCTTCTCCTTCTTCACTTTGATCTTCATCTCCTCCAACTCGGCCTTGCGCCTTGCTACTTCTCGTGTGGCTTCCACCTTTGCAAGCTTCACCTCTCTCTTCTTCTCAGTGATAGCAAGCTATTTCTCCAATGTCTTCATTGTCATGGACTCCTTGGTCTTCATCATTTGATCAAACTTGTTTGTTAGCAATGATGACTCGGCCTCCATCTTAATCCTCTCCTTGGCCTTCTTGCACCCCTTCGGCTTGTCCCACCTTCTTCCTCCCTTATCATCATCACTATCATCCATTTTACCCATCGCCCCTTTCTTTAGTGGACCTTCTTGGTCCCACAATTGCCACTTGGGAAGATGCTTGAGCACGTCATGGCAATGCTTGAATGCAAACCTCTTGCCCTTGCTGTCGTTCATGTATTTGTACCGCCCTTGCGCAAGGTCGTCCTACAATCGCAAAACTAAAGGTTATATGACGAAGAAATGGTCGTAATTAGTGAAGATGTGGTGTTGAACAAACTCACGTATTGGTCAATAGTTACACCACTAGGAGGATTCAACGTCACCGCATCAATGGCCACACTCCACCGGCTACAAGCCGGTTTGATCACCTCCCAACGGCCTTAGAGCGATCGGAAACTGCGAGCCACGGGCTGCCGCACTCAAGGCATGAGCTGGTAAAACCTGTCCTCAATAGGCTGCCAATACTGCTTCCCGGTTTGATCAGTGCCCGATGCAACATCCATTCCAACTTGTGCCCAAGCATGGCACAAAGTTCTATCCTCGATCTCCGTGTAGTTCATGGCTCTCTTCTTCATCTTCTTCACCGCGCCCGTCTTGACCTCGGTCACCTCTACCATCTCCTCATCGCTCGTCTCCTCATCGTCGGTCGGCTCATCGGCATCAACATCAATGTCACCCAAATTCTGCTCTTGTTCATCGCCAAAAGGATCGAGAGGTGGATCAGAGGTATCGACAGTGGTGTCGTTCAACATCTCCATGAACGAACCATGCGCAGGGGTGCTAAAATCAGAGAAATTGTCATAAATTATGCGAGGTGAGACGGAGGGACTCGGGAGAAAATTGGCATACCTTTCGGGAAACGGGTCGAACGGTTGCGGGGCGGGGGAGACGGCAGGAGGCGGAGATGGAGTGATGGCGGGGGAACAGCAGGAGGCGGAGATGGGGCAGGAGTTGGCCGCTTCTGGCTCACTCGCTTCCTCTTAGGCTTCGACGTCAGCGCAGAGGCGGAAGCCGGCGCAGATGCTGTCTGGATGAGGTGCGTCCCGCCCTCTTCCTCTTCTTCACGCTAGTGGCCACGACCAGCTTGGCGACATCCGTGGAGGTCAGAAGACCGCCAGTAGCCCGGGGAGAAACGGTGAGCGGCGGAGAGGGTGCCCCAGGCTACGTCGTGCCGCTAGCGGACAATAGGATCGATCTGTGGTCCATGCCATCAGTATCCGGCCGCGACGGCGCAGAAGACGGCGGGGGCGCAGAGATCGGCGATGGCGGCGGTGGGCAGGCGGGAAGGGGGAACAAGCTGAAATCTCTCATGCGCAAAGGAACGGTGGAGTGCGGGGCGCGTTCAGGTCGCCCTCTCCAACCCTAGTTTGTGCGGGTGGAGAGCGGGTTTACGAGTCGGCCCTTACTTTTTTTAAGGATCGTGTGATTTAAGGGTACTGATAGCCACCGATTTCTCACCGAAAACCTTAAAGTGGCGGTTATTTTGAGGGTTTTCCCCGTTTAAGGGTGTTGTTAGACTTGCTCTAACCCCGACCCTTCGACCTAGTACTGAAAGCTTCAAGCCAACGTCCATGGCAATACTCTCTCGGCTGCTGGAATAGATAAGGGCTTGGGTATACTGCTCGTCCGCGGGACCCTTGGGTGGTTGGCACTCCTCATCCCTGGTTTGGCAGTGCTGAAGGGCTGGCGACTTTCAAGTGCCCGATCGAAAATCTGGGGGCCTTCAATATTTTGGGCCCTGTGCGGCTGCACCGTCCGCACTCCCGTCGGCTCGGCCCTGATATTATTAAGCCTCATGGACGAGTATATATAGGTGTACAGGGGATTATCTTAGAGTACAAGTCAAGTTAGGATTGTACGTAAACATATTCTAACTCTATCTAAACTACCATAACAACCGTATATGCCTAATACTCTAACACTCCCCCTGGAGTCGTAGCGGTAGCATCGTGAACAACTGGAACGTCGGGGACAGTCAGACTGGATATAAACTGAAGTAACATTCAGTAGGCTAACATCCCCCCGCTGTCCGAGCGGGAACGTCGTGGACGGTGTCGCGTCGCGGTAGCATGGACTGTAGAGTAAGCTGGTGAGATGCTCAGGCGAGGTGATAGACCTTGTGCCGATATCGAGGGAGCCGAGAGCTTGAGGCGGTGTCGAGGTCAGGTAGCCTTTGCGAGGGGTCGTTGTGGTCCATATCATGGTCAGGGATGCCGGTGTCGAGGTAGCCGCACGTGAAGTCGCATGCGCATAGTGCACGAGGAGGATGACGGAGACGCATGGAGGCAGTCGTCATGGGGCCACGACAGCTTTGCCGAGGGTCCGTGGAGGCTTGCCATGGGGCCGCAACAGCTTGCCGAGGGGTGTCGATGTCGAGATCGATGTAGTCCTATCCATCGAGGACGAGGTGTGGCCATAGTTTCGCCAGAACTAGGCATACGTCGGGAAAGAACACACACTCCGGTTTTGCCAGAACCGAGTATGCAAAGAAGAGCTTGTCGGTGACGTGGTCGAGGCAGTCGTAGAGGAAGGTGTTGATTCCGAAGAGGACGAAGACACGCACCGGTGTTGCCAATACCGGGCACACAAGGGCAGTGACAAGGACGTAGAAGGCGGAAAAACCAACGGTGGCCTGGAGTGGTCATGTTGGACATCTAGATTGGAACGGTGGCGGTACTCGATGTAGGCGAAGAAGAATCCGACGTGACGAAGATCATGCGCAGATGACCTGCACCGTGGAGGTAGCGCAGAGATAGCCTAGGGCGTCGGTGCGCCGGGATGATGATGTAGACTGCGTGCAGCGATGCTATGACCCGTTGGGGCGGCATAGCTGCAGTGCGCAAGTCAGTGCAGCGGCTGGGAGACCACCAGCGACGTACATGCCAAGGAAGGCGTGTTTGGCAACTGGTAGCATGGACCAAAGGCGGTGGCGCTGCGGCCCGAAGGGGCGATACAGTGCCAGCCCGTAGCTCAATCGGTGGTAGGCACGTGCTCGGGGATGTGCTTGGCATAGATGGGCGCGAGATCGGTTGATCAAACCGACGGTGCGCCGTATGCGCCATGGCATTGAAGACACGTAGATTGGAGTCAATGGCGGCATTGTCGGTGAAGTCTCGGACGATGATATCAAAGACGTTCCAAGGGGGGACGGCCACAGCAGCCTACCGAGGAAGGCGTAGTAGCCGGCCGAGGTGCACGACAGCCTGCTCTGAGGCCACGACAGCCTGCCGAGGCAGGCAGCGAAGGAGGCAGGCGCACGACGCGGTGTAGATTGTCGACGCGGATGGTCAGAGTAGAGGCGCGGTACTGACGATGGCAGTGGGCGACTTAGTCCGATCTATGATCAGTAAACCAAAAAAAGAAGATCGGCCAAGTGAACGGCAGAGAAAAACCGATCTAGTAGATCGGAAAAGACTCACCAGGGCAGCCGATCTCAGATCGGCGGACGAACCCTGCGAGGGATTGCGCGGCCCTCAGCGGAGATCATGGAGATCAATCCCTCCGGGGCGGCGTGGCGGAAGCATGCGGTTAGGGTCTGGACCGGTTAGGCCAATACCATGAAAGAGTATGAGTTTGACGGAATATGATCGATATATTATTGAGCCTCGTGAGCGAGTATATATAGGCGTATAGTGAATTATCTTGGAGTATAAGTCAAGTTAGGATTGTACATAAACAGATCCTAACTTTATCTAAACTATCATAACAATCGTATATGTCTAATACTCTCACTAGTAGAAAAAGGGCCTTTCGTCCACCCCAGTTCGGAGCATTAGTCCCGGCTGTGGTTGGACCTGGGACTAATGCTCACATTAGTCCCGGTTCCAACAAAAGAATATTTAGTCCCGGATCAAACGGGACCTTTAGTCCTGGTTGGAGACACCAACCGGGACTAAAGGGGTTGTGGCCGGTGCCAACCTCTATAGTCCCGGTTCGTATCACCAACCGAGATTAAAGGTCGTATTACCAACCAGGACTAAAGAAAACGAGCAAAAAAAATTCTCAAGTTCTCCGCGGCAGGAAAACGGGCACAAATTCTGCCATGGCAAGAGAACGTCTCTCCACCCCTGGCAGGTGATCGCCTTTTCTAGTTTCAAAATCATGCTAAAATATTATAAAAAAATTTAAAAATAAAATCTTTCGAACTGTAGTTATATTAAATAATTTAGTTGTTACGAAAATTAACAAACATGAATTTCGACATAATTTGCAAAAACATATCGTGAAAAATTCAAATGGCCATAACTTTTGCATACGATATCAGAAAAAACGTACAGCCTATCAAAACATGCAGAAAAAAATTTCCTCTTCGATTTCAATTGCCTTAGGCCGTTTTGGATTCTTTTAGATTCTTAAAATTCGAAAAAAAAAAGTTATTTCAAAAATTAAAATTCTTTTAATAATTTTTTATGTCATATTTGAATTCCTCACATTTTTCTGATAATAATGGATATATTATTTGTCGAATTTCGATTCACAGATTTGAAGATATTATTTATGTCATATTAAATGAGTACATGGCAAAAAAATGAATAAAATATTAATTTAATTAGTTTTTTATTTTCATTGGAATAAAATATTATTATTACTTATTTATTGTTGTTTACTTAAATAGTTATTCGTAATTTCAAAAAATAAACACGGTTGACATATTGATATGAGCTAATAGGATTGATATACTAGTCTTGACAACAAGATATAAGGGTCCTTCACGCGAGGTGGGAGAGATAGAATGAGAAAGTTAAGCGTGCTGGGATGGAGTAGTGCTAGGATGGGTGACCGACCGAAAAGTTTGACTATAAGTGTAAGTATAATTAGTATGAAAAATGAGAGATGTGAGAGGTTAGCGAGTCAGATACTTCAAAAGTTCAATAAAAAATTGAAAAAAACTTTAAAAAGATATTTGGAGAAATTTTTTGAAAAAAAACCTTTAGTCCCGGTTCGTATTACAAACCGGAACTAAAGGCCCCGCACGCTCGACGCTGCCCCATGAGGGCCTTTTGTCCCGGTTTGTGGGCGGCCCGGGACTAAAGGAGGAGGCCTTTAGTCCCGCCTTTGTAGTCCCGATTGGGGACTAAAGGCCCTTACAAACCGGAACTATAGGCCTGTTTTCCACTAGTGTCTAACAACATTCTCGTCTGGGCACCATAGTAAGGATCGTAGTTCGACTCTTCTACAAGCAAGTTTGTTTTAACTATTTGTTCAAACACTGATATGTGGGACCTCCTGTAAGGAGAATGCCATAGTTACATATGCTAAAACAGAACTATATAGGGGTTGTTTTGCGAAAACTACACTGCCACATGTCAGCTGCAGAATAATTTCAGACCTATTTTCTCCCTCGATACAAGTTGGTGTACAATGGGTTAACGGTCGGCGACTTATAGTAGGACTAATTTGCACGTCATAGAAAAGTTTTGGAATTATGGGTATAATTAGCTCTACTTATAAAGTTGCACGGTGTTTTAGTATATAGTTACCTCTTGTCCACGATAAAGTTACAATCCCAAGGTGATAACTCGCTTATGAAACCAGTTTGTAACTTCTAAACTTGAACAAAACGAAACACCAAAAGTGATGTCTAGTTTCAAATCGAAATTAATCATTCATAGTGGGTAACTTACATACTACATTATGTATAACTCACGGTTACATGTGGTGGGTCAAAAACATCATTGAAAAATATCAGCAAATCTGGTTTTGAAAATCTCGTCACGGTTAAACCAACGGTTAAAACAGACTATAAATCCTATAAATACTTTGAGCTACAATTTTTTTGAATTTTTAGATTTGGAGGATGACATTAATATTTTTTGTCTTTTTTGCATGCATACATCTAAAAGAGACTTCATAGAACCCATTCATACCGTTAGTAACTTACATACTACATCCTAGATTAGATAACTCACGTGTTATAGTTTCAAAGATCTATCACAACTAGCCCAACAGTAAAAATAGATTTTAATTCTGATTAATGGTTTCTCCTACGAACTATCTTGAATAGTTAATTCCATCAGCTCTTTGTCTTTTTTTGTGTTTACAAACTAAGCAAATCCTAATTACTACTGGGCCACGAGATGCACACGCAATACTCCCATTTCTCCATTGTTATTACTTCCTCCGTTTCAAAATATGAGATGTGTTAGTTTTGTGAAAGGAGTCTATGTAGACCTCTTTTAGTGTGTAGTTTTACTCCAAACTTATATGAACCTACACACTGAAAAAAAGGTCACACTTGTTTCAAAAAGTTAAAATATCTTATATTTTAAAACCGAGGGAGTAACTTATTATCATTATCATGCATAGCTCCTGCATGTTAGCCTCTCGGGACGCGAATTTGTCCGATCTGCCAGGATTTGGATTTCCTTGGACGTCCGCCGGTAGCACGATCCTCCTAGTACCTAACAGTGCGCAGGTAACCCACCGTGGCGACCCCAGACGCTGCCGGAGGGACCCTAGATTTCACTACCACCGACCTCCCTCCTCTAGATCCCATCCCTCTGCCGCTATCGCCGGCGTCGGTCGCGGTGGCGGCCCCCTAGTACCTAAGGTGCTTGTGGCGGCTGCAGCGGTCTTCTTCGGATGGGCGGCTGGGGCGGCGCGGAGTGAGCGGATCAGGGGCGGTGGTCGGGGCGGCGACCTCGTCTAGGCGGTGGCGGGTACTCCTGCAGCTGCTTCAGGCGGCGGCATCATGTCGTGGTCCTAGGGCGTCCTCCTACGCCCATCGTCTTTCGGGCGGCGCGGATCGAGGGCTTGGGAAGGAGGAGGTGTCGTGGTGGCAGCGTTGGAGGCGATCTTGCGAGGACTTCCTCGGTGGCGCTGACGTGCGGCCGCCATGGTGGGCGGCGGTTGTATGGGGTCTACCCAGATCCGATCTGGACCTCTTGCTGCAGAGGCAGGTGCATGCTAAGTTCTGGCGAGCCGCTTCAGTGGCATGCTAGATTGTCTTCTCTTCTACCTCCAGCTGGTGGCGAGGGGGCTGCTGGCTCGGATTGAATAAAGGGGATGGTCATATGGTTCATCTCACGCCAAGACGAAAACCTGCTTGATGTTTGTCTCCATTGATCTGGTTGCAGTGTCCTGTTCCGGAAGGCTCCGCCGGCGAATTCCACCGTGCGCATATGCCGAGAGATCGCTGGATCGGGTGAGATTCAGTCGTGCGCACCCATGTTTTTAATCTGGCCATTTGGGTTCAGAGGGAGCGCTTCGGAGCTCTGTTGGCTGTTACTATCATGGGGCACATTCCATGGTGCTGACAGAGAATGTCATGAAGAACGAGATCTGAAGATTAGCAATGATGGTTTGAGTGCAGGTAGTGATGAGGAATTGGCTTGGTGACTCGTGACTTGGTGCAGTGGTATGCAAGCGGGGGCGACAGTACAGGTGAAGATCATGGTCCTATCTTTCAAGGTGAAAACCCAGGGCCTGGCCTTAATTGGTTGTGCCTAGCAATGGCCTTGTTAAAGATATTATTTTGAGAGCGTGGATTTTCTTCAGGGTGAAAACCTAGATCTTTGATCGGGCGATGACGTTTTTTGTGCATTGTTCTCTTATTGGAGGCGTCGTTTTTGGAGAAGATGGACTTCTGGTGCTGCCTTGGTGGTGGTAGTACTGCTGTTTTAATGAATGAGAAACTGTAGCGAGACTTTTTCTTTTTATAATTCTTCTTTCTTTTTAACTGTGTGTGTCCGTATAGCCGCTAGGACAATGCGTTATTGCAGAGACTGGATGATATAATTGGTATCCTCTGATATTCATATATGCTCCTTTAAAAAAAAATCACGCTCCTCCTCTGTGAATTCCGTGTCTTCCAACGTGCTAGCCATGCTCGTGCATGAGGAAGACATGTTTATGACTAGTAAGCGCGTCGTCTTATACTTCCTTCGTTTTAAAATTAAGATGTTTTAGCTTTGTGAAAGGAGTGTATCTATATCCTTTTAGTGTGTAGGTTCACTTTAAATCTAAATAAACTTATATATTAAAAGTAGTCTAGATATATTTTTTTCACAAAGCTAAAGCGTCTTATATTTTGAAACGGAGGAAGTATATATTAATAACAAATAACGAGGAGTAGAGTATGTCGTATATAAAGACACGACGCCACCCCGGCAGCTTACATGCAAGAGCAAGCTAGGAGATGAGAAATTAATCAGACATCTTGGCTAGGCATTTGTCATGAAAGACCTAGTACACCAACTTGTGCATGAGACGTCTCCCCGAGAATGGTTCTTGTTGCTCTTCTTCCCCCTTTGCGTCGTGCTTGTACACTTCTCGTTTACGAGGTGCGCTCGAAAGAGAGCAAGCAGGCGGCAGCTAAGCCTAAATCGCCGTCTGCCGCCATCGCCCCCGGCGCTACCCATCATCGGTCATCTGCACCTCGTCGGCTCCCTCCCACATGTGTCCCTCCGTGACCTCGCTAGGAAGCACGGCCCCGACCTCATGCTGCTCCGTCTCGGTGCCGTGCCGACCCTTGTCGTGTCGTCACCGCGTGCCGCTGAGGAGGTGTTGCGCACACACGACCACATCTTCGCGTCGCGGCCCTACTCCGTGGTCGCCGATATCATCATGTACGGCATGTTGGACGTTGGCTTCGCCCCGTATGGAGACTACTGGCGGCGCACAAGGAAGCTCGTCACCACGCACCTTCTCAGTGCCAAAAAGGTAGAGTCGTTCCGCGGCGCATGCAAGGAGGAGGTAATTAATTGTTTCTACGAGTAGCATTTTACTGTCAAATACGATACCATTTATAAAATACTAATGTCCTACTTAGTTTTGGACCGAACAAGCATTTTCTAAAGTTAACTTCATGTAAAGTAGTGCTGATTGTCAGCATGACGTCAACGTGACGTCAGCCACGGGCTGTCCGGAATAACTGAAACATTTTGTGGAACTTATGAAAAAAATTGTACTATTTACAGAATGTTTCAATGTTTCTTTCGGTTTTCTTTCTGAAATTTATGAAACATTTTTATACTATTCACAAACTGTTTTAAAGTTTTAGTCGGTTTTAATTCTGTTTGAGCTAGTGACATCAGCATCACGTCACCCATGTGCAGGCTGGAAAAAAATAGACAAACACACGAATCTTAAAGCAAAAAATGATGGTAGATGAGACTCCTTCACATGAAGTTAACTTTAGAAATGACTTTCCGGTTTTGGACCTTCTCTATGTGCACAACAAACAATACCTCTTTTTCTGCTAAAAAAACTCTCAGATAGAAAAAAATCAATACACACATCTGAGAAATAAAAAAAAGAACATCGAAATCTCATGGCAATGATTTCTACTTCGAATAAGCCTCGCAAAAAAGGCTAACAACGGGAAAATCGGTGTGATGGAAAACAAAGGGATCTGTAATCCGGGAAGTTCTAACAAAACTAATGGGTACAAATATTGACAACCGAATAATGATTGGCCTAATAATATAGCAGGGAGTGCACGATTATCCTGCAACAACAAGCGAGGCTGAACGTTTCCAAACACGGCACACTATGTTCAGTCCAGTGTTGTTGGGCATGTATGTCAAGCTGAAAAGGCCATCACACATTGCCAAGTTTTTTTTTCTTTGAGATGAGGAGTTTGAGAGGAGAGTTCATAGGGTGTGTAGTGTTTAGATTATACTAAAGAGACTTAGTATATGCAGTAGATATGGTCATTATAGGTTATTAATTGGTTTAGATCAACTATCCTACTCCCTCCTTTTCAAAGATGTCATAAATTTTCCAATATCTTGATGTATGTACACACTATTGAATATATAGATACATTCAAATTTTGATAAATTGTCGGCATCTATTTTGAAACGGAGGGAGTACTAATTTATTGATAAACAAACAAAAATGCATCTTTGGGCATGATCCTAGATAGGTTAGGCGGCTATAATTCAATCTGGGATCACGGGTATCTTTTTTTTAACATTGCCGATTTATAAAAGAGAGCTCATGAACAAAGATTAAATTTTGGAGCAGCCAATAGTTTTGACTTGTGAGAGCATTTATGCTAGCTGAGCATTGCCATGGCCAAGATCAATGAGGCAGCCGCGACAGGAGATGCTGTGGACCTGAGTGAGCTACTAAACTCATTCACAAATGACATTGCATGTCGCGCCATATCAGGCAAGTTCTTCCGGAAAGAAGGGAGGAACAAGTTGTTCCGGGACCTGATCAATGATAGCTCGGGGCTTCTAGGAGGGTTCATTCTCGAGGAGTACTATCCTGTCTTGGCTAAGGTTGGCTTTCTGACGTGGGTTCTCTGCGCAAAAGCCGAGAAAATTAAGAAGAGATGGGCTGATCTACTTGAAAAGGTGATCGATGACCATCAGAACGAAGAGGAGTCGGTGTCTGATCACAAGGGTGCTGATTTCGTACATGTTTTGCTCTCTGTTCGACGAGAGTACAATCTCACCAGAGAGCATATCATAGCTATGCTTTCAGTAAGTACTACTCCTACACGCTTCCATCATAATCTCCAAATTAATTTCATGTGGCACACCCTCATTTTCTCGGATAGACGTGCAGGTGGATTTGGCTAAGTCGATCTTTAATTTTTTTTCCTTTTCAATTATTCTGCACAGGACATATTTTTTGGAGCTACAAGCACATCATCGCAAATCCTTGAATTCACCCTTGTTGAACTAGTACGGAGGCCACATCTGATGAGGAAGTTACAAGACGAGGTGAGGAGTACTACCATACCTTGTGGAGAAGAAACATTCACTCAAGTCAGCCTGAACAACATGGCTTACATGAAAGCAGTCATAAAAGAATCGCTCCGGCTACATCCAGTAGCGCCGCTCCTTTCTCCGCATCTCTCCATGGCTGATTGTTGCATTGATGGTTATACAATTCCGAATGGCACACAAGTTCTGGTCAATGCTTGGGCCATTTCCAGGGACCCGATCTCCTGGGAGAACGCAGGTGAATTCATGCCCGAAAGGTTTCTCGACGACGGCAGTGCTGCGGGTGTGAATTTCAAGGGAAATGATTTTCGATTCTTGCCTTTCGGGGCAGGACGAAGGATATGCCCTGGGATAAACTTTGTGATTGCCAGTATAGAGATTATGCTGGCGATGCTTATGTACCATTTTGATTGGGATCTGCCCCGAGGGTTGGAACAAAAAGACGTCGATATGACAGAGGTCTTCGGGCTAACGGTACGCAGGAAGGTGAAGCTGCTCTTGGTTCCCAAATTACATGTGTAGGCACGCGCACATGGATACTGCACCTATATGCATAATAATAAGATCCTCTCCCATAAATGTTGCAGCACAAAAGTAAACTTTGTCATGTTTTAATGTTTACTACAGATGCTATTTTTTAATGCTGAGGAATATTTGAACTAAGATGTTGTCATCGACCAGGGCTCCGATTTGCACCATTTCCGCATAATCGCGCCTCCTAGTCCTTGCATTATTGATCAAGCCCTCTTCTATGATTTTCACTCTCTCAATTTTTGTTTTCCAATATTTCTTATGTTCTTCATTAACCCTAATGTTGATCCTAGAGAACAGAAGTGTTTTTTTAGAGAGAAGGAGCTGCCGCTGCAAAATTAAACTTACAGGAAAGGATAACGCAGTTCAAACTTCAAAGTTCAAACCATTGCCTGGCCCACTCCGTGCCCAACAGGGAAGCCTGTGGGGGGTGCGGGGGACGACAGCCTCCCGCGGTACGGATCGTTGATGACCTAGGTTACCACCACTATATATACTTCTTGTAAGACACCGGCTGGGATAAGTCGCATTTGTGAAATCCCCGGCGTTGTGTAAACACTCTCCGTTATAGTGAAGTTTCGCTGGCTGGCGCCCGTGGTTTTTCCCCTCTCTTTGTTGGAGAGGGTTTTCCACGTTAAATCTATGTCCCTCTCGCTGCGATTTTATTTTCGTTCTTCGTTATTTACTTGTCGCAAAGCTAACACGGATGCACACATCTGAAAAAGGAAGAAGAAGCTAAAAAAGGAAAAGTTCCTCTATAGAGTTTCAGTCCTTACAACAGCAGCACAAACACCACAATGACAACATCTGAGGTCCAAGTTCTCCAAAAGTGAAGCCTCGAAGAAGAAAACAGTTACAAGCGTCGTCACCACTCAATCATAGATCTTAGATTTACACCCTGAAGACAGTCCTCACTCTCAAAGCAATGGTTTTAACAAGGTCATTGTCATACATAACCCGTCAAGGGTAGATCTTGGATTTTTTTTTTGAGAATACATAAAAGCGTACCTTAATTTTTTAGAAGGAAGAATATATAGTAGAAGAAAGGTTTCCAAGGTGCGCACATCCAAACCCAAGAGCTCCAAAAAAAATACAAGACTACTCTCTCGCCCTAGCTCTATCTCCTAATACAACACGGTCCTCCTGCCTCAAGGCTATCCTCAACAAGCTCATCTCCTCTAGGATGAGATCAGTGGGGCTGCTAGCTCTATGTTGCTTCTGTGGATTATTAAAGATCCAAGCAATTCTGTTTTTCCACACAGCATAGCCAAGCTGTACAAACAAGACCATCAAACCATCTTTTCTCCTTAGTGTCGAACTTCATCCTCTGCTCTAACCACCAATCTTTGATGTTATCCGCTGGTGTGCGCACTCGTAATGGTATGCCAAGCGCTTGACCACAACGGTGCCACACTTCCCTGGCGAGGACACATTTAAGAAGGATGTGCTCTGCCGCGTCCTCCTCCTGCAGACACACAAAGCAATCGGGGGGTTGGCTCTGCAGTCCATGCCTCAAACTTCGATACGTTGTCCAAATCCGGTGTTGTACGGCTAGCCTCATAAATTTGTTTCACATGTCTAATTCAAAACTCTAACATCAATTTGAAATCATTTATCCAAAACAATCAATTTACCTAGAGGTCACGTCAAAATTTATTGCACTCGCTGAGATCATCTAAACTCCAATTCATCGAAACGAGAAAAACCTTGATTCCTCTAGGGTTTTAGTTTTGCACGAAAATTCTCCTAATTTTGTTATACATGAATGCAAATGCACACACTCTCTTCTAAAGCCCTGAATGCTGGTATGTGAATGGCAAGAGGCCACTAAGTGAACAAATCAAGACGAAGTTGCAGCTGGAGATATTGGTTAGGGTCATGCTGCTCGTGTGAGTCCAGCCAACGCTGATGATTTTCCTAAAACAAAAAAAAATACTTATTGAGATCTTGGTTGAGTTTTTTTTTTGTTTTTTTGCGGGTGAGATCTTGGTTGAGTTTGATTTTCCGTCCCCATGGAACTGACACGTTGCATGATGCTTATGGCCGGGATTGACTAAATTTCCTTACATTTCATGTTTTATATATGCCAATTGCAATTTAGATTAGGTAACATGGTCGAGTTGTGTACGTGATATTTTTGTTCTCATAGGAAAATGGTTGTACGTGAATCTTTATTTAAAAAGTGGTTTCAGATCTCGGGCGCTGTTGACTTTCCAGCCGGAGCATTGCATGTTTGCGGGAGGACTCTTACCGTTGGAAACGTGTCACTTGCAGAACTTGGTCCACGGGCTAAATTTATGGACCAGGTCCCATAGAATTATTGAAGACCAAGAAACGAAATTATTACCAAGAAAAACACAAAATCTGGATGTGGGCTGTCGAGTATCGGGGCAACCAGCCCAGTCTGCATTAGAGTAAGCTCTCAACGAGGTAGGAGAGGATTTGTTTATATGAAGACCTAAATCTAATGTGCCTTTGAGATACCGAAGAATACGTTTGACATGGTTGAAGTGAGGAACACGAGGATCATGCATGTAAATACAAGCTTGTTGGACAGAAAAGAAATTTTAGGACGAGTAAGAGTAAGATATTGAAGGGTGTCAGTAAGACTACGATTAAAAGAAGGATCGGAAAAGGGATCACCATTGGCGGAAAGTTTTAAACCTGTATCAGCAGGAGTACGAGACGGTTGACAATCAAGCATACCAGTATGAGAAATAAGATCTAGGGTGTTCTGACGTTGAGATAAGAAAAGACCAGATGAGTCACGGATGACAGCAATACCTAAGAAGTGATGAAGAAGACCTAGATCGGACATAGAAAATTCTTTGCGAAAAAAAGAGATAATATGATCTAAAAAGTGTTGTGAGGAAGCTGTGAGAATAATATCGTCAACATAGAGAAGTAGATAAGCGGTGTCGGTATTATGATGAAAGGTGAAGAGAGAAGTGTCATAACGAGAAGGAGTAAAACCAATTGTTTGAGCATAAGTAGAAAAACGTTTAAACCAAGCCCGTGGTGCTTGTTTTATATCATAGAGAGATTTTTGAAGAAGACAAACATGATTAGAATAAGAGGAATTTTCGAAGCCAAGAGGTTGTTGACAATAAATTGTTTCTTGAAGAGAGCCATTGAGAAAAGTGTTTTTGACATCGAGTTGATGGATGGGCCAAAAATAAGAAACGACGATGCTAAGAACAGTATGGATAGTGCAGGGTTTGACAACTGGAGAGAAAGTCTCATCATAATCGATGCCGTGTTGCCGAGAGTAACCACGCCATACCTATCAAGCTTTATAACGTGCAAGACTTCCATCAGAATTAAATTTGTGTCGAAAAACCCATTTGCCGGAAACTATATTAGTGTTTGATGGACGAGGAACTAATTGCCATGTATTATTTTGAATGAGAGCATCATATTCATCTTTCATGGCTGCGGCCAATTAGGATCTAGGAGAGCTGATTTGTAAGATTTGGAAATAGAGGAAGAAGACAGAGATGCATTGAGATTTAGACGATCTTTAGCAGGTAAACGAAAACCGGATTTGCCACGTGTGTGCATGGTATGATCATTAGTGGGAGCTAGGACGATAATAGCATCAGGAGGAGGGGCGAATGATGATGTGGAAGATGCGCCCGGCGCAGCGGAAGAAGCGAACGCGGGATTCAGCGGTGGAGACGGTGGCGGCAGGAAGTCTGCCGCGATAGAGCTTTTGGCGATTTCGGCGGCCGCGGCATAGGTGGCGGCAGGAGAAGGCGCGGCAGGATCGGCTGCCGCAACAGAGAATTCTGGCGTTTTTGCTGTCGCGACAGGAGCGACGGCAGGAGATGGCTGGTGAAAGAAGGGAAAATTATTTGGACGAGGGGGACTAGGAGATGGTGCAGATGTTTTAGGATCGAGAGATTGACGCTCAGAAAAGGGAAAAATATTTTTAGCAAAAGCTACATGACGAGACACATGGATGCGACCACTAACAAGATCTAGACAACGATAGCCTTTGTGTTCGTCAGAAAAAACTAGATGGATGCATGGGATAGAACGGGGTGAAAGTTTGTTAGGAGAAGTAGAGTAGGAATTAGGAAAACAAAGACAGCAGAAGACACGAACATCGGAGTAGTTTGGGTGAGAAAGAAATAAAGTTAAGTAGGATGTGGTTTGAGGATTAACTTGAGATGGTCGAATGTTAAGAAGATATGTGGCCGTGTGGAGAGCTTCAGCCCAGAACTTCGGAGGCATAGAAGATTGAATAAAAAGGGTGCGAGTGATGTCATTAAGAGTGAGAAGAGAACGCTCGTCCTTGCTGTTTTGAGGGGAGGTATAGGGACAGAAAAAACGCATAATAATTCAATATTGGACAAAGAAATTTCGGTTTTTAAAGTTGTCAAATTCACGACCATTATCGCATTGAATAAATCTTAGAGGAAGGAAAAAAGTGGACCGAGACATAGCACTGAAAAATAATAAAAATATTGTGAACGTCGGATTTATTGCGTAAGGGAACGGTCCAAACATAGTGTGTAAAATCATCAAGAATAACAAGATAATACTTAAAACCAGAAACACATTCTATTGGTGACGTCCATAGATCACAATGAAGTAACTCAAAAGGAAAAGTACTAGAGGATAGAGAGGAGCTAAAGGGGAGACACACATGTTTGCCTAGTTGACATGACTGACAAATAGAAGAATTATGAGAATCTTTATTACAAGGTATTGAAAATTTACTAAGAAAAATAGATAACACATTATTATTGGGATGACCGAGACGTTGGTGCTACAGATCAACAGAGGCCACCATAGATGATGGAGGGGCAGCAGCAGGAACACTATGGAGGGAATACAAATCACCGGAGCTATTGAATCAAGCGATCTTGGCGTTGGTCCGGTAATCCTTCACAGACAAATCAAAGGGGTCAAATTCGACAGAAAAGTGATTGTCATTGGTGAATTAGCAAACAAAAATCAGATTTTTAATTAGTGCAGGAGCTACAAGAACATCACGAAAAAGCAAAGGTTTGATTGGGGATTAGATTTGGGTTTGACCGACACAGTAAATAGGAATAGATGATCCGTCACCGAGAGTAATAGATGGAAAAGGCAACGGTGTGCAGGAAGACAACAAATTACTTGATGCAGACATATGACTAGAAGCACCAAAATCGAAAATCCAATCCATACCTGAGTTTCCTTGTGCAGCAAAGTTGCTCATGGCTTGTAGAAAAGCAGCTTGGTCCCAGTTTGGAGTCGAAGTAGAGGCCGGTGTAGACATGGGAGTTGGCGGGTGTGGCGGCGTCGGCAATAGGGCCGACATCGGCGTATAGATAGAGCCACCATCATCGCCTCCCCCTTCTCCTCTCTCAAACCACTGTAGCGATAAGGTTCCGTCCCCGTGACGTTGTAATTGGATTGTTTCCAACAGACTTTCGGATGACTGTGGCAGTACTTCAAGCATCTTTCGTATTTGTCGAAATAATTTTTGGTGTTTCACATAATTATTTAACAACCTCAATATAGGATTAAGTTTGTGACATTATAATTGGATTGTTTCCTATAGACTTTCGGATGACTGGCAATTCTAGAATATTATTATATGCTTCAGTTACGAACCCAAAACAATCTGGAATTATGATGTACCTTTTCTGGTTAATGTGATGTAGTTTTGTGGCTGATCCGAATTTGCTAGATAATATTAATATTTTAGTTTCATTTAAAATATGAAAAATGGAAGAGGCCTTTATAAAACAATTGATTAAAATACTCACTCCGTTTTAAAATATAAGATGTTTTAGTATTTTTATGAAACACAGTTATCTAAACACATTTTAGTAGGCGTCTACATACATGTGTTTTAGAAAATGCTAAAACATTTTATATTTTGAAATAGACGGAGTAGTACAATTAAATGGGGTTAGCTAAAAAAAGAGTTTAGCAAAAGCATGTCAAAAACATGCAATGTGATGCTGATGCAAAAAAAAAACAAATCTTATTAGGGTATTATCCAGGGTGGTTATGGTGAAACACTATGTAACGCTCAAAATGAAGCACAAAGTTAATGTACGATAAATTCACAATTTATCATTGCACCCAGCATCATCTAACCCAATGCTCCAGCCAAGGCAACAAGAACTTATTTCGTTCCTATCGAAGAGATCCTTTTCTCTCTCATGTTGCAACGCATGGCAAAAATCATAGAAATAACCTATTTAAAGAAAGAAGGCAAAAAATAACCCTCTTTTCGGAAGATTTCCTCATCTAACCCTTTTTCATGGCGTCCTACCGGATGGAGCCATGGACAACGGCACGACACCGTCGCGCGCAGCCCCATACATCTATGGCGCTCCTGTCAATGGCGCCATGCGATCGTCCGACGTGGCGGTCGTTGCGGCAAGTCGGGCCCACTCGCGTAAGTATGGCGCCATCCGGGACGACGGCGTGGTATTGAGGATGGCTCCACGCGAGATGGCGCCATACCCCTGACCACATAACAGTCTCAGCGTGCGGGGTGGCTGTCCACAGCCAGCCCCAAAGGTTATCTTCTTCCTAGCTCGAGCCCGAACAGCTTCCTCTCTCCCTCTCTCTCCCCCAACTCATCCTCCCTTCAAATCCTTCCAAACTGGTGGTGTTTCTTCGTGGATTTCGGCCCCCCTTGTCACCAAGAGGTAATCTCCACCGCCCCCCTTGTTTTGTCCAATTAGATTTGTGCAATTTGGTGGAACTTTGGCAAAAATGTTGGAACTCTAGATCTATTATTTGAAGTGAAAACTATGGTTTATTGTTGCATTGTTGACTAATGCTTGTTGGTGTTATGGTTTGTAATCATTATGTGTAGAAATTGTAGGCTAGGGTTAGGGTTTTGGTACAAATTGTAGGCTAGGGTTAGGGTTTTGGTACATTTACTTTAGTTAGGGTTTGTATGTTAGGGTTTTATTTGTTAGTGGTTTGATATGGTGGATAACTTTATTAGTGAGTTGCTATGGTTGATGGTAACCTACTTGTTTTTGATACATTTTGGTTATGGTCAATGTTTTTAGATGGCAAGGATCGTTAATGTTCATCATGTGGATAAGGTGGCTTTTTTTAAAGGCAATGTAGAGTGTGACCCGGAGGAGGTAGTCATGGTGTTTGGCACTAGTCCTACCTATGTTGAGGTTGTGGAAAGAGTGAGCAATGGTTTGAAATAGATGGACCCTAGTGATGTGTATGAGTTGGTTGGAAGGTATAATGTGGGGTTTGGCCATCACAATAGATTGAAGATAATGCCTATCAACTCCGAGTTGAATTGGAGTGCATATAAGGAGATGGTGGCAGAATCCGATGAGAAGTCACTTGAGATATTTGCCACAAGAAAGGTTGGGGCTCGGTTGCAAATTGACTTGAAACGGCATGCTTCCATGAGCCCGGTGATACATTGCAAATGTATCTATAATTTTTGATGTTCCATGCTTGGTTTTATCCACTTTCTTGTATTTTGCCCACACTTTAGAGTACTTTTCATATGATTTCTTGGACTAACCTATTAACAAGAGCCACAATGCCAGTTGCATGTTTTCTGCTGTTTTTGGTTCCAGGAAAGTCAGAAAATGAATATTTTCGGAATTGGACGGGACAAAAGCCAAAGTCACTATTTTACCGGGAGACATCTGGAACTAGAATACGGGACGGAGAGGGGATGGGGCCTGGCCACACCACCTGGCCGCGCGGCCAGGCCTAGCCCGCGCCAGGGGGTGGTCTGGCCACCCCAGGCACCCCCTCGGCCTCTCCTTCCGCCTATATATTGCCTCTGATATGAAAACCCTAAGTACCCGATCAAAAATCCAAGAAAGAGTCTGTAGCCACCGTCATCTCCATCCCTAGATCGGGAGGGATTTGAAGCTCTTCCCGGCACCCTGCCGGAGAGGGGAATTCACCCTGGAGGCCTTCTTCATCACCATGCAAGCCTCCGGTGTGATGCGTGAGTAGTTCATCCTTGGACTACGGATCCATGTAGTAGCTAGATAGCTGGTTCTCCTCCTTTGTGCTTTCATGTTTAGATCTTGTGAGCTCCGTTCATGATCAAGATCATCTATTTGTAATTATGCATGTTGTGTTTGCGGGGATCCGATGGATATTGAGATGCTATTTCAGATTGATTATTGATTCTATCATGTCTTTGTTATTTGTGATCTTGCATGCTTTCCGTTGTTAGTAGCTATCTTGGCCAAGTAGATGCTAGCAACTCCAAGAGTTAGTATTTATGCTTGATAGTGGGTTCATGCCTCTGGTAATCTGGGGAAGTGATAGAAATCTCTAAGGTACTAGATGTGTTGTTGCTACTATGGTGAAAACAACAATCCTTTGTTCATAGAACAATCGTATTGTTTACTTTACACGCAGTTCATAAAGCAATAATCTGTTGCTTGCAACTTAATACTAGAGGGGGTTCGGATGATAACCTGAAGGTGGATTATTAGTCATAGATGCAGTTGGATGGCGGTCTATGTATAATGTTGTAATGCCCAATCAAGTTCCAAAGGAGTCAAGATGATTAGTATATGCATGTATTGCTTTCTCGATGTTTATCAATTGTCCCGCTGTAATTTGTTCACCCAGCATGTTATCTATCTAAGGAGAGCCACCTCTAGTGAACTATGGATCTCGGTCCTTTTCTTTACATACAATCTACAAACTATTTACTGTTTTGTGTTTACTTTCTGCAAACTATTACTTCTTTCTATTTGATATGTTTAATCCTTTGTTTTCAGAAAAACACGGTGAGATTGACAACCTCATCGCAAGTTGGGGACAGAGTTTTGTGGTTGTGTTGTGCAGGTATCCACGTTGCTACTAGCACCGGTAGTGCGCTCTGCCAAGGCTCAGCTAGCAACACCTTTGGGGTGTTTCCTTGCTCCTACTGGTTCGATTAAACCTTGGTTTCATAACTGAGGGAAACTTGTTGTTGTGCTCATCATACCTTCCTCTTGGGGTTCCCAACGAGCTCTACATCAACACCGAGCCATCACCCGGCTCAAGGTGAGCCACATGTATATGACACAACAATGAGCCAACCTCCCTTGAGCCCAGTCCGCGTAGAGCCAACCTATGATGACACAACAATGAGGCAACCTCCCATGAGTTCCATTCGCAATGACAACTATGAAGCACCCCAAATGGAGGATGATGACCTTGAGGGTGATGAAGTAGAGCATGGCCTTCGTGACAATGAAGTAGGAGATGTGGAGGCAAATTGTGATGAGGAGTACATGGACCATGATCTCCCTTATTTGCAGTGTCATGCATCGAACTCTGAGGATGAAGGACCGGATGAAGATTTGGATGAGGATGGTCTAACGGCTAAATTTGCCGAAGCTCATAAAAAGGTAGTAGGTCGGGATCATCTACCTTGATTGTTCCGTGATGTTAGCCTTGCGGATGAGGCCCAAGTTGACGGTGGAATTAGTCGAGTGCTCGAGCCACGAGCACCTTCTAAAAAGGACTTGAAGCCAAAAAGTACGGGATAAATCCTGGGGTGAAGTTTGATAGTTTGTTGGAATTTTAGATGTGGATCAAGGACTACACGGTGAAGTACCACCGACCGTACAAGGTGGTTCACTCGGACACTAAGGTGTGTTACATAGTAAAGTGTGAGAAGCAAGGATGCCCATGGGTTGTGCGTGCACGACCATTGAGGGGCGGACCACAATGGACCATTGTAAGTTGTTAGTCTATTCATATGTGCGATGACAAGTTCATCAAGGATGGCAAAGTTGTCAAGGATGATCATCGTCAGCTTACCTCCGATTTCATTGCGTATAGAGTTGCAAATAGCATAAGGTCTCTCCCAACATATACTATTAAGGGTGTCATAGATTTGGTTAAAGAAGTATTCGGTTACAAAGTGAAGTATGGTAAGGCATGGAAGGCCAAACAAGCCGCATTTAAGATGTTGTATGGTGATTGGGAAGAAGCATACAACCGCCTCCCTAGGTTGTTGGGAGCGATGGCCGCAAGGAACCCAGGAATGTATCATGTGGTGGAGCCACTTGGGTCGGTGACTAGGTTGTACAATGGTGCCACTTTCCGTGTATTTGGCCATGCATTTTGGACATTCGGCCCATGCATTAGGGGATTCAAGCATTGTCGTCCTGTTATCTCCGTGGATGGCACATTTTTAACCGGCAAGTTCAAGGGCACACTATTGACTGCCATATGCCACAACGCAAACAACTGGGTTTTGCCTTTGGATTTTGCCTTGGTTTCGGTGTAGAACAACGATAACAAGGAGTGGTTTTTTCATATATTGAGGACCAAAGTTATAGAACCTGGTAGAGAGGTTTGCATCATCTCGGACCGCCACCAAGGAATACTCAACATAGTCGAGAAGGACATTCCCGGGTGTGCTCGTATCCACCATAGATGGTGCATGAGGCATTTCGTGTCCAACTTCTATAGAGCATGTGGCAACAAGGAGCATGCCGATGATCTACAAGATTGTTGTCTTGCCTTCACTGCTCGGCATTTTTGAAAAATTATATGATAGATTGTATTATCTCACAAATGATGATGGCAAAGAGTTTCTCAGAAGGAACCTTAATGAAAGGACGAAGTGGGCAAGAGATACGGTGATTCCATAAGCAACATGGCGGAATGCTTCAACAAAGTACTTAAAGGTGTACGTCAATTTCCCGTGACTGCCATAGCGGAGTGATACGTCCATTTTGCATCACTATTCTATGTCTTAATTCACCATTATTCATTGATATATTTTATATTGAGAGGTGATACTTATGTTATTTCATCTGTTTTTGCATGGTTGATGACTTTTGGAGCATGGACCGCTGCAGTCAGGATTTTGATGGAAAGGGTGCTGTTTGGAGGCAAAATTCGCGAAGATCAGAAAATCCGGGAAAATATATGGAAAATCCTATTTTTCCAGAAGACTAAGGATGCCAGAAGATGGAGTGGAGGTGGGCCATAGGGGGCCTACATCACCCCATGGCGCGGGCAGGCCTAGGCCGTGCCTAGAGGTGGTGTGGCCACCCTGGCCCACTCCAGCCTCTCCCCTCTGGCGTATATCATCCTCCCGAAACCCTAAGACTCGGGGAGCGACCACAGAAAGATTCCTCCGCCTCTGCGGGTCAGAAAACGCCGAGAAAGAAAGATCTCTCCGGCAGACAGATTTCTGCAGGGGGAATTCCTTCCCGGAGAGGGGAGATCGTCGCCATCAACACCACCATCAAGCGGGACTTCATCGGAATCATCATCACCACCATCATCACCATCAGCACCCTCATCACCATCTCCATATTTCTGTAACAATTGAGTTGAATCTTGCATAGTTCATAGGGGAAACTTTCCCGGTGTTGATTACTCTTTGTAGTTGATGCTATTGAGTGAACCATTGAATTATTGTTTATGTTCAGATTGTTATACATCATTATTCCATCTCTAATCATGATCCATATGATGTCTTGTGAGTAGTTCGTTTTGTTCTTGAGGACATGGGAGAAGTCTTGTTGTTAGTAGTGGAGTTGTGTTGAGAAAGATTCAATAGATTGTTATTTAAGTTGTGGTGTACTTCTTCTAGTCGTGTCATGTGAACGTCGACTACAAGACACTTCACCTATATGGGCCTAGGGGAATGCATTGTGTATTTGGCTACTAATCGTAGGGGTTGCTGGAGTGACAGAAATCTGAACCCCCGTTAGGAAACCATTGCACAAGGGACATAAGGGTCTTAGAGTTTAAAGCTGTGGTTAGGTTTCTACCTTAATTACTTTCTTGTACTTATGGACGTTTGCAAGGGGTATAATCACAAGTATGTATTAGTCTTGGATGGGGCGGTACATTAGCACAGGTTCACCCACACAACACTTAGCAAGCTAGAGAAGATTAAACAACTATATGAAGCGAAAGCACTTTACAGTCTTCCCATGTGTCCTCTAGAACGTTTGGTCATCTTAAGTAATACAACCGGCTTGTCCTTTGCTGCATAAAGGATTGGGCCACTTGCTGCATTAATTCCTACTGTCTTTTATTTACTCGTACTTTGTTTACTTGCTTTATCAAAAAACCCTAAAAATCCGTTTGCTAAGTATTTGCAGAGAATTCCTGATCCATACCACTAGCCAGCACATTCTGCTCCTTGTTGGGTTCGACACTCTTACTTATCAAAAATACTGCGATACACCCCCTATACTTGTGGGTCATCAAGACTATTTTCTGGCGTAGTTACCGGGGAGTGAAGCGCTATTGGAGAGTGGAACCGGTAAAGGAAACTTCTACTATGAGTATTGTTTACTTCTGCTAGTTGCTTTATTTTCGTTATGGATAATTCTCTGAGTTTCTTATTTGGTAATCCTACTACCACTGCTAAGGTAGTAGATAAGACACCACCTGCTGAGAATGATGTTTTCAAAATACCTACAAGAATTATTGATTGTGTTATGGATAACTACTATGTTGGGGATGGAACTGTCCATTCCGGTGATCATTTACTCTTTATACACGAATTATGCGGGTTGTTCAAGTGGGCAGGTATTACTACAGATCAAGTTAAGAAGAAGTTATTCTCATTATCACTAAAAGGAAGAGCTGAGGAATGGTGTAAGCTGCTGAAGAATGGTCAAGCTCTGGAATGGGAGGAAATAGTGCCTCTCTTTTATTCAAAGTTTTATCCTCCTAGTGAGATTCATAAAGATCAGAATCAAATATACAACTTTTGGCCTCTTGATGGAGAGAGTACAGCTCAAGCTTGGGGAGATTGAAGTTACTAATGCTCAAATGTCCCATTCATGAGCTCCCCAACAATATTATTATCAATAACTTTTATGCAAGGCTCCCTCTACATGATAAAGATTTATTGGATGCTTCTTGCGCTGGATCATTCACTCGCATGGAAGAAGAAGTTAAATGGGATCTTCTAGATCGTATTCAAGACCATGGTGAAGCTTGGGAGAATGACAAAGGTAGAAAGTCAGGTATAAATTATGACTATGAATGCATTGAACCTTTTATGGGAACTGATGACTTTCAAAATATTAAAAATGCTTATGGTCTAGACTCTCAAGCTATTGCTTCTTATTTTAAGGCTTTTGCTTCCTATATTGAAGTGCCTAAAAAGAAGTGGAATAAGTATCATGAACCTTATAAAGATATTGCTAAGAGTGTTCCTACAAGAAATACTGAAGTTTATACTGCTAATCATGTCTTACCCAAACCTTACATTGAGAAAATGCCTTTCCCAGTCAAGGTAAAGGAACATTCTATGATAGCTAGTATGGTTAATGAAAGTATGACTAAAGCTATTGAACCTGATAAACAAATGGTTGATGAACCTATAATAGCAAGTGTGAAAGACTTTGTCACTAAATATGAAAAAGAGGGACACACTATCCTTTGTAAGGATACCTCTAATATTGTTTCACAAAGTAGTGTTATGAGAGCTAGTATCCCCGTGTTTTCTGTTAGAATAAGTGATCATTGCTATGATAGTCCTTGTGATAGCTATATTGTTAAGTTTATGCATGATACTGAAAGCTACTATGGGAGAAGGAAAAGTTTTCTTATGTATCTCAATAATATCAAGTTTCCCCGTTTTATGCTGAAAGTTTTTATATTGCGCTTCTTTTGCCTTCTTATGCAAGTTACCTTTGGTTTCAATAACTTGTTTGTTTACAAAATCCCCTTGCATAGGAAGTGTGTTAGACTTAAATGTGTGTGTGTTTTTGCTTCTTAATGCTCTCTTTCACTTCAATTCATATCCCAATGAGAGCTTCTTCAAAATTATCATGCCCATCTTAATGGCTATAAAGAAAGAGATTTATGGGAGACAACCCAATTTGTTTTTGCTTTCAGTTTGTTTTTGTTTCTTTGAGTCTTGGAAGTTATTATTTTGGTAATAACTGCTCCTTATCCTTTTTGTTTGGTTTTTGTGTCAAGATCAACCTCTAATGAGAGAGAAGTAAGATTTGGGGAAGTTGCTGTCCCGAAATAGATTTTTGTGCTTCACCGTAAAAATTCGTGAGAGATCTCTATATGTCGGATTGAGCTTTAATTTTTTGTGCTTCTTCCCCAGGTTGTTATTTAACTTTCGTTAGGTTTGCACTTTTTGATTTGAGCAACAAAAGATTTTTGAAAAAATTGATCTTTACCTGCTGGTCTGTTTTGACAGATTTTGCCACTCTTGCATTTGCTTCTTTATTCGATTTCCTTTTTCTGAATTCTTTTTGGGTTTTTGTAAGGAGTTGCTACAGTAGCTTATGTTTTGATGGTTTTCAGTTGAAGTTGGACTCAAAAGGTTTTATCATTTCACTTATACTAATGTTGCTAATGAGAACTGTGTGATGTTTTGTGTGAAAGAAATTTCTAGGAAGTGGAGACAATGGTGTAATAAGGAAAAGAAGGGTTTTTATGACTCAAGTATTAAGTGTATGAAGATGAAGATATCAATGATATTCAAGTGGTGACTTCGGAAGGATCCACTAAATACCAAATTCAGAGACCTGCAGAGTCCGTTTCCAACTAGGTAACAGTTATGGTAAGAAAGTTCCGCGAAAATACAATCCAACTATATTTTTGCAGTTTTTAGTCGATAAGGAAAGTTACGAAGATAAAAAGGGACGGAACCGGAGCCGGGGTAGCCCACACCACCCTGTGGCGCGGGCCCACCCCTGGTCGCGCCACCAGGTGGTGAGGCCACCCTAGACTCCGCCTTCGGCTCGTTTTCTCCCAGTACCTTCCTTTTGATATGAAACTTCGTAATATATAACCCCCCGGATCCCCCGAGGTCCGTATATCGTGTTTTCGTCGTGTTTTTGTTTCGATCTGTTTCTGTCAGGACATACTCTTTGAAAGCTTAGAAGCACAATGGTGTCTGCCAAGGATAAAGGGAAGGAGCCTATGGAGGAAGACCTCCAAGACCCCAGGAAGGAGAAGGAGATCAAGAGTGAAGGTGAAGAGGATTAAGGACAATGTCCGCACACCGGCACTACCATTGCAAGCATTGGAGTGGTGAAACCTACCAAGGAAAAGAAGACTTGAAGGAGGAAGAGTGGGGAAAGAATTGCAAGAGCTGGAATTCTCAACCCGACATGATCATGAGCCGCATTGAGCAAAACTCGCAGCTTATTCGTAATCTCACCTTTGAGATTGAGGATTTGGGGAAACTTATTAGAGAGCTCATTGAGAGGATACCACCACCACCTAAGGAGTAATTCGTCATCAGGTTTGGCATCCCCTTGGTTTGTTCCAAGCTTGGGGGAGTGCCGCGGTATCATATCACTATCTTCTATCTTTTTACCTTATTAGTAGAGTCATATCATGAATAGAGGAGTTATTATGTAGTATGGTTTGCATTATGGAAGTGTCCCCTCTCTCGTTAGATATGTATCCCTTGGTGTGAGTTTCTGTTATGGAATATTAATGAGAAGTTCTATCATTCACTCTTTTTGCATAGCATATATTAGTTTTCAATTCGTGGTTATATGATTGATCTTGTTGTTAGTATTGGTATCACGTTGGGATCATTGAGTTAATTTAGTTGGTTTTGGCAAACCTGGCTCGGTCAGTAGCAACACTATTTTTGAGAGTTGAATGAAAAGATAAAAGTACTCTAAAGAAAAATAATTTCATCATCTTTCTTTCTTGATTTGCTCATAAGCTTAGTATTCTCTAGTTAAGATCTTTTGTGCTTCCAAGGAAGATTGCATGTTTGTCTTTATCACTTGTATGTTTGTTTGTTTCCTTCAACTCTTGTACTTGCTACCCAGCCTTGCTAGCCAAAAACCTGTACTGAGAGGGACTTCTTCTCGTGCATCCACCTCCTTTAAACCAAAACCTTTGCCATTTGTGTCCATCATACCTACCTAGTAGCATTATTGCTATTCCAAGTAAATTCTTGTTTTGTCTACCTCCCAAATTAAAATTGTTATGTGAAAGTTAGTGATTAAAGCTCTCACGAACTTGATGGCACACTTTACTTTCTTGCATTTAATAAACTTGAACCATTGGGTCCTTCTTTGTTGCGTATATGCTTGTGCTTTATGAGTTGAAGTTAGCCGAACCATGTATCATGGGGACCACTTTCAACACTTCATTTGGTGCTTTGTACCTAGTTGATATCATGTTCTTTTGCTTATGGATCCCGGCGGTGTGAAATAAAAGTGGAACTTGTAAGATCATGGAGTTTATATGTGTGTTAGAGAAACGCCTAGGCCGCTAGCCTAAGCCATGCCTAATCATGGTGGAAACTTGCATCATAACTATAGTGAGCATTCTATGAAGCATCCTCAATAAAAACCTATGCAAATAGCAAATAAAAAGATCGCTGAGATGCTCAATGTCTGCTTGCCTTGTCATTTTGATTATGGGATAGCTCCTGTATCATGTGCAAGGGGTACCCCGTTGGCGGTTCTCAATGATACGCATGTTTTTACAATGACAAGAGCTTGCTCGTGACTGAAGTTGAGTAGCATGAGGATCGGTACTCATAAGTAAGGGGCATGAGATTTCAACTTATAACTTGTCAAGCATATCCTCTTAGTTGTGTCACTTTAACCTTAATCACCTAAAGATGCCTATGATAGGGGCAATGAGAGCTGAAAGCTAGTAAGTATCATAATTTTTGGGAGCTCTTTATGAGACTTGCAATCCTTGCTTCCTTCTTTGAAGGGCCTTTCTTTTACTTTGTAGTAGAGTCAGTAAACCTACTCCCTTCTATCTCAGCAAGTATTTTGAGTTGATGTGTTTCATTCATTCATATGGTGATTTTTTCAATCATGTTTCTTATGTTCCTAGTTTTGCACATTGCTCTTACCCTGATGTTTACAACTTTGAAAGCTATCATTGAAAAACTAGTTATTTGTGAACTCCAGCAAATTATCAACTATTCTTCGACCAAGAGCTAAGTTTGCCATTAACAATTATGATTCACTTTATGTATCTTTATTGTGTTTCCTTTACTTATTACAAGTTGAGTTATATAATAGTGAGTTGTCTTCTATGATGATCTATGTATTTGATGAATGTGATGCTTCTTGTCCGTATTCTTTTATCGACTTTCACTCCATAAACATGAGGTCATGTTTATTGATCTCAGTTTCGCTTGGGGACAAGCGAAGTCTAAGCTTGGGGGGAGTTGATGAAGGAAATATGCCCTGAGAGGCAATAATAAAGTTGTTGTTATGTATTCCTTGTATATGATAGATATTTATTTTGCATGCTATAATTGTATTGATAGGAAACATCAATACATGTGTGTTTAATAAACAAAAAGGGTTCCTAGTCATGCCTCTCTTATAGACTAGCTTGTTGATTAACAAGATGATCAAGGTTTCCTGATCATGGACATTGGATGTTGTTAATAACAAGGTCACAGCATTTGTGAAATGATGTGATGAACATTCATCCGAAGTATAGCATTACGATCAAGTCATTGTGTTTATATTGCTATAACATCATACGAAGTAATCTTTATCCTTAGACCATGAGATCATGTTAATTGCTAACACCGGAAGAGTATCTTGATAACATCAAACGTCACACCGTAACAGGGTGACTATAAAGATGGGTCCAGTGCTACGAAGGTGTTATGTTGAGGCTCATGGATCAAGAGTGGAATTTGTCAATCCAAATGACGCATAGATATACTCTGGGCCCTCTCAGTGATATCACATTAGGATAGCTTACAAGCAAGTGATATGATCACTAGAATGTTATATCACGGGAACAAGAAAAGAGTGCATGTCGGTAACGAGATCAAACTAGGTATGGAGATACCGATGATCGAATCTCGGACATGTAATATATTGAGAGACAAAGGGATTTAGTTACAAGCGTTAAAGGTTCTCATGATCACAGGAGTCATTGTTGAATGTGCAGGAGTCAGTATGGATCTCCAGGTCCCGCTGCTGATTATTGATCGGAGAAGGGTCTCGATCATGTCTGTATTATTCACGAACCGTAGGGTGGCACACTTAAGAGTTACCTGACACCATTTTGGAGCACATATTTTTCAGACGAAAGAATTGCAAAGCGCATGAATTGTTTCAATAGAAACCGGAAATTGTTTCGGGTTAAATTGCAGAAAGTGGTTCTGCATGTGATATTGAAATATTGCAAGGGGCTATATGTGAATGTTTGTTAATTAAAGTAATTAACAAAATTCTGAATAAATTTAATAAAAGAGTTTTATTAAATGAGAGAGCATTAAATTTGGAGAAACTTAATGCATTTAAAGTGGAGACTTTAAAAGGGAATGTGAAGAGGCATTTTAATGTGGAGGGGTTACCACCACATGAATGGGGGAGGTGAGGGGTCACCCCCCATGCGCCGGCCATGGAGAGAGGGGGCACCCCCCTCCTCCTATAAAAGGCCACCCATTCCCTCCTTCATCCACACACCTCCTTGTGAAGGATCTCTCTCCCCCTCTAGAATTATTTCCCCATGGTCTCGGATTAGCGAGATACATGTTCTCGGTGGGATTTCATCTGGAAGGAGTTGCTGCTTTCCGCTGGATCGCTGGAGCGAGGAGGTGGAGGTTGTCCGGTGGCTTGAACGTGTGTGCGAGTGCGGATGCGCTGCTGAGTTGCGGCGCTCGGACTTCCTCACGATCTTGAGATCGACAAGTGTATGACTACATCAACCACGAGTTCCTACTCGTTAACAAAGCTCGTTGTCTTCGAGGGTAAGTTCTCCATGGATGTATGTCCACCCGTTGCTCTATATCTAGTAGATAGATCTTGGCGTGTAGTTCTCATCGTAGGAAATTTTTTGTTTTCTATGCTGCGGACCCAATAGTGGTATCAGAGCCTGATCTATGCGTAGTTGCTTTGCACGGGTAGTACACATATGTTTATATATGGGCGATGATGATCATGTTATTGCATCTTCTATGTACTTTGGATATTGGTGGCATAGTGGGATGAAGCGGCCCGGACCAACCTTACATGTCATCGTACATGAGACCGGTTCCACGACTGACATGCAACTAGTTTTGCATAAGTGACTGGCGGGTGTCTGTCTCTCCTACTATAGTCAATATCTGATTTAGAACGAGTTACTAATAACTTGGTTATCCTCGTTGTGGTTCATGTTCGTAGGTTAGACAGGTTCTATCTCCGAAAGCCCTAAGCCACGTAAAACTTGCAATTGATAAATGAGAGGCGTCTAGTTTAGATTGTTGCTGGGCTAGTGTTTTGATATGGTATTGTTGTAAGTAGATGTATGATAGATACTCTTACAACTCACTTAACTTGTAAGTTCCATAGACCTTGGCCTTACACACAAAGGAATGATAGAGATCATACCACGATGCAAATGATAGAGATCAAATGCATGGATCATATCACCTCACTTCACACATTAGATGTTAGCATCTTATATTGCTAGTTTGGCGCGTTTGGTAGCATTATAAGATGATCCCTCATTTAGATATCAAGATAAAATGTGTTCTTCCTTAAGTATGCACCATTTTGTGGATCGTGTTTTGAGGCATCACGTGATGATCGGGTGTTCTCAACTCTACGCTTTCATACAATGGGTGTAAGACAGTTTTACACACGCAAATACTAAGGTTCTTAGTTGACGAGCCTAGCATGTACAGACATGGTCTCAGAACACGGACCGAAAGGTTAATCATGAGTCATATAGTTGATATGATGCCCATATAGATGCTCGCCTTTGAAGCTACACCGACTCACGTGATGATCGGACTTGGTGTAGTGGATTTGGTTCATTTAATCACCAAAAGGACATGAGGGATGTCGTTTTTGAGTGAGAGTTCATTAGTAATTTGGATTAGTTGAACTCAATCTATCATAAACTTAGTCTAAATATACTTTACAAATTTTGTTGTAGATGGCACCACCTGCTTTTAATTTCAATGTGTTCATGGAGAAAGAGAAACTTGCTGCAAATGACAGCAACTTCACAAACTGGGCTATGAATTTGAGGATTCTCCTCACTGCTGCACAAAACCAATATGTGCTAGATGCGCCGCTAGGCCCCCCACCAGCTCCTGATGCCCCTGACGAGGAAAAGAACGTCTATATAACTCGTCAGGAGGACCACAACTTAGTTCATTGCGGCATACTGTATGGGCTAGAGCCAGAACTTCGAAAGCGTTTCGAAAATGGCAATGCCTTTGATACCATGGGAGAATTGAAAATGATTTTCGATACCCATGCTGTCGTAGAGAGTTATAATGCTACAGAAAAGTTCTTTAGCTGCATGATGGAGGAAAACAGCTCCGTTAGTGAGCACGTACTCAAAATGTCTGGGTACGCCGATAAGCTTGTGTCCTTGGGAATAACGATTCCCATTGACTTAGGCATACATCATGTTCTCCAATCTCTGCCACCTAGCTACAAGAGCTTCGTGATGAACTATAATATGCAGGGCATGAAGAAGTCTCTTCTCGAGCTTCTGTCAATGCTTAAGACTGCAGAAGTGGAGATTAGGAAAGAACATCAAGTGTTGATGATCAATAGGACCACCGGTTTCAAGAAGGACAAGAAAGGCAAGCACAAGGGAAAGAAGGGTGGCAAGTCTGTTGCCACGCCTGAAAAGAAACCCCGGGCTGGCCCTAAGTCTGACACCGAGTGCTACTATTGCAAGGGGACTAGCCATTGGAAGCGCAACTGCCCCAAGTATTTGGCGGACAAGAAGTCCAGCAAGGCAAACAAAGGTATATGTGATATACATGTTATTGATGTGTACTTGACTAGTACTCGCAGTAGCACCTGGGTATTTGATACCGGATCGGTTGCTAATATATGTAACTCGGTTCAGGGGCTACGGAACAAGCGACAGCTAGCAAGGGATGAGGTCAGGATGCGGGTCGGCAATGGATCAAGAGTTGATGTGATCGTTGTCGGGACGCTACCTCTCCATTTGCCATCGAGATTTGTTATAAACCTAAATAATTGTTATTTGGTGCCTGCACTGAGCATGAACATTGTATCTGGATCGTGTTTGATGCAAAGTGGTCATTCCTTTAAATCTGAGAACAATGGTTGTTCGATTTATAAGAATGATATCTTTTATGGTCATGCACCTATGTTGAATGGTTTATTTCTATTGGATCTCGATAGTAATATTACGCACATTCATAATGTTAATGCTAAAAAGATTAAACTTGATGATGATATGTCTACATATATGTGGCACTGCCGTCTAGGTCATATTGGTGTTAAACGCATGAACAAACTCCATTCTGATGGACTTTTGGAATCACTTGATTTTGAATCATTTGATACATGTGAGCCATGCCTTATGGGCAAGATGACTAGAACGCCGTTTTCCGGTTCAATGGAACGGGCGACAGATCTATTGGAAATCATACATACTGATGTGTGTGGACCAATGAGTGTGTCGGCGCGAGGTGGATATCGTTATTTTGTTACTTTCACGGATGATTTGAGTAGATATGGGTATATCTATTTGATGAAACACAAGTCTGAAACTTTTGAAAAGTTCAAAGAATTTCAGAATGAAGTGGAAAATCATCGTAACAGAAAGATCAAATTTCTACGGTCCGACCGTGGAGGAGAGTATCTTAGTTACGAGTTTAGCACACATATGAAAGACTGTGGAATAGTTTCACAACTCACGCCTGCCGGAACACGACAACGTAATGGTGTGTCAAAATGTCGTAATCATACTTTATTGGATATGGTTCGATCTATGATGTCTCTGACTGACTTGCCACTGTCATTTTGGGGTTATGCACTAGAAACCACTGCATTCACTTTAAATAGGGCACCATCTAAATCCGTGGAAAAGACACCGTATGAATTATGGTTTGGAAACAAACCTAAGCTGTCATTTCTTAAAGTTTGGGGATGCGATGTTTATGTGAAGAAACTTCAACTGGATAAACTCGAACCCAAAGTGGAAAAATGCGTCTTCATAGGATACCCTAAGGAAACGATTGGGTATACCTTCTATCACAGATCCGAGGGCAAGGTCTTTGTTGCCAAGAATGGATCCTTTCTTGAGAAGGAGTTTCTCGCAAAAGGTGTGAGTAGTCGGAAGGTAGAACTCGAAGAGGTTATTGAACCTTCTCTTCATGAAATGGTGAGTAGCGCAGCTCCAGAAATTGTTTCGGAGTTGACTTCACCTAATGAAGAGAGAGCTAATGATATTGATCATGAAACTCTGAAAGAGGACACTACCGAACCTCGCAGGTCAAGCAGGACACATGCAGCTCCTGAACTGTACGACAATCCTGTTATGAATTTCATGATTGATGAAATAGATGACCCTGTGACGTATGAAGAAGCGATGATGAGCCCTGATTCCAACAAATGGCTAGAAGCCATGAAATCCGAGATGGAATCCATGTACGAAAACCAGGTTTGGACCTTGGTGGACTTACCTCACGATCGAAAGGTCGTTGAGAATAAATGGATTTTCAAAAGAAAAACTGATGTTGATGGTAATGTGACCATCTATAAGGCTCGACTTGTTGCAAAGGGGTTTTGACAAATTCAAGGAGTTGACTACGATGAGACATTCTTTCCCGTAGTGATGCTTAAGTCGGTTAGGATTATGTTAGCAATTGCTGCATATTTCGATTATGAAATATGGCAGATGGATGTCAAAACTGCGTTCCTCAATGGTAATACTGAAGAAGAGTTGTATATGATACAACCTAAGGGTTTTGTCGATCCTAAGGATGCTAATAAGGTGTGCAAACTTTAGCGATCCATCTATGGACTGAAGCAAGCATCACGAAGTTGGAATCTCCGCTTTGATGAGGTGATCAAAGAGTTTGGGTTTGTCCAAACTTATGGAGAGGCTTGTATTTACAAGAAAGTGAGTGGGAGCAATGTGGCATTTCTGATATTATATGTGGATGACATATTATTGATTGGAAATGATTTAGATCTTTTAAACAGTGTCAAAAGTTATCTAAACAGCAAATTTTCGATGAAGGACCTTGGTGAAGCTTCATATATATTAGGCATTAAAATCTATAGAGATAGATCAAGACGCCTAATTGGGCTATCGCAGAGTACATACCTTGATAAGATATTAAAGAAGTTTAATATGGACGGAAGTAAGAAGGGGTTCTTACCTATGTTGCAATGCAAGACATTGAGTAAGACTCAAAGTCCGGCTACGGTGGAAGAAAGAGAGATAATGGATAAGATCCCCTATGCCTCAGCCATAGGCTCTATAATGTATGCCATGCTATGTACAAGACCGGATGTGGCACATGCTATTAGTTTGACTAGTAGGTACCAATCTGATCTAGGTTCAGAACACTAGATAGCGGTCAAGAATATCCTTAAGTACTTGAGAAGAACTAAGGATATGTTTCTTATATACGGAGGTGAAGAAGAGCTAGTCGCTAAGTGTTATGTTGATGCTAGCTTTGACACTGATCCGGATGACTCTAAGTCTCAATCCAGATATGTATTTCTCTTGAACGGAGCAGCAGTTAGTTGGAGGAGCTCCAAACAACCTGTGGTGGCTGGATCAACGACGGAGGCGGAATATGTTGCTGCTTCAGAAGCAGCGCAGGAAGCGGTTTGGATGAAAGAGTTCATTACGGAACTGGGTGTGGTTCCCAGTGCGTTGGACCCAATGGTGATCTATTGTGACAACAATGGAGCCATAGCCAACGCAAAGGAACCAAGGTCTCACAAGAATTCCAAGCATATTAAGCGCCGGTTTCACTCCATCCGCGAGCATGTCAAGGATGGAGATATAAAGATTTGTAAAGTGCACACGGACCTGAATGTAGCAGATCCGTTGACTAAAGCACTCCCTAGGGCAAAACATGATCAACACCAGAACTCCATGGGTGTTAGATTTATCACTATATAAACTAGATTATTGTCTCTAGTGCAAGTGGGAGACTGAAGGAAATATGCCCTGAGAGGCAATAATAAAGTTGTTATTATGTATTCCTTGTATGTGATAGATGTTTATTTTGCATGCTATAATTGTATTGATAGGAAACATCAATACATGTGTGTTTAATAAACAAAAAGGTTTCCTAGTCATGCCTCTCTTATAGACTAGCTTGTTGATTAACAAGATGATCAAGGTTTCCTGATCATGGACATTGGATGTTGTTAATAACAAGGTCACGACATTTGTGAAATGATGTGATGAACATTCATCCGAAGTATAGCATTACGATCAAGTCATTGTGTTTATATTGCTATAACATCATACGGAGTAATCTTTATCCTTAGACCATGAGATCATGTTAATTGCTAACACCGGAAGAGTATCTTGATAACATCAAACGTCACACCATAACAGGGTGACTATAAAGATGGGTTCAGTGCTACGAAGGTGTTATGTTGAGGCTCATGGATCAAGAGTGGAATTTGTCAATCCAGAAGACGGATAGATATACTCTGGGCCCTCTCGGTGATATCACATTAGGATAGCTTACAAGCAAGTGATGTGATCACTAGAATGTTATATCACGGGAACGAGAAAAGAGTGCATGTTGGTAACGAGATCAAACTAGGTATGGAGATACCGATGATCCAATCTCGGACATGTAATATATCGAGAGACAAAGGGATTTAGTTACAAGCGTTAAAGGTTCTCACGATCACAGGAGTCATCGTTGAATGTGTAGGAGTCAGTACGGATCTCCAGGTCCCGCTGCTGATTATTGATCGGAGAAGGGTCTCGATCATGTCTGCATTATTCGCGAACCATAGGGTGGCACACTTAAGAGTTACCGGACACCATTTTGGAGCACATATGTTTCAGACGAAAGAATTGTAAAGCGCAGGAATTGTTTCAATAGAAACCGGAAATTGTTTTGGGTGAAATTGCAGAAAGTGGTTCTGCATGTGATATTGAAATATTGCAAGGGGCTATATGTGAATGTTTGTTAATTAAAGTAATTAACAAAATTCTGAATAAATTTAATAAAAGAGTTTTATTAAATGAGAGAGCATTAAATTTGGAGAAACTTAATGCATTTAAAGTGAAGACTTTAAAAGGGAATGTGAAGAGGCATTTTAATGTGGAGGGGTTACCACCACATGAATGGGGGAGGTGAGGGGTCACCCCCCATGCGCCGGCCATGGAGAGAGGGGGCACCCCCTCCTCGTCCTATAAAAGGCCACCCATTCCCTCCTTCATCCACACACCTCCTTGTGAAGGATCTCTCCCCCTCTAGAATTATTCCCCATGGTCTCGGATTAGCGAGATACATGTTCCCGGTGGCATTTCGTCTGGAAGGAGTTGCTTCTTCCGCTGGATCGCTGGAGCAAGGAGGTGGAGGTTGTCCGGTGGCTTGAACGTGTGTGCGAGTGCGGATGCGCTACTGAGTTACGGCGCTCGGACTTCCTCACGATCTTGAGATCAGCAAGTGTACGACTACATCAACCACGAGTTCCTACTCGATAACAAAGCTCGTTGTCTTCGAGGGTAAGTTCTCCATGGATGTATGTCCACCCGTTGCTCTGTATCTAGTAGATAGATCTTGGCGTGTAGTTCTCATCGTAGGAAATTTTTTGTTTTCTATGCTGCGGACCCAACAGTTGATATGTCCATTTTGCATCACTATTCTATGTCTTAATTCACTATTATTCATTAATATATTTTATATTGACAGGTGATACTTATGTTATTTCATCTGTTTTTGCATGGTTGATGACTTTTGGAGCATGGACCGCTGTAGTCAGGATTCTGATGGAAAAGGTGTTGTTTGGAGGCAAAATTCACGAAGATCAGAAAATCCGGGAAAATATACGGAAAATCCTATTTTTCCAGAAGACTAAGGATGCCAGAAGATGGAGTGGAGCTGGGCCACAGGGGGCCCACACCACCCCATGGCGCGGGTAGGCCTAGGCCGCGCCTGGAGGTGGTGTGGCCACCCTGGCCGACTCCAGCCTCTCCCCTCTGGCGTATATCATCCTCCCAAAACCCTAAGACTCGGGGAGCGACCACAGAAAGATTCCGCCGCCTCTGCGGGGCGGAAAACACCGAGAGAGAAAGATCTCTCCGGTAGACAGATTTCTGTCGGGGGAATTCCTTCCCGGAGAGTGGAGATCTTCGCCATCAACACGACCATCAAGCTGGACTTCATCGGGATCATCATCATCATCATCACCATCATCATCACCATCAGCACCCTCATCACCATCTCCATATTGCTGTAACAATTGAGTTGAATCTTGCATAGTTCATAGGGGAAACTTTCCCGGTGTTGATTACTCTTTGTAGTTGATGCTATTGAGTGAACCGTTGAATTATCGTTTATGTTCAGAATGTTATACATCATTATTCCATCTCTGATCATGATCCATATGATGTCTTGTGAGTAGTTCGTTTTGTTCTTGAGGACATGGGAGAAGTCTTGTTGTTAGTAGTGGAGTTGTGTTGAGGAAGATTCAATAGATTGTTATTTAAGTTGTGGTGTACTTCTTCTAGTGGTGTCATGTGAACGTCGACTACATGACACTTCACCTATATGGTCCTAGGGGAATGCATTGTGTATTTGGCTACTAATCGTAGGGGTTGCCCGAGTGACAGAAACTTGAACCCCCGTTAGGAAACCATTGCACAAGGGATGTAAGGGTCTTAGAGTTTAAAGTTGTGGTTAGGTTTCTATCTTAATTACTTTCTTGTACTTACGGATGTTTGCAAGGGGTATAATCACAAGTATGTATTAGTCTTGGATGGGGCGGTACATTAGCTCAGGTTCACCCACACAACACTTAGCAAGCTAGAGAAGATTAATCAACTATATGAAGCGAAAGCACTTGACAGTCTTCCCATGTGTCCTCGAGAACGTTTGGTCATCTTAAGTAATACAACCGGCTTGTCCTTTGCTGCATAAAGGATTGGGCCACTTGCTGCATTCATTCCTACTGTCTTTTATTTACTCATACTTTGTTTACTTGCTTTATCAAAAACCCCTAAAAATCCGTTTGCTAAGTATTTGCAGAGAATTCCTGATCCATATCACTAGCCAGTACCTTCTGCTCCTCGTTGGGTTCGACACTCTTACTTATCGAAAATACTGCGATACACCCCCTATACTTGTGGGTCATCACGGAGTACACCTTTCAGAAGTTGAATGAATACTTTCTAAAGTATAGTGATGAAATAGATAAGCAAATCGCTGGGGATAACAAGAAAAAAGAAGTATGAGTACCCACCACTGGTCGATAATTGGTTGGAATATCAATCAAAGAAAGGGGATACACAAAAGGTTGAATGTTTTGACAACCAAGAACTGATTTACCAAGTGAATGAGCATGGAGGTATCATAAGAGGAGGTGTGCAACATGGCGGACTGTCCTATAAGGTGTGGCTACGCAAGGGTTATTGCTCCTGCGAGAGGCCGACATTGTACCATCTCCCTTGCTCACACGTGATGAAGGCGGCATCTGAACGAATGGTGGGTCTTAATCACCCGGATACAATTAGGTTGGATGAGCATTCCATCCAAGCGGTGAAGAACACATGGGCGGGTAGATTTCAACCTTACCTTGACCAATCTCAATGGTCAAAATATCATGGTGTACAACTTTGTCCCGATCCGGCTACAAAAGTTATTAGTCGGGAAAGAAGACAAATCAAGCGTTTCCGAGGTGACATGGATGATTGGGTGGGTGGATACCGACGGGAATGGGGGAGCGGGTATTTCGTGGAGCCTCGTGACAAAACACGTTGTGGAGAATGTAATTTTGAGGGCCATAACAAAACTTCTTGTCGCCAAAGGAAAAAATCAAAGAGAGCCAACACCCCTATTGTGGACACGAGCCAATAAGGTGGTGATGGTGGTACAAGCACTAGCCACAGTGGTAGAGGACGTGGAGGTGATAGAGGACGTGACAGTGATAGAGGAAGAGGTGGTGATGGTGGTACAAGCACTAGCCACAGTGGTAGAGGACGTGGAGGTGATAGAGGACATGGCGGTGATAGAGGACGTCGAGGTGATAGAGGACGTGGCGGTGGTCGAGGACGTGGCGGTAGTATGTCTACGTACCTTCGAGGAGAATTGCCGTATGTTTACTTGCATTAAAGTGTATTTTATCTTACTAACTTTTATCTTGCATTAAAGTGTATTTTATCTTACTAACTTTTATTACCCACCAAGGAGAACAATGATGGGAACGGTATGAGCTACTCCAAAGTATGGGAGGAGGCTTTGAGGAGGGTGAAGGAGAGGGATGATGAAGTAGCTGAGTTGATCAAGAAAAGGAAAGAGGAAAGGAGGGTGGCTGAAGAAGAACGGTTGTGGGAAGAAGATTTCAATAGGAGATTGTGTGAGGCAAGCATAAAGAAAGCAAAGAAAGAACACGAGAGAAAGGAAAAACAAGCAAAATATGAAAGAGACATGTATTTGAAGAGAATGAGGAATTACCGAAGATTTGAGAAGGTGTCTGAAGAGGCGAGTATCATAAGAGAGGAAGAAGAGATAAAGAGGGAAGAGGAAGAGGAAGCGGGAGAGAGGAGACACCAATTTGAGGCAGAGTTCAACTCAGTGGTCCAGCTTGCACGCGACTTGAGGGAAAAGGAAGATGAAGCGGAAGAGAGGAAGAGGAAGGCAAAGGGGAAGGAGCCCAGCATGACCCAATAGAGTTGTCACCATGCTACGATCTATGTTATGGACTCCGTATGTGGAATTTATTTTGAACATTGCTACGCCATGTTGTGATCCATGTGATCCGTGACATTTGCGCTCTCGTGAACTTGCTTGTGCTATTTATATTATGAACTATGTCTTATTTGTGCTATTATATACTGTCTTATTTATGCTATTAACTCTGTCATATTTGTTCAATTTGTAATGCCAAAATAGTGATATACTCTCAGAAAATAGTGTTGTTACAGACCATGGTGCCATCCCGAAAGGAGCCATCGTACATACCACGACGCCACTTGGCACGATGCCATACTACTTGGCGCCGCCGTGCCATCATAGCGCCGCAATGTACTGACTAGGTTCAAAGATTGAGCAAGAAGAGGCCGCTGAAACTTTCTAAGTCAGTTTGATGGCGCCGTTCGGGAAGGCGTCGTCCTGTACACCATGGCCCCACTCTAAAAGGCGCCATACTTCTTGGCGCCGTCCGAGACGATGTTATACTGCTTGGCGCCGCCGTGCCCGCTTAGCGCCGCCATGTACTGACTCGTAACGTGCGCGAGGAGAGGTTGCTCAAATCGCTAAGTCAGCTGGATGGCGCCGTGCAGGCTGGCGCCATGCTCTATAGCATGATGCCGCACAGGCCGACGCCATACTGTGTAGGTTGGCTCCGTACTGAATGGCGCATGGTCTGTAATAGCATCATAAAATAAATGTCCAATACATTGTACAACAATATAAATTGCAAATATAAGATCATATTCACAAATACTACAGCATAGTACATCAATAGAAGATACATGTCCAACACACGTAGTATAGCAATAAAAGATACATGTCCAACACTAAGTTCAGAAATATAAAATAAGTGTCCAACACTTTAGTTCAGCAATTTAAGATACGTGGACATCACTTTCCCCTTTTCGACGGCCGATCTTGGTTGTTCTTCATCCGCCCCTCATTTCTCCGAGACCTACGTGGAGGCTCCTCGTACTCTTCAACATCGAAGATTGATGCCTTGCGTGCCTCCGCTGCCTTGCGTGCCGCCAATTCTTTCTTCTTCTCCCACTCACTTGGAGTGTAAGGATCTCTTGGCTTTCTACAACGCTTCTATTGACTAGGCTGCGGTGCATCCGCCATTTGAGACATGCCAATCTCGTCATGGTCGTCTTAGCGGTCCTCACTTTCCTCATCATGCTCGGAAGCATCCTACAATTTACAATACAAGAGTGGAACTCATTGCTGTTTAAATCCAAACACAACAAAAACATATCTGACTTAGCAATGTATTACCTCTTCCTCGTCACTATCACCCTCACCGTCCTCTTCCTCGTCACCATCTTCACCCTCCTCTTCCTCGTCACCATCACCCTCACCGCTATTTACATGGCTAGTACCCTCACCCGCCTGGATTGATGATCGCCTCGACCTTGTCGGCACGGTGGCCTCGACGGTAGGACAACCAAGAAAAGTACCCAGGCCACGTCCCCAACGATTGGTATGCTATTACATTGACAATAAAGTTAGAAAATTTGAGCACACGCCCTACAAATATACATCCAAAAAGAAGGATATCAATGCATACCTCCACAAACTCTCGAAGGACCGACTCGGACTGTTTACCCAGAGGGTGTTTCAATGCTTCTTCGGCAGCCTCCACATGTTTTGAGACCTCCTCGCGCTAAATAGGAAATAAACAAGTCATCATATCTTCCTCTACTAATCGAGAATAGTTCCGTAAGGCAACACTTACCACAAAGCGGATAACCCCAGCGGTATTTGTGCCCCTTCCACCTCTGACAAGTTTGTTGTACTCTAGTTTGGCCATCTCATCGTAGGCCGGATAATCATCCGCCACTATGTCATCGGAGTTAAAAGCCGGTGGCTGTAGGTATAGACGAGACACTTTACCAAGTCAAACGAGATAGTGATGGAACGCTTCACCATCGTGTGGATGCTCAGAAGGTTGTACTCGATGTTGGTCTTTGATCTCCGCAATCTTTGCATACCACTTCTGCCTGTACTTGTGATGTCTTAAAGCCCAATTCTTTTCTCTCTTCTGCTTGATCTTGTCCAACCTGCACTCAAGTTCACCGTCATCGATATTACTATCATGACACACCCAATCAATTAACATGTTCAGCTAAGTAGATCACTCACTCGTGCAGCGCTGTGCTAGTGTCCTTATATGGCGGCGGGGTGAGCTGAAATAAACTAAACTGCCTCATCACAAGATCTAGAAGGTGCCATTCAATAGCATAGACGCATATCAATGGGACCCGCATCATCCAAAATGTGCTTCTTCAAGACACTTGGGGTTCAAGTCGAACCAAATAACTATACCCAAGTGCCCTCGATGTCCATATGGCTCCCATTCAACCTAAGCGGAATACAAAATTAGCATATGAAGTCGGTCTATACAAATAGGACAATATGTGACAATTAGGAACCCAAGGAATATATTACCTTCCCGGGAGTTAGCAAGTCCATTTGGTTAGTGTATCTCAAATAGCATTCTTCAGATTCACCATGGAACGCCTCGATGTTATCCCACATATAAGCCCAAGTAGGCCGCCGAATAGAGGGACCACCGACATTGCCCCACGGTTGTTCCATCCAGTGGATTGGGCGGCCAACCGGTATGCGACACCACGACCATATCGTGAGTAGCAACATGCATCCACCAATACTTTGTCCTGTGTTTGTCCTACAACAAGCCTCGTCCAACTGCCCAATCATATGTAAATACCAAAATTAGACAATATAGGAGGGATGATCCACATATAAGAGTTAGCCACATATATACTTGACGATATAAATAAGCGAGAGCCGCCGAACCCTAGCTGTGCTTAGAGTCCCATAACATAAATAGAGTAAGCCACATGTAGGATGTGTTTCTTCCCGTGCCATCCGAGAAAAAAGTCCTACTAACAACGTACCACAAATATGCCCGAGCATACCTCTCAACCACCACATCCTCGGGGCACTTGTTAAAATATTCTTGTATCTATTTGTAAGTAGCCCTAGCGAACATCTTCTTAGTTGTCGGTGCATCACCAATTAACTCTATCATGTTTTTACGCCAATTCTTCGAATTTGTGCTCATAAGCACAGGCTTTCCTTTGATGGGAAGCGCCAGGATCATGGAGACATCCTGCAAAGTCACCGTCATCTCACCACAAGGGAGGTGAAAAGTATGTGTCTCAGGTCTCCATCTGTCGACAAGCGCCGTGATCAAACATGGGTTCATAGGTGGCGTCGAGCGAGACACAAGCTGGACGAAAGGAAGGATGCCAGTCCTCTTGACCCATCGCGTGTACCGCTTGTCATAAGGCATCTTCTTTATTTGCACCTCGTGCGACCTCAGGTGCAACCATTTGAAAACCTTCTTCTTCTCCACCATGAACATACCACGGTGTCTTGAATCATAATGCCCATTGAGAAGAGATTCGTTTTCCATCCTACATATGTGAGAAAATAGATATGTGAGCAAAATCAAACTATAAAACAATCTATAGTTTCAGCCTAACCATAACTTGCCAAAATATATGTACACCATCTAGGTCAAACAACACAATCAAAATGAACTAGGGTTAACATATGTGAGCAAAATCAAACTATAAAACAATAAATTATTCCCATATGGTGCATATTAGCCACCACAATAATTTTGTAATCATCTAAAAAAGATACAACTTCATACTAACCATACATGCCAAAATCTATGTAAACTAACTAGGTTTCATAGTAAGAAATTCCTACTCTAGGGTTAAGGAGGCAATGTGATGATTTCAACCAATCTCTAGGAACTAGGCTTAACAATAGGAGGGGAAATTCTCTTAGGAATCAATCATCCTAGCCTATACATGCGAAATTAACAACAAAATCAAAAATCATGGATGAACTAGGGTTAAGAAAAGATGGAGAATGGAATGATTTCAACCAATAAATAGAGGGGAATCGAAGGGGAATACCTAGAGGATTGCAAGGGGAAGGAAATCCACCAAAAAAATTTGCAGATCTGTAGGTTTAGAGCTCCGATTTGTGGTCTGCGTGGAGGGGCAGCGCCGGCGCCATGGTCGCTGTGTGCGTGCGGGGTGGAGATGAGAAGGTAAGTGGGGGTCGGGGAGGAGAGAGGGCCCGTGGCGCTGTTATGTGGTCAGGGGTATGGTGCCATCCCACACGGAGCCATCCTCAATACCACGACGCCGTCCCGGGTGGCGCCATACTTATGCGAGTGGGCCCGGCCTGCCGCGACGACCGCCACGTCGGACAGTCACATGGCGCCGTTGACAGGAGCGCCATACATGCATGGCGCCGCGCGCGACGGCATCGTGCCGTTGTCCATGGCTCCATCCGGTAGGGCGTCATGAAAAAGGGTTAGATGAGGAAATCTTTCGAAAAGAGAGTTATTCTTTCTTTAAATAGGTTATTCCTGTGATTTTTGCCGCAACGCATATGCATATTTTCCAATGACACTTTTTTTGATACCGGTAGTCAGTAGTGGTGCCATAGGCTACATGCACCGATTCCGGTCATGCATGCGGTACTTGTTACGTCGAGCACCCATTGCGGCTTTGGATGAAGGCACTGGCAGTTGTGAAAGATACGAGCGGCGCCGACTACTAGGTTTGCACGTGGTAGATGTATATTTAATATAAAATTTATCGTAACAACGCACAAGCATTCGTCTAGTAGAATATATACATGAAGTAAATCATGTATTGCACCTCCACGTACCAAGACGTGAGTGAGGTTCATAGAGCGTTTCTAAAAAATAGAGAGTTTGTGGACGTAATGTGTTCACGGATATGCTCCCTGTCCACGTCTCAGCTAGGTGTTGTGTAAACCATGGAATCAGCCAGCCTATATCCAGTCCCCATATGCAAATCGTGAATCAACCACTTGCCACAGACCACGCCGATGGTCAACGGATGCATTGCATGCAAATTAGTGCAATGAGTAAGCATCACACTTGGTCATAGCCAGATGTTTTGGAAATAAAAAAAATACTCTCTCCGTCCTAAAAAAGATGTCGCGAGTTTATCAAAATTTAGATGTATCTATATACTAAATAGTGTCTAGATTCATCCAAGTTTAGACAAATTTGTGACATCCTTTTTAGGACGGAGGGGGTACACATGATCATCAGAGTCTTTAAGCTTAAATAGGTTACCTTCAATATTCTGAATTTAAAATAGTTCCATTCGGTATATTTTTTCATCAGGCTTTGATTCCGTAACAGATATAAATATGTCATATTCTGTTTATATTCTTTCCGGCAATTGCAGACAAAGAAGAGCAGCACACAACGAGGTGTAGACGAATTAGACATGGACAACTTGGTTTTGGGGCAGGTTTACTTTTCTGGACGAGTAAATACAATCTGGCTGAAAATTATGTGCTCCATATTTCAAGAAACTGTACGTATATTCAGTAATGTTTTGATTAGTTTATATAGGACAATAAAATTTTAGTCTCTAACTTTAACTAACAAAACATATGTAGGACATTTACTTGGGTCAAATGAAAATGTTAAATTAAAAAATAGTATCACTAGATATGCCTGCGACTTTTACATTTTTCGTGGATATGGATTACTCTCCTCTATGCAAGTATGAGTATGATTAGGGCAATTTTGAGTAAATTTAGTTTTGTGCCACATGTTTCAAGCGATGCATAAATAGTGATTAATTTTATGTGCCATAATTATTTTAGTTTGACAAAAAAAATAGTATCATCGTGAGAGTTTTTTCATAATCGCGAAAAATTATATGTTTTGATAACATATTCATAAAAAAGAGTGCAGTGTTGCTTAAGGGGAGTACTTATTGTACCACTCGTGAAGGTGCAATATATAGTCGTAGATTGACACTGAATTAATAACACTGACTTTGTGCGGTTACTATTATTCTAGAATGCAAAAAATTTAGTCAACTCACAAATAATTTCGAAAATCATTGTTTTTATAGAAGAACTCATTACACACACACACATGTAGAAGGATATAAAAAAAAAACACCAACTAAATACCGGAGTGAAAAAGCATAAGATTGAAGAAGTCCCAACTAGCGCCTCTTGCCGTGAATGGCATCTCTAAATAAAAGGATAATCCACTTGAGACTCACTCACGGCATGCCAAAACTGAGGTTTGGTCCCTGGTGGACTGAATGTACAACCTCCCTCCTAGGCATTCAACAATGTGTTTGTTCTTTGAATATAGTATGCCAACAGAAAAACATCACACTTGGTCGAAACCAGATGTTTTGGAAATAAAATAATACAGATGATCATGAGAGTCTTTAGCTTAAAAAGGTTACCCACTCAACTATTGTTTATTGATCACAATTAGTTTCAAAGGAAATTAACCTTGGCTCATTGTTTAAGTTGGTTCAAATATCAACAAAACATAAACTATTTTACATTTCTTTTAGCACAATCCTTTTGCTATTCTCTTTTGAAATATTAATCACTTTTACTCAAAGGAAATCTAAGTAAATATGATGCCCCTGCATTTGCGAGGGCCACTATGCTAGTTGAGACTTAACAGGAAAATGAGTCGACTGGTGTTCAGCAAATTCCATAGAGATACATATGTAGGTAGGTAGATATTGTGCTGCATCTGCCCATGCAAGGGTACAACGAAAATGATTGAGCTATATTAGTTATTCTGATTGATGCCACCGTAATCTGCTGGTCCATAAGGAAGTATCCAATCTGCCAGGAACCCCTTTTTTCTCTTGTTCTCGATCCCCATGTCTCGACACAACTGGTCATTGCATAAGATGTGAACCGGTGCAACGCACGACCGACGGAAGTGGCCTGCAGCATACCTTTTCATATACTTATCCCACTCGTTTATATCCTCCTCCATTGATCTTATGCTAGTCATACGGAAGCTCCCATGAAGGAAATGTGCCAACCATTTTGACCGTAGCTCCAATGCATGAAGGTTCGACACATTCTCGGAATAACCGATGATAGCTAGTTGGGGATCCTAGGATGGACACATTGCCTGCATGTATTGATAACAAAAAATACATTAGTTGAAATCCACTCCCGTGCATTTAGTGAAATGCATGCATCACTAGTAGAAAACAGACCTTTGGTCCAGGGATATTAGTCCCGGTTTTAGTACAAACCGGGACTAATGTCCGGTCCAACGGCTAGAACTGGCCCAGGGGGTGGCAGACACTAGTCCCGGTTCGAACGGGACCTTTAGCCCCGGGTCGTGTAACAAACCGGGGCTAAAGGGTTTCAGGCAGGCCAGGTCGGGCGCCAGACCCTTTAGTCCCGGTTTGTTATACGATCCGGGGCCAAAGGTGGACCTTTAGTCTCGGTTCTAGACACGAACCGGGGCTAAAGGTCTGGCTATATCTTCTTCCCCTGCCTGAGCCACCATTCAAGCTGGTGGCTCTCCTCTCTCTCTCTTTCTTGCTTCAAGCTCGAGTTCATGCCCTTTTTTTCCTCAAGATTTGTCTATATTTTGTGGTGCCCCATCTATCCAAAGGTTCTAAAAGGTGAGCAACTTCATCATTTGAACTTTCATTGCTATATTATCTCATTTCATGCTCTATCTTATAGATAGATTTGTGGATTTAGTTTGGTAGTAATTTTTGCAATGATAGCATGAGATCGATGTTTAGATTCTATCTATCTTGTATTAATGTAAGGAACTCTAAGGTAAATATCACAATATGTGGATTCTATCTATATATATCTTGTTTTGGCACATAGTCTCGAAATTTGATTTTCGAAGCACACACATGCGTGAGTTCATCATTCTAACTAGCTAGCTGGGCAAAATATCCTTCTTTGTCTACCCGCGTTCAACAAACTGAAAAATTGTAACAAAGATAGGGTTAATTCATAAAAGCTTGATAAGAAGACATCACAATTCACATATTAGGGAGTGCCTCTATGGCGAGCTCCTCGAAGATGTCTGAGGACGGGATCCTAAGACATCTTCGAGAAGCTCTGCCGTAGTGGTGTTCCTGCTCTCCCACACCATCTTTCGGTTTATATCTTCTATAGCTAAATCAGTATGCTGGTGGAGCTAACTAATTTCACATATTAGAGAGTGCCTCTACGGCGAGCTCCTCGAAGATGTCTGAGGATGAGGTCCTAAGACATCTTCGAGAAGCTCCGCCGTAGTGGTGTCCCTGGTCTCGCACACCATCTTGCAGTTCTTCACAAGAACGCATACCTATTTATAGATTAAGCAGCACAACATAGTGTCGGGCACTGATGACATAATGTCAACACACTCACCCTGGCATAGTGCTGCCACCCACCCAAAATAGTGTCGGCATTTAATTTACTGGCTTAGTGCTGTCCACTAAGGACATAGTGTCGACATGTTGTCTCCATATCCACATTTAGTCCCGGTTGGTGCCTCCAACCGGGACTAAAGTTTCATCATATCTTTAGTCCCGGTTGTTGGTTTTAGATTAGTACTAATTAATTATGATTATGTTTGATGTACTTAATTAATTATATATTGCAGATGAGCTAGCAATGGATGTACACTGACCGACTCTCTAACGAGTTCATTAAAGGTGTGCATTCTTTTCTTCTTGTGGCCGAGGCAAACAAGCGGAATGGTTTTATGTCTTGTCCATGTGGCGTCTGTCAGAATCATAAAGAATACTCTTCCTCAAGAGTCCTTCACAGCCACCTGTTTCGGTCCGGTTTCATGACCGGCTATAATTGTTGGACCAAGCACGGAGAAAGAGGGGTTATGATAGAAGACAACAAAGAAGAAGAGAATGACAACGACTACCCTGAATACGATGGTACTACAATGGAAGACACTGATGAAGAAAAAGATGAAGAACGGGCATCAGATCTGCCCGATGATGATCTTAGTCAGGCCATTGCTGATGCCTAGGAAGAATGCGTAACTGAAAGGGAGAGGTTGAAGTTCAAGAAGATGTTAGAGGATCACAACAAATTGTTGTACCCAAATTGTGAAGATGGGCACAAAAAACTGGGTAGAACACTGGAATTGCTGCAATGGAAGGCAGAGAACGGTGTGACTAATAAAGGATTTGAAAAGTTGCTGAAAATAATGAAGAAGTTGCTTCCAAAGGATAATGAACTGCCCGCCAGTACCTATGAAGCAAAGAAGGTTGTCTGCCCTCTAGGATTAGAGGTGCATAAGATACATGCATGCATTAATGACTACATCCTCTACCGTGGCGAGGAGTACGAGAATTTGGATGCATGCCCAGTATGCACTGCATTGCGGTATAAAATAAGACGAGATGACCCTGGTGATGTTGAGGGCGAGCGCCGCATGAAGAGGGTTCCTGCCAAGGTGATGTGGTATGCTCCTATAATACCACGGTTGAAACGTTTATTCAGGAACAAAGAGCATGCCAAGTTGTTGCGATGACACATGAAAGACCGTAAGAAAGACGAGATGTTGAGACACCCCGCTAATGGGTCGCAGTGGAGAAAAATTGAGAGAGAGTTTCCGGACTTTGCAGGTGATGCGAGGAACTTATGGTTTGGTCTAAGTACAGATGGCACAAATCCTTTTGGGGAGCAGAGCTACAGTCATAGCACCTGGCCTGTGACTCTGTGTATCTATAACCTTCCTCCTTGGTTGTGCATGAAGCGGAAGTTCATTATGATGTCAGTGCTCATCCAAGGCCCGAAGCAACCCGGCAACGACATTGATGTGTACCTAATGCCATTAGTTGAAGAACTCTTACAGTTGTAGCACGGACAAGGTGTACGTGTGTGGGATGAGAACAAGCAGGAGGAATTTGACCTACGAGCATTGTTGTTCATAACAATCAATGATTAGCCTGCTCTTAGTAATATTTCAGGACAAACAAACAAGGGATACAATGCATGCACACACTGTTTAAACGGTACTGAAAGTATATATTTGGATAAATGTAAGAAGAATGTGTACCCGGGGAATCGTCGTTTTCTTCCGCCCTCGCACATCCTAAGAAAGAAAGGTAAGCATTTCAATGCTGAGGCAGACAGCCGGTGTAAGCCTATCTGCCGTACTGGTGATGATGTATTTGACATGGTGAAGGATTTAAAAGTAATCTTTGGAATGGGTCCTGGTAGACAATCTGTTCCGAAGGACGATGTCGGACACGCACCCATGTGGAAAAAGAAATCTATATTTTGGGAGCTATCCTATTGGAAAGTCCTAGAGGTCCGCTCTGCAATTGACGTGATGCACCTGACGAAGAATCTTTGCGTGACGCTGCTAGGCTTCTTGGGCGTGTATGGGAAGAGCAAAGATACACCTGAAGCACGGTAGGACCAACAACGTATAAAAGACCGAGACGACATGCATACAGAGCTGTTTGAAGGTACTGCTAGCTACGCTCTTACCAAAGAAGAGAAGGAAATCTTTTTTGAAGTCCTTTACAGTATCAAGGTCCCGTCTGGTTTCTCGTCGAACATAAAGGGAATAATAAATATGGCAGAGAAAAAATTTCAAAACCTAAAGTCTCATGACTGCCACGTGCTTATGACCCAGTTGCTTCCGATTGCATTGAGGGGACTCCTGCCGGAAAATGTTCGAGTACCCATTGTGAAGCTATGTGTGTTTCTCAATGCAATTTCTCAGAAGGTAATCAGTCTAGATAGTCTACTAAGGTTACAGAAAGATGTGGTCCAATGTCTTGTCAGCTTCGAGTTGGTGTTCCCACCATCCTTCTTCAATATTATGACTCACCTCCTAGTTCACCTAGTCGATGAGATTAACATTCTTGGTCCTGTATTTCTACACAATATGTTCCCCTTTGAGAGGTTCATGAGAGTGTTAAAGAAATATGTTCATAACCGTGCTAGGCCAGAAGGAAGCATCTCAAAGGGATATGGAACAGAGGAGGTCATTGAGTTTTGTGTTGACTTTATTCCTGACCTTAAGCCCATCGGTGTTCCTGAATCACGGCATGAGGGTAGAATTAGTGGAAAAGGCACGCTAGGAAAGAAAGCAAGGATATGTATGGACGAACATTCTCTCACTAACGCACACTACACAGTTCTGTAAAGTTCCACCTTGGTGGCTCCGTATATCGAGGAACACAAGAATATTGTACACTCCAACAACCCGGGGAAGCCTGGCTCCTGGATTAGAGATGAACATATGAGGACTTTTGGTGCTTGGTTGCAGACACATCTCATGAATGACATAAATGTTGGAGAGCAGTTGTACTTGTTGGCCAGGTCACCATCTTCGACTATATTGACTTTCCAAGGGTACGAGATAAATAGGAGTACATTTTACACGATCACCCAAGATAAAAAGAGCATCAATCAAAACAGTGGTGTCCGATTTGATGCAACAGACGAGAATGGGTAAAAGGATACATATTATGGTTACATAGAGGAGATATGGGAACTTGACTATGGACCTGTTTTTAAGGTTCCTTTGTTTCGGTGCAAATGGGTCAAGCTGACAGGAGGCGGGGTTGAGGTAGACAAGAAATACAGAATGACAATAGTGGATCTCAACAACCTTGTGTATAGAGATGAACCATTTGTCCTAGCCAATGATGTGGATCAGGTTTTTTATGTGAAGGACATGTCTACCAAACCGAGAAAAAGGAAAGATAAGCAAAAGAATACAACATCCGATGAGCCAAAACGCCACATAGTTCTTTCAGGACAAAGAAACATCGTGGGGGTGGAGGATAAGACAAACATGTTAGACGATTATGATAAGTTTCATGAAATTCCGCCCTTCGCTGTGAAGGATGACCCAAGCATCCCGTTAAGTAAGGAAGATGCTCCATGGTTACGGATTAGAAGAAAACCCTAACACGTGTGGATGTTGGTGATGTACAATATTGTTAAACCTTTATTTTTAATGATCTTCTTATATGTATATGGATATGAACTATCTCGATCTCAATAGGTAGTATTGCAACTTGTTGTGGCCAGACATTTATTAATATTAAAACGTAAAAATTAGTCATAATCATATCTAGCCTTGTAGTACACAACTTCTGGGTCGTCTTCGGAATCGTCATCGTCATCATCGTCGCTCGTAGCACGCGGATGGATCCTTAGCCCTTCCTCGTAGCACGCGGATGGATCCTCTGGCCTCGGATTCACGACGCGCGGGGGGGGGGGGCTCCCGGATGATGACCCTAGTATGCCCTAGGCCTTCACCACCACCACCATTCCTGTGGCTATGCTGCTAGTGAAAGTGCGGGTACCTCAGGCGAGGATGGTCTCCCATGGCGATGTAGCACATCACACCGGCGATAGTCCGGTTCGCCCACCACAGGCGGCGACCAGCCTCGTTGTGGTTCACTAGGGGCGGGCCGTCACCCTCGTACCTGGCGAGCTCCCTTTCCTGCCGATTTGCGAAGAAGGCATTCTAGGTGTCGAGGTTGTCGAGATCCCAATGGGGATCCATCCGCTGCTCCGGTGTGAGCTCGAGGTAGAAGTGGTTCATGATGGCCGCCTGGCGGGCCGAACCTTGAGGCACAGGAGCAACAGGAACCTCTCTAGCGCTCAGCATCCAGCCAGCGGGCAGCCGGTACCCCGGCGAGCATGGGTAGCTGGAGGCGCACAGCGCCTCGGTCTCCTCGAGCGTCAGAAAAGCCCAGTAAGTGGTGTCCATTGTTGTGAGAGAGAAGGTGTGGATGTGTGGATGGACATGTGAGTCGGCCTAGATATAGAGGGACATGGCGGGAGAACATGGCGGGAAGCGAGGGAAATGGCGGGAGAACATGGCGGGAAGCGGGGAAAATGGCGGGAGAACATGGCGGGAAGCGAGGGAAAACTATATTTTTATTATATTTTGTGAACATTTCTTCTAAATATAATACTTGTTAAACAATAGATAATTTCACTTAAGTTGTATAATAAAGTATGATAATAGATTTAAATTATAGATCTTCTTTTTCTAAAAATTTTGATATATAACACATAATTTTCTGAAAACTATAAACCATTTTTGGTTTTGGCGCCAAAAATAACGGGCTAAAGGGTTGTGGCGCACGAGAAGTGCGGCGGGCCGAAAACACCTTTAGCCCCGGGTTGTAATACGAACCGGGGCTAAAGGGGGACCTTTAGCCCCGGTTCGTACTACAACCCGGGGCTGAAGGGGGGGTGGTATAAATACCCCACCCCCGTCCCGGGTCGTGGCACTACTGCAGAAAGGCTTATAGCCCTAGGTGGTTAGTGACAGGCGAAACATGGCCTGTCACCAGTACATATTACCAGCGACAGGCAAGGATAAGCCTGTCACTAGTATAAAACACTAGTGACGGGCGTATAAAAGTGACTGTCACTAGTATTTTTTTGTGAAGACTGGCTAAATGAGAAAATTACTGAGTGACGGACATCTATAAATATCTGTCACTGGTAATGTTTTGATTAGTGACGGCCTAAAAATATGTCTCTCACTAGTATTTTTCATGTAGACCGAAAAGTCACGGTGAGCGAAAAAACCCGATAAATGAGGCTCGAACCCAAAAAAAACCAGAACCTGATCCCGTATAGCCTGAATCCGAATAACTCCAACACAAGGCCGGGTATAAAATCTAAAAACCTGGATTAAAGTTTTGAAATTCGGTTTCAACTCGAGTGTACCCGATCAGCCTGAAATATACAAAAATTAGTACTGAGTGAATCCCCACACAAACCAAGGCCCAGCCCAACTACTTAATTCCCACACACCTACCGTTAGTTTGACCGTGTGGTTGCCCAAATGTGTCTACGAGAACCACGATCCCCTCGTCTCTTTCCCCAACCCCACTCTCGGCCGCCACAAACACCACACAGCCGCCGGTTACCCAAGTCTGCTCGCCGCCAGCCCCTCCCGCTGCCGCCCGAGGACACCGCTTTGCATCCCAACACCGCAACGTCCGTCCCCCCGACGTGTGGAAGCCGCCACCCGAGGACGCGCTGCCCGAAGCGAGGACGTCGCCGCCCTGCACCTTCTGTCCGAGGAATCGTCCACTGCTCCTCCCGCCGACGCTGCGCTGCTTCCTACCCTTCACCGCCAGGCCTCTCGCCGCCGATGCGACCCAGGCCTCCTGCCTCCAGGCCTTCCGCCCCCGACGCGTCCCAGGTAAACGATGGACCACGTGTTTGCTGTTCCCCCAGATAAATGTGCTGTGTTGCATAGCTTTTCTCCATGCAAATTTCCGATCTGAACCTGTGTTTGCTGTTCCACTACAATTAAAATTTGCATATAAATTCCTTTAATTTATGATCTCGTGTTTTCTATTCTGAAGAACTTGCAAATAGAAATTCCATAGATTTGAATGCACTACTCTGTGTTTGCTGATTGCACCTTGTGTTGCCGGAGAATTTATTGTCAATTCTCTGCAAAAAAACTGTGCTGTTGTGGCTCCTAGTGCCAATTCTGTGTCGTTTGATATAGTACGCATGAATCTTCAGCTTCGCACATATAATCTTCAGGTTAGAGCCTATGAGATTCTGATATATGCACTGTATCTTCTTATTTAATCGAGTGCCCTGTTATGGTACATTATTAAAGTATAACTCTACCAAATTTTGATTTTTATATATCTTCCTATTGAGCCGAGTGCTATCTTACATGGTAAATATTGATGTAGGTTCATTGGATAGCTGTAGATTTTCTGTTGTGCTCTTAATTTCCCTTGCTTTCATGCACACGGATTTTTGTCAGATTACAGCTTGGTATTTTTTTGTCTTGAGTTTGCCTAATTTCTTTCTGAAGTTCCATCCTCACCAATGAACCATAAGGCTAACACCATTCCAGGAATTCGTTTACCTATTTCGATCTCCTCATACCTCAAACCTAACCACTGTCCTCTAGATTGAGTCCACCTCCGCCATCAGATTTCTGCTGCCACTGGAGCATAGGTTGCCGCCTTTTGCAGTTACGCCGTTCTTCTCCGCTGGGCCCAATTGTATGGACATCTTGCAGGTACGTCACACTCAACTTATGAGCTGATACCATAGTTGCAAATTTTCATGAACGTGGCATCACAATGACCAAAAAACTCTTTCTTAGTTGTTTTTGATGCTTCGGTCGTGATTTAACTGTCATGCTACCTCAAAGAGTCTGCCCCCGTCACCACATACAAAAGTTCTAGGTCTAGTATCATTGCCTTTTTTAATTTGCAGGTCAAACTAGGGCTGATATAATATAAAGTAAAAAAAAGGACTACAGCTGATATATAGGAAGCAAACTTTACGGGTTTTCTCAGTACGCACATGCATGCGATCATTGAGTATCACAAATTGGGCGTGCAAATCCTGTAGTCTGCACATCCCTCATTGTAGTGGGCATGACCTTCCAACCTCGCCGGCTGGCGGATGCAGCAGTAGGTTCAGCATGGTGACATCGGCCAGCCGCCACCGTGACAACTGCGAGCTTCAGTGATTTGAAGGCTGCATCGACAATTACGTCTGATAAGGGCGGCCAGCCGGCAGCAGCCAGCCACCGTCATGGCAACTGCCTGCTTTAGATCTCTGAAGGCTGCATCGAAAACTCCGTACGATAAGGGCATCCACCAGGTGTTGTTTATATCCCTCATATAGAGAAAATTGTACTCAGATCAATCTTTTATTTTATTTTGAAAATAATCAGTAGAGCTAGCATCTCTCGGGCTATGCTTGGACCAAGATCAACAGACCATGGAGGAGAATACTAAGGATAAGTTGTAAATATAACGGGAATCTGAATACCAGTGTTATTAGCTTTTTCGTTCTCTTTTGGATATATTTTTACCATCTCGGTACTACACTACAGTTCCCTAAATGCAAGACCACGGAGGGGAGTATTTTGGATACTTGGTAATAATGTGAATCTGAATACATTAGTGTTATTAGCTTATTCTTCACATTTGGATTGGAGGATTCTTCTTTTACCATCTCGGTACTATACTACATACGCAGCCGATGCAAATAGTGGTATTAATATTATAGATACACACTTATTAAACCGTTCGAATTGTTTTCTTCCATGCATGAACTTCTTTAGATTTAGCTATGTTTTATAAACCAGCTGTGGTACGTTCTTCTCTGCGGATAAACCTTTCCTTAACTCCATGACTCTATAATCCATGTACGTAAGAGTTTTCATGATCCAATACAACTTCTCACTAATCCCCTTTCTGTTTGACATTCGAATCTCCCAGCCCAAATTTGGATCACGTTGTAATATTGTTTCTCTTATGCAGAACCCAAAATGGTTGATGCATCTAGGGAGCAGATGCACTAATTGTAGTTTGAAGTGGAGGAGACGACAACCATGGCGGGGAACTATAGTTGACTCCTCTGGCCACTCACCCTACTCCCACCAGTACGGTGCCGAGCATTACAACAATGAGCAGCAACGATGCATGTGTGTGTTTGGCGGCCAACTGAGGCACAAAAACCCAAATGATATAATTCCTCTTCTCTAGTTAATTTTTTTGTGGTGGTCTGTTCTTTGCAGTTCAAACTTCTTGCTAGATAACTGACCAAGAAACTATACATTGTTAGTCTATCATAGCTTGCAAGTTATGTGTTATCTGTCCAAATATTATGTTATATTGGGTTATGTGAACATCTATCTGAAATATTGGTAGAAAATGCATTTACTTTTTTATAATATCTTATTGTGCTATCTAGAAATAGTCGAGGAAAAACGCGTTTAATTTTTTCTATTATTGAAATTCAAATTAGTGACGGACGTGATAAATGGGCATGTCACTAAAAACCCCATAGGTTTGTAGGCTTTGATCGCAACCAGCGACAGTTCATCTCTTTTGTCTGTCACTAGTATGCACTAGTATACACATATTAGTGACAGACACTTGCCTGTCACTAGTAACCTTGTACCAGTGACTAGTCATCAGTGACAGGCACTTTGTCCGTCACTAATGAGCCTTTTGAGCCTGTCATTGATAGCCTATTCTGCAGTAGTGTGGCATGACCCGGAGATCGCCGTTTCTTCCTAGCGCCGCGCCCACACCGTCCGTCGCACCGCCGTCCGCGCCCGTGAGAAGGAGCCCCGCGCCGCCGCCCGCACCCGTCTCCGCGCTGTCCCGTGCCGAGCCGCCGCCCCGCCCCGCCCCGAGAGCCGCCGCCTCGCCGTCATCTCCGCCGCCGCCTCGCCGTCGTCTCCGCCCCGCGTCGTCTCCTCAGGTTAGTGTTAATTAGGGTTATTAGTATTGGTTAATTAGCTAGGGTTATTAGTTAGGGTTAATTTTGGTTAGTAGTAGTGTTAGGATTTTGGTTAATAGTAGTATTAGGATTTTGGTTAATAGTAGTATTAGGATTAGGATTTTGGTTAGTGTTAGTTAGAAGTATTAGTATTTTAGTTAGTGTTAGTGTTATTTGTAGTATTAGTATTTAGTTAGTGTTAGTGTTAGTGTTAGTGTTATTAGTAGTATTAGTATTTAGTTAGTGTTAGTGTTAATAGTATTAGTATTTTGGTTAGTTAGTGTTATTAGTTAATTTTGGTTAGTGGTAGTGTTAGTGTTTGTAAATAAGTAGTATTAGTATTTTGGTTAGTGTTAGTTAGTAGTATTAGTATTTTAGTTAGTGTGTTAGTGTTAGTGTTATTAGTAGTATTAGTATTTAGTTAGTGTTAGTAGTATTAGGATTTTGGTTAGTGTTAGTTAGTAGTATTAGTTATTAATATTAGTATTTATCTAGGGTTAGTTAGGGTAGTTAGAATACTTAGTTAATTAGGTTTAGTTTAGTTAGTGTTAGGTTTAGGGTTAGTGTTATTAGGGCAATACTTAGTGATCTAGTTACTGTTTATGTTTTATGATTGTTTATTGCTATTATTTAGTTATGCCGCGTCCACCTCGTCCGAGCCTACTGGACTCCGTCGGAGATGTCCGAGTCTGGGCTCCGCCGGGTTGGCACTGGGAGGTGCTACCTGTCAGGACTCGTACCTTGGTGAGGAATCCGGGTATCATCGTCGACCCAGAGCTTCTTTGGTGGCGTCCACGAGGTCCAGGAGCGGTGCAGAGGGAGCCAGCCCCCGAGGAGGTGGTACGTCGTCGTATCAGGGAGGAGGACGAGCATGTACGACGATACATGTATCTTTTCGAGACTAGGTTCTCCAATATCTGGCAGGTTCACGGATCTCACCCGAGCTATTCTCCGGTGATGGTTCCTCTTCTGTGGCTGCAGAGCTCCCGTAGCACAGAACGCAGCAGCCGTGTTCGCTAGTTTGATATGTATTAATAATGTATGTTATCTTAATAATGTACCTTATCTTATACTTTATCCTATAATGCACCCGAGCTATTCTCCGGTGATGTATTAATAATGTACTTTATCTTATATTATTGTACTTTATCTTAATCACTAAGTACTGTATCCGAGTTGTCACAGTTGTAATATTCTTTTACTTAATGCAATATTCTTTTTCTGTATTAGTTAAGCTATGGACGGTAGACAGAATAAAGAGGAGCTTCTCAACATGATAGATGAGGGTACTGGGGGGGGGTGTCTTGTTATGATGGCTCCGAATATCTTAATTTGTCTGGAGGAGATGATGGTGGAGAAAATAGTGGAGACTATGGTGTTGACCATGGTGGAGACCATGGTGAAGACACCATAATAATGATAAACTTCGTCGAGGTATATAAAGCCTCTATCGATCGTTCACTAGTGTAGATTCACTAATTGATTCATATATATGTACTGACGAATGTTTCTTCTCTTAGACCTCTGCTTCCAGCCAATCTTCTACAAAGACAAGAGGCCCGACACATAAGTTGCCTGTTGATGTCCGTTTCAGCATTGACTTAGTCTATCCGCAGGGTCAACCGCTGGAGCCCAAAGAAGCTGCGAATGCATTTACAAGTCAATGCAGAGTGATTGTTAGAGACAAAGTCCCGATCACCACGCGAAATTGGAACAAGCCAGGAAAGAAAAAGGATCCAGCTGGGGCTAGTTTTGTAGATGACAGAGCGAAAGATACGATATGGAATTCTCTCATGACACGTTTCACCCTACCAGTCTTGGAGACTGATGATCTCACACAGCAAATGACAAGGAAAGTCAAGCACTTTGCTCTTAAGAAGATGGCCGAACTATTCAAGGAATGGAAAAAAAGATTGTACCACAAGTATGTCTTGAAGAAAACAACTCCTCCATTCGTTGGCCCACTAGAGTTGCAGCAGGATAACTGGGCCGCATTTGTGGAATACAAGACCTCGGAACCAGCTAAGGCAATATCAGCAAAAAATAAGTTAAATGTAGCCAAAAAGAAATATCACCATCATATGGGCACAGGTGGCTACAGGAGTGCCATGTCTAAGTGGGATAAAGCTGAGGCTGACCTAGAGGCTAAAGGGGTCACTCTAGCTACGTCTAGTTGGCCCTTGAGGTCAAGAAATTAGGTATTTAGCATGGGGAATCATTAGACCCAGAAACAGGCGAGATTGTTGCAGCCGAAGAAATTTCTTCACCCAAGAAAGAACTTGTTAAAATGATAAAAGAGGTTAAAGAGGGAACATTTGTTCCCGACAGAGAGAACGATGAGCTGACAAAGGCTCTCGGGAATCCTGAAAAGGCTGGACAAACAAGAGGGTTCGGACCTTCTTATCCATGGGTTATCGGGTTTCCCAAGCACCATGACACGTACAGAAGCTGATCGAGAAGAACAAAAAGCGGCAAAAAGAGGATGATACAGTGCGGTTCACGAGGTTTGAAGCCATGTTGCAGGAGCATCGCCAGGAGCTTAATGAACTTAAAGGACTTCGACAGCAAGATCCTACACCGGACAGTACGGTCGGCCCATCGCAATGGAAAAGCAGCGTGGCTTCCACGGAGGGCCACGGTAATGATGCAACGATGGATGTGTACCCCGTGGATGCAATTAAGGAGAAGACTTGTTGTGAGCTGCATGTTGAACTGAAGAATATTTCCATGAAGGTGGCGGTCGGCTTTGCTTTACCTTCTGCACCGGGAGCGACCTACCATTGCAAGCCGATTCTAGCTGGCTATGCTCGTGTCGGTGTGGATGAAATTCTACCTATGTGTCAGTCACTACAGCTTGACATCCCTGGAGGTGAAGGGGAGACGACACTGGGAGAAGTCACGAGTGGCTTCATTCTTTGGAAAAAAGAATACATCAAGTTTCCAGGCTCGACACCAAGGCCACCTTCTCCACCGAGAAACAATCCATCACCTCCAAGGCAACCGTCTCCTCCCAGTGCACCGTCTCCTCCAAGTCCACCTCCAAGTGCACCGTCTCCTCCCAGTAATAGTCCAATCCATGACCCCAACACGAGTCCATCTCAATCTACGCAGCCACCTCCACCCACTAAGGGACAAAAGCGGAAGAATAGCACCGCTTCGTCGAGCGATAACCAACGCCCGAAGTGACAGTTGTCGCCCCTCCCAAGAGTACCGCCGGTTCCTCCCAAGAGGGCTTACGACCTGACCGATGAGGAGACCGATGCGGTCGTACGGGCCGAAGTGGGTGCTCATTTTAAAAAGAAACAACCTGAGCCAGAGGTCCAAATAAAACCGGAAACCAAGGAGCACTTTAGGAAATTACTGACGCAGCCATCCCAAGCTTAGTTAAATGCACCAGATGACTATACACGATGTCTTCAGAAGACACTGAAACGGAAGAGATCAAGCGGTAGAGGAAGAATCACAAAAGAGGTTCCCTAGCAGGGGGAACAAGCAAAACAATCGAGTGGTAGCGGAAGCATCAGAACAGACGTCCCCTAGCTGGGGAAACAAGCAAAATAATCGAGTGGTAGCCGAAGAATCAAAAGAGATGTTCCCCAGCTGGGGAAACAAGCAAACCAATCGCTCCCCCCACTTCAGGTGAACATACCCGAACCTCAACTATATGAGGAACCTATGGATCCGGAAACGGCTAGGATATTGGCCGAGCAATGTGGTATGCCTATTCATGAAATTATTCACGGCGATATGCCCATGGCTGAGGTAGCACCCAAATTTGTTAACCGGGAGCCTCTGGTCAGTTCTGAGAGGCTTTGGGATATGCCAACACAAATGCGACGATTCCATGAATGGTACATGAAAGCATCAAAAGAACAGCGAAATTGGCTCTTACTGAAAGTACGAAAATCGCATACTTCACTGAAGACGAGGTCCCTATTGAATTTACAGAATTATTTCAATTATTCAATCTAAAGGAACTCGACAAAACTATCCTCAGTTCGTATTGTCTGTAAGTGATTACTTTATTTATGTAATTAGGTCTCTATCTCAGCTTGTTCAATTCATTGCCGGTAAGTATACTCACTATATTCTTTTGTACTCTATATATAATGATGCAGAATAAAGATGCTCGATTATAAAAGAAACGCTATCAATGGATTTTGGGTTCATTGACCCACATCGAGTTCATGGAGCTATACTAAAGGATAAACCACTGGAGACCGAGCACAACTTGTTGCGGTTTTTCACGAAACAACATTTCTGTAATGAAATACTATTTCCTTACCACGACGACAAGTGAGTTTTTGTACACATTAACTTTTGCTTACTCGATGTTCAGTGTAAATGATGAGTTACTGACGTATGTAAACCTTGCGTAGGTACCACTGGATTCTTCTAAGCATTTCACTTGACTTGGGAAGAGTTCACATCATGGACTTACTAAACAAAGACATTGAAAACTACCGCAGCATTATCGATGCGCTCCAGAGGTAATTTCAACCATTATCGCACTATATCGGTTTCTTTCGTTCATTTTCTGGGATATCAAGTAGTTATTAACTCATACATTAATTTTCTTTGTTAGGTAGGGTTTGGACACAGTTCAAGAAACATGTCAGCGGTCAATGGCGTGAGGAGCTATTTCTTAAATCACTCTCGGTAATTTTAAATCACTTTCGTAGTCCCGGTTCGCAATCCGGGGCTAAAGGCCCTTACGAACCGGGGCAAATGGCCTGGTTTGTACTAGTGCATGTTCAAGATATATATTGTTTCGAATTCCAATTAATTTAGACCTGAAATGTGGAACGATAGTAGATGGTGAGCCTGCTATAATGTCTCTGAACATGGGTGATTTGAAAATCCCCCTCAATTTTTCATCACCTCTGTACCCGGTACCAAATATTACCACGTCGCTCTTTATTAGCGAGGATTCACCTTCTACAATAAGGCCCTCCCTGCAGAAGTTCATTTCCTTTGCTTTCTTGAGAACAATACTTCCTTCTTCAACCTTATTGTAGAACTTATTGGGTAGTAAACCAAGCTTTTGCTCGGTCCGAGCGGGTTAGTGCGGGGCGCGCCGAGCTATACATGCCTAAGTTTGCGCATGCCATATGAGTACTGGTATGTTCCAACGCATAGCCTGCAACACATGGTATTCGTTGTTATTCGTATAGCCAAGAACAGATGTAGCTACTTCAATATTCTGCAACGCGTTGCAGAGTATGCATTGCTATATGGGTGTGGGGGGGGGGGGGGGGTCATGTTGTACTGGAAGAAGCTGTGATCGGGTACCATGCCGTGCTTCTTCATGGGCACAGCGCATCTACAGTAGCTCTCAACGAACTTGGAGAACAATATTCTCTGAACAGTAGTTAGGGTCTCAGCAGGGAATGTTGGCAAAAAGAGGAGAAACGAAAATAAGGTAAACTTGTTTGCTAGGGTGCAGGATAGCTCTAGCCATTACGTACCAAGGGTGATAAGAAGGTAGCCAGAAGGCCAAGCAGCAGCCCATCTCCTGGCTTGTGAAGTAGGAGTTGAGAAAAGCGACTGAGGTAGAAGAAACCAATCGGAACACCCCATGCGTAGTAGTCAGGGATGATCCATCGCTTCGTACGACATAGCACTGTGCATGGATGCGTGGGCCCTGCGAATGCACAAGTTTTTGTTGATTCTAGAAATTAGCTAATACGCGTGGGACCTGAGTAGTATGTTGTGTTGAGACACGTATTGTACTCTGTATAGGTCTCCTTGTACTCTCAGGATTGTACATGTAATTGTCTATATATATGAGACAGCCGGCCTTATTAGAGATGTGCATTCTCCACAATTCCTTCTACATGGTATCAGCCTAACCTCGACCCCTAAACCCTAGGCGCCGCCTCTCTCTCCCTAGGCGCCGCCGGCCCTCCACCTCCCCGCCACCAACCCTAGCTGTCGCCTCCCTCCCTAGGCGCCGCCGGCCCTCCCCCTCCCCGCCACCAGCCCTCACCGCCACCTCTCTCCCCTAGGCGGCGCTGGCCCCTCCCCCGCCATCCAACCCTAGCCTCCGCCACATCTTCCCTCGGCACCGCCGGTCTCCCCTCCACCACCGCTTCCGCCCCACCATGGCCGACCACTCCTCCTCCAGCAACCCCTTCAACTCCTCCGTCTCCGGGAGCAGCAATCCCTTCGCCGGCCCCTCCGTCGCTGTCATCTGCGATGTTCCCATCCTCGAGCGCGTGCCGGTGAAGCTCTCTCAAGCCGCTGCCAATTTCTTCCCATGGAAGACGTACTTAGGCCTTCTCTTCCACGAGTATGATCTCCTCGATCACGTCGACGGCACCATCGACCTCATCGCCATGCCGCACGACCCCGACTAGTTGAAGATCGACGCCACCATCACCCGCTGGTTCTTCCAGACCGTCTCCCCCGTGATCTTCCGCACCGTCGTTCGCGATGGCGACATCGCACACATGGTCTGGACCAAGATCACCGGCCTCTTCACCGACAACAAGATCCAGCATGTCATGTTCCTCCAGCAGGAGTTCTTCGGCACCCACCAAAACAACCTCTCCCTCGATGACTACTGTCTCCGCCTCAAGAGCCTCTCCGACGAGCTCCGTGACCTGGAGTTTCCGATCGACGACAAGATCCTCCTCTCCATGCTGGCGGCAGGTCTCGGTGAGGACCTCAGCAACGCTGCCGCCAATCTCACGCTGCTCACCACGCCGTCCTTCGAGCAAGTGATGGCTCGATGTTGATGTAGAGCTCGTTGGGAATCCCAAGAGGAAGGTATCATGAGCACAGCAGCAAGTTTCCCTCAGTTATGAAACCAAGGTTTAATCGAACCAGTAGGAGCAGGGAAACATCTCAAAGGTGTTGCTAGCTGAGCCTTGGCAGGGCGCACTACCGGTGCTAGTAGCAACGTGGAGACCTGCACAACACAACCATAGAACTCTGTCCCCAACTTGCGATGAGGTTGTCAATCTCACCGTGTTTTGCTGAAAACAAAGGATTAAATGTATCGAATGGAAAGAAGTAATAGTTTGCGGAAAGTAAACACAAAGCAGTAAAAAGTTTGTAGATTGTATGTAAAAGAAAAGGACCGGGATCCATAGTTCACTAGAGGTGTCTCTCCTTAGATATATAACATGTTGGGTGAACAAATTACAACGGGGCAATTGACAAACATCGAGAAAGCAATACATGCATATACTAATCATCTTGACTCCTTTGGAACTTGATTGGGCATTACAACATTATACATAGACCGCCATCCAACTGCATCTATGACTAATAATCCACCTTGAGGTTATCATTCGAACCCCCTCTAGTATTAAGTTGCAAGCAACAGATTATTGCTTTACGAACTGCGTGTAAAGTAAACAATACGATTGTTCTATGAACAAATGATTGTTGTTTTGTCCCTAGTAGCAACAACACATCTAGTACCTTAGAGATTTCTGTCACTTCCCCAGATTACCAGAGGCATAAACCCACTATCGAGCATAAATACTAACTCTTGGAGTTGCTACATCTACTTGGCCAAGATAGCTACTAACAACGGAAAGCATGCAAGATCACAAATAACAAAGACATGATAGAATCAATAATCAATCTGAAATAGCATGTCAATATCCATCGGATCCCCGCAAACACAACATGCAGAATTACAAATAGATGATCTTGATCATGAACGGAGCTCACAAGATCTAGACATGAAAGCACAAAGGAGGAGAACCAGCCATCTAGCTACTACATGGATCCGTAGTCCAAGGATGAACTACTCACGCATCACACCGGAGGCTTTCATGGTGATGAAGAAAGCCTCCAGGATGAATTCCCCTCTCCGGCAGGGTGCCAGGAAGAGCTTCAGATCCCTCCCGATCTAGGGATGGAGATGACGGCGGCTATAGACTCTTTCGTGGATTTTTGATCGGGTACTTAGGGTTTTCATCCCAAGGGCATCTTATAGGCGAAAGGGGAGGCCGAGGGGGTGCTGGAGGCGGCCAGACCACCCCCTGGCATGGGCCAGGCTGGGCCGCGCGGCCAGGTGGTGTGGTGGCCCCCTGACCCCTCTCCGTCTCGTACTCTGGCATCTGATGACTTTCGAAAAAATAGGCACTTTGGCTTTTGTCCCGTCCAATTCCGAGAATATTCATTTTCTGACTTTCCTGGAACCAAAAACAGCAGAAAATAGGCAGCTGGTACTGTGGCTCTTGTTAATAGGTTAGTCCAAGAAATCATATGAAAAGTACACCAAAGTGTGGACAAAACACAAGAAAGTTGATAAAACCAAGCATGGAACATCAAAAATTATAGATATATTTGCAATGTATCAACATCCCCAAGCTTAACTCCTGCTCGTCGTCGAGTAGGTAAGTGATAAAAAGAAAGAATAATTTTTGAGGTGACATGCACCATCAAAGACTTGATCAAAGTATTTGTAAAACATTCAAAGCTAGGATCATACTTCTTCAATCATAACATGAAAGACAAAGTTCTAGCAATAGGACAAAGAAACTATGATGCAACATGAAAAGGCACAAACAAAAGATTCATGAATAACAATGCTTTGCAAGACATTTGTTTGTTTCACATAAAGAAAACATAGCATAACAGTATTCAGCTTATCCCTCATAGAGTAGCAAATATAAATGCATAGGACACCTTCAAAGTTCATAAGAGTGACTAGATACAAATAGTTTAAAACAAGCAATATCAAGTTATGCATCAATCAACTAGTCTTGGGACAATGCACATAGAACTAAGAATGGCCACTATGCTCTCAAAGTAGGTGCATACAGGTAGAAGGTGGAGACTCAATATATAATGGTGGAAGAAAGGCCTTCATAAAAGGAAGTAGGGATTCAAGTCTCATAAAAAGCTTCCAAAAATTATGGTACTTATAGCTTTCAAATCTCATTTCCCCTATCATAAGCATCTTGAAGGTGATTAAGGTTAAAGTGACACAACTAAGAAGATATGCTTGACAAGTTATAAACCGAAATCTCATGCCCCTTACTTACGAAGACCGATCCTCATGCTACTCAACTTTAGTCACAAGTAAGCTCTTATCATTATAATTACATATGTATCATAAAGAACCGCCAACGGGGTACCCCTTGCACATGATACATGAGCTATCCCATAATCAAAATGACAAGGCAAGCAGACAATGAGCATCTAAGTGATTTTTTTTTGCTATTTGCATAGGTTATTATTGAGGATGCTTCATAGAGTGCTCATTATGGTGATGCTGCAAGTTTCCACCATGATTAGGCATGGCTTAGGCTAGCGGCCCAGGCGTTTCTCTAACACACATACAAACTCCATGATATTACAAGTTCCACTTTTATTTCACACCGTCGGGATCCGTAAGCAAAAGAACATGATATCAACGGGGTACAAAGTACAAGTGCAATGTTGAAAGCATTCCCCATGATACATGGTTCCGCTAATTTCAACTTATAAAGCGCAAGCATGTACGCAACAAAGAAGGACCCAATGGTTCAAGTTTATTAGATGCAAAAAAGTAAAGTGTGCCATCAAGTTCGTGAGAGCTTTAATCACTAGTTTTCTCATAACAAGTTTAATTTGGAAGGTAAACAAAGGCATGAGTATAGTTGGAATAGCATAAGCTAGTAGGTAGGTATGGTGGACTCTTTGGAATAACTTGGTTTAGGGAGTTGGATGCATGAGTGGAACTCATACTTGGTTGTGGAGGCTAGCAAAAGACTGGGAGCGATAAACTAAGAGAGCAATAATGGCCATAATCATGCAGAGCGACAAAACATCATTGATAAAAGTATAAAGTGATACTACAAGTTGAAAACTAAAGGATCATAAAGGCTATGGTGACTTGAGATAGTCATAGGATGGTGTGAGCATGCGCCAAGTCAACCCAAATAAAGCATCAAAGGAGAATACCACTATACTATGCTTTAATATGCTAAAACAACGCATGATTCATCCAAGGCACATTAAGCAATCTCAATTGTTTATAACAAGTCATGCTACAACAAAGAATACTAAGCATAAAGCCAAAACAATATTAAGCATGGCATGACAAAGCATAGGCCATCGTCAAAAACAAGCTCTTTTTACCACATAAGCATGAACTTTCCTACTCTTTTCCAAACTAAACCAAACTATTTGCAAACCAATGTATGAAAGAGGGGGTCCAACCAATTTATGCAGAAAACTAAGAAAACCAAGCAAACGAAAAAACAAAACGAAAACAAAAATAAGACGCTCCAAGAACAAAACAACTGTGCATAAAACAATAAAAATGAAGCGTTTGGAAGAAACCTGGGATTTTTATTGATGAAGAAGGGGATGCCTTGGGCATCCCCAAGCTTTGACGCTTGTACTTCTTGAATATTTCTTGGGGTGACACGCGTGGCATCCCCAAGCTTGAGCTTTAGTCCATCCTTCATCTCATTACTCATTCCGTCCATACACCTGAATTTTTGCTTCATACAAAACTTCACACAATCTTTATTAGCAACATTAGTGCACTCAAGATAATAGGTCTTAAGGTTCAGTTCTAACACAAAATAAACTTCCATTAGAACACTAGCTACTGTAGCACTTCCCTCAAAAAGCTCAATTCCCCAAAAGAACTCAAAAAGGAACCAACAAGAAGCAAATGCAGAAAATGGCAGAAATCTGTCAAAATAGACTAGCAGGTAAAGACGAATTTTTTCGAAGACCTTGTGTTGCTCAAATCAAAAAGTGTTGAACTAACTAAAGTTATATAACAACCTGGGGCAGAAGCATAAAACTTCATGCCTCAAAAAGACGTTCAGAGATTTTACACGAATTTTTATGGTGAAGCACAGAAATCTGTTTCGGGACAACAACTTTCCCAAACATTACTTCTCTCTCATTAGAGGGTAATCTTGGCACAAAAAGCAAATAAAAAGGATAAGGAGCGGTTATTACTGAAGTAATAACTTCCAAGACTCATCTAAAACTTTTGGGTTATCTCCCAATAAGTACTTTTCTTTAACGCCTTTAAGTTAGGCATAAGGAGCAAAGAAAAAGAATCAAGTGTTCTCAAATGAAGAAGCATTAAGATCAATACCAGAAATATTTTCAACAAAGCAAGGTATATGATCCAAATAAGTTCTAGAGGATCCTATCTCAATGCTCTTAGGTTCACTATTCTCATCAAAAGGGTTTGCAGGAACAATCCAATCAAGATTCTTTTCTATGGCATCATGTATTGCTACTAGTTTAAAGGGTATTGGTATCTTAGGTTCCTCTCCATTACGTTTGGTTTTGTTCATCTTTTCTCGTGTAACAACAACATCTACACATGAGCCTAGCATATTGAAATGTTCAAAGACTTTCCTAGCTTCCTTGGCAACATCATAGAACTCCTTAAACAAAGTTTCTAGAATAAAATCCCTCTTTTCAGGGTCCTCAATTTCTTTAAGCTTAAGAAACATTACTTGCATTAAGGGGTTGAGGTTAACAAACCTAGCTTCTAACATATGAATTAAAGAAGCTACAGCAATCTCATAGTTTGGAGCAAGTTCTGCATGGGATCTATCCTCCGTATCTTCATGTTTGCTAACATGATTAAAGAATTCTTCAATATTATCTTTCCTAATTATAGAACCACTACCAATTGAAAGGTCTTTCAGGGTGAATTTAGGGATCAACATGGTGAGCTAAGGAAGAGGTGACAACTAAAGGAGACTTAATTTTTTTGTGTTTTCAAATAAGAAAGCAAACTAGTAAAACTATTTTTTTGTGTTTTTGATAAAGAAACAAGCAAACAAAGCAAAAATAAACTAAGCAAAACAAAAATAACAAAGTAAAGAGATTAGTTATGTGGGACTCACCTTGTGAAGGTGTCCTTGACTCCCTGGCAACGGCGCCAGAAAAATGCTTGATGGCTCGGTGTTGATGTAGAGCTCGTTGGGAACCCCAAGAGGAAGGTATGATGAGCACAGCAGCAAATTTCCCTCAGTTATGAAACCAAGGTTTAATCGAACCAGTAGGAGCAAGGAAACATCTCAAAGGTGTTGCTAGCTGAGCCTTGGCAGGGCGCACTACCGGTGCTAGTAACAACATGGAGACCTGCACAACACAACCATAGAACTCTATCCCCAACTTGCGATGAGGTTGTTAATCTCACCGTGTTTTGCTGAAAACAAAGGATTAAACGTATCGAATGGAAAGAAGTAATAGTTTGCAAAAAGTAAACAAAAAGCAGTAAACAGTTTGTAGATTGTATGTAAAAGAAAAGGACTGGGATCCATAGTTTACTAGAGGTGGCTCTCCTTATATAGATAACATGTTGGGTGAACAAATTACAGCGGGGCAATTGACAAACATCGAGAAAGCAATACATGCATATACTAATCATTTTGACTCCTTTGGAACTTGATTGGGCATTACAACATTATACATAGACCGCCATCCAACTGTATCTATGACTAATAATCCACCTTTAGGTTATCATCCGAACCCCCTCTAGTATTAAGTTGCAAGCAACAGATTATTGCTTTATGAACTGCGTGTAAAGTAAATAATACGATTGTTCTATGAACAAAGGATTGTTGTTTTCTCCCTAGTAGCAATAGCACATCTAGTACCTTAGAGATTTCTGTCACTTCCCTAGATTACGAGAGGCATGAACCCACTATCGAGCATAAATACTAACTCTTGGAGTTACTAGCATCTACTTGGCAAAGATAGCTACTAACAACGGAAAGCATGCAAGATCACAAATAACAAAGACATGATAGAATCAATAATCAATCTGAAATAGCATCTCAATATCCATCGGATCCCCGCAAACACAACATGTAGAATTACAAATAGATGATCTTGATCATGAATGGAGCTCACAAGATCTAGACATGAAAGAACAAAGGAGGAGAACCAGCCATCTAGCTACTACATGGATCCGTAGTCCAAGGATGAACTACTCACGCATCACACTGGAGGCTTGCATGGTGATGAAGAAGGCCTCCAGGGTGAATTCCCCTCTCCGGTAGGGTGCCAGGAAGAGCTTCAGATCCCTCCCGATCTAGGGATGGAGACGACGGCGGCTATAGACGCTTTCGTGGATTTTTGATTGGGTACTTAGGGTTTTCGTCTCGAGGGAATCTGATAGGCGGAAGGGGAGGCGGAGGAGGTGCTGGAGGCGGCCAGACCACCCCCTGGCGCGGGCCAGGCTGGGCCCGTGGCCAGGTGGTGTGGTGGCCCCCTGGCCCCTCTCCGTCTCGTACTCTGGCATCTGATGACTTCCGGAAAAATAGGTACTTTGGCTTTTGTCCCATCCAATTCCGAGAATATTCATTTTCTGACTTTCCTGGAACCAAAAACAGCAGAAAACAGGCGCCTCCGCCTCCTGCCAATGGTGGCGGCAACAGTGGTGGTCGCCGTCGGCGCGGGCGCGATCGCCCCAGCGGCAACAACTATGTCCCTGCACCCTAGCCCCGCCCACATCAGCCGGCTGCACCAACGCCACCTTGGAGTACGGGTCACAACCCCTGGACCGGGGACGTCCACGCCTACACGATGCCCGTGCCGCGGGAGCCTCACCCGAGCATCTTGGGGCCGCGCTTGGCCACCCACCAGTGTTCTTCGCATTGCCTCAGCCCGTCGCCGCGCCGGTCCATGCCATGCCTCCGACTCCCCCCGGCTACTACACCGTGCCCTCGACATCGGTCCCATGGGATCCCGCGCTGATGACTGCTCTCCAGACCGCTCCCACTGCGGGCACGCATAACGGTGGTGGTGATTGGTTCATGGACACCGGCGCCTCTGCGCACATGGCCTCTCACCCCGGCAACCTCTCCACTTCTACTCCCACTTCTTCTTCTTCTCGCATAATCGTTGGCAACGGTCATGCTCTTCCCATTACACACACTGGATCCGCCACCTTTCCCTCCACCTCCACCCCTCTCACTCTCAATGAAGTTGTCGTTTCCCCTAACTTGATTCAAAACCTAGTCTCTGTTTGTTCTCTCACTTGTGATAATTCTGTGACTATGGAATTTGACGCTTCTGGTTTCTCTGTTAAGGATGGTCGTACCCGGATGCTCCTCCACCGATGTGATAGCACTGGCGATTTGTACCCTGTTCGGTCGTCCTCCACTGCCACCAGCAGCCATCTCGCACTCTCCGCCGACGTCGACCTCTGGCACGCCCGCCTCGGCCATCCTAGCTCCACCGCCCTTCGTCAAATAATGCAAGGATTCTCCTTTTCTTGTAATAAAACGGATGCTCATTCCTGTAAAGCATGTCGTCTAGGCAAACATGTTCGTCTTCCATTTAGTTCCTCTTCCACAGTTGCATCTTTTCCGTTTCAACTCATTCATAGTGATGTTTGGACCTCGCCTGTTCCGAGTAATTCTGGATATACTTACTATCTCGTGCTTTTGGATGATTACTCACATTTTATGTGGAATTTCCCCTTTGCCGTAAATCCGACGTCCCCGCCACCCTCACCTCCTTCTTCGCCTACGTCTCCACACAATTCGGTCGCCCCATCCATGCTTTACAAACCGACAACGGCAAAGAGTTTGACAACATCACCATACGCACCCTTCTCGCCTCTCACGGCACAATCTTCCGTCTAACTTGTCCATACACTTCTCAACAAAACGTTCGCGCCGAACGCATCCTTCGTACTCTCAATGACTGCGTCTGCACCCTCTTGTTCCATGAGTACATGCCCCCGCGGTTCGGGCCGGATGCTCTCGCCATGGCTACTCTTCTAGTCAACATCCACCCCTGCCGTTCTCGCTGGCAATACGTGCCGCACCACCTCCTCTTTGGTGTGCCCCCGCCTACGACAATCTTCGCGTCTTTGGCTGCCGCTGCTATCCTAGCACCGCCGCCACCGCCGCGCACAAGCCCGCACCGTGCTCTCTCCCTTGTGTGTTTCTCGGCTACCCATCCAACACCAAGGGCTACCACTGCTATGATCCGGTCTCCCATCGTGTCATCACATCCCGGCACGTTTACTTTGATGAGTTGGTGTTTCCGTTTCAGAAGGGACTACTGGTGACTCCTGTTGGAAATATTCCCTAGAGACAAATAGTAGTAAGGACTATTATCATATTTCATATAGTTTATGATTAAGTTTTATATCATGCTATAACTATATTGAGTGGAAACATCAATACACGTGTGATATACAAACAACCAGGGGCTCCCAGTGAAACTCTAGTCACTGGTTCATTGGTCAACAGATGATCATGTTTCCTGATCATGTGGCATTTATGCCAGTTGGAAATGAGGTCATCTCATTCGGAGAATGAGATGATGAACCAATACCCAACCTAAACATCGTGACCCAATCATGTCACGAAGTTCAAGTTATGATGATTAGAAATGGATCCTCATAGACTATTCCTTAGACCGTGAGGCTATATCAATCACTGTCTCCCGAGAGTGCTTAGATAGCATCAAATGCCATCTGGTAATACGGTGGTTATAAAGGTGTGTTCAGGTACTCAGAGGAAACCGTAGAGGCAATATATGTCAAGAGCGGGATTTGTCCGTCCATGTGACGGGAAGATACTCAAGGGCCCACTCGGAGAGGTTATATCCAATAGCTGCGCAGCATGTTATTTGATCACGGGGATATCGCTTGTCGGAATGAGTCAAGTAGCATTGTTTAGTAACGAGATTGAACACGACATGGTGATGTCATTGATCAGATCTCGGGCAATGCAAGTATCGAGTGACAAAGGGAATAAGACACGACTGTCCCGGTTCAAACGACGAAAGATCTTCGTGGAACGCACAGGGGTCACATGGCCATCCAGGTCCCTCTGTCGATCATTGGTGCGGGAGTGTCCCGACCATGTTTGGAGTGTTCCCGAACCGTGGGGTATCATGCTTAAGGGCTTGATGATGCTTAGAGAGTGTTTATAGGATCGGTAGAATCACCGAAGAAGAGTAGGGAGAAAACCGGAAGGGTTTCGGTAAGTCCAGAGGATGTCCGGAGTGGAGGTGGAAGGGGTTCCATAGCCACAGAGGTTGAATAATATGTGAATGAATGTTAAATGTTGATTTAATCATTTATTCATAATTATTTAATAAAGAGAAAAATCAAATAAATGGTCAAAGGCTTAATGGGCCAATTTATGGAGGGAGAGGGCCCATTAGGGGAAAGGAGAGAGGGAGAAGGGGCAAGGGGAGGCCGAATGGGCCTAGCCCCCCTGTGCAGGGCCCACTAGGGTGGCCGGCGGCCACCTCTCCCCCCTCTTCTCCTTTAGTCCCACCCCGGGACTTTGAGGGAGGTAGTACCTCCCCTCCCCTATATATAGTGGGGGTATTTGGCCAATTTAAATACACCAATAATCAATAAAGGTCTTCTCACTTTTGGGAGGACCTCCAGTTGATATTTTCTCTCTCCCCCTCTCTCTCTCGTGACCGTGGTCCCATGTCTGGACTGCGCGAGCGAGAGACATCTTCACCGCGGAGCGCCGTCGCGCTGCGGGATTCGGATCCGGGAGCTCTAGTTCCGCAACTGCTGCTGGATCGGGGAAACGGGAGTCATCGTCAGGCACCAGTGATACGTCCATTTTGCATAATATTCTGTGTCTTAATTCACTATTATTCATTGATATATTTCATATTGAGACGTGATACTTATGTTATTTCATCTATTTTGCATGGTTGATGACTTTTGGAGCATGGACCGCTGTAGTCAGGATTCTGATGGAAAATGTGCTGTTTGGAGGCAAAATTCGCGAAGATCAGAAAATTCAGGAAAATATACAGAAAATCCTATTTTTCCAGAAGACTAAGGATGCCAGAAGACGGAGTGGAGATGGGCCCACACCACCCCATGGCGCGGGCAGCCCTAGGTCGTGCCAGGAGGTGGTGTGGCCACCCTGGCCCACTCCAGCCTCTCCCCTCTAGCGTATATCATCCTCCCAAAACCCTAAGACTCGGGGAGAAACCACAGAAAGATTTCGCCGCCTCTGCGGGGCGAAAAACACCGAGAGAGAAAGATCTCTCCGGCAGACAGATTTCTGCCAGGGGAATTCCTTCCCAGAGAGGGGAGATCGTCGCCATCAACACCACCATCAAGCTGGACTTCATCGGGATCATCATCATCATCACCACCATCATCACCATCAGCACCCTCATCACCATCTCCATATTGCTGTAACAATTGCGTTGAATCTTGCATAGTTCATAGGGGAAACTTTCCTGGTGTTGATTACTCTTTCTAGTTAATGCTATTGAGTGAACCATTGAATTATTGTTTATGTTCAGATTGTTATACATCATTATTCCATCTCTGATCATGATCCATATGATGTCTTGTGAGTAGTTCGTTTTGTTCTTGAGGACATGGGAGAAGTCTTGTTGTTTGTAGTGGAGTTGTGTTGAGAAAGATTCAATAGATTGTTATTTAAGTTGTGGTGTACTTCTTCTAGTGGTGTCATGTGAACGTCGACTACATGACACTTCACCTATATGGGCCTAGGGGAATGCATTGTGTATTTGGCTACTAATCGTAGGGGTTGCCGTAGTGACAGAAACCTGAACCCCCGTTAGGAAACCATTGCACAAGGGACGTAAGGTTCTTAGAGTTTAAAGCTGTGGTTAGGTTTCTACCTTAATTACTTTCTTGTACTTACGGATGTTTGCAAGGGGTATAATCCCAAGTATGTATTAGTCTTGGATGGGGCGGTACATTAGCACAGGTTCACCCACACAACACTTAGCAAGCTAAAGAAGATTAATCAACTATATGAAGCGAAAGCACCCGACAGTCTTCCCATGTGTCCTCGAGAACGTTTGATCATCTTAAGTAATACAACCGGCTTTTCCTTTGCTGCATAAAGGATTGGGCCACTTGTTGCATTTATTCCTACTGTCTTTTATTTACTCGTACTTTGTTTACTTGCTTTATCAAAAACCCCTAAAAATCCATTTGCTAAGTATTTGCAGAGAATTCATTATCCATACCACTAGCCAGCACCTTCTACTCCTCGTTGGGTCGACACTCTTACTTATCGAAAATACTGCGATACACCCCCTATACTTGTGGGTCATCAAGACTATTTTCTAGCGCCGTTGCCAGGGAGTGAAGCGCTATTGGAGAGTGGAACTAGTAAAGGAAACTTCTACTGTGAGTACTATTTACTTCTGTTAGTTGCTTTATTTTTGTTATGGATAATTTGCTGAGTTTCTTATTTGGTAATGCTACTACCACTGCTAAGGTAGTAGATAAGCCACCACCTGCTGAGAAGGATGTTTTCAAAATACCTACAAGAATTATTGATCGTGTTATGGATAACTACTATGTTGGGGATGGAACTGTCCATCCCGGTGATCATTTATTATTTATACACGAATTATGCGGGTTGTCCAAGTGTGCAGGTATTACTACAGATCAAGTTAAGAAGAAGTTATTCTCATTATCACTGAAAGGAAGAGCTGAGGAATGGTATAAGCTGCTGAAGAATGGTCAAGCTCTGGAATGGGAGGAAATAGTGCCTCTCTTTTATTCAAAGTTTTATCCTCCTAGTGAGATTCATAAAGATCAGAATCAAATATACAACTTTTGGCCTCTTGATGGAGAGAGTACAGCTCAAGCTTGGGGGAGATTGAAGTTACTAATGCTCAAATGTCCCATTCATGAGCTCCACAACAATATTATTATCAATAACTTTTATGCAAGGCTCCCTCTACATGATAAAGATTTATTGGATGCTTCTTGTGCTGGATCATTCACTCGCATGGAAGAAGAAGCTAAATGGGACCTTCTAGACCGTATTCAAGACAATGATGAAGCTTGGGAGAATGACAAAGGTAGAAATCAGGTATAAATTATGATTATGAATGCATTGAATCTTTTATGGGAACTGATGACTTTCAAAATATTAAAAATGCTTATGGTCTAGACTCTCAAGCTATTGCTTCTTATTTTAAGGCTTTTGCTTCCTACATTGAAGTGCCTAAAAAGAAGTGGAATAAGTATCCTGAACCTTATAAAGATGTTGCTAAGAGTGTTCCTGCAAGAAATACTGAAGTTTATACTGCTAATCAAGTTTTACCTAAACCATATATTGAGAAAATTCCTTTCCCAGTTAAGATGAAGGAACATTCTATGATAGCTAGTATGGTTAATGAAAGTATGAATAAAGCTGTTGAACCTGATAAACAAATGGTTGATGAACCTATAATAGCAAATGTGAAAGACTTTGTTACTAAATATGAAAAAGAGGGACACCCTATCCTTTGTAAGGATACCTCTAATATTGTTTCACAAAGTAGTGTTATGAGAGCTAGTATTCCCGTGTTTTCTGTTAGAATAAGTGATCATTGCTATGATGGTCCTTGTGATAGCTATATTGTTAAGTTTATGCATGATACTAAAAGATACTATGAGAGAGGGAAAAGTGTTCTTATGTATCTCAATAATATCAAGTTTCCTCGTTTTATGCTGAAAGTTTTTTTGTTGCACTTGTTTTGCCTTCTTATGCAAGAACCCTCTGGTTTCAACAACTTGTTTGTTTACAAAATCCCCTTGCATAGGAAGTGGGATAGAATTAAATGTGTGTGTTTTTGCTTCTTAATGCTCTCTTTCACTTCAATCCATATCCTTATGAGAGCTTCTTCAAAATTATCATGCCCATCTTAAATGGCTATAAAGAAAGAGCCTTTTGGGATACAACCCAATTTGTTTTTGCTTTCGGTTTGGTTTTGTTTCTTTCAGTCTTGGAAGTTATTACTTCGATAATAACCACTCCTTATCTGTTTTGTTTGGTTTTTGTGTCAAGATCAACCTCTAATGAGAGAGAAGTAAGATTTGGGGAAGTTGCTGTCCCGAAACAGATTTTTGTGCTTCACCATAAAAATTCGTGAGAGATCTCTGTATGTCGGATTGAGCTATAATTTTTGTGCTTCTGTCCCAGGTTGTTATTTAACTTTCGTTTGTTTTGAACTTTTTGATTGGAGCAACAGAAGATTTTCGAAAAAATTGATCTTTACCTGCTGGTCTGTTTTGATAGATTTTGCCACTCTTGCATTTGCTTCTTTATTCGATTTACTTTTTGAATTCTTTTTGGGTTTTCGGAAGGAGTTGCTATAGTATCTTATGTTTTGATGGTTTTCAGTTGCAGTTCAGCTCAAAAGGTTTTACCACTTCACTTATACTAATGTTGCTAATGAGAACTGTGTGAAGTTTTGTGTGAAATAAATTTCCAGGTTAGTGGAGATAATGGTGTAATAAGGAAGAGAAAGGTTTTATGACTCAAGTAATAAGTATATGAAGATGAAGATATTGATGTTATTCAAGTGGTGACTCTAAAAGAATCTACTAGATACCAAATTCAGAGACCTGCAGAGTCTGTTTTCAAATAGGTAACAGTTCTGGTAAGAAAAGTTCTGCGAAAACACTATCCAACTATATTTTTGCAGTTTTTAGTCAATAAGGAGAGCTACAAAGCGAAAAAGGGACGGAAACAGAGCCAGGGTGGCTCACACCACCCTGTGGCATGGGCCCACCCCTGGCCACGCCACCAGGTGGTGAGGCCACCCCAGGCTCCATCTCCGACCCGTTTTCACCCAGTACCTTCCTTTTGTTATGAAACTTCATAATATATAACCCCCTGGATCCCCCGAGGTCAGTATATCATGTTTTCTTCGTGTTTTTGTTTCGATCTATTTCTGCCAGGACATACTCGTTGAAGGCTGAGGAGCACAATGGTGTCTGCCAAGGATAAAGGGAAGGACCCTATAGAGGAAGATCTCCAAGACCCCAAGCAGGGGCTGGTACTTTAGTCACTTGCCATGCATCAACGGAAGCCCTAAAAGTCACTAAGGAGTTCTGCGATAAGTACCGAGACTTGAGGAGGAAGGTGGACATGCTTCAATGGGAGAATAATAGGCTTCGCAAGATGCTGGAAGAATTCCTCATGTCAACTAAGAAAATATGACCACCACCACCGAAAGATAATTCGTCATCAGGTTTGGCATCCCGTTGGTTTGTTCCAAGCTTGGGGGAGTGCCGCGGTATCACATCACTATCTTCTATCTTTTTACCTTTTTAGTAGAGTCATATCATGAATAGAGGAGTTATTATGTAGTATGGTTTGCATTATGGAAGTGTCCCCTCTCTCGTTAGATATGTATCCCTTGGTGTGAGTTGCCATTATGGAATATTAATGAGAAGTTCTATCATTCACTCTTTTGCATAGCTTATATTAGTTTTCAATTCATGGTTATATGATTGATCTTGTTGTTAGTATTGGTATCACTTTGGGATCATTGAGTTAATTTATTTGGTTTTGGCAAACCTGGCTCGGTCAGTAGCAACACTATTTTTGAGAGTTGAATAAAAAAGATAAAAGTACCTTTAAAGAAAAATTATTTCATCATCTTTCTTTCTTGATTTGCTCATAAGTCTAGTATTCTCTAGTTAAGATCTTTTGTGCTTCCAAGGAAGATTGCATGTTTGTCTTTATCATTTGTATGTTTGGTTGTTTCCTTCAACTCTTATACTTGCTACCTAGCCTTGCTAGCCAAAAACCTGTACTGAGAGGGTATTCTTCTCGTGCATCCACCTCCTTTAAACCAAAACCTTTGCCATTTGTGTCCACCATACCTACCTATTAGCATTATTGCTATTCCAAGTAAATTCTTGTTTTATCTACCTCCCAAATTAAACTTGTTATGTGAAAATTAGTGATTAAAGCTCTCACGAACTTGATGGCACACTTTAGTTTCTTGCATTTAATAAACTTGAACCATTGGGTCCTTCTTTGTTGCGTATATGCTTGCGCTTTATGAGTTGAAGTTAGCCGAACCATGTATCATGGGGACCGCTTTCAACACTTCATTTGGTATTTTGTACCTAGTTGATATCATGTTCTTTTGCTTATGGATCCCGGCGGTGTGAAATAAAAGTGGAACTTGTAAGATCATGGAGTTTATATGTGTGTTAGAGAAACGCCTGGGCCGCTAGCCTAAGCCATGCCTAATCATGGTGGAAACTTGTAGCATAACTATAGTGAGCATTCTATGAAGCATCCTCAATAAAAACCTATGCAAATAGCAAATAAAAAGATTGCTGAGATGCTCACTGTCTGCTTGCCTTGTCATTTTGATTATGGGATAGCTCCTGTGTCATGTGCAAGGGGTACCCCGTTGGCGGTTCTCAATGATACGCATGTATTTACAATGACAAGAGCTTGCTCGTGACTGAAGTTGAGTAGCATGAGGATCGGTACTCATAAGTAAGGGCATGAGATTTCAACTTATAACTTGTCAAGCATATCCTCTTAGTTGTGTCACTTTAACCTTAATCACCTAAAGATGCCTATGATAGTGGCAATGAGAGCTAAAAGCTAGTAAGTATCATAAGTTTTGGGAGCTCTTTATGAGACTTGCAATCCCTGCTTCCCTCTTTGAAGGGCTTTTCTTTTACTTTGTAGTTGAGTCAGTAAACCTACTCCCTTCTCTCTCAGCAAGTATTTTGAGTTGTTGTGTTTCATTCATTCATATGTTGATTTATTCATTCATGTTTCTTATGTTCCTTGTTTTGCACATTGCTCTTATCCTGATGTTTACTACTTTGAAAGCTATCATTGAAAAACCAGTTATTTGTGAACTCTAGCAAATTATCAACTATTCTTCGACCAAGAGCTAAGTTTTCCATTACCAATTATGATTCACTTTATCTATCTTTATTGTGTTTCCTTTACTTATTACAAGTTGAGTTATATAATAGTGAGTTGTCTTCTATTATGATCTATGTATTTGATGAATGTGATGCTTCTTGTCTGTATTCTTTTATTGACTCTTCACTCCATAAAACCGAGGCCATGTTTATTGAGCTCAGTTTCGCTTGGGGACAAGCGAAGTCTAAGCTTGGGGGGAGTTGAGACGTCCATTTTGCATCACTATTCTATGTCTTAATTCACTATTATTCATTGATATATTTCATATTGAGAGGTGATACTTATGTTATTTCATCTATTTTGCATGGTTGATGACTTTTGGGGCATGGACCGCTGCAGTCAGGATTCTGATGGAAAATGTGCTGTTTGGAGGCAAAATTCGCGAAGATCAGAAAATCCGGGAAAATATACGGAAAATCCTATTTTTCCAGAAGACTAAGGATGCCAGAAGACGGAGTGGAGATGGGCCCACACCACACCATGGCGCGGGCAGCCCTAGGCCGCGCCAGGAGGTGGTGTGGCCACCCTGGCCCACTCCAGCCTCTCCCCTCTAGCGTATATCATCCTCCTGAAACCCTAAGACTCGGGGAGCGACCACAGAAAGATTCTGCCGCCTCTACGGGGCGGAAAACACCGAGAGAGAAAGATCTCTCCGGTAGACAGATTTCTGCCGGGGGAATTCCTTCCCGGAGAGGGGAGATCATCGCCATCAACACCACCATCAAGCTGGACTTCATCAGGATCATCATCATCATCACGACCACCATCATCACCATCAGCACCCTCATCACCATCTCCATATTGCTGTAACACATGCGTTGAATCTTGCATAGTTCATAGGGGAAACTTTCCCGGTGTTGATTACTCTTTGTAGTTAATGCTATTGAGTGAACCATTGAATTATTGTTGATGTTCAGATTGTTATACATCATTATTCCATCTCTGATCATGATCCATATGATGTCTTGTGAGTAGTTCGTTTTGTTCTTGAGGACATGGGAGAAGTCTTGTTGTTAGTAGTGGAGTTGTGTTGAGAAAGATTCAATAGATTGTTATTTAAGTTGTGGTGTACTTCTTCTAGTGGTGTCATGTGAACGTCGACTACATGACACTTCACCTATATGGGCCTAGGGGAATGCATTGTGTATTTGGCTACTAATCGTAGGAGTGCCGGAGTGATAGAAACCTGAACCCCCATTAGGAAACCATTGCACAAGGGACGTAAGGGTCTTAGAGTTTAAGGTTTTACCTTAATTACTTTCTTGTACTTACGGATGTTTGCAAGGGGGTTTAATCACAAGTATGTATTAAGTCTTGGATAGGACGATACATTAGCACAGGTTTACCCACACAACACTTAGCAAGCTAGAGAAGATTAGTCGACTATATGAAGCGAAAGCACTTGACAGTCTTCCCATGTGTCCTCGAGAACGTTTGGTCATCTATAGAAATACAACCGGCTTGTCCTTTGCTGCATAAAGGATTGGGCCACTTGCTGCATTCATTCTTATTGTATTTTATTTACTCATACTTTGTTTACTTGCTTTATCAAAACCCCTAAAAATCCGTTTGCTAAGTATTTGCAGAGAATTCCTGATCCATATCACTAGCCAGCAGCTTCTGCTCCTCGTTGGGTTCGACACTCTTACTTATCGAAAATACTACGATACACCCCCTATACTTGTGGGTCATCAACCGAATGTGTGTAACTCCCCGCGAGGTGTCGCACTTGAGGCACTCAAGTCGTTGGAGCCAAGGAGTGCAAGGACTTCATCATCACCTTGAGGTCGGCTTCGGCTCGTCTACATCAACCATGCTCTCCTGAGCGTTGACAACGCTTTTCGGTCTTCAAGGGTAAGTTCACGAAAAGCCCCTCCCGTTACTGTATTACTAATAGATAGGTCCTGGCAGCTTCAGGGGTTCAGGGGCGTAGAGTAAAAATTATTGTTTTCATACGCGGAACCCCTATAGTGGTATCAGAGCTAGATCTATGCGTAGTAATGCTAGTACGGGTAGAACACACGAGATGTAGCGTGTGGGCGTTGATCTTTTAGTTGTTACCCTCCCATGTGTACTTGTGTATACCGCAGTAATGCTTGATGAAGCGGCCCCCAACCGACTTTACGTGTTCATTCGTGAGACTGGTCCATGCTTGACATACGGCTTGTACCATATAAAGTGGCTTAGGGGGGTGTCTGTCTTTCTCGCATTAGTTGGTATGCCATTTGCAACGGAGGGCCCGGAAAGGGGTGTAGTAGAGACAACTACTTGATCAGCGTTGTGCTGAAAGTTCGTAGGTAAGAACTGTTCTTGTGCGAAAGCCCATTCAGCCACGTAAAATATGCAAAGATAAAGTAGAGGTGTCTAACTTTGTTTTGCAGGGGGCGTTGCTTTGTGATATGGTTGTGGCAAAGGTAAAGTGATTACCTTTTGTTACGTAGTAGTAGATAGTCACGGAGGTGATGAACTACCACGCCGGAAAGACACCGGTACCCTGGTGTCTACGGCGTCAGAACCCGGTGACGACGGATGGAGATCACGACGTGAAGGACCATATCACATAGCATATACATTAAATGTTATTGTTTGTATGTCTTATTGTGTGCTAGTATTAGATACTCGACGGTAGCCTAATAAGATGATCCCTGTTAAAATTACCAACGATTGTGTTCCCCCTTAGTGTGCACCACCAAGAAATTTCTTTGGTATGAGGCGATCTAGGGTTACAGGCCTAGGTGTCAGACATATCTACGTTCGCATATAGTGGGTGTAAGCCATGATGCACAGTGAATACACTAAGGTTGAGTTGGCGAGCCTAGCATGTGCAGACATGGCCTCGGAACACGGATGGTCGAAAGATCGAGCACGAGTCGCATGAATGATGTGACCGACGTTCAGCGTCCACCCTTGAACCCACATTGATGGTCGTGACAATCGGGGGAGATGTGGCCGATAGGTGTCGTGTTATCACTAGGAACCCTTTTGGGGATAGGTGTTTCTGAGTGGAGTTATTATTAACTCATTTAATTATAAACTTAGTCTAAATTCCTTTTGCAATTATAAATGTAGATGGCTCATTTCGTGTTGACGATTGATTGGTTAGAAGGAGAGAAGCTCAGATTAGATGGATCAAACTTCTCCATATGGGTTACGCATCTCCACGTTCTCCTTAGCGAGAACGACGTGGTCGACTACATACTCGACGGGATGGATTTGGATCAGCCCACTGACCTAGAGACCCCAGAGGAGTGGAAAGACCGCTATCTCCGTCGTGAGATGGCCTCCTTCATTTCAGTTACCATGCGCTTCAGAATGGTGGATGATCTATGGCCTTTCGTGGGTGATGTCGACCCTCGTTCGGTGATGCTACAGCTTAGGACACATTTCGTGGAACAAGTACGCATATGGGAGCATGAGCTGATGGAAGACTTCCTCTCCATTAAGATGGAGGAGAACTCATCACTAGACGACCACTTGGAGCACATGCATGATGTGTACATGAGTCCTGCATACTTCCTGGATAACTAGATGACGGGCTCTTTCGCAAACAGCGTTGTGCTGCGGTCGCTGCCACCAAGCAACCAAGCACAAGTCAGGACTTGCGTAATGAGGGGTGACGCGGAATCAATGGAGTTCCACCGATTCGTGACACATCTCAGGAATGTGTTGGTTGAACCAGATGTCGCCCAGGTCATCAATGACAAAGGTATATATTTGATATACAGTTTTATAAATGTTATAATCTTGCAAACACATTTGCAGTGTTAAGTATATTTGATACGTTGTTCTGTTTTGCTGAAAACAGGTCCTTCTGCATGAGAGGTGCTTGCTAGAGAGGAGGTGACATTGCGTGTTGATGGCGAGCATGATGGTGATGGCCGACGACACTCTCCCTCGACATTTATCATTTAGTTTATGTTTTAGGATGATTATTGTAATCAAGAGATTGTGAACTTCTTTAGTGTGTCTCACACTTCGTGAGACGGTTATTCATATGAGTTTGTAACAAACAATTGTTCTACTTTTATGAATGATTTCTATTTGTGTTCATATCTTGTTTGATTATGTGTGAATTATCCTTGTTGATTTAAACTAATTGATAATGCATGAACATTTGTAAAACATAGAAAAATGCCTTGTTTAAAATACCCAACTTAATGATATGTTCATTAATGAATGAAAAACATTGTTTGAATTCGATGTTATGTGATAATATGTGAAAGTCATTCGATTTCTTATCACATATAAATCATGCCTAAGTTCTGCAAATTAACTTGAACACCGTGTATTACTTGAATACAAAGTGTTTAAAGAATTGTTAAAAGTAAATACATATTCGATGTGTTGTGTTTTAACGAAAATGGTAATTATCATTAAATGATTGTTTAAATGTGTAAAGTAGTTTACCAAAGGAAACATGAATATTAAACTATTCGATTTGATCAAAGTGTTTCATCAACAATGGGTATAAATATAAAAGAGAATCTAATTACTATGATTTGATCAGTAGTAATGAAATTCAACTTTATGAGAAAACTACAAGGAATATGGGCTTCCATGACCCTCCATTTTCGTCACAGAATCGTCACAGTAGTCCATCTATGACGATTCTATGACAAAAATGAGATCGTCAAAAGCTGGGCGTCGCAAATGAACTATAACGATGTTTTTTACGAAATCGTCATAACCGTCTATGACGATCTTGGATCGTCATTACCTCTATGACGATTCAATATCGTCATGGTCCATCTAGCTTGGCCAGGTCAGTCCTACGTGGCTGATCTGACGTGGCAAGGAATTAGCCCAGTCCACTTCGACAATTTATATGGGCCAAGACCAACAATTTAGCCTTGTCTGTAGTTTTTTACAATTATAGTAAGCTGCATGGGCCAAGCCCAACACTTTGGCTTCTTTGTTTTCTAGGCCTGAGCCTTTTATAATCCACTTATTTCCAAATTTCAGGCCTTTTTACAATCCATCTATTTTCTATTTTCGCCTTTCTTGCACTGGGGCCTCAGTGGTCAAATTGTTCTACACTATGGGTCCCGATTGGTAGTCATCAGGTTTTAATTTTTTTCACACGTGATTAGTAAACAATATTCCGATTTAGAAAGGAGAGAAAAAACACATGATTTTTTAAATAACATCCATAATCAGATTGTTACAATATGATAGTCAGAAAAGTTAGAATGTGAAATTCCACACTTTACATCACAGCGATCACATTACAACTAATTCTACCATTGAATGTTCATACACTGGAATCTACAAATAAAACTCTCAGGAGTACTCTGCAACTTCTTCAACGTGTAGCTCTTGTAAACTAGAAGCTTTTTTGGTGCTCGTCCTTGAGCTTCTCAGCCTTCTCCTTCATTTCAAATAGAACAATACCATTAGATGAACAAACACCTGAATGTGCATGTACAAATCTATGGAGGAATGTGTACCCGGGGACACAACTGTAAGAACCCACCACAAAATTGAAACAACAAAGTAAATACAGACCAGAAACCAAGCTTTGAGCAACTTATAAAACCTTTGATGTATTATAAAGTAGGAACTGGAAAAGCTATGCTATAGCTAGAATACTCAGTAGTGCCATTACTAAATTACATGCAATATCTAAACAAATCATCATAGCAATGAGTAAAATCTTGTGGACTCACAATCAATATCTGGGAGTCCACTGTTTAGCGGTGTAACAAATATAATGGCATCAACAAATCCATGATCATACAAGGTCATGTGCCTAGGAATCTTCTACTATGAACCATTTGTTCACCGGCTTACATGCTTCAGGAAATACACAAAACATTCAACTAATTGGTAGCACCAAAGGGATATAGAGAGGGAGTGGGGAGTTACCGAATTCCAGAGCAGAACCATGGTCAAGACAAGGCATTCATGACCTCACTACATGGCCAAGCGGTGTGTTAGTGGCAAGCGGCACTACAGAACTGAACTAAATTCTAGTTTAGTTTCTAAACAAAAAGATATAGAACACATGACATAACACTTAAATTTCGCAGACTATTATTTAATCGAAGAGGATAGTTTTACAAAAATGAAATACTCTATGCTCAGGGATCACATACAACGAATTCTACTGAGCAACTATTTTGTATCTGGGCAAGTGGAGTGATCAGAGAGAGGGGAGGAGGCACTAACTCGCTGGTGAGTGGCGATGAAGTTGATGAACTCGGTGACGCACTCCTGGATGGACTCCTTGGCATCCTTGGCGATCCGGAAATTCTGCACGACGCATGATGCACCTGATGTTGGCTAAAACGCAGTAGCAGAACCAAAACATCAAAACCCGATCATTGAAGTTCCTCTTGACGACCTAGTGTAGGTTGGAATTGTCCAAAACTTAGCAAGCCTTCAGGTGAAGTAGTGTAGGTTGGCCTCCTGTTACAAATATTCATCATCACAAATTCGAAAAAGATGTTGCATATTTAAATATCTGGACATGAATAATACAACTACAATACATCAACAAATGCAACAAGGGTGTCGTTGTTCCTGTCCTTATCAGTATTTTTTGTATATGTACTGTTTAGACAGATTCACTTGTACACTTATAGTATACTACTCTAGCCTCTAGGTTATGTAGGCCAAAGTGCATGGTTAGATACACTTGCACACTTATAGATTCACTTATCAAATGACAAAAAATTACATTGCTTTCCATCAGACATTACAAAATGAACCTTGAACTTTCTTGAAAGATTAAGCTTATGTCTGTTACAGCATCAAGTGTAACTAAGGCAGTGTTGAACCATAGCAAAGTCAGAGGGTCACCCTAGCTTGCAGGAACATCCATAATAACAGTACAAATGACACACATATTATCGTATATGCATTGATTCTTCTTATCTAGCAAACAAATACTCTAGGAAGCAAGAAACTAGCGGTGGCTCACACCACGGACAAGAAACAGAGGAAGAATCAGAGCACTGGACATGCAGGTTGTATTAGGCTACTTTCCAAACTAAGCATCAAGATTACCACTAATATTATGGAAGAAGCAGAGCACTGGATAGTCGGGGTATAGCAACGGAATCAGGGACACCATGAATCTACACTGTCGATCTACCTACAGATCGCGCTCTTATAAATCTCGTGCCCAACTCACGAACAACTAGGAACTAGGGAGGGCGCTTCGTTCGTACCTCACGGCAAGGTCGGCAGGGGCATGTCCTTGAAGAGCCGATTGGTGACGAGTTCATTGGCCTGCAGCTTCCCCAGCGTGGCGATGATGAACACTGATACGTCCATTTTGCATCACTATTCTATGTCTTAATTCACTATTATTCATTGATATATTTCGTATTGAGAGGTGATACTTATGTTATTTCATCTATTTTTGCATGGTTGATGACTTTTGGAGCATGGACCTTCTCAGTTAGGATTCTGATGGAAAAGGTGATGTTTGGAGGCAAAATTCGCGAAGATCAGAAAATCCGGGAAAATATACGGAAAATTCTATTTTTCTAGAAGACTCAAGATGCCAAAAGATGGAGTGGAGGTGGGCCACAGGGGGGGGCACACTACCCCATGGCGCGGGCAGGCCTAGGCCGCGCCAGGGAGTGGTGTGGCCACCCTGGCCCACTCCAGCCTCTCCCCTCTGGCGTATATCTTCCTCCCAAAACCCTAAGACTCGGAGAGCGACCACAGAAAGATTCCGCCGCCTCTGCGGGGCGGAAAACACCGAGAGAGAAAGATCTCTCCGGCAGACAGATTTCTGCCGGGGGAATTCCTTCCCGGAGAGGGGAGATCGTCGCCATCAACACCACCATCAAGATGGACTTCATCGGGATCATCATAATCATCACCACCATCATCACCATCAGCACCCTCATCACCATCTCCATATGGCTGTAACAATTGTGTTGAATATTGCGTAGTTCATGGGGGAAACTTTCCTAGTGTTGATTACTCTTTGTAGTTGATGCTATTGAGTGAACCATTGAATTATTGTTTATGTTCAGATTGTTATACACAATTATTCCATCTATGATCATGATCCATATGATGTCTTGTGAGTAGTTCGTTTTGTTCTTGAGGACATGGGAGAAGTCTTGTTGTTAGTAGTGGAGTTGTGTTGAGAAAGATTCAATAGATTGTTATTTAATTTGTGGTGTACTTCTTCTAGTGGTGTCATGTGAATGTCGACTACATGACGCTTCACCTATATGGGCCTAGGGGAATGCATTGTGTATTTGGATACTAATCGTAGGGGTTGCCGGAGTGATAGAAACCTGAACCCCCATTAGGAAACCATTGCACAAGGGACGTAAGGGTCTTAGAGTTTAAAGCTGTCGTTAGGTTTTACCTTAATTACTTTCTTGTACTTACGGATGTTTGCAAGGGGGTTTAATCACAAGTATGTATTAAGTCTTGGATAGGACGATACATTAGCACAGGTTTACCCACACAACACTTAGCAAGCTAGAGAAGATTAATCGACTATATGAAGCGAAAGCACTTGACAGTCTTCCCATGTGTCCTCGAGAACGTTTGGTCATCTATAGAAATACAACCGGCTTGTCCTTTGCTGCATAAAGGATTGGGCCACTTGCTGCATTCATTCTTATTGTATTTTATTTACTCATACTTTGTTTACTTGCTTTATCGAAAACCCCTAAAAATCCGTTTGCTAAGTATTTGCAGAGAATTCCTGATCCATACCACTAGCCAGCACCTTCTGCTCCTCGTTGGGTTCGACGCTCTTACTTATCGAAAATACTACGATACACCCCCTATACTTGTGGGTCATCAAGACTATTTTCTAGCGCCGTTGCCGGGGAGTGAAGCGCTATTAGAGAGTGGAACTGGTAAAGGAAACTTCTACTGTGAGTATTGTTTACTTCTGCTAGTTGCTTTATTTTTGTTATGGATAATTCGCTGAGTTTCTTATTTGGTAATGCTACTACCACTTCTAAGGTAGTAGATAAGCCACCACCTGCTGAGAAAGATGTTTTCAAAATACCTACAAGAATTATTGATCGTGTTTGGATAACTACTATGTTGGGGATGGAACTGTCCATCCCGGTGATCATTTGCTCTTTATACACAAATTATGCGGGTTGTTCAAGTGTGCAGGTATTACTACAAATCAAGTTAAGAAAAAGTTATTCTCATTATCACTGAAAGGAAGAGCTGAGGAATGGTATAAGCTGCTAAAGAATGGTCAAGCTCTGGAATGGGAGGAAATAGTGCCTCTCTTTTATTCAAAGTTTTATCCTCCTAGTGAGATTCATAAAGATCGGAATCAAATATACAACTTTTGGCCTCTTGATGGAGAGAGTACAGCTCAAGCTTGGGGGAAATTGAAGTCACTAATGCTCAAATGTCACATTCATCAGCTCCCCAACAATATTATTATCAATAACTTTTATGCAAGGCTCCCTCTACATGATAAGGATTTATTAGATGCTTCTTGTGCTGGATCATTCACTCGCATGGAAGAAGAAGTTAAATGGGACCTTCTAGATCGTATTCAAGACAATGATGAAGCTTGGGAGAATGACAAAGGTAGAAAGTCAGGTATAAATTATGATTATGAATGCATTGAATCTTTTATGGGAACTGATGACTTTCAAAATATTAAAAATGCTTATGGTTTAGACTCTCAAGCTATTGCTTCTTATTTTAAGGCCTTTGCTTCTTATATTGAAGTGCCTAAAAAGAAGTGGAATAAGTATCGTGAACCTTATAAAGATATTGCTAAGAGTGTTCCTGCAAGAAATACTGAAGTTTATACTACTAGTCATGTTTTACCTAAACCTTATATTGAGAAAATGCCTTTCCCAGTTAAGGTAAAGGAACATTCTATGATAGCTAGTATGGTTAATGAAAGTATGAGTAAGGCTGCTGAACCTGATAAACAAATGATTGATGAACCTATTGTAGCAAATGTGAAAGACTTTGTTGCTAAATACGAAAAATAGGGACACACTATCCTTTGTAAGGATACCTCTAATATCGTTTCGCATAGTAGTGTTTGTTGGAGATATGCCCAAGAGGCAATAATAAAAGTGGTTATTATTATATCTTTGTGTTTATGATGAATGTTTGCATCCCATGCTATAATTGTATTATAAGGAAACACTAATACATGTGTGTTTTGTAAACATAAAAGAGTCCCTAGTAAGCCTCTTGTTGAACTAGCTTGTTGATTAATTGATGATCATGGTTTCCTGATCATGGACATTGGATGTCATTAATAACAAGGTTATATCATTAGGATAATGATGTGATGGACACACACCCATAGTAAGCGTAGCATAAGATCAAGTCATTAAGTTCGTATTGCTACAAGCTTTCAAATGCGTAGTAACCTAATCCTTCGACCATGAGGTTATGTTAATCACCATCACCGGATGGGTACTTTGATGACATCAAACACCGCTTCATAACTGGGTGGTTATAAAGGTGTCATTGGGTATTCTGAAAGTATGTGTTGAAGAGCATGGACCAAGATTGGGATTTGTCCATCCATATGACGGATAGATATGCTCTAGGCCCTCTCTGTGGAATGTCATCTAGTTAGCTTGCAAGCATGTGACTAAGTCACAAGGGATGACATAACATGGAACGAGTAAAGAGTACTTATCAGTAACGAGGTAGAACTAGGTATGGAGATACCGACGATCAAACCTCGGATAAGTAGAGTATCGCGTGACAAAGGGAATTGGTTTCGTATGTTAAATGGTTCTATCGATCACGAAGTCATCGTTGAGTATGTGGGAGCCGTTATGGATCACCAGATCCTGCTGATGGTTATTGATCGGAGAGGTGTCTCCATCATGTCTGCATATTCACGAACCGTAGGGTAACACACTTAAGGTTTGAAGTTGTTTTAAGTAGATATGGAATGTGTGTTGGAGACCAAATGTTGTTCGGAGTCTCGGATTGGATCCGGGACATCACGAGGAGATCCGGAATTGTCCGGAGAATAAGATTCATATAATGGAGATCATTTTCTAAGTTAGGAAATGTTTCGGAGTATTTATATGGGGATTCTAGAAGGTTTCGGAATGTTCTGGAAGGTTCTAGAAGTTTTTTTTGAGTTTACTTGAAAACCAAGAAAGGATAAAGCGAAACTTGAATGGTAAGTAAGGGAAACTTGGGGGGAAGGATTCTCCCCCCAAGCTCCCTTGTGCGCCGGCCCTAGGGGGTGGGCCTAGGGGAGGGAACCCTAGGCCGCACCCCTCCCTCTATATATAGAGGGGTGGAGGCGCCACCCCCCCTTTGCCTCCTCCCACTCAAAACCCTAGCCGCCTCTCTCCTCCTCCTTCCATCTGCTCTGGCTTAGGCAAAGCCCTGCAGAATTCTCTACTCCACCACCACCACGCCGTCGTGCTGCTGGGATCTACTACCTCCGCTGCTCGCTGGAACGGGGAGAGGAAGGTCTGCTTCGACTCCGCACGTGTGACCGACTGCGGAAGCGCTGCCGGAACGCGGCGCCGGAAGGATCGTCTACTCGATCTTGAGATCGGCAAGTGATCGTATACATCAACCACGAGATCCGATCTCGCACAAGGTTTTCGGATCTACAAGGGTTAGTACAGATCTATCTCGTTGCACATGTCTAATGGATTAGATCTTGGCTTTTATCTAGATTAGATCTAGGTTTTGTTCATTCTTGCGGTAGAAATTTTTTGTTTTCCATGCTACAAACCCATCAGTGGTATCAGAGCCTTGTCTATGCGTAGATCTGTTGCACGAGTAGAACACAATGGTTTTGTGGGCGTTGGTGCTCGTGCCGTCTTTTGCTTTGTGTACTTTGCATCTTGCGGTATGGTGGGATGAAGCGGCTCGGGCTAACCTTACATGTCATCGCACATGAGACTTGCTCCACGCTTGACGTGTAACTTGATTTGCACAAGTGGCTTTGCGGGTGTCTGTCTCTCCCACCATAGTATAGATCCAATTTACACTTTGTACTTGATAGCACTTGTATCAACGTTGTGGTTCAGTTTCGTAGGTAAGATCCGTTCTTATTCGAAAGCCCCAAACCACGTAAAACATGTAAAGAAAATTAGAGGCGTCTAACTTGTTTTTGCAGGGGTTTTGTGATGTGATATGGCCATCATGTGATTGTGATTATATTTGATGTATGCAATGATCCTTGTTGTAATATGGCAACCGGCAGGAGCCTAATGGTTGTCTTTAATTATGTTAAGACCTGCGTGTCTATTCATCTTGTAATAGCTTTATTCCAAGTAGTTGTAATAGTTGCTAGTGATGATGGACAACCATGAAGCGGCGCCACTGACCTTGACGCAATGCTGGTGATGATGGAGATCATGTCTGTGCTTTGGAGATGGAGATCAAAGGCATAAGAAGAAAGGGCCATATCATATCACACTAATTATGAATTGCCTGTGATGTTAATCCTTTATGCATCTTGTATTGCTTAGATCGCGACGGTAGCATTACAAGATGATCCCTCTCACTAAATATCAAGTAATAAAGTGTTCGTCCTTAGTTGGCACCGTTGCTAAGACTCGTCGTTTCGAAGCATCTCGTGATGATCGGATGTGATAGATTCTACGTGTGCATACAACGGGTGCAAGCCAGATTTGCACATGCGGAAACTAAGGTTAATCTTGACGAGCCTAGCATGTACAGACATGGTCTCGGAACACGGAATACTGAAAGGTAGAGCACGAGTCATATAAATGATATGATGAACATGAAGATTGTTCGCCGATGAAACTACATCTTCTCTCGTGAAGATCGGACTTGGTGTAGTGGACTTGGTTCGTGTAATCACTAAGACAATGTGAGGGATGTTGCTTTGAGTGGGAGTTCACCTAGTTAAGAATTAAAATTGAACTCGATTTATCATAAACTTAGTCTAAACTACTTGCAAATTTGTTGTAGATTATGGCGAACCTCTCCATCAATTTCAATGCGTTCCTAGAGAAAGAAAATCTTAAGAACAATGGAAGCAACTTCACGGACTGGCTCCGTGGACTGAAGATTGTCCTCAGGGCTGGTCAGTTGACCTATGTGCTCGAAGCACCGCTAGGTGACCCACCTGCAGAAGATGCCACCGATGACGTAAAGATTGTTTACGCCACTCGGAAAAATCATTACTCCATAGTTCAGTGTGTCGTCCTGTACGGTTTAGGAACAGAGCTTCAGAAGCGCTTTGAGCACCACGACCCGTTCGAGATCATTAAGGAGCTCAAGCTCATTTTTGAGACTCACGCGGCAGTGGAGAGCTATGAGGCCTCCGAAAAGTTCTTTAACTGTAAGATGGAAGAGGGTAGCTCCGTTAGCGAGCACGTGCTCACCATGTCTGGGCACGCAAACAAGCTCCAAGAGTTGGGGATAACAATTCCTAATGAGTTAGGGATTCACCGTGTCCTCCAATCACTGCCACCGAGTTATAAGAACTTTGTGATGAACTACAATATGCACTGCATGAACAAAATGTTGCATGAACTATCTTCCATGCTGAAAACTGCTAAAGTGGAGATCAAGAAGGAGCACCAAGTGTTGATGGTCAATAAGACCACCAATTTCAAGAAACAGGGCAAGCCTAAGAACAAGGGCAACTTCAAGAAGGACGGCAAGAAAGCTGCCGCACCTGCTAAGAAGCCCAAGGTTGGTCCTAAGCCTGAAACTGAATGCTTCTACTGCAAGGGTGTTGGTCACTGGAAGCGTAACTGCCCCAAGTACCTGGCAGATCTGAAGAACGACAACATCAAGAAGAAAGGTATATTCGATATACATGTTATTGATGTGTATCTTACTAGTAATCGTAGTAGTGCCTGGGTATTTGATACTGGTTCGGTTGCTCATATTTGTAACTCGAAACAGGAGCTGCGGAATAAACAAAGACTGGCGAGAGACGAGGTGACTATGCGCGTTGGAAATGGCTCCAAGGTTGATGTGATCGCCGTCGGCACGCTCCCTCTACATCTACCTTCGGGATTATTTTGAAATTTGAATAATTGTTATTTGGTGCCTGCGTTGAGCATGAACATTATATCTGGATCTTGTTTATTGTGAAATGCTTACTCTTTTAAGTTTGACAATAAAGGTTGTTCGATTTATATGAGTAATATCTTTTATGGTAATGCACCTGAGATGAATGGTTTATTCTTACTGAATCTCGATAGTAGTGATACACATGTTCACAACATAGATGCTAAACAAACAAAATTGAATGATAATTCTACATACATGTGGCACTGTCGTCTTGGTCACATTGGAGTGAAGCGTATGAAGAAACTCCATTCTGATGGACTTCTTGAATCACTTGATTTTGAATCACTTGAAAGATGCGAAGCATGTCTAATGGGAAAAATGACTAAGACTCCATTCTCTGGAATAATGGAGCGAGCTACAGACTTATTGGAAATAATACATACCGATGTGTGCAGTCCAATGAGTGTAGTGTCGCGTGGTGGATATCGTTATGTTCTCACTTTCACGGATGACTTAAGTAGATATGGGTATGTCTACTTTATGAAACATAAGTCCGAAACTTTCGAGAAGTTTAAGGAATTTCAAAGTGAAGTGGAAAATCATCGTAACAAGAAGATTAAGTTTCTGCGTTCTGACCGCGGAGGTGAATATCTAAGTTATGAGTTTGGCATGCATTTAAAGAAATGTGGAATACTTTCGCAGTTGACACTGCCGCGAACACCACAGCGTAATGGTGTGTCCGAACGTCGTAATCGAACTCTCTTAGATATGGTTCGGTCTATGATGTCTCTTACAGATTTACCGCTATCGTTTTGGGGCTATGCATTAGAGACAGTCGCATTCACTTTAAATAGGGCACCATCTAAATCTGTTGAAATGACACCGTACGAATTGTGGTTTGGAAAGAAACCTAAGTTGTCGTTCCTTAAAGTTTGGGGTTGCGAAGCGTATGTAAAGAAGTTACAACCTGATAAGCTTGAACCCAAAGCGGAGAAATGCGTCTTCATAGGATACCCTAAAGAAACAATTGGGTATACCTTCTATCATAGATCCGAAGGCAAAGTTTTTGTTGCCAAGAATGGATCCTTTCTTGAGAAGGAGTTTCTCTCGAAGGAAGTGACTGGAAGGAAAGTAGAACTCGACGAGGTTATTGAACATTCTCTCGGAGTTGAGAGTAGCGCAGCACTGGAAGATGTTTTTGTGCCGCCTGCACCAATTGGAGAGGAAGCTCATCATGGTGATCATGAAACTTCGAACGAAGTTCCTGCTGAACCTCGCAGGTCAACGAGGGTTCGTACCACTCCTGATTGGTATGACCCTGCCTTGAACGTCATGTTGGTGGACAACACTGATGGCCCTACGACGTATGAAGAAGCTATGGTGAGCCCAGATTCCGACAAATGGCTAGAAGCCATGAAATCCAAAATGGGATCCATGTACGAAAACCATGTATGGACTTTGGTGGACTTACCGGATGGCCGTAAGGCTGTCGAGAACAAATGGATTTTCAAAAGAAAAACAGATGCTGATGGTAATGTTACCGTCTATAAAGCTCGACTTGTCGCGAAAGGGTTCCGACAAATTCAAGGAGTTGACTACGATGAGACGTTCTCACCAGTAGCAAAGCTAAAGTCTATGAGGATTTTGTTAGCAATTGCTGCATATTTTGATTATGAGATTTGGCAGATGGATGTCAAAACGGCATTCCTTAATGGCGACATTGAGGAAGAGTTGTATATGGTACAACCCAAGGGTTTTGTCGATCCTAAAGATGCTGACAAGGTATGCAAACTTCAGCGCTCCATTTATGGACTGAAGCAAGCATCCCGGAGTTGGAATCAACGTTTTGATAAAGTAATCAAAAACTTTGGATTTATACAAACTTATGGAGAAGCTTGTATTTACAAGAAAGTGAGTGGGAGCTCTGTGGCATTCCTAGTACTATATGTAGATGACATATTGTTGATTGGGAATGATATAGAACTTCTTAATAGTGTCAAAGCCTATTTGAATAATAGTTTTTCAATGAAGGATCTTGGCGAAGCGGCATATATTCTAGGCATCAAGATTTATAGAGATAGATCAAGACGCCTAATAGCGCTTCACAAAGTACATACTTGGACAAAGTTCTAAAGAAGTTTAGAATGGAAGAGAGCAAGAAAGGGTTCGTGCCCATGTTGTCAGGTAAGACCTTGAGTAAGACTCAAAGTCCAGCTACGGCAGAAGATAGAGAGAAGATGAATAATATTCCCTATGCCTCGTCCATAGGTTCTATCATGTATGCCATGCTATGTACAAGACCGGATATAGCACATGCTGTTAGTTTGACTAGCAGATATCAAAGTGATCTTGGAATGGAGCACTGGACAGCGGTCAAGAATATCCTAAAGTACCTGAATAGGACTAAGGATATGGTTCTTTCTTATGGAGGTGATGAACAACTTGTTGTAAACAGTTACACTGATGCTAGTTGGAACACCGATCCAGATGACTCGAAGTCATAATCTGGATACGTATTTATTTTGAATGGTGCTGCAGTAAGCTGGAGGAGTGCCAAGCAAAGCGTTGTGGCGAAATCTTCAACTGAATCGGAATACATAGCTGCTTCGGAGGCCGCACAAGAAGCCATATGGATGAAGGAGTTCATTACTGAACTTGGCGTGGTTCCTAGTGCGTTGGACCCGATGGCCATCTACTGTGACAACACAGGTGCCATAGCTAATGCACAGGAGCCAAGGTCACATAGCAAGCTGAAGCACATCAAGCTACGTTTCCATTCTATTCGCGAGTATGTACGAGATGGTGACATAAAGATTTGCAAAGTACACACTGATCTGAATGTGGCAGATCCGTTGACTAAATCTCTCCCTAGAGAAAAGCATGACCAACACCAGAACGCCATGGGTGTTAGGTATATTACCATGTAATCTAGATTATTGACTCTAGTGCAAGTGGGAGACTGTTGGAGATATGCCCAAGAGGCAATAATAAAAGTGGTTATTATTATATCTTTGTGTTTATGATGAATGTTTGCATCCCATGCTATAATTGTATTATAAGGAAACACTAATACATGTGTGTTTTGTAAACATAAAAGAGTCCCTAGTAAGCCTCTTGTTGAACTAGCTTGTTGATTAATTGATGATCATGGTTTCCTGATCATGGACATTGGATGTGATTAATAACAAGGTTATATCATTAGGAGAATGATGTGATGGACACACACCCATAGTAAGCGTAGCATAAGATCAAGTCATTAAGTTCGTATTGCTACAAGCTTTCAAATGCATAGTAACCTAATCCTTCGGCAGTGAGGTTATGTTAATCACCATCACCGGATGGGTACTTTGATGACATCAAACACCGCTTCGTAACTGGGTGGTTATAAAGGTGTCATTGGGTATTCTGAAAGTATGTGTTGAAGCGCATGAACCAAGATTGGGATTTGTCCATCCATATGACGGATAGATATGCTCTGGGCCCTCTCGGTGGAATGTCATCTAGTTAGCTTGCAAGCATGTGACTAAGTCACAAGGGATGACATAACATGGAACGAGTAAAGAGTACTTATTAGTAACGAGGTAGAACTAGGTATGGAGATACCGACGATCAAACCTCGGATAAGTAGAGTATCGCGTGACAAAGGGAATTGGTTTCGTATGTTAAATGGTTCTATCGATCACGAAGTCATCGTTGAGTATGTGGGAGCCGTTGTGGATCTCCAGATCCTGCTGATGGTTATTGATCGGAGAGGTGTCTCCATCATGTCTGCATATTCATGAACCGTAGGGTGGCACACTTAAGGTTCGAAGTTGTTTTAAGTAGATATGGAATGTGCGTTGGAGACCGAATGTTGTTCGGAGTCTCGGATTGGATCCGGGACATCACGAGGAGATCCGGAATTGTCCGGAGAATAAGATTCATATAATGGAGATCATTTTCTAAGTTAGGAAATGTTCCGGAGTATTTATATGGGGATTCTAGAAGGTTTCGGAATGTTCCGGAAGGTTCTAGAAGTTTTTTTTGAGTTTACTTGAAAACCAAGAAAGGATAAAGGGAAACTTGAAGGGTAAGTAAGGGAAACTTGGGGGGGAAGGACTCTCCCCCCAAGCTCCCTTGTGCGCCGGACCTAGGGGGTGGGCCTAGGGGTGGGAACCCTAGGCCGCACCCCTCCCTCTATATATAGAGGGGTGGAGGCGCCACCCCCCTTTGCCCCCTCGCACTCAAAACCCTAGCCGCCTCTTTCCTCCTCCTTCCATCTGCTCTGGCTTGGCGAAGCCCTGCAGAATTCTCTACTCCACCACCACCACCACGCCGTCGTGCTGCTGGGATTTCGTGGAGAGATCTACTACCTCCGCTGCTCGCTGGAACGGGGAGAGGAAGGTCTGCTTCGACTCCGCACGTGTGACCGACTGCGGAAGCGCTGCCGGAACGCGGCGCCGGAAGGATCGTCTACTTGATCTTGAGATCGGCAAGTGATCGTATACATCAACCACGAGATCCGATCTCGCACAAGGTTTTCGGATCTACAAGGGTTAGTACAGATCTATCTCATTGCACATGTGTAATAGATTAGATCTTGGCTTTTATCTAGATTAGATCTGGGTTTTGTTCGTTCTTGCGGTAGAAATTTTTTGTTTTCCATGCTACGAACCCATCAGTGTTATGAGAGCTAGTATTCCTGTGTTTTCTATTAGAATAAGTGATCATTGCTATGATAGTCCTTGTGATAGCTATATTGTTAAGTTTATGCATGATACTGAAAGCTATTATGAGAGAGGGAAAAGTGTTCTTGTGCATCTCAATAATATCAAGTTTTCTCGTTTTATGCTGAAAGTTTTTATGTTGCGCTTCTTTTGCCTTCTTATGCAAGTTGCCCGTGGTTCCAATAACTTGTTTGTTTACAAAATCCCCTTGCATAGGAAGTGGGTTAGACTTAAATGTGCGTGTGTTCTTGCTTCTTAATGCTCTCTTTCACTTCAATTCATATCCCTATGAGAGCTTCTTCAAAATTATCTTGCCCATCTTAATGGCTATAAAGAAAGAGCTTTATGGGAGACAACCCAATTTGTTTTTGCTTTTAGTTTGTTTTTGTTTCTTTGAGTCTTGGAAGTTATTACTTCAGTAATAACCGCTCCTTATCCGTTTTGTTTGGTTTTTGTGTCAAGATCAACTTCTAATGAGAGAGAAGTAATATTTGGGGAAGTTGCTGTCCTGAAACAGATTTTTATGCTTCACCGTAAAAATTCGTGAGAGATCTCTGTATGTCGGATTGAGCTGTAATTTTTTTTGATTCTGCCCCAGATTGTTATTTAACATTTGTTAGTTTTGCACTTTTTTATTTGAGCAACAGAAGATTTTCGAAAAAATTGATCTTTACCTGCTGGTCTGTTTTGACAGATTTAGCCAATCTTGCATTTGCTTTTTATTCGATTTCCTTTTTGAATTCTTTTTGGGTCGGAAGGAGTTGCTACAGCAGATTATGTTTTGATGGTTTTCAGTTTAAGTTTGACTCAAAAGGTTTTATCACTTCACCTATACTAATGTTGCTAATAAGAACTATGTGAAGTTTCGTGCGAAAGAAATTTCCAGGAAGTGGAGATAATGGTGTAATAAGAAAGAGAAGGGTTTTATGACTCAAGTAATAAGTATATGAAGATGAAGATATCGATGATATTCAAGTGATGACTTCGGAAGGATCCACTTAATACCAAATTCAGAGACCTACAGAGTCCGTTTCCAACTAGGTAACAGTTCTGGTAAGAAAAGTTCCGCGAAAATACAATCCAACTATATTTTTGCAGTTTTCAGTCAATAAGGAAAGCTACGAAGTGAAAAAGGGACGGGACCGGAGCCAGGATGGCCCACACCACCCCATGGCGCGGGCCAACCCCTGTCCGTGCCACCAGGTGGTGAGGCCACTCTGGACTCCGCCTCCGACTCGTTTTCTCCCAGTACCTTCCTTTTTGATACGAAACTTCATAATATATAACCCCCCGGATCCCCCGAGGTTCGTATATCGTGTTTTCGTCGTGTTTTTGTTTTGATCTATTTCTGCCAGTACATACTCTTTGAAAGCTTAGAAACACAATGGTGTCCGCCAAGGATAAAGGGAAGGAGCCCATGGAGGAAGACCTCCAAGATCCCGGGAAGGAGAAGGAGATCAAGAGTGAAGGTGAAGAGGAGGCAAAGCACACCGGCACCACCATTGCAAGCATTGGAGTGGTGGAAAATCCAGCCATTGGAGGGAAGCCTCCTCATCACCGTTCAGATTCCTGGTCACTTCCTCCACGCACCAGGAATCCTTTCCATACCCTTATCCATCAGCATCAATACCAGAATATGCCCAAGGAGAAATTACCCTCCAATTGGGATTTGCCTCGTTCTAGCCATGCAGGAAAAGAAGACTTCAAGGAGGAAGAGTGGGGAAAGAATAGCAAGAGCTGGAATTCTCAACACGACATGATCATGAGCCGCATTGAGCAAAACTCACAGCTGATTCTAATCTCACCTTCGAGATTGAGGACTTGGGGAAACTGATCAAGGAGCTCATCAAGAGGATACCACCACCACCAAAGGAGTAATTCTCCATCAGGTTTGGCATCCCCTTAGTTTGTTCCAAGCTTGGGGGAGTGCCGCGGTATCATATCACTATCTCCTATCTTTTTACCTTATTAGTAGAGTCATATCATGAATAGAGGAGTTATTGTGTTGTATGGTTTGCATTATGGAAGTGTCCCCTCTCTCATTAGATTTGTATCCCTTGGTGTGAGTTTCCGTTATGGAATATTAATGAGAAGTTCTATCATTCACTCTTTTGCTTAGCTTATGTTAGTTTTCAATTCGTGGTTATATGATTGATCTTGTTGTTAGTATTGGTAGCACTTTGGGATCATTGAGTTAATTTAGTTGGTTTTGGCAAACCTGGCTCGGTCAGTAGCAACACCTTTTTGTGAGTTGAAAAGAAAAAGATAAAAGTACTCTAGAGAAAAAAAATTCATCATCTTTCTTTCTTGATTTGCTCATAAGTCTAGTATTCTCTAGTTAAGATCTTTTGTGCTTCCAAGGAAGATTGCATGTTTGCCTTTATCACTTGTATGTTTGTTTGTTTTCTTCGACTCTTATACTTGCTACCCAGCCTTGCTAGCCAAAAACATGTACTCAGAGGGAATTCTTCTCGTGCATCCACCTCCTTTAAACCAAAACCTTTGCCATTTGTGTCCATCATACCTACCTATTAGCATTATTGCTATTCCAAGTAAATTCTTGTTTTATCTACCTCCCAAATTAAACTTGTTATGTGAAAATTAGTGATTAAAGATCTCACGAACTTGATGGCACACTTTATTTTCTTGCATTTAATAAACTTGAACCATTGGGTCCTTCTTTGTTGCGTATATGCTTGCGCTTTATGAGTTGAAGTTAGCCGAACCATGTATCATGGGGACCTCTTTCAACACTTCATTGGTACTTGTACCTAGTTGATATCATGTTCTTTTGCTTATGGATCTCGGCGGTGTGAAATAAAAGTGGAACTTGTAAGATCATGTAGTTTATATGTGTGTTAGAGAAACGCCTGGGCCGCTAGCCTAAGCCATGCCTAATCATGGTGGAAACTTGCAGCATAACTATAGTGAGCATTCTATGAAGCATCCTTAATAAAAACCTATGCAAATAGCAAATAAAAAGATCGCTGAGATGCTCACTGTCCGCTTGCCTTGTCATTTTGAATATGGGATAGCTCATGTGTCATGTGCAAGGGGTACCCCGTTGGCGGTTCTTAATGATACGCATATATTTACAATGACAAGAGCTTGCTCGTGACTGAAGTTGAGTAGCATGAGGATCTGTACTCATAAGTAAGGGGCTTGAGATTTCAACTTATAACTTGTCAAGCATATCCTCTTAGTTGTGTCACTTTAACCTTAACCACCTAAAGATGCCTATGATAGGGGCAATGAGAGCTGAAAGCTAGTAAGTATCATAATTTTTGGGAGCTCTTTATGAGATTTGCAATCCCTGCTTCCCTCTGCGAAGGGCCTTTCTTTTACTTTGTAGTTGAGTCAGTAAACCTACTCCCCTCTATCTCAGCAAGTATCTTGAGTTGATGTGTTTCATTCATTCATATGATGATTTATGCATTCATGTTTCTTAAGTTCCTTGTTTTGCACATTGCTCTATCTGGAAGTTTACTACTTTGAAAGCTTTCTTTGAAAACCAGCTATTTGTGAACTCAGCAAATTATCAACTATTCTTCGACCAAGAGCTAAGTTTGCCATTACCAATGATGATTTACTCTATGTATCTTTATTGTGTTTCCTTTACTCATTGCAAGTTGAGTTGTATAATAGTGAGTTGTCTTCTATTATGATCTATGTATTTGATGAATGTGATGCTTCTTGTCCGTATTCTTTTATCGACTCTTCACTCCATAAATTTGAGGTCATGTTTATTGAGCTTAGTTTCGCTTGGGGACAAGCGAAGTCTAAGCTTGGGGGGAGTTGATACGTCCATTTTGCATCACTATTCTATGTCTTAATTCACTATTATTCATTGATATATTTCGTATTGAGAGGTGATACTTATGTTATTTCATCTATTTTTGCATGGTTGATGACTTTTGGAGCATGGACCGCTGTAGTCAGGATTCTGATGGAAAAGGTGCTGTTTGGAGGCAAAATTTGCGAAGATCAGAAAATCCGGGAAAATATACGGAAAATTCTATTTTCCAGAAGACTCAAGATGCCAGAAGATGGAGTGGAGGTGGGCCACAGGGGGCCCACACCACCCCATGCCGCGGGCAGGCCTAGGCCGCGCCAGGGAGTGGTGTGGCCACCCTAGCCCACTCCAGCCTCTCCCCTCTGGCGTATATCTTCCTCTCGAAACCCTAAGACTCGGAGAGCGACCACAGAAAGATTCCGCCGCCTCTCCGGGGCGGAAAACACCGAGAGAGAAAGATCTCTCCGGCAGACAGATTTCTGCCGGGGGAATTCCTTCCCGGAGAGGGGAGATCGTCCCCATCAAGACCACCATCAAGCTGGACTTCATCGGGATCATCATCATCATCACCACCATCATCACCATCAGCACCCTCATCACCATCTCCATATTGCTATAACAATTGTGTTGAATCTTGCATGGTTCATAGGGGAAACTTTCTCGGTGTTGATTACTCTTTGTAGTTGATGCTATTGAGTGAACCATTGAATTATTGTTTATGTTCAGATTGTTATACATCATTATTCCATCTCTGATCATGATCCATATGATGTCTTGTGAGTAGTTCATTTTGTTGTTGAGGACATGGGAGAAGTCTTGTTGTTACTAGTGGAGTTGTGTTGAGAAAGATTTAATAGATTATTATTTAAGTTGTGGTGTACTTCTTCTAGTGGTGCCATGTGAACGTCGACTACATGACACTTCACCTATATGGGCCTAGGGGAATGCATTGTGTATTTGGCTACTAATCGTAGGGGTTGCCAGAGTGACAGAAACCTGAACCCCCGTTAGGAAACCATTGCACAAGGGACGTAAGGGTCTTAGAGTTTAAAGCTGTGGTTAGGTTTTACCTTAATTACTTTCTTGTACTTACAGAAGTTTGCAAGGGGGTTTAATCACAAGTATGTATTAAGTCTTGGATAGGACGGTACATTAGCACAGGTTCACCCACACAACACTTAGCAAGCTAGAGAAGATTAATCGACTATATGAAGCGAAAGCACTTGACAGGCTTCCCATGTGTCCTCGAGAATGTTTGGTCATCTATAGAAATACAACCGGCTTGTCCTTTGCTGCATAAAGGATTGGACCACTTGCTGCATTCATTCTTACTGTCTTTTATTTACTCGTACTTTGTTTACTTGCTTTATCGAAAACTCCTAAAAATCTGTTTGCTAAGTATTTGCAGAGAATTCCTGATCCATACCACTAGCCAGCACCTTCTGCTCCTCGTTGGGTTAGACACTCTTACTTATCGAAAATACTGCGATACACCCCCTATACTTGTGGGTCATCAAACACAGACGCACATCGCCTTCTCAGCCTCCTCGACCATGAACCGCTTGTCCTGTGACGCCTTGAGCAGCAGCTGGAGGAGCAGCTTGTCGAAGGGAATTAGACAAAACAAAATTCAAAGGGGAATCAGCCACGATCCAGAGGGGAATAAGACAAAAGAAAATTTAGAGAAGCAGACAGAGATGGGGAACAATACATACAGGATCGGGGCGAGGAGCACGGGCTGGCGGATGGCGAGGCGGCGCGCGTCGTTGAGCGCCTCGCAGACCTTCACCCAGCCCTTGGACTCGACCTCCGCAACCAGGCCGGTGGCCCGCGCCTTGGGCTCGGCCACCGGCTATAGATCCTCAGAGTGAACGCACTCCACAGCATGCTCCACCACTGCCAGCAAGGTCGATCTTGGCCCTCGGCACCATGTTCTCTTTGTTCCTCTTCCTGCCGCTTGGCATAGACATCTTGGCGATCTTCTTGGGCTGCTCGAACACTACGGCCGGTAGGGTGTTCTCGAGCGTGCAGAGAGCCATGGATTGGTCGCTTGGTGGTGGATCGAGCGAGATTTTTCTCTACTACGGCAACTGGATGGGGAATCGAAGATGAAAGGTAGAGGAATCGAAGGGTGGATGCTCACGTGGTTGTGAAGACCACGTCGTGGTGGCGCGTCTCGAGCCATAGGAGGGGGGTCTAGGGTGGGAGGAGCCGAGAGGTGCGTGGATGGCGGAGGATCTGGCTCGGGGCACGCTAGGGTTCGGGTGCCACTAGGGTTTCGGGAGAGGGTGATGCGGCTAGGAGAGAATGGGGATTGGGAGTTGGTGGGATGTGGTGGATGGTGGAGGTGGAGGTAGGTTGGTGGGAGATGTGTGCTTCTTCGGTGGCCGTTGGATGTGCTTCAATGGTCTAGATTAGGCTGAGAAGGGCAATCCACGGGTGGTTGTTTCCTGTATTTTGATTGGTTGGAGATGATCTCGTAGGGTTTTTTCACCAAAGTGTCGCTAACTCCGGAGTGCATACCGAAAACCATCGCATAGACATGATATGTTGCACACATGTGTATCTTTGAATGGCAAACAATATTGTCGAAGAAAGGTTTCCTTTTCGTCGCACGAAAAAGCCATTTTTCATTTTTGAAGTGCCAAAACGAGGAGTTTTGTGAAGCGATCACCAAATGAAATTTTCAAAATGCGGCCACCCCATTTTTCATAAATACTAGACTACCTTATATTGAAAATGTCACAATCGGGAGATCTCAAACTTTTCCGTCCACCCTTGGCAAAAAAGACAGATCTCTGCCGAATCGGCAGGAAGTGGGTCCGATTTGAACTACATGTATATGATCTAATGCCCATGATTTTTTGCAAAAATCAGTTTTAGACTCACAATATTCTATTTCTTCAGGGATCCAGTGCAAGTTTAGTTAGGCTTGATGACCCACAAGTATAGGGGGTGTATCGCAGTATTTTCGAGGGAAGTGAAACCCAATTTATTGATTCGACACAAGGGGAGACAAAGGATATTTATAAGCCTTAACAACTGAGTTGTCAATTAAGCTGCACCTGGAAACAATCTTGCTCATAGCAGTTTATCAGTAGCAACAGTTTTGTAGTAGGAAAAGTAAAGTAACAGCAGTAGTAAAGTAAATACAATAGTAACAATAGCAGTAAACAGTAGGATTCGAGTGCGGTAGGCATAGGGATGGATGGACGGGCGTTGCATGGACAAGACAATTCACATAGCAATCAGAACATAGGGCAATTGTAGATAAATAAGATAAATCATCCAAGTACTAGATAATCCTAGGCATGTGTTCCATATATAGTCATACGTGCTCGCAATGAGAACTTGCACAACATCTTTTGTCCTGCTAGCCTGTTTGCAACGGGGCCTCAAGGGAACTACTGGCAATTAAGGTGCTTCTTTTAATAGAGCACCGGAGCAAAGCATTAACACTCCATGAACACATGTGATCCTCACATCAAAGCCATTCCCTCCGGTTATCCCGATTTCTGTCACTTCGGGGCCTTTGGTTCTGGACAACAACGTGTGTATACAACTTGTAGATAAGACCATAAACAATACTATCATAATGAATTAATAACATGTTTAGATCTAAAATCATGGCACTCGGGCCCTAGTGACAAGCATTAAGCATAACAAGTCGCAACAAAGTCATAAAGCACTAATAGAAGATACTAGGTACCATGCCCTAACAATCTGATGCCATTACATGAACGATCTCATCCAATCCCTACCATCCCCATAGCCTATAGCAGGGGATTACTCACTCATAGATGGGGGAAACATGGATGGTCGATGGAGAAGCGATGTTGATGATGATGGCGATGATCTCCTCCAATTCCCTGTCCCGGCAGGGTGCCAGAACGGAGTTTCTGGTGCTGTTTCGTGGAATCTGGTGGTGGCAGCGGAGCGGAACTCCTTTTGGAAAAACGTCGAACCCCCCTGAGTTTTTAGGTCAGAAGGCTTCTTATAGGCGAAGAGGGAGACCGAGGGGGTGTCTGGGCGGCCAGACCACCCTCTGGCACGACCTAGGCTTGCCCGCGTGGCCAGGTGGTGTGGCCTGGCCCAGCCCCCCTCCGTCTCGTATTCTAGCTCCGGGAGTCTTCTGGTGAAATAGGATTTTTGGCATATTTTCCGGGATTTTTCCTGATAGTTGATTTTCTGCACAAAAAGTAGACACTAGGGCAATTCTGCTGAAAACAGCGTCAGTCTGTGTTAGTTGCATCCAAATCACACAAGTTTAGAGGAGAAACAATAGCAAAAGTGTTCGGGAAAGTAGATACATTTTGGACGTATCAACTCCCCCCAAGCTTAGCTTATTGCTTGTCCTCAAGCAATTCAGTTGAAAACTGAGTGCGATAAAAGAACTTTCACAAACACATTTTCTTCATATGATGTATATATTCTCAGCATGTGATCAACTACTTAGACAATTCATAATAAAGAGTATGCAACTAAGTTTACTTAATAGGCATTGCAAGCTATGAAAGGATTCCAACTCAGAAATAATAAGTAGCAAGAAACATAAACATAAGCAATATTACAATGCTCATAACAAGGTATGATAGAGTGGTATCTCGCTTGCCTTTTTATTGTGAATGCCAAGGCACCTCTGAAGTTCAGGTGAAGACTAGAAGTAAAGATATCAAATGTACAAGCATCAAAGTCATAACAAAAATAATCAAGTTTTGAGGCAAGCACATTACACTAAGAATGACAACTATGCTCTCAAGAAGGTGCTCATAGAATATGTGGAGACTCAACAAGGAAAACAAAAAAGGTTTTGAAAAGTTTGAAAGGCTTCCAAATGCTGAAAGTATGGTACTCGTTAGCTTTGAGCTCTCATTGCCCCTATCATAAGCATCTTTAATATGGTTAAGGTGAAAGTGAGGTCCAATCTGAGTTATATGATTGACAGACTATAAACTAGAAATCCCATGTCCCTTGAGTGCGAGAGTCGCTCCTCATCCTACTCAACTCTAGTTACATGTAAGTTCTTGTCATCATAAATACGTCCGTATCATAGAGAACCGCCAACGGGTACCCCTTGCCCGATGATATGGAAGAATCCCCATATCAAAATGACAAGGCAAGCAAACAATGAGTATCTCAGCAATCTTCTTATTTACCATGGGAAAATGGTGCTTTTTTCTCTCTTCCCTCTTTTCTCAAATATCTTTTTTTTCTTTTCTTTTTTCTCAATAGCTATCTCTCTTTTTTTATAAGAAGAATGCTTCATAGATATCATTATGGTTACGCTGCAGGTTTCCACCATGACGGCATGGATTAGACCAGCGGCCCAGGCGTTTCTCTAAAACACATACATAACTCCATGGACTTACAAGATCCCCTTTTATTTCACACCGACGACATCCGCAAACAAAAGAGCATGGTATCAACTGGGCATATATTTACAGGTGTTGAAAGCGTTCCCCGTGACAGCACGGTTCTACTAATCCCTAGCATATAATTTGCAAGCATATAACTTTCATGGACAGTCACAATGGTTAAGGTTTATTAAATGCAGAAAATAAAGTGTGCCATCAAGTTCATGAGAGCTTTACTAACTAACTTTCTCATAATAAGCAAACATTTTATTCGGAAGAAAACAAGGCATATTGAATATGCACGGAAATATTATGCTAATAGGTAGGTATGGTGGACACTTTGGCAAAATTTGGTTTTAGGGAGCTGGAAACATGAGTAAAACATACTCAGTGAAAGTGAAGGATAGCAATAGTAAGGGAGCAACAAACGAGAGAGCAACAACTGTCATAATCATGCTTGCAACAAAACAGGACTAATCATGGCATGAAAGTGATTCAGGACCCTCGAGGCAAAATAATTCATCGAGGCTTAACTGATTATTTCAGTAATATGCATGCGTGAGCATGCGCCAAGTCAATTCAGATGAAACATTCAGAGGAGGATACCACGGTGTCATACTAAGTTGTGAATAGAGTAATGCAGGCAAACATTCATAGGACATGCTACAAACTATTAGCAAGCTGGAACTAATCATATCAAAGCAAGAACTACTAAGCATCCATAAATAATATACACCCTACATGAACAGACTAAGCATGCCCACAATGATGAGTATATGTACAAAAATGAAAACAAATAGAGTTCATTACCAGCCTCAAGTTGTCATTAATCCTCATTATTACCCTTCACTTGTGTGGCTTGAATAATAATATGAAACCAAATCCCACTGAGGACTGCTGAACCCTGCAACAAACTCACAAAGCCAAAGAAGAAGAACAAATATTTTTGGTGTTTTTGAATTTTTAAAACAAGAACCAAAAAGGAAGAACAAGCAAAGCAAAATATTTTTGGTTTTTTTGAATAGTTCAAACAAAACAAAAAGGGAAAAGCAAACCAAGGCAAAAAGAAGAAGAAGCAAACCAAAGAAAAAAACAGAAATATTTTTGGTCTTTTTGTGTTTTAGAAAGGAAAAGCAAAGAAAGAACAAAAACTAAAAAGAGAACGAAACATGAATATAAAAAGTACCGATGCAAAATGATATGGAGATGAGTGCGATGTCGGCGTACCTCCCCCCAAGCTTAGGCTTTTGGCCTAAGTGGGTATCAATCCATGTACGAATAAGGGTTCCAAGCAGGCGGGTCATGATAAGAATGATCGTAGTTGGGCTCGTGCGAAGAAGAAGAAGCTCCCCAATCATAAGTAGGCTGTTGATATGAAGACTCTCCCTCATTCGAGGGCTGGACCGAATCATTCGTGACCTCCCTTCTAGTATCCTGCTCCTGCTGGGAGAGCTCTCCCAAATACGTATCAAATTCCTCCTCCGTGAGAGACCATCCTACCCTGTTATCAAGGTTAAACAAAATAGGTGCAGGCAAAAGAACAACACGCTCGGACTTGCTCCTTCTCCAACCAGCTTTGAGAAAGGTTATTTCATAAGACAACTCACTCAAACTAGCCCACGAGGAAACAAATTTATGTTGTATCATGGAATTAAGATCAAGCCTTTCTATCGGAAACTGTAGGTCTGGATGATGAGGCACTAAACCATGCAATGCTAGTAAACGAGAAGCAATGAGGCCTCCACAAATTCCACCTTTCTCGCGGTTAGCGGCAAGATGGAAAGCTATCAAAGAACCCAAGTTGTAAGACCTATCTCGTTTAAGAGGAGCAGAGATAAATTCTAGATCATAAGAAGATAACTTATTAGCATTTTTCCTAGCAAGAACACACTTGGCAATAAAGTAGGAAAAGTAGCGAATGGAGGGAAGATGAATGTTACGGATTTTCCCACTCTCGTTCGAGAAGTTGCTCCCTTGGCAAATTTCTGCGTATAAATCCATGAGTGGTTTAGGTCGCTCTTTAATCCTTCTACATGATCCCCACTGAGATACCTTAATAGCTGAACAGAAGTCATCGAGAGAAAGGTCGACAGCAATATTGTAAATTTTGTAGTGGACCATGGGGTTAGGCAAAGAGTAACTAAATTGAAAGTCCTGCACCACAGACATAGTTATCTTCACAAATTGACAAGGTTCATCTTCCAAAAAGTGTTCCAATCCTGCATTCGACACCAAAGTGTGGAAATCTTGGAGAATTCCTGCAGCTCTCATGAACTCAGAGCATGGATAAATGGAAGGAAAAACTTCCTCCTCCCGGTGGACCTTCATAACCTCAGGCACCCATAGTTCATGTTGGTTTAGTTGATGCTCATTCATCTTCTATTCTGAAATTTAAACACCTATTAAACAAGTGATTGCAAAGTGAATATAATGAAGGGTACTACTCATAGGGACTTGTAAGAGGCCTAAACATGCATCAAAACTATATCTCTAAGCATCAAACAAGCTTACAAGCTCTCATAACCTGTCACCTACAGCAGCAAAATACTCAAGATATAATCCACTAACCACAAATCTACTTGGACAAGCGGAGGAGTCACATACCAGAGAACAATTGCTCCAAATTTCAGCAACAAAGATGGTCTAAGCAAGGTGATGGGGATATACCAAAGGGGGTATGCTCAGCAGAACGTTCCAATCGGGCCGAAGGGCCTGCGGGTGCGTCAGAAAGACAGCGACTGGACCATGAAGAGAGGAAAGGCTCGGCGACTGGCGATTGGAAGCCCAGAAGCGTAGCAGAGGCCTAGTCGAGTTAGGTCAAAGGTCTCTGGATCCATGTCTTGTTCAGAGGCAGCTTGTAAACCCTAGCGAGGTACTTCATATATAAACCTCCCTAGAGTATCCTGGAGACACACGTTCCATCATACACCCCCTCAAGCGACTCGCTGCCTAGCCACCGAGCTCGCCACCCTTGTAACTCACTCCCTCATAATCTAATCTAGCAGTAGTAGGTCTTTACCCTCTGGGGGGCTGAACCTAGGTAAACCCATGTGCATTCGCCCCCATCTCGCACCGCAGATGGCCGCCAACTCTTCCACACGAAACACTCAATCGCTGCCTATGGCAGCGACTGCCGTGGCCATTTCCACGACAGTGGCGCCCACCGGTCCGGTCACTCGCCATAGGCCGTGGGGCAGACCGTGGGGCATAGCGGGACTGGCCTAAGTTCTGCGGGACCGTGGAGCATAGCGGGACTGGCCTGAGTTCTACGGCGAGACCCTATTCGCCGATCGAGCGGCCACTCGCCACAGGCCGCATGATCGCCATCGGCGGGATCTTGCAGATCCTGCCCAGCAGCTACATCCCGGTGTCGCACGCGGTCACGCACGCCGCGGTGATGCCGATCGGCTCCATCAACCTCTTCGTCGGCTTCACCGGCGCCGTTGATCCGGCCGCGACAATGATCGTCGGCGGGTCGCCTCCACACCGCGATCTGCTCTCGGAGGAGCAGGTCCGCTCCATCAGGGGCCTCGGCGCTAGCAATGCGGCCGAGTCTAACGCTGCCAACAACGACGACGCCCTGAATGACGACGCTGATTCCGCGAGCCCTGCTTCGGTCAACGGATCCATCACCGCCGCGTCACGGGAGGAATCCATCACGCGGGTGTCCAACCCCGAGGATTTCGAGGATCCCTCTATCCTAGGGATCTTCGACTCTGACTCCGGCTAGGAATCCCCAGAGGATTTTCATGCCAAATCCAATCGCTTCAACGCGATTTACATGGCGGGTAGCACAGCCGCCCTGCCAAATCCGTTCTCCACACCGATCCCGCCGACCGCGATGGCCACGGAGGTGGAACAAGCCCGCCTGCGGCTCTAGGAGGCGCAATGCAATGAACTCGCCGAGCACGAGAAATACCGCCTCGAACGAGAGACGGCAAAGGAGCTGTCACTCTATCACCAACGCTGCATCAGGACCCGCCCGAACCCTGATGTTCAGGGCCGCGTCCTAAACTTCAACAACGAGGGCGACCCCACACGCGCCACCGAACACGGCGAGAACGCGCCGCCAGGAGGAGGAAACCCCGCGAGACCACCACCCGAGGCACCGGCGACTAGGGCCCCTCCACCACCCTTGGGACGTGCGCCTCCACCAGACCAACCTCGGATCATCATCTCACCTCAAGCCCGAGATGCCAACGGGTTACCACTATACTCCACCCCGATGGACAACGTCGTCGCGGCCGACGCTGCGATCGCCAACCTTGATGTCCAAGGCGACGGCGTGCTACAGATCCAGTACGCCAAGGCACTACTCGTCAGGGCCGTCGAGAAACAGGCCACGAGAGTTGACCCGCGGGGGCGGATGTACTCCCGCTCATCAGCAAGCAGGGCGGCATCCAGCGGCCACCCCACCGTGGCTAACGCAATAGTTTGCCCACCACCCCAACCCCTGGCGAACCAACCACGGGCTGCCAACCCCGCGTTGTCGACCAACGAGCCGCGACCTGCGAACAACACCGTCGCCGCAAACGGGTAACCCCTCGATGCCCGAACGCACATCATCAACAATCAGGTGTGGCGGTCGCGCCAGCCCTACGACCTGCGACACACCCTCGCCAACCGCGGCGACCTGGAGCCAAGAGGCTCGCTCAGCCGAGTCGGGCCACAATGCTTTGGACCCATGATCCGCGGGGAAAAATACCCCGCCAACTTCAAGGCCCCCAAGGAGATCGAGAAGTACGACCCGACGTACGACCCCGCCATTTGGCTGGACACATATCTCATGGCAATGGGGATCGCAGGCCACACCGACCTGCTCGCCGCTCGCTACCTCCCCCTGATGATGGAGGGTGCGACCCAGCAATGGATCAACACGCTACCCGCCGACAACATCGATTCCTGGGAAGAAATGCGGGACGCCTTTGTCAGGCACTTCGAGGGCTCCTACACCCGTGCCACCACCATCGAGGACCTAGAGCGATGCATCCAGGGACAACGCGAGTCGACCCGCTGGTGGATCCAAAGGTGACAAGAACTATGGATAAACGCCTCCGACATCCACCCAGACACGGTGATACACTGCTTCAAGAACACGTGCCGGTATGAACCTCTGGTCACCAAGATCAAGAGGGTCTACCAGACGCTCGATAACATCCCTGACCTCCTCGAGATCGCCAAACACTACGTGGAGGAAGACCCCAACCAAGACTACAACGACGAGTTGGGAGGAAGACGGCGCACTAGCATCCACGGCAGTGGGCGCCTACGTGACATGCGCTACAGCAACACCCGCATCACCGGCAAGCACCGGACCGACGGGCGAGTCGACTTTGTCGCCAACATCGGCTACGGCCAACGCGACTCCAAGAACTACCGCCGCGATGGAGGAAACTACCGCGACAGCGGGAACTACCGCGCCAACAACGCGACAAGGCCGAAATTTGACCCCGCCGCCCTGCTCAATCAGCCCTGCATCTACCACAGCAGGAAGGGAAAACCCGCCACCCACACCACTGCCGACTGCCACTCTCTCAAAGAGATCGAGAAGGCAAGACGCGCAAGGGAAGACCTCAACAATAACCAACCGCGGGACAACGAGAACGGCGGCGGCTTCGGAACCGCCGTCGGGTCGCTACATACCTTCACTAGGCTCGGCACCAAGCGTGAGAAGAAGGTACTCGCTCGCGCGGTCGCCGTCAATGTGGTGACGCAAGTCAACATCCCCCGCTTCCTGAACTGGTCTGAGCAAAGCATCACCTAGAGTCGCCAGGACCACGTGCCAACAATCGAATACCCAGGGCGAGTCGTCCTGGTGGTCAGGCCAAAGGTGGCCGACTACTGGTTACCCAAGACGTTGATGGACGGTGGGAGCTCCATCAACATCCTGTACCTCGACACCTTCAAAAGGCTCCAGCTCCTAGAAACAGCCATCAGGCCAACACTGACGACCTTCCACGGCATCGTCCCCGGTCGGAAGGCATACCCGATCAGGAAGGTGACGCTGCCAGTCACCTTCGGCACCCCGGCAAACTACCGCACGGAGAGAATCGTCTTCGAGCTATTGAACTTCCGCAGCCCCTACCACTGCGTCCTAGGCCGCCAGGCATTTGCAAAGTTCATGGCGACCCCACACTACGCCTACAACATGATGAAGCTCCCTAGGCCGAGCGGCATCATCACCGTCCACGGCGACCCCGATATGGCCATGGAATGTGAAGAAAAAGGCACTCAGCTCGCCGACGCCGTCATCACCACGGAGACTGACCACGCGGAGGAACTCGCGAAATACGTGGGCAACATCAACAAGGATGATCCCACCATCCTGAAGAAACCAATCACTGCGAACTCCACGTTCGAGGCGACCACGCACACCCGCACCGTCGAGCTCGTCCCAGGCGACTCCAGCCAGACGGTCACCATCGGGGCGCACATGAGCCCCACATAGGAAAGCGCGCTCATCAGGTTCCTCCGTGAGAACCGCGACATCTTTGCATGGAAGCCATCTGACATGCCAGGTGTCCCGAGGGAACTTGCTGAGCACAAACTTAATGCAGACCCCAAATTGCGACCAGTAAAGCAGTCGCTACGGCCCTTCAATGAAGAGCGTCGTCGAGCAATCGCCGAGGAAGTACAGCGCCTGCTAGCCACAGGCTTCATCCGACCAATCAAGTACTCCAAGTGGTTGGCAAACCCAGTTCTGGTTCTCAAAAAGAACAACACCTGGAGAATGTGTATCGACTACACCAATCTCAACAGCGCCTGCCCAAAGGAGGAGTTCGTCCTACCGCGCATCGATCAGATCATTGACTCGAGCGCGGGATCGGAGTCGCTGTGTTTTCTTGACGCCTACTCTGGGTACAACCAGATCAAGATGGCGGTCGAAGACGAGGAGAAGACGGCGTTCATCACGCCATTCGGCGCATTCTGCTACACGACCATGATGTTTGGCCTCAAGAATGCAGGCGCCACATACTAGAGGTGCATGCAGGAGTGTCTAGCGAGCCAAATTGGCCACAACATCCATGTCTACATCGACGACGTGGTGGTGAAATCCACCCGCCAGGACGATCTGCTCGCCAACCTAGAAGAAACCTTCGCAAATCTGCGGAGGTACAACATCAGGCTGAACCCCGGAAAATGCACCTTCGGCGTACTCATCGGACAACTCCTGGGGTACGTAGTCTCCAAGCGAGGCATTGAGGCCAACCCCACCAAGATCGACACCATCGCGCGACTCGGGAAACCCGAGTGCCTGCGCAACGTCCAAAAGTTGGCAGGGCGAGTCGCGGCTCTCAGTCGCTTCATCCCCCGACTAGGCGAGAAGGCAATGCCCCTATACCGCCTGATGCGCAAGAACCCAACGTTCCAATGGGACGCAGAGGCCGACAACGCACTGAAAGCACTCAAAGAAGTGCTACTCGCGGCTCCACTACTCGTTGCACCACTCGACAAAGAGCCAATGCTCGTCTACGTCGTGGCCTCCAATCGGGTCGTCAGCGCCGTGATGGTCGTCGAACGACCGGAAGAGGGCAATGAGCGCCCCATACAGCGCCCAGTATACTACATCAGCGAAGTCTTAACAGACTCACGACAGCGCTACCCGCAATACCAAAAACCGGTGTACGCGGTGTTCCGAGCACAGCGGCGACTCCCGCACTACTTCCAGGAGCACCCAATCATGGTGGTATCCTCCGCGCCCCTGCAAGACATCATACGCAATCGCGAGGCGGCTGGGAGAGTCGCCAAGTGGGCCGTCGAGATCGGTGTCCACAACATCAAGTACGAGCCCCGAAAAGCGATCAAGTTGCAAGCCCTGGCTGATTTCCTCGCCGACTGGGAAGAAGCACAGCAGCCAGAGAAGCTCCCATACCTCCACTACTGGTCCATCCACTTCGATGGCTCCAAGAACGCCGACGGCGCGAGGGCTGGGGTCATACTGACCTCCCCCAAAGGAGACAAGCTCCGCTACATGCTCCACCTCAACTTCAAACCCTGCACCAATAACATGGCGGAATACAAGGCCCTCCTTCACGGCATGAGAGCCACCAAGGAGATGAACATCAATCGCCTACGATGCTATGGCGACTCCGACCTAGTCGCCAGCCAAGTGGCCGGGACATGCGACGCTGTTTCCCCAACAATGATAGCGTACCGCCAAGCTGTCGACCAGTTGGGAGGACACTTCGACGGCTATTCCGTCGAGTGGATCGACAGGCGCAAAAACAAGGAGGCAGACACCCTCTCCCAGTTCGGATCGGCTCGACAGGCGCCACCAGTAGGCGTCTTCCTCGACATCATCCACAAACCCTCCGTCGGCCCACCGAAGGAGATCGACGTCAGGATCCCACTACAACCAGAACCGGCCTTAGTCGCCATGGCTGTGGAACCTAGCGAATGGACAGCACCATACGTCGCCTTCCTGGAACACAAACTCCTACCGAGCAACGAGACAGAGGCACGAATGATCATGCGCCGCTGCAAATCCTTCATCATCATCAACGGCGAGCTCCACAAGCGCAGTGTGACCGGCGTGTTCCAGCACTGCGTACAGCCAGAAGAAGGCCGCAAGATCCTCCAGGACATTCACGCTGGCGACTGCGGCCATCACGTCGGCGCCAAGTCGCTAGTCGCCAAGGCCATGCGGCACGGTTTCTACTGGCTCACCGCACACGCGGATGCCACCGACGTCGTCCAAAGATGCGTTGGATGCCAGAAGTACGCCAACCAGACGCACCTTCCTGGTTCGGCACTCAAGGCAATCCCCATCACATGGCCATTCGCTGTATGGGGCATGGACATGGTCGGCCCGTTCAAGAAGGCCCCATCTGGCTTCACTCACCTCCTGGTCGCAGTCGACAAGTTCACCAAATGGGTGGAGGCCAAACCGATCAAGAAGTGCGGCGGCAAGACGGCTACCAAGTTCCTTCGCGAACTCATCTACCGGTACGGCTACCCACACAGCATCATCACAGACAACGGCACCAACTTCGCCAAGGGGGGCATGGCGGAATTATGTGAGGAGCACGGCATACGACTCGACCTCGCATCAGTCGCTCACCCGGAGTTAAACGGCCAAGCAGAGCACGCCAACCAGAGCGTCCTCCATAGGTGCCCCTCGAGCGCACCCCAGGATGTTGGGTCGACGAGCTCCCCTCTGTGATATGGGGGATCCACACCTCCATCAACCGATCAACCGGGTTCACGCCTTTCTTCATGGTGTATGGCGCCAAAGCCGTAATGCCAACAGACCTGGAGCACGACTCCCCTCGAGTTGCCAACTACGTCGAGGCGGCCAATGAGACCGCCCGCCAAGAAAGCGTCGATCAACATGACGAAGCACGCGACCTGGCTCGCTCCCGCACCACCATATACCAGCAAGGACTCCGCCTTTATCACAGCTGCCGAGTGCGAACCCGCACCTTCTAGGAAGGCGACCTGGTCCTACGATTGGCCCAGGACAAGAAGGGCATGCACAAGCTCTCCCCCCATGGGAGGGGCCATTCGCCATAGGCCGAGTCCTTGGTAACGACGCCTACTACCTCATCGACATATGGGGCGATGGCCAGTTGGAGGTCGGGAGGCCATGGAATGCGAACCTCCTCAGAAAGTTCTACACTTAGAACACACAATGTACTATGTCGCAATATACAAATGAAATTCATTCGGATCACACAAATTGTGCCCACTCGCCATATTCTTGTGCCACTCGCACTCGTACACGCAAACAATACGCCATTCACGGAAGTCAACCTCTGGTCGAGCGACCGGCACGGCAAAGTAGTGCGACACAAGGGCACCAGAAGTATTCGGGCCTTGTGTCGTCCACGAAAAACGCCAACCCGGAGCCGCCATTAGAGTCGCCCAGCTCGACTGGCCCACCGGGCCAAGACATCCGATACACGCTTCCCACAGCGACCTGTCCCTCCCAACCTCGAGCAAAGTGACTCGAATGGTTAAGTACCACGCACGGGGACCCCGCAAAACGGGAACCCCACGCGGCTCAGGAACACACCTAGTAAGAGAGCTGCCTAGGGCTCGCCAAGCGACTGGCTCTCCGGGACAGGGGAGGAGACGCGTTACAAACAACGCATTCACAACCTACAACAGGTTCACGACCAATACGGTTGAGCACAATGCTCGGGGACTCGCCGCTCATGAGACGCGAGGAGTAAAAACAAACGCGAAAACAAATCAAACACATAGAAATACACAATCGAGTTATACCCCACTAAAGGGCGGACGCGCTCGGGGACTCGATCAAATTGTTGAACAAAACATTTCTTTAATCATAACACGAGTCGACCAAGTCCCCGCGACATGAGTTACAAAAACATCATACAATGTTCGCCACTTGGCACATGTTACAACTATTACATTCGCTTACTCCACAGGCCCCGATGAAGAAGAAGCGCCACCACCCTTGACGCGCATAAAGGGCCGCCACGGGTTCGCCGGGTACGTGGTCAGCGACTCCGCCAATGACGACCGGAAGGGCTGCTCCGACTTCATGTCGCGGTGTTCTGGCTCGAGGTCGCCAGGCGCCAACACCGTCTCCTGGTATGGCAGAAGATCCCCCATCGCCAAGACACGATCGGCATAAGGAGTGGCCTTCGCAGTCAGCTTCAGCACCTCCGACATCTCCACCGTGCCAGTCGTCGAAGGATAGCCACTCGTGACGTCGTCCAGATCAAAGTCGTCCAGGAAATGCGCGAGACCCAAGCTCAACGCTGTGGTGGCCCCGCGCCTGAATGCGAAACGCGCCATCCACTCCACCACTGCGGGCACCTCCTCCAAATAGCGCCACACCTCCGTGAGCCCCCAGGGATGACCTCAGTGGGAGACATGCCCTGAAGAGCCGCCTGGACACAACGTCGAGGCCGTGGCTGCATTCACCACGGCAGTCACGCACTGCGAGGCGGTATAAGTCTGCACCACCGGGTCGCTTTGGCCTACCACAGCTGGAAAATCAGATGTCAGTGCAACAAGGAAATCCCCAAAGCGGAGACCCGACAAAAGGATAAGGAAAATGACAGAAACTCACCAAGAAGCTTGCGGCAATTCTCCTTGACGTGCTTCTCTAAAGCGGCTTGCTCGTTATGCAGCCCCACGATGATGGAGTCCGTGGCCTTGTGTTCCTCTTCAGCGGTGGTGATGGCAGCCTTCGCCCGTTCCTCCGAAGAAACTAAGGCCGCCTTAGCACCCTCCAACTCCTTGACCAAGGAGGCCACTCGCCCATTCGCCGCGTCCAGTTCAGCGAGTGGGACATACCCCTCACGGGCCTTGGAGACCTCAGCCGGTAAACCATCTGCAAGTGGAGATGTCAGAGTACTGCACAAAACCAGCCCACAACAAGCAAAGAAGAACAACGCCAAAAACTCACCGATCCTCTCATGAAGCCGCTGGTTCACCTCTTGCGCCTCGCGCAAGTCACGCTCCAGACGCTCTCGTGCAGCCTGCCAATCAGTCGGCTCCCGCTGTAACCCCTGAAAACAACGAGCCCAGCTAAGCATTGGAAGAAAAACAAAAACCAGTTCTCAGCCGCTGAAATTCAGAGACTAAGAACTCGGGGACTGGAGAAGGAAGAAAAACAAAGACCAGTCCCTAGCCGCTGAAATTCAGCGACTAGGAACTCGGGGACTAGAGAAGGAAGAAAAACAAAGACCAGTTCCCAGCCGCCGAAATTCAGCGACTAGGAACTCGGGGATTGGAGAAGATAGGAAAATAAAAACAATTCCCAGCCGCTGAAATTCAGCGACTAGGAATTCAGGGACAGGACATACCTGAATAGCAGCGCCGAGCATCCTGTGAAGTTCAGCAGCGTCAGTCGACGGGACCGTGAAGGAGGTGCGCCCGCGGCAGGCCCCAATCTCCGTGTCCACGATTTCCGGGAACTGCGGAGACTGCGCATCCGCCACGCCTGGAAACCCCTTCGCCATAAAGTGAGGGAATGTCGTTGACGCCCTGGCAGGGGCGCTGGCTGCCGGGACCGGCACCTCCGGCACGGACGCAGCTGGTCCTGGCTCTGATCGCATTGCCGCCCCCTCTTCGACAAGCGGCACAGCAGCTGGCTCCGCGGCGCTTCTCCCGGTCGCGGCGTCATCAGTGCCCCCCTTCTGTTTCTTCGTGACTTCAGCAGACGCGGCATCCTCAGAGGACTTCCTCTTCTTGGGCAGATCGCCCTCCTCCGCGTCAGTGGCCGGTGGAATCTTGGCAACCGAAGGGCGGCCAATCTTCTTAGCCCCCAACCTACACGAGCCCTTCCAATCAACACAACCACGACACGAAAGAAGCAAAGCGAATTGGAATAAGGAAGCACAACTTTTTTGGCGACTGGAAGAACACGAAGCTCGGTACTGATGTGGGAAGGCTTGTCCAACTCGGGGCCCAACTTGCGGCTGAGCCCCCGCTCGAAGACATCCGAAGCCCACGAAACCGAGGGCTTCAGTGACGACGAAGCCGCAGTCACCAGGATCTTCGGCTCCGACGCCGCTGCTTTCAATGGCTGTGGCGACTTAGGTGGCACCGCTTGGGCCGCTTCTTCGCTCGGGACCCCCGAGGTCGATGGCGCGATCGTCGCCAGGGGCACCTCTACCACCACCTCCGTGTCCTCACCCTCCAACCCCTTCGTCGGGATTGAGGACCTTGGGGCCTTGTGCGGGACTTCAGGAGATCCTTCATCATCGGAGTCGTCGTCCGACCCGAACACCACTGACGACCGGATCGGTGATGCAAGCCTTTTTGCCGGTGACTTGGGCCGGAGTGGGGGCTTCGAAGGCGTAGCGGTGCATCAGGACGTCTGCTCCTGGGCGACCTCATCGCGTTCTTCGAGCTCGTCTAGGCTGTGGCTCGCTTCGACCTCTCGCTATTTTTGCATTCGGGTCTTGCGGGGCGATAGGCACTGGGGGAGGGACTTCTTCTTCTTCCCTGTCGCTATCGGAAGGATCCCCCTCGGAATCTTCCTCCAGCTCCTGGGGAACTTCTTCGTTGAGCGGAGGGAGCCAACCCTCCAATACCTGGAAAAGCTGAGAACCACTGCGAATCAGAACACGCCAAGTGAAAAGACTGAAATTGAGGTACAAACGCAGCGATTGGAAAGAAAACTTACTGTGGGGGCTTCGTTCTTCACGGGAGTATACGGGGCGACCCCGACCGCCACGCCTGTGAACTCCACGTCGGTGATCTTCTTCAGGGCGGCCTTGTAATCTTCGGCCTCCCACGACTCCTTGCTGGTTCAAGATGGGTCATGCTTCCCGCTGTACTCGTACATCCAGTGTGGACGAGCCACCAGTGGAACCAGGCGCCGCCCGAGCCAGCAATTGTAGAGGTTGATCGGAATCAACCCCTAGTCCTTCAGCTTCTGGATCTGATCCATCATTTCCGCGACGGCCATCCGCTGATCTTCAGGGAGCTTCTTCGGTGCCAGTCGGCGGGGCTTGCTCCTCTCAGCAATGAATTCAGGAAGGGAGACCTCGCTGGAGGGAGTAACTTCCTTGACATAGAACCAGCTCCTCTTCCATTCGCTGGCGGCCTTCTTCGGTGGGAGGAGCTTGACGAAGTTGGCCTTCGGCTTCAACTGGAAGGTGACCTCGCCTGCGGCTAGCATCAAGCCGTTGGACGCCTCGCACCCGATGCGGCCGTGGAAGAGTTCCAGCCACAACGGGAAATATGGCCTGCAGCCGAGATAGCACTCCCAGGAGGCGACGAAGATCGCCAGCTGCTCGATGTTGTGTGGACCAAGATCCGAGGGCTTGATCGCGTAGTACGCGCAGAAGCAGCGGAAAAAGAGCGAAGTAGGGAACCCCAAGCCCCTCTCGAGATGGCTGGTAAAGCAGATGAACTCGTCAGGTCGCGGTTTCGGCTCGGTCTCGGAGGAGGGGGGAACCCGCCAATTTCCCTTGCGGAGCACCCCGGCATCCTCAAAGGACCTGAGCTGGGCTGTGGTGCACTTGGATTTCCCCCATGAGCCTTTGGGAGGCGCCATCGAGTGAGAAGTGGGATCGCGTTACGTGGGGAGAGTAAGTCGGGAGGAAGCAGAAAGAAAGAGCAAATGAGGAAGGATGAAGAGTGCAAAGCAGGATCACGAAGCTAATCCATCACTCCCCTTTATATGGGAAACGTCACCCGCCAAAATTGGGATAGCTGTTACCCACGGTAATTGCGCCGTAGTTACCGTTGGAAATTCCAATGGATAGTTTGACTAAAGTTGATGGTCCAACTCCTGTGGTTTACTCGCCACTCGCCGGTCTTTCTTCTCGCCGAAATGATGACTGGGCGGCAATAATGTTCGCTGAAGTGACGAATGGGGCTGCGGAGAAATTCTCCTCGGTTTTAATAAAGTCTGTCACCGACTCGACTGGACGCCCAAATTGGGCTCGCCTACTTCGAACACCAAAAGGACGCCCACGCCTACGTCAACGACGGCCTCGGGGACTATTGATGGGGATATACCAAAGGGGGTATGCTCAGCAGAACGTTCCAATCGGGCCGAAGGGCCTGCGGGTGCGTCTGAAAGACAGCGACTGGACCATGAAGAGAGGAAAGGCTCGGCGACTGGCGACTGGAAGCCCAGAAGCGTAGCAAAGGCCCAGTCGAGTTAGGTCAAAGGTCTTCGGATCCATGTCTTGTTCGGAGGCAACTTGTAAACCCTAACGAGGTACTTCATATATAAACCTCCCTAGGGTATCCTGGAGACACACGTTCCATCATACACCCCCTCAAGCGACTCGATGCCTAGCCACCGAGCTCGCCACCCTTGTAACTCGCTCCCTCATAATCTAATCTAGCAGGAGTAGGTATTTACCCTCTAGGGGGCCGAACCTGGGTAAACCCATGTGCATCCGCCCCTATCTCGCACCGCAGATGGCCGCTAACTCTTCCTCACGAAACACTCAATCGCTGTCTATGGCAGCGACTGCAGTGGCCATTTCCACGACACAAGGAGATCGAGGAAATCAAGAGCAAGCACAGCAAGAACGCGATTTTGAGCAATGAATGGAAGCTTACTCGGGAGAGAGAAGAGAGTGGCAAGTGAGAGAGTGAGTGGAGGGCTAGGGGTGGCCCATACCATGGCATGGTGCCACCCAGGGCAGGTCGGGCCACCAGGTGGTGTGCCTGCCTGGTGGGTCCCCCTGGTACCTTCCAGGTGCTCCTCTGCCCCTTTTTTCACATAAAAATTTAATATGAATTTTCTGGAATTTTTTGAGACACTTTATTTTTGGGCATTTTTTAGGCATAGATGAATGCTTTTCTGATAGAAAGATTTTTTTGAAAATGATGCAATGACAAAACAAGACTAGAACTACAGGAGTTCTAAGATACTCTAATATGCAAGAAACTAACAAAAAGAAAACTAAACGAAAACAAAAACTAAAATGGATAGAAATAGAAGTAAACAGAGATAATCATAGTGAAAACTTTGTTTTGTTCAACGAAATCCTTTTGTTAACAAGGTTGATCAGGTCTTGTTACCAAAACAATTTTATATGAGACAAAACTTTGGATTCCACTAATGATTATGTTACCTCAACCTTGATAGCAATGGTCCCAATCATAATAGTTTCAAAATTTTCTCTTGGTATGGGACAATATATTTCTCCAACATGAATGCCCTCAACATGTTCAACTGAATTCAGACCATAAGTCCTTTCAATCTTCTTGGGGAAATAGACAGTATGTTCCTTGTCATTAACATTAAATGTCACCTTTCCTTGATTACAATTAATAACAGCTCCTGCAGTATTAAGAAAAGGTCTCCCAAGAATAAGACATATTATCATCTTCAGGCATGTCAAGCACAACAAAATCAGTTAATATCAAGCAATTATGAGCCACTTGAACAGGTACATTCTCACATATACCAACAGGAATAGTGGTAGATTTATCAGCCATTTGCAAAGATATATCAGTTGGTATCAGTTTTTCAAGTTGAAGTCTCTTATAGAGAGAGAAAGGCATAACACTAACTCCAGCTCCCAAATCACACAAAGCAGTTCTAACATAACCATTCTTAATAGAGCAAGGGATAGTTGGAATCCCTAGGTCTCCAAGTTTCTTAGGAACCTTACCATTAAAGGAATAATTAGCAAGCAAAGTAGAAATTTCTTCATTAGGGATCTTCCTTTTATTCGAGACAATATCCTTCATATACTTTGAGTAAGGAGGCAATTTAATAGCATCAGTCAAAGGGATTTGCAAGAATAAAGGTTTCATCCACTCATAAAACTTATTATAGTGTTCATCTTCCTTTGACTTGTGTTTCTTATCAGGGAAAGACATAGGTTTTTGGACCCAAGGCTCTGTTTCACTTCCATGTTTCATAGCAATGAAATCTTCTTTGGTGTATTTAGTATTCTTAGTGTGGTTTTGAGGTTCTTCTTCAACTTTTTCTTCATTAGGAACTTCATTTTCTTCATTACCACTTACAGTTTCAGCATCAGAGGCAGATATACTATTAGGATCTATAGTAGGTTCTGAGGGTTCTACAACAGTTTTATGTTTCTTTTTTCCTTTTCTTACGAGTAGAGCCACTATTTTCAGCTTGTTGAGAATCCTGCTCAATTCTTTTGGGATGCCCCTCAGGATATAGAGGATCCTGGGTAGCAGCACCACTTCTAGTTCTAATCTCATAAGCATGTTTTTCTTTAGCAGCATTAACTAGCAAGTTTGTTTGCACTTTAATAAGTTAATCTATTTGAGTTTGAACCATTTGAAAGTGTTTAACAATCATTTTTTAGCATCATTAGAGGTTCTTTCCACAATATCTTTTAACTCAACAATAGCTCTAGAGTTTTCCATTAGATGATTTTGCACCCTTTTATTAAAATTATCCCGCTTAACAATAAAGATATCGAATTCTTCTAAGCATTGATCAGGAGGTTTAGAGTAAGGGATATCACCTTCATCAAAGTGTTGGAGAGAGTGTACCTCAATAGTGGATGAGTGGGGAATTGGCTTGCATAATTCTTCTATAGGAGGTAAATTCTTGACATCTGCAGCTTTAATTCCCTTCTCCTTAAGACATTTCTTAGCTTCCTTCATCACTTCATCATTTAATTCAATAACTCCCCTCTTCTTTGATGTTGGAATAGGCACCAGTATAGTAGGTTCAGGTATAATTACTTCAGGTATAGCTGGTTCATGAGGATTCCAATCTTCATAATGCTTGCTTATTTTAGCCATTAATTCCTCAGCTTCCTTGGGAGTCCTATTCCTGAAAACACAATCAGCACAATTTTCTAGGTATGTCCTAGATTCTTCAGTTAGTCCATTATAAAATATATCAAGAAGCTCATTCTTAGGTAATGGACTTCCAGCCTGTGGATGAATCAAAGCACAAAACCTTGCCCATGATTCAGGCAATATCTCTTTTTCTCCCTGTTTAAAATCAAAAGGTTCCTACAAAATAGCATGTCTAGCACTTGGAGGAAAATATTTCTGCAGGAAGGTACTAATCAAGCAATCAGGGCTATCAATAGATCCAGGAGGTAAATTACTAAACCAAGTTTTAGCTTCTCCTTTTAGTGAAAAGGGGAAAATCTTAGCAACAAAATAAGTACGCATCTTAATATCATCAGAAAACAAGCCACTCATGGTAGAAAGCTCATTCATATGTGCTACCGCACTTTCATTCTTAGTCCCAGAAAAAGGTTCTTTATCAACAATAGCTATGTAAGATAGATCGAGAGAGAAATCATAATCTTTATCTTTAATTTTTATGGGAGAAGCAGCAAACTTAGCAACTGGAGACAATTTGGGTATAATAGTACGCCTCTCAGGGAGACTCTTAGCAGCGCTCCTATCATGGGTGTTTTTACATTCTTTAATAAATTCATCGGTCATCTCAACATAACCATCTTCAATATCATAACTTTCACTAGACTCAGGTGAACTAACAGGTGTAGTAGTGTCTTCATTAGGAGTTTCAGTATTTCCAACTATAGTTCTAGCAATCGTAGCATCTAGGAAAGGACCTAATGAACCACTCTTATCAAGCACAGTAGAAGCAGCATCATAAGTATCAGAAGTTTCAGATTCAGCAGTAGTAGCAGTGTGTGTAGCATGTGTATGTGGTGGTGTAACGAGCTTACTCATAACAGGTGTTGAATCAAGAGCAACAGAGGTGTTCAGAACCGTACCTCTTCTTGTAGTGGATGGTAAAATAGGAACCTTGCCATCACAAGACTTACCCATGATGGATGGATAACAGCGAACGATAGAGAATCCAAGTGAACTTGATAAATAAAGATATGCTACCCGGCAACGGCGCTAGAAAATAGTCTTGATGACCCACAAGTATAGGGGGTGTATCGTAGTATTTTCGAGGGAAGTGAAACCCAATTTATTGATTCGACACAAGGGGAGCCAAAGGATATTTATATGCCTTAACAACTGAGTTGTCAATTCAGCTGCACCTAGAAACAATCTTGCTCCCAGCAGTTTATCAGTAGCAATAGTTTTGTAGCAGGAGAAGTAAAGTAACAGCAGTAGTAAAGTAAAGATAGTAGTAACAATAGCAGTAAACAGTAGGATTCGAGTGCGGTAGGCATAGGGATAGATGGACGGGCGTTGCATGGACAAAACAATTCACATAGCAATCAGAACATAGGACAATTGCAGATAAATAAGATAAAGCATCCAAGTACTAGATAATCCTAGGCATGTGTTCCATATATAGTCATACGTGCTCGCAATGAGAACTTGCACAACATCTTTTGTCCTGCCAGCCCGTTTGCAGCGGGGCCTCAAGGGAACTACTGGCAATTAAGGTGCTCCTTTTAATATAGCACCGGAGCAAAGCATTAATACTGCGTGAACACATATGATCCTCACATCAAAGCCATTCCCTCCGATTATCCCGATTTCTGTCACTTTGGGGCCTTTGGTTCCGGACAACAACGTGTGTATACAACTTGTAGATAAGTCCATAAACAATACTATCATAATGAATCAATAACATGTTTAGATCTGAAATCATGGCACTCGGGCCCTAGTGACAAGCATTAAGCATAACAAGTCACAACAAAGTCATAAAACACTAATAGAAGATACTAGGCACCATGCCCTAACAATCTGATGCCATTACATGAACGATCTCATCCAATCCCTACCATCCCCATAGCCTACAGCGGGGGATTACTCACTCATAGATGGGGGAAACATGGATGGTCGATGGAGAAGCGATGGTGATGATGATGGCAATGATCTCCTCCAATTCCTCGTCCCAGCAGGGTGCCAGAACGGAGTTTCTGGTGCTGTTTCATGGAATCTGGTGGTGGCGGCGGAGCGGAACTCCTTCTAGAAAAACATCGACCCCCTGAGTTTTTAGGTCAGAAGGCTTCTTATAGGCGAAGAGGGAGACCGAGGGGGTGTCTGGTGCGGCCAGACCACCCGCTGGCGCGGCCTGGGCTTGCCCGCGCGGCCAGGTGGTGTGGCCTGGGCCCAGCCCCCCTCCGTCTCGTATTCTTGCTCCGGGAGTCTTCTGGTGAAATAGGATTTTTGGTATATTTTCCGGGATTTTTCCTGATAGTTGATTTTCTGCACAAAAAGTAGACACCAGGGCAATTCTACTAAAAACAGCGTCAGTTTGTGTTAGTTGCATCCAAATCACACAAGTTTTAGAGGAGAAACAATAGCAAAAGTGTTCGGGAAAGTAGATACGTTTTGGACGTATCAAGGCTCATCCCCTAGCTAAGAACCTTCATGCCCGCCGTTTTGACCATAGTTTGAAACGGGCGTAAGAAATTCAAAACCGGTCTGAACAATGTAAATCCTCCCCATGATGTCATATTATGTGACATAGTTGCAAGGAAAAATAACAAACCTGTTATATTGATTACATCTCGAAAAGTCCTTCTCAAAATGAGATATCATGTTCGAGGTTTCATGGCTTTCGGTCCAAATGACCAATGTTATGGCGAGAATCGTGGCATAGTTTGTGATAATGTGCCCATATTGTGCATAAATATACATCTTGGGATGGCGAACAATGTTGTCAAAGAAAGTTTTCCTTTTCATCTCATAGAAAATCCATTTTTCATTTTTGAAGTGCCAAAAACGGGGAGTTTTGTGAAACGGCCGCCAAATGAATTTTTCAAAATGCCGCCACCCTATTTTTCAAAAATACTAGACCATCTTATGTTGAAAATGACACAACCGGGATATCTCAAACTTTTCCGTCCACCCTTGGCGAAAAACACAAATTTCTGCCCAAACGGTAGGAAGTGGGTCCGATTTGAACTACATGTATATGATCTGATGCCCATGATTTTTTGCAAAAATAATTTTTAGACTCACAATATGCTATTTCTTCAGAGATCCAGTGCGAGTAGCGAGGCTCATCCCCTAGCTAAGAACCTTCATGCCCGTCGTTTTGACCATAGTTTGAAACGGGCGTAAGAAATTCAAAAACGGTCCGAACAATGTAAATCCTTCGTGTGGTGTCGTATTATGTGACATAGTTTCAAGAAAAAATATCAAACTTGGTATATTAATTACATCTCGAAAAGTCCTTCTCCAAATGAGCTATCATGTTCGAGGTTTCATGGCTTTCGGTCCAAATGACCAATGTTATGGCAAGAATCGTGGCATAGTTTGTGAAAATGTGCCCATATTGTGCATGCATGTACGTCTTGGGATGGCGAACAATATTGTCAAAGAAAGTTTTCCTTTTCGTCGCACGGAAAATCCATTTTTCAGTTTTGAAGTGCCAAAAATAGGGAGTTTTGTGAAGCGATCGCCAAATGAAATTTTCAAAATGCTGCCACCCCATTTTTCAAAAATACTAGACCACCTTAAATTGAAAATAACACAACCGGGAGATCTCAAACTTTTTCATCCACCGTTGGCGAAAAAGACAAATTTCTACCGAATCGATAGGAAGTGGGTCCAATTTGAACTACATGTATATGATCTGATGCCTATAATTTTTTGCAAAAATCATTTTTAGACTCACAATATGCTATTTCTTCAGAGATCCAGTGCAAGTTTAGCGAGGCTCATCCCCTAGCTAAGAACCATCAGGCCCGCCGTTTTGACCATAGTTTGGAACGAGCGTAACAAATTTAAAAACGGTCCGAACAATGTAAATCCTTCGTGTGGTGTCATATTATGTGACATAGTTTCAAGAAAATATACCAAACTTGGTATATTTATTGCATCTCGAAAAGTTCTTCTCAAAATGACCTATCATGTTCGAGGTTTCATGGATTTCCGTCCAAATGACCAATATTATGGCAAGAATCGTGGCATAGTTTATGATAATGTGCCCATACTGTGCATGCATGTACATATTGGGATGACGAACAATATTGTCGAAGAAAGTTTTCCTTTTCGTCGCACGGAAAATCCATTTTTCAGTTTTGAAGTGCCAAAAACAGGGAGTTTTGTGAAGCGATCGCCAAATGAAATTTTCAAAATGCTGCCACCCCATTTTTCAAAAATACTAGACCACCTTAAATTGAAAATAACACAACCGGGAGATCTCAAACTTTTTCATCCACCGTTGGCGAAAAAGACAAATTTCTACCGAATCGATAGGAAGTGGGTCCAATTTGAACTACATGTATATGATCTGATGCCCATAATGTTTTGCAAAAATCATTTTTAGACTCACAATATGCTATTTCTTCAGAGATCCAGTGCAAGTTTAGCGAGGCTCATCCCCTAGCTAAGAACCATCAGGCCCGCCGTTTTGACCATAGTTTGGAACGAGCGTAACAAATTTAAAAACGGTCCGAACAATGTAAATCCTTCGTGTGGTGTCATATTATGTGACATAGTTTCAAGAAAATATACCAAACTTGGTATATTTATTGCATCTCGAAAAGTTCTTCTCAAAATGACCTATCATGTTCGAGGTTTCATGGATTTCGGTCCAAATGACCAATATTATGGCAAGAATCGTGGCATAGTTTATGATAATGTGCCCATAATGTGCATGCATGTACATATTGGGATGACGAACAATATTGTCGAAGAAAGTTTTCCTTTTCGTCGCACCGAAAATCCATTTTTCATTTTTGAAGTGCCAAAAATAGGGAGTTTTGTGAAGCGACAAATAAATTTTTCAAAATGCTGCCACCCCATTTTTCAAAAATACTAGACCACCTTACATTGAAAATGACACAACCGGGAGATCTCAAATTTTTTCCTCCACCATTGGCGAAAAAGACAAATTTCTGCCGAATCGACAAGAAGTGGGTCCGATTTGAACTACATGTATATGATCTGATGCCCATGATTTTTTGCAAAAAAATCATTTTTAGACTCACAATATACTATTTCTTCAGAGATCTAGTGCAAGTTTAGCGAGGCTCAACCTCAACATTTTGAAGTCAAAACCCTAGTTTCAAAATCATATTTGAATTATTATATTATCCCTACTATGGACTAATATGGGATTAGTAGATCCACAATTTAAAATAATTATACTATTTATAATTAATATCCTAATATGATCTAATGAAATTTATAAAAATTTAGAGATAAAGATCAATTATTTTGGACTTGTTATGAGAACGATACAAAAGAATTATCAAAATACAAAAAGAAAAACGAAAAAAAACTAACGGACCTAATTTACTACGCCCAAGGTCAAAGGCCGCCCCAAGTAACCTTCCCAGCGAGGCCCATTAAGAGAAACCTCGCAGCCAGGCCTAGTTGCAATCGCAGGACATAGTTAAATACGTGGAGCGCGTATATGTGTTAACTAAGTTAAGGTGGTCTGGTGGTTAGGTTCCTTGTATCTGTAGGTAGGTCACCGGTTCGAGCCCTCCTAGCACTTTATTTTTGCCTATTATTCGCAACGCACACATCAGGTCAGTTTGTGGGGCATGCATAGATAGAAGCAAATATTGACACATAGATATGCCATGTATGCAAAAACTGACACATATACATGCCAACATAGATGAAATTGGTGGGGCCGACACTTATTCATTTCAACTTGTCCTATTTTAGACGTTATGACCAATTTAAATTATCGTAATCAGCTACAATAAACGTCGTAGACTACGTCGACCATATTATGACAATTTTAGCTAATACAACTATGACGTTTTTGAGTCAAAACGTCTTAATTTTTCAAGGTTTTGATCCATTCGAATGGCTTATGACTATCTGGTGCAAAATCGTCATAGATCTATGACGATTTTGTTCATGGTCACTATCAGAAGGTCATAGGTTGCCACATTTCTTGTAATGGAATGGCATAAAAGAAATTGTAGAATGCAAAGTGTTTTGAAACGTCAAAATACAAAGCATCACAATGTAATATTAAATATCAAAGTGGGTTGAATAGAAGGCACCAAATAAATCGTTATAGTGTAGATGTAGAGACCATTAGCTTAGAAATAATTAGCACTCAATTAGAAGTCAGTGAACCATTTGAATTCGTGAAAAATTTGGGGTTATTCTATATAACCAAAACAATAGCGAATAAGTCCTTGTAGCGTATTCATTGGATACTTTGAATATGAAACCCATAGCTGAAACCAAAAGGAAAGCAAGATTTGTATTGCTTGGATTTTGGTACATTCTTGAGAAAGCTCACTTTTAGTGATGTTTCTCGATTATGGAGCAAATGGAAGATAGTGAAAAACACGATGAGGATTCAAAACCCTGCATCAGAGTGTTGAGAAGTGCAACGGACAATGTTCCTAAAGATTCTCTTCATAGAAGGAAAGGATCAATGATATTGATCATTGTGTTTTCTCCACTAGTATTTTCACTACATAAAGTAGGATTCAAAATGTAAATCCATATCTAGTATGGAGACACTTGTGAATCAATTGTCATGATTCTTGGAATGTGACATACCTACGAACTACAAAGGAAATAATGGTAAACTAAAATTATGAGAAATCCTAGAAGAAAACTTTCCTTGAGATTAGAAAGCAGTTCTTTGCCGAATCTCATAAGTAAGAGGGTTACTTGGAATCTTCCCAAATGACTGCAAAGCCATAGAAGAAAAAGGGGGTAAATGACAAAAGCACAATTTGTCAGGTATTGGACAAATTCAAATGAATTTGATTCAAATGTGCTAAATGTCTAGTGGATTTAAAACTAGTAAAGTACTAGTATCTCATAGTAAAATCTCCAAGTTTGATATTTGATCAAAGGATTTTGAAGTTGTTCAAAATAGTGAGTGGATGTGCAATTTGCATAAAATTGAGTGGGAGCTATGAAAGCCTTCCATGAAACAATATGTGATTGACATATTTTTAAGTAGGAGCAATATAAGTCTCAAATTCAAATATGTAGGAACATATTCTGAGTGGGAGCTTATAGGAGTAATTCTTAAGTATGTTAAGAATGAAAGCGCAAATACTTATAAATAATGATTTATAAGATGTAGAAGTTGACAATAAGTGTATTATGATATTATGTAGTATTCCTTAAGAGATTCTGAAAGGGGTTTCAGAATAGAAGTTAATTAAGGAACTGATCCTTAATAACTCAAATTAGGAATAGTATTAAGTTTAACATCAATGGTTGAAAGAAAGAAAAGGATGATCATCATCCACTATGTTGAGACATAGGTTCTATCTTAGTAAACCATGATGATAACTTAGCATAATATGTGATCCAAATAAGGAATGTTTAAAAGTGATTAAGTTCGAATCACAGAATGTTGAGCTAAGTTTGTCCGTAGTGTTGATGGCCCAAAATATATCGAACTCATTGGGGAACCCTAAGAGGAAGGTATGATGAGAACAGCAGCAAGTTTTCCCTCAGTACGAAACCAAGGTTATCAATCCAGTAGGAGCAAGGAAACACCCCAAAGGTGTAGCTAGCTGACCGATGGCAGGGCGCACTACCGGTGCCAGCAGCAACGTGGAGACCTGCACAACACAACCATAGAACTCTGTCCCCAACTTGCGATGAGGTTGTCAATCTCACCGGTTTTGCTGAAAACAAAGGATTAAACGTATCGAATGGAAGGAAGTAATAGTTTGCAGAAAGTAAACACAAAGCAGTAAACAGTTTATAGATTCTATGTAAAAGAAAGGACCCAGATCCATAGTTCACTAGAGGTGGATCTCCTTAAGATAGATAACATGCTGGATGAACAAATTACAGCGGGGCAATTGACCAACATCGAGAAAGCAATACATGCATATACTAATCATCTTGACTCCTTTGAGATTCGATTGGGCACTACAACATTATACATAGACCGCCATCCAACTACATCTATGACTAATAATCCACCTTCAGGTTATCATCCGAACCCCCTCCAGTATTAAGTTGCAAGCAACAGATTATTGCTTTACGAATTGCGTGTAATGTAAACAATACGATTGTTCTATGAGCAAATGATTGTTGTTTTCTCCCTAGTAGCAACAGCACATCTAGTACCTTAGAGATTTCTGTCACTTCCCCAGATTAACAGAGGCATGAACCCACTATCGAGCATAAATACAAACTCTTGAAGTTGCTAGCATCTACTTGGCCAAGATAGCTACTAACAACGGAAAGCATGCAAGATCACAAATAACAAAGACATGATAGAATCAATAAAATCTGAAATAGCATCTCAATATCCATCGGATCCCCGCAAACACAACATGCAGAAATACAAATATATGATCTTGATCATGAACGGAGCTCACAAGATCTAAACATGAAAGCACAAAGGAGGAGAACCAGCCATCTAGCTTCTACATGGATCCGTAGTCCAAAGATGAACTACTCACGCATCACATCGGAGGCTTTCATGGTGATAAAGAAGGCCTCTAGGGTGAATTCCCCTCTCCGGCAGGGTGCCGGGAAGAGCTTCAGATCCCTCCCAATCTAGGGTTGGAGATGACGGCGGCTACAGACTCTTTCGTGGATTTTTGATCGGGTACTTAGGGTTGTCATCCCGAGGGCATCTTATAGGCAGAAGGAGAGGCCGACGGGGTGCTGGGGTCGGCCAGACCTCCCCCTGGCACGGGCCAGGCCTGGCCGCATGGCCAGGTGGTGTGGCCGGCCCCCATCCCTTCTCTGTCTCGTATTCTGGCATCTGATGACTTCTGGAAAAATAGGAACTTTGGCTTTTGTCCCGCCCAATTCCGAGAATATTCATTTTCTGACATTCCTAGAACCAAAAACAGCAGAAAACAGGCAGCTAGCACTGTGGCTCTTGTTAATAGGTTAGGCCAAGAAATCATATGAAAAGTACTCCAAAGTGTGGACAAAACACAAGAAAGTGGATAAAACCAAGCATGGAACATCAAAAATTATAGATACATTTGCAATGTATCAACATCCCCAAGCTTAACTCCTGCTCGTCCTCGAGTAGGTAAGTGATAAAAAGAAAGAATAATTTTTGAGGTGACATGCACCATCAAAGACTTGATCAAAGTATTTGTAAAACATTCAAAGCTGGGATCATAGTACTTCAATCATAACATGAAAGACAAAGTGCTAGCAATAAGACAAAGAAACTATGTTGCAACATGAAAAGCCACAAACAAAAGATTCATGAATAACAATGCTTTGCAAGACGTTTGTTTGTTTCACATAAATAAAACATAGCATAATGGTATTCAGCTTGTCCCTCATAGAGTAGCAAATATAAATGCATAGGACACCTTCAAAGTTCATAAGAGTGACTAGATACAAATAGTTTAAAACAAGCAATATCAAGGTATGCATCAATCAACTAGTCTTGGGACAATGCACATAGAACTAAGAATGGCCACTATGCTCTCAAAGTAGGTGCATAAAGATAAAATGTGGAGACTCAATATAATGGTGGAAGAAGGGCCTTTATAAAAGGAAGCAGGGATTAAGTATCATAAAGAGCTTACAAAAATTATGGTACTTATAGCTTTCAGCTCTCATTGCCCCTATCATAGGCATCTTGAAGTGATTAAGGTTAAAGTGAACAAACTATGGTGTACATGCTTGACGAAGTATAAGTCAGAAATCTCATGTCCCTTGTATACGAGGGCCGCTCCTCATGCTACTCAAGTTTAGTCACCGGTAAGTTCTTGTCATCGTAAGTACATGTGTATCATAGAGAACCGCCAACGGGGTACCCCTTGCCCGATGATACGGAAGAATCCCCATATCAAAATGACAAGGCAAGCAGACAACGAGCATCTCAGCAATCTTCTTATTTACCATGGGAATGTGGTCCTTTTTTCTCTCTTTCCTCTTTTCATAATCTCTTTTTTTCTTTTTCTCTTTTTTCTCAATATAGGACTCTTTTTTATAAGAAGAATGCTTCATAGACAGCTCATTATGGTTACGCTGCAGGTTTCCACCATGTCAGCATGGATTAGACCAGCGTCCCAGGCGTTTCTCTAACACATATACATAACTCCATGGACTTACAAGCTCCCCTTTCATTTCACACCGACGACATCCATATACAAAAGAGCATGATATCAACTAGGTACAAGTACCAAGTGAAATGTTAAAAGCGTTCCCCATGACAGCATGGTTCTGCTAATTCCCAACAAATAAGTGCAAGCATATACAACATAGACGACACAATGGTTCAAGTTTATTAAGGGCAAGAAAAGTAAAGTGTGCCATCAAGTTCGTGAGAGCTTTAATCACTAGTTTTCTAATAACAAGTTTAATTTGGAAGGTAAACAAAAGCATGAATATACTTGGAATAGCAGAAGCTAGTAGGTAGGTATGTTGGACTCTTTGGAATAACTTGGTTTAAGGAGTTGGATGCATGAGTGGAACTCATACTTGGTTGTGGAGGCTAGCAAAAGACTAGGAGCGACAGACTAAGAGAGCAATAATGGCCATAATCATGCAGAGTGACAAAACATCATTGATCAAAGCATAAAGTGATACTACAAGTTGAAAACTAAAGGATCATCAAGGCTATGGTGACTCGAGATAGTCATAACATGGTGTGAGCATGTGCCAAGTCAACCCAAATAAAGCATCAAAGGAGAATACCACTATACTATGCTTTAATATGCTAAAACAACGCATGATTCATCCAAGGCACATTAAGCAATCTCAATTGTTTATAACAAGTCATGCTACAGACAATAATACTAAGCATAAATCCAAAACAATATCAAGCATGGCATGAAAAAGCATGGGCCACAGTCAAAAACAAGCTCTCTTTACCACTTAAGCATGAGCTTTCCTACTCTTTTTCCAAACCAAACCAAACTATTTGAAAACCAAAGTATGAAAGAGGGGGTCCAACCAATTTATTCAGCAAACTAAGAAAACAAAGCAAACAAAAAACCAAAACAAAAACAAAAAAGAAGACGCTCCAAGAACAACTCAACTGTGCATGAAACAATAAAAATGAAGCGTTTGGAAGAAACCTGGGATTTTTATTGATGAAGAGGGGGATGTCTTGGGCATCCCCAAGCTTTGACGCTTGTAATTCTTGGATATTTCTTGGGGTGACACGCGTGGCATCCCCAAGCTTGAGCTTTAGTCCATCCTTCATCTCATTACTCATTCCTTCCATACACATGAAATTTTTCCTTCATACAAAACTTCACACAATCTTTATTAGCAACATTAGTGCACTCAAGATAATAGGTCTTAAGGTTCAGTTCTAACACCAATAAACTTCCATTAGAACACTAGCTACTGAAGCACTTCCCTCAAAAAGCTCAATTCCCCAAAATAACTCAAAAAGGAACCAACAAGAAGCAAATGCAGAAAATGGCAGAAATCTGTCAAAACAGACTAGCAGGTAAAGACGGATTTTTTCGAAGACCTTATGTTTCTCAAATCAAAAAGTTTTGAACTAACTAAAGTTATATAACAACCTGGGGCAGAACAACAGAAATTCACGCCTCAAAAAGACGTTCAGAGATTTTACACGAATTTTTACGGTGAAGCACAGAAATCTGTTTTGGGACAGCAACTTTCCCAATCATTACTTCTCTCTCATTAGAGGTTACTCTTGGCACAAAAAGAAAAAAAGGATAAGGAGCGGTTATTACTGAAGTAATAACTTCCAAGAATCATCTAAAACTTTTGGGTTATCTCCCAATAAGTACTTTTCTTTAACGCATTTAAGTTAGGCATAAGGAGTAAGAAAAAGAATCAAGTGTTCTCAAATGAAGAAGCATTAAGATTAATACTAGAAATATCTTCAACAAGGCAAGGTATATCATCCAAATAAGTTCTAGAGGATCCTCTCTCAATGTTCTTAGGTTCACTATTTTCATCAAAAGGGTTTTCAGGAACAATCCAATCAAGATTCTTTTCTATGGCTTCATGTATTGCTACCAGTTTAAAGGGGATTGGTATCTTAGGTTCCTCCCCATTAGGTTGGGTTTTGTTCATCTTTTCTCGTGTACCAACAATATCTACACATGATCCTAGCATATTGAAACATTCAAAGACTTTTCTAGCTTCCTTGGCAACATCATAGAACTCCTTAAACAAAGTTTCTAGAATAAAATCCCTCTTTTCAGGGTCCTCAATTTCTTTAAGCTTAAGAAACATTACTTGCATTAAGGGGTTGAGGTTAACAAACCTAGCTTCTAACATGTGAATTAAAGAAGCTGCAGCAATCTCATTGTTTGGAGCAAGTTCTGCAAGGGATCTATCCTCAGTATCTTCATGCTTACTAACATGATTAAAGAATTCTTCAATATTATCTTTCCCAATTATAGAACCACTACCAATTGAAAGGTCTTGATACATTGCAAATGTATCTATAATTTTTGATGTTCCATGCTTGGTTTTATCTACTTTCTTGTGTTTTGTCCACACTTTGGAGTACTTTTCATATGATTTCTTGGACTAACCTATTAACAAGAGCCGTAGTGCCAGTTGCCTGTTTTTTGCTGTTTTTGGTTCCAGGAAGTCAGAAAATGAATATTCTCGGAATTGGATGGGACAAAAGCCAAAGTTACTATTTTCCCGGAAGACTCACGGATCTAGAAGGAGAGTCGGAGAGGGGCCACAGGGTGGCCACACCCCCAGGCACGGGTACCCCTAGGCCATGCCAGGGCATGGTGTGGGCCCCCTGGCTGGCCACCGACCTTGCCTCCTTCACCTATATATTCCTCCCGAGGCAGAAACCCTAAATCATCAAGCCTCCAGCCACGAAAAGTTCCACAGCGCCGCTGCCACAAAAGGGGAGATTCAGGGGATACAAAGTCTATGTTCCGGCACCCTGCTGGGACGGGGAAGTGCCCCCGGAGCCATCTCCATCGATCTCCACCACCATCTCCATCACTATTGCTGATTCCCATATGAGGAGGGAGTAGTTCTCTCTCGAGGCTAAGGGTTCTACCGGTAGCTATGTGTTCATCTCTCTCTCTCTATGCATGATCATATTGTGATCATGAGCTTGTAATCTATAGATCTACCTTGCTACTCAGGTGCTTTAATAGATCTCTGCTATCCCCATGTGTGTGAAAGTGACAGCGTGCACACCATGGTGGCACTTAGGCTAGAGATTACAAATACTTGTTATGAGTTATATTTGGAGTTGGATGTCTTTATGAAATTGTGGTGTTTTTTGGACTCATCTAGTACTCAAGGTGATAGTGTGGGGTTTCTAGATGGGAAAGATGAACTTTGAGGTGTGCTGTTATAGCTCTACCATCGATTAGAGTGTTCAACCGGAGAGTAGTTAAGAGTAGTATCATAAAGAGAAGATATTTATATGAGAGTGTTCACTAGTGAAAGTATGATCCCTAGGCCTTGTTTCTAAGTACTGAAACATCGTTTGCTATTAGATCTATTACATGCTTGCTTGCTTCTATCTTTATTTCAGTTTTACTTTAGTCTTTTCCACGCCATCAAGCTATTTTATATCACCGTTACCACTTATAATTATCTATACCACTTATATTTCACTATCTCTTCGCCGAACTAGTGCACCTATACACCTGACAAGTGTATTGGGTGTGTTGGGGACACAAGAGACTTCTTGTATCTTGATTGCAGGGTTGCTTGAGAGGGGATACATTTGACCACTTCCTCCCTAAGTTCGATAAACCTTGGGTGATCCACTTAAGGGAAAACTTGCTGCTGTTCTACAAACCTCTGCACTTGGAGGCCCAACAACTGTCTACAAGAATAGAAGTGTGTAGACATCAAGCTATTTTCTGGCGCCGTTGCTGGGGAGGTAAGGTAAAAGGTACTCACATCCTCCGGTGTGAGTGCTCGAAGTTATTTCCTTTAGATTCTGCAATTTTGTCTTTTTGTTTCTTGTTTTCACTAGTTAGGCTTAATGGAAAACAACAACAAAATTAGAGAGCTTTATAGTATTTATCTTGAGTTAGGACATGAAGTCTTTGAAGAGAAAATTAAAAAACCTATGGAACTTTATTTGCATGCTAATAGCAATGTTATTAGTATGAATTCTTTGAACACCATTATTACTAATGCTATGGAAAAGTATAATCTTGGGGAAGCTAGTTTTTATGAAAATTATCTTTTTAGTTCCCCAGCTTTGGAAGATAGCTATTGTATTTCTTATGATGATACCAAACCTCCAATATATGATGATTACAATGATGAATATGATGTTCTCAGTCCACCTACTATTGAGGAGAAAATTAATTATGATTACAATATGCCTCCTATATTTGATGATTATGGTGATGAGAATAGTAATGATAGCTATTTTGTTGAATTTTTCTCCCACTACAATTAATTAGAATGACTATGTTTATGTGGGGAGTAGTAATTATTTTATGAATGTGGCTCATAATAAGAAAGTTTTATGTGATAGTTATATTGTTAATTTTATTCATGATGCTACTGAAAGTTATTATGAGAGAGGGAAACATGGTTTTATGCATCTCAATAATATTAAGTTTCCCCTCTTTATGTTGAAAGTCTTGAAGTTGCACTTGTTTTGCTTTCCTATGCTTGTTGCTTTGTGCTTTCATGACTTGTTTCTTTACAAGATTCCTCTGCATAGGAAGTGGGCTAGACTTAAATGTGTTTTGAATTTGCTTCTTGATGTTGTCTTTTACTCTAATTCATATTTTCTATGTGAGCATCTTCTCAAACTATTTGCCTAACTTAAAGACGTTAAAAAAAGTACTTATTGGGAGATAACCCAAAAGTTTTAGATGAGTCTTGGAAGTTATTACTTCAGTAATAACCGCTCCTTATCCTTTTTATTTGCTTTTTGTGCCAAGAGTAACCTCTAATGAGAGAGAAGTAATGATTGGGAAAGTTGTTGTCCCGAAACAGATTTTTATGCTTCACCGTAAAAATTCGTGTAAAATCTCTGAACGTTCTTTTGAGGCGTGAATTTTTGTGCTTCTGTCCCAGGTTGTTATCTAACTTTCGTCAGTTCAAAACTTTTTGATTTGAGCAACATAAGGTCTTCGAAAAAATTCGTCTTTACCTACTGGTCTGTTTTGACAGATTTCTGCCATTAGATCTATTACATGCTTGCTTGCTTCTATCTTTATTTCAGTTTTACTTTAGCCTTTTCCATGCCATCAAGCTATTTTATATCACCGTTACCGCTTATAATTATCTATACCACTTGTATTTCACTATCTCTTCGCCGAACTAGTGCACCTATACACCTGACAAGTGTATTGGGTGTGTTGGGGACACAAGAGACTTCTCGTATCTTGATTGTAGGGTTGCTTGAGAGGGGATACCTTTGACCACTTCCTCCTTGAGTTCGATAAACCTTGGGTGATCCACTTAAGGGAAAACTTGCTGTTGTTCTACAAACCTCTGCACTTGGAGGCCCAACAACTGTCTACAAGAATAGAAGTGCGTAGACATCAGGTCTTTCAGGGTGAATTTAGGGATCAACATGGTGAGCTAAGGAAGAGGTGACAACTAAAGGAGACTTAATTTTTTTGTGTTTTTGATAAAGAAAGCAAACTAGTAAAACTAATTTTTTTGTGTTTTTTATAAAGAAACAAGCAAACAAAGCAAAAAGAAACTAAGAAAAACAAAAATAACAAAGTAAAGAGATTGGTTATGAGGGACTCCCCTTGTGAAGATGTCCTTGACTCCCCGGCAACGGCGCCAGAAAATATGCTTGATGGCCCAAAATATATCAAGCTCGTTGGGGAACCCCAAGAGGAAGGTATGATGAGCACAGCAGGAAGTTTCCCCTTAGTACGAAACCAAGGTTATCAATCCAGTAGGAGCAAGGAAACACCCCAAAGGTGTAGCTAGCTGAACGATGGCAAGGCGCACTACTGGTGCCAGCAGCAACGTGGAGACATGCACAACACAACCACAGAACTCTGTCCCCAACTTGCGATGAGGTTGTCAATCTCACCGGTTTTGCTGAAAACAAAGGATTAAACGTATTGAATGGAAGGAAGTAATAGTTTGCAAAGAGTAAACACAAAGCAGTAAACAGTTTATAGATTGTATGTAAAAGAAAGGACCGGGATCCATAGTTCACTAGAGGTGGCTCTCCTTAAGATAGATAACATGCTGGATGAACAAATTATAGCGCGGCAATTGACAAACATCGAGAAAGCAATACATGCATATACTAATAATCTTGACTCCTTTGAGATTCGATTGGGCATTACAACATTATACATAGACCGCCATCCAACTGCATCTATGACTAATAATCCACCTTCAGGTTATCATCCGAACCCCCTCCAGTATTAAGTTCAAGCAACAGATTATTGCTTTACAAATTGCGTGTAATGTAAACAATACGATTGTTCTATGAACAAAGGATTGTTGTTTTCTCCCTAGTAGCAACTGCACATCTAGTACCTTAGAGATTTCTATCACTTCCCCAGATTACCAGAGGCATGAACCCACTATCGAGCATAAATACTAACTCTTGGAGTTGCTAGCATCTACTTGGCCAAGATAGCTACTAACAACGGAAAGCATGCAAGATCACAAATAACAAAGACATGATAGAATCAATAAAATCTGAAATAGCATCTCAATATACATAGGATCCCCGCAAACACAACATGCAGAAATACAAATATATGATCTTGATCATGAACGGAGCTCACAAGATCTAAACATGAAAGAACAAAGGAGGAGAACCAGCCATCTAGCTACTACATGGATCCGTAGTCTAAAGATGAACTACTCACGCATCACACCGAAGGTTTGCATGGTGATGAAGAAGGCCTCCAGGGTAAATTCCCCTCTCTGGCAGGGTGCCGGGAAGAGCTTCAGATCCCTCCCGATCTAGGGATGGAGATGACGGCGGCTACAGACTCTTTCGTGGATTTTTGATCGGGTACTTAGGGTTTTCGTCCCGAGGGCATCTTATAGGCGGAAGGAGAGGACGAGGGGGGCTGGGGTCGGTCAGACCACCCCTGGCTCGGATGAGGCCTGGCCTCATAGCCAGGTGGTGTGGCCGGCCCCCAGCCCTTCTCCGTATCGTATTCTGGCATCTGATGACTTCTGGAAAAATAGGCACTTTGGCTTTTGTCCCGTCCAATTCCAAGAATATTCATTTTCTGACTTTCCTAGAACCAAAAATAGCAGAAAACAGGCAGCTGGCACTATGTCTCTTGTTAATAGGTTAGTCCAAGAAATCATATGAAAAGTACTCCAAAGTGTAGACAAAACACAAGAAAGTGGATAAAACCAAGCATGGAACATCAAAAATTATAGATACATTTGCAATGTATCAAGTGTCTAGTAGAGAACTGCAGACATGTTTTCCAAATCCATAAAGGATGCCATATCTTAAAGAATAAAGAGTTATGTTATAAGGGAATATGTTGGAAACTCCTAGAGATACCGATTAAAGTCAAGTAGGAAGCGAGATGAACAAAGACATCGAAAGTTCCATAGAGTGCACCGGAGTTTCGATTAATACATTTATAATAATGTATAAGGGTACCATCTAAAGTGTTGTATAATGTTATGGCGGGGCTAGTTCGCTTTTAACGTAGAATGATGTGTCCCAGGGCACAGTGACCATGAGAAAGCCCTCGAGGTTGATCTAACGTCACTGTAGGCTCCTGGAACCAGGCCTCGTTCTGCTGCCATAGCGACGATGCATACACACAGATGCTCTCATGTGATGATAAAGTATTAATGTCAATCAAGGTAACATTAGTAAGTTATAAAGGATTTGGGACTGTAAAGTATAGACCCAAGACTCAACCTCTTCCATGAGCAAGCATGTTTAGGGTACCGGGTATATGGTGCCAATGATTGTGAACAAATCCAGCTAGTGTATTTGTACTCTAGTGCAAGTGGGAGACTGTTGGAAATATGCCCTAGAGACAAATAGTAGTAAGGACTATTATCATATTTCATATAGTTTATGATTAAGTTTTATATCATGCTATAACTGTATTGAGTGGAAACATCAATACACGTGTGATATACAAACAACCAGGGGTTCCTAGTGAAACTCTAGTCACTGGTTCATTGGTCAACAGATGATCATGTTTCCTGATCATGTGGCATTTATGCCAGTTGGAAATGAGGTCATCTCATTCTGAGAATGAGATGATGAACCAATACCCAACCTAAACATCGTGACCCGATCATGTCATGAAGTTCAAGTTACGATGATTAGAAATGGATCCTCGTAGTCTATTCCTTAGACCGTGAGGCTATATCAATCACTGTCTCCCAAGAGTGCTTAGATAGCATCAAATGCCATCTGTTAATACGATGGTTATAAAGGTGTGTTTAGGTACTCGGAGGAAACCGTAGAGGCAATATGTGTCAAGAGCGGGATTTGTCCGTCCATGTGACGGGAAGATACTCAAGGGCCCACTCGGAGAGGTTATATCCAATAGCTGCACAGCATGTGATTTGATCACGTGGATATAGCTTGTCGGAACGAGTCAAGTAGCATTGTTCAGTAACAAGATTGAACACGACATGGTGATGTCATTGATCAGATCTCGGGCAATGCAAGTATCGAGTGACAAAGGGAATAAGACATGACTGTCCCGGTTCAAACGACGAAAGATCTTCGTGGAACGCACAGGGGTCACATGGCCATCCAGGTCCCTCTGTCGGTCATTGGTGCGGGAGTGTCCCGACCATGTCTGGAGTGTTCCCGAACCGTGGGGTATCACGCTTAAGGGCTTGATGATGCTTAGAGAGTGTTTATAGGATCGGTGGAATCACCAAAGAAGAGTAGGGAGAAAACTGGAAGGGTTTCGGTAAGTCCAGAGGATGTCCAGAGTGGAGGTGGAAGGTGTTCCATAGCCACAGAGGTTGAATAATATGTGAATGAATGTTAAATGTTGATTTAATCATTTATTCATAATTATTTAATAAAGAGAAAAATCAAATAAATGGTCAAAGGCTTAATGGGCCAATTTCCAGAGGGAGATGGTCCATTAGGGGAAAGGAGAGAGGGAGAAGGGGCAAGGGGGAGGCTGGCTGGGCCAAGCCCCCCCCCCCCCCCCCCCCCCGCCATGCGGGGACCACTAGGGTGGCTGGCGGCCACCCCTCCCCCCTCCTCTCCTTTAGTCCCACCCCGGGACTTTGAGGGAGGTAGTACCTCCCCTCCCCCTATATATAGTGGGGGTATTTGGCCAATTTAAATACACCAATAATCAATAAAGGTCTTCTCACTTTTGGGAGGACCTCCAGTTGATATTTTCTCTCTCCCCCTCTCTCTCGTGACCGTGGTCCCAAGTCTGGACTACGCGAGCGAGAGACATCTTCACCGCGGAGCGCCGTCGCGCTGCGGGATTCGGATCCGGGAGCTCTACTTCCGCAAATGCTGCTGGATCAGGGAAGCGGGAGTCATCGTCAGGCACCGGACGTGTGTAACTCCCTGCAAGGTGTCGCACTTGAGGCACTCAAGTCGTTGGAGCCAAGGAGCGCAAGGACTTCATCACGACCTTGAGGTCGGCTTCGGCTTGTCTACATCAACCACGCTCTCCTGAGTGTTGACAACGCTTTTCGGTCTTCAAGGGTAAGTTCGTGAAAAGCCCCTCCCGTTACTGTATTACTAATAGATAGGTCCTGGCAGCTTTAGGGGTTCAGGGGCGTAGAGTAAAAATTATTATTTTCATACGTGGAACCCCTACAACTCCTTCGACGACATCCTCGGCACCTGCTGGCCCCCTTGAGGCCGGCCCTGCTCGCCGACGAGTGACCGCGGCAGCCCCATCTACGCCCGCCCCGCATGGTCCCTCGGCGCACGGGCCCGTGATGCCGCCCGGCTCGCCGCCTGGCACACCGCCCGGCTCGCGCCCGGGTCGCCACCCGTCGTGGCCCCGTCTCCGCCCACGTCGGCGGCATCCCCCATGTCGCCCTCGTCGCCCTCGTCCAGCTCGGCACCCTCTTCATTGACCCCGCCTTCATTGCCCGCTTCGGCTGCGGATGTCGTGCCCACCCTGCCTGCGGGCATCGTCACTCGTGCGCGTGCGGGTGTACGCCGGCCCTCCACCCGCTACCCCGCCGACGAGTACGTCAGCGCCGCCTCTACGTCCACGATCTCGCCAGTGCCCACCTCTACCCGGGCCGCTTTGCGCGACCCGCAGTGGCACGCCGCGATGCAGGAGGAGTTCCACGTGCTACGGTGCAACCGGACGTAGGAGCTGGTCCCTCGCCCCGCCCGTGCCAACGTCCTCACCGGCAAGTGGGTCTTCAAGCACAATATGGGTCCTGACGGTGCCCTGTGAAGGAGATATGCCCTAGAGGCAAATAATAAATAGGTTTTTATTTTCATATCTCAATTAGTATATAATAGTTTCATATTGTGCTAGAACTGTGTCAAGTAGAAACATTGGTACAGGTGTGGTATGAAACAACCAAGTCCCTAGTAGCCTCTATTCATACTAGTTCGTTGGTGACGAAGATGATCTGGGTTTTGAGATCATGGGCATTTATGCCGACTGACAACGAGATCATATCATTGGAGAATGATGTGATTGGACATTCCTCGAAGGATTGTAACACGATCAAGTCATATAGTTCATTGTTGCAACAGCTATACCTAAATGTCATGAGCCGGAGCTGTTGCACGATGAAGATGAAGAAGGAGCAAGGGGTGACCAGCGAGGAGCTTCGCGACCTTGAGGTCGGCTACGAGTACGAGTACATCAACCATGTTCCCCACGGAACATTAACCGCGTACGGTCTACAAGGGTATGTATTCTATATGCTCCGGCCGTTACCGCATTACTACATAGATAGATCCTAGGCAAGTTTTGGGGATCCAGCGTAGGAAAATTTTTGTTTTCCGCACCGATCCCTAATGGTGGTATCAGAGCCGATCTATGCGTAGGAGTGTTGTACAGCCAGTACGCACAAGTATTGTGCGGGCATTCATCCCTTAGTTGTTACCCTCTCACATGTACTTGTTTATATCGCGGTATTGTTTGATGAAGCGGCCCGGACCGACCTTACGCGTATTCGTACGCGAGACTGGTTCCATGCTCAACATACGGCTTGTAACATATAAGTGGCTAGCGGATGTATTTCTCTCACTCAATAGTTGATATAGCATTTACAACGGAGGGCCCCGAAAGGGGTGTAGTAGAGACAACTATCGGATCCATGTTGTGGTTGGAAAGTTCGTAGTTTAGAAACGGTTCTAGTGCGAAAGCCCTAACAACCACGTAAAACTTGCAATAGATAAAGAAGAGGAGTTTAACTTTATTTTGTAGGGGGCATGTGATTATGATATGATATTGGTTGTTGCGAAGGTAAAGTAGTTTACTTTTCTGTTGCTAAGTAGTATAGTAATAGTCATCGTTCTGATGAACGACCTGGTGGAGGCGTCATGGACTTGGCGTCAAACCAAGGGCAAGATGGAGATCATGCCGAAGCGCTCGATGGAGATCAAGGCGCAAGAAACACCATATCATATCACATTATACATATGATGTTGATACCTGTTTTACATCTTATTGTGTGCTAGTATTTAGATACTCAACAGTAGCAAATAAGATAATCCCTATTTAATTCCAATGTTCCGTGTTCCCCTTGTGTGTGCACCACCAAGAAAGTTCTTCGGTATGAGGCACCCTACAGTGAGTAGGGGTCAGACATATCTACGTTCGCATACAGTGGGTGTAAGCCATGTTGCACGGTGAATACACACAAGTTAGATTTGGCGAGCCTAGAATGTGCAGACATGGCCTCGGAACACAAGAGATCTAAAGATCGAGCATGAGTCACATGGATGATGTGATTGGCATTGTTGAATGTCTACCTTTGATAATGCACTAATGGTCGTGACGATCGGGGGACGTGTAGAGGATAGGGATCATCGATCACTAAAGTTGTCTAGGGGATGACAATTTTAGTGGAGACCAATTATAAATTGATCTCTTATTATAAACTTAGTATAGATGTCTGTTTGCAAATATCTTATTAGATCTTAGCCTATCCCATTGAGGTCCTTTGCAACCATGGGAATATATTGCTTAATATGGAACTTAGCAAAAGGGTCCAACTTCATAGATTAATACCCACACCTGAGGGATAACCTCGTAAAAGGTGATCTTCTCTTCTTGATACAATAACCATTAGGAGATAATTCGATGACTCTAGAATGTTTGGAAAAACACTTAGCGATCTTGCATTAGAGTTGATAACTCTTGGAAGGGCTTGATTGCAAAAGGAGATCATGGATGAAAAGGTATATGTTAGATATACAAAATTATAAATGTGGCTCTTGCAGAACTCGTTGCAGTTTGCAAACTATTTGATACTTGACCTGTTTTGTGAAAATAGGATGATCTGCTTGAGAATTGCTGGATTTGAGGCAATGTGACTTGATGACGGCAAGCAAAACAGTTGATGGCCAACATCACCTCTTCCCTCAAAGTTTATCATTTGGATTAGTAGACTTGAATATAATTTGTGATCCTTATGTGTGTGTCTTGCTTTTGGCAAGACGATTATTCATATGAACAAGTTACAAGCCAGTTTGTACTATTCTTATGAACAATACCGTTATGGTCACATTACGATTACAAACAAGTTATTCTCATCACTATGTTAATGATAAAAGTTTAAACATTTATAAAAGGATTAGAATGCTAAAAGATATCCAAAGCTTAATAATGAAAAGACACTATAGTTTAAGTCATTTTGGTTATTGCGGGTTCTTTATGAAAGATCAGGGTCCTAGATGCTTAATCTAGAGACTTTGCAAAACCATGCCTCTTGGGCAGAATGACTAAAACTCTGCATTCTGGTAAAACGGTGATATGTGAAGAAATGTTGAATCTTATACATAGTGACGTATCATATTTTCAACAAGTAGTGGAAATCATTAGTTAATTGTAGACTTAAGTGAATAAGCATATTTACTTAATGAAACATAAGTTTGAAATGATTTGAATTGTTCAAATGAGTTCAACAACAAAAGGAGGATATTGAAATTAACAGGAATACAAAGTCTCTTTGATTTGATCGACATGACTAAAGTATACAAGTTAAGTTTAGCATAAAAGGGACTTGTGAAAGATGTTTCACAAATTATGATAATTGGACAAATTCAAACTATGTTGAAATGTCTAAACATCATAATTAATATGTATTAGATACATATGGTATAATATTATCTCTTATCAGGGTTATAGTTGTCGTTTAGAGTTAAAGATCAAAATAAGCAAACGCTCATTTGAAATACAAAGGAACATCTAAAGATTCATCGAAACAACACCATAAATGTTATGGCAAGTTTGAGTTTCTGGAGATTTCGACAAGTCAAAGTCGTGGCAAATAAACAAGTCTTTGTAGAGCATTCTTAGGAAGCTATGAATGCATCTTCCACAAAGAGGCAAACCAATTGTTGTCCAAAAATGATGTATATTGATAAATATACATGTGGAAGAAAGTAAAAGATCAAAACAAGGTATTTGACCTTACCTCTGGATTGTTGAGTGGTACAGCGGAATTCGTTTCGTGAATCCAAACTCTACAAATAGAGAAGAAACTATTGATAATGATCATAAAGTTTCTGTGAATACTTTTACTAAAGAAAGTAGGATTCAACTATATATTCTACAAGTTTGTGGAATTGTATTGTTGATTCACTTGTCATGAACAAGACATACCTACGAATTACAAAGAAGAATGATGGACCTAAGTGCGAGAGATGAATGGTCATTGAAATCTTGTTAGTGGAATTCTCGATTTGATAGTAATCAAAGAATTTTGGAATGTCCAAGATTGTCGAGAGGACCTAGATTTGAGTGGGAGCAAATCAGCTTGGCTAATTCATAATATGTAGCTGACATATTTTGAGTGGGAGCTAAGTGAAATCCCTGGATCTCAAACATGAATGTCATATTTGAGTGGGAGCTTGAAATCATTCTCGGATATGTGGACGACATATGTGAATGATGTGATTGGTGTTTAAGTTAGATAAATAAGGATGAAGTTGAAGTTATTAAACAATAAGATCTATCGAGATAGATTGGTGAGGTTAATAAACACTGAATGTCGAATGCTTCCTGGACTTGATTCTGAAAGATGTTCAGAATGTCCTAAGCAAGATTATGAAGTAGCTCAGAATGGAACAAGGTGAGAAAGTAGTTCTTAATATATGAAGCATTGAGTTAGTATTGCAACTATGGTTGAAAGAAATAGATGCGTTACATCTCCTATGCCTCAGTCATAGGTTCTTCCATATAACCATGTTGTATACTCGACGTAATGTGACCCGAGGTTCTGGTTGATAGGACAAAGTCTTAACTGTAAGAACATGTCTTTAAGTGATTCCTGAGTTGATCACTGAACCAGAATTAAGTTTGTACTTAAATGAAAAGAAGCAATGTAAGTGGCATAGATGCATTTCATGCAATAGGATCTACATAGATATAGAAGTATAAAGGCTACATCTGATGTGATGTATAATGTTATGGCGGGGCTAGTTCGCTTTTAATGTAGAATGATAGCCCAGTGCCCATGAGAAAGCCCTCGAGGTTGATCTAACGTCACTATAAGCTCCTGGAATCTGGCCTTGTTCTGCTGCCATGACTACAGTATATACACAAAGGATAGCAAAGTGTGTTTCGAAGTTTAGAGACAATGGTGAGAACGACCGTCATCATAAACACTAGAAATAAAAGTCTCACTTTGTTGCTAAACAAATACTTCGACCCATTATACGATAATGGTGTGAATGTCAAAATTAGGAAGACATTAATGATTTGCAAAAGACATAATGATCTGGTAAAACAGAACATGGACATGACGTTTCCCATGAGAATGCATGATCTGTAAACGCATATGGTATATGGTTTATATGAGTAAAATGCAAGATAGGTTATTTGTACTCTAGTGCAAGTGAGAGACTGAAGGAGATATGCCCTAGAGGCAAATAATAAATAGGTTTTTATTGTCATATCTCAATTAGTTTATAATAGTTTCATATTGTGCTAGAACTATGCCAAGTAGAAACATTGGTACAGGTGTGGTATGAAACAACCAAGTCCCTATTAGCCTCTATTCATAGTAGTTCGTTGGTCACGAAGATGATCTGGGTTTTGAGATCATGGACATTTATGCCGACTGACAACGAGATCATATCATTGGAGAATGATGTGATTGGACATTCCTCGAAGGATTGAAAAATGATCAAGTCATATAGTTCATTGTTGCAACAGCTATACCTAGACTCCTTCTCCTTAAACGTGAGCTCATATTACTCACTGTTTCCCTAGGCTGCTTAGATTGCATCAACCGTCATCTGGTAATACGTTGGCCATAAAGGTGAACGTTGGGTATTCCAAAGGAACAGTAGATGACATGTGACTGCAAGACCGGGATTTGTTCACCCACATGATGGGGAGCGACCACAGAAAGATTCCGCCGCCTCTGCGGGGCGGAAAACACCGAGAGAGAAAGATCTCTCTGGCAGATAGATTTCTGCCGGGGGAATTCCTTCCCAGAGAGGGGAGATCATCACCATCAACACCACCATCAAGTTGGACTTCATCGGGATCATCATCATCACCACCACCATCATCACCATCAGCACCCTCATCACCATCTCCATATTGCTGGAACAATTGGGTTGAATCTTGTATAGTTCATAGGGGAAACTTTCCCGGTGTTGATTACACTTTGTAGTTGATGCTATTGAGTGAACCATTGAATTATTGTTTATGTTCAGATTGTTATACATCATTATTCCATCTCTGATCATGATCCATATGATGTCTTGTGAATAGTTCGTTTTGTTCTTGAGGACATGGGAGAAGTCATGTTGTTAGTAGTGGAGTTGTGTTGAGAAAGATTTAATAGTTTGATATTTAAGTTGTGGTGTACTTCTTCTAGTGGTGTCATGTGAACGTCGACTACATGACACTTCACCTATATGGGCCTAGGGGAATGCATTGTGTATTTGGCTACTAATCGTAGGGGTTGCCGGAGTGACAGAAACCTGAACCCTCGTTAGGAAACCATTGCACAAGGGACGTAAGGGTCTTAGAGTTTAAAGTTGTGGTTAGGTTTCTACCTTAATTACTTTCTTGTACTTATGGATGTTTGCAAGGGGTATAATCACAAGTATGTATTAGTCCTAGGAAGGTCGGTACATTAGCACAGGTTCACCCACACAACACTTAGCAAGCTAAAGAAGATTAATCAACTATAAGAAGCGAAAGCACTTGACAGTCTTCCCATGTGTCCTCAAGAACATTTGGTCATCTTAAGTAATACAGCCGGCTTGTCCTTTGCTGAGTAAAGGATTGGGCCACTTGCTGCATTTATTCCTACTGTCTTTTGTTTACTTGTACTTTGTTTACTTGCTTTATCAAAAACCCCTGAAAATCCGTTTGCTAAGTATTTGCAGAGAATTCCTGATCCATACCACTAGCCAGCACCTTCTGCTCCTCGTTGGGTTCGACACTCTTACTTATCGAAAATACTACGATACACCCCCTATACTTGTGGGTCATCAAGGAGCTTCGCGGCCTTGAGGTCGGCTACGAGTACGACTACATCAACCACATTCCCCACGAAACGTTAACCGCGTACGGTCTACAAGGATATGTATACTATACGCTCCGGCCGTTACCGCATTACTACATAGATAGATCCTAGGCAAGTTTTGGGGTTCCAACGTAGGAAATTTTTTGTTTTCCGCACCAATCCCCAACACCCTGGAGCGCTATAAGGTGCGTTGGGTGGTTCGCGGTTTTCGCCAACGGGCAGGCGTCTACTTCACGGATATGTTTGCCCCGGTCGTCAAGCCAGGCACGATCCGCACCGTCCTTCACCTCGCCGTCTCTGTTGCCTGGCCGGTGCACCAGATGGATGTCTCCAACGCCTTCCTCCACGGCCGTCTCTCCGATCAGGTGTACTGCCAGCAGCCCATCGGTTTCGTCGATGCGGAGCATCCGGACCATGTGTGCCTACTTTCTCGGTCCTTGTATGGGCCGAAGCAGGCCCCGTGCGCCTGGTACCAGCGCATCGCTGCGTTTCTGCATCAGCTTGGCTTCCGCTCCACGCGCTCTGACGCGTCGCTGTTCGTCTATCGCCAAGGCACCGACACTGCCTACTTGCTGCTTTATGTCGACGACATCATCTTAACGGCATGCACTGCTGGCCTCCTTCGACAGCTCACCGACCGCCTTCGCACCGAGTTCGCACTCAAGGACCTTGGCCCGCTCCACTACTTCCTCGGCATCGAGGTAGTCCGGCGCTCGGATGGGTGATACGTCCAAAACGTATCTACTTTCCCGAACACTTTTGCTATTATTTCTCCTCTAAACTTGTGTGATTTGGATGCAACTAATGCGGACTGACGCTGTTTTCACCAGAATTGCCTTGGTGTCTACTTTTTGTGCAGAAAATCAACTATCAGGAAAAATCTCGAAAAATATGCCAAAAATCCTATTTCACCCGAAGACTCTAGGAGCCAGAATACGAGACGAAGAAGAGCCAGGGGTGGCCACACCACCTGCTGGCGCGGGCCAGGCCAGGCCGCGCCAGGGGGTGGTGTGGGCCCCACAGGCACCCCCTCGGCCTCTCTCTTCGCCTATAAGGAGCCTTCTGACCTTAAAACTTCGGGGGGGTCGACGTTTTTCTAGAAGGAGTTCCGCTCCGCCGCCACCACCAGATTCCACGAAACAGCACCAGAAACTCCGTTCTGGCACCCTGCCAGGACGGGGAATTGGAGGAGATCATCGCCATCATCATCACCATCGCTTCTCCATCGACCATCCATGTTTCCCCCGTCTATGAGTGAGTAATCCCCCGATGTAGGCTATGGGTATGGTAGGGATTGGATGAGATTGTTCATGTAATGGCATCAGATTGTTAGGGCATGGTGCCTAGTATCTTTTATTAGTGCTTTATGACTTTGTTGCGACTTGTTGTGCTTAATGCTTGTCACTAGGGCCCGAGTGCCATGATCTCAGATCTGAACATGTTATTGATTCATTATGATAGTATTGTTCTTGGTCTTATCTACAAGTTGTATACACACGTTGTTGTCCGGAACCTATGGCCCCGAAGTGACAGAAATCGGGATAACCGGAAGGGAATGGCTTTGATGTGAGGATCACATGTGTTCACGGAGTGTTAATGCTTTGCTCATGTGCTCTATTAAAAGGAGCACCTTAATTGCCAGTAGTTCCCTAGAGGCCCCGCTGCAAACGGGCTGGCAGGACAAAAGATGTTGTGCAAGTTCTCATAGCGAGCACGTATGACTATATATGGAACACATGCCTAGGATTGTCTAGTACTTGGATGCTTTATATTATTTATCTGCAATTGCCCTATGTTCTGATTGCTATGTGGAGTGTCTTGTCCATGCAACGCCCGTCCATCCATCCCTATGCCTATCGCACTCGAATCCCACTGTTTACTGCTATTGTTACTACTGTCTTTGCTTTACTACTGCTGTTAATTTACTATTCCTATTACAAAACTGTTGCTGCTGATAAACTGCTGTGAGCAAGATTGTTTCTAGGTGCAGCTGAATTGACAACTCAGTTGTTAAGGCTTATAAATATTCTTTGGCTCCCCTTGTGTCGAATCAATAAATTGGGTTTCACTTCCCTCGAAAATACTGCGATACACTCCCTATACTTGTGGGTCATCAAGACTATTTTCTGGCACCGTTGCCGAGGAGCATAGCTTTATGTATCAAGCTCACTTGGATTCTCTATTGTTCACTACTATCCATCCATCATGGGTAAGTCTCATTATGGCAAGGTTCCTATTTTACCATCCACTACAAGAAGAGGTACGGTTCTGAACACCTCTGTTGCTCTTGATTCACCGTCTGTTTTGAGTAAGTTCCTTACACCACCACATACACATGCTACACACACTTCTACTACTGTTGAATCTGAAACTTCTGATGCTTATTGTCATCGGATTGATGACAAGTACGCCATGAGGGGGTCATCGAGGCGTGCGGCAGAGAGGGGGGGGTGAGACGTACGGTATTCCGGGACAGTGAGCACACAAGTTTACCCAGGTTCGAATCCGCCGGCTTTGGACCGATCCTACTCCTGCTGTCAATCCAGTAATACGGCAGAGCCGGAATATGGGTTACAAGGGTTTCGTCTGTGCGAGTTGAGGGTCTAAAGTATTGGGTGCCCTAAAGGCTCTCCCTAGGACGGCTTATATAGATATCCGGCCTAGGGTTTACAGGAGAGATCTATTCGGCTACGACTAAGAGTCTGTTACAGAGTACATCTTGAACTACAAGTAACATCATGGCCTAAGTCAGTAAGTCTTCTGGGCCTTCCCGTAGCTGGATTGGACTCCGTCTTCTCTCCCTGACTAGGCCGCCCGCGAAGCAATGCTCTAACCCGAAGTGGGCCACCCTGGTCAGTGAGGAACTGTGAGGATACCCGGAAAGTATATCCCCAACAGCAGCCCCCGGAGGCCTCCAAGATCCAAAGTCGGATTTATCATCGTATAGCTTGATCTTCGGCTTGCAGAATCTTGAAGGGTTCCTAAAACTTCACAACAAAAAATACAATCCGGGTCTTAAAAATAAGTCGGACCTTGTAATTGGTTACTCGGATTTTCTAGCTCACTTTTAAACTAAGCCGGAACTTGGTCTCTAACGCCACCTAACACAAGCATGGTCAAGTCATGTCATCTGACAAACGTTCCGTCAGCATGACCGTTGGTGGGTCCGCGGTCCGCGGAACCGAGGCGCCGTTTCAATGCGTGCGTGGAGATCGAGGCGACACAATCATCGTGCGGGTCCTTCCTAGTTCTTTCCACGACGCGTGGCGATTGCACTGTAGCGTTTGCATGAATCTTGGCACAGGTAGGTGGATATAAGGGGTTTAGATTTCTTCTTCTCATCCCCACAAGTCCTTTGTCGTTCCTTCCTTCCTAATCTTCCCACGCGCACAGAGCCTCCTCGTCCTCCCACAGAGCTGCTAGCGCCGCCACCTTAAGGTCACTTTTTCCATCAGAGAAAAATGGCTTCATCTTCGTCTTCCTCTGGTCTGGCGGCAGCGGCGGCGGCGGCAGTGGCGGAAGCAGCAGCGGAGAAAGAGAGTTTCCGGGGAGTCTGGATCCCCTGCGCCCTCAACGAGGAGGGCCTCAAGAACGTGGAGAAGGAGGGGCTTCTCGCTGTCAGCGACTGGCGGACCGGCTTCGGGGAAACCGTCCCCAATCCGCGTGAGGGCGAGCGCGTCCACTTCGGCACCCATCTGGACCGAGGTTTGTCCTTTCCTCCCTCGGAGTTCTTCTTCGGGGTGATTGACCACTATGGAGTTCAACTCCACAATCTTCCTCCCAATTCCCTTCTAGAAATGAGCGCATGTGCTGTGCTTTGTGAGGGCTTCCTTGGCATTAGGCCGAGTTTGCTTCTCTTCCGGTACTATTTCCATGTCCGGAGAAATTCTATTACTGCCGGTGTTCCTTACATCACCGGTACTATTAGTTTTTCTGTTAGACGAGACCGGGCATATCCCAAAATTTCTGCCAGTGACTCGGTCAAGCAATGGCCAGCCACTTTTTTCTACCATAGGGATATTCCGGCTCCCGGCAAAGCTACTGTTTTGCCGGCTTTTGTTGACGGAGCTGCCACGGCCCAGACTTCGTGGGACGAGGCTGCTCTGGCTCTCACCGATGATCTGATCCTCGCTAAGAGGCGGATCGAATACCTTATCAAGCACAAGGGTCTGAAAGGATCCGACTTAGTCTAATGCTGGGTCTCACGTCGGATCCAGTCACTTCAGTACCACGGGGATAGACTGATGCACTCCATCATGTCTTCCAAAAAAGACTCTCCGCATCAGCCCCAAAGACTACTCCACTCAAGGCTACATCAGCCAGATCAAGTGGCTGATCAAGGAGCAGATCGAGAGGAGGATTCCGGAGATTTCTCTGGATATGCACACGGCAGAAAACCCCGTGGTAGCGATAAGCTTCTATCAGAACATCTTCTGCGTGTTTCACTTTTCGAGTTATACCGCAGTGCTGATTGGTGTTCTTATTTTCAGCTTGCTGACCTCCCCGAGTTGGAGTTTGCTCCACTCGAAGGATACCCTCCTGAGTTTTCTCAGGAGACAGAAGTAGTCCCATTGCCGGATCTTGCGCTCAAGAAGCGCAAAGCTCCAACAGTGGCAGTTGGCACAAAGGAGGTGCCAGTCGTGAAGAGGTAACCTTCTATCACAACTTTTCCGCCTTTGTTGTTTACTCAAGTTTCTTTCCGAGATGTAATGTTTGCATCTTTACTACCTTCTCAGAGCAAAATCAATCATCAAGGGTAAGGGGAAGGCAACTTCTTCGAAGCCCTTGCGCCAGACGAACCTTACAATAGCTTCCCTTGTCGTGGCTCCTCCGACTCCGGCCCCTCAACCTTCTGCAACTCCGGCGATCATCCCTTCTTTGGTGATTGCAGAAGATCCGGCTCCTCAAGCAGAGCCGAGGATCCTTGGGTCGCATACTGACGTCACCTCGAGTGCGTCAGGTCAAGATAAGGGTGAACCCTCTTCGGGTAATGATCCCTCGGCTGAAGTCTTCACCGAAAACCTCCTCAACAATCCGGGTCTTGCCAAATTTGGCCTGACCCGGAAATCTGCAGAGGAGATCCAGCAGCTGGCCAGGCAAGTCCTGGACAAAATCCATCTATCCCCTGAAGAGGAGGCGCAAGAAGCAGAGGACGTCAAGTTCTCTGACCTTCTCATTCCAGTCTGCCTTCGCGACAAGAGGATCCGGACTGGCGAGCTTCCAACAGCCCCAGTAATCCCACTTACTCTCGCCGAGAAGGTGGCAGCTGAAGTGAACGCGGGTTTAGACAAACTCACCCGCGAGCAATATGTAAGTCGGAATTCCAACTCTTGTTTTTACATTATGTTATATCATATCCTCTAGCCCCCAAGCATGAAGTAGGATATAGAAATCCGGGTTTATGCTTTCATTAGGATGCCAAAGAACGAACTAGTGTATCCCCCAAGGCTCGGGCTGATATTTAGTAGAAAATATTAGCCCGGGTCTTAAGTAGCTTTCTGACCTTGGGTATTCTGACTTACAGAAAGTGTGTTCCTATAACCAGGAATTATTATCCAATGTATGTGATAAGCAGAGAGAGATCAAAGCTCTCCGGCTTAAAAATGATGAGCTCAAGGTAGCCAAAGACGAAGCCAAAGGTAAACATTTCGAGATTCAAACCTTGCCTTTTGCTTTTTAATGTCAAATTTTTCTGAACTGTTGTTCTTTTTTGACTTACAGCGTTGGTGAAACAATCCATCGCTATGATTGAAGAGGCCGAGAACCTCAAAACCCTGGTGGTGGAAAACAAGGGACTTTGCCAAGAGCTCGATAAGCTCAAGGCAGATCACGAAACGAGCATAGCTCAAGTCCTGGAATCCTCCTCCATGGCCACTGAAGAGAGCGATCGCAAGATTGCCGCTCAAGATAAAGTAATCTCGGACCTCAAGAATGAGCTTAGCAGATAGAAGGATATATCCCAGGCGCTCCGGGCTGAACTCCAGAGTCTCTGGGAGGAGAAGACCAAGATTGACGACGTCATTCTTGGTACGTTCCACCTTTCTGACTTATCTTTTCTTCGACTGTTATCAATGTCGGATTTTTCTTGACTTGTTTTGTGTATAGGTCCTCTAAAGTTGTCGGACTCTTCCTCGTCCGAGCCCCGCACTCACCGGCTTACCCAATTCGGTGATCTTCTTCATGACTACCGCCAGTCCCTTGAGGACATTGGCGAGTCTCTCAGGATTCCGGACATGCCAAGCATGTCGGATTTTGAGGTGCGGGACAGGGCCAAGGAGATGCCGCAGCTTGTTCGGGACTGGAATATGTCCTACGCGCGGACTGCCGCGCAGAATGCCCTCTCCATGGTCATGAGCCACCATGGAAACATGGAAATATGGCAAGTGACTAAAGGGTACTGCAAGGTAGACGAAGACGGCCAGGAGCAGGACCTTCAAGCCATCATGCACTCCTGTGCCGGATATGGGTGTCACATAGCTGATCTGACCAGCTACGAGATCCCCTTCTTCACCCGCGTGGATACTCTGCCTCCTCCTGCAGAAGAAGCCGAAGAAGTTTCAGACGATGAACGCACCAACTCGGATGCGGATATCTCGGAACGATATCAAGGCGGAGTGACCAGCGAGCCAGTAGATCCTCCATCTCCTCCTACATCATAGACCACAAACTTATGTATTATTCTGTGAAAGAACATGATGCGTTTTGTAAATATGAAGTACTATGACTTTTGCTAGTGCTAAGTTTTTTTTATCTATTCAGCACTTTTGTCTTAGAATTTTTTGTGTGCCTGAAATGTTTTCATAAGCAATTAGAATTTTCCGTCTCTACTTATCATTTATCTTGCTTTCTGCCTCGTCCCTTTCATGAGCCGGCTAAACCTTCAGCCGGAAACTTTGTCGAGCAACGGAGCTTAATTGCTAAACCAGTTTAAACTCGGAAACAAAGCCGGCTTCCAGTACCAACAATTCACTACTCGGAAAATGCCCGCATCCGGCAATCAGATAAATAACCAAAGTAAAGACTAGAATTTTAGAGTTATACCCGAGGGTAGCAGTTTTAGAATCGGAAATCTAAACCAGAACGAACATGAGCATAAAGTACTTTCAAGCATTCTGGGATTTTCGACTACAACATGATCATTTGGAAATAAGATGGTAAAAACTTCTCAAAAAAACTTGAGGCAACCAAGACTTTTATTTCTCAAAGAACATGTACATATGTATGATTACAAAGAAGGATAAACTAAGAATAAAAGGGACGTAGCTGAGCAATATTCCATGGTCTGTCTAACTCATCCGGATTTGTACTGCCTCCAGCTCTCTTTCTCTTCTTAGTAGCAGTCTTTCTTTGACTGGCCTCATGTCAGTTAAGTAGTAGGATCCATTGTGCAATACTCGACTAACTAAAAAGAGCCCTTCCCATACTGGGGAAAGTTTGTGCTTTCTTTGTTGCACAAGCCGGAGAACCAAATCACCTTTATTGAAAGATCTAGTTCGGACTCTCTGGCTATGATACTTGCATAACTTCTGCTGATAGGCTGTAGATCTCATTTCAGCAATGACGCAAACTTCTTCGACTAAGTCAAGATCATTTTGTCGAGAAATCTCGGCATCCTCTTCGATATACGCGGCAACTCTAGGAGAAGTATGAATCAAATCACTAGGAAGAACTGCTTCTGCGCCATAGACTAATAAGAAAGGTGTATATCTTGTTGACCTGTTCGGAGTTGTTCGCAAACTCCAAATTACAGAGGGTAGTTCCTCTTCCCAAGCCCCCGCAGCACGTCTCAGTGGTGCTTCGAGTCTTGGTTTCAAGCCTTGTAGAATTAAACCATTTGCTCTTTCGACTTGTCCATTAGCCTGTGGATGTGCGACTGACGCAATGTCAAGCCGGATATTTTGCTCATTGCAGAATTCAGCCAGTTCTCCCATAGAAAAGTTACTCCTGTTGTCCGTGATAATGCTATGCGGATAACCATACCAGATTATAACATCCTCGACAAATCTTTTGGCTGTTGCTCCATCACAACTAGTGACAGGTTTAGCCTCGATCCACTTGGTGAATTTATCCACCATCACTAAGAGGTGGGTAAATCCACTTGGAGCTCGTTTAAAGGGTCCTACCATGTCAAGCCCCAGACCGCAAAAGGCCATGTTATAGGTACTGTTCGCAGCTGATCAGCCGGAACATGAGCTTGCTTGGCGTACTTTTGGCAGCCTTTGCATGTCTTGACTAACCGTTCGGCATCTGCCTGAGCTGTAAGCCAGAAAAATCCATGTCGAAAAGCTTTTGCCACTAAAGATTTGGCTGCAGCATGGTGACCACACTCGCCTTCGTGGATTTCCCTTAAGATTTCCACTCCTTCTTCCGGAGATACACAGCGCTGAAAAACTCCAAAAACACTCCGTTTATGGAGCTCACCTTTAACAATAGTATAGGGTTTTGCTCGTCGGATAATCTGCCGGCTCAGCACCTCATCTTCGGGTAATTTGCCATCTAGCAAATAATCGAGGTAGGGTTGAGTCCAGCTGGGAATTACATCCAGAACTGCTATTAAAGGTGAGTCGGATTTGGTCGTATATTCCTCATCTACTCCCTTTATCGAGGGAACCTTGAGGTGCTCTAAAAATGCGCCATCCGGGACCTCTTTCCGCGCAGAGCCTATTCGAGATAGTGCATCGGCTTCCTCATTTTCTGCTCGAGGGATGTGTTGAACTTCAAACCCTTCGAACGATTTAGATAGAGCATCCACGACGGCTTTATATGCTGCCATGTGCTTATTTGCATTACAAATATCCGAGCCTTGCTGAGCAACAAGATCTGAATCTCCGTAACACATCAAACATCGGATGCCAATATCCTTGGCAATCCGGATTCCATGCAGCAGTGCTTCATACTTGGCAATATTGTTTGTCGCTGTGAAGTGGATCTGCAACACGTATAATAGTTTATCTCCTTGGGGTGATTTGAGCACCACGCCAGCCCCCGAGCCCCCTCGAGCCTTAGACCCATCGAAAAAGAGGGTCCAGTATTCCGACTCAGGGAGGACCATGTTCTCCTTCGTCTCTGTCCAATCAGCAACAAAGTTGGCAAGGATCTGGGATTTGATTGTTGTTCGAGGTTTATACTCAATATCGAAAGCTGAGAGCTCTATGCCCCATTTGGCGACATGTCCTATGGCGTCGTTGTTGTTGATTATGTCTCTCATGGGAGCTTTGCTCACCATGGTAATTGGATGCTCTTGAAAATAGTGTCATAACTTACGAGATGCAAGGAAAACACCGTAAGCCAATTTTTGATAGTGCGGATATCGCTGTTTTGATTCTGTCAAGACCTTGCTGACGAAGTACGTCGAACGCTGCACCAAGTATTCCTGATTTTCCTCTGGTCTCTCCACCACCATGACGATACTAACGACCTTATTTGTCGCAGCAATATAAAGCAACATCGGTTCCTGAGGTTCCGGCGCTGCAAGGATAGGAGCAGATGAGACTACTTTCTTCAGGTCTTGTAGTGCAGCTTCAGCTTCGTCAGTCTAGACAAAATCCTTGGTCTTTTTCAGGAGTTTGTATAATGGTGCGGATCTTTCACCAAGCCGGCTTACAAATCGACTGACCGCAGCAATGCAACCAGTTAATCTTTGTACGTCCTTCAGGCGAGTTGGCCTGGAAATATTGAGTATAGCCTTGATTTTGTCGCGGTTCACCTCTATGCCTCTTTGAGACATGATGAAACCTAACAATTTTCCGGTTGGTATTCCAAAGAAGCATTTCTTCGGGTTAAGCATGATGTTGTATTTTCGTAGATTGGCGAACGTTTCCTCCAAGTCGGAAATGAGTGTTTCCTTCTTTTTGGACATCACCGCGATATCATCCACGTATGCATGTACATTGCGTCCGAGTTGGTCGTGGAGGCAACGCTGCATCGTGCACTGGTACGTAGCTTCTGCGTTCTTCAACCCAAAGGGCATCGTAACAAAACAGAAGGTTCCGAAAGGGGTTATGAATGAAGTTTTGATTTTGTCTGATTCCTTCATCCGGATTTGGTGATAACCGGAATATGCGTCGAGAAAACAGAGGAGTTCCGAGCCTGCCGTAGAATCGATAACTTGATCAATTCTAGGCAAAGCGAACGGATCTTTTGGACAAGCTTTGTTCAAGGCAGTATAATCAACACACATCCTTAAATCAGTGGTGTCCTTTTTAGAGACCATTACAGGATTGCCGACCAATCAGTATGGATGACCTCTTCTATGAATCCGGCTAACTCGAGCCGAGCTAGTTCCTTAGCTATTGCCTTACGCTTTTCATCACCAAACTGTCGTAAGGATTGTTTGACGGGTTTAGCGTTCGGGTTTACATTTAGAGAGTGCTCGGCAAGTTCCCTAGGTACTCCGGTCATGTCAGATGGCTGCCATGCGAAGATATCTTGATTTGCTTGGAGGAACTTGACGAGCGCGCTTTCCTATGCGCTATCTAGGCCTACGCCTATCTGGGTCACCTTGGAGGGGTCATCTTCCTTCAATGGCGCTTTCTTCGTCTCTTATGATGCCTTGAACTCCGGATTTAGCTTGGTAACCTCCTTCTTCGTTGTGGGCATCTCGGACGGATCTATGCTCTTCTTGATCTCCTAGTACTCCTGGGCGTGCAGCACGGCTTCAGCAAAGGCGGCATTTCCATCCTCACACTCTCGCGCTTTCTTCGGGGCTCCCCTGATGGTGATCACGCCGTTGGGACCTAGAATTTTCATCATATTGTAAATGTAACACGGATGAGCCATAAAAGCCCAGTAAGCCGGATGTCCGAGTATAGCGTGGTATGCGCTCTTGAATGGGACCACTTCGAAGGAAAGTGCCTCCGTCCGATAATTCTTTGGTGTTCCAAAAGTAACATCCAAAGTGATCTCTCCCAGGGAATTAGCTTGTCTTCCTGGGACAACTCCATGAAAAATCACAGAGCTATGGTTCAGCTGTGTCTCCGAGATCTTCATCCGGTGTAGCGTTTCGACGTAGAGAAAATTGATGCTGCTACCACCGTCCATGAGGGTCTTGGAGAAACCATAACCGTCAATAAGTAGATTAACGATTAAGGCGTATTTTCCTTGCCTGTGTAGCTTACGAGGATGATCATCGCGGTCAAACGTGATTGCCACTTCCGACCAGTCCAGATACTGGGGGACAGCCGGAACTGTTGCATTGAGCTCGTGTAGAACTGCTTTCTTGACCTTTGCTAGTTGAGATCCGAGGAAGGTGACATAAGTGTCCTTCTTGGTGGGAAAAGTCTTCTTCCCTTCTGACTTGGGATTTGAAGCATCAGCTTCCTCCATGTCGGAATCTTCCTTGGTCTCTTTGTCTTTTTCGGGATTTTTCTTTCCCTTCTTCCGCTTGGCTTTGTAGCCCGCGGTATCATCTCTCTTGATGTCATCGTTAAAATGACATTTAGCGTTGGTGTGGGACGAGCCCCCACTGGCGTCTAGGTGATGCACACATGGGTTATTGGCAATGTCGGCCCAAGAGTAGGTTTTGCCTGGTTGTTGTTCTCCTCTACCTTGGACCCTTGATGTCCCACGGCCATGCCCGCGGCCTCCGCCACATCCTCCTCGTCCTCCAGACCCAGAAACAGTAGTGACTACTACTGTTTCCGCGTTGGGTTTTTCTTCCGAGGTGTTTTTGCGCTTCTGAGCTTGTTGGTTTGATTGTTTTGCCGACTGAGGCATAGCTAGCGCATTGAGTAGTCCTTCTGCATCGTCGTTAGCGTCTGCATACTTGCTCGCTGTTTCTATCATCTCTCCCAAATCGGTAACCTTGTCACACTTCAAGCGATGGCGTAGTAAACCAATAGGGAGACCTGCGATGAAAGCTTCAATCGCAGTTTGATCATTTACTCCTTCGCAGGAGTTCTTGGTGTCGATCCATCATCCGAGGTAATCCCGGCAAGTTTCTCCGGCTTTCTGGGTGCAACGCTGTAAGTCTCCAACCGTACAGGGCCTCCAGTATGTGCCTTCGAAATTCCGAAAGAACGTGCTTTGTAAATCATACCAGTTATGGATGGTGTTTGCCAGAAGTTCATTGAGCCATGATCGTGCCGTCTTCCGCAACATAAGTGGGAGATATCGGGTTGCGACCATGCTATTTCCGCCTTTGGCGATGCAGCAAGCTTGGAAGAAATCCTGTAACCAGGTGTCTGGCCGAGCAATGCCGTCGTAGGCTTGGATATGTCTTGAGATAGCAAATCCTTCCGGGAATTGTGTAGCTCTGATGCATGGACCGAAGCACTTTGGGCCCAGGTACACGTCATCGTTTTCATAGCGCCGAGCCTCTATGTTGGAGTTAATCCTGTGTCTTGCGTCATTCAGGGATAGAGATCGTCCTGAATGTCGGCTGTGGCTGCGGTGCCGTGGAGCCGGACTTCGGCTTCTGCCACCGCCTCCTCTGCCATGTCGTCCTCCTTGCCCTCCATGGGAGACGTTGTGATGACTCTGTGGTGGAGAAGGTGGAGCAGCTGGATAGTTTCCGGCTGATCGCCGGCCTCCGTCCGGAACGTCATTATTCCGATTTCGGGGAGGGTCTTGACTACGACGAGCCCCCTGCCGGCTTGTACCTGCATGGTTTCTGTCGTTCCTTCGTCCGTCGTTCCCACCATAGTGAGGCTCAGCCGGACGGTTCTCATGTCTAGGAGGCGGCATTTTCTGACGATCCTCCTCCCAACGTTTCTCTTTATCTTCTCCCTTTCGATCCTTAGATTCTCGTCGGGGAGGATTCGTCGGATTCAGGGCAGCGATGGCGTCTTTTTTGGCCGCTGGTGCGACATTGCCCCAACCGCGTGTGGTTTTGCGATGCTGTCCTGACAATCCGGTTCTCGAATAATTGTCTTCCCATCGTTCGGGGTGATAATACTGCTCCGGAACGTAATGGGGTCTTACGTCAGCCCATGCCGGATCTGTGCGACATTGGTCAGCATCTGAGACCAGTTTTTGACTTCCGGACAGGGCGACTTTTTGCTGCTCCAGTCCCTTGTTGAGTAGCTTGATACCCAAACGGATCTCCTCTGGTCCTGGATTAGCCGATAGAATTTCTCAGGCTGCCACGGTATTTAGTACTGGTGTTAGGTATACCCAATCTCCGTTGCTATCTTTCCGTGGCTTCCCCATCTCATCTCCAAAAAGGATGGCACGGACACGTGGGAATTGGTTGTCATCTATGTGACGCTTCCGTGTCTTCTGATGCAGACGAGACATGTACTCCTTGTTCGACATGCGTTTCTTCTCCACCTCAATGTTTTTGGCTTCATCAAGGAGTTGTTGACGACGCGCTTCTAGGGCCTGGGCCCTTTCGTCCAGCTCATCTGCAGTAAGTTCTGCAGCTATAGGGATAGGTGTGGTTAGTGCGGCATCGATGAGTTTACGCGCACCTTCAGTGATCACGTGTCCATCCACCGATGCTTCTTTTTTCGGCTCGTCTGGGATTAGTGCTCCATCCGAGTCTTCCTCGTATTCCTCGGCAATCACCTCCTCTGTCAGAGGGTCTTTTGCCGGGGTCTTGTTCTTCTTCTTTGCCTTCTTGGCAGCACCGGTAGCAAAGACGGCTTTGGGTCCGTTTCCCGGAGTCAAGCTCTGATCGGTACTCTCGGACATCTGGACTTCGGGATTGTCTCTAACGTCCATGTCTTCCTGCGCTTTGGGAGAGTGTTCCCCAGATCCTTCATCCATGGCTTCTCCTTCCTCTGCAGCTTTGGAGTTGTACTCCTCTTCATATTCTGCGGAGAACTTTCGGAAATCTGCCGACGTCATGGATTCATCCGAGGATGCGGGTACGTTGGCGTTTGTTCCAATTGCCTCCAGCACCGAGTCGGTGTTTTCTCCAGCATCGGCAGAGCCGGATCCGGATCCCACGTATCCGACGAAGTGTGACGCGTGCTTCTTGAGGTACCTGTGGCTTTCGCGATCAGCCATATCGAAACTTTTGATGGTCTCGAGGATTGCATCTGCGCTTTCGCCTTGCAGTATCATACGTTTTAGTGTGTACCTTAGGAAAGGCCTGTCTGTTCCGGCATCATCAGAGCCGGAATCAGTGTCGTTGATATGTTCCTCCTGAATTTCGACTTCCACGGGTGGGTCGATCTGGGATCCGGCTCCTCCGGGGAGATCCACTCCAGATTCGATGTTGACCGCTAGGTCTTCTTCAGGTTCGGATTTCTCCACTGTCTCCACAACTGGTGCGGGCTGGGTGCGATTACGGTTTTCTGAGATCTGGAACTCTACCGCCTCCGCGGACAAAGGGGACCTAGAAAATTCTTTTGCCTCTATCATCACCGCTGGGGTGGGTTGGGCAGGTTCAGCGAAACCGATGTAAACATCGATCTCGCCAAAAGACATGATTGTGTAGGCAGTCATGGCCTCCTTTGCCGGAATCCAAGTCTCGTCGAGAACGATGAGAGGGACATCGCTGGCGTAGAGGATGCGACCGACGGCGATAGTCTCGCCGATTCTGATTCTTGCAGATTCCGCTCAGAACGCAGATCCGTAGCTCACTTGCCCCACGGTGGGCGCCAACTGTCGTCGGATTGATGATAAGTACGCCATGAGGGGGTCCTCGAGGCATGCGGAAGAGAGGGGGTGAGACGTACGGTATTCCGGGATGGTGAGCACACAAGTTTACCCAGGTTCGAATCCGCCGGCTTTGGACGGATCCTACTCCTTCTATCAATCCAGTAATACGGCAGAGCCGGAATATGGGTTATAAGGGTTTCGCCTGTGCGAGTTGTGGGTCTAAAGTATTGGGTGCCCTAAAGGCTCTCCCTAGGACGGCTTATATAGATATCCGGCCTAGGGTTTACAGGAGAGATCTATCCGGCTACGACTAAGAGTCTGTTACAGAGTACATCTTGAACTACAAGTAACATCATGGCCTAAGTCGGTAAGTCTTCTGGGCCTTCCCGTAGCCGGATTGGACTCCGTCTTCTCTCCCTGACTGGGCCGCCCGTGAAGCAATGCTCTAACCCGAAGTGGGCCACCCTGGTCAGTGAGGAACTGTGAGGATACCCGGAAAGTATATCCCCAACACTTATGATGATGCTTCTACTGTGCTTGATAAGAGTGGTTCATTAGGTCCTTTCCTAGATGCTACGATTGCTAGAACTATAGCTGGAAATACCAAAACTCCTAATGAAGACACCACCACACCTGTTAGCTCACCTGAGTCTAGTGAGAGTTATGATATTGAAGATGGTTATGTTGAGATGACCGATGAGTTTATTAAAGAATGTAAGAACACCCATGATAGGAGCGCTGCTAAGAGTCTCCTTGAGAGGCGTACTATTAGACCCAAATTGTCTCCTGATGCTAAGTTTGCTGCTTCTCCCATAAACATTATAGATGAAGATTATGATTTCTCTCTCGATCTATCTTACATAGCTATTGTCGAGAAAGAACCTTTTTGTGGGACTAAGAATGAAAGTGCGGTAGCACATATGAATAAACTTTCTACCATGAGTGGTTTGTTTTCTGATGATATTAAGATGCGTACTTACTTTGTTGCTAAGATTTTTCCCTTTTCACTGAAAGGAGAAGCTAAAACTTGGTTTAGTAATTTACCTCCTAGATCTATTGATAGCCCTGAGTGCTTGATTAGTACTTTACTGCAGAAATATTTTCCTCCTAGTGCTAGACATGCTATTTTGCAGGAACTTTTTGATTTTAAACAGGGAGAAAAAGAGGTATTGCTCGAATCTTGGGCAAGGTTTTGTGCTTTGATTCATGCACAAGCTGGAAGTCCATTACCTAAGAATGAGCTTCTTGATATATTTTATAATGGACTAACTGAGGAATCTAGGACATACCTAGATAGTTGTGCTGATTGTGTTTTCAGGAATATGACTCCTAAGGAAGCTGAGGAATTAATGGCTAAAATAAGCAAGAACTATGAAGATTGGACTCCTCCTAAACAAGCTATACCTGAAGTAATTGTACCTGAACCATCTATTCCGGTGCCTATTCCAACATCAAAGAAGAGGGGAGTTATTGAATTAAATGATGAAGTGATGAAGGAAGCTAAGAAATGTCTTAAGGAGAAGGGAATTAAAGCTGCAGATGTCAAGAATTTACCTCCTATAGTAGAATTATGTAAGCCTATTCCCTACTCATCCACTATTGAGGTACACTCTCTCCAACACTTTGATGAAGGTGATATCCCTTACTCTAAACCTCCTGATCAATGCTTAGAAGAATTCGATATCTTTATTGTTAAGCAAGATAACTTTAATAAAAGGGTGCAGAATCATCTAATGGAAAACACTAGAGCTATTGTGGAGTTGAAAGATATTGTGGAAAGAACCTCTAATGATGTTAAAATGATTGTTAAACACTTTCAAATGGTTCAAACTCAAATAGATCAACTCGTTAAAGTGCAAAACGACTTGCTAGTTAATGCAGCTAAAGAAAAACATGCTTATGAAATTAGAACTAGAAGTGGTGCTGCTACCTAGGATCCTCTATATCCTGAGGGGCAACCCAAAAGAATTGAGCAGGATTCTCAACAAGCTAAAAATAGTGGTTCTACTCGTAAGAAAAGGAAAAAGAAACATAAAACTGTTGTAGAACCCTCTGAACCTGCTATAGATCCTAATAGTATATCTATCTCTGATGCTGAAACTGAAAGTGGTAATGAAGAAAATGTTGTTCCTAATGAAGAAAAAGTTGAAGAAGAACCTGAAAACCACACTAAGAATACTAAATACACCAAAGAAGATTTTATTGCTAAGAAACATGGTAGTGAAAGAGAGCCTTGGGTCCAAAAACCTATGCCATTCCCTGATAAGAAACACAAGTCAAAGGAAGATGAACACTATAATAAGTTTTGTGAGTGGATGAAGCCTTTATTCTTGCAAATTCCTTTGACTGATCCTATTAAATTGCCTCCTTACTCAAAGTATATGAAGGACATTGTCTCGAATAAAAGGAAGATCCCTAATGAATAAATTTCTACTTTGCTTGCTAATTATTCCTTCAATGGTAAGGTTCCTAAGAAACTTGGAGACCCAGGGATTCCAACTATCCCTTGCTCTATTAAGAATAGTTATGTTAGAACTGCTTTGTGTGATTTGGGAGCTGGAGTTAGTGTTATGCCTTTCTCTCTATATAAGAGGCTTCAACTTGAAAAATTAATACCAACTGATATATCTTTGCAAATGGCTGATAAATCTACCACTATTCCTGTGGGTATATGTGAGGATGTACCTGTTCAGGTGGCTCACAATTGCTTGATATTAACTGATTTTGTTGTGCTTGAAATGCCCGAAGATGATAATATGTCTATTATTCTTGGGAGACCTTTTCTTAATATTGCAGGAGTTGTTATTAATTGTAATCAAGGAAAGGTGACCTTTAATGTTAATGACAAGGAACATACTGTCTACTTCCCCAAGAAGATTGAAAGGCCTTATGGTTTGAATTCAATTGAACATGTTGAGGGCATTCAAGTTGGAGAAATATATTGTCCCATACCAAGAGAAAATTTTGAAACTATTATGATTGGGACCATTGCTATCAAGGTTGAGGTAACATAATCATTGGTGGAGTACAAAGTTTTGTCTCATATGCAATTGTTTTGGTAGCAAGACTTGATCAACCTTGTTAACAAAAGGATTCCATTGAACAAAACAATGTTTTCACTATGATTATCTCCGTTTATTTCTATCCTTTGCATTTTAGCTTTTGCTTTCAATTAGTTTTCTTTGTGTTGTTAGTTGCTTGCATGCTAGAACTTCTTTAGTTCTAGCCTTGTTTTGTCCTTGCATCATGTTTCCAAAAAGAAAAAAATCTGTCTGTTAGAAAAATCATTCCTCTATTTCTGAAAAATGCCCAAAAATAAAGTGTCTCGAAAAATTCCAGAAAATTCATATTAATTTTTTACATGAAAAAAGGGGCAGAGGAGTACCTGGTAGGTACCAGGGGGGCCACCAGGCAGGCACACCACATGGTGGCGCGGCCAGCCTTGGGTGGCGCCATGCCCTGGTGTGGGCCACCCCTAGCCCCCCACCAACTCTCTCACCTGCCACTTTCTTCTCTCTCCCGAGTAAGCTCCAGTTCATAGCTCAAAATCGCGTTCTTGTTGTGCTTGCTCTCGATTTTTTCGATCTCCTTGCTCAGCCCATCTCTCTTGCTGAAATTTGGAGCATTTGTTCCCTGGTATGTGACTCCTCCCCTTGTCCAAGTAGATTTGTGTTTAGTGGATTATATGTTGAGTATTTTGCTGCTGTAGGTGACTGGTTATGAGAGCTTGTAAGCTTATTTGATGCTTAGAGATATAGCTTTCATGCATGTTTAGGCCTCTTGCAAGTCCCTATGAGTAGAATCCTTCATTATATTTACTTTGCAATCACTTGTTTAATAGGTGTTTAAATTTCAGAATACCAAGCATGAACAACCATACTTTTGGAGAGATATTTGAGAGTGATGCACCTAGGAGGTCGAGGCCCTCAAGAACAGCCTCTCAAGCTAGGCCATCATACAATGAAGACCTCATTGCAACCCGTATTGGCAGTGAAAGGGATGATGGGGATGCTCACCCATCCTCTTTTCCTTGTTTTACTTTCTTGCAAGCTGCAGGTATTCTTGATGATTTCTTGCTACTGATTGAGAGGGTTGGTTTGACCTCATATATGCAAGATGAGAGTGCACAATACGCTATGCTCACCAAAACTTTTGTTGAGAGATTCACGTTTACTAACACACCCTATCACCTACTGTCTCTTTTAAAATCTATGATCTGCCCTTCACCATGCCTTTGGAGAGATTTTGTAGTATTGTAGGTGTGCATATGACAGGGACCGTGAAGAAAATTCAAGGGCGCCCTGCTGATTTGTTGGAGCTTTACCGAGGGGTGACCAATGATGATGACTGCGTAGCGCAGCGCGGAAAGATAAGAAATATCCAACTCCCTGCTCTTAGATACTTTGCATATTATCTTGCCACTAGTGTATTGGGTAGGGAGAACACTAGTAATATCTCCAACTATCATTTAGCAGTCCTTGCTGCTGCGCTTAACAATGACACTCGGTACAATCTTGGCTCGCTTATTGCTCGCCGCTTAGCTGCTAGGGGGCCTATCTATGGGGGCATCATTGCCTCGTGTATAGTCAATGCATTAGGTCTTTCAGTGGATCCCTATGATGCTATGTTGGCACCACAGAGGCTTGACCTTGTTGCTATGAAGGCTCATCACTTTTTCACTGCTACTTCTGATTTGGACAGTCTAATGTATAGGATGCTTTTCACTGACGGGGATGAAAGGGAGATCCTTTTGCCACAGCCTGCTTTGTTTAGTGTTCACGGGAGACTATGGTCACGCTTCAAGGAGGAGGTAGACGAGCAGCTTCGCTTGTTGGGTTTCCACGAGCAGCACCAGGAGGATGTGCCCTCCTATGATTACTCCGCGCATTACGGAGGGACGTACTCGAGTTCGCACCAGGATGAGGGGACCTCTTCGTCGCACCAGGGTGACACTTCATCCTGGCCAGCTTGGGATTGATACCCACTTAGGCCAAAAGCCTAAGCTTGGGGGGAGGTATGCCGACATCGCACTCATCTTCAATCATGTTGCGTAGATACTTTGTATATTCATGTTTTCGTTCTCTTTTTAGTTTTCGTTCTTCTTTGCTTTTGCTTTCTAAAAACACAAAAAGACCAAAAATATTTCTGTTGTTTCTCTTTGGTTTGCTTCTTCTTTTTGCCTTGGTTTGCTTTTCCCTTTTTGCTTTGTTTGAACTATTCGAAAAAACCCAAAAAGATTTTGCTTTGCTTGTTTTTCTCTTTTGGTTCTTGTTTAAAAATCAAAAACACCAAAAATATTTGTCGTTCTTTTTTGGTTTTTGCGAGTTTGCTTCAAGGTTCGGCAGTCCTCAGTGGATATTGGTTTCATATTATTATTCAAGCCACACAAGTGAAGAGCAATAATGAGGATCAGTGACAACTTGAGGCGTGGTAAGAGGCTGGTAACGTTCTCTATTTGTTTTCATTTTTGTACATATACTCATCACTGTGGGCATGCTTAGTTATTTCATGTAGAGTGTATGTTTTCTTTGGATGCTTAATAGTTCTTGCTTTCTTATGATTAGCTCCAGCTCGCTAATAGTCTGTAGCATGTCTTATGAATGTTTGCTTGCATCACTCTATTCATAAATTGATATGACACCGTGGTATCCTCCTCTGAATGTTTCATTTGAATTGACTTGGCACATGCTCACGCATGCACATGACTGTAATAATCAGTTAAGCCTTGATGAATTATTTTGCCTTGAGGATCTTGAATCACTTTCATGCCATGAGTAGTCTTGTTTTGTTGCAAGCATGATAATGACAGCTATTGTTCTCTCGTTTGTCGCTCCCTTACTTTTGTTAGCCTTCACTTCCACTGAGTGTTTTACTCATGTTTCCAACTCCCTAAACCAAATATTTCCAAAGTGTCCACCATACCTACCTATTAGCATCATTTGCTACTCCCGTGCATATTCATTATGCCTTGTTTTCTTCCGAATAAAATGTTTGCTTGTTATGGGAAAATTAGTCAGTAAAGCTCTCACGAACTTGATGGCACACTTTATTTTCTTGCACTTAATAAACCTGAACCATTGCGTCCTTCTTTGTTGCGTATATGCTTGCGCTTTATGAGTTGAAGTTAGCAGAACCATGTATCATGGGGACCGCTTTCAACGCTTCATAGGTACTTTGTACCTAGTTGATATCATGTTCTTTTGCTTATGGATCCCGGCGGTGTGAAATAAAAGTGGAACTTGTAAGATCATGGAGTTTGTATGTATGTTAGAGAAACGCCTGGGCCGCTAGCCTAAGCCATGCCTAATCATGGTGGAAACTTGCAGCATAACCATAATAAGCATTTTATAAAGCATCCTCAATAAAAATCTATGCACATAGTAAATAAAAAGATCGCCGAGATGCTCATTGTCTGCTTGCCTTGTTATTTTCATTATGGGATAGCTCCCGTGTCATGTGCAAGGGGTACCCCGTTGGCGGTTCTCTATGATACGTATATACTTACAATGACAAGAGCTTACTTGTGACTGAAGTTGAGTAGCATGAGGATCGGTCTTTGTAAGTAAGGGGCTTGAGACTTTGATTTATAACTTGTCAAGCATATCCTCTTAGTTGTGTCACTTTCACCTTAACCACATTAAAGATGCTTATGATAAGGGCAATGAGAGCTCAAAGCTAAAGAGTACCATACTTTCAGCATTTGGAAGCCTTTCAAATTATTTAAAACCTTTTCTTGTTGAGTCTCCATTTATTCCCTGAGCACCTTCTTGAGATCATGGTTGTCATTCTTTGTGTTTGTTCCATTACTTGATTATTTGTGTTATGACTTTGATGCTTGTATCCTTGATATCTTTATTTCTAGTCATCACTTGAACTTTAGAGGTGCCTAGATATTCATAATCAAAGGCAAGCGAGATACCACTCTATCATACCTTTCTATGAGCATTGTAATGTTGCTTATGTTTGTGCCTCATGCTACTTATTATTCTTGAGTTTGAATCTCTTCATAGCTTGCAATGACTATTAAGTAGACTTGGTTGCATACTCTTTATTATGAATTGTCCAAGTAGTTGATCACATTGCTGAAAATATTTACATCTTATGAAGCAAATGTGTTCGTGAAAGTTCTTTTATCGCACTCAGTTTTCAACTAAATTGCTTGAGGACAAACAATAAGCTAAGCTTGGGGGGAGTTGATACGTCCAAAACGTATCTACTTTCCCGAACACTTCTGCTATTGTTTCTCCTCTAAACTTGTGTGATTTGGATGCAACTAATGCGGACTAACGCTGTTTTCACCAGAATTGCCTTGGTGTCTACTTTTTATGCAGAAAATCAACTATCAGGAAAAATCCCGGAAAATATGCCAAAAATCCTATTTCACCCGAAGACTCCAGGAGGCAGAATACGAGACGGAGAAGAGCCAGGGGGTGGCCACACCACCTGCTGGCGCGGGCCAGGCCAGGCCGCGCTAGGGGGCGGTGTGGGCCCCCAGGCACCCCCTCGGCCTCTCTCTTCGCCTATAAGGAGCCTTCTGACCTAAAAACTTCAGGGGGTTCGACGTTTTTTCAGAAGGAGTTCCGCTCCGCCGCCACCACCAGATTCCACGAAACAGCACTAGAAACTCCGTTCTGGCACCCTACCGGGACGGGGAATTGGAGGAGATCATCACCATCGCTTCTCCATCGACCATCCATGTTTTGCCCCGTCTATGAGTGAGTAATCCCCCGTTTTAGGCTATGGGGATGGTAGGAATTGGATGAGATTGTTCATGTAATAGCATCAGATTGTTAGGGCATGGTGCCTAGTATCTTTTATTAGTATTTTATGACTTTGTTGCGACTTGTTGTGCTTAATGCTTGTCACTAGGGCCCGAGTGTCATGATCTCAGTTCTGAACATGTTATTGATTCATTATGATAGTATTGTTCTTGGTCTTATCTACAAGTTGTATACACACGTTGTTGTCCGGAACCTATGGCCCCGAAGTGACAGAAATAGGGATAACCGGAAGGAAATGGCTTTGATGTGAGGATCACATGTGTTCACGGAGTGTTAATGCTTTGCTCCGGTGCTCTATTAAAAGGAGCACCTTAATTGCTAGTAGTTCCCTAGAGGCCCCGCTGCAAACGGGTTGGCAGGACAAAAGATGTTGTGCAAGTTCTTATTGCGAGCATGTATGACTATATATGGAACACATGTCTAGGATTGTCTAGTACTTGGATGCTTTATCTTATTTATCTGCAATTATCCTATGTTCTGATTGCTATGTAGATTGTCGTGTCCATGCAACGCCCGTCCATACATCCCTATGCCTACCACACTCAAATCCCACTATTTACTACTATTGTTACTACTGTCTTTGCTTTACTACTGTTGTTACTTTACTATTCCTATTACAAAACTGTTGCTACTGATAAACTGCTGTGAGCAAGATTGTTTCCAGGTGCAGCTGAATTGACAACTCAGTTGTTAAGGCTGATAAATATTCTTTGGCTCCCCTTGTGTCGAATCAATAAATTAGGTTTCACTTCCCTTGAAAATACTGCGATACACCCCCTATACTTGTGGGTCATCAATGAGTTCTTTCTTCATCAGCGGAAGTATGCTCATGAGCTCCTCGAGCGTGCTGGGATGCTTAACTGCAACCCTGCGCTTACTCCAGTCGACACGAAGGCCAAGCTTTCTGCTAGCGATGGGTCGCTGGCTCCCGACGCGTCGTCCTATCGCTCCATCGTCGGTGCCCTGCAGTACTTGACGCTGACACGTCCGGAGTTGCAGTATATCGTGCAGCAGGTGTGCTTGCATATGCATGCTTCTCGAGATGCCCACTGGACAGCGGTGAAGCGGATACTTCGCTACATATGCGGCACTATGGACCTGGGCCTCTCGCTGCACGCCTCGCCATCGACGGACATCGTCGCCTACTCGGACGCGGACTGGGCTGGCTGCCCTGACACGCGGCTACTGTGTCTACCTCGGTTCGTCGCTCGTCTCTTGGTCTTCCAAGCGACAACCCACCGTCTCTCGCTCTAGTACCGAGGCCAAGTATCGGGCCGTGGCGAACACCGTGGCCGAGTGCACGTGGCTTCGTCAGCTTCTCTCCGAGCTCTCTTGTCCTGTCAACAAGGCCACGGTGGTGTTCTGTGACAATGTTTCGGCTGTCTACCTCTCCGTCAATCCCGTTCATCATCGACGCACCAAGCACATCGAGCTGGACATTCACTTTGTTCGTGAGCAGGTTGCTCTCGGTCACGTTCGAGTTCTTCACGTACCGACTTCTCAGCAATTTGGGGACATCATGACAAAGGGATTGCCGACGTCGACCTTTGACGAGTTTCGTTCCAGTCTATATGTCGGTACCGACCCTTCGACTACGGGGGAGGGGGAGGTGTTGAGACACGTATTGTACTCTCTATAGGTCTCCTTGTACTCTCAGGATTGTACCTGTAATTGTCTATATATATGAGACAGTCGGCCCTATTGGAGCTGTGCATTCTCCACAATTCCTTCTACATGTTGTTCCAGTAAATTCTATAGTCTAGACAGGGTATCACCGTTGACATTAGCGCAGTGTGTGGCGATGTCGAGAGCAGACTTTTGGTAGCCGATGACAGTGACGAGCTTGCCCTTGATGAGTCGAGTGGCCTCTGCTTCACTGCATGGTCCATGTTGGAGGAATCCATGGAGTGGATCACCGTACCGTCAAACGCCTCTGGCCCTCGCTCCGGTGGGAAACTGGGAATGTTGGGGATGCCACTGAACCTTCCCACACATAGAACCACAAAGTCGGCCACGTGGGTCTAGTTGTGTTTTTGCACGTCAAACTTTCACGATGATATATGGCCGCAGCGATCGAAGAAGTTGTATAATTTCTCACCTCAACGTCGTCGTTCCCGTGCTGCACGGTTAGTCGCCACTCGCCTCGGCCGCTGCCGAACGCCTCGCCGTTGCATGCTGGCCCATTGCACCCATGCCATCACCTCCTCCTCGTTGATGCCGGAGTAATCCAGAGCGGCAACCCGGCTGCCGAACCTGATGCAATCTAGCACGCCGAAGTGGCGCGCGTACGAGTGCAGGTACTCCATGACCTTCTCATGGTCCGGGTACAAGTCCGACACTCTCGGCGGCCATGGGAAGTCCGTGAACTGGTAATATGGCCGTGGCGTCTGAAGCCGTGTTGAGGCGAGCGTGTGCGCCCACACGCCGCCGATGGCGTTCGCTTCGGCCTCGAACACGACAGGCCGGAAGTGGCCTGCAGCATACCTTTTCATATACTTATCCCACTCGTTTATATCCTCCTCCATTGATCTTATGCTATGCGTACGGAAGCTCCCATGAAGGAAATGTGCCAACCATTTTGACCGTAGCTCGAATGCATAAAGGTTGGACACATTCTCGGAATAACCGATGATAGCTAGTTTGAGGATCCTAGGATGGACACATTGCCTGCATGTATTTATAACAAAAATACATTAGTTGAAATCCACTCCCGTGCATTTAGTGAAATGCATGCATGTTCAAGATATATATTGTTTCGAATTCAAATTAATTTAGACCTGAAATGTGGAACGATAGTAGATGGCGAGCCTGCTATGATGTCTCTGAACATGGATGATTTGAAAATCCCCCTCAATTTTTCATCACCTCTGTACCCGGTACCAAATATTACCACGTCGCTCTTTATTGGCGAGGATTCGCCTTCTACAATAAGGCCCTCCTGCAGAACTTCATTTCCTTTGCTTTCTTGAGAATAATACTTCCTTCTTCAACCTTATTGTAGAACTTATCGGGTAGTATGACAACCAAGCATGGGCTCATAGCCTCGAAGAAGCTGTGATTGGGTACCATGCCGTGCTTCTTCATGGGCACAGCCCATCTACAGTAGCTCTCAACAAACTTGGAGAACAATATTTATTATATACTAAAAGCAATATAAGGTGTTTTTTGAGGCACCACGTTGATCCACATCACCTATATTAATTTTGACAGTTAGATCTGAATTCTATGACTACGATTTAATTCTATTATATACTAAAAGCAATATAAGGGTGTTTTTCGAGGCACCACGTTGATCCACATCACCTATATTAATTTTGACAGTTAGATCTGAATTCTATGACTACGATTTAATTAGATAACGTAAACCATGTAACCACATATTGCATGTGTCGTGTCAGCTATCTATTTTTTTCTAAGGGTATGTGAATGATTCATGTGGGCCTCACAAAACAAAAAACCATGGCCAGGGAGTCCGTACGTGTTACTTCTCAAAATAAGAAGAGTCCATACATGTCACTACTAGCTAACGTGCAAATTTAACTCCTGCAAAGATTTTCACGTGTAGATCGGTCCTCCTACAAAATTCATATATACCTAATATTTTTTGCGAAACTGTAAATTAAAATAACCTAGCAAGCCAAACATTTTTTTAACCATATGCATGTCACACCCGACAGGAATTGTATGGGGTAATTAGTATATTTATTTACCCCTCCATGTCACACCTAGCAATATAACACGGATTCGGTGTACGGTTTGTTACCTTCGTTAAAAATCCAGGTAAAATATGTAAGTTTGTTGTGCGCTCCTTCAAAAAAAGAAAAGTTTGTCGCCCATACATTTAGGTTCATGAACTACCTTTTTCATGAAAAACCACACTTACACAATCACAACACATATCGACGCATGGATACTAGGCGAATCCCATAAACACTTTACACTCTAAAAGTTGTAAGAGTCATGCACTTGGAGTTACACATGGTAACCAAAAGGATAATGTGCTTGAATATATAAAACTGATAGTATATCATCGTTCTGATAGCATACCATCATGATACCGGCCATAGAGAAAACATCACGTTAATTTACCAATGGCTCAGTTGAGAAGTTGGAAATGTGTTTGAAACACATATAGATTCCAAAAGGTATGAGAAAAGGTTAAACCTTCAAACAGTTGATGATGTTCCCAGATATTATGCTTACCAAATTTATAAACGACATGCACTTAGCGTTGACCTAATAGTAACCAAAAGTGAGAAATCCTCGCAACTAGATAATTTGATGGTACATGCATGGGCTGGATAATAACTTATAATCAATAGGCTAGGGTACATTGAGGTCACTAGCATAAAAACCCATAATTAATTCCGATTGGTTCAATTGGGTCGTCAGAGGTGTTCTAAAATTGAACGAATTACCAAATTTGTTAGATAATGTTGAACCTCCAAGAAGTACAACAGGTTCCAATAAACCAAAAAAGACCAAGAAAGAATGTGTAACCCCGGTTTACAAAACTTATAGCATGGTTTCAAAACTCATGAGGTTCAATTGGGTTGCCGAAAGTATATTCAAAACTTTAACGGATAACCAAATGTCCAAGAAAATTTTAAACCTTTAAAAAGTTCAGGAGGTTTCAATATACCGAGAATGACATACAAAAAATATATAATTATAGCTTTAACAAACATATAGACCAGTTTTAAAAATCAAACACATATAGATTCCAAAAGGTATGAGAAAAGGTTAAACCTCCAAACAGTTGACGATGTTCCTAGATATTATGCTTACCAAATTTATAAACGACATGCACTTAGCATTGACCTAATAGTAACTAAAAGTGAGAAATCCTCGCAACTAGATAATTTGATGGTACATGCATGGGCCGGAAAAAACTTATAATCAATAGGCTAGGGTACATTGAGGTCACTAGCATAAAAAAAACATAATTAATTCCGAATGGTTCAATTGGGTTATCAGAGGTGTTCTAAATTTGAATGAATTACCAAAATTGTGAGATAAGGTTGAACCTCCAAGAAGTACAACAGGTTCCAATAAACCAAAAAGACCTAGAAAGAATTTGTAACCCCGGTTTACAAAACTTATAGCATGGTTTCAAAACTCCCCAGGTTCAATTGGGTTGCCAAAAGTATATTCAAAACTTTAACAGATAACCAAATGTCCGAGAAAATTTTAAACCTTTAAAAAGTTCAGGAGGTTTCAATATACCGAGAATGACCTAAAAAATATATAATTATAGCTTTAACAAACATATGGACCAGTTTCAAAAATCATGACAAGTTTATATAACACATCAACGTTAATGTATAGAAATGTACAAACCAACTTCCATGATCATATAGATTGGGATCCAAAAGTTTAGGGAAGACATTCAAACAACACAAGGAGAAGCTTCAAGAAATTGATAGGCTACCTTAAATAATATTCATTCTGATTTCCAAAAATTATTGTAGAAATTTATACGCACAAGGACAACTTCCAAGATTTTACAAATACAAGTTCAGACAATCTGAAAGAAAAATATGTTCTTCTAGAAGTTTAGAAATACTTGAAGAAAACTCAATGTTCTTCCAACAATCTACAATACTCAAGGATAAGCTCAAAAACCACAAATCAACAAAAATAAATTCAACCATGCTTTACCTTTTCTATTTGTGATATATGGATATGGTGCTTCCCTCAAAATAAATTATATAGATTCTTCATTTATCATCTTTAGTTTCTTTTAGGTAGAAAAACTTAGACGTTATTCTATGTTATGGTCTTAAAACTACATAAAACCGAACCTAAAAAACCATATGAACATCAATTGCAATAAAAGACAAGAGAGACCCACATCAAAGATGGGACCCTAAATAAGATCGGTAATTGCAAATATTCTAGGCAAACACTTACTCCGAGCTCTTCAGACAATGTTTTTCAACAAGGGAACAACCTGAATACCACCACTGCCCAGTACAACCAATGAACATCGGACGTAAGGTTTTCACTTGGAAAGAAAGTCCTACTAATTGAAGAGCGCCACCAAACAAGAAGTCATTAGAGCACGAAAAAACAAAATATCAAAAGGAGATATTAAATGGCTACATGTGATAAACCTCCATGGTTACACTCACATATATAGTAATAGAGGCAGCCTTATTGGTATGGCACTTTCATAACATAGTAGAAATCCATGGTCCTATAACCCACCAAGGAACACGCCTGCACCTCCATGGATAATTAATGAGATAAGATACATAAACTATACGCAAGAGGCCCCGCGATAGCTTAGCGAATGATCAAAGTAAGAGGATCTGATGGAGATTGGAAAGGAATATTACCGTGGTTTCAATATTACCTGAGCTACAAAGTTTGAATATTCCACAAAAATTAAAGTGAGCAAGTTAAAACCTTCGAAGTTGCAATCTTGACAAACCAAATATCATATATCTATTTAGTTTAGATTAAGATCGTGATCCATGCTAGTTCTCTGAACAGTACAATAATTAAGCAGATCACAGTAGTTAGGGTCTCAGGGGATTAATGGTGGCGAAACCAAGATAAGGTAAACGTGTTTGCTAGGGTGCAGTCCATTACGTACCAAGGGTGATAAGAAGGTAGCCAGAAGGCCAACCAGCAGCCCCTCTCCTGGCTTGTGAAGTAGGAATTGAGAAAAGCAACTGAGGTAGAAGAAACCAAACGGAACACCCCATGCGTAGTAGTCAGGGATGATCCATCGCTTCGTACGACATAGCACTGTGCATGGATGCGTGGGCCCTGCGCCCCTGCGAATGCACAAGTTCTTGTTGTTCCAGTAATTCTAGTGAAGATAGAGTCTAGACAGGGGTATCACCGTTGACATTAGCGACAGTCCAGGAGAGCTATGTAGATCTCCTGGACTGTCGCTATAGCCAACAATTGCTAACTGGGGGATCCTTGGATGGACACATAGCCTGCCACATTCATAAGAGGGTCATTGTTGATTAACTAGTACTCTCTTCGTTTCAAAATATAGGATGTTTTAGCTTTGTGAATGAAATGTATCTAGACCTCTTTTAGTGTCTAGGTTCATCTAGGGTTGGAGTGAACCTAGACACTAAAAGATGTCTAGTTATACTCCTTTCACAAAGCTAAAACATCTTATATTTTGAAACGGAGGAGTACTATTCACTGCATACTAGATACATGCAATTATCTAAGTACTGCACATCAATTAACTTAGAAAGTTGAGAGGAACCTGTAGTGTGGAACTGCAGTAGCTGGCGTGCCAACAACGATGTCTCTGAACAAAGGCGACGTGAACAGCTCTTTGATTTTCTGATCTCCTTTGTATCCCGTGGCAAAGATCACAACATTGCTCTTGATCGGCTCAGACTCACCATGTACAATGACACCTTCTTTACAGAAGCTCATCTTTTTTTGCATTCTTGAGAATAATGCTTCCTTGCTCCACCTTGTCGAAGAATTTTTCCGGCGTTAGCGCGACCAGCCATGAGCTCATGGCTTGGAAGAAGCTGAGTTCCGGTACCATGCCATGCTACCTCATGGGCACTGCCCACATGTAGTAGCTCTCAACAAACATTGCGAATATCCATCTCTGATCAAGTTGAATAAATGCATCGGCGCACATGCAAGGACCGACCTCTTGTTAGTTAGTTACATAAAATTAAGAGTGTGCACAAAAAGAAGGGTTTAAGCACGAAAAGGGTGTGTACCAAGGGTGATAATAAGGTAGCCAGAAGGCTAAGGAGCAGCCCCTCCCCTGGCTTGTGAACTAGGAGTTCGGCGAAGCGAGTGAAGTAGAAGAAAGCAATCGGGATACCCCAAGCGTACAGGTCAGGGATGATCCAGTGCCTCGTCCTACACACCATTGTGCATGGGTGCCTTGGACCTGCGTACGTACAAATTCGGAGATTAATTAATCCTGTGATTATAACAAATCAACTATGTGTGAAGCAAGATCCCTATAAAAGTGCGTGAAGCTATGGCCGGGAGGGCCTTAATTTGTATTACCGTTGACATTAGCGCAGTGTGTGGCGATGTCGAGAGCAGACTTTTGGTAGCCGATGACAGTGACGAGCTTGCCCTTGATGAGTCGAGTGGCCTCTGCGTGGTCCATGTTGGAGTAATCCATGGAGTGGATCGCCGTACCGTCAAACGTCTCTGGCCCTTTCTCCGGTGGGAAACTGGGAATGTTGGGGATGCCACTGAACCTTCCCACACATAGAACCACAAAGTCCGCCGCGTGGGTCTACTTGTGCTTGTGCATAGCCGCACCATCAAATCATCAAAACGCTTGCCAAAATTTCACAATGATATACAGTATTTTGCAGCGATCGATGTTTCATAATTTCTTACCTCGACATCGCCGTTCCCGTGCTGCACGGTGAGTCGCCACTCGCCTCGGCCGCTGCCGAACGCCTCGCCGTTGCCGGCCCATTGCTCCCATGCCATCACCTCCTCCTCGTCGATGCCGGAGTAATCCAGAGCGGCAACCCGGCTGCCGAACCTGATGCAATCTAGCACGCCGAAGTGGCGCGCGTACGAGTGCAGGTACTCCATGACCTTCTCATGGTCCGGGTACAAGTCCGACACTCTCGGCGGCCATGGGAAGTCCGTGAACTGGTAATATGGCCGTGGCGTCTGAAGCCGTGTTGAGGCGAGCGTGTGCGCCCACACGCCGCCGATGGCGTTCGCTTCGGCCTCGAACACGACAGGCCGGAAACCGCGCTCCAACGCGTGCTTGCACGCCGTCAGGCCGCTCACCCAGGCTCCGATGATGGCCACCCTTTTCTTCTCCATGGAGCCTTTTCCGTCTTTTTTCCGCCTGACGAACCTACGTCGATCGGTAGTGAGCCTATGGATTTTCAGATTGTCAGTTGGTTTTGGTTGGTTCTGAACTTATCTTGACACATTTGGTACTGTACTATGGTTGACTGGTTCCGAACTCTCAACGAGGAAATCACGAGCACTCAACACAAAAAAAATGATGTTTTACGTATGTCCAAGTCAAAACACGTGTTCTCGAATGCATCCTCTCCATTAATCTTAACGTCATTCTAGACAATCTCAGGTGATTGATCTTGCACCATTTTCTCATGCACATAAAAAGAACCAGAGGATCAAAGAAAAAGTATATTTCCTCCATCCCAAATTAATTAACCCAACTTCGTTTGGACATACATGTATCTAAACACAAAAACATCTTTAGATATATGCATGTGTATCTAGACAAAGCTCTAACAATTAATTTGATACAGGGAGTACTATTTTTATAGAAATGAAAATAAATACCCTGTAGTAGAGAGTTGTTGTTTCCCTCTAGTCTAGAGAAAAAGAAGAAAGATGCATTCGTTTACCTATTTGCTTAGTATCTACTTATCGCAATCAGCAACTTTCTGGTAGAGGACAAAAAACTAACGTGTCAACTTCTTTTTAATTGTTATAGTTTCTCTCAGTGTCAAGAAGGCAGGACCTGTACTCCTAGCACCATGTTTGGCTGGTTTTGAACTTTCAACAAGAAAATCATGAAATTTTACACGTTCAAGGAAAACCACGTGTCGGATGGCACCATTTTTAACGTCATTCCGGACAAATTCATTGGATTGCTCTTCCACCATTTTCTCATGGACACAAAAACCTAGAGGATCAACGAAAAAATATATTTCTTCCGTCCAAATTAATTGACTTGGTTTTGGCTAGATACGCATGTATCTCAACGCAAAAACGTGTGTCTCTAGATGAAGGTAAGTCGGCTAATTTGGAACGGAGCGAGTAGTATTTCTTAGAGAAACAAAAATATACTCTGCGATAGAGAGTTCTTGTTTCCCTCTAGAGAAAGAAGAAAGAACTAGAGGACATTCATCTGGTTATCAGAATTTCACTTAGGGACAACAACACTCGGCTATAGGACAAAAGCCCAACGTATCAACTGCTTCTTTCTTGTTGTTATCCCAGCTCCACTCGTTGGCATCCCAGACCGAAATCCGGTGTTAAATAATACCAGATGGATGCAACTTTTGGTCTGGAAATGGCGGAATTCCCACTCGCGTTCCCAGGCAGGCGATTTTTCGGCAAATTTGGAGACATTGAACCACAATTTGGCTCAAATTCACACAAGCATAATTTTGATCACATAATTCAGCATGAAAATGAAAACAAAGCATTGTTTGGAATTGTTCAGCATAAAATGAAATATAGCATAGTTTGGCATAATTCGGCATAAATTTAACAAACTTTGAGACGCAAATTACAACAAACTATGTGTTGCCTCTGTGTATCCATATGTGCTCGACCAGATCATCTTGCAGTTGTCGATGCATTGTCGGGTCTCGGATCTCCTGACGCATAGTAATGAAGGCAGTCCACAATGCCGACACCTAGTGATCAGGCTCTGCAAGAAGCCCCTGTCTGTATTATGGTTGCGCATGCTCGACCTTATCCACTAAATGCCTCTGGTCATCCTTAATGATCATGTTGTGCAAGGTCACACAACAGTTAATCATTTCTTGCATCTGATCTTTTGACCAGGTCAGAATAGGGAACCGGATAACTACAAATCTCTGTTAGAGCATACCAAATTCCCGCTCGACGTCCTTCATGCAAGCTTCTTATTTCTTGGCAAAATAGGAATGATTGGAGAGCATGGGGCTTGAGATAGTCTTCACAAATATTGACCATCTTGGATAGATGCTATCTGCAAGATAGTATCCCTTGTTATAGTGGTGCTCATTGATCTCAAAGTCCACAGGGGGAGCATGACCCTCAAAAAGCTTGGTGAAGATAGTAGAGGACTGGAGGACATTGATGTCGTTGTTCAATCCTACCATGTCAAAGAAGGAGTGCCAAGTCCAGAGATCATGTCTAGCAACTACCTCGAGTATCACACTACAACCTCTTTTGTAGCCTTTGTACATTCCCTACAAAGAAAATGGATAGTTCTTCCATTGCCAGTGTATGCAGTCAATGCTTTCAAGCATCCCAGGAAATCATCTTCTTTCATTGACAGTGAGGATCCGAGCAGTGTCTTCGGCAGTGGGTGGTCTCAAGTATAGTGGCCCAACATTGCCACCTCTGTTCTACAGAATCTGTACAAATAATCAAGGGTGGTGGACTCAGCCATCCATAGATAGTCATCGGTTGTGTCACCCAGAGCTCCGTATGCAAGCAACATCATCGTCATCGTGCACTTCTGCAGTGAAGAAAATCCTACCATGTCGGTGTAGTTCTTATTGCATATGAAGTAGGGGTCGAACTCCCGGATGGCATTCACGATCTTGATGAAGAGTTTTTGGCTCATTCTGAAACAGCGACGAAACACGGCCTTCCCATGCAACAGGTTGTTGGCAAAGTAGTCGACGTACAACATGCAGTAGCCCTCCATCCGTTGTCTTGCTTTGCACTTCCGGCGTCCCTTCGCCGAACCTCCATGCTTCGTCTCTGCATTTTGCATGTAAAGTCTGGCTAGGCAGCCGAGGATCTGCATATGCTCTTCATCTTTGGCGGCTGCAGCGGTTTCTTCCTCCAACAGCATGGTGAACATCTCCTCGTCGTCGGAGTCCATGGCCAAGCAGGAAAAGTGTTGAACACTTCGCGGGTGTGGTGGACACGAGCTCGAAACGGAGCTGCCGGCAACGCAGAGAGAAGGCGAAACAAGGCCAGCAGCGAGGAAAGGGATGTTGCGGTGGCGGTGGACCTTTCTATCGGTGTGGGGTCGGCGGGTACCGTGGGGCAGTGCCGGCGGCGACATGGCCGCAAGGGTGGGTGAAGAGAACTCTGTGTCACGGGAGAGCCGAATCTCGGTGGGGAAGTGGGATGTCTCGCTGATAGAGCGGGCCCGCCTATTTTTTCCTTCCATCCGGCGTCCTCCGGCGACATCCGTCACGTCTGATTCAGCCTGAGAACGCCGGATAAAAATTGGGCTAAATTCGGTGAAAAAACGTCTCAACACGAGTAGGCGAAATTTCAACGTCCGGATAAAAAAGCTAGTAGAGGTGCTCTTAGTCCTAGCACATCTAGGAGCCAAGCTGCAGCCCGGAGCAACACTCGGCTGGTTCTGAACTTTCAACGAGAAAATCACAAACACTAAACGAGAAAATCATGATTTTTTACGTACGTCCAAGGAAATCCACATGTCGAATGCATCCTCTCCACCATTCTTATCGTCATTCTAGAAAATCTTGGTGGATTGCTCTTCCACCATTTTCTCATGGACAGAATAACTAGAGGATGATGTAAATATATAATAGTAACGTCATTATAGATAATCTCCCGCTAAAAGAATATTCGGATTTTATGAATACACGTGTCCTGGTGGGTCGTCATGTGTACAAACACCCTCCTAGCCATTCATCTATACTAGCTTCACAACCTAAAATATCTTATATTTTAAAACTGAGGGAGTAGATTAGTCCTGGTCTGTAATTTTCTATAAGAGGTAGCATATATATACCCGTGTCATGTCTTCCCGACAAAGGAATAAACAGGCTAACTAGTAAGCCGTTGCTCGTGATCTGTCCTTTTTATCTACATGTTCCAGCTTGTAAGGGCTAATTAAGGTTATTCGTACGAAGGATAATTTATTGTACGAAAGAGAAATGAGCAGCAGTAACCCTCCCGCTTTGGGCGAGGAGGCTGCGTTCCAGCCGTTGAATGCTGAGGAAGTTCATGCATGCCTCCTCAAGGCCGTGGATTTCATCTCCAACTACTACAGCAACGTGGAATCCATGTCCGTGCTCCCTGATGTCAAGCCTACCTTCCTACGGGACCATCTCATGGCATTCCTGTTAAAGTATGATCTAAATTCTATTAAATAGGCTAATTTTTTATGGAGCGGAGTCAGGGCCGGTCCTAAGATTTCAGGGGCCCAGGACGAAACAAAAATCCAGGCCCCCAAGTCAATATCAAAGAAATTTTAATTTTTTTGTGCAATCCTCATACAAATTCGGTGATAATGCTAACTATATCAATTTTAAGTTATAATTCCTTACTAATTGGTAATCCAAAATGAGTGTAAAGGTAAAAAAACCTACCATATCAATTCATTTATCAGATTAACAAGTCGAATAAAATCTCAAATCCCCAAAATATATACACCCTACGTCCTGATATAAATGGCTTGCATTTGTCTAGACTCGCATGTATCTATACACTAAAATGTATCTAGATACACATAAATCTAAGCAAATCCAAGTCACTTATTTCCGGATAGAGAAAGTATCCCTAATTCTTGCACGATCAGTCAATTCTTAATGATCATGTTGCAACAAAGAAAACTCAATTTGAATCATGGCATATACTTTTAATAAATCAACTACGGAGTACCATACAATCATCTTGCCAAACTAGCTAGAGGCTAGAGACATACCCGCAGCGTGAGTGTACAGACTACATAAGGGAGAGATCAATCGTCAGCTTCGACTGCATAGGCTCCAATCAGCTATTCCTTTTTTTTTAAGACGCTGATCACCTATTCCTCTCTCTGCATCGGCCGATGTGCTATCGTGGGCTTGATAATTTTCCAAAGCTGGCCTGTGTATAATTCCTATTGTGTTATGTTGTGCATCGTTGGAAAGTTGGGCCAGCCAGGCTGATATATACAAAACACATGTATATTGGGCCCCTGATTTCTTGGGCCCGGGGCGGCCGCCCCTCCTGCCCTGCCCCAGGGCCGGGCCTGAGCGGAGCGAGGCCCGTCGCTGGTTGATGACCTAGGTTTCCACCATTATATATACCTCTTGTAAGTCGTCAGCTAAGATAAGTTGCATCTGTGAAAATCTCTGGAATTATGTAAACACTCTCCGTTATAGTAAAGTTTCACTAGTTGGAGAGATTTTTTCATATTAAATCTGTGTCTCCTTGCTGCAATTTCTTTTTGTTTTTCGTTACTTACTTGTCGCAAAGCTAACAAGTGGTATCAGAGCTCTAGATTCTAATTTAGGGTTTGGTTTGTGACATGTCATCATTGAAGTTCGATCTACCACAGCTGGACAAGATTCTGTTTGTGGCAGGTGAAGATGCGGGCGATTCTCGCCCAAACTTTAGATCTGGATGAAGCGCAGAAAGGATTCGGAAAAAGGAATGCGAAGAGCTAGTCCGACGAAGAGAAGCGGAAGGGTCGTAAGGATTTATCTTTGATTCAACTTCATCTGTCCAATAATATTTTGCAGGAAGTATTAGCAGAGAAATATGTTGCTGCCCTTTGGCTGAAACTGGAATCGACTTGCATGTCAAAGGATCTAACCAGTAAGATGCATGTGAAGATGAAGTTGTTCTCGCATAGGCTGCAAGAAGGTGGATCGGTAATAAATCACTTATCTGTTTTTATAGTGATCGTTTCTGATTTGCAATCTATGGAAGTAAAATATGAAGATGAGGATCTAGCTCTTTTACTCTTATGCTTGCTGCCTAGTTCTTATACACACTTTCGTGATACAATATTGTTGAGCCGTGATGAACTAACCATTGATGAAGTACGAGAGGCCCTCAAATTGAGAAAAAATATGAAAATTATGGTGTAGGAAGATGGGTCGTCATCCAAGGCTGAAGTTCTATAGGTTCTTGGCAGGACCGGGCAGAGATTTAACAACTATGGCAACCGAGATAAGAGCAAGAACAGCATAGCTCATTCGAAGTCCAAGGAAAAGGACAAGTTCTAAAGGTATTATAAAAAATATAATCATGTTATTGATAATTGTTGGAAGCTGCAGAATAAGGAGAAAAAGAACGTAGCTTACCAACCGAAAGATAAGTCGGAAGATGCTGGTAAGGCTGTTGTTATTTCTGGTGATACTTCTGACGGTGAAAGTTTAGCCGTTTTTGTTGCTTGTGCTTCTCGTGATGATAAATGGATACTTGATACTGCATGTTTGTTTCATACTTGTTATAACAAAGATTGGTTCAGTTCATATGAGTCTGTGATGACTGAAGATTTTGTACATGTGGGGAATGACAACCCATGCCATATTATAGGAGTTGGATCTATTAGGACTAAGGTGAAGCACATACCAAGCATGGCCAGAAATCTGATCTCCTTGAATACCATGGATGTTGATGGATATAAGTATGCCGGTGGGCATAGATTTCTAAAGGTATCAAAAGGTTCTTTTATTCACATGATAGGTGATATGAATTCTGCTAAGTTATATGTTATTAGAGGTAGCACTTTGCCTGGTATTGCTGCTGCTGCTACTTCTAATGATTCTGATGATTGTGGTAAAACAAATTTGTGGCATATGGGCGAACATGGCATGGCAGAGTTGGTCAAGAGAGAGTTGATTGACTCGTCTACGTGTGTTGAGCCATGATGAACTAACCCTTGATGAAGTACGAGGGGCCCTCAAATAGAGAAAAAATATGAAAACTATGGTGTAGGAAGATGGGTCGTCATCCAAGGCTGAAGTTATGTAGATTCATGGCAGGACCGAGCAGAGATTTAACAACTATGGCAACCGAGATAAGAGCAAGAACAGCAGAGCTCATTCGAAGTCCAAGGAAAATGACAAGTTCTGCAGGTATTATAAAAAATCTAATCATGTTATTGATAATTGTTGGAAGCTACAGAATAAGGAGAAAAAGAACGTAACTCACCAACCGAAAGATAAGTCGGAAGGTGCTGATAAGACTGTTGTTGTTTCTGATGATACTTCTGACGGTGAAAGTTTAGCCGTTTTTGTTGCTTGTGCTTCTCGTGATGATAAATGGATACTTGATACTGCATGTTTGTTTTATATTTGTTGTAACAAAGATTGGTTCAGTTCATATGAGTTTGTGATAACTGGAGATTTTGTACGTGTGGGGAATGACAACCCATGCCATATTGTAGGAGTTGGATCTATTAGAACTGAGGTGAAGCACATACCAAGCATGGCCAGAAATCTGATCTCCTTGAATACCATGGATGTTGATGGATATAAGTATGCCGATGGGCATAGATTTCTAAAGGTATCAAAAGATTCTTTTATTCACATGATAGGTGATATGAATTCTGCTAAGTTATATGTTATTAGAGGTAGCACTTTGTCTGGTATTGCTGTTGCTGTTACTTCTAATGATTCTGATGATTGTGGTAAAACAAATCTATGGCATATGAGCAAACATGGCATGGCAGAGTTGGTCAAGAGAGAGCTGATTGACTCGTCTCCGTGTGTTGAGCCGTGATGAACTAACCCTTGATGAAGTACGAGAGGCCCTCAAATAGAGAAAAAATATGAAAACTATGGTGTAGGAAGATGGGTCGTCATCCAAGGCTGAATTTATGTAGGTTCATGGCAGCACCGAGCAGAGATTTAACAACTATGGCAACCGAGATAAGAGCAAGAACAATAGAGCTCATTCGAAGTCCAAGGAAAAGGACAAGTTCTAAAGGTATTATAAAAAATATAATCATGTTATTGATAATTGTTGGAAGCTGCAGAATAAGGAGAAAAAGAACGTAGCTTACCAACCGAAAGATAAGTCGGAAGATGCTGGTAAGGCTGTTGTTATTTCTGGTGATACTTCTGACGGTGAAAGTTTAGCCGTTTTTGTTGCTTGTGCTTCTCGTGATAATAAATGGATACTTGATACTGCATGTTTGTTTCATACTTGTTATAACAAAGATTGGTTCAGTTCATATGAGTCTGTGATGACTGGAGATTTTGTACCTATGGGGAATGACAACTCATGCCATATTGTAGGAGTTGGATCTATTAGGACTAAGGTGAAGCACATACCAAGCATGGCCAGAAATCTGATCTCCTTGAATACCATGGATGTTGATGGATATAAGTATGCCGGTGGGCATAGATTTCTAAAGGTATCAAAAGGTTCTTTTATTCACATGATATGTGATATGAATTCTGCTAAGTTATATGTTATTAGAGGTAGCACTTTGCCTGGTATTGCTGCTGCTGTTACTTCTAATGATTCTAATGATTGTGGTAAAACAAATTTGTGGCATATGCGTCTTGGACATATGAGCGAACATGGCATGGCAGAGTTGGTCAAGAGAGAGCTGATTGATGGGGGCAACTTGAGTAAGTTTGAGTTCTATGAGCACTGCGTTTTTGGTAAGCATTAAAGAGTTAAATTCCATGTTTCCGTTCATACCACCAAAGGCATATTAGATTATATGCATGATGATGTATGGGGACCTTCCCATAAGACTTATATTGGTGGTGCTAATTATATGCTTACTATTATTGATGACTACTCAATAAAAGTGTGGCCATATTTTCTGAAACATAAATCTGATGTTTTTGATGCTTTTAAGTAGTGGAAAGTTATGGTTGAAAAGAAAACTGAAAAGAAGGTAAAGATACTATGTACTGACAATGGTATGGAATTTTGTTCTAATAAGTTTGAGGAGTTTTGCAGTAACGATGGTATGATCAGGCACCACACCATCTCTTACACTCAGCAGAATGGAGTGGCTGAGCGCATAAACAGAACTATCATCTCGAGGGCTCGATGTATGTTGTCCAATGCAGGTATGCATAGACGTTTCTAGGCTGAAGCAGCCAACACAGCGTGCTACCTCATTAACAGGTCACCTTCTATTCCACTTGAGAAGAAAACTCTCATTGAGGTATGGTCAGGTTCGCCTGGTGATTATTCATAGTTGAGAGTTGTTGTTTGTACTGCATATGCTCACATTGATAATGGAAAGTTAGAGCCTGGATCTGTTAAGTGCATATTCCTTGGTTATGGTTCAGGAGTTAAAGCATATAAAGTATGGAATCCTGAAACTAAAAAGGATTTTGTTGAGTAGAAACGTTGTTTTCAATGAATCTGTTATGTATCATGATAGCTTGCCATCAGATCCCTCTCCTATTGCTATTGGAGAGGAGGGAGTTAGTGTGCAGGTGGAGCACCTGCAGAAAACTTTTGATAATAATGCTGTGGTTGATGATACTCATAAGAAAAATATTGATGATCATGTTGTTTAGCACTGACCTACTATTTTGCAGCAACCACAGGAGTCTATTGTTGATGATAGACCGAGGCGTAACATAGTTCCTCATCATCGTTTAATTGAAGAATGTAATCTTGCGCATTATGCTTTGAGTTGTGTTGAACAGGTGGATCATATTCTAAACCTACTACATATAATGAAGCGGTTGCATCCGTTAACTGCGAGAAGTGGGTTTCTGCTATGCAAGAAGAGATGCAATCACTTGAAAAGAATGGCACATGAAAGTTGTGTGCTTGCCTAAACAAAATAAGGTCGTCCGCTATAAGTGGATATACAAAAAGAAGGAAGGTTTGTATCCTAATGAGCTTCCAAGGTTTAAGGCAAGGTTAGTAGGAAAAGGTTTCAGTCAGATTCCAGGTATTGACTATAATGATGTTTTCTCTCCGGTTGTGAATCATAGTTCTATTCATGCTTTCTTTGGTATTGTTGCTATGCATGATCTTGAGCTTGAGCAGCAAGATGTAAAGACTGCTTTTTTGCATGGTGAACTAGAGGAGGAGATTTACATGGACCAACCTGAAGGGTTCATAGTTCCTAGAAAATAGGATTTTGTGTGCAAATTGAATAGATAGCTTTATGGTTTGAAGCAATCTCCAAGAGAGTGGTACAAAAGGTTTGATTCATTTATGATCTCACAAGATTTTAAGAGGTCTCAGTTTGATAGCTATGTTTACATAAAATTTGTTAATGTATCAACTATATACTTATTGTTATATGTTGATGATATGTTAATTGCTGCCAAGAGCATGAAATAAATCACTACTTTGAAGGCACACCTAAGTAGTGAATTTGAGATGAAAGATCTTGGTGCTGCTAAGAAAATCCTAGGTATGGAAATTAAATGGGATAGGAAATCTAGGTTGCTATTTCTTAGTCAGCAAAGTTACGTTGAGAAAGTTCTCCAACGTTTTAATATGCATGATGCAAAGTTTGTTAGTACTCCTATTGCTCCTCACTTTAAATTGCCAGCATTGCAATGTCCTAGTTGTGATGAAGATATTGAGTACATGTCACGAGTTCATTATTCTAGTTTTGCTGGTTTCTTGATGTATGCCATGGTTTGCTCTCGCCCTGATGTATCATATGCTATGAGTTTGGTGAGTCGTTACATGGCTAATCTTGGTAAAGAACATTGGAAAGTTGTTCAGTGGATTTTTAGGTACCTCCATGGCACATCGAATGCTTGCTTGAAGTTTGGCAAGACTGATGAGGGACTCGTAGGCTATATGAATTCAGATTTTGCTGCCGACTTGGATAAGAGGAGGTCCCTCACAGGTTATGTGTTCACGGTAGGTGGATGTGCTGTGAGTTAGAAGGCAACGCTGCAGCCAGTTGTTGCTCTATCTACAACCAAAGCAGAATATATGGATATTTTTGAAGCTTGCAAAGAGTCTGTTTGGTTGAAAGGTTTGTATGCTGAGCTTTGTCAGGATTATTCTTGCACTAACATGTTCGGTGACAGTCAAAGTGTTATATACCTTACTAAGGATCAGATGTTCCATGAGAGAACAAAGAACATTGATATCAAGTACCATTATGTTCGTGACGTTGTTGCACAAGGTACACTAAAGGTATGCCAGATAAGCACTCATGATAATCCTGCTGATATGATGACAAAGCTTGTTCTTGTTGCTAAGTTTGAGCTATGCTCAACCTTAGTTGGTATAACTATTTAGTCCAAGAGGCTATTGGAGCCGAAAGTGTTTTCTTTGTTGTTCAGGGAGATGATTGTTATTTATGCTACAAGAAGGAATTTGTCTCAAGGTGGAGTTTGTTGAAGTATGATCCAAATTCTATTAAGGAGGCTAACTTCTGACGGAGCGGAGTGAGGCCCGTCGCCCGCGGTACGGATCATTGATGACCTAGGTTTCCACCATTATATATACCTATTGTAAGCCGTCGGCTGGGATAAGTTGTATATGTGAAAATCTCCGGTGTTGTGTAAACACTTCCCATTATAGTGAAGTTTTGCTGGCTGGCGCCCGTGGTTTTTTTCTCTCTTTGTTGGAGAGGGTTTTCCATGTTAAATATGTGTCACGTTGTTGTGATTTCTTTTCGTTCTTCATTATTTACTTGTCGCAAAGCTAACAATCCCCGTCCATGTTTCCGTCACTCATGGCCTCCTCTTGTCCTGCATCGCCCGACCTAGGCGACATGAGGGGGTCTGTTAGCCTTATTACTTTAGGATTAACATCATAGGATCTTAATCTCGAATTAGAACACCAATATTAGATTAGAACGATCTAAGATGGCCGTCGGTCATTGATGTCCCCCTGCCTACATGATGCAGGGATGGTGAAGGAGTCGAGGGAGACAGCAAACAACCGGACTGTGGACTAGGGGCACTCCCCATGGCCACCGGCAAAGCCCTCCTGGTGGTCGGCGGTGGAGATGGTCTTCTGATCCCCTTAGACCTCATTTTAGGATCGTGTTGTTAGGAGGTTTTGGAGTCCTTGACAATACATGTGTATTTCGTATCCTCCTCTTTATATGTGCAGGGCTAGGGAACATGGACCAAAACCGAAACGTTGAGGTGTGCTTCCGATCATTGCACCGATGTGGGAGTCAAACCCCCTGTTTATCTCGGTTTGTTATTATCGTATATCAACTCCAACATTCTCACCTTCGATCGTAAGGTTAACAAACATCATTAGTCCACTCTTAATTGAAATAATACACTAAAGTAATGTGTTAGAGTGACCAATAAATTGTCATAGAACCTCATTACCTATAGCACATCATTCTATCTTGAAATGGAAAACGTAATACTTTATGGGAGTTGATTTATTTGATGGTCCTTATTTCTAGAATCAAAAGACTTTCTTGCAACCCATGTCGACAACATAAACATAAAAAATGGGTGGTAAGCCTTCGATAGACGGTTCTGTAAACATACAAAAAATATTTGTAAGCTTAGCATGAATAGCTTGATTCTAGATTATATCTTTCACAACATGAAATATATTGTCAATAGTTTTGGAAACACCATAAACTTGTTGTTACTCCCATAGAAAATTGCATGTTCATAATGCAGTAAGTGGTTTATAAATGCTGTCTACCATGTTAATTTCAGAATAAAACTTTGTTGACATACAACCTGAACGATAGCCTCACAACATGTCACATAGTAGTTTGAATCATTACTAATGCCATCAGTGTAATTTTGGAGCTTTTCCACGATAGAGATCCACATGCAAGGGTCAGGGTGCAACATGACGTGGAAACTTTAATATTCACACACCTTGCAAAAACAATGTATGAATAACCCACGAAATCGAGATTACGAAACTTCTTATTGGTGAGCATGTAAACATATTGTCTTGTATGTAATACAAGACTCTTTGGTGGATTTTCAAGTGGTCCATTTCTGGATTTATTGTACATTTGGCTAATTATCACGATCATAAATAGGGTGTGTTAATACTTGAATACACATATTGCTTCTGACAGCTCAAGCAGAAGGAACCGACATTATCTAATCAGTTTAAATGGTTCCTTTGACATTGAATCCATCTTTATTGCCCTTAGCTTTGGTAGCAGGTGAGATGGAATACTAGTGCATAATATTCTTCTTTTCGTACTTTGTCGATGTATGATAGATATTACACTTCTTTTGGACTCATATCTTAGTAAACCTCAATACAAGAAAAGCATGGGGTATTACTAAGATCCTTTATATCTTAATATGGAGATAGAAATCTCTTGGCTAGCCAATAAGATTCAATCTACATAAATTAGTGAAACTTACTCCCCCTCTTCTTATGGTGTTATTGTTTCAACGCTTGTCTTAGTTCATAATTGTGTTTCTTTAGACAACAATCCACCTGTTAACTTGTCTTTCATGACGCAACCTTTTGGCTAAGCCACGTAAAACATTCTTAACTAAGTAAAAATGTGAAACATTTCATAATAATAACACAAGCGCCACAAAACAACCTTTTGTTTAGAATTCTCTGTTTAAACCCTTCAAGATTTCCTTCGAGTCACATTTGGTTTTGTAGAGAGATTCACAACCTACCATTATTTTAACTCATTTAGAAAACTCTGTTAAGTTCCATATATCTCATAATCTTCATGCTTTGTGGCAATCGATAAGCCACTAAGATGAACCTTCACACACATTATTTATCATATGGAAATTGTTGCATCTCAACACTGAGTGTTGCATTAGGGATTGCATAACCTTCAACTTTCTTGATGCATACGAACAAAGATCTAATGGTGTTACCCTTAAGATTTATGTTCATACACTCCAGGTTTCCAATGATCACATTATAAACAATTCATTACAAAACCAAACCATAACACCGTTGGGCCGAAAGTGAAAAAGAACTCAACAAAATATGTCACATGATTATAAATGACGTTGGTCAAAAATACAATCATATTCCACATGATACTGGAAAAATCGTCACTTGAGTGAAGCGTGGCACATGATTATAATGACGTTGGTCAGAAATACAATCATTAGCCACATGCTAGATCATAATCAATATTAAACTAATGAACTTTCCACTTTATCATTTATGTGTGCTTCTTCATAATGTTCTTAAGGGAGTAAGTACACATTAACTTGATAAAAGGAGTTGTAACATTAGTGAAATTTTCGTTCACTCTCCAAGTAAGACTTCTCGTTGGTTCCATCCTATTTGAAGAATCAACACATTCATAATAAAATGATCATGCTATGTAAGAAAATGAGCATGTTATCCCATATTCAATGAGACATTCTGGCACATTCTTCCCCTCGAAATGTGGTAAACTTGACCACAATTTTGACGAGGTCTCATTATTCAACTTTCTTACATCATAATTGTGCCATAGCACACATAATCAATATAAACACTCTTTCATTGAGGACATAAATATTATCACTACATGGTGAAACTATAGCAAAATCCGTTAAAATTCGTCTTCAACTGGTAATACATCTTGGAAATGCTTCTCAATCGAGGCCAAATACTCCTTGGCATATATTGAGTCAGGAATTGCTTTCATTATCTCATTGGAGATGGTATGCTTCATGATAAGAAGTGAAGTACGATTCAACCTCTCCCATTATTCTTTAGCTTTTAAGTCATACGTATCCTTCTCTTCAGCAGAATCCTCGATAGGAACTCCAGGAGCTTCTTCATATAGAGTGTGGTCATAGTCAAGGATTTCCATCATGAAGATTCATTTCCCTCCATTTAATAAAATCAGCCCCATTATTCAAATAAATGAACTCAATATTGTGTTCCATCGCTGAAACAAAGACGACATTTTATGAGCATCATCAAACATAACATTCCAGGTCATAGTCGTATCACATTTGGGTTGTAAACAAAAAAGAACATGATATACACAAAATGGAACAAGACAATAATCAATGTTGGTCAGAACATTGCCATATACCATAAATCATATTCTCATAAAAGTTCTCTAGTCAAAACTTCTCGTTCGTTCCGTTTTAACTAGAGAAACTTAAATCACCTGATGAATAATAAGATCATTTGCTAAATAAATAGTCAACATTAACATAAAAGATCAACTTAATGCAATCCATGTGTTTTTAGACACATGGGTTCTTAGTTTATCAATGTCATTGTGTCATCAAACATGACACCATAGTCTCAGGAACATCAATCAAACATGTCAAAGTTTATCACTAAAACTTCAAGCCATGGTATGAAATACCATTTATTCTATACATTTACATGAACATTAATAATACTAACATTTCACTGAGTAAACAACATACTTACATTCCCAGCGAAAATGACATTATTATTAACCATAAATATTCTACAATAAATTTTGGATACTAAGTTACAACATGGTTCACCAAAAAATTGATAAACAATGATATTAAAGTGTGTGACAATACATGACTAGGCTATGAAATATCACACTAATTCTCTGAACAAAAACCATCCTCATTCAAAGAATTAACCATAAATTCATCAATACCATTATGAGCCCTCATTACCTTTAGCGCATGCCAAAAGAAATAAAATACACCAACAAAGTCCTTTAGCATAATGGCTCAACATTATTAGGTCACATAGTGCGGTGCGAAAACCGAACCATGCAACCACTAGACATTTCCTTAAGATGGTCATGCCATAATCATCAACATAATATATGTCGCAATGGGAACATCATTTTTAGAAAACATTCCCAAGGTGAATATCATTTTTACAACATTAATAATTTCAACATTACAATGATATCAAAATGGGATCATCATTAAAAATGACATGTCAATGACAACAACATTAATCATACCAAAATTTCCCAAAATAAATTCTCCACTTCAATCTAAGAGGAATAGAACATCAACCTGTCATTTCTGATTTTACAATATATTAATGTCATCCTTAAAATAATACACCAAAAAACATTAGGAAATTAGAAAACATTATTGTGTCCAATAGAACTAGGGAAGCACATTACTATCTTGGTCTGGCACATAAAATCGTAAAAAGAAAAGCATTTTGCCAGGCAATTTTACCTGGGACGTAGCCTAGCTCTAAATTTGGCCCATTTAGCCAAGGAAGCCTATCAGGCCATCCACTCTACCTTCAACCGTCTGATCAAATCGGACGGCTGAAATTCCTCCCAAGTTGAACAAAACTCCTTCAGGACAAAACCCTAGCCTCATTTTCCTCCTCTCTGCCTGTTTTTCTCGCTCCCGAAAAGAAAAGGCGATGCGGCAGCGACACATTACTCCCCCGGCATCCATAGCATGCATTGGACTCGTTCTTGTGCGCTCCTCCATCGACCATGGCTACTGGTGCCACGCTTTCATGAAGGGGCGAGGCGGTGGTGCCTGCCGGTGAACCGGTGGCTGTTTGGGCGTTCTTGGCCACGGGTGGCGTGGAGCCCGTCCTTGTCGTCATCCATTATGTGCCTTTCGACGTGTCATTCCGCTTGTCCTCTCCATCGAGAGTAGACAGCGTCGGGGCTTAGCGACCATGCGCATCGTCATTCATCAGAGCCGATGCTGTGTTAGGTGAAGGGTGACGGCGATACACACGCCATGGTGGTCTCCCGCTTGTCGTCCAAGGAGGGTGTGCTGGCCGGTGACCGGTGGGGATCCCAGCGACCCCTTCTTCTAGTCCGCAATGAAACACGTCCTCCCGCTCATCCTCTCTGTAGGCAGAGGGAGCATCGTGGCATCAGCACCCTCTCACAGCGGTGGGTGATGTGAGGGCCCCAAAGGGAAACGTGAAGACGCGGCGTCTCTTCCGGTGAGTTTCTCAAAATCATGCCCAGTAGCAAATCATCAACACTAGGGTTAGGGTTAAACATGAATTGGGGATTTTTTTGTTCTAGTGCATGCCAAAACATTTTTCTAATTGCTAAGTGAAGCCAGATGTGACTTTAACATGAGATCAATAGGCTAATCCATCATTAACAGATACATGATCATGCACTTGAAATTCGTACAACTTTAGAACTTAAACATGTCATTGTCTTTAAACATGTCGTTGTCTTTAACCGAAAAATATTGGGCATCCATAACTTAAAAAATAGAAAATAGACACAACTGGAAAAGGACTAGTGCTAGAATATGATTCATTTCCATTTAATGTTAATAAAACTACCCTACCATTACCAATTTTCATGGATAGAGTGTCAATCCATGATCAACACAACATAACATAACCAAAAGATCTTAACAAAATTAATTAGGCCATTAGCATAAGCAGAAAGCATTAGATTTGGCCTAACTAGGGTTCTAAATCAGATTATTACTTTAGGATTAACATCATTAGGATCTTAATATCAAAATAGAACACCAATATTAGATTAGAATGAGTGTACCTGAGATGTCCGTCATGGGATCATGGCCATTGATGCCCCCTGCCTACATGATGCAGGATGGTGAAGGAGTCGAGGGAGACAGCAAATAGCCGGATTGTGGACTAGGGGCACTCCCCATGGCCACCGGCAAAGCCCTCCTAGTGGTTGATGGTGGAGATGGTCTTTTGATCCCCTTAGCCCTTGTTTTAGGATCGGGTTTTGGAGGTTTTGGGGTCCTTGGCGGTACATGTGTATTCTGTAACCTCCTCTTTATATGTGCAGGGCGAGGGGACAGGGACCAAAACCAAAACAATGAGGTGTGCTTCTGATCATTACATAGACGTGGGAGTCCTACTCCTCGTTTATCTCGGTTTGTTATAACTGTAGATCAACTCCAACAGGGGCGAGTCATGCCGCTGGTCCTAGGGCACATCCGCCCTCATCCCCCTCCTCCCCCCCCTAGCGGCCACCAGGGGTCCCGTTGGGCAAAGCCTAGGCAGAGATGGTGGCTAGGCGTGGTCTGATGTGGATTCGGCAGTGAGGAGCAGCGGGATCTCAGCGGAAAGCACGGCCCCAGCGGCGACGTAGCTGGCACGGTGTCCTTACGGCGGAGGCCCCCCTATTGATGTGGACGTGAGCCATGGACTCGTTCGGGCCAATATGGGCTTGGGTGGGCTTATGGCTCTGCTCCCTGTAGCAGGCGAGAGCGGTGGCGCCGGCTGCTGGGCACCGTGGTGGTGCCGGTGGCCAGCTAGGCGGTGATGGTCTAGATCCCCTTCGTCTAGCCCCCGTACTTTGGGTGATCAAGGTGGGAAGATGGTCAACACCTCCAGCTCCGCTAGCGGCAGTTTCCTGCTCGTCTCTCGTTGAAAAGTGGTGCTAAAAGGCAGCTCCTTGCAGCGTAGTTCTGATGGGCGATGGAGTCAATGGTAGGGTCGAGAGAAATCCTTGTTTGAAGCTGACGACGGTGATGCCCGTAGGAGCCGTCACCTTCTTGGAGGTGTCGCCATGGTTTTGTCGAGGCTTCCCCACCTCGAACATCGGGGGAACCTTGATCCGCGCTTCGGAGAAGATGGCGGTGGCGCAGCTGTGTCGTCTCCTTCTTGAAGGTGTCACCTAGGTGGTTTGTGGAGTCTTTGGTGCGCCAATTGGAGTCGCTGATGGACGTCACTCAGAGCATGGGCTTCTGGGACGCTATGTACATTGTTCTTGATGCTTCTTGGGTGATGCCTCCTCTGGTATGGTGTATCCCCGTCGTTCACTCGCCGACTAAGCGTCTATGGGTGGGCAGTGTGTTAGATTTGACTATATTGGAGTTGGAGTTGGTCTCTTGAAGTTTCGTGACTAAGTGTGGATCCCACCGGCGTACTCCCTAAGGGAGGGAGTACGGCAGCATATCCTTAGAGGGCAAGTGTTCCCTGTATTATATAAGAAAATGTTGGGAGAGATAGGGTTTGCTTTATAGGTCCTTCAAAAAATGAGCCAGAACTCTAGGCCTCACTTGCTTCAAGGCCCATAAGTCACAAATACCCACTACTGTAGGTATATTCAGCGGGTCAAATTAATCCGCGACTTGGCTAACTCCTGGTTATTCGTTTTCATTTGCTGTCATAAAATGGTCCCTAGCACATCTTAATATTGAGGAATACAAATATTTTTTTGTTGACAAGCTTCTATGATACCCGTACAAGCCGATCAATTCCTAATGCGCTGGTCCAGTCAATGGGATGTGTTTGGCCGTTCGTCTAGATTTAACTGCGCTTGTGATGGACGACACAATAGGGGAATGCCTCCTTCGCCGAAGTGCGGCATTTCAAAATGCCACTCTTGCGCACCACCTACCATGGCACAAATCCGCCGGTATCGTGTTTGCCATGGCGTATAAGTGGGCGTCGCGAAAAAATGGTATTATGATTGCTTATCCGTCGGGTAACCAACTTTTGCAGGTACTTTTTGTTTGTGCCGCCCTAAAAAAGTGTCGGACACGGGTGTATTTTTGTAGTGCTAGCGATCTTGAGTGATGAATATTTGTAAAGATCCGCCTCTATAGAAAGAACATTGTCCAACTCTATGTTCGTAATTCCAAACATTATAGTCTTGGCACCTTTGACATATTAAACGTGTTTCTCACTCTTCCACTCTCTAAATGGAAAAAATGATTATAAAGTAATGGTAGGAAGACGAGAGAATGGCAAAGGCGAGAAGTTTTCTAATATAGTAGTGGTAAAATTGGTAGCCTACTAAAACATTTTTGTTATAGGTTGGTTTCGACGTAAATCATCAACCATTTTAACAAAATCACAAGCGATTACAACAACAAAATCATGTGTTCGAAACACTTTGAAGAGCATGTAAACATCACACTAGTAGAAAAATACTTATAGCGGACATTTTATTAGTGACGCGACATATTAATCACGCGCCATGAATACATGGTAAAATACTAGTGGCGTCTACAAAATGTGGGACGCCGCTGTTATTTCACACTAGTGGTGTTAAGGATTTCTCATACATCATTGGCAAGTGAGACCCCACATCTATTGTCAAGGAAAAGCTAGTGGTGGCATTCAATTTTACGAAATGCCACTGCCACAAATTCTACTAGTGGCGTTTCCCTCTACCTGAATGCCGCTAATTATGTAGCATGTGCTACCAACGTAGGTCCCGCATTAGTAGTGGTGTTCTAGTACTTTGAACGCCATCCGTAGACAACCCACTGGTGGTGTGTCACGATTTTACACGAAACCACTAAAATCGCCACCTTTACTCGTACCTAGCTCCAACGCCTACCTACCACCACTAAAAATCCCTCCAACACCCCGCCACGGCCCACCGATCCACTCCCGCTCTAGGCCGTTGGTGTCATGATGACGGCATCCTCCATGTCCCCATTCGCCATCGTTACTCGTCCTCGGTGCGGCCCCAACCCTCTCCTCCTCCTCTATATGGCACACTCCTCCCCTCCTCCTCGACGGGATAACAGTCGCCTCCTTGATGTGGCGCTACCCCTCTGCTGCCTCCTCGTCGACACGACGTTGCCCCATCATGAGTAGACCTGCTTAACGCTGCTCCCTCTGTGATTTAATATATTATTTGTAGTTGATTTTGATATATTGCTTATAGGTGATTTTAGTACATAGATTGTTGATGATTGTATTATAGAGATTTTGTATGTGATTTAGTATAAGAATTTTAGTATGAAGTATGTCGATGCTACCACACCGAATATTGCAAGTATCAACAAATTAATTAGACTGAATAACTGAAATGCAAAACTTACACATTAATAGATATGTATACAAGGTTTCTGTTACAACCAGATTTTGAAGGAGATATGCCCTAGAGGTCAATAATAAAGTTAGCTTTATTTATATATCTCATATGTTCATAATAGTATTGTATCATGCTATAACTATATTAAGTGGAAACATTATTACAGGTGTGATATATAAACAAACTAGGTTTCTAGTATCCTATAGACTTGTTCGTTGGGCAGCTGATGATCGAGGTTTCCCGGTCATGGACTTTTTATCACAACAACTAACAACGAGGTCACTTGATTGGGTGAAGTGATAGACACACCCAACCATAGTGTTTCAATGTGATCCAGTCACCAAATTCGACATTGCATATCTAGCAAAGCAATCCTTTGAGCGTGAGATCATGTTTAATTACTATCACATGTGGCTGCTTTGATCATATCAACCGTCACACCATAGCAAGGTGGACATAAAGGTGTGTACTGGGTATTCCAAAGGGATATTATGAGGCGCGTGCATCAAGATCAGGATTTGCCTATCTGAGTGACGGATAGATACTCTAGACCCACTCGGCGAGATTAGATCAATGAGCTTGCAAGCATGTGACTAAGTCACGGGGATGTAATATCATGGGAACAAGTAAATACGTTATTAGTAACAAGATTGATCTGGGTATATCGATACCGGAGATCAGATCTTGGACAAACCAGGTACCGTAGAGCTAAGGGAGTGGGACTCAGCGTGTAAAGGTTTAAGCGATCAATCAATTCGTGGAATGTGAAGGGATCATCATGAATGCCCAGACACCGCTATTGGCCATTGATCGAAGAGATGTCTCAATCATGTCTGAACATTTCCGAACCATAAGGGTGTCACACTTAAGGGTACAAACGCTTAGGGTTAATCTGCGATCATAAGAGAAATAGGACAAAGAAATCCGGAATCATTCTGGAGAGATACCGAAGTGTTCGGGAGATGTTCGAATAGAGTTTCGAATAACAGGAATTAAATAATATGTATTTAATTAATTTAAGTTCTTCTTAGAATTGAGGTCAAAGTTCGAGTTTTTCATCAGATTTGTCCCACACAATCGACCGTTCGAAATTTTCTTTCAAGAGTAGTTAGATCTCTTTGTTACCCCATAACTTTCGTGTTGCAAGTTTTTCGTTTTGTTAGAGATAGAGGGAGTCATTTGTAGCTCTCTCAAGTGTATGTGGGGTTGAAGATGAACTCGTTCTCTCCCCTCTCTCAAACACATCGTGTCTAACCTCTTGTAATCAACACAACTTGCTTCGCTTCACAAGAAGCTTTACATGAAAAGGGTGCACTTAGATGATGAGGTTTTATTCCGACCATCGGCACCGGTTTTCGTGAACTTTATCTTCTCGGTGGTCAAAATTGGAGAGCTTCTTTTGACGATTTTCATAAGGTCCACGTACAGAGCTTGCAGGTTGACCCTGTTATACTAAACTCACCACTCATTTTAGTTTATTTCTTGTTCATGTAATAAGACATGACCACTTGTTCAATCGTCCTCATTTTGTCATGGCACTTGCGACAGGCAGTGACCGATTCTTTAGTGTCTTCTTGCTCCTCCGTTTTTTCAATGTTAAAAGTTCAGAAAACTTTGAAGTTTTAGAGTTCAACAACGTCAGAACAATGGCAAGAGAGAGTGTGCAATGCACCGACGACCGGGAACCTGAGGACGACTGGTCTCTGTTGGGTGCCACCAGGAATCATGCTCCCAAAGCGGCACCCTCAAATGGGCTACAAGTTCACCAAGATCGACCTAAGAGTCGTCTATGTCGGCGCCCACTCCAGGAATTGGAGCGCCGTCACTGCACACCATCGGACGTCGTGATCCAACAATGGCCCTCAGATAGCTCCTCTCTGCACCGGCGTTCTACTTTCAGCTGTCTCTGATATGCTACCGCCCATGGAAACTAGTTGTGGTGTTGTGAGCTAAGTGTGTTTAGCCGTGGGGAGCCTCCCTCATGCATTGCCACTGATGTAACCAAGGCAACCAAACAAGGTGGAGAACATGGCTTTTGAGCCATTTCTTCGTGGCCATGCCCCCCAGAGAACAAAAAAAAATGGGTACAGCTAACCAAACGAGCCCTATAAGAGTGATCATACTGCCACTGAAAAGTAAGCAGATCAACTATCAATCAATGCAGAAAGAGCGACAAGTTATGCACAATGTTATAATCGACACGGAAGCAAGAACATCCGGTAGGTAATTTACAGAACACGGTCATGACCTTTACGACGCTAACTATCCGGTTGACAGAAAACAACTTCCCAGACACTGAAAACACATAGAGGTGCTGAAACAACACCTACACCAAACTGTGCGTGCGAACACAGGAAACAAGGAAACAACCATCCACTAGCTAATTTACAGCAGAACCTTATACCAGGCTAACTATCCAGTTAACAGAAAACGACCTCTAATAAACACTGAAAATACAGAGGTGCTGAAACAGCAGTTCTTTAATACACCAAACTGTGCGCGAAAACAGCTCCCAGCCTGTGACGTGCGCCAAAAAAATCCAACTCGTGAAACTCAAGACAATCATGGTATTCAAGGGAATCTCCTGGTTCAGTCCTAGTTTTCGTATCTCCTGCCAGCCTCCATGTTGTCTAGAATAGGACTCGAGTCTCTTAGGCCGATCCCACCATGCCCCTGCCCTTCAGGAATATTGACGGTTTCGATCTCCGAGGGCCGCACGCTGAAGGAGTTTGCTGCAATGCCACTGGCACGTGCCTCAGCTAGCTGGAGGGTGTACGCGTGAGGCCACAATGCTGCAACGGAAATTGTTACCATATCATTGAAAAGCCCGATAAAACATGAAACTCTGAGGTAAAGGAAGAAGAGGTACCATACCATCTGTATCATAAGGATATGGGAAAAACTGTAGGTAACAAAATGAGGACACTGTGAGACCTGCAAAGGGAACAGGCCACAACAAGAGAATTTTATTACTATGTGTATTTAGAACCATAGAAGCTCATCTTATACAGAATTTACACAACTACAAAAATGGCTAACCTAGAATAGCTCCTGCAAATACATCTTGCCAGTGATGCCAGTAGTCATCCACTCGAGAAACAGCGACAAGTGAAGCAGTAAGTAGAGGCAGAACCATGATGCACAGTTTTGCAATATGACCTTTACGGTCAAAAACTGCGATCTTCCCAGTTAAGTACCATGCAAGGAAGCCTAGGCCAGCGAAAGACCCTGAAGTTGTTTAACAAAAGGTGAAAGTGCAGTTGTTAGATGATCTGGCCACACACCATTTCCAGGAATCGTAATGAAACTACCATAGACGGTAGATGTGGCTAATGAATGACGGAGGCATGTTGTTTTCGTATTCATTAGCCTAAAATTTTGTAGCTTCAGCGAAACTACCAAAGTATTATTTTACAACAAATACATTGTATGGAGAGGCAAATAAAGTCATCTACCATAGTGTCATGACTAAGAAATGAGAAACATATTGTGCAATTTCTCATAATAAGAAAAGTGAGTTGTAAATGGTGATTAGTAAAGTGTTATTAAGAAATGCATGTGCATTTACAACATAATTTCACGTTATTCAACTTAATTACATGATTAATTAGATCCGACTGCATTTCAAACTTCGAAACACTATGAGGTATATCAATCATCAACTAAGAGCGATACTACCCTCTTCTTGTTTGGCCAGTGAGCTAATGACCTGCTTTGTTATAAATTTCCTAGGCTTCACTGTTCACCATCTCATGTCAGCCAAAGAAGCTCTCTAAACGACCTGCTAGACTTTTTCCACTTTCCTCTCTCCATTCAAGCTTTCAATGAACTTCATGAGTTCAGGCAACTCGCCCTTGCAAATACAATTCATCCCAATGGGTATGACACGTGGAGGTGTGGAGCTACTCCTGGGAGAATACGTTCTACTCTTCCATGCAATTGTACAGTCTTGCTTTCCAACACAGTCAAACACCAGCTTATATAGAATAGGTTAGGAAATCCAAATGCACTTCAAAAGTGAAGGCTTTTGCATAGCTTCTAATCAACTGACAAGCTGAACAGCAGGAGTCCTTTGCTGTAACTTTCAGTAAAGGCTCCAGCAGTGTACTGGTACTTGTACCTCTCGCTGGCAAGCTATCAGCATTCAGCTAGATCTCACCTCGGATTGTAGTCGAACGAGCAGCGAGGCCAAAATCACCTTCCGAAGGTTTTTCTTCATCAGAGGTTTTCACATTGCAGGCCCGAACATATGGAAACAAAGAAATGGCAAGATTGATTACAGTATCTTTCCCTAGCTGAGGCTCCTGACGCTTTTCCTTTTCACTTAAAATGAAAGAGGGTCTGGCCTACCGACTACATATTTGGCTCAATTCCCTTGATTAGACATTTTTTCTTGTTGTACATTCCACCCCCACCCACCCACCAACACAGTATCCGCTTTTGTTACAGTATTCTGTTCAAACAATATGTAGAGACAAGGGTAAGGCTGGGGCAAATTTTGTTTCGTCTATAACCCAAGATATGACCTATGTGCATTCTCCTTGGAAAATATATACCTCCACAATATGGCAGGCATGATGAACCGAATGTTCTTATGTCATTGAGTAGTTTCAGCGCTACTTTCCACCCAACTGTTCCTACACCAAGTAGTAACCAAGCATCTACACTGGAAGGCAGCACGCAACTGCACTTCTGTTGCAGACACTTCCTATTGCACCAATGCACCAGGCTGCCCTAACACCTGTTAGAGCTCCAATCACATGCTCGCCACTAAGCCAGCCTCCACAAACAACACATCCAACCACAAGACTAGAAGTAGTCAGTAGTCACCACTTATTCCCAGGCCCAGCACGGACTGTATAAAAAGAATTATTTGTTAGGGGCTAAATTCACAAGGGTGTTTAGTGCTATCATCCAATGATAGGAAACCAATTCATGTAACTGAGTTATAAAGAACGCCTCAGGTATATACATGTTTTTCTGCTCCGACGAGCTGACCAACAAACAAGTGACGCTGATATTACCGAAGAAAACACTAGGAATATCAAGAGTTTATGTAATCACTTACATGATGAGTGTCCACTTGGGAAGCTCTTGTGACCTTCTTTGATGACACTCTTCTCTCCATGGCATAGAACTCCAGTAGTTACATTATCATAAACCTGAAATACAGAGGTGAGGTTTGGTCACTTTGGATTTCCAAAGATGATAATAACAATTGAACAATAGACAGGTCAACAGATATGAACTTGTGATATGAAAAACTGAAGTTCTTGGCTAATCTTATCCTTACATCCTTTCCATCTGGGAAACAGCGCCAGAAGAAATCTGGACGTGGTCGCCCAACTCCATCCTTAATTGCATCAGTAATCACAGCAGTTATGAGCACCGAATAAAGAATACCTACAAAATAACTGTGTTTAGAATTATATCTTGTCCATACTCTATCAACATACTCATATGTTAAAGAATATGCAAGTACCCAGTATGCCATGGTGCAAATCATAGAAATTCTTCTTTTTGAAGTAAATCCCGCCAAAGACGACACATGGCAATACAATTCCAATGAGCTGCAAATCAGAAGAGTTACCAGACTGAAACTAATTTTTTGGATGGCACAAAAATAATGTAAGTGATGAACGAGATGCAAAATTAGGAGCACAGCAACACACCGGAACAGCCCAAAAGGGCACTGTATTGCCCTTCAATGGATATCTAAGGTCAGTCATCATGTCCTTCCCGACGAAACGGTGAAAAGGCTCAATTATATTCAACAGACCATCTATAACAGCAAGGAGGATGAGTATTATCCAGTCATACTTGTGGAGTCTAGCCACTTTGGCTCCATGGGACTTTATAGTGTAACACCCTAACTGGATATCCGCCATTATGTCCTATAAACAAATGGGCCAAAACAATAAATTGGTGAGTAAAGTTGCAATAAGTACAAGATAAGTGATAGATGTAATGCATCTACGAACCAAATAGAAGATACTCCCTCCGATCCATATTACTTGTCATTGGATTGGATGTATCTAGTACTAAAACATGTCTAGATACATCCATTTCTACGACAAGTAATATGGATCGGAGGGAGTAGTAAATTTCAAGGGGAGTATAAAATCCAGGTACATGAATACTTGCAGTTGTAGCTTTTTTAAACAAAGACACGCTATACTTCTTGGCTGGATTTTGTAAGCACATTCTCCAGATCCTTTAATACATACCATCAGACACCAGTTGTTTTATGAGAATAATTCTACATTTGTGTATTTTTTTTTAGTTTACTCATGGTTGTGAACTTGATTGGAAACATATTTACAGGCTATAGTTTTCAATTATCAAACATTCATGGATTTCAAGTCAAAAGACTAGTCGAGACTAGTCGACGACTAGTCTACGAGTCGCATTTGCAAGGTCGACTCGGCCAGTCGACTCGACTCATTTGATGAGTCAATTGACTAGTCTTGACTAGTCCAGGTTTGTGAGTCGGTCGACTTAAAAAATGACCCCACATGTCATATTTTTTTCCATTCTTTCCTCCCCTACCTATTTTCCCCCGTGAATCCTAGATCCAGAGACAATTTCCCCCGCTCGACCCCAAAAGCCAAAACGCATCTGGGCCTTCTCTCCCTTGGCCGCCTCCTCTGCTGGTTCATGGACAAGAGGAAGGCCGTGGCCATTGGAAGGAATTACCCAGGTTCTCCCCAACTCCCCTGTCCCCAGCCTTATATTTATATCCTACATTATACATATTAGTAATTTAGTATTAAACATGAGTCTTGCCGAGTCGAGACTAGTCTTGACTAGTCTCTGAGTCGCTGCCCCAGAACGACCCGTCGACTCGAAATCCATGCAAACATTAGCATCTTATCTAAACTCTAAAGTAAACTTTACGCATGAACCGAGTGACTGAGTGTCAAAGCAAAACATAAAAGCCCAAAGAGCCCACCCATAGGGATAATGATCTGACAACGTAACAAGTCCACCAACCTCCAATTAAGGTGATTTTCACAAAAGGCTAATAGCACAGGAATCTGAAGGGTTAACAACGTAACAAGTCCAGACAACCAGCATAATTTTTGAGTTCCACAGCAACTCTTCAGGCACACAAAAGGGGTAACCCAACTCGGAGCAATAATAGTGTTTGACATGTAAATTTAGCACATGCTTCTTCTAATAAGTATTCATAAGGAACTTATGATACCATAATACTTTGAAATAAAACATCAAGTTAGATGCTAGGGTCAGATAATGACTATAATTGTGTCGAACAATCTGACATCTAGAAAAATATGACAGGCAGGATGAACATAGACTGGCAATGTAAAACCGGGGACATATAAACTAGAATGAGAACCTTGTACAGACCAGCTACTCTGACCATATTAAGGAATTGTATGTATAACCAAGCAGTGCTTGGTATGCTAAATCTGTAGTTCTAAAAAAAAATTAGGTGCCAGAAGTTAGGAAGGAACTCTTACGACACCTCAAACTATTAAAAAACTCATCATATGGAAGACTGTGGAGCTGGAACATTCATATTCAATTACAAATCTTTGAACATATTAACAATAGTACAGTCAGCATCATGTGCTGTTATGAATGCAAGATTTTTTGTAGCTTCGGCAAAAGATTTCAGAATGCAAATTTACTATGGAGTAGTCATAAAGTAATGAAAGAAGACTGTAAACAGAACTTTAAATAATCTGACTATCAGCATCAGCAGGCACGAAAGACTGGCAAGGTAGAAAATACTAAAGGAGTAAATGATCAAACAAACCAAAACAACATGGAAATCCTCCTTGAAGAAACAGATACTAGACAACTCCACTAATATAGGGTGAAGCCAGTCAATAACGACTACATGAAGCCAACAAACTTAACAAAAAAAATACAGAATCATGGAATTTCTAAAACACTGGGTGGCTCTGGTGAACCAAGCCCTGGAAACTTCAATATGACCGAATCTCCCAAGTCACGGGACAAATAACGCCCACCCAGTGTCCTGACCACACCAGATTCAAACTAACTTAAACCCATATATATAGACAAAACCTGTCACGGCTGATTCAACCACTGAACCATTGTAACATACATGCACACATGTTGTACCGATACTCTCATGTGAGCCGCAAAGTCAACTACATAAACTAGTGGTAGCACTAAATTGGTAATAATTGAAAAGAGCAACATATGGTTCGCCCTATGTGACTGTCGGAAATTGCAAGCCAACTGGCAGTAGGTAGCACTTTGCAAAAATATCGTAGGTAGGAGCAGTTGGTACTTGGTAGCCCACTTTGACGCTAGGGCGGGCGTACCGATGTTCAGCACCGAATCCTGTGAGCGCGGTTCGCAGAGATTGATTCTGCGCTCTGAGTAATAAGACCCTAACTAAGCCGCGGATGTCGGGGCAAGATTGGTGTCTCGCGGCAACTAACTGAGCGGGGAGAGAGGAAGGGAAATACTGGGATTGGATTGCCCACAGCCGCAGCAAAGAACAGAAACCTCCGGAACAAAAAATAAAATAACTGCTCGAACGAACAATGAAAAGCTAGGGTTTCCGTACCAGCAGACGAAGAGACGGGTCGGAGTCGGATCTCCAGCTCTCCGCCCCCGCGGCTGCCGGAGCGGAGCTCGTGTTTTCCGCGGTGGCGCCAGCGGCGAGGCGGGTGAGATTCCGGGAGTAGAAAAGCTGAGCAAATGATTGTTGCGGAGGGAATTAGTGCTTTGGCCTTTTGGGGAAAAAAGTGGAGGAGGAACAAGGGGATTGGGGAGTCCGAGAGGGGAACTGTTTTTCAAGTTGTGTCTTTGAATTGGGTGGATGAACCGTCATCACGGGCTGGCGCTGTGGACCCTCTGAGAAACCTGCACTGGATGTCTGGATGACGCATTGACGCCTTTGTTGACTGCTAGGGGGAGCCCTCTGCGTGAGGCTCGGGGGAGACGGGCGGCGGCGCGCCGCGAGAGACCGGATTTTTCAGCGTACGACGGGCGCTACGTTAGAGCAGGGGCAACTGTAGAGCCAGCCGTCGGCTGTAAGCCAAGTCCATATCATCTAAAGTTAATTTAATAGTTAATATATATAATAGTTAGGGATCAAAATATACTACTTTATTAATGTATGACTAATTTTTCACTCTCACATAGTGCCTAGGAGCACGTGCTGTAGCTGGCTCTTAACTAAGCACCCACTCCTCTTCTCTCTCCTCTTCTCTCTCATCCAACTAAACACAAATATAGTATTTTAAGTCCTATAGTCTGCTGACTGGATTTTATTGTACTTGCTCTTACAACTGTTTTGAAATTTTCAAGGATTTAAAAAAAAGGGTTACACCATGGAGCTGGTATCAGAGCATCTCCACTCGTTGGCCGTTCTCAAGCCGAAATCCGGCCCTATTTGCGTCGGACAGATGTAACTTTCGGCCTGGGAACGGCCTTTTTCTTACTCGCGTTCCCAGGCCGAGTCCCCACGTTTGGCCGAAATTTAATCAAACACGGCGAAGTTTGGATAAATATAGGCAATTTTAATTAAACAACGGCGAGTTCGTACAATAGTTGGCCAAATTCGGACATATACCCGAACAGTAAAAAAACGGCGATGCCGATGCCGATGCCGATGACGTCGCCTCACATACCGAAGTGGCGGTAGAAGTTGGTGTACTCGGGATCGGCCGTGCCATCGTCGTCGCCATCATCGTCGTCTTCGTCTGGAGTCTGCGGTGGCCGCGAGCTGCCCTGGCCTGGGTCGTTGTACCTCCACGGCTCGTAGGAAGGGTCGGCGTTGTCGTCGTCGTCGAGGATATGCTCGAGGACGATCGCGAGTGTGCGTCCTTGCGCGCTCCACCATCGGCAGCGGCTCGCCGCGTTGTTGTGCTTCGGCGGCTCGCCTGGAGGACCCGGGTGCGCGGCGAGCTCGGCGAGACGGCGCTCCTCGAAAAAGTTCTCCTAGAACGCGAGGTTGTCGGGGTCCTCGGCGAGCTCCGGATCCGGCATCGCCGCGATAGCGGCCTGGATCTCGTCCACCAGCTCATGGTCCTCCGGCACCAGCGGCACCGGTATGCCGCCGGCGCTGAGCCTCCACCGGGGGGGCAGCGGAAGTCCGGCAATGCCATGTACCAGGTGTCGTGGAGCATCCTTGCCTCCCACGGCTGGAGCGTTCGCCAGCCGAAGCCGTTCGCCGCCGCGGGATCCCCTGGGTACCTCTCCGCCATCTTCCTCTTTCGCCGGAGTTCGGGGGTGGTGCGGGTTGGAGATGGCAGTGTGCTGCGAGCCGGCGGTGCGGCCGTGTTTTATAGGCCGAGCGAGGGTGGCGAAGGCGGGAGGGGGTGTAGCGGAGAGGGCGGGAAAAAGGGGAAGCGGCGGGAAGTTAATGCCTGTAACATCCCAAAACTTTAATCCAAGTGATCAAGATCAAATCTACCCAATTTAGGGTTAACAAAAACATTTTCTATTAAAAATGTTTAAGCATTCATATGTGTATGCATTTAAATAGGAGTTGTTTTTAATTGCCATGTTTGAGTGATCTATTGGTTGTAAAATGACTCTAAGGTAAATTACACATCATCTAGATCATCCCCAAGCAAATCCCAAAGAAAAATAAATCAAAAAGAATTAAATAAGAAAATGGTCACTTTTGTAATTTTAATCACATAGCCTACTTTGGCTATTCCTAGCACTCAATTTCAAACAGAAATAATTGTGGATCTTTGCATCCCTTGCTAGTACAAGTAGTGATGTACCAAGGCCCACTTTGTTTCATCCCAAAAACTTTCAAACTCTAAATTTAATTGACATTTGAAAATTAAATCTAGTTCATATGTCTAGATACCACTTTCTTAAAAACCACTCAAATGAACTCCATTTCAAAATCCCAAGCAAACCTAGATGCTTAAGCATGAGATAAACCACTCCACCAAAAATCTCCCAAAAATTCAAATAAAACTTTCATGCGGCCATTGTGTCGAACACTTAGTGAGCACAAATCAAATTGCCTAACTATTACTGTTTTAAAGCAGTGATCTAAATACCACTAAGGCCTAAAACCCCTCTCATTGTCTCCCCCAGTACCAACCATGCCATCAAGAGGCTACCCCTTAGCCGTTTGCAGCAGTGTCGCGCCACCTGAGCACCATGCTCGCCGGTCGAGCATGGACAGCTCCCAGCCGACCGCCCCTCCCCCTCTCGTCGTGTCTAGGAGATATACCAGACCACACCGCGACTCCCTGCCCCTTCCCCAAGCCCAGCTAGGCACTGGACCACCTCAGCGCTGCGCCGCCCTTTCTCTCTGCGAGCAGCCAGAGCGCGATCGCCGCCAGCACGCCATAGACCGCGCCCTGACACCAAATCGCGCACGCCGCTCCGCCATCAACCCAACACCCTGTCAGACACGTCCGTGCACCGCCGCGCGACCCACAGTCGCCGGGAGCCGCGTCGAGCACCGCCTTTGTCTTCCAAAGCGTGGGAAGCTCCCGACCGTTAGGCACCGCCCCTAGCCACGCCATTGCGCCGTAGCTGACCGCCAGCAGACCGCCCACCGTCCGCCTACCTCGCCCACGCCGGTAGCCCCCTGTTTCACCGTCCCCGACGAGCTCCGCCCACACCCTTCGGTTCACTCGTCGAGCCTATATAAGGAGGTCACCCCCAGCCTCATTCTGCACACCATCTCACTTCCCTCTCTTCACTGATCGTTTTCCCTCTCCCGCCGGAGCCGCTCGAGCCGCCGTTCGCCGAAATTGCGCTGGAGGAAGCCGCTGTAGAGGAGGAGACGTGGCCGTCGATTTCATCCACCTCAGCCCCTGCCGCGACCTCGCCTGAGTCCACCGTCGTCCACCAGTTTGTTTGCCCGCCTGGCCGCACTAGTTGGAGCCCTGGTACGTCCCTAGTAGACCCCCACCGGCCGTTTAGGGTTCAGTCTCGCCGGCTACGAGTCCGTCGTCGACGACGACCGTGAGCCGTCGATCTGTGTTCTAATCGTGTGGCCCAGATCGTCCCGTACCGCTTCGGGTTTTAAGTGCCGCTGACATGCGGGACCCCTCTGTCAGTCGTCCTCTGCACTGCGGAGCATCACTGGGCCGGCCCAATTAGTTTCCCGCCTAAGCCCGTAGATTCAAATATAGGTTTTTCTATTTAGATTTAGATTCAATTTTGTCCCTTAGTTTAAAAATCATTTCAGAGAGTTTTACTGAACCAAATTGAGTGATTCCAATTTTGTTGGAAAGCTACTGAAAATATCTATCCAAGACCATTGGATTTAAATCTTTTAGAGTTAGAGATCTCTCCTAGTTAAAATAACAAAAAATAATCTTTTGCACACTTAAACATTTTTATAAAATCAACCATAATAGCTTTTGAGTTGATTCCAACTCTCAAAAATCACATTTAACTATACCTATCTGAATATGTAATAATATTAAGGTTTGCATGCAGTGACTTTGGACTAATACCAAAATAATGCTATATAGGCATTTCTAGTCACTTTAAATCATTAATTATTAAACTTGAACTTATTAAAATATGATCCAACCCTTAAATCACATTCCCACATGTTAGAATATGTGGTGATGACATGTGTGCACATGATCCCTAATGACCCACAAGTATAGGGGGTGTATCGCAGTATTTTCGATAAGTAAGAGTGTCGAACCCAATGAGGAGCAGAAGGTGCTGGCTAGAGGTATGGATCAGGAATTCTCTGCAGATACTTAGCAAACGGATTTTTAGGGTTTTTTGATAAAGCAAGTAAACAAAGTACGAGTAAACTAAAGATAGTAGGAATAAATGCAGCAAGTGGACGAATCCTTTATGTAGCAAAGGACAAGCCGGTTGTATTACTTAAGATGACCAAACGTTCTCGAGGACACATGGGAAGACTGTCAAGTGCTTTCGCTTCATATAGTTGATTAATCTTCTCTAGCTTGCTAAGTGTTGTGTGGGTGAACCTGTGCTAATGTACCGACCTTCCTAGGACTAATACATACTTGTGATTATATCCCTTGAAAACATCCGTAAGTACAAGAAAGTAATTAAGGTAGAAACCTAACCACAGCTTTAAACTCTAAGACCCTTACGTCCCTTGTGCAATGGTTTCCTAACAGGGGTTCGGGTTTCTGTCACTCCGGCAACCCTTACGATTAGTAGCCAAATACACAATGCATTCCCCTAGGCCCATATAGGTGAAGTGTCATGTAGTCGACGTTCACATGACACCACTTGAAGAAGTACATCACAACTTAAACAACAATTTATTGAATCTTTCTCAACACAACTCCACTACTAACAACATGACTTCTCCCATGTCCTCAAGAACAAAACGAACTACTCACGAGACATCATATGGATCATGATCAGAGATGGAATAATGATGTATAACAATTTGAACATAAACAATAATTCAATGGTTCACTCAATAGCATCAACTACAAAGAGTAATCAACACCGGGAAAGTTTCCCCTATGAACTATGTAAGATTCAACCCAATTGTTACAGCAATATGGAGATGGTGATGAGGGTGCTGATGGTGATGATGGTGGTGATGATGATGATGATGATGATCCCGATGAAGTCCAGCTTGATGGTTGATGACCCACAAGTATTGAAGGGAATATGCCCGAGAGACAATAATAAAGTGGTTATTATCTCATTCCATGTTTACGATAAATGTTTATTTTGCATGCTATAATTGTATTAATTGGAAACGTTAATACATGTGTGTTTAATAAACAAAATACAAAGTTCCTAGTAATGTCTCTCATATAAACTAGCTCGTTGATTAACAAGATGATCAAGGTTTCTTGATCATGGATATTGGATGTTGTTAATAACGAGGTCACAACATTGGTGGAATGATGTGATGAACATTCATCCAAAGTATAACATTACGATTAAAGTCATTATGTTTATATTTCTATAACATCATACGAAGTAATCTTAGTCCTTAGACCATGAGATCATGTTAATTGCTAACACCGGAAGAGTATCTTGATAACATCAAACGTTACACCGTAACAGGGTGACTATAAAGGTGGGTTTAGTGCTACGCAGGTGTTATGTTGAGGATCATGGATCAAGAGTGGGATTTGTCCATCCCGATGACGGATAGATATACTCTGGGCCCTCTCGGTGATATCACATTAAAATAGCTTGCAAGCAAGTGATGTGATCACTAGAATGTTATATCACGGGAACGAGAAAAGAGTGCATGTCAGTAACGAGATCAAACTAGGTATTTGGATGCCAATGATAAAATCTCGGACATGTAATATATCACGAGACAAAGGGATTTAGTTACGATGTTAAAGGTTCACACGATCACAAGAGTCATCGTTGAATATGTGGGAGTCAGTACGGATCTCCAGGTCCCGCTGCCGATTATTGATCGGAGAGGGGTCTCAATCATGTTTGCATTATTCACGAACCGTAGGGTGACACACTTAAGGGATACCGACACCATTTGGAGCAAATATGTTTCAGATAAAGATTTAAGAAAGCGTTGGAATTATTTCAATATACACCGAAACTATTTCGGGTGAAATTGCTGAAATTGGTTCTACATGTAATATTGAAATGTTGCAGGGGGTTTTATGTGAATGTTTGTTAATTAAAGTAATTAACAAAATTCTGAATAAAATTAATAAAAGAGTTTTATTAAATGAGAGAGCATTAAATTTGGAGAAATTTAATGCATTTAAAGTGGAGACTTTAAAAGAGAATGTGAAGGGGCATTTTAATGTGGAGGGGGTTACCACCACATGAATGGGGGAGGTGAAGGGACACTCTCCCCTCCTCCTATAAAAGTCCCCCTCTCACTCCTTCCTCACACCTCCTCGTGAAGGATCTCTCTCCCCCTCTAGTATTATTCCCCATGGTCTCGGATTAGCGAGATACATGTTCCCGGTGGCTTTATCTAGAAAGGAGTTGCTGCTTCCGCTGCTTTGCTAGAGCGAGGGACAGAGGTTGTCGGGGTACCGGATGTGTGTGCGATCACGGATACACCGCTGCTTTGTGGTGCTGGACTTGGTGGTGTTGGCCTTGCTGGAGCTGGATCTGATGGACGTGCTGTAGCCGGACCTGCTAGACTTCATTACGATCTTGAGATCGGCAAGTGTACGACTACATCATCCACGAGTTCCATCTCGTTAACAAAAGTCGTTATCTTCGAGGGTAAGTTCTCCATGGATGTATATCCACCCGTTGCTCTGTATCTAGTAGATATATCTTGGCGTATAGTTCTCATCGTAGGAATTTTTTTGTTTTCTATGCTCCGAACCCAACAGTGGTATCAGAGCCAGATCTATGCGTAGGTGCTTTGCACGGGTAGTACACATATGTTTATATGTGGGCGATGATGATCATGTTATTGTATCTTCTATGTATTTTAGATATTGATGGCATAGTGGGATGAAGCGGCCCGGACCAACCTTACATGTCATCGTACATGAGACCGGTTCCACGACTGACATGCAACTTGTTTTGCATAAGTGGCTGGTGGGTGTCTGTCTCTCCTACTATAGTCAATATCTGATTTACAACGAGTTGCTAATAACTTGGTTATCCTCGTTGTGGTTCATGTTCGTAGATAAGAACGGTTCTATCTCCAAAAGCCCTAAGCCACGTAAAACTTGCAATTGATAAATTAGAGGCGTCTAGTTTAGATCGTTGTTGGGCTAGTGTCTTGATATGGTATTGTTGTAAGTAGATGTATGATAGATACTCTTACAACACACTCAACGTGTAAGTTCCATATACCTTGGCCTTACACACAAAGGAATGATAGAGATCATACCACGATGCATATGATGGTGATCAAATGCATGGACCATATCATTCCACTTTTCACATATAATGTTCGCATCTTATATTGCTTGTTTGGTGTTTTAGTAGCATTATAAGATGATCCCTCATTTAAATATCAAGATAAAAATGTGTTCTTCCTTAAGTATGCACCGTTGTATGGATCGTGTTTCGAGACATCACGTGATGATCGGGTGTACTTGACTCTACGCTTTCATATAACGGGTGTAAGACAGTTTTACACACGCGAATACTAAGGTTCTTACTTGGCGAGCCTAGCATGTACAGACATGGCCTCGGAACACGGACCGAAAGGTTAAACATGAGTCATATAGTTGATATGATGCCCATATTGATGCTCGCCTTTGAAGCTACACCGACTCACGTGATGATCGGACTTGATGTAGTGGATTTGGTTCATGTAATCACCAAAAAGGCACGAGGGATGTCGTTTTTGAGTGGGAGTTCATTTCTAATTTGGATTAGTCGAACTCAATTTGTCATAAACTAAATCGAAGTGAATTTGCATAATTTGTTGTAGTCATTGGCGTCTGTTCACTACCTTATGCTTAGTTTTAATTGAGATAATAGAACTATAGAATTCTGGATATTTACTTTACGAACTGGTATCGTATTGTTTTGAATGTCAATTTAAAGTTTATAAGTCCTATTGCAAACTTTCAGCAAACTCTATTTACTCCATGAAGTTTAATAAATAGTATTAAATCAAGAACAAGAAAGGTTCTTGCTGCATGGAAAGGATTGTATCAAGATTCAAGTGTTTCAACACTTGGTGAGTAAAATCACATGAAGATTTTGATCAATTATACCATGATATGTATATATCCAGAATGTCCTATGCTCTAAATGTTATGAGCATATACCAGAATGATTCATAAGATGATCATTGGACAATAGTAAAGATATTTTTATAAGCTTTGGAAGAACTAAGAATATATTATGTATAAGTGACAAATAGTTAAAGGTAGTTCACTGTAAAGTGTTACATCGATACTAGTTTTGTCACAAGATACAAATTAAATTATCTCAATTTAGACTATGGGTGGCACAATGTAATGGAAAGTATGTTCTATGATGGATTTGGATGAGTTCCAAAATTGAGACATTGTGACGGGTACTACAACAAAAAGCTAAGTATATGACTGCTATAGTAGCAGCAAAGGAGGGCATTTGTGTTAAGTAGTTTGTTATCAAACTAGGTGTGGTTGAAAGTGGGCTAATACTATGAAGATATATTGTATGACAATAATATCAACATATTTTAACCCGAACAAACTAAAGCTCTCACCAAAGGACCAAATTTATACAATGCCATCTCATTTGAGAATGAGTGATGCGTAGAGACACAAAGACATGCAGATACACACAGACCTGAAACTGTCAGATCCGGAGATTATGTCAACCACTAGCAATCGCGTATATGCAACACCAGAAAGCCATAGGTGTTCAATATGCAAAGTTTTTCAAACTAGATTATTGACTCCAGTGCAAGTGGGAGACTGAAGGGAATATGCCCGAGAGACAATAATAAAGTGGTTATTATCTTATTCCATGTTTATGATAAATGTTTATTTTGCATGCTATAATTGTATAAATTGGAAACGTTAATACATGTGTGTTTAATAAACAAAATACAAAGTTCCTAGTAATGCCTCTCATATAAACTAGCTCGTTGATTAACAAGATGATCAAGGTTTCCTGATCATGGACATTGGATGTTGTTAATAACGAGGTCACAACATTGGTGGAATGATGTGATGAACATTCATCCAAAGTATAACATTACGATCAAAGTCATTATGTTTATATTGCTATAACATCATACGAAGTAATCTTAGTCCTTAGACCATGAGATCATGTTAATTGCTAACACCGGAAGAGTATCTTGATAACATCAAACGTCACACCGTAACAGGGTGACTATAAAGGTGGGTTCAGTGCTACGAAGGTGTTATGTTGAGGCTCATGGATCAAGAGTGGGATTTGTCCATCCCGTTGAGGATAGATATACTCTAGGCCCTCTCGGTGATATCACATTGAAATAGCTTGCAAGCAAGTGATGTGATCACTAGAATGTTATATCATGGGAACGAGAAAAGAGTGCATGTCAGTAACGAGATCAAACTAGGTATTTGGATGTCAATGATCGAATCTCGGACATGTAATATATCGCGAGACAAAGGGATTTAGTTACAACGTTAAAGGTTCACATGATCACAAGAGTCATCGTTGAATATGTGGGAGTCAGTATGGATCTCCAGGTCCCGCTGCTGATTATTGATCGGAGAGGGGTCTCGATCATGTCTGCATTATTCACGAACCGTAGGGTGACACACTTAAGGGATACCGACACCATTTGGAGAAAATATGTTTCAGATAAAGATTTAAGAAAGCGCTGGAATTATTTCAATAGACACCGAAACTATTTCAGGTGAAATTGTTGAAATTGGTTCTGCATGTAATATTGAAATGTTGCAGGGGTTTTATGTGAATGTTTGTTAATTAAAGTAATTAACAAAGTTCTGAATAAAATTAATAAAAGAGTTTTATTAAATGAGAGAGCATTAAATTTGGAGAAATTAATGTATTTAAAGTGGAGACTTTAAAAAGGAATGTGAAGGGGCATTTTAATGTGGAGGGGGTTACCACCACATGAATGGGGGATGTGAAGGGACACCCTCCCCTCCTCCTATAAAAGGACCCCCTCTCACTCCTTCTTCCTCACACCTCCTCGTGAAGGATCTCTCTCCCCCTCTAGTATTATTCCCCATGGTCTCGGATTAGCGAGATACATGTTCCCGGTGGCTTTATCTGGAAAGGAGTTGCTGCTTCCGCTGCTTTGCTGGAGCGAGGGACGGAGGTTGTCGGGGTACCGGACGTGTGTGCGATCACGGATGCACCGCTGCTTTGCGGTGCTGGACTTGGTGGTGCTAGACTTGCTGGAGCTGGATCTGATGGACGTGCTGGAGCCGGACCTGCTGGACTTCATCACGATCTTGAGATCGGCAAGTGTACGACTACATCATCCACGAGTTCCATCTCATTAACAAAACTCTTTATCTTCTAGGGTAAGTTCTCCATGGATGTATATCCACCCGTTGCTCTGTATCTAGTAGATAGATCTTGGCGTATAGTTCTCATCATAGGAATTTTTTTGTTTTCTATGTTGCGAACCCAACAAGTATAGGGGTGTATCGCCGTATTTTCGAGGAAAGTGTAACCCAATTTATTGATTCGACACAAGGGGAGCCAAAGAATATTTATAAGCCTTAACAACTGAGTTGTCAATTCAGCTGCACCTAAAAACAATCTTGCTCACAGCAGTTTATCAGTAGCAACAGTTTTGTAGTAGGAATAGCAAAGTAGCAGCAGTAGTAAAGTAAAGACAGCAGTAACAATAGCAGTAAACAGTGGGATTCGAGTGCGGTAGGCATAGGGATGGATGGACGAGCATTGCATGAACAAGACAATTCACATAGCAATCACAACATAGGGCAATTGCAGATAAATAAGATAAAGCATCCAGGTACTAGATAGTCCTAGGCATGTGTTCCATATATAGTCATACGTGCTCGCAATGAGAACTTGCACAACATCTTTTGTCCTGCCAGCCCGTTTGCAGCGGGGCTTCAAGGGAACTACTGGCAATTAAGGTGCTCCTTTTAATAGAGCACCGGAGCAAAGCATTAACACTCCGTGAACACATGTGATCCTCACATCAAAGCCATTCCCTCCGGTTATCCCGATTTCTGTCACTTCAGGGCCATTGGTTCCGGACGACAATGTGTGTATACAACTTGTAGATAAGACCAAAAACAATACTATCATAATGAATCAATATGTTCAGATCTGAAATCATGGCACTCGGGCCCTAGTGACAAGCATTAAGCACAACAAGTCACAACAAAGTCATAAAGCACTAATAAAAGATACTAGGCACCATGCCCTAACAATCTGATGCCATTACATGAACGATCTCATCCAATCCCTACCATCCCCATAGCCTACAGCGAGGGATTACTCACTCATAGATGGGGGAAACATGGATGGTTGATGGAGAAGCAATGGTGATGATGATGGCGATGATCTCCTCCAATTCCCCGTCCTAGCAGGGTGCCAGAACGGAGTTTCTAGTGCTGTTTCATGGAATCTGGTGGTGGCGGCGGAGCGGAACTCCTTCTGGAAAAACGTCGACCCCCCTGGAGTTTTTAGGTCAGAAGGCTTCTTATAGGCTAAGAGGGAGACCGAGGGGGTGCCTGGGGCCACCACACCATGCCCTAGCGCGGCCAGGCCCAGCCCGCGCCTGGGGGGGTGTGGCCAGCCCGTGGCCCTCCTTCGTCTCGTATTCTGGCTCCTGGAGTCTTCTGGAAAAATAGGCACTTTGGCTTTTGTCCCGTCCAATTTCGAGAATATTCATTTTCTGACTTTCCTAGAACCAAAAACAGCAAAAAACAGGCAGCTGGCACTGTGGCTCTTGTTAATAGGTTAGTGCAAGAAATCATATGAAAAGTACTCCAAAGTGTGGACAAAACACAAGAAAGTGGATAAAACCAAGCATGGAGCATCAAAAATTATAGATACATTTGCAATGTATCAACATGCCCAAGCTTAACTCCTGCTCGTCCTCGAGTAGGTAAGTGATAAAAAGAAAGAATAATTTTTGAGGTGACATGCACCATCATAAACTTGATCAAAGAATTTGTAAAACATTCAAAACTGGGATCATAGTACTTCAATCATAACATGAAAGACAAAGTTCTAACAATAGGACAAAGAAACTATGATGCAACATGAAAAGGCACAAACAAAAGATTCACGAATAACAATGCTTTGCAAGACGTTTGTTTGTTTCACATAAATAAAACATAGCATAGTGTCATTCAACTTGTCCCTCATAGAGTAGCAAACATAAATGCAAAGGACACCTTCAAAGTTTACAAGAGTGACTAGATACAAATAGTTTAAAACAAGCAATATCAAGGTATGCATCAATCAACAAGTCTTGGGACAATGCACATAGAACTAAGAATAGCCACTATGCTCTCAAGAAAGTGCTCATAGAATGTGTGAAGACTCAACAAGGAAGTGAATAGGTTTTGAAAAGTTTGAAAGGCTTCCAAATGCTAAAAGTATGGTACTCATTAGCTTTGAGCTCTCATTGCCTCTATCATAAGCATCTTTAATGTGGTTAAGGTGAAAGTGAGGTCCAATCTGAGTTATATGCTTGACAGACTATAAACTGGAAATCCCAAGTCCCTTGAGTACGAGGGTCGCTCCTCATGCTACTCAACTTTAGTTACCGGTAAGTTCTTGTCATCGTAAGTATGTGCGTATCATTGAGAATTGCCAACGGGGTACCCCTTGCCCGATGATAAGGAAGAATCCCCATATCAAAATGACAAGGCAAGCAGACAATGAGTATCTCAGCAATCTTCTTATTTACCATGGGAAAATGGTGCTTTTTTCTCTCTTTCCTCTTTTCATAAATCTCTTTTTTTCTTTTTCTCAATAGCTATCTCTCTTGTTTTATAAGAAGAATGCTTCATAGATATCATTATGGTTACGCTGCAGGTTTCCACCATGTCAGCATGGATTAGACCAGCGGCCCAGGCGTTTCTCTAACACACATACATAACTCCATGGACTTACAAGATCCCCTTTTATTTCACACCGACGACATCCACAAACAAAAGAGCAAGGTATCAACTGGGTATATATTTACAAGTGTTGAAAGCATTCCCCATGACAGCACGGTTCTGCTAATCCCCAGCCTATAATTTGCAAGCATATAACTTTCATGGAGAATCACAATGGTTCAGGTTTATTAAGTGCAGGAAATAAAGTGTGCCATCAAGTTCGTGAGAGCTTTACTAACTAACTTTCTCATAACAAGCAAACATTTTATTCGGAAGAAAACAAGGCATATTGAATATGCACGGAAGTAGCAAATGATGCTAATAGGTAGGTATGGTGGACACTTTGGCAATATTTGGTTTAAGGGAGTTGGAAACATGAGTAAAACACTCGGTATAAGTGAAGGCTAGCAATAGTAAGGGAGCGACAAACGAGAGAGCAATAATGGCCATAATCATGCAGAGCGACAAAACATCATTGATCAAAGCATAAAGTGATACTACAAGTTGAAAACTAAAGGATCATAAAGGCTATGGTGACTTGTGGTAGTCATTGGTGTGAGCATGTGCCAAGTCAATCCAAATAAAGCATCAAAGGAGAATACCACAATACTATGCTTTAATATGCTAAAACAACGCATGATTCATCCAAGGCACATTAAGCAATCTCAGTTGTTTATAACAAGTCATGCTACAACAAAGAATACTAAGCATAAAGCCAAAACAATATCAAGCATGGCATGACAAAGCATAGGCCACAGTCAAAAACAAGCTCTCTTTACCACTTAAGCATGAGCTTTCCTACTCTTTTCCAAACCAAACCAAACTATTTGAACACCAATATATGAAAGAGGAGGTCCAACCAATTTATTTAGCAAACTAAGAAAAACAAGCAACTGAAACCAAAACAAAAAACGAAAAAGAAGACGCTCCAAGAACAACACAACTGTGCATGAAATAATAAAAATGAAGCGTTTGGAAGAAACCTGGGATTTTTATTGATGAAGAAGGGGATGCCTTGGGCATCTACAAGCTTTGACGCTTGTACTTCTTGGATATTTCTTGGGGTGACACATGTGGCATCCCTAAGCTTGAGCTTTAGTCCATCATTCATCTCATTACTCATTCCTTCCATACACCTGAAATTTTTCCTTCATACAAAACTTCACATAATCTTTATTAGCAACATTAGTGCACTCAAGATAAATAAGTCTTAAGGTTCAGTTCTAACACCAATAAACTTCCATTAGAACACTATCTACTGTAGCACTTCCCTCAAAAAGCTCAATTCCCCAAAAGAACTCGAAAACGAACCAACAAGAAGCAAATGTAGAAAATGGCAGAAATCTGTCAAAACAGGCCAGCAGGTAAAGACGGATTTTTTCGAAGACCTTCTGTTGCTCAAATCAAAAAGTGTTGAACTAACGAAAGTTAGATAACAACCTGGGGCAGAAGCACAAAAATTCATGCCTCAAAAAGACGTTCATATATTTTACACGAATTTCTACGGTGAAGCACAGAAATCTGTTTCGGGACAGCAACTTTCCCAATCATTACTTCTCTCTCATTAGAGGTTACTCTTGGCACAAAAAGCAAATAAAAAGGATAAGGAGCGGTTATTACTGAAGTAATTTAGGGTTACTCTTGGAAGTAATAACTTCCAAGACTCATCTAAAACTTTTGGGTTATCTCCCAATAAGTACTTTTCTTTAACACCTTTAAGTTAGGCATAAACAAAAACTAAAATAGATAGAATAGAAGTAAGCGGAGATAATCATGGTGAAAACATTGTCTTGTTCAATGAAATCCTTTTGTTAACAAGGTTGATCAGGTCTTGCTACCAAAACAATTCCATATGAGAGAAAACTTTTAATTCCACTAATGATTATGTTACCTCAACCTTGATAGCAATGGTCCCAATCATAATAGTTTCAAATTTTTCTCTTGGGATGGGACAATATATTTCTCCAACTTGAATGCCCTCAACATGTTCAATTGAATTCAAAACTATAAGTCATATCAATCTTCTTGGGGAAATAGATAGTATGTTCCTTGTCATTAACATTGAAGGTCACCTTCCCTTGATTACAATTAATAATAGTTCCTGCAGTATTTAAGAAAAGGTCTCCCAAGAATAATAGACATATTATCATCTTCAGGCATGATAGTTCAAGAGGATGCTCACATAAGAAATAAGAGTTGAAGTAAAAGAGAGCATCAAGAAGAAAATTCAAAACACATTTAAGTCTAACCCACTTCCTATGCATAGGAATCATGTATGCAAATAAATTCGCAAAGAACAAAGTGACAGGCATAGGAAGATAAAACAAGAGTAACTTCAAAACTTTCAGCACATAGAGAGGTGTTTCAATACCATGAAAACTTCTACAACCATATTTTCCTCTCTCATAATAATTTTTAGTAGCCTCATGAATAAACTCAATAATATAACTATCACATAAAGCATGCTCTTCATGATCTACAACCACTAGAGCTTTATTATAAACATTTTCAAAAGAAACCTCAGGAACATAACATTCATTCTCCTTTAGTAAGCATGAGGGACAATCAAATAATGTAAGGGATAAAGGGTTACTCTCATTAGAAGGTAGGCATGGGTAGCTAATCCATTCTTCCTCCTTTTGTTCATCACTCTCCTCCTCTTTTTCATCTAATGAGATTTCAGGTTCATCAATTTCTTCTTCCATAGTATCCTGCAAGGCATTAGTCTCTTCCATTTGTGGAAAGCATCTATTAAAATATTCAAGAATATAGCCATTTTCGTCCTTGCAATTATCAAAGCAAAATTTAAGTATACCATAAACCTCATATTTGTAAGGTGAATCATCAATATTTTCAAGCAAACTAGCAAGTTCAAAAGCACCCTTCCAAGCAATAAATTCTTCAATTCGTTCCGCATCATAAAAGTCATAAATTCCTTTAGCATAAGAAGATATGGTATCATTATCATTATACTCACATTGAAAAGGGAGGTGTTTATACCTCTTTCTGCAACGAGATTTATCACAGCAATAAGTAACATTATAAGTAGAGCACACGTTTCTAGCAATGGTATACAATTTATCAATTTGTTCCCATAAGTGTTTCCCTTTTTGTGACAAGCGGTGTTCCTTATAATAATATTTTTGATCTTCCGTGAACCCACCTTGCCAATAAGATTCAGTTTCAAAGAAACCAACCATTGACAACAAGCATGATAAAGCAAGACAATAACAGACCAACGAAAATAACAACTAGAGTAGGAACTACTTTTTTTGTATTTTTGATAAAGAAACAAGAAAACAAGGCGAAAATAAACTTAGCTTGAACAATAGTGATTCCAAGTGGACTTGATAAATAAAGCTATGCTCCCCGGCAACGACGCCAGAAAATAGTCTTGATGACCCACAAGTATAGGGGGTGTATCGCAGTATTTTCGAGGGAAGTGAAACCCAATTTATTGATTCGACACAAGGGGAGCCAAAGAATATTTATAAGCCTTAACAACTGACTTGTCAATTCAGATGCACCAAGAAACAATCTTGCTCACAGCAGTTTATCAGTAGCAACAGTTTTGTAGTAGGAATAACAAAGTAGCAGAAGTAGTAAAGTAAAGACAGCAGTAACAATAGCAGTAAACAGTGGGATTCGAGTGCGGTAGGCATAGGGATGGATGGACATTGCATGAACAAGACAATTCACATAGCAATCACAACATAGGTCAATTGCAGATAAATAAGATAAAATATCCAAGTACTAGATAATCCTAGGCATGTGTTCCATATATAGTCATACGTGCCCGCAATGAGAACTTGCACAATATCTTTTGTCCTGTCAGCCCATTTGCAGTGGGGCCTCAAGCGAACTACTGGCAATTAAGATGCTCCTTTTAATAGAGCACCGGAGCAAAGCATTAACACTCCGTGAACACATGTGATCCTCACATCAAAGCCATTCCCTCCGGTTATCCCGATTTCTGTCACTTCAGGGCCATTGGTTCCGGACGACAACGTGTGTATACAACTTGTAGATAAGACCAAAAACAATACTATCATAATGAATCAATAACATGTTCAGATCTGAAATCATGGCACTCGGGCCCTAGTGACAAGCATTAAGCACAACAAGTCGCAACAAAGTCATAAAGCACTAATAAAAGATATTAGGCACCATGCCCTAACAATCTGATGCCATTACATGAACGATCTCATCCAATCCCTACCATCCCATAGCCTACAGTGGGGGATTACTCACTCATAGATGGGGGAAACATGGATGGTTGATGGAGGAGCGATGGTGATGATGATGGCGATGATCTCCTCCGATTCCCCATCCCGGCAGGGTGCCAGAACGGAGTTTCTGGTGCTGTTTCATGGAATCTGGTGGTGGCGGCGGAGCGGAACTCCTTCGGGAAAAACGTCGCCCCCCCCGGAGTTTTTAGGTCAGAAGGCTTCTTATAGGCGAAGAGGGAGACCGAGGGGGTGCCTGGGGCCACCACACCATGCCCCTGGCCCTCCTCCGTATTCTGGCTCCTGGAGTCTTCTGGAAGAATAGGCACTTTGGCTTTTGTCCCGTCCAGTTCCGAGAATATTCATTTTCTGACTTTCTTGGAACCAAAAATAGCAAAAAACAGGCAGCTGGCACTATGGCTCTTGTTAATAGGTTAGTCCAAGAAATCATATGAAAAGTACTCCAAAGTGTGGACAAAACACAAGAAAGTGGATAAAACCAAGCATGGAGCATCAAAAATTATAGATACATTTGCAATGTATCAATGGTGGTGTTGATGGCGACGATCTCCCCTCTCCGGGAAGGAATTCCCCCGGCAGAAATCTGTCTGCTGGAGAGATCTTTCTCTCTCGGTGTTTTCTGCCCCGCAGAGGTGGCGGAATCTTTTTGTGGTCGCTCCCCGAGTCTTAGGGTTTCGGGAGGATAATATACGCCAGAGGGGAGTGCCTGGAGTGGGCCAGGGTGGCCACACCACCTGCTGGCACGGCCTAGGGCTGCCCGCGCCAGGGGGTGGTGTGGGCCCCCTGTGGCCCATCTCCAGCCCCCCTTCTGGCTTCCTTCGTCTTCTGGAAAAATAGGATTTTCCGTATATTTTCCCGGATTTTCTAATCTTCGTGAATTTTGCCTCCAAACAACACATTTTCCATCAGAATCCTGACTGCAGCGGTCCATGCTCCAAAATTCATCAACCATGCAAAAACAGATGAAATAACATAAGTATCACCTCTCAATACGAAATATATCAATGAATAATAGTGAATTAGGACATAGAATAGTGATGCAAAATGGACGTATCAACTCCCCCCAAGCTTAGACTTCGCTTGTCCCCAAGCAAAACTGAGCTCAATAAACATGGCCTCGGGTTTATGGAGTGAAGAGTCGATAAAAGAATACGAACAAGAAGCATCACATTCATCAAATACATAGATCATAATAGAAGACAACTCACTATTATATAACTCAACTTGTAATAGGTAAAGGAAACACAATAAAGATACATAAAGTGAATCATAATTGGTAATGGCAAACTTAGCTCTTGGTCGAAGAATAGTTGATAATTTGCTGGAGTTCAAAAATAGCTGGTTTTCAATGATAACTTTCAAAGTAGTAAACATCAAGATAAGATCAATGTGCAAAACAAGGAACATAAGACATGATTGAATAAATCATCATATGAATGAATGAAACACATCAACTCAAAATACTTGCTGAGATAGAAGGGAGTAGGTTTACTGACTCAACTGCAAAGTAAAAGAAAGGCCCTTCACAGAGGGAAGGAGGGATTACAAGTCTCATAAAGAGCTCCCAAAAATTATGATACTTACTAGCTTTCAGCTCTCATTGCCCCTATCATAGGCATCTTTAGGTGATTAAGGTTAAAGTGATCAAAAATGAGGATATGCATTGACAAGTTGTAGGTTGAGAATATCATGTCCCTTTAATATGAGGGCCGCTCCTCATGTTACTCAAGTTTAGTCACCGGTAAGTTTTTGTCATCGTAAGCATATGTGTATCATAGAGAACCGCCAACGGGGTACCCCTTGCCCGATGATACGGAAGAATCTCCATATCAAAATGACAAGGCAAGCAGACAACAAGCATCTCAGCAATCTTCTTATTTACCATGGGAATATGGTGCTTTTTTCTCTCTTTCCTCTTTTCATAATATATTCTTTTTCTTTTTCCTCTTTTTTTTTCTCAATATCGGACTCTTTTTTATAAGAAGAATGCTTCATAGATGCTCGTTATGGTTACGCTATAGGTTTCCACCATGTCAGCATGGATTAGACCAGCGGCCCAGGCATTTCTCTAACACATATGCATAACTCCATGGACTTACAAGCTCCCCTTTCATTTCACACCGACGACATTCATAGACAAAAGAACATGATATCAACTTGGTACAAAGTACTAGTGCAATGTTGAAAGCGTTCCCCATGACAGCATGGTTCTGCTAATTCACAACTTACAAAACGCAAGCATATATGCAACATAGATGGGCACAATGGTTCAAGTTTATTAGATGCAAGAAAGTAAAGTGTGCCATCAAGTTCGTGAGAGCTTTAATCACTAATTTTCACATAACAAGTTTAATTTGGGAGATAGATAAAACAAGAATTTACTTGGAATAGTAATAATGCTACTAGGTAGGTATGGTGGACACAAATGGCAAAGGTTTTGGTTTAAGCACGAGAAGAATTCCCTCTCAGTACAGGTTTTTAGCTAGCAAGGCTGGGTAGCAAGTATAAGAGTTGAAGGAAACAAACAAACATACAAGTGATAAAGACAAACATGCAATCTTCCTTGGAAGCACAAAAGATCTTAACTAGAGAATACTAGACTTATGAGCAAATCAAGAAATAAAGATGATGAAATTATATTTCCTTAGAGTACTTTTATCTTTTCATTCAACTCTCAAAAATAGTGTTACTACTGACCGAGCCAGGTTTGCCAAAACCAACTAAATTAACTCAATGATCCCAAAGTGATACCAATACTAACAACAAGATCAATCATATAACCACGAATTGAAAACTAATATAAGCTATGCAAAAGAGTAAATTATAGAACTTCTCATTGATAATCCGTAATGGCAACTCACACCAAGGGATACATATCTAACGAGAGAGGGGAAACTTCCATAATGCAAACCATACTACATAATAACTCCTCTATTCATGATATGACTCTACTAAAAAGGTAAAAAGATAGAAGATAGTGATGTGATACCGCGGCACTCCCCCAAGCTTGGAACAAACCAAGGGGTGCCAAACCTGATGACGAATTACTCCTTTGGTGGTGGTGGTATCCTCTCGATGAGCTCTCTGATCAGTTTCCCCAAGTCCTCAATCTTGAAAGTGAGATTACGAATCAGCTGTGAGTTTTGCTCAATGCGGCTCATGATCATGTCGGGTTGAGAATTCCAGCTCTTGATATTCTTTCTCCACTCTTCCTCCTTGAAGTCTTCTTTTCCTGCATGGCTAGAACGAGGCAAATCCCAATTGGAGGGTAATTTCCCCTTGGGCATATTCTGGTATTGAAGCTCATGGATAAGGATATGAAAGGATTCTTGGTGTGTGGAGGAAGTGACCGTGGAGCCAAACTGTGACGAGGAGCTTCCCCCTAGTCTGCATCCGTGCAGTCCTTCTAACCCTGGCAGGTTTCGTCACCACTCCAGTGCTTGCAATGGTAGTGCCGGTGTGTGGATGTTGGCCTTGCTCCTCTTCACCTTCACTCTTGATCTCCTTCTCCTTCCCGGGGTCTTGGAGGTCTTCCTTCATAGGCTCCTTCCCTTTATCCTTGGCGGACACCATTGTGCTTCTAAGCTTTCAAAGAGTATGTCCTGGCAGAAACATATCGAAATAAAAACACGATATACGAACCTCAGGGGATCCGAGGGGGTTATATATTACGAAGTTTCATAACAAAAGGAAGGTACTGGGAGAAAAAGAGTCGGAGGTGGAGTCCGGAGTGGCCACACCACCTGGTGGCGCGGCCAAGGGTGGTCCCGCGCCACAGGGTGGTGTGCGCCACCCTGGTTCCGTTTCCGTCCCTTTTTCGCTTCATAACTTCCCTTATTGTCTAAAAACTGCAAAAATATAGTTGGATAGTATTTTCGTGGAACTTTTCTTACCAGAACTTTTACCTATTTGAAAACAGACTCTGTAGGTCTCTGAATTTGGTATCTAGTAGATTCTTCCGGAGTCATCACTTGAATAACATCAATATATTCATCTTCATACTCTTATTACTTGAGTCATAAAACCTTTCTCTTCCTTATTACACCATTATCTCCACTTCCTGGAAATTTCTTTCATACAAAACTTCACACAGTTCTCATTAGCAACATTAGTATAAGTGAAGTGATAAAACCTTTTGAGTCCAACTTCAACTGAAAACCATCAAAACATAAGCTACTGTAGCAACTCCTTCCGAAAACCCAAAAAGAATTCAAAAAGGAAATCGAATAAAGAAGCAAATGGAAGAGTGGCAAAATCTGTCAAAACAGACCAGCAGGTAAAGATAATTTTTTTCAAAAATCTTCTGTTGCTCAAATCAAAAAGTGCAAAACTAACGAAAGTTAAATAACAACCTGGGTCAGAAGCACAAAACATTACAGCTCAATCCGACATACAGAGACCTCTCACAAATTTTTATGGTGAAGCACAAAAATCTGTTTTGGGACAACAACTTCCCCAAATCTTACTTCTCTCTCATTAGAGGTTGATCTTGACACAAAAACCAAACAAAACTGATAAGGAGCAGTTATTACCAAAGTAATAACTTCCAAGACTTAAAGAAACAAAAACAAACTGAAAGCAAAAACAAATTGGGTTGTCTCCCATAAAGCTCTTTCTTTATAGCCATTAAGATGGGCATGATAATTTTGGAGATGCTCACATAGGAATATGAATTGAAGTGAAAGAGAGCATTAAGAAGCAAAAACACACACATTTAAGTCTAACCCACTTCCTATGCAAGGGAATTTTGTAAACAAACAAGTTGTTGAAACTAGAGGCTGCAAGCATAAGAAGGCGAAAGAAGTGCAACATAAAAACTTTCAGCATAAAACGAGGAAACTTGATATTATTGAGATACATAAGAACACTTTTCCCTCTCTCATAATAACTTTCAGTATCATGCATAAACTTAACTATATAGCTATCACAAGGACCATCATAGCAATGATCACTTATTCTAACAGAAAACACAGGAATACTAGCTCTCATAACACTACTTTGTGAGACAATATTAGAGGTATCCTTACAAAGGATAGGGTGTCCCTCTTTCTCATACTTAGTGACAAAGTCTTTCAGATTTGCTATTATAGGTTCATTAACCATTTTTATCAGGTTCAACAGCTTTATTCATACTTTCATCTACCATACTAGCTATCATAGAATGTTCCTTAATCTTAACTGGGAAAGGCATTTTCTAAATATAAGGTTCAGGTAAGACATGATTAGCAGTATAAACTTCAGTATTTCTTGCAGGAACACTCTTAGTAATATCTTTATAAGGTTCATGATACTGACTCCACTTCTTTTTAGGCACTTCAATGTAGGAAGCAAACGCCTTAAAATAAGAAGCAATAGCTTGAGAGTCTAGACCAGAAGCATTTTTAATATTTTGAAAGTCATCAGTTCCCATAAAAGATTCAATGCATTCATAATCATAATTTATACCTGACTTTCTACCTTTGTCATTCTCCCAAGCTTCAGCATTGTCTTGAATACGATCCAGAAGATCCCATTTAGCTTCTTCTTCCATACGAGTGAATGACCCAGCACAAGAAGCATCCAATAAATCCTTGTCATGTAGAGGGAGTCTTGCATAAAAGTTATTGATAATAATATTGTTGGGGAGCTCATGAATGGGACATTTGAGCATTAGTAACTTCAATCTCCCCCAAGCTTGAGCTGTACTCTCTCCATCAAGAGGCCAAAAGTTGTATATTTGATTCCGATCTTTATGAATCTCACTAGGAGGATAAAACTTTGAATAAAAGAGAGGTACTATTTCCTCCCATTCCAGAGCTTGACCATTCTTCAGCAGCTTATACCATTCCTCAACTCTTCCTTTCAGTGATAATGAGAATAACTTCTTCTTAACTTGATCTGTAGTAATACCTGCACACTTGAACAACTCGCACAATTCGTGTATAAAGAGTAAACGATCACCAGGATTGACAGTTCCATCCCCAACATAGTAGTTATCCATAACACGATCAATAATTCTTGTAGGTATTTTAAAAACATCATTCTCAGCAGGTGGTGGCTTATCTACTACCTTAGCAGTGGTAGTAGCATTACCAAATAAGAAACTCAGCGAATTATCCATAACGAAAATAAAGCAACTAGCAGAAGTAAACAATACTCACAGTAGAAGTTTCCTTTACCAGTTCCACTCTCCAATAGCGCTTCACTCCCCGGCAACGGCGCCAGAAAATAGTCTTGATGACCCACAAGTATAGGGGGTGTATCGCAGTATTTTCGATAAGTAAGAGTGTCGAACCCAACGAGGAGCAGAAGGTGCTGTCTAGTGGTATGGATCAGGAATTGTCTGCAAATACTTAGTAAACGGATTTTTAGGGGTTTTTGATAAAGCAAGTAAACAAAGTACGAGTAAACGAAAGACAGTAGGAATAAATGCAGCAAGTGGCCCAATCCTTTATGCAGCAAAGGACAAGCTGGTTGTATTACTTAAGATGACCAAACGTTCTCGAGGACACATGGGAAGACTGTCAAGTGCTTTCGCTTTATATAGTTGATTAATCTTCTCTAGCTTGCTAAGTGTTGTGTGGGTGAACCTGTGCTAATGTACCGACCTTCCTAGGACTAATACATACTTGTGATTATACCCCTTGCAAACATCTGTAAGTACAAGAAAGTAATTAAGGTAGAAACCTAACCACAGCTTTAAACTCTAAGACCCTTACGTCCCTTGTGCAATGGTTTCCTAACGGGGGTTCAGGTTTCTGTCACTCCGTCAACCCCTACGATTAGTAGCCAAATACACAATGCATTTTCCTAGGCCCATATAGGTGAAGTATCATGTAGTTGACGTTCACATGACACCACTAGAAGAAGTACACCACAACTTAAATAACAATCTATTGAATCTTTCTCAACACAACTCCACTACTAACAACATGACTTCTCCCATGTCCTCAAGAACAAAACGAACTACTCACAAGACATCATATGGATCATGATCAGAGATGGAATAATGATGTATAACAATCTGAACATAAACAATAATTCAATGGTTCACTCAATAGCATCAACTACAAAGAGTAATCAACACTGGGAAAGTTTCCCCTGTGAACTATGTAAGATTCAACCCAATTGTTACAGCAATATGGAGATGGTGATGAGGGTGCTGATGGTGAAGATGGTGGTGGTAATGATGATGATGATCCCGATGAAGTCCAGCTTGATGGTGGTGTTGATGGCGATGATCTCCCCTCTCCGGGAAGGAATTCCCCTGGCAGAAATCTGTCTGCCAGAGAGATCTTTCTCTCTCGATGTTTTCCGCCCTGTAGAGGCGGCATAATCTTTTTGTGGTCGCTCCCCGAGTCTTAGGGTTTCGGGAGGATAATATACGCCAGAGGGGAGTGCCTGGAGTGGGCCAGGATGGCCACACCACCTGCTGGCGTGGCCTAGGGCTACCCACGCTAGGGGTGGTGTGGGCCCCCTGTGGCCCATCTCCAGCCCCCCTTCTGTCTTCCTTCGTCTTCTGGAAAAATAGGATTTTCCGTATATTTTCCCGGATTTTCTGATCTTCGCGAATTTTGCCTCCAAACAGCACCTTTTCCATCAGAATCCTGACTGCAGCGGTCCATGCTCCAAAAGTCATCAACCATGCAAAAACAGATGATAACATAAGAATCACCTCTCAATACGAAATATATCAATGAATAATAGTGAATTAAGACATAGAATAGTGATGCAAAATGGACGTATCAATCCCATATTTTAATTGGGGAATATTAAATCTTAGTTATTTTTCAATGAGTAGAAATTACTTTTCTCCAATAAAAAGAATGAAGCTAGTTCATTAAACCTTGTGATGTTTGAGATGATACTAGATCATCAAATATGTGCCTTAGTGTGCTAAGTAGACTAGTTAAGTATTGTTTGGTGATTGTGTATCCCGTATGTATTTATAGACGATAACACCGACCAAGTCTACGAGGAGGAGGAGTTCTACCAAGAGGACGAGGAAGAAAACTTCAACCACTGCACCAACCAAGGCAAGCTAGCATTATACAAGTTAAACCTGCAAGTGATTACTTGCAAGCCATCATTAACAATGCAAGCTAACACTTGCAAGTGTCTTAACTATGCAAGCTATTATTAGCAAGCTAACCCTTGCAAGCTAGATAACCTAAGCAAAGGCATTAGGCATGCTTTGGTTATACCCTTGTGACTTATACCTACTCCAAGTTTTATTTACAAGCTTTACCTTCCTTACTTTACCAAAGTTCTTTACTTGTTTAACGGTAGCATAAAGAGTATAAAACTTGACTTATGTAGTTATACTTAGATGTCATTCTATGGTATGAGATTGAGATTAGCATCCCACATTAGTGAACACTCTTAACTTAGTAGTTGGAATAAAACCCAAAACTTGATTCACTTTAGATGGGAATACTTGGTAAAAATAAATTGTGAAAACCTTGGAATGATGAGTCATTCTATTGAGATGTTTTGACATGTGTTGAGAAACACAAATGGTTTATGATGATGAAAATGTTGAGGCATGAGCCTTGGCCCTTTTATAAAACTGATGGTTGGGTTCGGATGCGATACCATTCCAACTTTTACCGTATAACCACAATAGCTGAATTGGGTAAGGCTTAGCCGGAAGTTTATATGCATTAGTATTAGTTCCCTCGCGGGAGAGGTTTGAGCTTAGGCTACCTCTCAATGTTGTCCACCTATGCAGTGCCCAAGATGACAGATGGTCATGGTTGGGAGGCCATACTCATAGGAAAAGTGCTTATACTAGGGTGTGTAAAGGAAAGGTTATGTTTGATTATCTGCATACTAAGTATGATGATTCAGGGTTATCCCTGACAGATGTATCGAATCTTGTGGTGAAAGTGTACCACCTCTGCAGAGTGTCAAACTATTCGAATAGCCGTGTCCGCGGTTATGTATAGTTGGTGTGGCCATACTATTCCATTGTCAGATGTTTTCAAAATGACTTACGAAATAAATGGTGACATGACTTGACCACAACAGAGTTGTGACTATGATAAATAAGTTCCCACTTAGGTGTTTTCAAACTTTATTTTATCTTTCTTTGTTTCTGAACTCAGCTTAGATTTCAAACTTAACTTTACCAATGAACTTAGAGTTAGCATTCCTACTAGAACTATCTTACTTATTAGTGACAGTTTGCGAGTACTTAAAGAGTACTCATGGCTTTTGTTCCTGGCTATTCCTATGGCCAGACTATGAAGGAGACTACCAAGATGAAGGACAGCGGGACGACTATGATAACTAGGATTACCTCCCATCGTCAGCATTGCCTGTGACTATGAAGATGGACCCCACCGCTACGTTATTTATTCCGCTACTTGATTATACTAAGACTGGATCATGAGATCCTTATTTGTGTAAGACCTTATTATGGTTTGTAATGGATGATGTACTGTGATATCCAATCTGTTAAGTCTCGCAAAAATGGTAATCCTGGGATTGCGATGTATGGCATAACAGGCATCTGGGATTAAAAATCTGGGTGTTGACAATGCCCACCGGTTTGTCGCGGGAGCCGAGGCGATGGTGGCGCGCCATTATGGTGACGTGTGGCCGACGAGACCGGTGGTTAATGCCCGGCGGTCCTTCGTGGCATTCCGATGCGGGAGGATGAGAACGACTCGGCTTCTGCCGCTGACTGGGCGGGTCCACTCGCCGAACGGCTCTTTTCCCGCCGAAATCGCTTCGTCCTGCGTTCCCAGCACATTCTCGTCGGCCCGGGAACGGCCTGGGAAGGCCGGGCGTATTTTGGGCCAAATCCGGACGAAACCGGGGTCCTGGGAACACGACTAGGCCGAATTTCGGCGCTCGGACCAAAAATACGCCCTGGGAATGGCGTGCTGGAAAGCCGAGTGGAGATGCTCTTAGCTACTAATTTAGTATATATACAATTTTTTTAATAGGAATCTGGCATTAACAGAAACATGAATAGTATAAATTAACTTAAAAAACAAAAAATTTATCGAAATCCTTGAGAAGCCCTTCAACTTTAACCTTCAGACCGTGTCGACGGTGCGCTGCTGCCGCTCCTCTCTAAGCCGGCCTGAAGCTGTTGGTTGCATCGAACTGGTTAAAAAGACCACATCCGTTCCAAAGACGAAGAAGAAGGATGAAACTCCTTGACGATCTGAAGATCCTCATAGCCATAAGAAGTCATCGAGGATCACACCACTCACACAAGCTCCTCGACAACATTGTCGGGATGGGGCTAAAGCTGGGAAGACCTTATTGCACCATATGAACGCTACACCACCAAACTTGAACCCTAAAAAAACAGGAAAACTGAGCCCTTCCACCGACGGGGGGCTAGATCCACCCACCTCTATGGCTGGAAGGCTACAGAACCAAGGCAAATCGGCGACGTCACCGACAAGAGGTGACGTAACCCTAGCCACCTTGACAGGGAGGAGAACGGTTCACGTGATCCATTATGCATGCAGTACATACAGTTGTACTTGTTGCTATAGCACGCGCTTACATTCTTTCTTCTATTTCATCACGAAATTCGACTAATTCTGATATGGAAAATCAGAAGAAGAAAATTTATAATCAACAACTCTTTATTGATCATTTAAGGTTTACAAAAAATGGAGAGTATTGTGAGGCTGTAAGCACCACACTAGGTCCTCTCTGCTGCAACCGATCGACCTCCAGAGCTAGGCACTTGCACCGTCACCGGGGAACCAGCCACTTGGGGCGACGCTGATGTTGAATCCTTGCTCGAGATCAGAATAGAAGATCCTCCACGAAGGCACGATGACCAGGAGGAAGGAGGTGTGTGGGCGCACGACGCACCCGAACTCGGAGTGGCTCCACATGTTGTGGATAGTCGCAGCATCATGTTGTCGTCACTTGGAGACTCCAACGAAACTAGCAGCTTCCGTCATGCTCACCACAACACACCCACGAACAGCCCGCCGAGCTCCAAAATGACACATCTCCAGAGCCAGCCAAGAAACCCATCTTCTCCGAGGAGCCGACGACGGCGCCAAACAACACTGCTCCTCCTCGCCTCCACGGTCGTCCAGAAGCAGAACCACCACATGCCCCACTACACAGTGGTGCCCCTCCCCCTTCTTCCATAGCCGGCCAGGAGAACACCCACCATGCAGATGCGAGGCTCCACGGGAAGATCGACAACCACCTTATTTGAGGAGAGGGTGGCACCGGTCTCCACGCTCCGCTCCGACCAGAGGAGCGTGAGCATCAAGAACCAGCATCGAACACCCAAGATCTGGCGGCGAAGACTCGAGGCCTTGCTCCCTAATAACCCTAGAAAACTACAAGGACAAAAGGAAAGCCAAAATCTACAGTCGGCGCCTCCCCTTTGCCATCTCCCACCGGCAAGAGAGGCGTCGGTTTGGCCCGGGCCACTTCTAGACCTGTTCAGGTACTGTAGCGGCACCACTGAATTTACGTGGTTTCGGTTACATGGTGTCCCATGTTCTGATGGATTTTGGTTATGTAGTGTCTAGTTGCCATAGTGTCCATGTAGGTAAAAATAGCTGAGCTAGATTTCAGGTTTTTTACCTGGTTTTTTTTTGTCCATGTGAAAATTTTCTCAACAAAAATATACTCCGTGTTGACACCTAGGTACGCCATTAGAGAAACCACCAGAGTTCAAACACCAGGTTTGACGCTTTGATGTCTTATAAAGGCGGAATATTCTTTCAGTGGGAGGCGACGTTTCCGACGATAGCGAGGCGCCTGTGGTTACTTCGTCAATTTCAAGATCCGCCGGCTCAGTCTCTCGGAGGTGCTCATAGGGGTAGGGTGTGCATGCGTGTGTTCATAGAGGTGAGTGTATGTACGCATTGTGAGCGTCTGCGTTTGTACCGTGTTTCTAAAAAAAAAAGTGTGCTCTAATCGATATTGGAGTTGGGTGAAAATCAAGGTGCTCTACTATTTAAGTGAATAATAACAACTATCAAAAAAATGATGTGATGAACAAGGAATAGACCCAACCTACTCAATACTTGCTCCTTTTGCTTTCTTTTGCTCGCCTTCCTTTAGTAAGAGCTCGAGAAACTCGTGCCTTTTTCGAAACAAAATAAAAAATAGCGATTATGTAGGATAGAACTGTTTAGTAAAAATAATCGTTTGGAATTTCTATGGAATGGGCTATGCCTATCCATATGAATTACGGACAAAATACAGGTGTTCTCCTCTTTTGGTATCTAGTACTACAATGCGATTGAAGTGACACTTTTTGAATATTTTTTTTTGTTTTCTATAGGAATCCATAATACACGGCATTTCCTCGGCTGGTGGAGAAGGTGAGATATAGGCAATCGTGGTTTGCTGGTTTAGGACAAAAGAGAAACAGAGTTGTTGCTCCTGAAAAGAGCCAGGGTCTCAATGGTGTAGTTGGTTGCTACTTTAGATGTTCTTCTTTAAAATTTATTATTTTGGAAAGACGTCAAGTCCTTCTCTTGTGGGGTAGATTCAGTTGTTGCTGCACGCTTTTTTTGAGAATTTTGCTTTAGTACGTTTTAGCTTTGAATATCTTCCCTTCTTTCAGCACTCCTGGCTGGCAAATGGGGTCTTTTTTGCTAGTAGTTCTGACACTCTTAGTTTGGTTGTCAGGACCTTGGTTACTACTCCACGTGGCTCACTATTTCTTATCACTTTTTTCATATTTGTCAATATTATAATCGCCATGTTGACGGTGAGTCAGGGAATTCATTACGCCACGACAGCGAAACTAGTACATTTTAGCTGTTGAGTAGTTGATAAAATGTTTCTGGAATTAAGATTATAAGCAGAAATGTCTCTAGTCGTCCTTACTTGAACATGCATTTATTTTGTTTTATTTGTAAGCTCCTTTTTTCCCGAAAAAAAAAACATGTTGATTGCTTGCATTTTGGGGTCCCAGATGACCATGGAACAATTGCCAATGCTCCTGCAAGTTACATGTCCGAATACCAGCCGGACTCCTCTCCCCAGGTTTTAGGGGTCGGTGACCAAATCCTGTGGTCACGGGCTGTGCGGTTCCTGGGGCAACTATACATTTTCAAGAGCACGACAGGACGAACTAGTACTGATGTGGTTGCAGTTGGGTTGCCTCACCGATCCATTTGCTTCCTCGCACGCACGATAAATATCATAATTGTTAGCGTCCACTTGGACCAGCCCAGCACTCGGCCTACGTTCTAGACGTTCATGCGCTCATAGTCCAACTATAAGAAGAGAGCCCACTCCATCCCAAAAGCCCGAACTAAAAGGAGGAGGAGAACTCTCCCTTATAAACTGGGTGTGGCCTCCTCCCGTAGACGAGGTGGGACTAAACTCAAGCAGCTTCACCAGTCAACGGGCCCCTAACATCCCATCCCCCTAAGAAGCCCCTCAGGAAGGCATGGCGATGCTGGCTCTGATACCATATGTTAGCGTCCATTTGGACCAGCCCAACACTCAGCCTACGTTCTGGACGTTCATGCGCTCACAGCCCAACTATAAGAAGAGAGCTCACTCCATCCCAAAAGCCCGAACTGAAAAGAGGAGGAGAACTTTCTCTTATAAGCTGGGTGTGGCCTCCTCCCGTAGCCGAGGTGGGACTAAACTCAAGCAGCTTCACCAGTCAACAGACCCCTAACAATAATGTTCTGCTGTATCAAAAAACAGATACAGCCCACAAGCATACATTATGTTAGTCCGTGTATTTGAGCCTAGGTTCATACAACCTCATCTCTATGGTAATTAACTATGTGAATCCAAACATCATCAAACCATGTTTATATGAATCACAAATGACATTGTCTATAAATTGATCTGATGATGCTTTTAGCACAGAAAAAGGTACTGCAACTGGCAGGATGTAAGAGCTACTCCAACAGTGTTCCCCATTCTGGACACCGGTTCTATTCCAATCGGGTCGTTTGTGTTGGCGGGCGGACAGGCTGGATGCCCATGTCCAAGCAGGACAAGCCACTACATCCAATGGCGTCCTCCATTTGTCCATGGCTGGGTTTTTGTCATATTTCATTTTGCACATTACACACATAAATAGTACTAATTTAGTGAAAATTGCAGAAAATTAAAGTAGCACTACAAGATAGTCCATGAAACACATACATTTTTCTTCTTGCTCTACTAGTTCTACTAATCCTAACCCTAGATCGGTGGCGCTATTCATCATCGACGGAGAACAGACCCTCATATGCCTGCGTAGTGGAAAGTAGCACTATTCATCATTGCCGGAGCGTAGGCCCTCACATGCCAAGGGAGTGGAAGAAAACCTCGTCAAGCCGGTATCGCGGTCGAATGAGACCCTGCCCCGCTCCTTAAGAGAGTGGATGGTCGTCTTCTACCTGTCAAGCTCCTCCTGAGCTTCTTCAAGGCAGACATAGACGACCCCATCGATGGCACTCGCGCACACTTCGCGGAGGCGCTCCAAGTGAGCCTCGCCGAGGGATCACAAACGATTCATCTCCGACAGGAAGACTTCACTGACATCCCACCCGAAGGGATGACCGATAGTCTAGGAGATGGGTCCTAGCTGTGGTGTCAGGATGGAGGCCCCAGCCGCCGCATCATGGGAGGTGACCGTCACAGCCTCATCCTCGTCCATGGATCTAGGGTTCGACAAAACAAGGTGGCGGCTGGGTGGAGTGGAGGAATAGATGCGAATAGGGGCGTGTTTGGTTCTCGTGTGGGGTTTTCCCCACGGATGCAAGTTGCATGGACGGTGACATGGGTATGATTACTCGGGTCCTTATGATTTGCTACCTAGGACCTGCAGAAAGGCTTATGGCTCATGAAGAGTCAAGATGAAGATCCAACGAAGTAACCGACAAAGATTATAGTTGAATTAGGAAAGAGGAACAAAGACCGACAAGGAGTTGGTATTGTAATTATGTAACCTATCCGCATGCAGCTTTGAGAACCAGCCTATTATATATAGGACGGGAGAAGCATAGGCGAGATCACCGAACAATCCCCAAGCGATTTGTAACCAAGCAATCCCTCGTAATATTTAGGCGACTTTGATCCCATTGTTTCCTGACTTCCGACAAAATCCCCAGTGTTCTCTTTTCCGCAAAACCCTAAGTCCTTCTTTACGGACATAACCGAGATCTCCCCTTGTCAATTGGCACCGTCTGTCGGAATCTTGAGCGCTGGAACCATGGATTCGGCGGAATTCCTTTCGCCAACCAGCAACCCCACAAAAGCAGATCCACGCCCGCCTACCCCTATGACAGTACCCGCCGATTTAAATGGCGGATCTAATCTGATCATCGGAAGCTTCCACTTCCAAGTTGAAGACCCTCAAGAGCCACGCCCTTCGACCCTGATTGCATCAGAATCGTCGGCAGGGCAAAGTACGCTTACAGCAATTCCAGCATCATCTGTCGGATCCTCCATGGATGCCACGGCGGAAATTGAAGCACCCAACAAAAATAAGCAAGATGAGACAGATCTGGGGGACCTTGATGGTATTTACGACAATCTCTCCTTCGGATCAGATTCCCCACTAACTCCACCAAGCGGAACAAGTCCAGCAAACTCCGAACCCGAGGAAAGTAGCGAAAGCATCGATTTTGGAATAAGGATGGCAGAAATATACTCGGAGAAGAAATTTACAGACTTCACTGGTCCACCCGACATTGTCTCCCCCAATTCAGATGACGACGCCACAAGTCCATATACTACCCAGCACTAAGTATGCGTGATCATCAACGACGCATCGGTCCAGCAAGACTCTAACGGTAATCCTATTTTTAACCCTGATGATATCCTATCAAGTGATAATGTAGGAAACCACGGAAATGAAGGAAATCGCAGAAATGGGGAAGACCCAGTAAACAACCGCGTAACCCCGGGAGGAGGAGAGCCACATGGAGGCGAAAGGCAAACTCTCCGGTTGCCAGCCGAAGCATGGGAAAAAGCAAGAGCAACAATTTCGGGCGCAATTCTTATGAAGGTCGACGCTACACAAGAAGATCTACTAGTATACCAATATTTGCTCCATCACCAAAAAAGAGATCTGCTAAGGATGCATAGGCAGCTCAACGAAAGAAATAGGCTTGCCGACGAATCCAGCCTACGACGGGCCCAGCTAAGTTCTACCCGAAGATCAGGGAGTGTGATAGGAGGAGCACCGCCAAGAAGGGGAACATCTCGACTACAGAACATACCCGAAGGAGACAGAAGTGAACTGATCCGAGATCTGGATCTATCTTTCATGTCAATAGATCAAGCATGAAATATCAAGGCAAAAACAGCTCAAGCAGCAATCATGGCCACACAAACAAACCTGATAACAACTCAACCTGCACCCGACGATTCTCGTGCAGCCCTCCACCGCTCCGCCCTAATGAACCTCGGCCATGGTGGGAGCATCTCTCGTGCAGGCAGAGTAGGGAACCATACGACAACCTGATGGCTGTGAAATACCACCTCTTTTAGCCATATAAAATGAGCCATTTATCTCTCATATCATGTTTCTTCCAGCTATAGCTATGCATTATATGCATAACTTCTAGTTCTCATTTACTTTCATATGAGCTTTGCACATTTATTAGTTTAGGTAGAATTTTATCACTTTCCTTGTCTATGACATGTGTGTAGGTGTTGATGATGATTATGGATAAAACAAAGGCAAAAGGAACAAAGAGAGCATAGTATGGAGGAGCTGCAGGGACCAGACTTAGCCATTTGAGAGGTTGGAAAAGTGAATTTTTTCCAATTTCTCAAAATAAATATCCAATACCATGGGGTTGTAGCCCTCGATGATACGAACTCAACGAGCCCAAGAACACACAAAATGGAGTTTGTATGAAGAAATGGCGGCCAAAACACTGCGGAATACCGAAGGTTTGACGAGCAACTATACGACCGGAAGCCTTTTTCTGGCCATATAGTTGCGCCCGTATAGTTGCGAAAAAGGTCTCAAACAACGGGATTTCACCCCATAGAAGCCCCAGAACCTTCCCTAAGTCATATGACGGTATTGGGGTGAAGGAAATATGCCCTGAGAGGCAATAATAAAGTTGTTATTATGTATTCCTAGTATATGATAGATGTTTATTTTGCATGCTATAATTGTATTGAAAGGAAACATCAATACATGGGTGTTTAATAAACAAAAAGGGTTCCTAGTTATGCCTCTCTTCAAGACTAGCTCGTTGATTAACAAGATGATCAAGGTTTCCTGATCATGGACATTGGATGTTGTTAATAACGAGGTCACAACATTTGTGAAATGATGTGATGAACATTCATCCGAAGTATAGCATTACGATCAAAGTCATTATGTTTATATTGCTATAACATCATACGAAGTAATCCTAGTCCTTAGACCATGAGATCATGTTAATTGCTAACACCGGAAGAGTATCTTGATAACATCAAACGTCACACCGTAACAAGGTGACTATAAAGGTGGGTTCAGTGCTACGAAAGTGTTATGTTGAGGCTCATGGATCAAGAGTGGAATTTGTCAATCCCGATGATGGATAGATATACTCTGGGCCCTCTTGGTGATATCACATTAAGGTAGCTTGCAAGCAAGTGATGTGATCACTAGAATGTTATATCACGGGAACGAGAAAAGAGTGCATGTCGGTAACGAGATCAAACTAGGTATTTGGATACCGATGATCGAATCTCGGACATGTATTATATCATGAGACAAAGGGATTAAATTACTAGTGTTAAAGGTTCTCACGATCACAGAAGTCATCGTTGAATGTGTAGGAGTCAGTATGGATCTCCAGGTCCCGCTTCTGATTATTGATCTGAGAGGAGTCTCAATCATGTCTGCATTATTCGCGAACCATAGGGTGACACACTTAAGGGTTGCCGGACACCATTTTGGAGCACAAATGTTTCAGGCAAAAGGTTTGCAAAGCACAGGAAATGTTTTGATAGAAACAGGAATTGTTTCGATAGAAACCAAAATTGTTTCGGGTGAAATTGCAGAAAGTGGTTCTGCATGTGATATTGAAATGTTGCAAGGGGTTTTATGTGAATGTTTGTTATTTAAAGTAATTAACAAAATTCTGAATAAAATAAGTAAAAGAGTTTTATTAATTGAGAGTTGCATTAAATTTGGTGGAAATTTAATGCATGTGAGTGGAACTTTGGGTGGAGCTTAAATTGATGTGAGTGGAGCTTCCACCACATGAATGAGGAAGAGGAGGGGCTCCCTCCTTTGCTGCCAGCCATGGTAGGGGAGGAGTCCCCCCTCTCCTATAAAAGGTCCCCTCCTCTCCCTCACAAAACACACCTCCTCGTGAAGGATCTCTCTCCCCCTCTAGATATTCCCCCATGGTCTCGGATTAGTGAGATACATGTTCCCAGTGGCCTTGCATCTGGAAGGATTTGCTGCTTCCGCTGATTCGCTAGAGCGAGGAGGTGGAGGTTATCCGGTGGCTTGAACGTGTGTGCGAGGACAGATGCGCTACTGATTTTCGGCGCTCGGACTTCCACACGATCTTGAGATCGGCAAGCGTACGACTACATCAACCACGAGTTCCTACTCGTTAACAAAACTCGTTGTCTTCGAGGGTGATACATTGCAAATGTATCTATAATTTTTGATGTTCCATGCTTGGTTTTATCTACTTTATTATGTTTTGTTCCAACTTTGGAGTACTTTTCATATGATTTCTTGGACTAACCTATTAACAAGAGCCACAGTGCCAGTTGCCTGTTTTCTACTGTTTTTGGTTCCAGGAAGTAAGAAAATGAATATTCTCGGAATTGGACGGGACAAAAGCCAAAGTTACTATTTTCCCGGAAGACTCACGGAGCCAAAAGGAGAGTCGGAGAGGGGCCACAGGGTGGTCACACCACCCCATGGCGCGGGTGCCCCCAGACCGCGCCAGGGCATGGTGTGGGCCCCCTGCCCGCCCACCGACCTTGCCCTCTGGCCTATAAGAAGTCTCCCGATGCATAAACCCTAGGTGGTCAATCATAAATCCACGAAAATTTCCGCAGCACCGTCGCCACCGAAGGGGAGATTCAGGGGACAGAAAGTCTCTGTTCCGGCACCCTGCCAGGACGGAGAAGTGCCCCCGGAGCCATCTCCATCGATGTCTACCACCATCTCCATCACCATTGCTGATTCCCATGATGAGGAGGGAGTAGTTATCTCTCAAGGCTAAGGGTTCTACCGGTAGCTATGTGTTCATCTCTCTCTATGCATGATCTTATTGAGATCATGAGCTTGTAATCTATAGATCTACCTTGCTACTCAAGTGCTTTAATAGATCTCTGCTCTCCCCATGTGTGTGAAGTTGACAGTGTGCACACCATGGTGGCACTTAGGCTAGAGATTACAAATACTTGTTATGAGTTATATTTGGAGTTGGATGTCTTTATGAAATTGTGGTGTTTGTTGGACTCATCTAGTACTCAAGGTGGCAGTGTGGGGTTTTCTAGATGGGAAAGGCTTACTTTGAGGTGTGCTGTTATAGCCCTACCATCGATTAGAGTGTTCAACCGGAGAGTAGTTAAGAGTAGTATCATAAAGAGAAGATATTTATATGAGAGTGTTCACTAGTTAAAGTATGATCCCTAGGCCTTGTTTCTAAGCACTAAAACACCGTTTACAATTAGATCTGTTACATGTTTGCTTGCTACTATCTTTATTTCAGTTTGCCTTTAGTATTTTCCATGCCATCAAGCTATTTTATATCACCGTTACCACTTATAATTATCCATACCACTTGTATTTCACTATCTCTTCGCTGAACTAGTGCACCTATACACCTGACAAGTGTATTGGGTGTGTTGGGGACACAAGAGACTTCTTGTATCTTGATTGCAGGATTGCTTGAGAGGGAATACCTTTGACCACTTCCTCCCTGAGTTCGATAAACCTTGGATGATCCACTTAAGGGAAAACTTGCTACTTTTCTACAAACCTCTGCACTTGGAGGCCCAACAACTGTCTACAAGAATAGAAGTGCGTAGACTTCAGAGGGTAAGTTCTCCATGGATGTATGTCCACCCGTTGCTCTGAATCTTGTAGATAGATCTTGGTGTATAGTTCTCATCGTAGGAATTTTTTTGTTTTCTATGCTGCGGACTCAACAGTGGTATCACAGCCTGATCTATGTGTAGGTGCTTTGCACGGGTAGTACACATATGTTTATATGTGGGCGATCATGATCATGTTATTGCATCTTCTATGTATTTTGGATATTGGTGGCATAGTGGGATGAAGCGGCCCGAACCAACCTTACATGTCATCATACATGAGACTGGTTCCACGACTGACATGCAACTAGTTTTGCATAAGTGGATGATGACCCACAAGTATAGGGGGTGTATCGCAGTATTTTTGATAAGTAAGAGTGTCGAACCCAACGAGGAGCAGAATGCGCTGGCTAGTGGTATGGATCACGAATTCTCTGCAAATACTTAGCAAACGGATTTTTAGGGGTTTTCGATAAAGCAAGTAAACAAAGTACGAGTAAATAAAAGACAATACGAATAAATGCAGCAAGTGGCCCAATCCTTTATGCAGCAAAGGACAAGCTGGTTGTATTACTTAAGATGACCAAACGTTCTCGAGGACACATGGGAAGACTGTCAAGTGCTTTCGCTTCATATAGTTGATTAATCTTCTCTAGCTTGCTAAGTTTGTGTGGGTGAACCTGTGCTAATGTACCGACCTTCCTAGGACTAATACATACTTGTGATTATACCCCTTGCAAACATCTGTAAGTACAAGAAAGTAATTAAGGTAGAAACCTAACCACAACTTTAAACTCTAAGACCCTTACGTCCCTTGTGCAATGGTTTCCTAATGGGGGTTCAGGTTTCTGTCACTCCGGCAACCCCTACGATTAGTAGCCAAATACACAATGCATTCCCCTAGGCCCATATAGGTGAAGTGTCATGTAGTCGACGTTCACATGACACCACTAGAAGAAGTACATCACAACTTAAATAACAATCTATTGAATCTTTCTCAACACAACTCCACTACTAACAACATGACTTCTCCCATGTCCTCAAGAACAAAACGAACTACTCACAAGACATCATATGGATCATGATCAGAGATGAAATAATGATGTATAACAATCTGAACATAAATAATAATTCAACGGTTCACTCAATAGCATCAACTACAACGAGTAATCAACACCGGGAAAGTTTCCCCTATGAACTATGCAAGATTCAACCCAATTGTTACAGCAATATGGAGATGGTGATGAGGGTGCTGATGGTGATGATGGTGGTGATGATGATGATGATCCCGATGAAGTCCAGCTTGATGGTGGTTGATGACCCACAAGTATAGGGTGTGTATTGCAGTATTTTCGATAAGTAAGAGTGTCGAACCCAACGAGGAGCAGAAGGTGCTGGCTAGTGGTATGGATCAGGAATTCTCTGTAAATACTTAGCAAATGGATTTTTAGGGGTTTTCGGTAAAGCAAGTAAACAAAGTACGAGTAAATAAAAGACAGTAGGAATAAATGCAGCAAGTGGCCCAATCCTTTATGCAGCAAAGGACAAGCCAGATGTATTACTTAAGATGACCAAACGTTCTCGAGGACACATGGGAAGACTGTCAAGTGCTTTCGCTTCATATAGTTGATTAATCTTCATTAGCTTGCTAAGTGTTGTGTGGGTGAACCTGTGCTAATGTACCGACCTTCCTAGGACTAACACATACTTGTGATTATACCCCTTGCAAACATCCGTAAGTACAAGAAAGTCATTAAGGTAGAAACCTAACCACGGCTTTAAACTCTAAGACCCTTATGTCCCTTGTGCAATGGTTTCCTAACGGGGGTTTAGGTTTCTATCACTCCGGCAACCCCTACGATTAGTAGCCAAATACACAATGCATTCCCCTAGGCCCATATAGGTGAAGTGTCATGTAGTCGACGTTCACATGACACCACTAGAAGAAGTACACCACAACTTAAATAACAATCTATTGAATCTTTCTCAACGCAACTCCACTACTAACAACATGACTTCTCCCATGTCCTCAAGAACAAAACGAACTACTCAGAAGACATCATATGGATCATGATCAGAGATGGAATAATGATGTATAACAATCTGAACATAAACAATAATTCAATGATTCACTCAATAGCATCAACTACAAGGAGTAATCAACACCAGGAAAGTTTCCCTATGAAGTATGCAAGATTCAACGCAATTGTTACATCAATATGGAGATGGTGATGAGGGTGCTGATGGTGATGATGGTGGTGATGATGATGATCCCGATGAAGTCCAGCTTGATGGTGGTGTTGATGGCGACGATCTCCCCTCTCCGGGAAGGAATTCCCCTGGCAGAAATCTATCTGTCGGAGAGATCTTTCTCTCTCGGTGTTTTCCGCCCCGCAAAGGCGGCGAATCTTTCTGTGGTCGCTCCCCTAGTCTTAGGGTTTTGGGAGGATGATATACGCCAGAGGGGAGAGCCTGGAGTGGGCCAAGGCGGCCACACCACCTGCTGGCGCGGCCTAGGGCTGCCCGCGCCAGGGGGTGGTGTGGGCCCCCTGTGGCCCATCTCCAGCCCCCCTTCTGGCTTCCTTCGTCTTCTGGAAAAATAGGATTTTTCGTATATTTTCCCGGATTTTCTGATCTTCGCGAATTTTGCCTCCAAACAGCACCTTTTCCATCAGAATCCTGACTGCAGCGGTCCATGCTCCAAAAGTCATCAACCATGCAAAAACAGATGAAATAACATAAGTATCACCTCTCAATACGAAATATATCAATGAATAATAGTGAATTAAGACATAGAATAGTGATGCAAAATGGACGTATGAACTCCCCCCAAGCTTAGACTTCGCTTGTCCCCAAGCGAAACTGAGCTCAATAAACATGGCCTCAGGTTTATGGAGTGAAGAGTCAATAAAAGAATACAGACAAGAAGCATCACAATTATCAAATACATAGATCATAATAGAAGACAACTCACTATTATATAACTCAACTTGCAATGAGTAAAGGAAACACAATAAAGATACATAAAGTGAATCATAATTGGTAATGGCAAACTTAGCTCTTGGTCGAAGAATAGTTGATAATTTGCTGGAGTTCACAAATAGCTGGTTTTCAATGATATCTTTCAAAGTAGTAAACATCAAGATAAGAGCAATGTGCAAAACAAGGAACATAAGAAACATGATTGAATAAATCATCATATGAATGAATGAAACACAACAACTCAAAATACTTGCTGAGACAGAAGGGAATAGGTTTACTGACTCAACTACAAAGTAAAAGAAAGGCCCTTCGCAGAGGGAAGCAGGGATTGCAAGTCTCATAAAGAGCTCCCAAAAATTATGATACTTACAGCTTTCAGCTCTCATTGCCCTTGTCATAGGCATCTTTTGGTGGTTAAGGTTAAAGTGACACAACTAAGAGGATATGCTTGACAAGTTATAAATTGAAGTCCGATGCCCCTTACTTATGAGTACCGAACCTCATGCTACTCAACTTCAGTCATGAGCAAGCTCTTGTCATTGTAAATACATGGGTATCATTGAGAACCGCCAACGGGGTACCCCTTGCACATGACACAGGAGCTATCCCATAATCAAAATGACAAGGCAAGCATACAGTGAGCATCTCAACGATCTTTTTATTTGCTATTTGCATAGGTTTTTATTGAGGATGCTTCATAGAATGCTCACTATAGTTATGCTGCAAGTTTCCACCATGATTAGGCATGGCTTAGGCTAGCGGCCCAGGAATTTCTCTAACACACATATAAACTCCATGATCTTACAAGTTCCACTTTTATTTCACACCGCCGGGATCCATAAGCAAAAGAACATGATATCAACTATGTACAAAGTACGAAATGAAGTGTTGAAAGCGGTCCCCATGATACATGGTTCTGCTAATTTCAACTCATAAAGCGCAAGCATATACGCAACAAAGAAGGACCCAATGGTTCAAGTTTATTAAATGCAAGAAAATAAAGTGTGCCATCAAGTTCGTGAGAGCTTTAATCACTAATTTTCACATAACAAGTTTAATTTGGGAGGTAGATAAAACAAGAATTTACTTGGAATAGCAATAATGCTACTAGGTAGGTATGGTGGACACAAATGGCAGAGGTTTTGGTTTAAAGGAGGTGGATGCACGGGAAGAATTCCCTCTCAGTACAGGTTTTTGTATAGCAAGGCTAGGTAGCAAGTATAAGAGTTGAAGGAAACAAACAAACATACAAGCGATAAAGACAAACATGCAATCTTCCTTGGAAGCACAAAAGATCTTAACTAGAGAATACTAGACTTATGAGCAAATCAAGAAAGAAAGATGATGAAATTATTTTTCTTTAGAGTACTTCTATCTTTTTCATTCAACTCTCAAAAATAGTGTTGCTACTGGCCGAGCCAGGTTTGCCAAAACCAACTAAATTAACTCCATGATCCCAAAGTGATACCAATACTAACAACAAGATCAATCAAATAACCACGAATTGAAAACTAATATAAGCTATGCAAAAGAGTAAATGATAGAACTTCTCATTAATATTTCATAACGGCAACTCACACCAAGGGATACATATCTAACGAGAGAGGGGACACTTCCATAATGCAAACCATACTACATAATAACTCCTATATTCATGATATAACTCTACTAATAAGGTAAAAAGATAGAAGATAGTGATGTGATACCGCGGCACTCCCCCAAGCTTGGAACAAACCAAGGGGATACCAAACCTGATGACGAATTACTCCTTTGGTGGTGGTGGTATCCTCTCGATGAGCTCTCTGTTCAGTTTCCCCAAGTCCTCAATCTCGAAGGTGAGAGTACGAATCAACTCCGAGTTGTGCTCAATACGGCTCATAATCATTTTAGTTTGTGGATCCCAGCTCTTGTGATTCTTTTTCCATTCTTCCCTCTTGGAGTCTTCCTTTCCTGCATGGTTATGGATAAAGGTATGGAAGGGATTCTTGGTGTCTGGAGGAAGTGACCGTGGAGCCAAACTATGACGAGGAGCTTTTCCCCCAGTCTACATCCGTGCAGTCCTTCTTACCCTGGCAAGATTTGTCACCACTCCAATGCTTGAAATGGTAGTGCCGGTGTGCGTTACCCCCTCTTCTCCTTTACTCTTGATCTCCTTCTCCTTACCGGGGTCTTGGAGGTCTTCCTCCATAGGCTCCTTCCCTTTATCCTTGGCAGACACCATGGTGTTTCTAAACTTCCAAAGAGTATGTCCTGGCAGAAACAGATCGAAACAAAAACACGACGAGAACACGATATACGAACCTCGGAAGATCCGGGGGGTTATATATTACGAAGTTTCATATCAAAAGGAAGGTACTGGGAGAAAATGAGTCGAAGGCGGAGTCTGAGGTGGCCTCACCACCTGGTGGCGCGACAGGGGTGGGCCAGCGCCATAGGGTGGTGTGGGCCACCCTGGCTCCGTTTCCGTCCCTTTTTCGCTTCATAACTTTCCATATTGACTAAAAACTGCAAAAATATAGTTGGATTGTATTTTCGCGGAACTTTTCTTACCAGAACTGTTACCTATTTGAAAACAGACTCTGTAGGTCTCTGAATTTGGTATCTAGTAGATTCTTCCAGAGTCACCACTTGAATAACATTAATATCTTCATCTTCATACACTTATTACTTGATTCATAAAACCTTTCTCTTCCTTATTACAGCAATATCTCCACTTCCTGGAAATTTCTTTCACACAAAACTTCACACAATTCTCATTAGCAACATTAGTATAAGTGAAGTGACAAAACCTTTTGAGCTCAATTTCAACTGAAAACCAACAAAACATAATCTACTGTAGCAACCCCTTCTGAAACCCAAAAAGGACAAAAAGGAAATCGAATAAAGAAGCAAATGCAAGATTGGCAAAATCTGTCAAAACAGACCAGCAGGTAAAGATCAATTTTTTAGAAAATCTTTTGTTGCTCAAATCAAAAAGTGCAAAACTAACGAAAGTTAAATAACAACCTGGGTCAGAAGCACAAAAAATTACAACTCAATCCGACATACAGAGATCTCTCACGAATTTTTACGGTGAAGCACAAAAATCTGTTTCGGGATAGCAACTTCCCCAAATCTTACTTCTCTCTCATTAGAGGTTAATCTTGACACAAAAACCAAACAAAATGGATAAGGAGTGGTTATTACCGAAGTAATAACTTCCAATACTCAAAGAAACAAAAACAAACTGAAAGCAAAAACAAATTGGGTTGTCTCCCATAAAGCTCTTTCTTTATAGCCATTAAGATGGGCATGATAATTTTGGAGATGCTCACATAGGAATATGAATTGAGGTGAAAGAGAGCATTAAGAAGCAAAAATACACACATTTAAGTCTAACCCACTTCCTATGCAAGGGAATTTTGTAAACAAACAAGTTGTTGAAACCAGAGACTACTTGCATAAGAAGGCAAACAAAGTGCAACATAAAAACTTTCAGCATAAAACGAGGAAACTTCATATTATTGAGATACATAAGAACACTTTCCCCTCTCTCATAGTAACTTTCAGTATCATGCATAAACTTAACAATATAGCTATCACAAGGACCATCGTAGCAATGATCACTTATTCTAACAGAAAACACAGGAATACTAGCTCTCATAACACTACTTTGTGAAACAAAATTAGAGGTATCCTTACAAAGGATAGTGTGTCCCTCTTCTTCATATTTAGTAACAAAGTCTTTCACATTTGCTATTATAGGTTCATCAACCATTTGTTTATCAGGTTCAACAGCTTTACTTGTACTTTCATTAACCATACTAGCTATCATAGAAGGTTCCTTCATCTTAACTGGGAAAGGCATTTTCTCAATGTAAGGTTTAGATAAAACATGATTAGCAGTATAAACTTCAGTATTTCTTGCAGGAACACTCTTAGCAATATCTTTATAAGGTTCATGATACTTATTCTATTGGGACCGCAGCATAGAAAACAAAAAATTTCCTATGGTGTGAACTACACGGCAAGATCTATCTACTAGGTACAAAGCAACGGGTGGACATGCATCCAACAAGAACTTACCCTCGTAGACAACAAGCTTTGTTAACGAGTAGGAACTCGTGGTTGATGTAGTCGTACACTTGCCGATCTCAAGATCGTGATGAAGTCCAGCAGGTCCGGCTCCAGCACGTCCATCAGATCCAGCTCCAGCACCACCAAGTCCAGCACCACAAAGCAGCGGTGCATCCGTGATCACACACACGTCCGGTACCCCGACAACCTCCGTCCCTCGCTCCAGTAAAGCAGCGGAAGCAGCAACTCCTTTCCAGATAAAGCCACCGGGAACATGTATCTCGCTAATCTGAGACCATCTGAGAATAATACTAGAGGGGGAGAGAGATCCTTCACAAGGAGGTGTGTGTGAGAAGTGAGGAGGGGGTGGCCTTTTATAGGAGGAGTGGGGTGCCCCTCCTTCATGGCCGGTGCATGGAGGAGGCGACCCTTCACCTCCTCCATTCATGTGGTGGTAACTCCCTCCACATAAATTTGTCCCTTCACATTCTCTTTTAAAGTCTCCACTTTAAATGCATTAAATTTCTCCAAATTTAATGCTCTCTCATTTAATAAAAATCTTTTATTAATCTTATTCAGAATTTTGTTAATTAATTTAATTAACAAACATTCACATAAAACCCCTGCAACATTTCAATATTACATGCAGAACCAATTTCAGCAATTTCACCCGAAACTGTTTCGGTGTCTATTGAAATAATTCCAGCACTTTCTTAAATCTTTATCTGAAACATATTTGCTCCAAATGGTGTCGGTATCCCTTAAGTGTGTCACCCTACGGTTCGCGAATAATGCAGACATGATCGAGACCCCTCTCAGATCAATAATCAGAAGCGGGACCTGGAGATCCATACTGACTCCTGCACATTCAACGATGACTTCTGTGATCGTGAGAACCTTTAACGCTTGTAACTAAATCCCTTTGTCCCTCGATATATTACATGTCCGAGATTCGATCATCAGTATCTCCATACCTAGTTTGATCTTGTTACCGACATGTACTATTTTCTCGTTCCCGTGATATAACATTCTAGTGATCACAACACTTGCTTGCAAGCTATTTCAATGTGATATCACCGAGAGGGCCCAGAGAATATCTATCCGTCATCTGGATTGACAAATTCCACTCTTGATCCATGAGCCTCAACATAACACCTTCGTAGTACTGAACCCATCTTTATAGTCACCCTGTTATGGTGTGACGTTTAATGTTATCAAGATACTCTTCCGGTGTTAGCAATTAATATGATCTCATGGTCTAAGGATAAAGATTACTTCGTATGATGTTATAGCAATATAAACATAATGACTTGATCGTAATGCTATACTTCGGATGAATGTTCATCACATTATTCCACCAATGGTGTGACCTTGTTATTAACAACATCCAATGTCCATGATCAGGAAACCTTGATCATCTTGTTAATCAACAAGCTAGTCTATAAGAGAGGCATGACTAGGAACCCTTTTTGTTTATTAAACACACATGTATTGATGTTTCCGAATCAATAGAATTCTAGCATGTAAAATAAACATTTATCATAAACATGGAATAAGATAATAACCACTTTATTATTGCCTCTCGGGCATATTCCCTTCAGTCTCCCACTTGCACTAGAGTCAATAATCTAGTTTGAAAAACTTTGCGCATTGAACACCTATGGCTTTCTGGTGTTGCATATACGCTATTGCTAGTGGTTAACATAATCTACGGATGTGATAGTTTCAGATCCGTGTGTATTTGCATGTCTTTGCGTCTCTACGCATCACTCATTCTCAAATGAGATGGAATTGTATAAATTTGGTCCTCTGGTGAGACCTTTAGTTCGTTCGGCTCAAAATATTTTGATATTATTGTCACACAATATATCTTCATAGTATTAGCCCACTTTGAACCACACCTAGTTTGATAACAAACTACTTAACACAAATGCCCTCCTTTGCTGCTACTATAGCAGTTATATACTTAGCCTTTTGTTGTAGTATCCGTCACAATATCTCAACTTTGGAACTCATCCAAATCCATCATGGAACATCCTTTCCATTATATTGTGCCACCCATAGTCTAAATTGAGATAAATTTAATTTGTATCTTGTGACAAAACTAGTATCAATGTAACACTTTACAATGTACTACCTTTAACTATTTGTCAATTATACATGATATATTCTTAGTTCTTCCAAAGCTCATAAGAATACCTTTACTATTGTCCAATGATCATCTTATGAATCATTCTGGTATATGCTCATAACATTTAGAGCATAGGACATTCTGGATATATACATATCATGGTATAATCGATCAGAATCTTCATGTGATTTTACTCACCAAGTGTTGAAACACTTGAATCTGAATACAATTCTTTCCATGCAGCAAGAACCTTTCTTGTTGTTTCCATATTGTACCCTTTCAATATCTCATATTGAACCCTTTCAATATCTTATATATGTATGTCTGGCACAACCATATTAGCGCCTTAATCTATCCATATAGATATTGATGCCTAATATTCTGGGTTTGCCCAAGTCTTTCATCGAAATCTTATTTTAATGAAATCCTTAACTTGTGTCAATTCAAGATACATCATTTCCAATCAACAATATGTCCTCTACATAATGTATTAGAAATATGTCTCAGCGCTCCCACTTAATTTCTTGCAAATGCAAGCATCTTCATCATCTCCGATGAATTTAAACTCTTTTAACAGTTTCATCATGGTGAAGATTCCAACTCCGCTATGCTTACTTCAACTATTGAAGTTTACATGCCCTTTTAGAACCCTTTGAATTAACAAAACCCTTCGGACCATGTCATGTACATCTCCTAGGTTACCGTTCTATTAGAAGAACCTTGTTTTGTTTATTCAACTACCATATACCAAATTATATGTAGTGGTTGCTACATTAATCCGTCAAGACTATATATCGCTATGAAATATCATATCTTGTCATAGTCAACTCCTTGAACATTGCCGTAAACTTCTTTCTGACATGTCGACTATTTCATAGATGTCAAACATCCATGTCTATTTCTTTATAGATCCAAACACGACCGACAGGATTCACACCTTTTCGGAGGGTCTTCCAAGTTCAGAAACTTGATTTCTCGTGTATGGATACTATCACGGATTCTTCTAGTAATTTTATGGAGTCAGGGCCCATCATCGCTTCTTTGCATGTAGTCGGTTCATCATTGTCAAAACAATAACGACTTGCTTATCAAATCTTACTATTTGATTCTTATCGACCCACACGGTTCTATAGGAACTTTAATCTCCGAGATCACACCTTTTGTAATCACGAGAGCCATGAGCATTGTGGCCGCCATCGGGACACTTTCTGGCGCTGCGCTACTTAGCACATATAGCTAAGGTTCAACAACCTTATCAAAGTTCTATTGTCCTCCCACTTAACTTTTCACGAACAATTCCTTCTCAAGAAATTTGACGTTCCAAGTAACAAACTCTTTTGTCCTTGGTGTTATGGAGAAATTCCCAACAAATTCTTTGGGATAACCTACAAAGACGTGCTTATCCGACTTTGGTTGTAAACATTTTACTTATGCATAGCATACCAAAATTTAAGAAAAGACAATTCGGGTTTTATCCCAAACCATAACTCATATGGTGTCATTTCAATGGATCACGATGGTGCTCTTTTCAGTGTAAAAGCGGTAGTCTCTAAAGCTTCAATCCTTAAAACATAATGGCAGTTTTATAAATGACACCTTTGATCTTACCATGTCAAACATGGTTTGATTTCATCTCTCGAATATGCCATACTCCTATGGTTTATCGGGGAACACAAACATGAAACAATTCCTCAAGTCTTAGGTGTTTTTGCTAAACATGTAACTCAAATATCTTCCTTTATGATCGAATCATAAACTCTTTATTTTCTTGTTACAATGATTTTTCACTTCATCTTGAAAGTCTTTGAACAACTTTCAAATGTTTCATACTTCTTCCTTATTAAGTAAATATACAGATATATTCACTCAAATTCTTGAAGAAAGCATATGAAGCAAAAAGATCCATCGCATATGGCTACACATAATGGACTTATGCACATCAGCATGCACAATTTCCAATAAGCTAGTCATCCGTTCCTCTTTGGCCTATGAACGGAGTTTCAATTATCTCGAGGAAAGTCTCACATGCGTCAATTGATCAAAATCAAGGACTCCAAAATTCCATCAACATGGAGTTTCTTCATGTTTTCTTTCAAATATAATTCAAACAGCGATGTCATTTCATAAGTGATCTTTCAATCACTTGTCTTGCGACATTTTAGCAATAGTGTTTATGGATGTGATTTCTCCAACTAGACTTGTAAAAGTTCAACCATACTTTATAGAATACGGTAATTATTTGAACAGCCATTGTTCTCATAATACCGGAAAAATAACAATTATTTAAACAAATCTTGAAGGCTTGGTTTGATGACAACGAAAAACACAATAACACTTTATTTGTTTTCGATGAACATCATCACTCATTCTCTTGCTGGTTACTTAGGCCATTGTAGTTCATGAATTGCGTTGTCCTGTATGACACTTCATACCAACCAATTCGGTATCCAATACCTCATAACCACATTGTTTAACAAGCAAGGAATATAGCCATAACATGTATATCTTCTATATACCCAAGTTGGACATCTCCAACCTTTTATTTTCTGCCAAATATTTTATAGATTCTCTTTCAGCAATTCCTTTTTCTTTTAAAAGAATCTATCAACATCAATAGTGGTGTCATCAACATGACACATGGTACAAAGCGTATATAGTCAACTACTAATACCTTTGGACTTGCACTTTGAAGTGGATCACCATCATCAAATGTTTGGTGTTCTTTCAAAAATCCATTCTTTAGTAATCTATTAGTGTAGTAAACATTTTACTTACATCTTCTATTCATCCTTATCATGACAACTTTCATGATCAAGCTACTATAGCTTATAAGGAAGAATCACGAGTATAATATTAGTTCCCAAAACCTTTTTGGTAGATTCAGATGCCTAGCATCTCTATCCTTCACAAATTCTCATACAATATGAGAACATGTATTTTCCTAAATTATACTCTATCATAATGCAACCAAAAACATTGTTTCAGATATCACAATATCTTTCACACATGATGGTTTCTGAAACAATTTCCAGCTCCAATATAATCTTGATATTAAAACAACTTTTTGAATATCAATAATCATGGAGGCAAACATGATACTTTAGATACTAACATTGGAATTCTTACTCTTGATTTAATACTACTTATTAAACTTCATGGAGTAAATAGAGTTTGCTGAAAGTTTGCAATAGGACTTATAAACTGTAAATTGACCCTTCACCTCCTCCATTCATGTGGTGGTAACTCCCTCCACATAAATTTGTCCCTTCACATTCTCTTTTAAAGTCTCCACTTTAAATGCATTAAATTTCTCCAAATTTAATGCTCTCTCGTTTAATAAAACTCTTTTATTAATTTTATTCAGAATTTTGTTAATTACTTTAATTAACAAACATTCACATAAAACCCCCTGCAACATTTCAATATTACATGCAGAACCAATTTCAGCAATTTCACCTGAAACAGTTTCGGTGTCTATTGAAATAATTCCACCGCTTTCTTAAATCTTTATCTGAAACATATTTGCTCCAAATGGTGTCGGTATCCCTTAAGTGTGTCACCCTACGGTTCACGAATAATGCAGACATGATTGAGACCCCTCTCAGATCAATAATCAGAAGCGGGACCTGGAGATCCATGCTGACTCCTACACATTCAACAATGACTTCTGTGATCGGGAGAACCTTTAACGCTTGTAACTAAATCCCTTTGTCCCTCGATATATTACATGTCCGAGATTCGATCATCAGTATCTCCATACCTAGTTTGATCTTGTTACCGACATGTACTCTTTTCTCGTTCCCGTGATATAACATTCTAGTGATCACATCACTTTCTTGCAAGCTATTTCAATGTGATATCACCGAGAGGGCCCAGAGAATATCTATCCGTCATCTGGATTGACAAATTCCACTCTTGATCCATGAGCCTCAACATAACACCTTCGTAGTACTGAACCCATCTTTATAGTCACCATGTTACGGTGTGACGTTTGATGTTATCAAGATACTCTTATGGTGTTAGCAATTAACATGATCTCATGGTCTAAGGATAAAGATTACTTCGTATGATGTTATAGCAATATAAACATAATGACTTGATCGTAATGCTATACTTCGGATGAATGTTCATCACATTATTCCACCAATGGTGTGACCTTGTTATTAACAACATCCAATGTCCATGATCAAGAAACCTTGATCATCTTGTTAATCAACAAGCTAGTCTATAAGAGAGGCATGACTAGGAACCCTTTTTGTTTATTAAACACACATGTATTGATGTTTCCGAATCAATACAATTCTAGCATGTAAAATAAAAATTTATCATAAACATGGAATAAGATAATAACCACTTTATCATTGCCTCTCGGGCATATTCCCTTCATATTCCACTTCTTTTTAGGCACTTCAATATAGGAAGCAAAAGCCTTAAAATAAGAAGCAATAGCTTGAGAGTCTAAACCATAAGCATTTTTAATATTTTGAAAGTCATCAGTTTCCATAAAAGATTCAATGCATTCATAATCATAATTTATACCTGACTTTCTACCTGTGTCATTCTCCCAAGCTTCAGCATTGTCTTGAATACGGTCCAGAAGATCCCATTTAGCTTCTTCTTCCATACGAGTGAATGATCCAGCACATGAGGCATCCAATAAATCCTTGTCATGTAGAGGGAGCCTTGCATAAAAGTTATTGATAATAATATTGTTGGGGAGCTCATGAATGGGACATTTGAGCATTAGTAACTTCAGTCTCCCCCAAGCTTGAGCTGTACTCTCTCCATCAAGAGGCCAAAAGTTGTATATTTGATTCCGATCTTTATGAATCTCACTAGGAGGATAAAACTTTTAATAAAAGAGGCACTATTTCCTCCCATTCCAGAGCTTGAACATTCTTCAGCAGCTTATACCATTCCTCAGCTCTTCCTTTTAGTGATAATGAGAATAACTTCTTCTTAACTTGATCTGTAGTAATACCTGCACACTTGAACAACCCGCATAATTCGTGTATAAAGAGCAAATGATCACCGGGATGGACAGTTCCATCCCCAACATAGTAGTTATCCATAGCACGATCAATAATTCTTGTAGGTATTTTGAAAACATCATTCTCAGCAGGTGGTGGCTTATCTACTACCTTAGCAGTGGTAGTAGCATTACCAAATAAGAAACTCAGCGAATTATCCATAACGAAAATAAAGCAAGCAACAGAAGTAAACAACACTCACAGTAGAAGTTTCCTTTACCAGTTCCACTCTCCATTTGCGCTTCACTCCCCGGCAACGGCGCCAGAAAATAGTCTTGATGACCCACAAGTATAGGGGGGTGTATCGCAGTATTTTCGATAAGTAAGAGTGTCAAACCCAACGAGGAGCAGAAGGTGTTGGCTAGTGGTATGGATCAGGAATTCTCTGCAAATACTTAGCAAACGGATTTTTAGGGGTTTTCGATAAAGCAAGTAAACAAAATATGAGTAAATAAAAGACAGTAGGAATAAATGCAGCAAGTGACCCAATCCTTTATGCAGCAAAGGATAAGCCGGTGTATTACTTAAGATGACCAAACGTTCTCGAGGACACATGGGAAGACTGTCAAGTGCTTTCGCTTCATATAGTTGATTAATCTTCTCTAGCTTGCTAAGTGTTGTGTGGGTGAACCTGTGCTAATGTACCGACCTTCCTAGGACTAATACATACTTGTGATTATACCCCTTGCAAACATCCGTAAGTACAAGAAAGTAATTAAGGTAGAAACCTAACCACAACTTTAAACTCTAAGACCCTTATGTCCCTTGTGCAATGGTTTCCTAACGGGGGTTCAGGTTTCTGTCACTCCGTCAACCCCTACGATTAGTAGCCAAATACACAATGCATTCCCCTAGGCCCATATAGGTGAAGTGTCATGTAGTTGACGTTCACATGACACCACTAGAAGAAGTACACCACAACTTAAATAACAATCTATTGAATCTTTCTCAACACAACTCCACTACTAACAACATGACTTCTCCCATGTCCTCAAGAACAAAACGAACTACTCACAAGACATCATATGGATCATGATCAGAGATGGAATAATGATGTATAACAATCTGAACATAAACAATAATTCAATGGTTCACTCAATAGCATCAACTACAAAGAGTAATCAACACCGAGAAAGTTTCCCCTATGAACTATGTAAGATTCAACCCAATTGTTACAGCAATATGGAGATGGTGATGAGGGTGCTGATGGTGATGATGGTGGTGGTGGTGATGATGATGATCCCGATGAAGTCCAGCTTGATGGTGTTGTTGATGGCGATGATCTCCCCTTTCTGGGAAGGAATTCCCCTGGCAGAAATCTGTCTACCGGAGAGATCTTTCTCTCTCGGTGTTTTCTGCCCCGCAGAGGCGGCAGAATCTTTTTGTGGTCACCCCCCAAGTCTTAGGGTTTCGGAAGGATGATATACGCCAGAGGGGAGAGCCTGGAGTGGGCCAGGGCGGCCACACCACCTGCTGGCGCGGCCTAGGGCTGCCTGCGCAAGGGGGTGGTTTGGGCCCCTTGTGGCCTATCTCCAGCCCCCCTTCTGGCTTCATTCGTCTTCTGGAAAAATAGGATTTTCCGTATATTTTCCCGGATTTTCTGATCTTCGTGAATTTTGCCTCCAAATAGCACCTTTTCTATCAGAATCCTGACTGCAGCAGTCCATGCTCCAAAAGTCATCAACCATGCAAAAACAAATGAAATAACATAAGTATCACCTCTCAATACGAAATATATCAATGAATAATAGTGAATTAAGACATAGAATAGTGATGCAAAATGGACGTATCAGTGTCTAGCGGGTGTCTGTCTCTCCTACTATAGTCAATATCTGATTTACTATGAGTTGCTAATAACTTGGTTATCCTCGTCGTGGTTCATGTTCGTAGGTAAGACTGGTTCTATCTCCGAAATCCCTAAGCCACGTAAAACTTGCAATTGATAAATTAGAGGCGTCTAGTTTAGATCGTTGCTGGGCTAGTGCCTTGATATGGTATTGTTGTAAGTAGATGTATGATAGATACTCTTACAACACACTTAACGTGTAAGTTCCATATACCTTGGCCTTACACACAAAGGAATGATAGAGATCATACCACGATGCAAATGATAGAGATCAAATGCATGGACCATATCATCTCACTTTACACATCAGATGTTTGCATCTTATATTGCTAGTTTGGCGCTTTTGGTAGCATTGTAAGATGATCCCTCATTTTGATATCAAGATAAAATGTGTTCTTCCTTCAGTATGCACCGTTCTATCGATCGTGTTTCGAGACATCACGTGATGATCGGGTGTACTCGACTCCGCGCTTTCATACAACGGGTGTAAGATAGTTTTACACACGCGGAATACTAAGGTTCTTACTTGACGAGCCTAGCATGTACAGACATGGCCTCGGAACACGGACCGAAAGGTTAAGCATGAGTCATATAGTTGATATGATGCCCATATTGATGCTCGCCTTTGAGGCTACACCGACTCACGTGATGATCGGACTTGGTGTAGTGGGTTTGGTTCATGTAATCACCAAAAAGACACGAGGGATGTCGTTTTTGAGTGGGAGTTCATTAGTAATTTGGATTAGTTGTACTCAATCTATCATAAACTTAGTCTAAATAAACTTTACAAATTCTGTTGTAGATGGCACCACCTGCTTTTAATTTCAATGTGTTCATGGAGAAAGAGAAGCTTGCTGCGAATAGCAACTTCACCAACTGGGCTATGAATTTGAGGATTCTCCTCACTGCTGCACAAAAGTAATATGTGCTAGAGGCGCCGCTAGGCCCCCCACTAGCTCCTGATGCCCCTGACGAGGAAATGAATATCTATATTACTCGTCAGGAGGACCACAACTTAGTTCATTGCAGCATACTGTATGGGCTAGAGCCAGAACTTTGAAAGCATTTCGAAAATGGCAATGCCTTTGATACCATGGGAGAATTGAAAATGTTTTTCGATATCCATGATGCCGTAGAGAGTTATAATGCTTCTGAAAAGTTCTTTAGCTGCATGATGGAAGAGAACAACTCCGTTAGTGAGCATGTACTCAAAATGTCTAGGTACGCCGATAAGCTTGTGTCCTTGGGAATAATGATTCCCATTGACTTAGGCATACATCGTGTTCTCCAATATCTGCCACCTAGCTACAAGAGCTTCGTGATGAACTATAACATGCAGGACATGAAGAAGTCTCTTCCCGAGCTTCTGTCAATGCTGAAGACTGCAGAAGTGGAGATTATGAAAGAACATCAAGTGTTGATGATCAATAAGACCACCGGTTTCAAGAAGGACAAGAAAGGCAAGCAGAAGGGAAAGAAGGGCGGCAAATCTATTGCCGCACCTGAAAAGAAACCCTGAGCTGGCCCTAAGTCTGATACCGAGTGCTACTATTTCAAGGGGACTGGCCATTGGAAGCGCAACTGCCCCAAGTATTTGGCGAACAAGAAGGCCGGCAAGGCAAACAAAGGTATATGTGATATACATGTTATTGATGTGTACTTGACTAGTACTCGTAGTAGCACCTAGGTATTTGATACGGGATCGGTTGCTAATATATGTAACTGGATTCAGGGGCTGCGGAACAAGCGACAACTAGCAAGGGATGAGGTCACGATGCAGGTCGGCAATGGATCAAGAGTTGATGTGATCGCCGTCGGAACACTGCCTCTCCATATGCCGTCGGGATTAGTGATAAATCTGAATAATTGTTATTTTGTGCCTGCACTAAGCATGAGCATTGTATTTAGATCGTGTTTGATGCGAAGTGGTTATTCCTTTAAATCTGAAAACAATGGTTGTTCGATTTATATGGATAATATCTTTTATGGTCATGCACCTATGTTGAATTGTTTATTTCTATTGGATCTCGATAGTAGTATTATGCATATTCATTGTGTTGATGCTAAAAGGATTAAACTTGATGATGATATATCTACATATATGTGGCACTGCCGTCTAGGTCATATTGGCGTTAAACGCATGAAGAAACTCCATTCTGATTGACTTTTGGAATCACTTGATTTTGAATCATTTGATACATGTGAGCCATGCCTTATGGGCAAGATGACTAGAACGCCATTTTCCGGTTCAATGGAACGGGCGATAGATTTATTGGAAATCATACATACTGATGTGTGTGGACCAATGAGTGTGTCGGCGCGAGATGGATATCGTTATTTTGTTACTTTCACGGATGATTTGAGTAGATACGGGTATATCTATATGATGAAACATAAGTCTAAAACTTTTGAAAAGTTCAAGGAATTTCAGAATGAAGTGGAAAATCATCGTAACAGAAAGATCAAATTTCTGCGGTCCGGCCGTGGAGGAGAGTATCTTAGTTACGAGTTTAGCACACATATGAAAAATTGTGGAATAGTTTCACAACTCACGCCTGCCGGAATACCACAACGTAATGGTGTGTCGGAACATTGTAATCATACTTTATTGGATATGGTTCGATCTATGATGTCTCTAACTGACTTGCCACTGTCATTTTGGGGTTATGCACTGGAAACCGCTGCATTCAATTTAAATTGGGCACCGTCTAAATGACACCGTATGAATTATGGTTTGGAAACAAACCTAAGCTGTCATTTCTTAAAGTTTGGGGATGCGATGTTTATGTGAAGAAACTTTAGCCAGATAAACTCGAACCCAAAGCGGAAAAATGCGTCTTCATAGGATACCCTAAGGAAACGATTGGGTATACCTTCTATCACAGATCCAAGGGCAAGGTTTTTGTTGCCAAGAATGGATCCTTTCTTGAGAAGGAGTTTCTCGCGAAAGGTTTGAGTAGTCGGAAGGTAGAACTCGAAGAGGTTATTGAACCTTCTCTTCATGAAATGGCGAGTAGCGCAGCACCGGAAGTTGTTTCGGAGTTGACTTCACCTAATGAAGAGAGAGCTAATGATATTGATCATGAAACTCCGACAGAGGACAGTACCGAACCTCGCAGGTCAAGCAGGACAGGCGCAACTCCTAAACTGTACGACAATCCTGTTATGAATTTCATGATTGATGAAATAGATGACCCTGCGACGTAAGAAGAAGCGATGATGAGCCCGGATTCCAACAAATGGCTAGAAGCCATGAAATCCGAGATGGAATCCATGTACGAAAACCAGGTTTCGACCTTGGTGGACTTTCCTCACGATCGAAAGGCCGTTGAGAATAAATGGATTTTCAAAAGAAAAACTGATGCTGATGGTAATGTGACCATCTATAAATCTCGACTTGTCGCAAAGGGGTTTCTACAAATTCAAGGAGTTGACTACGATGAGACATTCTCTCCCATAGCGATGCTAAAGTCGGTTAGGATTATGTTAGCAATTGCTGCATATTTCGATTATGAAATATGGCAGATGGATGTCAAAACTGCGTTCCTCAATGGTAATATTGAAGAAGAGTTGTATATGATACAACCTAAGGGTTTTGTTGATCCTAAGGATGCTGATAATGTATGCAAGCTTCAGCGATCCATCTATGGACTAAAGCAAGCATCCCAGAGTTGGAATCTCCGCTTTGACGAGGTGATCAAAGAGTTTGGATTTGTCCAGACTTATGGAGACGCTTGTATTTACAAGAAAGTGAGTGGGAGCAATGTGGCATTTCTGATATTATATGTGGATGACATATTATTGATTGGAAATGATATAGATCTTTTAAATAGTGTTAAAAGTTATCTAAACAGCAAATTTTCGATGAAAGACCTTGGTGAAGCTTCATATATATTAGGCATTAAAATCTATAGAGATAGATCAAGACGCCTAATTGGGCTATCGCAGAGTACATACCTTGATAAGATATTAAATAAGTTTAATATGGACGGAAGTAAGAAGGGATTCTTACCTATGTTGCAAGGCAAGACATTGAGTAAGACTCAAAGTCTGGCTACGGCGGAAGAAAGAGAGATAATGGATAAGATACCCTATGCATCAGCCATAGGCTCTATAATGTACGCCATGCTATGTACAAGACCGGATGTGGCACATGCTATTAGTTTGACTAGTAGGTACCAATCTGATCCAGGTTCGGAACACTGGATAGCGGTCAAGAATATCCTTAAGTACTTAAGAAGAACTAAGGATATGTTTCTTGTATACGGAGGTGAAGAACAGCTAGTCGCTAAATGTTATGTCGATACTAGCTTTGACACCGATCCGGATGACTCTAAGTCTCAATTCGGATACGTATTTCTCTTGAACGGAGCAGTAGTTAGTTGGAGGAGTTCCAAACAACCTGTGCTGGCTGGATCAACGACGGAGGCGGAATATGTTGCTGCTTCAGAAGCGGCGCAGGAAGCGGTTTGGATGAAGGAGTTCATAACGGAACTAGGTGTGGTTCCTAGTGCATTGGACCCATTGGTGATCTATTGTGACAACAATGGAGCCATAGCCAACACCAAGGAACCAAGGTCTCACAAGAATTCCAAGCATATTAAGCGCCGGTTTCACTCCATCTGCGAGCATGTCAAGGATGGAGATATAAAGATTTGTAAAGTACACACAGTCCTGAATGTAGCAGATCCGTTGACTAAAGTTCTCCCTAGGGAAAAACATGATCAACACCAGAACTCCATGGGTGTTAGATTTATCACTATGTAAACTAGATTATTATCTCTAGTGCAAGTGGGAGACTGAAGGAAATATGCCCCAAGAGGCAATAATAAAGTTGTTATTATGTATTCCTAGTATATGATAGATGTTTATTTTACATGCTATAATTGTATTGAAAGGAAACATCAATACATGTGTGTTTAATAAAAAGGGTTCCTAGTTATGCCTCTCTTCAAGACTAGCTCGTTGATTAACAAGATGATCATGGTTTCCTGATCATGGACATTGGATGTTGTTAATAACAAGGTCACATCATTTGTGAAATGATGTGATGAACATTCATCCTAAGTATAGCATTATGATCAAAGTCATTATGTTTATATTGCTATAACATCATACGAAGTAATCTTAGTCCTTAGACCATGAGATCATGTTAATTGCTAACACTAGAAGAGTATCTTGATAACATCAAACGTCACACCGTAACAGGGTGACTATAAAGGTGGGTTCAGTTCTACGAAAGTGTTATGTTGAGGCTCATGGATCAAGAGTGGAATTTTTCAATCCTGATGACGGATAGATATACTCTAGGCCCTCTCGGTGATATCACATTAAGGTAGCTTGCAAGCAAGTGATGTGATCACTAGAATGTTATATCACGGGAACGAGAAAAGAGTGCATGTCGGTAACGAGATCAAACTAGGTATTTGGATACCGATGATCGAATCTCGGACATGTATTATGTCATGAGACAAAGGGATTAAATTACTAGCGTTAAAGGTTCTCACGATCACAGAAGTCATCGTTGAATGTGCAGGAGTCAGTATGGATCTCCAGGTCCCGCTTCTGATTATTGATCTGAGAGGAGTCTCAATCATGTCTGCATTATTCGCGAACCGTAGGGTGACACACTTAAGGGTTGCCGGGCACCATTTTGGAGCACAAATGTTTCAGACAAAAGGTTTGCAAAGCACAGGAAATGTTTCGATAGAAACAGGAATTGTTTCGATAGAAACTGGAATTGTTTCGGGTGAAATTGCAGAAAGTGGTTATGCATGTGATATTGAAATATTGCAAGGGGTTTTATGTGAATGTTTGTTAATTAAAGTAATTAACAAAATTCTTAATAAAATAAATAAAAGAGTTTTATTAATTGAGAGTTGCATTAAATTTGGTGGAAATTTAATGCATGTGAGTGGAACTTTGGGTGGAGCTTGAATTGATGTGAGTGGAGCTTCCACCACATGAATGAGGAAGAGGAGGGGGCTCCCTCCTTGGCCGCCGGCCATGGTAGGGGAGGAGTCCTCCCTATCCTATAAAAGGCCCCCCTCTCCTCCCTCACAAAGCACACCTCCTCGTGAAGGATCTCTCTCCCCCTCTAGATATTCCCCCATGGTCTCGGATTAGCGAGATACATGTTCCCGGTGGCCTTGTGTCTGGAAGGAGTTGCTGCTTCCGCTAATTCGCTGGAGCGAGGCAGTGGAGGTTGTCTGATGGCTTGAACGTGTGTACGAGGATGGATGCGCTGCTGATTTGCAGTGCTCGGACTTCCACACGATCTTGAGATCGGCAAGCGTATGACTACATCAACCACGAGTTCCTACTCGTTAACAAAACTCGTTGTCTTCGAGGGTAAGTTCTCCATGGATGTATGTCCACCCGTTGCTCTGTATCTAGTAGATAGATCTTGGCGTATAGTTCTCATCGTAGGATTTTTTTGTTTTCTATGCTGCGGACCCAACATGGGGGAACCCTAGGGCACCCCCAAGGCCTATATAAAGGAGGGAGGACCCAAGAGAGAGCCACCAAGCCATATCCTCCACCACAGCAGAGTCCTGCCGCCGTTCCACCGCCATAGCCGCCTCCAATCAGATCTACACCATCACCATCACACAAGAGGAGAAGGGACTAGGATCTTGAAGGCCTCCACATTGATCTACATCGTCATCTTCATCAACAACGCCTCCATCACCGATCCCCTTTGGTTACTTGTTGTAATTCTAGATTGAATCTTGGATTTGCACTTGTCTTCAATTGTATCATCATACTTCATCCATATTCTATCCATGATGTTGATTTCCTTCATGTGTGAGTAGTTTCCTTTGTTCTTGGGGAGGTGGAGAAACCCTAGTATGAGATTGAATTGAGATAAAGATTATTATGTGATATTGTTCATTATGTGTCTGTGTTAGATTTCCTTCACCTTGATGTTGGGTGAAGCACGCCACTCAATATTTGCCTCACTAAGGGCTAGATGGAGGGAACTACTTGTTGGTAGACGGAGGGATGATAGCACTTACGGTGACTATAAAGTTGTTGTCATTCCTTACGTATCAACTTGGGAACTGAGGAGAACTCATGGAACATTGTCCATGCCATGGGATACATCCTACGGGATAAAGTCCCTTAATAGTGCAGTAATTCGATTGATGTCGATTGTTGTCTACTTTGGTTATGACGGATGATGTGTGTAGCGGTTGCTGGCTATTCGTCCATATATGGAGCTCCTCCCACACATATCATAAATGTTCTTATTCATTATAATAATTTTGACCACTCTTTCTAATTACTAGCGGTGAATCCACTACTCCCTGAGAACTCTTTCCATCATCTTGCAGACTTTTGTAATCATACTTGCATGCTCTTGTTTACTTACAACTTTAGTTTACTTATTGTTCTATTATTTGAAAATCCAAAAATATCTTTTACACAAAACTCGCATTTTATCTTGTTACTTAGAACGTTATTTAGCATTACTATTTCATTATTTAATTCAAAGAGTTATTAGACTTCAGACTCCTGCTCTCTGTGGGATCGATATCTTTATTTTGAAACTAGCTACAAATGATCTGTGCACTTGCAATCATCAAGTTATTTTCTGGCATCGTTTCCAGTGAGCTAAGCGTTGTAGGTCTTTTAGCTTTTGTTTATTTATTTCAGTTTTGCTAGATTTTGTTTTAAGCTTACTTTATTTGCTGCATTTGTATTTTTGCTTTTGTTTATAAACCAAAAACCCATAAAAAATATTTTTTACTAGTCATGTCTTCCAAGAAGACTACTCTTGAACAGGAAAAGCTCGCAAGGGAGGAGAAGTTGCGAGAAATACTGAATCAATGGCTGGCTCTAGTGAATGATTATTCATCCATGCTATGTGCCTCATACAAGTTTGCTTGTAGATAAAGCAGATCCAAAGATCATATCGCCTACCAATGTAAGTATAACATTGATCCCGCATTAGAATCTTATAATAGAAATGAGTTTAAAAGCTTAGTTGGTATGGAGGTTCTAGAATTTGCGCTTTATACTGGTTGTTCAGAATTGCTTTCTTGTATTAAAAAAATATTCGAGAAGATGCCAGGAGCTTGATGAAATAATTGAAGAAGTTTATCACATATATTCATGTTGCTGTGAGTACTTTATGGATAATGTTTTAGCTTGCACTGTTTATGAGCGGATTTCAGCCCGCATGGAAAAGCCTAGCCTTTTGCAGGATCAAAAAGCTCAAGAGAAGGCAACATCATATGAAGAACCTCCACCAAAACCGCCTGAACACATTGCTAATAAAGAGGTGGCACTTGATGTTGCATCGTCTCAACTAGTGGAAGGTAAGCCCTAATACGTCCATTTTGCATCACCATTCTATATCATAATTCACTGTTATTCATTGATATATTTCATATTAAGAGATGGTACTTATGTTATTTAATCTATTTTTGCATGATTGATGATTTTTGGGAGGATGAACCACCGGAGCCAGGATTCTGATGGAAAAAAGCACCGTTTGGAGACAAAATTGGCGAAGATTGGAAAATCCTAGAAAATATACAGAAATTCCTACTTTTCTAGAAGACGAAGGAAGCCAGAAGGGGAAGTGGAGATGGGCCACAAGGGGCCCACACCACCCCCTAGCGCGGGCCAGCCCTGGTCGCGCCACCAGGTGGTGTGGCCACCCTGGCCTACCTCTGGCATCGCCCTCTGACGCATATAATCCCCTTGAAACCCTAAGTCTCGGGGACGACCACAGAAAGATTCCGCCGCCTCTGCCGGGCGGAAAACTGCAGAGAGAGAAAGAGCTCTTCGACAGGCAGAAATCTGCCAGGGAAATTCCTTCCTGAAGAGAGGAGATCATCGCCATTAACACCATCATCAAGATGGACTTCATCGGGATCATCATCATCATCTTCACCATCATCTCCACCAGCACCATCATCACCACTCCGTACTGCTGTAATAATTGGGTTGAATCTTGCATAGTTCTTAGGGGAAACTTTTCCGGTGTTGATTACTTGTTGTAGTTGACGCCATTGAGTGGAACCATTGAATTATTGTTATGTTCAGATTGTTACTTATCATTATTTCATCTCTGATCTTGATCCATATGATGTCTCGTGAGTAGTTCGTTTAGGTCTTGAGGACATGGGAGAAGTCATGTTGTTAGTAGTGGAATTGTGTTGAGAAAGATTCAATGGTTTGATAATTAAGTTGTGGTGTTATTCTTCTAGTGGTGTCATGTGAACATCGACTACATGATACTTCACCTTTATGGGTCTAGGGGAATGCATTGTGTATTTGGCTACTAATCGTAGGGGTTGCCGGAGTGACAGAAACCTGAACCCCCGTTAGGAAACCTTTGCACAAGGGAGTGTAGGATCTCAGAGTTTAAGGCTGTGGTTAGGTTTTTATCTTAATTACTTTCTTGTAGTTGTGGATCCTTGCAAGGGGTATAATCACAAGTATGTATTAGTCCTAGGAAGGTCAGTACATTAGCACAGGTTCACCCACACAACACTTATCCAACTAGAGAAGATTAATCAACTTTATGAAGCGAAAGCACTTGACATTATTCCCATATGTCCTCAAGAATGTTTGGTTATCTTAAGTAATACAACCGGCTTGTCCTTTGCTAAAGAAAGGATTGGTCCACTTGCTGCATTTATTATCATTGTATTTTATTTACTCGCACGTTATTTATCTGCATTATCAAAACCCCTAAAAATCCGTTTCCTAAGTATTTACAAATAATTCCTAATCCAAGCCACTCGTCAACACTTTCTGCTCCTCGTTGGGTTCGACACTCTTACTTATCGAAAATACTGCGATACACCCCCTATACTTGTGGGTCATCAAGACTATTTTCTAGCGCTGTTGCCGGGGAGTGAAGCGCTATTGGAGAGTGGAACTGGTAAAGGAAACTTCTACTATGAGTATTGTTTATTTCTGCTAGTTACTTTATTTCAATATGGATAATTCACTTAGTTTCTTATTTCATAATGCTACTACCACTGCTAAGGTAGTAAATGAACCTCCACCTACTGAAAATGATACTTTTAAGATACCTACAAGAATTGTTGATCGTGTTATGGATAACTACTATTTTGGAGATGGAACTGTCCATCCCGGTGATCATTTGCTTATTATACACGAATTATGCGGGTTGTTTAAGTGTGCAGGTATTACAACAGATCAAGTTAAGAAAAAGTTATTCTCTGTATCACTGAAAGGAAGAGCTGAGGAATGGTATAAGCTGCTAAAGAATGGCCAGTCTCTTGAATGGGAGGAAATTGTACCTCTCTTTTATTCCAAATTTTATCCTCCTAGTGAGATTCATAAAGATCAGAATCAAATATATAAATTTTGGCCTCGTGATGGAGAGAGTACAGCTCAAGCTTTGGGGAGATCGAAGTCACTAATGCTCAAATGTCCTACTCATGAGCTCCCTAATAATATTATTATCGATAACTTTTATGCAAGGCTTTCTCTTCATGATAAGGATCTTTTTGGATGCTTCTTGCTCTGGATGATTTACATGTTTGGAAGAAGAAGCTAAATGGGATCTTTTAGACCGTATTCAAGACAATGCTAAAGCATGGGAGAATGACAAAGGAAGAAAGTCAGGTATAAATTATGATTATGAATGCATTAAATATTTTATGGGAAATGATGACTTTCATAATATTAGTAATGCTTATGGTATTGATTCTCAAAGTATTGCAAATTATTTTAAGGCTTTTGCTTCCTATATTGAAATTCCTAAAAATAAATGGAACAAGTATCATGAGCCATATAAAGATATTGTTAATTGTGTTCCTGCTAGAAATACTGAAGTTTATACTATTGATCATATTTTACCTGAACCTTACATTGAGAAAATACCTTTCCTGGTTAAAGTAAAAGAACATTCTATGACAACTAGTAGGGTTAACGAAAGTACAAAGAAAGCTGTAGAACCTGATGAACAAATAGATGTTAAACCTGCAGTAGCAAATATAAAAGACTTTGTCACTAAAAATGTAGAAGATGGGCACATTATCGTTTGTAAGGATACTTATAAAATTGTTTCACATCCTAATGGAACTAGGAAAGCTAGTGTCCCTGTGTTTTCTGTCAGAATAAGTGATCATTGCTACAATGGTTCATGTGATAGTTATATCGTTAATTATGCATGATACTGAAAGTTATTATGAGAGAGGGAATATTGTTGTTATGTATCTCAATAATATTAAGTTTCCTCGCTTTATGCCAAAAATCTTTAGGTTGCACTTGTTTTGCCTTCCTATGCTAATAGCCTCTGGTTTCAACAATTTATTTTCTTACAAAATTCCCTTGCATAGGAAGTGGGTTAGACTTAAAAATGTGTATATTTGCTTCTTGATCCTCTTTTTTACTTCAATTCATACTCTTATGTGAGCATCATTGAAATTTATCATGTCTATCTTAATGGCTATAAAGAAAGAGCTTTTTGGGAGACAACCCAATATATATTTGTTTTTAGTTTATTTTTGTTTATTTGAGTCCTGGAAGTTATTGATTTTGTAATAACATCTCCTTATCCTTTTTGTTTGGTTTTTGTGTCAAGATCGGCCTCTAATTAAAGAGAAGTAAGATTTGGGGAAGTTGCTGTCCTGAAATAGATTTTTGTGCTTCACCGTAATAAATTGTGAAAATTCCCAGAACGTCGTACTGATCTGTAATTTTTTGTGTGCATGCCCCAGGTTATTATTTAACATTCATTAGTTTTGCACTTTTTGATTTGAGCAACAAAAGATTTTCGAAAAAAATGATCTTTACCTGCTGGTCTATTTTGACAGATTTCTGCCATTTTTGCATTTGCCTCTTAAATCGATTTCCTTTTTGAATTCTTATTGGGCTTTCAAAAGGAGTTGTTTCGGTAGATTATGTTCTGATGAATTTCAGTTAAAATTGAACCTAAAGGTTTATTATCTTACACACACTAATGTTGCTAATGAAGAATGTGTAAAGTTTTGTATGAAAGAAATTTTTAAGTGGTAGCAGAAAATGATGTAATGTGATGAAGAGTGGTCAAAAGACTCAAGCACTAAATTTTTGAAGATTCTTACAATGAAGATATTGATATTATTCAAGCGGTGACTCCAGAAGAATTTATTAAAGGCCAAGTTCAGAGACCTGCAGACTCCGTTTTCGAATAGGTAACAGTTCTGGTAAGGAAAGGTCCGCGAAAAACTTCTCAAGTTATATTTTTGCAGTTTTTATCTAACGAGTCAAAAATGGGATGGAAACGGTGCCCGGGTGGCTCACACCACCCCGTGGCGCGGGCCCACCTGGCCGCGCCACCAGGGGGTGTGGCCACAACGGAGCCCGTCTTCGTCCCCTTTTCTCCCAGTACTTTCCTTTTGTTCTTAAACTTTGTAATATATAATCCTCCGGATCCCCCGAGGTCCATATATCGTGTTCTCGTCGTGTTTTCGTTTCAATTATTTTTTGTCAGGAACTATTCTCAAGTTTAGAAGCACGATGATCTCCGCCAACGATAAGGGCAAGGAGCCTGCGGAAGATGATCTCCAAGATCTTGAGCAGGAGGAGGAGATCGAGAGTGAAGTTGAAGAGGAGGCAAAGGAAGACCAGCATCCGCACACCAGCACCACCATTGCAATCATTGGAGTGGTGGCGAATCCCGCCAAGTTCAAAAGGACAGCACAGATGTCCACTAGAGGGAAGGTTCCACGTCATTGCTTGGCTTCACGGTCACCCCTCCGTGCAGCAAGAATCCCTTCCATACCCTTATTCATGAGAAGCGATTCCAAAATATGCCTAAGGAAAAGTTACCCTCCAATTGGGATCTGCCTCGTTCTAACCATGCAGGAAAAAGAATACTTTAAGGAGGAAGAATGGGGAAAGAATCGCAAGGGCTAGGATTCACAGCCCGACATGATCATGAACCGTATTGAGCACAATTCGGAGTTGATTCCTACGCTCACCTTCGAGATTGAGGATTTGAAGGAATTGATCGAAAAGCTTATCGAGAGAACACCACCACCACCGAAGGAGTAATTCTTCATCAGGTTTTGGCATCCCCTTGGTTTGTTCCAAGCTTGGGGGAGTGCCGCGGTATCACATAATTATCTTTCATCTTTTTACCTTTTTAGTAGAGTCATATCATGAATAGAGAAGTTATCATATATGATGGTTTGCATTATGGAAGTATCTCCCCTCTAGTTAGATATCTATGTATCCCTTGGTGTGAGTTGTCGTTATGGAATATTAATGAGAAGTTCGATCATTTACTTTCTACACATCTTATTTTAGTTTGCAATTTTTGTTATATGATTGATCTTGTTGTTAGTATTGGTATCACTTTGGGATCATTAAGTAAATTTAGATTGGTTTTGGCAAACCTAGCTCTGGTAAGTAGTAACACTATTTGAGGATTGAATGGAAAAGATAAAAGTACTTTTAGAAATATAATTTCATTATCTTTGTTTCTTGTCTGGCTCATAAGCTTAGTATTCTCTAGTTAAGATCTTTTGTGTTTCCAAGGAAGATTGCATGATTGTTTCTATCACTTGTATGTTTGTTTGTTTCCTTCCATTCTTATGCTTGCTACTCAGCCTTGCTAGCCAAAAATTTGTACTAAGAGGGAATGCTTCTCGTGCATCCAATCCTAAAACTAAAACCTATGCCATTTGCGTCCACCATATCTACATATTATCATTATTGCTATTCCAAGTAAATTCATGTTTTTATCTACCTTCCAAATTAAACTTGTCATGTGAAAACTAGTGATTAAAGCTCTCACAAACTTATGGCACATTTACTTTCTTGCACTTAATAAACTTGAAACATTGCGTCCATCTATGTTGCGTATATGCTTGCACCTTATAAGTTGAGAATTAGCAGAACCATATTGTCATGGGGAACACTTTCAACATTGCACTTATTATTCATTTGATATCATGTTCTTTTGTTTATGGATCCCGGTAGTGTGAAATAAAAGGGGAGCTTGTAAGCTCATGGAGTTTGTATATGTGTTAGAGAAACGCCTGGGCGGCTAGCCTAAGCCATGCCTAATCATGGTGGAAACTTGCAGCATAACCATAGTGAGCATTCTATGAAGCATCCTCAATAAAAACCTATGCAAATAGGAAATAAAAAGATCGTTGAGATGCTCATTGTCTATTGCCTTGTCATTTTGATATGGGATAGCTCCTGTATCATGGGGCAAGGGGTACCCGTTGGCGGTTCTCCATGATACTCATGTACTTACAATGACAAGAACTTACTTGTGCCTAAAGTTGAGTAGCATGAGGTCCGGTACTCATAGGCAAGGGGGATGAGATTTTTGACTTATAACTTGTCAAGCATATCCTCATATTTGTTCACTTTAACCTTAATCACCTAAAAGATGCTTATGATAGGGGAAATGAGAGCTCAAAGCTAGTAAGTACCGTAATTTTTGGAAGCTCTTTATGAGACTTGAAATCCCTGCTTCCCTCTGCAAAGGGCCTATCTTTTACTTTTTGTTGAGTCTGTAAACCTATTCCTTTCCATCTTAAGCAAGCATTTGAGTTGTTGTGATTCAATCACCCATATGATGATATATTCAATCATGTTTCTTATGTTCCTTGTTTTGCACACTGCTCTTATCTTAGTGCATATTACTTTGAAATCTATCATTGAAAACCCATTATGTTTGACTCCTGCAATTTGTTAACCGTTCTATGACCAAGAACAAAGTTTGCCATTATCAATTATGATTTACTTTATGCATCTTTATTGTGTTTCCTTTCCCTTACTCATTGCAAGTTAAGTTATATAATAGTGAGTTGTTTTCTATTATGATTTGTGTTTTGATGAATGTGATGCTTCTTGTCCGTATTATCTTTATCGACACTTCACTCCATAAACATGTGGACATGTTTATCGAGCTCAGTTTTCGCTTGGGGACAAGTGAAGTCTAAGCTTGGGGGAGTTGATACGTCCATTTTTCATCACCATTATATATCATAATTCACTGTTATTCATTGATATATTTCATATTAAGAGATGGTACTTATGTTATTTCATCTATTTTTACATGATTGATGATTTTGGGAGGATGAAACACCGGAGCCAGGATTCTGATGGAAAAAGCACCGTTTGGAGGCAAAATTGGCGAAGATCAGAAAATCCCAGAAAATATATGGAAATTCCTATTTTTCCAGAAGACGAAGGAAGCCATAAGGGGAAGTGGAGATGGGCCACAGGGGTCCCATAACACCCCTGGCGCGGGTCAGCCCTGGCCGCACCACCAGGTGGTGTGGCCACCCTGGCCCACCTCTGGCATCGCCCTCTGACGCATATAATCCCCTCGAAACCCTAAGACTCGGGGAGCGACCATAGAAAGATTCCGCCGCCTCTATGGGGTGGAAAACTGCAGAGAGAGAAAGAGCTCTCCGGCAGGCAGAAATCTGCTAGGGAAATTCCTTCCCGAAGAGGGGAGATCATCGCCATCAACACCATCATCAAGCTGGACTTCATCGGGATCATCATCATCATCTTCACCATCATCTCCACCAGCACCATCATCACCACTCCGTACCGCTATAACAATTGGGTTGAATGTTGCATAGTTCTTAGGGGAAACTTCCCCGTGTTGATTACTTGTTGTAGTTGATGCCATTGAGTGGAACCATTGGATTATTGTTATGTTCAGATTGTTACTTATCATTATTTCATCTCTGATCTTGATCCATATGATGTCTCGTGAGTAGTTCGTTTAGTTCTTGAGGACATGGGAGAAGTCACATTGTTAGTAGTGGAATTGTGTTGAGAAAGATTCGATGGTTTGATAATTAAGTTATGGTGTTATTCTTCTAGTGGTGTCATGTGGACATCGACTACATGATACTTCACCTTTATGGTCCTAGTGGAATGCATTGTGTATTTGGCTACTAATCGTAGGGGTTTCCAGAGTGACAGAAACCTGAACCCCCGTTAGGAAACCTTTGCACAAGGGAGTGTAGGATCTCAGAGTTTAAGGTTGTGGTTAGGTTTTTATCTTAATTACTTTCTTATAGTTGTGGATGCTTGCAAGGGGTATAATCACAAGTATGTATTAGTCCTAGGAAGGTCAGTACATTAGCACAGGTTCACCCACACAACACTTATCCAACTAGAGAAGATTAATCAACTTTATGAAGCGAAAGCACTTGACAGTATTCCCGCGTGTCCTTAAGAACGTTTGGTTATCTTAAGTAATACAACCGGCTTGTCCTTTGCTAAATAAAGGATTGGGCCACTTGCTGCATTTATTATCATTGTCTTTTATTTACTCACACCTTATTTATCTGCATTATCAAAACCCCTAAAAATCTGTTTCCTAAGTATTTACAAATAATTCCTAATCCAAGCCACTCGTCAACACCTTCTGCTCCTCGTTGGGTTCGACACTCTTACTTGTCAAAAATACCGCGATACACCCCCTATACTTGTGGGTCATCAAGCCCGAAGGTAAGACTATCCCTGAACTAGTCGCAAATTATCTTAGTAAGAATGAAGAGGAGCAACTTGATCAACCACTTGAATCTCCTACTTCTAAAAATAACTTTCCACACAAATAGTATGCATGCAAACGATATCTCATTATCTAGTAATGATTTCTATAAGTCCCAAACCTATGATGATTGTTCTGAGGAGGATTCGTGCCTAGACAGTGATTTTGGAGACTTCGGTGAGGAACTAGAAAATGAATCTTTCTATGAATATTGTGATGCTATTAACATGGGATAGGAAATCCCATTGGAGAAGGATGAAGCTCCTTCCCAAGAAGTGGATGAACATGAAGAAGAATTGCTAATCCTTGAGGATATGGAACTACTAGTCATGTGGAAGCATGTTGATTACTGTTCTAGTAATTTGTTAAATTTATTCAAAGGGATAAGGCAATATAATGGTAAGCCTAACAAGCTTTTTGATTTTGAATGCATTCCTCTCTTTAAAGAATTTTTATCAACCAATACTCACATAAACGGTAATAATGTAAAACTCTTGGAATACATAGTTTATGAAGGGTCTCATGAGCTGCTTAGGAAAATCGGTATTATTATGAAAAGTAGCTATAATGAGGATTTAGCAAGGTATCATAATATTATGGATTATATTATAAATTATTGACAAGAACATTTTAGTGGGAATGCACTTGTGATAAAGAGTAAGGAGATATGTAAACAGTAGTTCCCGAAACTAACATTTTGCAGGAACCACTAGATAATGAGGAGGAACACCAAAAAGGTGAGGTTGAAGATAAACATCATTCTACTAATAATAAGTTTGTTTATGATGCCTTAGTCTCTAGTAATGATTCTTTTTGTGTTGAAACTGAAGATAATTTATCTGCGGAGGCTTTATGCCTAGATACTCATTTGGAGAATACTAATAATTATGAACCGGAGATAAATACTTGTAGTATTAATGAGCGGGTTTTGGGAGAGCACATCTTTTATGAAACATTTGTTGATGATGCTTCTTTTTGTGATTGGATTGATAACTCTAGAACTGAGGAACTTGTTAGCAAGGGTGATGAACTAGAGAATAGAGACACTTTTGAATTTTTCCCTGCTGCTAAAGATGAGTATTATGAAGTGTTTCCTCGTGATAGTGGAACCCAAGACAAAAATACTATGAATTGTATCCCGATGATGCTATCAAAGGTAAAATGTTTGACTTTACATGTTAATATCTAATCCTTTTGTTGAAGCTATCTAGGGAGGTATGCTCACCACACATGGCGCATCAATCATCATTTGTGAGCAATAACATATTTATCTACAAGACTCCGATGCACCGCTAGCGAGTGAGACTTCGACGAGTCTATAATAGTAAGTTCTCCAAACCTCTTTTGGAGGTAAGAATAAATAATTCTCTGGCTCCTATCTATTGTAATCATATTGGAGAAAAGCCTGGCTACTTGGTTATAAGAAAGCGCTTCCCGGGAGGCAACCCGGAAGTCATTAGGTGTCTTTCTTAGTTTTGTGTCGTGAGTCTTGATGCATTCATGTTACATTGGCATTTTTATTATTTGCATGATTTGTTATTATAGTTATCTTGTTGTAGTTTTCAAAAGGTAGAATTTATTGTTACTATGTGTTGCATAACTTGGTTGTACTTAAATCCCGTTTTATACATGTTGTTGTTGGTCAAAAATTAAAGTTGTTATTTTACTGTCAAAACATGGTGTTTCGCTAAGTTTCAGGTTAAGAAAGAATTCTCGAAGAAATATAATTTTTTATGTCTATAGAAGGTTTAACGACCAACTATACGGCGAGAATAAAAAATTCCAGCCGTATAGTTTGGTCGTATTGATATCTTTGCCATTGACAAATTTTCTTTCTTAGGGACAGAAGGTTTAACGACCAACTATATGGCAGGAATAAAAATTCTGGTCGTATAGTTTCGGTCGTATAGATATCGATGCCTTTGTCAAATTTCTTTTCCAAGGTACAGTAAGTTTAACGACCAACTATACGGCGGGATCTTTTTGGTCTGGTCGTATAGTTGCGCCCGTATAGATGGGAAAACACCTCAAATGCCAACTAGAAGGTAACCATTGCTCAAAATTTTATTCTTTGTTCTTCTTTCTTCTTCTAAAAACCTCGAAACACCACCTGGGAGCTTCTCCCATGATCTAGAGAAGTCGAGCATATGTAAGCAATAAATTTCTACCTCGAAAACCTCCTAGACTGTAATTCTCTATAGAAGTTCATGTTTTCTTTTTTACTTTCCTTTTATCGGCGAGGTAAACAAACTATGTTCGTATACCAAACCGATGCATTTTATTTTGTGTGTTATTTTTGCAGGGACTTGAATCTTGTGTGACGACATGTACGTAGTGCCGACCGTGCAAACACTCACATGTGGTTGCTTCAATTCAACGCTTCGACAATCAGTGTATGGGAAAACCTTCCAACTCGAACCTCTTTTAATAAGCGCATAGGGGCTGCACACTCGTGTCTCGTATCTTGTTTCACTTGCACCTCATCACAATCTAGGAGAGGCATCTTCTAGAACTAGTTTGTTGACTTAAGCGTGGTGCTTAGGTTGATGAACCGACTCAGTGGGACTTGTATTTTTATCACTTGTGAGCTAAACCCGTGTCTGCAGAAACACAAAAATATTTCATTTTCTTTTTAGTTTTTAAGCAGGTCCTCAAGGAAGGCACAACGGGCCATATCAAGAAATACATGTTGAAGCAAAGGTTCATTGTCCATCAAAAGAGAGGTTACTTGTACCTCAATGGTAAAGTGTGTCACCCTTGTTTTGAACTAAGCTTGGGGAGGTAACCACTTATCACACTCTCTTTCGAAAACTGTATTTTCTCTTTTCTTTTGGTGATATACTCAAGTTTGGTTCTTTCAAAGTTCTAAGCTTGGGGAGGTTACTTCTGCATGTGTAGAGTCTTGTGCAATGTTCGTATTCAATGAAGATTTAATGCAATCATGTATCCCTCTGTTTTTGAATGCTTGTTTAAATGAGTCTAGTTCTGTATTCATATGGGGATACACTTGCTCATGATAGGCACCATAGGGGTTGACTTAGAGCTTGTATGCGTCTTGCCAAATTGTTTATCAAGCTTGTGACACTATTTGTGATCCTCTAGAAAACATTGCCACAATCTCTACACTTGGAAATAATGAATACTTGATCAAGATCTATTGAAATTTGTTAGTTGTCACTAAATATCTTTGTCTTAAATGAATAGGTTATGCTCGACCCCATAATGTCAAAACAATAGACTTGATAGTCTGCTTACGGAAGGAGTTGTCAATTGGAAATGATATTTCGAAGTTTTGAGTTCTATGCTAAATAAGGTGTTGTTTAATTGTCTTAAGAGTTTAGCCTTAAAGATACTCAACACCATAGATGTGATGATCGACTTGATAGTACTCTTTGAAAGGATTTGTTTGAAGAAACTAATATTTAGCGGTAATTGAGATACATGCCAAATCTTGACTTGTTGATTAAAGTATGATATTGCTTTATGTGTGTCTGCACCACTGTCGCACAACATGGGATGCTAACAACTCCATTGGCCTTTGAACAGTCCAAAAAGAGGAAATTCTTGGAGTTTGGCTATGAGTTGCCCAACATATGTAGCAGAAATGCTATATTTGGGTATGCATTGGTATTCTCATGGGTCTGCGTTCAAAGCAAAAGAGGGAATACTCCTCTTTCCATTATGAGAAATCATTATGCCGAAAAGGGAAACCTTGGTAATGGTCACGAGTATCCATTCTTAGCCTGCACAGTCTGATTAAACACACTAAGTTTTGGCATGATCTCATTACTGATGAACTGAAGTTTTAGAAAGACAAAGAATAGAAAATGAGTGTTTGATAGCCATGATTCATTGATGTGGATGACCAAATGATACACTCTAATGCTATGCTTATTTTGACATGTTCTCGCATTTCCTTTTGGCATACACTCGTTACTAAGAGATAAACTTTCTGAAAGCTCAATAACTGATGTTTGCACTTGAGAGCCTTAACTAGATGACATGATTGGGTAGACTTTATTCCTAATTATGCTTGACATCTATTTGTTACTAAGTTCTGCCTCATAAAAAATAATGATATGAAAAGTTATACAAAAGGTGCAATAAGAGGATCACAAGTTTGTCTGCAAATAGATTCACTATTGACATGGAGCATATAAGTTTTGATGAATCTTTAGTAGTCTTTATAACTGAGCTTGTGTTGCCTTGTATGAATACATGTTTTCTCTCTTCAAGCTTGTAGAAGAAATAAGGATGCAACGCATTGATTTCCAACGATAAGCTATTTCAGAACCATTAATTTATTATCGACCCTTCCTGCTTGTAACTACCTCGGTGAATTACGCTCCTAGTACAAGCCTGGATGTTCAGAAATGGTTGAAATAGTACGGTGGGGCCCAAATGCCACTCACAGGTAGACCTTTCGGCCGTCCCAACCATTTCCAAACATCGGGACAAGAACGGGCGGCGTAATCGGCAGGCGAAGGGATCAACTACATACACAAATGAGTATGTATGCAAGCCACCATACAATAGTACATCAGAGCCATTCCATCTAAAAAGAAAGGAAATATAGCAACGCCATACGGCAAGATCCAAATATCCTAGATAGATATAATAGTTTAGGATATCTCCTCATACATCAATCAACAGAGTATCAAGCGGAAGCGGAAGACAAAATCCGAGTACGGATAAGAAGCAAATCGGCATAAGATGCCCCATAAATAAGCACATCCCGCCCACAGATCTCACGGATCCCCGTTCCCGGAATCTCTACACCGAATGATCGTTGCCCACATCGTCCGTCTCTTCCACCCAGTATCCATCTTGCGAGTGTACCTGTTCATCTGAACCAATAATTTATCGTGTGAGACCCTAGGGGTACTCAGCAAGTCTTTATGCCGCTAAAGGGGACACAACCTGGGGTGACGCAATTGCAGCAAAAGATAAACCCTAACAATTCTATAGATACTCGCTAATCATCCGCCTAACCAGAGATAGACGGATGTCCGTGAATTAATAATAACAGTTATAACGGTAATATCCACAGATCCATCCTCCTCCCCGCTTACCGACGAGGAAGCGGACGAACCACCCCCATCCGTTGGCAGTTTTATTATCCATTCTGTGAGTGTTGCACTATTTACTAGTCAGGTACCTAGTCTAGTCAAATCAGAAGCGGTACTTTAGTTATGCTTGTCTATGATCGAGAAACTGTGCTCCAAGTCGTCCATAACCGCGGACACGGCTTTCAGAAAGTTTTACCCTGCAGGGGTGCACAAATAGCAACACACACTCGATATGCCTCGGAAAAACCAAATCAAAACCCAACGAGGCAGTCACGACAAAGCGATCACAGGATTCAGAAATATTTCAGGGGGCCACCCCATTGAGCTACCCGCAACGAAGTTAGCTGACTCCGAGACGGCCTCAAGGTTTGTGGAGCCGGCTGTAAACGACTGGGAACCCGAAAGTGTGACTAGGCTTGTCGATACAGCGAAAACGGGTCACGGACCTAAACAGTACAGTGTGCATTACCTCGCACAATTTAAATAAAGCGGTAAAGCATGGCATAAGTACAGGATAGTAAACAAAACCTCAAACTAGTTTGTGGCCCCAAGAAATAAGAATGAATCAAGCTCTGGCTCAGGGGGGTCCATAAGGCCTCCTGGATGTGGATAGCACGAATAATCTTGGAACAGGAATCAAGTACTCGGGGTCTTACGGGACACAAGTGAGCCTGAAAAACCAACTAGCGAATATGGCTCACCGATGCCACTTTCATTAGTTATCCCATTACTACTCAGGTTAAGTTGTTTAGGTACCTCGTTATCCATCAGACACTCACATACCCTACACATGCTGTTCTATGACTCGCATGGCTCAAACAACTCCTGTAGTAATGGCTCATGGGATAGAGGAACAAGCTTCGGTGGGGTTTAAAAGTAAAGGCTATGCAGTATTTGGGATTCAATTTAATGCAATCGCGACTCAATGATGCAAGAATAAGATAGAGGCAATAGGTACTATATGTATGCAAGCATGTGGTAGTGCTTGCCTGGCAGCTCAGTTGAAGCAAGGGATGGATCTGGGTAGTGCTCCTGATTCTCTTGATATATCCCCTGCTCAGCGTCTATTCGAAGAAGAACCAAACAAACAAGGGCCAACATAAATAAAGTGCACAAGCATATGAATAAATGCATCAAGCAAACAATCATGCCATGATGAATGATGCACAATTCCATGGCATTAAAGTAGCATGGCATGGGTGAGGTGTGGAATACAAGAATAAACATTTTTATTGGGTTTTGGACCCATTTTATTCCCATTTTAGTTGCTGTCCACATTATATTTATATGATGCATGCTTCAAAACAGAACATGGAATGCATAAGCAGAAAGGTCTCGTCGAGCTAATCATTTTAGACATATCATTTGTTGAATTTGGATTAATAAAACAAAAGTTATTAATTATTTAAGGCAAAAGGGCATTTTATTTGTAATTTAAATCAACTTGGAATTTTAAATGTTCAAAATATATTTTGGATTGCATATTTGAAATCCTCACATTTTTCTGATTTGAAAACATATATTATTTGCATTAAATGGATTTATATTTCAAAAGATAATTAAAAACAGATTTAATTTTGAATTTGAATTAATTTGAAATAAGTTTGAATTAAAACAGATATCTAGAAAACCTTTTTATACCCAGGAACAGCTAACCCCAGTCACTGACGGGTAGGGCCAGTGCTGACTGGGACTCCACAGCGCGCAGAAAACGTTTAACACTGCGGCCTAAACTAGCTTAAGCGAATGACATGTGGGGCCACGGCACACACGGACCCGCGTGTCAGCGAGCGGTCGCGCGGGGGCTGCCAGGTGGGCCGAGCGAGGGAGCGCGGGTTAAGTCCGGAGAAACAGAGGGGCTTCTCTGCAAGATCTTCGGGGTGGCTGGCAGGTGGGGCTTGGTGGACCGCGGGTTGAGTCGAAAAAGAAAGCAGGGGGGTATGCACAAAACGACCGCCCGTACTGTTCCTCTTCTCCGCGAGCAGAGAACAGATCGGTGCTTGCACGCGCGGACGCGACGCGGGGATTCGAACGCGGGACCTAGGGCTCGCGCGCGGGGGTGGAACCACTGCGCTGGCCTGGGCTTGGTGTCAGGGAGGCGTGCGTGGCCTAGCTAGGGTTTTCTGTGCGGCGGGGGAGCGAGCAGACGCTGCGCTCGCCGACGCACCGAACGTGCTCGAAGAAACGCAAGACGGCTCTAGACGACGATAGCGCGGCGGAGCATGTCCAGGAGATCAGGTAGCTCACCGAGAGTGTGTCGGTGCGGTTGGATCGGCTCGAGACGCAGAGGATCGGCGTCAAGGCAGACGGCCAGAGGATCTAGGGTTTGCGTCGGGCTCGCGCTGGTTCGGGTGGCTCCGGTCCGTCTCCTCCTCGTCGCCGGGCTCAGGGTGAAGCAGAGAAGCGCCGTGGATCTCCCAGGCCGCTCCATGGACGTGCTGCTCGGCTGGATCGGCTGGACGCGGTGGAGGCCGAGGGTTTCGCCGGCGATGGTGTAGCCGGATGCGGTGGAGAAGAGGGGGAGAGGCAGGGCGCTGGGGCTGGATCTGGCGAGGCAGAGAGGTGGTGGGGGGATGGGATAAAGCAGCGAGGGTAGGTAGATGCCGTGGGGAGGTGGTAGAGAAAAAGGTGGCTTCGGCCTTTTCTTCCTCCTCCTTCTCATGTGCTCGGTCGGCAGGGCAGGGCAAGGGGCCACTAGGCAGGGAGAGAAGAGAGGGAGGGAGGGTAGGCTCGGGTTAGGGTTTGCTTGGATGGGGTTAGGGTTAGATGGGTAGGTGAATAGGGTGGTAGGGTTTAGGATTAGATAGAGGATTAGGGGAGGATGGTTAGGGTTTAGATAGGATACACAAGATCATGCATGGATGGTGGAGAAAAAGGAGAGGGAGGTGAAGAAAAGAGAGAGAGATGGATAGATGTGTGTGGTTTAGATTCACCCAAAAATGCAAATGAAATCCAAATAACAAGCAAAAAGGTGGTACTTGCATGGCCCATGCAAAATATTTAATGCCATGTTGATTCTTGTGAAAACAATATTATTTCATGGCATCATTATTATGCATCCCAAATTGTGGAGTAAGGCCCAAGCAAAGGAATTTAGAAAGAATTCCAAGTGGAGCATAAGGAGATGATCACATTGGATTATATTTGGGACTTGCTAGTGAGTATATGCCACCAGGTATTTAATAAGCCCACAAAAATATCCCAACATGATGCTAACCCCAAAACCACACATATGGAAGCTAGGAAAAAGGTTCCACTCACAAAGCGTGCAAAGGTGGCCATGTGGCTCTCATATATCAATAATGTGAAAACAACATGATGCCAAGATGAGAGCATGTGGAAAAGAATTGGATCCATCCCAACCCACATGAGCTAGAGGTAAACTCAAATAAAGTGCAAAGCTCATATTTAGTTGGATGGTGGAATTATAAGGTGGTGAAAGAAAAAGGTGGTGGAGTTAATAAAAGATATGCCCCCAACTCAACTTGGGCATTTAAACAATATATCAAGAACCCAATACAATATCAAGAGGCAAATACAATTAATAATGCATATGAGATAAGAACCAAATGGAAAAAGGGTTTTATATGATGCTCAAAATGCAAGGTGGCATGATGACATGAGCATGATATAATGATGATGCAACAATTATATATTTGAAGTAGACATTATATTACTAGACCAAGTAGCATTACAATTGTTAGACAATTGGGATGCTACACTGCTTGAGGCGAGCAAGGTATAGCTTAGTGAAGTTGATGGCTGTGAAATACCACCTCTTTTAGCCATATAAAATGAGTCATTTATCTCTCATATCATGTTTCTTCCAGCTATAGCTATGCCTTATATGCATAACTTCTAGTTCTCATTTACTTTCATATGAGCTTTGCACATTTAGTAGTTTAGGTAGAATTTTATCACTTTCCTTGTCTATGACATGTGTGTAGGTGTTGATGATAATTATGGATAAAACAAAGGCAAAAGGAACAAAGAGAGCATAGTATGGAGGAGCTGCAGGGACCAGACTTAGCCATTTGAGAGGTTGGAAAAGTGATTTTTTCCAACTTCCCAAAATAAATATCCAAGACCATGGGGTTGTAGCCCTCGACGAGACGAACTAAACGAGCCCAAGAACACCCAAAATGGAGTTCGTATGAAGAAATAGCGGCCAAAACATTGCGGAATACCGAAGGTTTGACGAGCAACTATACGACCGGAAGCGGCCGTATAGTTGCACCTGTATAGTTGCGAAAAAGGTCTCAAACGACGAGATTTCACCCCAGAGAAGCCCCAGAACCTTCCCTAAGTCATATGACGGTATTGGGGAACCCTAGGGCACCCCCAAGGCCTATATAAAGGAGGGAGGACCCAAGAGAGAGCCACCAAGTCATATCCTCCACCACGGTGGAGCCCTGCCGCCGTGCCACCGCCATAGCCGCCTCCAACCAGATCTATGCCAACACCATCACACAAGAGGAGAAGGGACTAGTATCTTGAAGGCCTCCACATCGATCTACATCGTCATCTTCGTCAACAACGTCTCCATCACCGATCCACTTTGGTTACTTGTTGTAATTATAGATTGAATCTTGGATTTGTACTTGTCTTCAATTGTATCATCATACTTCATCCATATTCTATCCATGATGTTGATTTCCTTCATGTGTGAGTAGTTTCCTTTATTCTTGGGGAGATGGAGAAACCCTAGTATGCGATTGAATTGAGATAAAGATTATTATGTTATGTTGTTCATTATGTGTTGTGTTAGATTTCCTTCATATTGATGTTGGGTGAAGCGCGCCACTCAATATTCGCCTAACTGAGGACTAGATGGAGGTAACTACTTGTTGGTAGACGGAGGGATGATAGCACTTGTTGGGGATATACTTTCTGGGTATCCTCGCAGTTCCTCACTGACCAGGGTGGCCCACTTCGGGTTAGAGCTTTGCTTCACGGGCGGCCTAGTCAGGGAGAAAAGATGGAGTCCAATCCGGCTACGGGGAGGCCCAGAAGACTTACCGACTTAGGCCCATAATGTTACTTGTAGTTCAAGATGTACTCTGTAACCGACTCTTAGTCGTAGCCGGATAGATCTCTCCTGTAAACCCTAGGCCGGATATCTATATAAGCCGTGTTAGGGAGAGCCTTTAGGGCACACCTCAATAGTCTACAATCTCAACTCGCACAGGAGAAACCCTTGTAACCCATATTCCGGCTCTGCCGTATTACTGGATTGCTAGCAGGAGTAGGATCCGTCCAAAGCCGGCGGATTCGAACCTAGGTAAACTTGTGTGCTCACCGTCCCGGAACACCGTACGTCTCACACCCCTCTCTTCCGCACACCTCGAGGACCCCCTCATGGCGTACTTGTCATCAATCCGAACGACAGTTGGCACCCACCATGGGGCAAGTGAGCTTCGGATCTACGTTCCGAGCGGAATCTGCAAGAATCGGAATTGGCGAGACCATCACCGTCGGTTGCATCCTCTATGCCAGCGACGTCCCTCTCATCGTTCTCGACGAGACCTGGATTCCGGCTAGGGAGGCCGTGACTACCTACACAATCATGTCTTTTCACGAGATCGATGTTTACATCGGTTTTGCTGAAACCGCCCCACCCACCCCAGCGGTGATGATAGAGGCAGAAGAATCTTCTGGGTCCCCTTTGTCCGCGGAGGCGATAGAGTTCCGGATCTCAGAAAACCCTAATCCTACCCAGCCCGCACCAGTTGTGGAGATAGTAGAGAAATCCAAGCCTGAGGAAGACCTAGCGGTCAAAGTCGAATCTGGAGTGGATCTCCTTGGAGAAGCCTGATCCCAGATCGACCCACCCGCGGAAGTCGAAATCCAGGAGGAGCATATCAATGAAACTGATTCCGGCTCTGATGACGCCAGGACAGACAGACCTTTCCTAAGGTACACACTGCGACGTATGATAATGCAAGATGCAAGCGCAGATGCAATTATCGAGACCATCAAAAGTTTCGACAAAGCTAACCACGAGAGCCGCAGGTACCTCAAGAAGCACGCGTCGCACTTCGTCGGATATGTGGGATCCGGATTCGGCTCTGCCGATGCTGGAGAAAACACCGACTCTGTGCTGGAGGCAATTGGAACAAACGCCGACGTACCCGCATCCTCGGATGAGTCGATGACGTCTGCGGATTTCCGAAAGTTCTCCGCGGAATACGAAGAGGAGTATAACTCCAAAGCTGCAGAGGAAGGAGAAGCCATGGATGAAGGATCCGGGGAACACTCTCCCAAAGCGCAGGATGACATGGAAGTCAGAGACAATCCCGAAGTCCAGATGTCTGAAAGTACCGATCATAGCTTGACTCTGGGAAACAGACCCAAAGCCGTCTTTGCTACCGGCGCTGCCAAGAAGGCAGAGAAGAAGAATAAGACCCCGGCAAAAGACCCTCTGACAGAGGAGGTGATTGCCGAGGAATATGAGGAAGACTCGGATGGAGCACTTATCCCAGAAGAGCCAAAAAAAGAAGAATCGATGGATGGACACGTGATCACTGAAGGTGCGCGTAAACTCATCGATGCTGCATTAACCACACCTATACCTACAGTTGCAGAACTTACTGCTGAAGAGCTGGACGAAAGGGCCCAATCCCTAGAAGCGCATCGTCAACAACTCCTGGATGAAGCTAAAAACATCGAGGGGGAAAAGAAATGCATGGAAACTAAGGATTACATGTCTCGGTTGCATCAGAAGACACGGAAACGTTACACAGGTGACGGTAAATTTCCGGAAGTGAACAAGGTCCTCTTTGAAGGAGATCCAGAGATGCCTCGTCTCGACAGCAAAGGAGATCTGGTGTACCCAACACCGGTACAGAACACTGTCGTAGCTCGAGATATCCTGTCAAATAACCCAGGCCCAGAACAGGTTCAGTTGGGCATCAAGCTACTCACCAAGGGTCTAGACCAACAAATGGCTGCGAAAACCGGAAGTGGAAAACTAGTCTCCAAATCCGACCAATGTCACAGGGACTCAGCCTAGAATGATATGAGGCCCCAGCGTGTTCTGGAACAGCATCACCGTTCCGATCGACGGGAAGACAACTACTCCAGAACCTGATCATCAGGACAGCATCACAGACCTGCACGTGACTGGAGCAACGTCGCTCCAGCGGCCGAACAAGAGGCCATTGCTGCACTGTATCCAAAGAATCCTCCCCGATGTGAGTCGAACGATCGAAGGGGAGAAGATAAAGAGAAACGTCGGGAGGGGGATCGTCAAAAAATGCCACCTCCTAGACACGCAAGCCGTCCGGATGAGCCTCACCGTAGTGGGAACGACGGATGAAGGAACGACGGAAACCATGCTAGGGCAAGCCGGCAGGGGGCTCGTCGTAGTGAAGACCCTCCCCGGAACCAAAATAATGACGCTCCGGACAGAGGCCGGCGAACAGCTAGAAACAATCGAGCTGCCCCACCCTCTCCACCAAGCAGTCATCACAACGGCTCTCATGGAGGACAAGGAGGACGACGTGGCAGAGGAGGTGGTGGAAGAAGCCGAAGTCCGGCTCCAAGGCACCACAGCCACAGCCGGCATTTGGGACGATCTCTATCCCTGAACGACGCAAGACACAGGATCAACTCCAACATAGAGGCGCGGCGCTACGAAAACAATGATATCTACGTGGGCCCAAAGTGCTTTGGACCACATATCAGAGCTACAAAATTCCCGGAAGGATTTGCTATCTCAAGACATATCCAAGCCTACGACAGCATTGCTCGTCCAGATACCTGGCTACATGATTTCTTCCAAGCTTGCTGCATCGCCAAAGGCGGAAACAGCCTGGTCGCAACCCGATATCTCCCACTTATGTTGTGGAAGACGACATGATCATGGCTTAATGAACTTCCGGAGAACACCATCCACAACTGGTATCACATGCAAAGTGCGTTCTTTCGGAATTTCGAAGGCACATACCAGAGGACCTGTACGGTCGGAGACCTACAGCGTTGCACCCAAAAGGCCGAAGAAACTTGCCGAGATTACCTCGGACGATGGATCAACACCAAGAACTCCTGTGAAGGAGTAAATGATCAAACTGCGATTGAAGCTTTCATCGCAGGTCTCCCAATTGGTCTACTGTGCCATCGCTTGAAGTGTGACAAGGTCACTGATTTGGGAGAGATGATAGAAACAGCGATCAAGTATGCAGATGCTGACGATGATGCAGAGGGATTACTCAATGCCCTAGTTGTGCCACAGTCGGCAAAACAACCAAAGCAACAAGCTCAGAAGCGCAAAAATACCTCGGAAGAAAAACCCAACGCGGAAACAGCGGTGGTCACTGCTACTTTTGGGTCTGGAGGACGAGGAGGACGCGGCGGAGGCCGCGGGCATGGCCGTGGGACTTCAAGAGTCCAAGGTAGAGGAGACCAGCAACCAGGCAAAACCTACTCTTGGACCGACATTGCCAATAACCCATGTGTGCATCACTTAGACGCCAATGGGGGCTCGTCCCACACCAACGCCGAATGTCGTTTCAATGACGACATCAAAAGAGATGACACCGCGGGCTATAAAGCTAAGCAGAAGAAGGGAAAGAAGAATCCCGAAAAAGATAAAGAGACCAAGGAAGATTTCGACATGGAGGAAGCTGATGCTTCAAATCCCAAGCCGGAAGGGAAGAAAATTTTCTGACCAAGAAAGACACTTATGTCACCTTCCTCGGATCTCAACCAACAAAGGTCAAGAAAGCAGTTCTACATGAGCTCAATGCAATAGTTCCGGCTGTCCCCCAATTTTTGGACTGGTCGGAAGTGGCAATCACATTTGACTGCGCTGATCATCCGCCTAAGTTGCACAGGCGAGGAAAATACACCTTAATCGTCAATCCACTTATTGACGGTTATGGTTTCTCTAAGACCCTCATGGACGGTGGCAGCAGTATCAATATTCTCAATGTCGAAATGCTACGCCGGATGAAGATCTCGGAGACCCAGCTGAACCATAGCTCTGTGATCTTTCACGGAGTTGTCCCAGGAAGACAAGCTAATTCCCTGGGGGAGATTACTTTGGATGTTACCTTTGGGACTCCAAAGAATTATCGGACGGAGGCACTTTCCTTCGAAGTGGTCCCGTTCAAGAGCGCATACCATGCTATATTTGGACGTCCGGCTTACTAGGCTTTTATGGCTCGTCCATGTTACATTTACAATATGATGAAAATTCCAGGTCCCAACGGCATAATCACTATCAGGGGAGACCCGAAGAATGCGCGAGAGTGCGAGGATGGAAATGCCGCCTTTGCTGAAGCCGTGCTGCACGCCCAGGAGTACCAGGAGATCAAGAAGAGCATAGATCCATCCAAGATGCCCGTAACGAAGGAGGAGGTGACAAAGCCAAATCCAGAGTTCAAGGTTTCAGAAGAGACGAAGAAGACGCCATTGAAGGATGATGACCCCTCCAAGGTGACCCAGATAGGCGTAGGACTAGGTAGCGCATAGGAAAGTGCGCTCGTCAAGTTCCTCCAAGCAAATCAAGATATCTTCGCATGGCAGCCATCTGACATGACGGGAGTACCTAGGGAACTTGTCGAACACTCTTTAAATGTAAACTCGAATGCTAAACCCGTCAAACAGTCCTTATGATGTTTCGGTGATGAAAAGCGTAAGGCAATAGCTAAGGAACTAGCATGGCTCGAGTTAGCCGGATTCATAGAAGAGGTCATCCACACTGAGTGGTCAGCCAATCCTGTAATGGTCCCTAAAAAGGACACCACTGATTTAAGGATGTGTGTTGATTATACTGCCTTGAACAAGGCTTGTCCAAAAGATCCGTTCGCTCTGCCTAGAATTGATCAAGTTATCGATTCTACGGCAGGCTCGGAACTCCTGTGTTTTCTCGATGCATATTCCGGTTATCACCAAATCCGGATGAAGGAACCTGACAAAGTCAAAACTTCATTCATAACCCCCTTCGGAACCTTCTGTTTTGTTACAATGCCCTTTGGGCTGAAGAACGCAAGAGCTACGTACCAGCGCACGATGCAGTGTTGCCTCCATGACCAACTCAGACGCAATGTACATGCATACGTGGATGATATTGTGGTGATGTCCAAAAAGAAGGAAACACTGATTTCTAACTTGGAGGAAACATTCGCCAATCTACGAAAATACAACATCATGCTTAACCCGAAGAAATGTTTCTTTGGAATACCAGCCGGAAAACTGTTAGGTTTCATCATGTCTCAAAGAGTCATAGAGGTGAACCGGGACAAAATCAAGGCTATACTCAATATTTCCAGGCCAACTCGCCTGAAGGACGTACAAAGACTAACTGGTTGGATCACTGCGGTCAGTCGATTTGTAAGCCGGCCTGGTGAACGAGCCACACCATTATACAAACTCCTGAAAAAGACCAAGGATTTTGTTTGGACCGACGAAGCTGAAGCTGCACTACAAGACCTGAAGAAAGTACTCTCATCTGCTCCTATCCTTGCTGCGCCGGAACCTCAGGAACCGATGTTGCTCTATCTTGCTGCGACAAATAAGGTCGTCAGTATCGTTATGGTGGTGGAGAGACCGGAGGAAAATCAGGAACACCTGGTGCAGCGTCCGACTTACTTTGTCAGCGAGGTCCTGATAGAATCCAAACAGCGATATCCGCACTATCAAAAGTTAGCTTACGGTGTTTTTCTAGCATCTCGTAAGCTACGACATTATTTTCAGGAGCATCCAATTACCGTGGTGAGAATAGCTCCCATGAGGGATATAATCAACAGGAGTGACGCCATAGGACGCGTCGCCAAATGGGGCATAGAGCTTTCAGCTTTTGATATTGAGTATAAACCTCGGACAGCAATCAAATCCCAGATCCTTGCTGACTTTGTCGCTGATTGGGCAGAGACGAAGGAGAACATGACCCTCCTTGAGTTAGAATACTGGACCCTCTATTTTGATGGGTCTAAGGCTCGAGGGGGCTCGGGGGCTGGCGTGGTGCTCAAATCACCCCAAGGAGATAAACTTCTATACGTGTTGCAGATCCACATCACAGCAACAAACAATATTGCTGAGTATGAAGCACTGCTGCATGGAATCCAGATTGCTAAGGATATTGGCATCCGACGTTTGATGTGCTACGGAGATTCGGATCTTGTTGCTCAACAAGTGTTGGATATTTGTAATGCAAAAAAATACATGGCAGCTTATAAAGCTATCGTGGATGATTTATCTAAATCGTTCGAAGGGTATGAAGTTCAACACATCCCTCGAGCAGAAAATGAGGAAGCAGATGCTCTATCTCGGATAGGTTTTGCGGGGAAAGAGGTCCCGGATGGCGCTTTTTTAGAGCACCTCAAAGTTCCCTCAATAAAGGGAGTATGTGAGGAATATCCGACCAAATCCGACTCACCTCTGGTAGCAGTTCTGGCTGTAATTCCCAGCTGGACTCAACCCTACCTTGATTATTTGGTAGATGGCAAATTACCCGAAGACGAGGTTCTGAGCCGGCAGATTATCCTACTAGCGAAAGCCTACACGGTAGTTAAAGGTGAGCTCTATAAGCAGAGTGTTTCTAGGGTTTTTCAGCGATGCATATCTCCAGAAGAAGGAGTGGAAATCCTAAGAGAAATCCACGAAGGCGAGTGTGGTCACCATGCTGCAGCCAAATCTTTAGTGGCAAAAGCTTTTAGACACGGATTTTTCTAGCTTACAGCTCAAGCAGATGCCGAATGATTAGTCAAGACATGCAAAGGCTGCCAAAAGTACGCCAAACAAGCTCATGTTCCGGGTGATCAGCTAAGAATAATACCTATAACATGGCCTTTTGCGGTCTGGGGGCTTGATATGGTAGGACCATTTAAACGAGCTCCAAGTGGATTTACTCATCTCTTAGTGATGGTGGATAAATTCACCAAATGGATTGAGGCTAAACATGTCACTAGTTGTGATGGAGCAACAACCAAAACATTTGTTGAGGATGTTATAATTCGGTATGGTTATCTGCATAGCATTATCACGGACAACGGGAGTAACTTCTCTATGGGAGAATTGGCCGAATTCTGCAAGGAGCAAAATATCTGGCTTGACATTGCGTCAGTCGCACATCCATAGGCTAACGGACAAGTCGAAAGAGCAAATGGTTTAATCCTACAAGGCCGAAAACCAAGACTCGAAGCACCACTACGACGTGCTGCGGGGGCTTGGGCAGAGGAATTACCCTCTGTAATATGGAGTTTACGAACAACTCCGAACAGGTCAATCGGATACACACCTTTCTTCTTGGTCTATGGTGCAGAAGCAGTTCTTCCTAGTGATTTAATTCATACTTCTCCTAGAGTGGCCGCGTATATTGAAGAGGGTGCCAAGATTTCTCGACAAAATGATCTCGACTTAGTTGAAGAAGTTCACGTCGTTGCTGAAATGAGATCAACAGCCTATCAACAGAAGTTACGTAAGTATCATAGCCAGAGAGTCCGAAATAGATCTTTCAATAAAGGCGATTTGGTTCTCCGGCTTGTGCAACAAAGAAAGCACAAACTTTCCCCAGTATGGGAAGGTCCCTTTTTAGTTAGTCGAGTATTGCACAATGGTTCGTACTACTTAACTGACATGAGGCCAGTCAAAGAAAGACCTGCTACTAAGAAGAGAAAGAGAGCTGGAGGCAGTACAAATCCGGATGAGTTAGACAGACCGTGGAATATTGCTCAGCTACGTCCCTTTTATTCTTAGTTTATCCTTCTTTGTAATCATATATATGTACATGTTCTGTGAGAAATAAAAGTTTTGGTTGCCTCAAGTTTTTCTGAGAAGTTTTTACCATCTTATTTCCGAATGATCATGTCATAGTCGAAAATCCCAGAATGCTTGAAAGTACTTTATGCTCATGTTCGTTCTGGTTTAGATTTCCGATTCTAAAAGTGCTACCCTCAGGTATAACTTTAAAGTTTCTAGTCTTTACTTTGGTTATTTGTCTGATTGCCGGATGCAGGTATTCTCCGTGTAGTGAATTGTTGGTACTGGAAGCCGGCTTTGTTTCCGAGTTTAAACTGGTTTAGCAATTGAGCTTCGTTTCTCGGCAAAGTTTCCGTGCAGAAGGTTTAGCCGGCTCACGAAAGGGACGAGGCAGAAAGCCAGATAAACGATAAGTATAGGCAAAAAAGTTCAAGTGCTTATGTAAACATTTCAGGCACACAAAAATTTAAAGCCAAAAGTGCCGAATAGATCAAAATTTTAGCACTAGCAAAATTATAGTACTACATATTTATAGATCCATCATGTTTTTTTAGAATAATACAAATGTTTCTGGCAATCTATGATGCAGCTGGAGAAGAAGGAGCTGCCGGCTCGCTGGATACATCGCCTTGATATCATTCCGAGATGTCCACATCCGAAAGGGTGCAGTCATCGTCGGAAACTTCTGCTTCTTCTTCTGGAGGCGGAGGCGGAGTGTCCACGCGGGTGAAGAAAGGAGTGTCGTAGCTGGTCAAATCAGCCACATGACACCCATATCCGGCACAGGAGTCCATAATAGCCTTGATGTCCTGCTCCTGGCCGTCTTCATCCACTGTAGAATACCCTCTGGTCACTTGCCATATCTCCATGCTTCCATGGTGGCTCATGACCATGGTGAGAGTGTTCTGCGCTGCGGATCGCGCGTAGGACATATTCCAATCCTAGACAAGCTGCGGCATCTCCTTCACCTTGTCCCGCACCTGAAAATCCGACATGCTATGCATGTCCGAAATCTTGAGAGCTTCGCCAATATCCTCAAGGGATTGGCGGAAGTCATGAAGTAGGTCACCGACTTGGGTAAGCCGGTGGGTGTAGGGCTCGGCGGAGGTGGAGTCTGTCAAGTTCAGAGGACCTATACACAAAACAGTTAAGAAAATCCGACATTGAAAGAAGTCGAAGAAAATGGACAAGTCAGACAGATGGAACATACCGAAGATGACGTCGTCAATCTTGGTCTTCTCTTCCCAAAGACTCCGGAGTTCATCCCGGAGCGCCTCGGAAAGGTCCTTCTCTCTGCACATCTCATTATTGAGGTTCGAGATTTTCTGATCTTGAGCGGCAATCTTGCGATCACGCTCGTCAGTATCCATGGAGGAGGACTCGAGAACTTGAGCTATGCTCTTCTCATGATCCGCTTTGAGCCTATCCAGCTCTTGGCGAAGTTACTTGTTCTCCACCACCAAAGTTTTGAGGTTCTCAGCCTCTTCAATCATGGCGCAGGACTGCTTTACCAGCGAAGAACAACAGTTCAGAAAAAATTCGACTATGAAAACATGAAAGACAAGGTTTGAGTCTCGGAATGTTTACCTTCGGCCTCATCCTTGGAGACCTTAAGCTCAGTATTCTTAAGTCGGAGAGGCTTGATCTCTCTCCACTTGTTGTAGACATTTTTCAACAAATCCTGGTTATAGGAACATACTTTCTGTAAGTCAGAATACCCAAAGTCAGAAGTCTACTAAAGACTCGTGCTAATATTTTTACTAATATCAGCACGAGCCTTGGGGGCTACACTAGTTCATTCTTTGGCATCCTAAGGAAGCATAAACCCGGATTAAATATCCTACTTCATGCTTGGGGGATAGAGGGTATGATATGAAATGAGGGGAAAACAAGAGTTAGAATTTCGACTTACATATTGCTCGCGAGTAAGTTTATCCAAACTCGCATTTACTTCAACAACAACCTTCTCAGCGAGAGTCAGAGGGACCACTGGCGCTGTTGGAAGCTCGCCGGACCTGATCCTCTCGTTGCGAAGACACACTTGTTCAAGAAGTTCAGAGTGCTTGATGTCCTCTGCCTCTTGTGCTTCTTCTTTGGCAGATAAATTTCTTTTCTCCAGGCATTGACTGGCCAGCCGCTGGATCTCTTCCGCAGATTTCCAAGACAAGCCAAACTTGGCAAGACCCGGATTGCTGAGAAGGTTTTTGGCGAAGATCTCTACCTAGGGATCATTACCCGAAGAGGGTTCACCCTTATCTATACCTGACTCTCTCATGGTGACGTCAGTTTGTGATTCAAGGATCACAGGCTCCGTTGAAGGAGCCGGATCTTCTACGACAGCCGATGAAGGAATGATCACCGGTGTTGCAGAAGGTTGGGGGGCAGGAGTCGGAGGAGCCACGGCAGGAGAAGCCATGGAAAGCTTCATCTATCGTAGGGGCTTCGAAGAAGTTCCCTTCCCCTTGCCCTTGATGAGCTGCTTAGCTCTGGGAATGTAATAAAGTCGAAAACATTACATCTCGGAAGAAAATTCGAGTAAGGTACAAAGGCGGAAATTGTGTTGAAAGTTACCTCTTCACGATTGGCACCTCCTTTGTGCCGATAGCCACTGTTGGAGCCTTGCGTTTCTTAAGCGCAATGTCCAGCAATGGGACCAATTCCGCCTCCTGAGAAAACTCTGGAGGATATCCCTCGAGTAGAGAAAGTTCTGACTCGGGGAGGTCAGCAAGCTGAAAAGAGGAAAACATATCAGTATTGCGATATAAACTTAAAGATTGAAACACATAAAAAGGTTTATTGTTAGAAGTTTACTGGCACTACGTGGTTTTCCGCCGTATGCATATCCAGAGAAACCTCCGGGATCCTCCTCTCGATCCGCTCCCTTATCAGCCATTTAATCTGGCTTATATAACCTTGCGAGGTATAGGCTCTGGGGCTGATGCGGAGGGAATCTTTCTTGGACGACGTGATGGAGTGCATCAGTCGGTCTCCGTGGTACTGAAGGGGTTAGATCCGGCGTGACACCCAACATTGGACCAAGTCGGATCCCTTCAGTCCTTTGTGTTTGATCAGATATTCGATCCGCCTCTTAGCAAGGATCAGATCATCATTGAGAGCCGGAGGAGCCTCGTCCCAAGACGGTTGGGCCGTGGTAGCTCCGTCAATGAAAGCAGGCAAAGCAGTGGCTTTGCCGGGAGCCTTAATATCCTTGTGATAAAAGAAGGTGGCTGGCCATTGTTTGACCAAGTCACTGGCAAGAATCTTGGGATATGCGCGCTCGCGTCTAAGTGAAAAGCTAATTGTACCTGTAATATACGGATTACCGGCAGTGATAGAATTTCTCTAGACATGGAAGTAGTACCGGAATAAGGTAAGACTCGGCCTAATGCCGAGAAATCCCTCGCACAAAACCCCATAGGAGCTCGTCTCTAGGAAGGAGTTGGGAGGAAGATGTTGAACACTATAGTGGTCTATCACCTTAGAAAAGAATTCCGAGGGAGGAAACGATAAACCTCTGTCGAGGTGGGTGCCGAAGTGGACCCGCTCGCCAGCGCGTGGGTTGGGGATGGTCTCCCCGACGCCGCTCCGCCAGTCGCCGGTGCGGAGGAGCCCTTCTGTCTCCACGCTGCAGAGCTTCTCGTCATCGAGCACGCAGGGGATCCAGACCCCGCGGAAGCTTTCCTTTTCTGCCGCCGCCGCCAAACCGAAAGATGAAGACGAAGCCATTTCTCTGGTGCGCCGGTGACCTAAGATGGGCGGCGCTGGGAGTTTTTGGGGAAACCAGAGGAGCTCTATGCGTGCGGGGGAGATTTGGAGGAGAGGAAACAGCCAGGGAACAGGTGAAGAAAGGAGGAGGAGAATCCTCACCCCTTATATCCACCTAACCGCGCCAAGATTCGTGCAAATGCTACAGTGTAACCGCCACGTGTCGTGGAAGGAACTGGGAAGGACCCACGTGATGATTACGTCGCCTCGATCTCCGTGTATGCATTAAAACGACGCCTCGGTTCCGCGAACCGTGGACCCACCAACGGTCGTGCTGACAGGATTTCTGTCAGCTGACGTGACTTGACCATGACTGGTGTTAGGTGGCGTTAGAGACCAAATTCCGGCTTAGTTTGAAATCAAGCTGGAAAATCCGAGTAACCTGTTGATAGGTCTGGCTTATTTTTAAGACCCGGGTCATATTTTTTGTTGTGAAATTTCAGGAACCCTTCAAGATTCTGCAAGCCGAAGATCAAGCTAGACGATGATAAATCCGACTTTGGATCTTGGAGACTTCCGGGGGCTGCTGTTGGGGATATACTTTCCGGGTATCCTCACAGTTCCTCACTGACCAGGGTGTCCCATTTCGGGTTAGAGCTTTGCTTCACGGGCGGACTTTCAGGGAGAAAAGACGGAGTCCAATCCGGCTACGGGGAGGCCCAGAAGACTTACCGACTTAGGCCCATAATGTTACTTGTAGTTCAAGATGTACTCTGTAACCGACTCTTAGTCGTAGTCGGATAGATCTCTCCTGTAAACCCTAGGCCGGATATCTATATAAGCCGTCCTAGGGAGAGCCTTTAGAGCACACCTCAATAGTCTACAATCTCAACTCCCATAGGCGAAACCCTTGTAACCCATATCGGCTCTGCCGTATTAATGGATTGCTAGCAGGAGTAGGATCCGTCCAAAGCCGGCGGATTCGAACCTGGGTAAACTTGTGTGCTCACTGTCCCGGAACACCGTACATCTCACACCCCTCTCTTCCGCACGCCTCGAGGACCCCCTCATGGCGTACTTGTCATCAATCCGACGACAGCACTTACGGTGACTATAAAGCTGTTGTCATTCCTTACGTATCAACTTGGGAACTGAGGAGAACTCACGGAACATTGTCCATGCCATGGGATACATCCTACGGGGTAAAGTCCCTTAATAGCGTAGTAATTTGATTGATGTCGATTGGTGTCTACTATGGTTATGACGGATGATGTGTGCAGCGGTTGCTAGCTATTCGTCCATATATGGAGCTTCTCCCACACATATCATAAATGGTCTTATTCATTATAATAATTTTGATCACTCTTTCTAATTACTAGCGGTGGATCCACTACTCCCTAAGAACTCTTTCCATCATCTTGCAGACTTTTGTAATCATACTTGCATGCTCTTGTTTACTTACAACTTTAGTTTACTTATTGTTCTCTTATTTGAAAACCCAAAACTATCTTTTACACAAAACTCGCATTTTATCATGTTACTTAGAATGTTATTTAGCATTACTATTTCAGTATTTAGTTCAAAGAGTTATTAGACTTCAGACTCCTGCTCCCTGTGGGATCGATATCTTTATTTCGAAACTAGCTACAAATGATCTGTGCACTTGCAGTCATCACAACCCGACAGATCCCCGTGCCGTCGCAGAAGTCCTCAGCAATAGGTCACACCCGACGATTACGATCGCCAAATCGGGTCCACTTATTGGGATCAGAACCGCGAAATGATGGAAGAAATGTGTAACATCCCAAAAATATTAATCAAGCTTATCAAGCTCTAGTCACCCAAGTTTAGGGTTAACAACAACTTTTATAGTTACACCTATTAAGAGTGTATGTGTGACTTTGTATTAGGGTATGAATGATTGCAATTGCCATGTTTGATGGTTACAAATGATAAGGATTGATTCAAAGATGAATACTACATCATCTAGATCAAATCCAAGCAGAATCAAATAAAGGAAAAATCAAATATAAGATATATAAGCAAATGGTCATGTTGGCCAAACTTATCCACTAGACCACTTTGAGTGTTCCTAGTAAAGAATTTTCAATAGAAACAATTTCAATTCTTTTCACCCCTTGCTAGACCAAGTAAAGGTGAATCCAAGCAAGCCTTACAAAAACACAGAAACTAAATTCAATTCTATTTAAGAGGCAGTGCAAAATTGAATCAAGATCATATGTATAGATCACACTTTCTCAAAAACCACTCAAATCAATTCCACTTGACAAATCCCAGCAACCATAGTCTACCAAGCAAACAAAAAGATCACTCACCAAATATCTTTCAAAAATTCGAATTATGAATTCATGCGGCCATTGTGTCGAACACTTGGCATGCACAGTACAAACTCACCAACTATTCACTATTTGGACTTGTCATTTGCTCACAAAATGTACTGCAATCAACACATTGAATTGTCCTTGATAAATCCCAGTCGTTAGCCGTGCAGTGGAGAGCCCTTTGCCCACCGTTGCACTAGTGACATGCCCATGCTGAGCCGTCCATGCCGGTCGAGCATGAGCAATTCGCTGCGTGCTGCGTCGCCCGCTACCACGATGTCCTACTAATACATTGCAAATGTATCTATAATTTTTGATGTTCCATGCTTGGTTTTATCTACTTTCTTGTGTTTTGTCCACACTTTGGAGTACTTTTCATATGATTTCTTAGACTAACATATTAACAAGAGCCACAGTGCCAGCTGCCTTTTTTCTGCTGTTTTTGGTTCCAAGAAAGTCAGAAAATGAATATTCTCAGAATTGGATGAGACAAAACCCAAAGTGCCTATTTTTTCGGAAGACATCTGATGCCAGAATACAAGACGGAGAAGGGCTGGAGGCCACCCACACCACCTGGCCACGTGGCCAGGCCTGGCCCGCGCTAGGGGGTGGTCTGGCCGACCCCAGCACCCCCTCGGCCTCTCCTTTTGCCTATATATTGCCCTCGGGACCAAAACCCTAGGTACCCAATAAAAAATCCACAAAAGAGTCTATTGCCGCCGTCATCTCCATCTCTAGATCGCGAGGGATTTGAAGCTCTTCCTGGCACCCTGCCGGAGAGGGGAATTCACCTCGGAGGCCTTCTTCATCATGCAAGCCTCCGGTGTGATGCGTGAGTAGTTCATCTTTGGACTACTGGTCCATGTAGTAGCTAGATGGTTGGTTCTCCTCCTTTGTGCTTTCATGTCTAGATCTTGTGAGCTCTGTTCATGATCAAGATCATCTATTTGTAATTATGCATGTTGTGTTTGTGGGGATCCGGTGGATATTGAGATGCTATTTCAGATTGATTATTGATTCTATCATGTCTTTGTTATTTGTGATCTTGCATGCTTTCTGTTGTTAGTAGCTATCTTGGCCAAGTAGATGCTAGCAACTCCAAGAGTTAGTATTTATGCTCGATAGTGGGTTCATGCCTCTGGTAATCTGGGGAAGTGACAGAAATCTCTAAGGTACTAGATGTGCTATTTCTACTAGGGAGAAAACAACAATCCTTTGTTCATAGAACAATCATATTGTTTACATTACACGTAATTCATAAAGCAATAATCTGTTGCTTGCAACTTAATACTGGATGGGGTTCGGATGATAACCTGAAGGTGGATTATTAGTCATAGATGCAGTTGGATGGCGGTCTATGTATAATGTTGTAATGCCCAATCAAGTTCCAAAGGAGTCAAGATGATTAGTATATGCATGTATTGCTTTCTCGATGTTTGTCAATTGCCCCGTTGTAATTTGTTCACCCAGCATGTTATCTATCTTAAGGAGAGCCACCTCTAGTGAACTATGGATCCCGGACCTTTCTTTTACATTCAATCTACAAACTGTTTACTACTTTGTGTTTACTTTCTACAAACTATTACTTCCTTCCATTCGATACGTTTAATCCTTTGTTTTTAGCAAAACCGGTGAGATTGACAACCTCATCGCAAGTTGGGGACAGAGTTCTGTGGTTGTGTTGTGCAGGTCTCCACGTTGCTGCTGGCACCGGTAGTGCGCCCTGCCAACGTTCAGCTAGCTACACCTTTGGGGTGTTTCCTTGCTCCTACTGGATTGATAACCTTGGTTTCTTACTGAGGGAAAACTTATTGTTGTGCTCATCATACCTTCCTCTTGGGGTTCCCCAACGAGCTCGATATATTTTGGGCCATCAAGTACTTTTTCTGGCGCCGTTGTCGGGGAGTCAAGGACCACCTTCACAAGGGGAGTCCCTCATAACCAATCTCTTTACTTTGTTGTTTTTTTTGCTTAGTTTACTTTTACTTTGTTTGCTTGTTTCTTTATCAAAAATACAAAAAAATAGTTCCTACTATAGTTGGTATTTCCGTTGGTCTGTTATTGTCTTGCTTTATCATGCTTACTATCAATGGTTTGTTTCTTTGAAACTGAATCTAATTGGCAAGGTGGGTTCACGGAAGAAATAAAATATTATTATAAGGAACACCGCTTGTCACAAAAAGGGAAACTCTAATGGGAACAAATTGATAAATTGAATACCATTGCTAGAAACGTGTGCTCTACTTATAATGTTACTTATTGCATTGATAAATCTTGTTGTTGTAGGAGGTATAAACACCTCCCTTTTCAATGTGAGTATAATGATAATGTTAACATTTCTTATGTTAAAGGAAATTATGACTTTTATGTTGTGGAACAAATTGAAGAATTTATTGCTTGGAAGGGTGCATTTGAACTTGCTAGTTTGCTTGAAAATACTGATGATGCACCTTATAAATATGAGGTTTATGATATACTTAAATTTTGCTTTGATAATTACAAGGAAGAAAATGGCTATATTCTTGACTATCTTAATAGATGCTCTCCACCAGCGGAAGAGACTAATGCCATGCAGGAGCCTATGAAAGAAGAAATTGCTGAAACTGGAAGCTCATTGGATGAAAAAGAGGTGGAGAGTGATGATCAATAGGAGGAAGAATGGATCTACCCATGCCTACCTTCTAATGAGAGTAACTCTTTACCCCTTACAATATTTGATTGTCCCCCATGCTTACTAAAGGAGGATGAATGCTATGTTCCTGAGGATCCTTTTGAAAATGTTTATAATAAAGCTCTAGTGCTTGTAGATCATGAAAAGCATGATTTATGTGATAGTTATATTGTTGAGTTTATTCATGAGGCTACTGAAAATTATTATGAGAGAGGAAAATATGGTTGTAGAAGTTTTCATGGTAGTGAAACACCTCTCTATGTGCTGAAAGTTTTGAAGTTACTCTGGTTTTATCTTCCTATGCCTGTCACTTTGTTCTTTGTGAATTTATTTGCATACAAGATTCCTATGCATAGGAAGTGGGTTAGACTTCAATGTGTTTTGAATTTGCTTCTTGATGCTCTCTTTTACTTCAATTCATATTTCTTATGAGAGCATCTTCTCAAACTTTCGTGCCTAACTTAAATGCGTTAAAGAAAAGTACTTATCGGGAGATAACCCAGAAGTTTTAGATGAGTCTTCAAAGTTATTACTTCAGTAATAACCACTCCTTATCCTTTTTATTTGCTTTTTGTGCCAAGAGTAACCTCTAATGAGAGAGAAGTAATGATTGGGAAAGTTGTTGTTCTGAAACAGATTTCTGTGCTTCACCGTAAATATTCGTGTAAAATCTCTGTACGTCCTTTTGAGGCGTGAATATTTGTGCTTCTGACCCAGGTTGTTATCTAACTTTCCTTAGTTCAACACTCTTTTATTTGAGCAACATAAGGTCTTCGAAAAAATTCGTCTTTACCTGCTGGTCTGTTTTGACAGATTTGTGCCATTTTCTGCATTTGCTTCTTGTTGGTTCCTTTTTGAGTTCTTTTGGGGAATTGAGATTTTTGAGGGAAGTTCTACAGTATCTAGTGTTTTAATGGAAGTTTTATTGGTGTTGGAACTGAACCTAAAGACTTATTATCTTGAGTTCACTAATGTTGCTAATAAAGATTGTGTGAAGTTTTGTATGAAGGAAAATTTTCAGGTGTATGGAAGGAATGAGTAATGAGATGAAGGATGGACTAAAGCTCAGTCTTGGGGATGCCACGCGTGTCACCCTAAGAAATATCCAAGAAGTACAAGGGTCAAAGCTTGGGGATGCCCAAGGCACCCCCCTCTTCATCAATAAAAATCCCAGGTTTCTTCCAAACGCTTCATTTTTATTATTTCATGCACAGTTGTGTTGTTCTTGGAGCGTCTTCTTTTTCGATTTCGTTTTGGTTTTTCATTTGCTTTGGTTTGCTTAGTTTTCTGAATAAATTTGTTGGACCCCCTCTTTCATGTATTGGTTTTCAAATAGTTTGGTTTGGTTTGGAAAAGAGTAGGAAAGTTCATGCTTAAGTGTTAAAGTGAGCTTGTTTTTTACTATGGCCTATGCTTTGTCATGCCATGCTTGGTATTATTTTGGCTTTATGCTTAGTATTCTTTGTTTTAGCATGACTTGTTATAAACAATTGAGATTGCTTAATGTGCCTTCGATGAATCATGCGTTGTTTTAGCATATTAAAACATAGTATAGTGGTATTCTCCTTTGATGCTTTATTTGGGTTAACTTGGCGCATGCTCACACCATGTTATGACTATCTCAAGTCACCATAAGCCTTTATGATCCTTTAGTTTTCAACTTGTAGTATCACTTTATGCTTTGATCAATGATGTTTTGTCGCTCTGCATGATTATGGCCATTATTGCTCTCTTAGTTTGTCGCTCCTAGTCTTTTGCTAGCCTCTGCAACCAAGTATGAGTTCCACTCATGCAACCAACTCCCTAAACCAAGTTATTCCAAAGAGTCCACCATACCTAACTATTAGCTTATGCTATTCCAAGTATATTCATGTTTTTGTTTACCTTCCAAATTAAACTTGTTATGACAAAACTAGTGATTAAAGCTCTCACGAACTTGATGGCACACTTTAATTTTCTTGCCCTTAATAAACTTCAACCATTGTGTCGTCTGTGTTGTATATGCTTGCACTTATTTGTTGGGAATTAGCAGAACCATGATGTCATGGGGAATGCTTTCAACATTGAACTTGGTACTTGTACCTAGTTGATATCATGCTCTTTTGTCTATGGATGTCTGATACATTGCAAATGTATCTATAATTTTTGATGTTCCATGCTTGGTTTTATCCACTTTCTTATGTTTTGTTCCAACTTTGGAGTAATTTTCATATGATTTCTTGGACTAACCTATTAACAAGAGCAACAGTGTCAGCTGCCTGTTTTCTGCTGTTTTTGGTTCCAGGAAAGTCAGAAAATGAATATTCTCGGAATTGGACGGGACAAAAGCCAAAGTGCCTATTTTTTGGAAGGGATCAAGTGCCAGAATACGAGACAGAGAAGGGCCAGGGAGCCACCACACCAACTGGCCGCGCGGCTAGGCCTGGCCCGCGCCAAGGGGTGGTGTGGTCACTCCTGGCACCCTCTCGGCCTCTCCTTCCGCCTATATATTGCCCTCGGGACAAAAACCCTAAGTACCCGATCAAAAATCCACGAAAGAGTCTGTAGCCGCCGTCATCTCCATCCCTAGATCGGGAGGGATCTGAAGCTCTTCCTGACACCCTGCCGGAGAGGGGAATTCACCCTGGAGGCCTTCTTCATCACCATGCAAGCCTCCGGTGTGATGCGTGAGTAGTTCATCCTTGGACTACGGATCTATTTAGTAGCTAGATGGCTGGTTTCTCCTCCTTTGTGCTTTCATGTTTAGATCTTGTGAGCTCCGTTCATGATCTAGATCATCTATTTGTAATTCATACATGTTGGGTTTGCGGGGATCCGATGGATATTGAGATGCTATTTCAGATTGATTATTGATTCTATCATGTCTTTGTTATTTGAGATCTTGCATGCTTTCCGTTGTTAGTAGCTATCTTGGCCAAGTAGATGCTAGCAACTCCAAGAGTTAGTATTTATGCTCGATAGTGGGTTCATGCCTCTGGTAATCTGGGGAAGTGACAGAAATCTCTAAGGTACTAGATGTGCTATTGCTACTAGGGAGAAAACAACAATCCTTTGTTCATAGAACAATCATATTGTTTACTTTACACGTAGTTCGTAAAGCAATAATCTGTTGCTTGCAACTTAATACTGGAGGGGGTTCGGATGATAACCTGAAGGTGGATTATTAGTCATAGATGCAGTTGGATGGCGGTATATGTATTATGATGTAATGCCCAATCAAGTCCCAAAGGAGTCAAGATGATTAGTATATGCATGTATTACTTTCTCGGTGTTTGTCAATTGCCCCGCTGTAATTTTTTCACCCAGCTGAAGGAAATATGCCCTGAGAGGCAATAATAAAGTTGTTATTATGTATTCCTTGTATATGATAGATGTTTATTTTGCATGCCATAATTGTATTGATAGGAAACATCAATACATGTGTGTTTAATAAACAAAAAGGGTTCCTAGTCATGCCTCTCTTATAGACTAGCTTGTTGATTAACAGGATGATCAAGGTTTCCTGATCATGGACATTGGATGTTGTTAATAACAAGGTCACACCATTGGTGGAATGATGTGATGAACATTCATCCGAAGTATAGCATTATGATCAAGTCATTGTGTTTATATTGCTTTAACATCATACGAAGTAATCTTTATCCTTAGACCATGAGATCATGTTAATTGCTAACACCAGAAGAGTATCTTGATAACATCAAACGTCACACCGTAACAGGGTGACTATAAAGATGGGTTCAGTGCTACGAAGGTGTTATGTTGAGGCTCATGGATCAAGAGTGGAATTTGTCAATCCAGATGACGAATAGATATACTCTGGGCCCTCTCGGCGATATCACATTAGGATAGCTTGCAAGCAAGTGATGTGATCACTAGAATGTTATATCACGGGAACGAGAAAAGAGTGCATGTCGGTAACGAGATCAAACTAGGTATGGAGATACCGATGATCGAATCTCGGACATGTAATATATCGAGAGACAAAGGGATTTAGTTACAAGCGTTAAAGGTTCTCACGATCACAGGAGTCATCGTTGAATGTGTAGGAGTCAGTACGGATCTCCAGGTCCCGCTGCTGATTATTGATCGGAGAAGGGTCTCGATCATGTCTACATTATTTGCGAACCATAGGTTGGCACACTTAAGAGTTACCAGACACCATTTTGGAGCACATATGTTTCAGACGAAAAAATTGCAAAGCGCAGGAATTGTTTCAATAGAAATCGGAAATTGTTTCGGGTGAAATTGCAGAAAGTGGTTCTGCATGTGATATTGAAATATTGCAAGGGCTATATGTGAATGTTTGTTAATTAAAGTAATTAACAAAATTCTGAATAAATTTAAAAAAAGGGTTTTATTAAATGAGAGAGCATTAAATTTGGAGAAACTTAATGCATTTAAAGTGGAGACTTTAAAAGGGGAATGTGAAGAGGCATTTTAATGTGGAGGAGTTACCACCACATGAATGGGGGAGGTGAGGGGTCACCCCCCCATGCGCCGGCCATGGAGAGAGGGGGCTCCCCCCTCCTCCTATAAAAGGCCACCCATTCCCTCCTTCATCCACACACCTCCTTCTGAAGGATCTCTCTCCCCCTCTAGAATTATTCCCCCATGGTCTCAGATTAGCGAGATACATGTTCCCGGTGGCATTTCGTCTGGAAGGAGTTGCTGCTTCCGCTGGATCGCTGGAGCGAGGAGGTGGAGGTTGTCCGGTGGCTTGAACGTGTGTGCGAGTGCGGATGCGCTGCTGAGTTGCGGCGCTCGGACTTCCTCACGATCTTGAGATCGGCAAGTGTACGACTACATCAACCACGAGTTCCTACTTGTTAACAAAGCTCGTTGTCTTCGAGGGTAAGTTCTCTATGGATGTATGTCCACCCGTTTGCTTTGTACCTAGTAGATAGATCTTGGCGTGTAGTTCACACCGTAGGAAATTTTTTGTTTTCTATGCTGCGGACCCAACAGTGGTATCAGAGCCTGATCTATGCGTAGGTGCTTTGCACGGGTAGTACACATATGTTTATATGTGGGTGATGATGATCATGTTATTGCATCTTCTATGTACTTTGGATATTGGTGGCATAGTGGGATGAAGCAGCCCGGACCAACCTTACATGTCATCGTACATGAGACCGGTTCCACGACTGACATGCAACTTGTTTTGCATAAGTGGCTGGCGGGTGTCTGTCTCTCCTACTATAGTCAATATCTGATTTACAACGAGTTGCTAATAACTTGGTTATCCTCGTTGTGGTTCATGTTCGTAGGTTAGACAGGTTCTATCTCCGAAAGCCCTAAGCCACGTAAAACTTGCAATTGATAAATTAGAGGCGTCTAGTTTAGATCGTTGCTGGGCTAGTGTTTTGATATGGTATTGTTGTAAGTAGATGTATGATAGATACTCTTACAACTCACTTAACGTGTAAGTTCCATAGACCTTGGCCTTACACACAAAGGAATGATAGAGATCATACCACGATGCAAATGATAGAGATCAAATGCATGGACCATATCACCTCACTTCACACATTAGATGTTAGCATCTTATACTGATAGTTTGGCGCGTTTGGTAGCATTATAAGATGATCCCTCATTTAGATATCAAGATAAAATGTGTTCTTCCTTAAGTATGCACCATTTTGTGGATCGTGTTTTTGAGGCATCACGTGATGATCGGGTGTTCTCAACTCTACGCTTTCATACAACGGGTGTAAGACAGTTTTACACATGCAAATACTAAGGTTCTTACTTGACGAGCCTAGCATGTAAAGACATGGCCTCGGAACACGGACCGAAAGGTTAAGCATGAGTCATATAGTTGATATGATGCCCATATAGATGCTCGCCTTTGAAGCTACATTAACTCACGTGATGATCGGACTTGGTGTAGTGGATTTGGTTCATGTAATCACCAAAAGGACACGAGGGATGTCGTTTTTGAGTGGGAGTTCATTAGTAATTTGGATTAGTTGAACTCACTCTATCATAAACTTAGTCTAAATAAACTTTACAAATTCTGTTGTAGATGGCACCACCTGCTTTTAATTTCAATGTGTTCATGGAGAAAGAGAAACTTGCTGCGAATGGTAGCAACTTCACCAACTGGGCTATGAATTTGAGGATTCTCCTCACTGCTGCACAAAAGCAATATGTGCTAGATGCGCCGCTAGGCCCCCCACCAGCTCCTGATGCCCCTGACGAGGAAAAGAACGTCTATATAACTCGTCAGGAGGACCACAACTTAGTTCATTGCGGCATACTGTATGGGCTAGAGTCAGAACTTCGAAAGCGTTTCGAAAATGGCAATGCTTTTGATACCATGGGAGAATTGAAAATGATTTTCGATACCCATGCTGCCGTAGAGAGTTATAATGCTACAGAAAAGTTCTTTAGCTGCATGATGGAGGAAAACAGCTCCGTTAGTGAGCACGTACTCAAAATGTCTGGGTACGCCGATAAGCTTGTGTCCTTGGGAATAACGATTCCCATTGACTTAGGCATACATCATGTTCTCCAATCTCTGCCACCTAGCTACAAGAGCTTCGTGATGAACTATAATATGCAGAGCATGAAGAAGTCTCTTCCCGAGCTTCTGTCAATGCTTAAGACTGCAGAAGTGGAGATTAGGAAAGAACATCAAGTGTTGATGATCAATAGAACCACCGGTTTCAAGAGGGACAAGAAAGGAAAGCACAAGGGAAAGAAGGGTGGCAAGCCTGTTGCCACGCCTGAAAAGAAACCCCGAGATGGCCCTAAGTCTGACACCGAGTTCTACTATTGCAAGGGGACTGGCCATTGGAAGCGCAACTGCCCCAAGTATTTGGCAGACAAGAAGTCCGGCAAGGCAAACAAAGGTATATGTGATATACATGTTATTGATGTGTACTTGACTAGTACTCGCAGTAGCACCTGGGTATTTAATACGGGATCAGTTGCTAATATATGTAACTTGGTTCAGGGGCTGCGGAACAAGCGACAACTAGCAAGGGATGAGGTCACGATGCGGGTCGGCAATGGATCAAGAGTTGATGTGATCGCCGTCGGAACGCTGCCTCTCCATATGCCATCGGGATTAGTTATAAACCTAAATAATTGTTATTTGGTGCCTGCACTGAGCATGAACATTGTATCCGGATCGTGTTTGATGCAAAGTGGTTATTCATTTAAGTCTAAAAACAATGGTTGTTCGATTTATATGAATAATATCTTTTATGGTCATGCACCTATGTTGAATGGTTGTTTCTGTTGGATCTCGATAGTAGTATTACGCATATTCATAATGTTGATGCTAAAAGGATTAAACTTGATAATGATATATCTACATATATGTGGCACTGCCGTCTAGGTCATATTGGCGTTAGACGCATGAAGAAACTCCATTCTGATAGACTTTTGGAATCACTTGATTTTGAATCATTTGATACATGTGAGCCATGCCTTATGGGCAAGATGACTAGAACGCCGTTTTCCGGTTCAATGGAACGGGCGACAGATCTATTGGAAATCATACATACTGATGTGTGTGGACCAATGAGCGTGTCGGCGCGAGGTGGATATCGTTATTTTGTTACTTTCACGGATGATTTGAGTAGATATGGGTATATCTATTTGATGAAACACAAGTCTGAAACTTTTGAAAAGTTCAAAGAATTTCAGAATGAAGTGGAAAATCATCATATCAGAAAGATCAAATTTCTGCGGTCCGGCCGTGGAGGAGAGTATCTTAGTTACGAGTTTAGCACACATTTGAAAGACTGTGGAATAGTTTCACAACTCACGCCTGCCGGAACACCACAACGTAATGGTGTGTCAGAACGTCGTAATCGTACTTTATTAGATATGGTTCAATCTATGATGTCTCTGACTGACTTGCCACTGTCATTTTGGGGTTATGCACTGGAAACAGCTGCATTCACTTTAAATCGGGCACCATCTAAATCCGTTGAAACGACATCGTATGAATTATGGTTTGGAAACAAACCTAAGCTGTCATTTCTTGAAGTTTGGGGATGCGATGTTTATGTGAAGAAACTTCAACCGGATAAACTCGAACCCAAAGCGGAAAAATGCGTCTTCATAGGATACCCTAAGGAAACGATTGGGTATACCTTCTATCACAGATCCGAGGGCAAGGTCTTTGTTGCCAAGAATGGATCCTTTCTTGAGAAGGAGTTTCTCGCGAAAGGTGTGAGTAGTCGGAAGGTAGAACTCGAAGAGGTTATTGAACCTTCTCTTCATGAAATGGCGAGTAGCGCAGCTCTAGAAGTTGTTTCGGAGTTGACTTCACCTAATGAAGAGAGAGCTAATGATATTGATCATGAAACTCCGAAAGAGGACACTACCGAACCTCACAGGTCAAGCAGGACACGTGCAGCTCCTGAACTGTACGGCAATCCTGTTGTGAATTTCATGGTTGATGAAATGGATGACCCTGCGACGTATGAAGAAGCGATGATGAGCCCGGATTCCAACAAATGGCTAGAAGCCATGAAATCCGAGATGGAATCCATGTACGAAAATCAGGTTTGGACCTTGGTGGACTTACCTCACGATCGAAAGGCCGTTGAGAATAAATGGATTTTCGAAAGGAAAACTGATGCTGATGGTAATGTGACCATCTATAAGGCTCGACTTGTCGCAAAGGGGTGTCGACAAATTCAAGGAGTTGACTACGATGAGACATTCTCTCCCGTAGCGATGCTTAAGTCGGTTAGGATTATGTTAGCAATTGCTGCATATTTCAATTATGAAATATGGCAGATGGATGTCAAAACTGCGTTCCTCAGTGGTAAGATTGAAGAAGAGTTGTATATGATACAACCTAAGGGTTTTGTCGATCCTAAGGATGCTAATAAGGTGTGCAAACTTCAGCGGTCCATCTATGGACTAAAGCAAGCATCACGAAGTTGGAATCTCCGCTTTGATGAGGTGATCAAAGAGTTTGGATTTGTCCAAACTTATAGAGAGGCTTGTATTTACAAGAAAGTGAGTGGGAGCAATGTGGCATTTCTGATATTATATGTGGATGACATATTATTGATTGGAAATGATTTAGATCTTTTAAACAGTGTTAAAAGTTATCTAAACAGCAAATTTTCGATGAAAGACCTTGGTGAAGCTTCATATATATTAGGCATTAAAATCTATAGAGATAGATCAAGACGCCTAATTGGGCTATCGCAGAGTACATACCTTGATAAGATATTAAAGAAGTTTAATATGGACGGAAGTAAGAAGGGGTTCTTACCTATGTTGCAAGGCAAGACATTGAGTAAGACTCAAAGTCCGGCTACGACGGAAGAAAGAGAGATAATGGATAAGATCCCCTATGCCTCAGCCATAGGCTCTATAATGTATGCCATGCTATGTACAAGACCGGATGTGGCACATGCTATTAGTTTGACTAGTAGGTACCAATCTGATCCAGGTTCGGAACACTGGATAGCGGTCAAGAATATTCTTAAGTACTTGAGAAGAACTAAGGATATGTTTCTTATATACGGAGGTGAAGAAGAGCTAGTCGCTAAGTGTTATGTCGATGCTAGCTTTGACACTGATCCGGATGACTCTAAGTCTCAATCCGGATACGTATTTCTCTTGAACGGAGCAGCAGTTAGTTGGAGGAGCTCCAAACAACCTGGGGTGGCTAGATCAACAACGGAGGCGGAATATGTTGCTGCTTCAGAAGCGGCGCAGGAAGCGGTTTGGATGAAAGAGTTCATAACGGAACTGGGTGTGGTTCCCAGTGCGTTGGACCCGATGGTGATCTATTGTGACAATAATGGAGCCATAGCCAACGCAAAGGAACCAAGGTCTCACAAGAATTCCAAGCATATTAAGCGCCGGTTTCACTCCATCCGCGAGCATGTCAAGGATGGAGATATAAAGATTTGTAAAGTGCACATGGACCTGAATGTAGCAGATCCGTTGACTAAAGTACTCCCTAGGGCAAAACATTATCAACACCAGAACTCCATGGGTGTTAGATTTATCACTATGTGAACTAGATTATTGTCTCTAGTGCAAGTGAGAGACTGAAGGAAATATGCCCTGAGAGGCAATAATAAAGTTGTTATTATGTATTCCTTGTATATGATAGATGTTTATTTTGCATGCTATAATTGTATTGATAGGAAACATCAATACATGTGTGTTTAATAAACAAAAAGGGTTCCTAGTCATGCCTCTCTTATAGACTAGCTTGTTGATTAACAGGATGATCAAGGTTTCCTGATCATGGACATTGGATGTTGTTAATAACAAGGTCACACCATTGGTGGAATGATGTGATGAACATTCATCCGAAGTATAGCATTACGATCAAGTCATTGTGTTTATATTGCTATAACATCATACGAAGTAATCTTTATCCTTAGACCATGAGATCATGTTAATTGCTAACACCAGAAGAGTATCTTGATAACATCAAACGTCACACTATAACAGGGTGACTATAAAGATGGGTTCAGTGCTACGAAGGTGTTATGTTGAGGCTCATGGATCAAGAGTGGAATTTGTCAATCCAGATGACGGATAGATATACTCTGGGCCCTCTCGGTGATATCACATTAGGATAGCTTGCAAGCAAGTGATGTGATCACTAGAATGTTATATCACGGGAACGAGAAAAGAGTGCATGTCGGTAACGAGATCAAACTAGGTATGGAGATACCGATGATCGAATCTCGGACATGTAATATATCAAGAGACAAAGGGATTTAGTTACAAGCGTTAAAGGTTCTCACGATCACAGGAGTCATCGTTGAATGTGTAGGAGTCAGTACGGATCTCCAGGTCCCGCTGCTGATTATTGATCGGAGAAGGGTCTCTATCATGTCTGCATTATTCGCGAACCGTAGGGTGGCACACTTAAGAGTTACCGGACACCATTTTGGAGCACATATGTTTCAGACGAAAGAATTGCAAAGCGCAGGAATTGTTTCAATAGAAACCGGAAATTGTTTCGGGTGAAATTGCAGAAAGTGGTTCTGCGTGTGATATTGAAATATTGCAAGGGGCTATATGTGAATGTTTGTTAATTAAAGTAATTAACAAAATTCTGAATAAATTTAATAAAAGGGTTTTATTAAATGAGAGAGCATTAAATTTGGAGAAACTTAATGCATTTAAAGTGGAGACTTTAAAAGGGGAATGTGAAGAGGCATTTTAATGTGGAGGAGCTACCACCACATGAATGGGGGAGGTGAGGGGTCACCCCCCATGCGCCGGCCATGGAGAGAGGGGGCTCCCCCCTCCTCCTATAAAAGGCCACCCATTCCCTCCTTCATCCACACACCTCCTTGTGAAGGATCTCTCTCCCCCTCTAGAATTATTCCCCCATGGTCTCGGATTAGCGAGATACATGTTCCCGGTGGCATTTTGTCTAGAAGGAGTTGCTGCTTCCGCTGGATCGCTAGAGCGAGGAGGTGGAGGTTGTCCGGTGGCTTGAACGTGTGTGCGAGTGCGGATGCGCTGCTGAGTTGCGGCGCTCGGACTTCCTCACGATCTTGAGATCGGCAAGTGTACGACTACATCAACCACGAGTTCCTACTCGTTAACAAAGCTCGTTGTCTTCGAGGGTAAGTTCTCTATGGATGTATGTCCACCCGTTTGCTTTGTACCTAGTAGATAGATCTTGGCGTGTAGTTCACACCGTAGGAAAATTTTTGTTTTCTATGCTGCGGACCCAACACCAGCATGTTATCTATCTAAGGAGAGCCACCTCTAGTGAACTATGGATCCCGGTCCTTTTTCTTTACATACAATCTACAACTAATGTCTGCTTTGTGTTTATTTTCTGCAAACTTTTACTTCTTTCCATTCGACGTTTAATCCTTTGTTTTCCGCAAAACACGGTGAGATTGACAACCTCATTGCAAGTTGGGGACAAAGTTCTATGGTTGTGTTGTGCAGGTCTCCACGTTGCTACTAGCACCGGTAGTGCGCCCTGCCAAAGCTTAGCTAGTAACACCTTTGGGGTGTTTCCTTGCTCCTACTGGTTCGATTAAACCTTGGTTTCATAACTGAGGGAAACTTGCTGCTGTGCTCATCATACCTTCCTCTTGGGGTTCCCAACGAGCTCTACATCAACCACGAGCCATCAACACTTTTTTGGGCGCCGTGCATTGAGCCATCAAGCATTTTTCTGGCGCCGTTGCCGGGGAGTCAAGGACATCTTCACAAGGGGAGTCCCTAATAACCAATCTCTTTACTTTGTTGTTTTTGTTTTGCTTAGTTTCTTTTTGCTTAGTTTGCTTGTTTGTTCTTCAAAAACACAAAAAAAATAGTTTTACTTGTTTGCTTTCTTATTTCAAAAACACAAAAAAATTAGTTCCTATCTTGAGTGCCACTATGTCTAGCCTTGCTCCAATCACTATGTCACCCGAGGAAATGATTTTCACTTTCAAACAAGGAATTGAGGAAAGTTTTAAGGAAGCTTGGTCTAGAATCTCTGATCTACATGAAAAAACTGAGCCTAAAATGACTCAAAGCTTGTTCCTTAGCAGTTTTTACCTTGGGATTGCTCTTTGCTATAGATATGCTTTAGATGCTATTGTGGGAGGAGATTTCCTCCAATGTAATGAGGATAATGCTATTAATGCTATAAAGAAATTGATTCTCACTTACAACATGCCTAGCCAAACTGATATTTCTTTCGCAAAAATATTTGCTAGGCTGAACACTCTTGAGGCTAGCACTACTAGCTTAGAAAGTTGCTATAATACGCTTAGGGAGCATCACAATTATGTTCCAATAAATTCTGAACCATCAAATTGGCTCCCTATAGTAAAGATTGAGATAAACACTGAAACTTTTCAAGCCCGCTCCGATATCATGTCTGAATTTTGTCTTATGCCCAAAGATATTTATGAATCTTTGAATCTTTGGGGGCTTACTGAAGGAGGAAAATAAATATCTCTTGCTAATAATGATACCTTATTTCCTATTGGAATAGCTGAAGGAGTGTTTACAAAGATCCTTGGGAAAATGATTTCTACTGATTATCTTGTTATTGAATGTGCAGGAAAAGGACAAATTACACTTGGAAGGTCCCTATTAGAACTCCTTGGAGCAATAATAGATGTGGGAAAGGGGACCATGCACCTTTCTTATCCACCAAACAATCATATTTTCCCAAAGGTTAAGTATAAAAATAAGAGAGATAAGGGCAAGAAAGTTGGTTTTAATGCTTCTTCATTTGAGAACACTTGATTCTTTATTTGCTTCTTATGCCTAACTTAAAGGCGTTAAAGAAAAGTACTTATTGGGAGATAATCCAAAAGTTTTAGATGAGTCTTGGAAGTTATTACCTTATAAATAACCGCTCCTTATCCTTTTTATTTGCTTTTTGTGCCAAGAGTAACCTCTAATGAGAGTGAAGTAATGATTGGGAAAGTTGCTGTCCCGAAACAGATTCTTGTGCTTCACCATAAAAATTCCTGAGAGAGCTCTGTATGTCGGATTGAGCTGTAATGTTTTGTGCTTCTTCCCCAGGTTGTTATCTAACTTTCATTAGTTCAACACTTTTTGATTTGAGCAACAGAAGGTCTTCGAAAAAATTCGTCTTTACCCGCTGGTCTGTTTTGACAGATTTCTGCCATTTTCTGCATTTGCTTCTTGTGGGTTCCTTTTTGAGTTCTTTTGGGGAATTGAGCTTTTTGAGGGAAGTGCTACAGTAGCTAGTGTTCTAATGGAAGTTTATTTGGTGTTGGAACTGAACCTTAAGACTTATTTATCTTAAGTGCAGTAATGTTGCTAATGAGATTGTGTGAAGTTTTGTATGAAGGAAAAATTTCAGGTGTGTGAAAGGAATGAGTAATGAGATGAAGCATGTAATAAAGCTCAAGCTTGGGTATGCCACGTGTGTCACCTCAAGAAATATCCAAGAAGTACAAGCGTCAAAGCTTGGGGATGCCCAAGGCATCCCCTTCTTCATCAATAAAAATTCCAGGTTTCTTCCAAACGCTTCTTTTTTTATTGTTTCATGCACAGTTGTGTTTTTCTTGGAGCGTCTTCTTTTTCGTTTTCGTTTTGTTTTTCATTTGCTTTGGTTTGTTTAGTTTTCTGAATAAGTTGGTTGGACCCCCTCTTTCATACTTTGTTTTTCAAATAGTTTGGTTTGGTTTGGAAAAGAGTAGGAAAGTTCATGCCTATGTGGTAAAAAGAGCTTGTTTTTGACTGTGGCTATGCTTTGTCATGCCATGCTTGATATTGTTTTGGCTTTATGCTTAGTATTCTTTTCTGTAGCATGACTTTTTATAAACAATTGAGATTGCTTAATGTGCCTTGGATGAATCATGCGTTGTTTTAGCATATTAAAGCATAGTATAGTGGTATTCTCCTTTGATGCTTTATTTGGGTTGACTTGGCACATGCTCACACCATGTTATGACTATCTCAAGTCACCATAGCCTTTATGATCCTTTAGTTTTCAACTTGTAGTATTACTTTATGCTTTGATCAATGATGTTTTGTCGCTCTGCATGATTATGGCCATTATTGCTCTCTTAGTTTGTCGCTCCCAGTCTTTTGCTAGCCTCCACAACAAAGTATGAGTTCCACTCATGCATCCAACTCCCTAAACCAAGTTATTCCAAAGAGTCCACCATACCTACCTACTAGCTTATTCTATTCCAAGTATATTCATGCTTTTGTTTACCGTCCACTTGTTATGAAAAAACTAGTGATTAAAGCTCTCACGAACTTGAAGGCACACTTTACTTTACTTGCCCTTAATAAACTTGAACCATTGTGTCGTCTATGTTGTATATGCTTGCACTTATTTGTTGGGAATTAGCAGAACCATGCTTTCATGGGGAACGCTTTCAACATTGCACTTGGTACTTGTACCTAGTTGATATCATCATCTTTTGTATATGGATGTCGTCGGTGTGAAATGAAAGGGGAGCTTGTAAGTCCATGGAGTTATGTATATGTTTTAGAGAAATGCTTGGGCCGTTGGTCTAATCCATGCTGACATGGTGGAAACCTGCAACATAACCATAATGAGCTGTCTATGAAGCATTCTTCTTATAAAAAAGAGTCCTATATTGAGAAAAAAGAGAAAAAAAAAAGATACTACGAAAAGAGGAAAGAGAGAAAAAAGCACCATATTCCCATGGTAAATAAGAAGAATGCTAATATGCTCGTTGTCTGCTTGCCTTGTCATTTTGATATGGGGATTCTTCCGTATCATCGGGCAAGGGGTACCCCGTTGGTGGTTCTCTATGATACACATGTACTTACGATGACAAGATCTTACCGGTGACTAAACTTGAGTAGCATGAGGAGCGGCCCTCGTATACAAGGGACATGAGATTTCTGACTTATACTTCGTCAAGCATGTACACCATAGTTTGTTCACTTTAACCTTAATCACTTCAAGATGCTTATGATAGGGGCAATGAGAGCTGAAAGCTATAAGTACCATAATTTTTGGAAGCTCTTTATGAGACTTGAATCCCTACTTCCTTTTACAAAAGGCCTTTCTTCCACCATTATATTGAGTCTCCACCTTCTATCTTTATGCACTTACTTTGAGAGCATAGTGGCCATTCTTAGTTCTATGTGCATTGTCCCAAGACTAGTTGATTGATGCATAACTTGATATTGCTTGTTTTAAACTATTGTATCTAGTCACTCTTATGAACTTTGAAGGTGTCCTATGCATTTATATTTGCTACTCTATGGAGGGACAAGCTGAATACTATTATGCTATGTTTTCTTTATGTGAAACAAACAAACGTCTTGCAAAGCATTGTTATTCATGAATCTTTTGTTTGTGCCTTTTCATGTTGCATCATAGTTTCTTTGCTTATTGCTAGAACTTTGTCTTTCATGTTATGATTGAAGTACTATGATCCTAGCTTTGAATGTTTTGCAAATAATTTGATCAAGTCTTTGATGGTGCATGTCACCTCAAAAATTATTTTTGTTTTTATCACTTACCTACTCGAGGACGAGCAGGAGTTAAGCTTGGGGATGTTGATACATTGCAAATGTATCTATAATTTTTGATGTTCCATGCTTGGTTTTATCCACTTTCTTGTGTTTTGTTCCAACGTTGGAGTACTTTTCATATGATTTCTTGACTAACCTATTAACAAGAGCAACAGTGGCAGTTGCTTGTTTTCTGCTGTTTTTGGTTCCAGGAAAGTCAGAAAATGAATATTCTCGGAATTGGACGGGACAAAAGCCAAAGTGCCTATTTTTCCGGAAGGGATCAAGTGCTAGAATACGAGACGGAGAAGGGCCAGGGAGCCACCACACTACCTGGCCGCGCGGCCAGGCCTGGCCCGCGCCAGGGGGTGGTGTGGCTGCTCCCGGCACCCCCTCGGCCTCTCATTCCGCCTATATATTGCCCTCAGGACGAAAACCCTAAGTACCCGATCAAAAATCCATGAAAGAGTCTGTAGCCGCCGTCATCTCCATCCCTAGATCGGGAGGGATCTGAAGCTCTTCCCGGCACCCTGCGGAGAGGGGAATTCACCCTGGAGGCCTTCTTCATCACCATGCAAGCCTCCGGTGTGATACGTGAGTAGTTCATCCTTGGACTACGGATCCATGTAGTAGCTAGATGGCTGGTTTCTCCTCCTTTGTGCTTTCATGTTTAGATCTTGTGAGCTCCGTTCATGATCAAGATCATCTATTTGTAATTCATACATGCTGTGTTTGCGGGGATCCGATGGATATTGAGATGCTATTTCTGATTGATTATTGATTCTATCATGTCTTTGTTATTTGAGATCTTGCATGCTTTCCGTTGTTAGTAGCTATCTTGGCCAAGTAGATGCTAGCAACTCCAAGAGTTAGTATTTATGCTCGATAGTGGGTTCATGCCTCTGGTAATCTGGGGAAGTGACAGAAATCTCTAAGGTACTAGATGTGCTGTTGCTACTAGGGAGAAAACAACAATCCTTTGTTCATAGAACAATCGTATTGTTTACTTTACACGTAGTTCGTAAAGCAATAATCTGTTGCTTGCAACTTAATACTGGAGGGGGTTCGGATGATAACCTGAAGGTGGATTATTAGTCATAGATGCAGTTGGATGGCGGTCTATGTATTATGTTGTAATGCCGAATCAAGTCTCAAAGGAGTCAAGATGATTAGTATATGCATGTATTGCTTTCTCGGTGTTTGTCAATTGCCCCGCTGTAATTTGTTCACCCAGCATGTTATCTATCTACGGAGAGCCACCTCTAGTGAACTATGGATCCCGGTCCTTTTTCTTTACATACAATCTACAACTCTTTTCTGCTTTGTGTTTACTTTCTGCAAACTTTTACTTCTTTCCATTTGATACGTTTAATCCTTTGTTTTCCGCAAAACACAGTGAGATTGACAACCTCATCGCACGTTGGGGACAAAGTTCTGTGGTTGTGTTGTGCAGGTCTCCACGTTGCTACTAGCACCGGTAGTGCGCCCTGCCAAAGCTCAGCTAGTAACACCTTTGGGGTGTTTCCTTGCTCCTACTGGTTCAATTAAACCTTGGTTTCATAACTGAGGGAAACTTGCTGTTGTGCTCATCATACCTTCCTCTTGGGGTTCCCAACGAGCTCTACATCAACCACGAGCCATCAACACTTTCTGGGCGCCGTGCATTGAGCCATCAATGTCGTCGGTGTGAAATGAAAGTGGAGATTGTAAGTCCATGGAGTTATGTATATGTGTTAGAGAAACGCCTGGGCCGCTGGTCTAATCCATGCTGACATGGTGGAAACCTGCAGCGTAACCATAATGAGCTGTCTATGAAGCATTCTTTTTATAAAAAAAGAGTCCTATATTGAGAAAAAAAAGAGAAAAAGAAAAAAAGAGATTATGAAAAGAGGAAAGAGAGAAAAAAGCACCATATTCCCATGGTAAATAAGAAGATTGCTGAGATGCTTGTTGTCTGCTTGCCTTGTCATTTTGATATGGGGATTCTTCCGTATCATCGGGCAAGGGGTACCCCGTTAGCGGTTCTCTATGATACACATGTACTTACGATGACAAGAACTTACCGGTGACTAAACTTGAGTAGCATGAGGAGCGGCCCTCGTATTCAAGGGACATGAGATTCCTAACTTATACTTCGTCAAGCATGTACACCATAGTTTGTTCACTTTAACCTTAATCACTTCAAGATGCTTATGATAGGGGCAATAAGAGCTGAAAGCTATTAAGTACCATAATTTTTGGAAGCTCTTTATGAAACTTGAATCTCTACTTCCTTCTATGAAGGCCTTTCTTCCACCATTATATTGAGTCTCCACCTTCTATCTTTATTCACTTACTTTGAGAGCATAGTGGCCATTCTTAGTTCTATGTGCATTGTCCCAAGACTAGTTGATTGATGTATAACTTGATATTGCTTGTTTTAAACTATTTTTATCTAGTCACTCTTATGAACTTTGAAGGTATCCTATGCATTTATATTTGCTAATCTATGAGGGACAAGCTGAATGCCATTGTGCTATGTTTTCTTTATGTGAAACAAACAAACGTCTTGCAAAGCATTGCTATTCATGAATCTTTTGTTTGTGCCTTTTCATGTTGCAACATAGTTTCTTTGTCTTATTGCTAGAACTTTGTCTTTCATGTTATGATTGAAGTACTATGATCCTAGCTTTGAATGTTTTACAAGTACTTTGATCAAGTTTATGATGGTGCATGTCACCTCAAAAATTATTCTCTCTTTTTATCACTTACCTACTCGAAGACGAGCAGGAGTTAAGCTTGGGGATGTTGATACATTGCAAATGTATCTATAATTTTTCATGTTCCATGCTTGGTTTTATCTACTTTCTTGTGTTTTGTCCACACTTTGGAGTACTTTTCATATGATTTCTTGGACTAACCTATTAACAAGAGCCATAGTGCCAGCTGCCTTTTTTCTGCTGTTTTTGGTTCCAGAAAAGTCAGAAAATGAATATTCTCAGAATTGGATAGGACAAAAGCCAAAGTGCCTATTTTTCGGAACACATCTGATGCCAGAATACGAGACGAAGAAGGGCTGGAGGCCGGCCACACCACCTGGCCGCGTGGCCAGGCCTGGCCCACGCCAGGGGTGGTCTGGCCGACCCCAGCACCCCCTCGGCCTCTCCTTCCACCTATATATTGCCCTCGGGACCAAAACCCTAGGTTACCGATCAAAAATCCACGAAAGAGTCTGTAGCCGCCGTCATCTCCATCCCTAGATCAGGAGGGATCTGAAGCTCTTCCCGGCACCCTGCCGGAGAGGGGAATTCACCCTGGAGGCCTTCTTCATCATGCAAGCCTCCGGTGTGATGCGTGAGTAGTTCATCTCTAGACTACGGGTCCATGTAGTAGCTAGATGGCTGGTTCTCCTCCTTTGTGCTTTCATGTCTAGATCTTGTGAGATCTGTTCATGATCAAGATCATCTATTTGTAATTCTACATGTTGTGTTTGCGGGGATTCGATGGATATTGAGATGCTATTTCAGATTGATTATTGATTCTATCATGTCTTTGTTATTTGTGATCTTGCATGCTTTCCGTTGTTAGTAGATATCTTGGCCAAGTATATGCTAGCAACTCCAAGAGTTAGTATTTATGCTCGATAGTGGGTTCATGCCTCTGGTAATCTGGGGAAGTGACAGAAATCTCTAAGGTACTAGATGTGCTATTACTACTAGGGAGAAAACAACAATCCTTTGTTCATAGAACAATCGTATTGTTTACATTACACGCAACTCGTAAAGCAATAATCCGTTGCTTGCAACTTAATACTGGAGGGGGTTCGGATGATAACCTGAAGGTGGATTATTAGTCATAGATGCAGTTGGATGGCAGTCTATGTATAATGTTGTAATGCCCAATCAAGTTCCAAAGGAGTCAAGATGATTAGTATATGCATGTATTGCTTTCTCGATGTTTGTCAATTGCCCCGCTGTAATTTGTTCACCAACATGTTATCTATCTTAAGGAGAGCCACCTCTAGTGAACTATGGATCCCGGTCCTTTATTTTACATTCAATCTACAAACCGTTTACTGCTTTGTGTTTACTTTCTGCAAACTATTACTTCCTTCCATTCGATACGTTTAATCCTTTGTTTTCAGCAAAACCAGTGAGATTGACAAGCTCATCGCAAGTTGGGGACAGATTTCTGTGGTTGTGTTGTGCAGGTCTCCACGTTGCTGCTGGCACCGACAGTGCGCCCTACCAACGTTTAGCTAGCTACACCTTTGGGGTGTTTCCTTGCTCCTACTGGATTGATAACCTTGGTTTCTTACTGAGGGAAAACTTACTGTTGTGCTCATCATACCTTCCTCTTGGGGTTCCCCAACGAGCTCGATATATTTTGGGCCATCACCTACAACTAGCTGTGACCTCACCGCCAACCCCTGACCAGCCCTTGACCAACGGCGAGGCAAGAAGGAGCCAGACCAGCCGCACCCATTTAACCCCTGGCCATGCCGAGAGCACGATGGAGTGCCGCAACCGCCTCGCTCGCACACGTCGCGCCTCACTCTCTCCGCCCGTACCCGCGTTCGTCGTGGCACTAGTGAGCTGCTAGACATGATCGTTCGCCGTCTCGCGCCCCGTGACCACCGTACAAAGTGACAAACGCCTGTGCACCTGCCCAGAGCTTCGACGTATCCCGACAAATGGAGAACGCTCCTTACCATGCCATCACTTCCATGACAACTTCCATAGTCCACCGCCTCGACCCATGTCGTCCGCCGTGACGATTGCAAACTGTAGCAACGTCACCGGAGTAGCCCGACCATGCCGCCCAACCGCCACACTTGGTGTATAAATAGAGGCCACCCCATACCTCTATATCCACACCATTCCACTCCCCACTCACCACAGAACCTCATCGTCCCTTCCCCGGAGCAAGGCGAGCACCAGTCTGCCGGAATTTAGCCGGAGTCCGCCGCTATAGAGGAGGAAGGAGCCCGTTGGTTGCGACCACCCCAGGAGCCGTTGTGACCGCGCCTCGAACCAGCATCGACGACAACCTCATTCACCCCCATCGCCGACCTTAGCTAGAGCCCAGGTGAGCCTCACGCGACCCTTACCGCCGCGTTAGGGTTCAGTTCTCGCCGGAGCTGTTCGACATAGACGACGCACGTCCGCCGTTAGATCGTGTTCTAATCTTAGGGCTAAGATTGAAACATACCGTTTCGGCATATTTAAGTCACTGACGAGTAGGACCCGCTTGTCAGCAGCCCGCTGCGCCAGCGCTGTGTAGTTGGGCCGGCCCGTTTAGTTTCCCGCGCAGAGCCCACCCATTCAAATATGATTTTTCTATTTTAGTTAAAACTAGATTCTGTTAGTAGATTCAAAAATCAATTCTAAGAGATTCAATGAACCAAAATGCATGATTCCAATTTTGTTGGAAAGATATTGAAATTATCTAATCACTGCTGTTGGATCAAACCAATTGGATTTATAGATCACCTATACCAAAAATAACAAAACAGATACTTTTGACACTTCAAACATTTTTCTAAAATAAACTATAAATGCTTTTGAGATGATTCCACCCCTCAAAAATCACTTTTTACATGCTCTACCTGACTACATAAAAACATTTGGTTTTACAGATATTAAACTTGGACTAGTATTAAAAAAAGGCTATATAGTCATTTCTAGTCATTTAAATCTTATTAAATAGTAATATTAAATCTTGTAATGCATGACCACCCTTTTAAATCACATTCCCAAGCTTGAGAATATATGGTGAGGACATGGTCCATATGAACCTATATTCTAGTTGGAGAATATTAAATCTTAAACAATTTCAATGAGTAGAAATTAATTTTCTCATTAAAGAGAAATAAAAATGTGCCATTATAACATGGAATGATTGAGATGGGATTAGATCATCTAGTATAAGCCCTTGTGTGCTAAATAAGAGTAGTTAAGTGTTGTTTGGTGATTGTGTACATTGAATGTGTTTATAGATGCTAGTACCAACCCGGGATTCAACGAAGAGGAGTACCTCGAGGAGGAAGAGGAAAACTTCAATGACTGCAACCAACAAGGCAAGCTATCAGTGCAAGCTAGCACCATACTTGCTATCTAAGCAAGCCATCACTAATTACAAGCTAGAACTATGCATACTATATATGGAAGCCCCTTATACCAGATGCACTAGGCATACCTGGTTGTGCAACTTTACCAATTCCCAGTTTTTTACTCCAAGCTTTACTTTCCCCTTTTACTAGAGTATTACTTAGCAATGAATTGTGACTAATGGAAAATGGAATGGATCCTATCAAGATCTTAGGATTAGTCTTGGATACTTGTACCAGATTAGCACCCCCAATAGTGAATACCCTCAACTTTAGTGGCTAGTGCTAAGCATAAAACTTGATCACTTTAGATGGGAATACTTGGTGAAAATGATTATGAAAACCTTGGAATGATGATTCATTCTATTGAAATGTTTTGACATATGTTGAGAAACACAATGGTTGATGATGAAAATGTTGAGGCATGAGCCTTGGCCCTTTATAAAAACTGATGGTTGGGTTCGGATGCGATACCATTCCAATTTTACCATACAACCACAATACCTGAGTTGGGTAGGGCTTGACTGGAAGTTTATATGTCTTAGTATGGGTTCCCTTGCGGAAGAGGTTGAGCTAAGGCTACCTCGTGATGAATATCCACCTATGTAGTACCCAAGATGACAGATGGTCATGGTTGGGAGGCCAAACTCATAGGGGAGGTGCCTATACTAGGGTGTGTAATTGAAAGGTTAAGATTGATAATCCGCATACTAAGTATGATGATTCAGGGTTATTCCTGATGGATGTATCGAATTTTGTGGTGAAAGTGTACAATCTCTGTAGAGTGTCAAACTATTTGAATAGCCACGTCCGCGATTATGGACAGTTGGAGTGGCCATATTGTTCCATTGTCAGATGTTTTCAAAAATGATTTGTGACTTGAAAGATGACTTTTACTTGACCACAATAGAGTTGTGGGCCTAAAAACTAGTTTCCCCCTTCAGTGATATAGAGAACTAAATTAGGTATTTACTCTTGAAACCCTCATGAAGTAAATCTGGCTTTTTGCAAAACCAACCTAGAGCTTAAGTTTCCTATTAGCTTTGACCTTACTTACACTAGTGTTAGTTTGCGAGTACTTAAAGAATACTCATGGCTTTGTCCCTGGCTATTCCCATGGCCAGACTATGAGGAGGATTACCCGGAAGATGGATAGCAGGAGGTCTATGACAACTAGGTTCATCTCCCATCATCCATTGCATGTGATCATGAAGCTGAAGCTCCGCTACGTTTACTTTCCGCTACTTTGATTGTATTAAGACTGGATCATGAGATCCTTTATTTGTAAGACCTTATTATGGTTTGTAATGGATGATGTACTGTGGTACCACTTCTGTTATGTCTCGCAAAAATGGTAATCCTGGGATTGCGATGTACGGCATAACAGGCATCTGGACTTAAAAATCCGGGTGTTGACAAGTTGGTATCAGAGCCATCCTGACCATAGGAGACCCTAGTTAGAATGGACACCTGAATACCTAGCTTCAAAACAAAGAAAGTAAGTATTTACAAAAACCTATTCTCATTCTTATCCTTGAGATTCTTTCCAAAAGAGATCACTTGCTACTCAAAATTCTTACCAATATACCTAAAATTTGACACACTTGATCACTCCACTAACTTACTCATCTCAATTTCTTATAGATGGAGGTTAAATACACTAAGTTCTACCTGCTGGGCAACGGAGGCCACCTGATCTTTGAGAGGGATCTAGATGCACTCGCAGAGCATCTTGAGCGCCCGCATCCGGAGTTCTTTGGGGCACAACTCAACGATCACGTGGGAGGAGAGCTACAGTGGTTGATCATTGCTGACCTAAGAGGCAGGATGGAGCCACCTCTTTCCGACAAGATCCAGTTCAGCGTTCGAGAGAACAACTGGCTAGATGGATTAGCCAGGGCAATGCAAGAAGCTCTTGCTCGCTTATGTGCTCAAAACATCAATCAGATCATTGGAACCTGTTTTGCACACTATGCAAGATGTGACTCTTCAGGACAGCCTCTATCCATGCCAGCCCATCCAGAGTTGAGGCACTACGTGGATCACGTGGACTTCATGCTCCATGAGAACAAAAGGAGTTAGACAATTCCCGTGATCACATCAACCAGAGCAATGCTACAACTGTTGAGAGGAAGGAAACCATTGCCATGCTTTCCAAGGATCGCAAGTCTCTTTGTCAACAACGTGACAAGAACGATCGTACCATCGCCTGTATTCATCAGAAGATAGCAACCTTGGAGGAGACCATCCATAACCAGGAGATCCAGCTGGAGGAACAGCAGGAGGAGGAAGGTGAAGACATCCGAGGGGATATCCACTCTTACCTTAGTGATGACAATGACTACCTAGAGGACGAGGCCATGGAGGACCACACTGATGAGGATAATGCTGCCTTCATTGATGATGATTAGTCGCACCTGAGCACTACCGTAGGAGTGAGATGTACCCGGTCCCATTGTATCGTAGTTTCACGGAATGGTTCCTAAAACCATCTGTTTTCTATTTGTGTTGTCGTGTGTGTTTGTATGGTGTTCCATGAATGAATGAATGAATGAATGAATGAAAAGAAGTTGTTAAACCTGAGTGATACTCAAAGTTTAAAGCTTTTGAAACAAAACCATGAACCCTAGAAAATTTCCCTCTTGTCTCACTATCTATCTCAATCTTCAGATGACTCATGGAAATCCCGGAGGAAGCAGTTCATCTTAGGACCCAATGTTGCAGATTCTGCAAATGCTAGTTTCTGATCGTGAAGCTGGTAGAGCTAAACGTCAAGCCAACTTATCCACTCTTCAACAGATAGCGTAGATGGCCCATAATAATCAAGGCCATGGAAACCAAGATCACCATGGATCCAAACTAAAAAAAATCCAGAATACCAACCCACCCATGTTTAGCAAGTATGAAGAGCCCTTAGATGCAGATGATTGGCTGCAAACCATGGAAAACAATCTAGAAGTTGCAGGAGTTGATGCAAATGAGAAGGTGCTATTTGCTACCCACTATTTTTCGGCTATGCTAGATCTTGGTGGAATAGTACGCGAACAATGCATGGAGGTCAGATGATGACTTGGGAGGAGTTTAAACTCAAGTTCAGCAGGACCCATGTGCCCCCGGGTCTAATCAAGAGGACGAGGGACGAATTCGGAGACTTGAAGCAAGGAAGGATGACTGTGGTTGAGTACCGTGACAAATTCCTGTCACTAGCTAGATATACCCCGGATGAGATCGACAACGAAGCCAAGAAGAAGGAGAGATTCTTGAATGGTCTACATGATGAGATGCAGACAGTGCTAGTCAACATTCCATTTTATGACCTTGAAGCCTTAGTGGATTCTGCAATTCAGATGGAAGGCAATATTAACCAGGCTAGTGAGAACCGCAAGCGCATGATGATGCATCAACCAGGACCCCACCATACCCCGAAGTATCGCCCCAACCCGTCTGCAAGTTATGCACCTAGAAATAATAGACCCCCAATGAACCGCCCAAACTATCCCAACCGTGGAGGAGGAAACCCAAGGCCCGGAGGAAACCATAACAACAACCCCGGCAACTCCAATAATTTCAACCATGCACCGCCCAAGTCCAACAATACTGCCCCAAGGACTGGAAGCAATGATGTGCCTGTCACAAGGAAAGACAAGTCAATGATCACTTGTTTTGAATGCAGAGTCACGGGTCACTACTCCAACGAGTGTCCCAAGGAGCTTGCCGCAACAACCAATGTGAATGCACGTGCCCAGCAGCAACGTCGTGTCCAGCCTGGAAAGAGATTCGCCCCAGGAAACCCACACAACCGTAATGGTCGTATGTTTCACATGAATGCTGAGGAAGCCCAGGAAGAGCCAGATGTCGTGCTGGGTATGTTTTCTGTTAACTCGGTATTAGCAAGAGTGTTGTTTGATTAGGGAGCATCGCACTCATTTGTTACAGAAGAATTTGCATGCACTAGTAAGATTCAACCCACAAATCTGAAGCATGTTATGATAGTTCAAATCTCTGGTTCAACCACCAAAGCTAGAAAAGTTTGCAAAGCAGTACCTATCAAAATACATGGGATAGATTTTTATGCCAATCTAATAGTACTTGGAACCAAAGGATTGGAAGTAGTGCTAGGAATGGATTGGATGTTGAAACATCAAGGATTAATCGACTGTGCTAAGAAAGCCATAACAATGACTAGTAGCACTGGAGTATCAGTAGAACATGTATCTGAGACCTTACCCGCCAATTCAAGTGCAAAAAGAGTCTAGCCAAGACCACCATTGTCAGAGTAGTTTGTGAATACCCCGATGTATTCCCAGATGAATTGCCCGGTATGCCCCCAGATCAGGATATCGAGTTCATCATTGAACTAATCCCTAGAACTGGGCCTATAGCTCAGAGACCTTATAGTATGAACCCATCTGAACTAGTGGAACTAAAGAAGCAACTTGATGATATGCTGGGAAAAGGACTGATTCAACCAAGTGCATCGCCATGGAGATCACCTGTTTTGTTCATTGATAAGAAGGATGGAACCAACCGTCTTTGTATGGATTATCGAAAGGTGAATGATGTCACCATCAAGAACAAATACCCTTTGCCAAAGATAGAAGATTTGTTTGATCAACTGACTGGTGCCAGTGTGTTTTCTAAGATTGATCTTAGAACTGGTTATCATCAATTGAAGATTCGTGCAACAGATATCCCGAAGACTACCTTCACCACCAGATATGGATTGTATGAGTACAATGTCATGTATTTTGGATTAACCAATGCCCTCGCTTACTTCATGAACCTCATGAATAATATTTTCATGAACTTTCTGGATAAGTTTGTCGTTGTTTTTTATCGACGACATTATGATCTATTCTAAGTCAGAAGCAGACCATGAGCAACATCTTAGAACTATCCTTAAAACCCTTAGGGAACATCAGTTGTATGCCAAGTTCAGCAAGTGTGAATTTTGGTTAAAGGAAGTAGGATTCCTAGGCCATATCCTGTCAGCGGGAGGAGTCGCTGTTGATCCCACCAAGATCAAGGATGTTGAAGAATGGAAAGCCCCAACCACCCAAACAGAAGTCCGCGCATTTCTTAGATTAGCTGGATACTATCGCAAGTTTGTAGAAGGATTTTCAAGCATCGCAAGACCAATGACCTAGTTGCTGAAGAAAGATAAGAAGTTTGAATGGACTGACAAATGTGAAGCAAGTTTTCAAGACCTCAAGAAGAGATTGGTTTTAGCCCCAATTTTGATCATGTCGGATATCAAGAAGCCTTTTTGTATGTACTGTGACGCATCCAAGATTGGATTAGGATGTGTATTGATGCAAGAAGGAAAAGTTATATCCTATCTGTCCAGACAACTGAAGCAACATGAGCAGAACTACCCCACCCATGACCTAGAACTAGCTGCCGTAGTTTTAGCTTTGAAGACATGGCGTCATTACCTCATGGGTAATCGTTGTGAGATTTATTCGGATCACAAAAGTCTGAAGTATATATATTCACCCAGAAGGAGATGAATATGAGGCAAATGAGATGTATTGAGTTAATCAAGGATTATGACCTTGACATTCACTATCACCCCGGCAAAGCCAATGTGGTAGCAGATGCTCTTAGCAGATTGCCGTGTAGACTAAACACCATGATAAAGGAAGCCCAACCAAGTCTGCATGAGGAGATGGAGAATTTCAGAGTGGAGCTTGTTAGTGAAGGATTCTTAGCTAGCATAGAACTCCAACCCACTTTGATTAGTCAGATAAAAGAAGCCCAGAAAGGAAACGCAAGTATCGATGCAATCAAGCATCGTATTGGAACAGGGAAGGTACCTGGATTCACCGAAGATGAAGAAGGAACCTTGTGGTACAAAGGACGTATCTGTGTTCCAGCAGATTCGGAGTTGAAACAAGTCATTATGCAAGAAGCTCATGATACCCTTTATTCTATCCACCCGGGAGGAACGAAGATGTATCAGGATTTGAAGGAGCAATTTTGGTGGCACAAAATGAAAAGAGAAGTCGGAAGCTACATAGCCAAGTGTGATATCTTTCAGAGAGTCAAAGCAGAACATCAGAGACTTGCGAGAATTTTGCAACCATTGCAGATTCCGGAATGGAAATGGGATTCCGTCGGAATGGACTTTATCACCGGTTTGCCTACATCTAGTAGGAGAAATGACTCTATTTGGGTCATAGTTGATAGATTATCTAAGGTAACCCATTTCATACCCGTCAAGACAACCTACCAAAGTTCGAAGCTAGCAGAGTTGTACATTGCTAGAATAGTCAGTTTGCATGGAACCCCCAAGACCATAGTATTGGATCGAGGAACCCAGTTTACCTCAAGATTTTGGCAGAAAGTCCAAGAAGGATTAGGAACCAAATAGAATTTCAGCACCGCCTATCACCCGCAAACCGACAGACAAACTGAAAGAGTCAACCAGATCTTAGAAGATATGTTGAGAGCTTGTGTGTTAGAATATGGATCTAAGTGGGAAGATTGTCTACCTTTCGCAGAATTCTCTTACAACAATAATTATCAAGCCAGTTTGCAAATGGCCCTCTTCGAATTTCTGTATGGAAGGAAGTGTCGTACCCCGTTGAATTGGTCGCAAGTAGGAGAGAGTCAGATCTTCGGACCCGACATCCTACGAGAAGCCGAAGAGAAGGTTAACAAAGTCCATGAGCACCTCAAGACCGCTCAATCCAGACAGAAGAGTTATGCTGACAAGAGACGTCGAGACATGACCTTCAATGTTGGAGATTTTGTGTATCTCAAAGTATCACCCTTGAAGGGAATGCAGTGTTTTCGTTTGAAAGGAAAATTAGTCCCCAGATATATTGGACCCTTCAAGATTTTGAATCACCGAGGAGAAGTATCGTATCAATAGGAACTACCTGAAGAGATGTCAGCCGTTCACAATGTGTTCCATATCTTGTTACTTCGCAAATGCTTAGAAGTTCCGGAGAAGACCGAAGTTTTCAAGAACATCGATCACAGAGCCATAGATATCGACAAGGATCTAAATTATCGTGAAGTGTCCATCCGTATCATGGAGAAGCATTTAGAACCACCGGACCAGAAGTATCAAGTTTCTCAAGATCCAATGGAGTAACCATACCGAAGAAGAAGCCACCTGGGAACGAGAAGATTACATTAGGACTGAGTTTCCCAATCTCTTTAGTTCCTAGTTTTTCCTAAATCTTGGGACAAGATTCTGTTTAAGGAGGGAAGGTTTGTAACATCCCAAAAATATTAATCAAGCTTATCAAGCTCTAATCACCCAAGTTTAGGGTTAACAAAAACTTTTATAGTTAAACCTAATAAGAGTGTATGTGTGACTTTGCATTAGGGTATGAATGATTGCAATTGCCATGTTTGATGGTTACAAATGATAAGGATTGATTCAAAGATGAATACTACATCATCTAGATCAAATCCAAGCAGAATCAAATAACGGAAAAATCAAATATAAGATATATAAGCAAATGGTCATTTTGGCCAAACTTATCCACTAGACCACTTTGAGTGTTCCTAGTAAAGAATTTTCAACAAAAAAAATTCCAATTATTTTCACCCCTTGCTAGACCAAGTAAAGGTGAATCTAAGCAAGCCTTACAAAAAGACATAAACTAAATTCAAATCTATTTAAGAGGCAGTGCAAAATTGAATCAAGATCATATGTATAGATCACACTTTCTCAAAAACCACTCAAATCAATTCCACTTGACAAATCCCAGCAACCACAGTCTACCAAGCAAACAACAAGATCACTCACCAAATATCTTTCAAAAATTCGAATTATGAATTCATGCGGCCATTGTGTCGAACACTTGGCATGCATAGTACAAACTCACCAACTATTCACTATTTGGAATTGTCATTTGCTCACAAAATGTACTACAATCAACACATTGAATTATCCTCGATAAATCCCAGTCCTTAGTCGTGCAGTGGAGAGCCATTTGCCCACCGTTGCACCAGTGACATGCCCATACTGAGCCGTCCATGTCGGTCGAGCATGAGCCAGTCGCTGCGTGCCACGCCGCCCGCTACCACGATGTCCTACAGCTACCCATGACCTCACTGCCACCCCCTGACCAGCCCTTGACCAGCGGCGATGCGAGAAGGAGCCAGACCAGCAGCGGCCATTTAACCCCTGGCTAGGCCGAGAGCACGAAGGAGCGCCGCAACCTCCTCGCTCGCACACGTCGCGCCTCACTCTCTCTGCCCGTACCCGCGTTTGCCGTGGCACTAGTGAGTTGCTAGACATGATCATTCGCCGTCTCGCGCCCCATGACCATCGTACCAAGTGACGAACGCCTGCGTACCCACCCAGAGCACTGACGTATCCCGGCCAATGGAGAACACCCCTTACTATGCCATCACTTCCATGACGACCGCCATGGTCCACCGCCTCGACCCATGCCGTCCGCCGTGACGATTGCGAAATGTAGCAACGTCGCCGGAGTAGCCCGACCATGCCGCCCAACCGCCACACTGGGTGTATAAATAGAGGCCACCCCATACCTCTATCTACACACCATTCCACACCCCACTCACCACAGAACCTCATCGTCCCTTCCCCGGAGCAAGGCGAGCACCAGTCTGCCAGAATTTAGACGGAGTCCGCCGCTGTAGAGGAGGAAGGAGCCCGTTGATTGCGACCACCCTAGGAGCCGTCGTGATCGCGCCTCGAACCACCGTCAATGACAACCTCATTCGCCCCCATCGCCGACCTTAGCTGGATCCCAGGTGAGCCTCACGCGACCCCCACCGCTGCGTTAGGGTTCAGTTCTCGCTGGAGCTGTTCGACGTAGACGACGCACGTCAGCCATTAGATCGTGTTCTAATCGTAGGGCTAAGATTGAAACATAACGTTTCGGCGTAGTTAAGTCACTGGCGAGTAGGACCCGCTTGTCAGGAGCCTGCTGCGCCAGCGTTGTGCAGTTGAGCCGGCCCGTTTAGTTTCCCGCGTAGAGCCCACCCATTCAAATATGATTTTTCTATTTTAGTTAAAACTAGATTTTGTCAGTAGATTCAAAAATCAATTCAAAGAGATTCACTGAACCAAAATGCATGATTCCTATTTTTTTGGAAAGGTATTGAAATTATCTAATCACTCCTGTTGGATTCAAACCAATTGGATTTATAGATCACCTATACCAAAAATAACAAGACAGTATAAATGCTTTTGAGATGATTCCACCTCTCAAAAATCACTTTTTCCATGCTCTACCTTAATATGTAAAAACATTTGGTTTTACAGATATTAAACTTGACTAGTATTAAAAGAAGGCTATATAGGCTTTTCTAGTCATTTAAATCTTATTAAATAGTAATATTAAATCTTGTAATGCATGACCACCCTTTCAAATCACATTCCCAAGCTTGAGAATATATGGTGAGGACATGGTCCATATGAACCTATATTCTAGTTGGAGAATATTAAACCTTAAACAATTTCAATGAGTAGAAATTACTTTTCTCATTAAAGAGAAATAAAAATGTGCCATTATAACATGGAATGATTGAGATGATATTAGATCATCTAGTATCATCCCTTATGTGCTAAATAACAGTAGTGAAGTGTTGTTTGGTGATTGTGTACATTGAATGTGTTTATAGACGCTAGTACCGACCTGGGATTCAACAAAGAGGAGTACTTCGAGGAGGAAGAGGAAAACTTCAACGACTGCAACCAACAAGGCAAGCTATCAGTGCAAGATAGCACCATACTTGCTATCTAAGAAAGTCATCACTAATTGCAAGCTAGAACTATGCATACTATATATGCAAGCCCCTTATACCAGATGCACTAGGCATACCTTGTTGTGCAACTTTACCAATTCCCAGATTTTTTACTCCAAGCTTTACTTTCCCCTTTTACTACAGTATTACTTAGCAATGGATTGTGACTAGTGGAAAATAGAATGGATCCTATCAAGATCTTAGGATTAGTCTTGGATACTTGTACCAGATTAGCACCCCTAATAGTGAATACCCTCAACTTTAGTGGCTAGTGCTAAGCATAAAACTTGATCACTTTAGATGGGAATACTTGGTGAAAATGATTATGAAAACCTTGGAATGATGATTCATTTTATTGAAATGTTTTGACATGTGTTGAGAAACACAATGGTTGATGATGAAAATGTTGAGGCATGAGCCTTGGCCCTTTATAAAAACTGATGGTTGGGTTCGAATGCGATACCATTCCAATTTTACCGTACAACCACAATACCTGAGTTGGGTAGGGCTTGACTGGAAGTTTATATGTCTTAGTATGGGTTCCCTTGCAGAAGAGGTTGAGCTGAGGCTACCTCGTGATGAATGTCCAAATGTCCACCTATGCAGTACCCAAGATGGCAGATGGTCATGGTTGGGAGGCCAAACTCATAGGGGAGGTGCCTATACTAGGGTGTGTAATTGAAAGGTTAAGATTGATAATCCGCATACTAAGTATGATGATTCAGGGTTATTCCTAGCGGATGTATCGAATTTTGTGGTGAAAGTGTACAATCTCTGTAGAGTGTCAAACTATTCGAATAGCCGCGTCCATGGTTATGGACAGTTGGAGTGGCCATACTGTTCCATTGTCAGATGTTTTCAAAAATGATTTGTGACTTGAAAGATGACTTTGACTTGACCACAACAGAGTTGTGGGCCTGAAAACTAGTTTCCCCCTTAAGTGATATAGAGAACTAAATTAGGTCTTTACTCTTGAAACCCTCATGAAGTAAATCTGGCTTTTTGCAAAACCAACCTAGAGCTTAAGTTTCCTATTAGCTTTGACCTTACTTACACTAGTGTTAGTTTGCGTGTACTTAAAGAGTACTCATGGCTTTGTCCCTGGCTATTCCCATGGCCAGACTATGAGGAGGATTACCCGGAAGATGGACAGCAGGAGGTCTATGACAACTAGGATCATCTCCCATCGTCAGCATTACCTGTGATCATGAAACTAAAGCCCCACTACATTTACTTTCTGCTGCTTTGATTGTATTAAGACTGGATCATGAGATCCTTTATTTGTAAGACCTTATTATGGTTTGTAATGGATGATGTACTATGGTACCACTTCTGTTATGTCTCGCAAAAATAGTAATCATGGGATTGCGATGTACGGCATAACAGGCATCTGGACTTAAAAATCCAGGTGTTGACAAAATGACATTACACAGTGAAGGATCGATCGATCCAGGGAAGAGCATAGCAGCCGAAGGTATTATGACGGTGAAAACAAGGAAGGGCAAGAACTATGCGGAGCCAGTTTCTTTACCCGAGGGGTTCATAGGACTCCAGTACCAAAAGATTTCAAACTACCTCATGATCGTCAGAAATACGACGGCCTCCAAGAGCCCGAAGCTTGGTTGACAGATTATCTGGCCACAGTTAAACTACAAGGAGGCTCCAAGGCTACCACGATGCAAAGTTTGCAACTGCATTTAACCGGCGCAGCTTGCTCTTGGTTAAGACAATTACCCGAAGACTCTATCAACAGCTTGAACGACCTGGAGGACAAGTTTATTAGAAATTTCAATTCCACCTTCAAGCGACAGGTGTCTCTAGAGCAACTGCGGGAATGCAAACAAAAGTCCGGAGAATCAATACAAGCTTTTGTTCAGCGGTGGAGCATTATCAAAAACTCAGCTGAAACAATATCCGATGAAAGAGCAATTGACGCTTTCAACGACGGACTCCATCGACAAGAGTTCATTGAAGAGCTGGGATGAATCAAACCAAAGACAATTTCGTAGCTGATGGAAATAACCAATCGTTGGGCCGATGGAGAAGATGCATTACACAACAAAAGGGCCCGCTCACCCAAAGAAGACAGGGATAGGCGAAACAACGATAGAAGGCGACGAGACAACGATGGGTATAACACACCAAGTTATGTTGCAGCCGGGTTTTCTAGAGGGGACAACCGACGAAGCGACGACTACAATAGTGGGTACCGCAGCAGCAAAGACATCACTGGAGGAGGCCAGCCACAGCAACGGTACCAGCCAACAAATCGAGACCCACCCATGTCAGCAGGACAAAATGTTGGAAGGACCATGCAATATGCACTTCTACATGGACTCAACAGGGAAAAGGCGATCCAATCAGCTCCTAAAGGACTCTCGAACATTCTTGAAAATGCAAGAGCTATGCAATGCAAGGGCAACTGAAGCAGCAAACCGGGGCTACACCACCGCACCTGGCGCTTTTGCTACCGGTGCACCACCACCACCAGGGCATCTGCCAGCGGGACAAATGCTACTTGACTCATTCCAACAAGTGATATCCATGTGATCAAATCACACGCTGCGCATCTATTGGATCTAACATCTCCAAGTGGGCCCTCGAGTATCTTTCCGTCATGCAGATGGACAAATCCTGCTCTTGACGTATAATGCCTCTACTGTTCCTCTGAATACCTGAACACATCTTTATGATCACCGTTTAACCATGTGACGTTTGATGCTATCAAAGTACCCTCGGATAACAGTGATTGATATAGCCTCACGGTCTAAGAAATAATCCACTAGGTCTATTCTAATCATTAACTTGAACTTCGTGACATGATCGGGTCACGATGTTTAGGTTGGGTATTAGCTCATCATCTCATTCTCACAATGAGGTGACTCCATTTCAAACTGGCATAAATGTCACATGATCAGGAAACCTTGATCATCTATTGACCAATGAACCAGTGACTAGAGTATCATCGGGAACTCCTGGTTGTTTATATATCACATGTGTATTGACGTTTCCTTTCAATACAGTTGTAGCATGATATAAAACTTAATCATAAACTTTATAAAATATGATAATAATCCTTATTACTATTTGTCTCCAGGGCATGTTTCCAACATACATTTCGTGTGGATTACTAGATTTGGACATGTATGGTTCCCGATGGAATCTCTATACAAATCGAAATACAAATGCAACATGCATTGTGTAAAATCAATAAGTCATTACATGGCTCATTGTTGTCGGTATATTTTGGCACAACCGACATAGTGAGTTCCTTATACACAAGGATTATTCCTACAACGATGATTATGCATGTGCGTTTGTCATACACAAGGATTACTCCTGCAATGATGTAGCACGTGATCATCTAAAAGACAAAATTTGAGATGAAGGATTTGGTTAAACCCAAACAATGCTTGATACTACAAGTCGGGCTACCTCACTCAAGTTTTATGGTACACCAAGTTGCCTATATTATAAAAATTGGAGAAATCTAAAATGGACAGGTCATATCCATCTCCCATGACGATTGTTCAATCTCTAGACGTAGAGAAAGATTCACTCAAACCTCGGGATAATGTAGAAGGGATGTTGGGACTTGAAGTTCCATATCTCAGTGCCATTGGACCCACCAACACAATTGGTTGGGAATTAATAGTATCTTTCGATATCTCCAAGGCACCACACATTACTTGACCTATTCTTGTAATTTCAGAGAAATTTGAACTCCAATATCATCAGATACACTGATGTTGGCTACTTGAATGATCCCCACAATGTGTACCTATATGGTAGAAGTGTCACTCCATTGATGTCTTCGAAATAGCTTCGGTGACTACACCAACCAATCATTCTGAAATACAAAACCACATTGACATGTCTAGCTTTATAGAATGATAAACCACATACGTGAATCATGTGGTATTGGTTCTCTTGAATCATCAACCATTATCTACACAGATAATATTACTTGTGTTGCATAAATGCAAATATGATACATTGAGAGCAATATCATTAAGCATATTGCCTCTAAATTATTTTATCTCCATAAAATCCAGAAGAGTCGGGGAATAAACATCTTGCAAGTCAAATCATGCGGTAACCTCGCTGATATATTCATGAAGTCTCTACCAACTTTAACATTTCAAAAATATATTCATGAAATTGGTATTCGACGGCTTCGGGATTTACAAGAATCAGGGGGAGTATCTCCCTAGACTACTCTTGTTCAAAGCATCATATTACACTCTTTTTTCTTTTATGAGTTACTATCCAGGTTCTCATCAAGGTTTTTAATGAGGTAATATCAACATAAAAGCATATATCATACTTTTTGTTTTCCCCACCGGGTTTTTTAGGAAAGTATACATGACATATATATTGTTCTCTAAACTCTATTGTTTTTTCCTTTTACAAGATTTTCCTCATATGGAGTTGATAGAGGAAATAATCATTATATACTGTATCATTTTTTCCTTATTTTTTATTGGGTTTGAATGAGTTTTAACAGCATATCTAACCATTATATGTTGCACTATTTTTTCCTTATTTTTTTCATTGGGTTTAAAGGAGTTTTAGCAACATATCATACACAGTACTCCTCTCATTTTTTCCCATAGGGCTTTTGAAGGAGATGATTTCAAAGATGATCGATCGAGCAGGGACAAGGAAGGATTAGAGGGAGTGTTAGGATTTAATTTATAGGTTAATTAAATGATAATCCTCTTTATGTCAGTTCAACCGACTTTCTCATACCCCTTCCGAACGGACGTGTCTCATACATGTGCAATGTTTCTTTTGTATAAATAGTCTGATCATCAATGAAATAAAACACAGTTGAATCATTTCGTTCGTTCATCGTCTCTCCTTGTCTCTCGATTCTATTTACAACACAGATGAGGAGCACACATGAGGCGAGCGGTTGCGGAATTTTTCTTACTCCGTATTTTTTCTCTTCGTACCGAAATGCCCTCGCGGCCCACAACCTGCCAGCCAGAGAGCCTCTCGATTCTCCTCCTCCTCCCCTTTCCATTTCCTTCCACCAAATACGGCGCCGTGATCCGCCATCAACCCGCCGATTCGCCGATCAATCCCCGCCCATGGCCTCCACTTCCGCCGCCGCCTGCCCGTGGGACGCCCTCCCGGAGCACCTCCAGGAGCGTATCCTCTCCCTCCTTCCGCTCACCGCGCTCATCCCCGTCGCCGCCGTCTCCCAGGCACTCCGCCGTATCCTCCGCTCCCCGGCCTTCCACACCCTTCTCTCCCAGCACCGCCTCGACGCCTTCTTCCTCCTCTCTCCGCGCCTCGCCTTCCACCCGCTCTCCCGCCGCGCCCTCCCGGTGCCCCTGCTAGATTCATCCTGGTCTTCCCCTCCCCTCGTGTCATGCGCCTCCCCCTCCCTCATCGTCACCGTCGCCTCGATCCTCCGCCTCCCGGCGCTCCCAGAACGCTCCTACCTCATCGCTGTCATCGTCCCGCGCTCATTCTCCTCCACCAGGCGGGATTACTCACTCGTCGCCGTCACCACCGGAGCCGCTGTCCGCTCCTACACCATAAACTCCGCAGATCCCTCCCCCCAGTGGGTGCCTCGGGGTGAGCTCCCGCTGCCATTTGCGCTCCTGGGCAATGCCGCGGTTGCCAGCGACCGTGGTCGGCTCTTTGTGCTCGGCCGTGGTCCGGACGCTCTTCTCGTGCTTGATCTCGTCACAAACGAATGGATGGTGCCGCCGGTTGTCATGCCACACGGCCTTACCACAGCACACTTGTTTGTTCTTGATGATCAGCTATTCTTGCTAGGTGGAGTGGAGATCTTTGGGGTGCTGGAGCGGATAGTGGTGTGGCAGCTGGACAACAATGAAGAGGCAGTGGGAGGATGGCTGGAGGTATCCACAATGCCAATGGAGATCTTCGATGAGTTAGTGGCTGGCAGGCACGGCAGCTTCTGGCACTTTCAGGCTGCAGACAGACTGGGGACTGTTTGCCTATACAATGCTGTGGATGGGAGGATGGTGATGTTTGATGCGGTGGATTGTGCTTGGACGGCAATGCCACGACTGTCTGGGTTGGACGCCGAGGAGAGCTGCCGGTGGTTTAGCCATGTCTTGGAGCCGGGTGTCGAGCTCTTGCTGGGACAACGCTGACGGTTTGCTTTACTGGCTTTCATGTTCCCCTGCAATTCTGAACCCGAGCAACTTCAGATCATGTTCGCTGAACCTTGGCCGATGTGGCTTTATTTATAAAGCGGGGCGGAAGCCTATTTCAAGGAACCGTGATTCAATTTTCCCTTTGTAAGTAGGAATAAGTAGTTCTGCCATAGCTATTTGCTTGCAAAATAAACCAACCTTGTACGTGGCATCATGCTTCGAAGCATCCTAAGTTGTACTGTATCATGGAAGAAGTACTCCCTCCGACCCATATTAGTTGATTTGAATTTTCTTAAATTCAGACGTATAGATACATCCGAATCTAGACAAATTCAAGTCAACTAATATGGATCGGAGAGAGTATAAAAGTTGTTCTGGATTTACAACTGTGCACCGTTTCATTCAAGGCACAGTGATACTTTTACTTACTCCCTCCCTCCGATCCATATTAGTTGAGTTGGATTTATCTAGATTCGGATGTATCTAGTACTAAAACATGTCTAAATACGTCTGAATCTAAACAAATTCGAGTCAAACTAATATCGTCGGATGGAGTAGTATTATTTTCATCCCAAAACCAATAGTTCTAGTACGTTATCCTTTTTCGTTTGGCTGTTGGATGCAAACTTGTACATTTATCTTCCCAAGGTTTCGTGCAGTGGTAGCCTCTAAAAACTGCAGCATTTTACATCCATGGACTTGTAGACGCCGCCCCGAAAAAGCGAGGGTTTCGATTCTGCTAGGTGTAAGCCTTGGCTTAGAGGCTACTGAGTCTTATCAACTGTGGATGCCCATATATTCTTATGCACACAAATTTATCTAAAAAATGTAATTTTGCTAAGCTATCTCGTATAGGCAGCATAACCTTATCATGTTCTCGCAATAAGATCGTGTTTTTATTGTAAATTTGGTTCAGAATTAAGTGCAAGACTTTAGTTCTAATCCTGAAATAAGACTACTGCCCCCAAGCTTCAAGCTGATTTAAGCACGGATAAAGGATTCTTGTGCTCTCGGCTCTTATTCGATGAAGTGGTACATGCTATCATAACGAAAGAGCACACTTACTAGTTGTGACTGGTAGCAGATACTTTTCTGTGAGAGGAGGCCAACGATGAGAATGAATGAGTCATACGAGTTCCATGCTGTTATTGTCACAGCTATTTTTTTTAGCAAATGACTTAGATATGCAACAGACCTCTAAATCAATCACAAGTCCTATCGTCCGCAAAAGTATTTCCGTAAGAATAGGAAAATGGCTACTACTGTTTCAAGATGGTTCATAGTAGCAGGCCCTTCTCAAACTAACATCAGGCCATTTACACACTTCGGGAAACTAAAATCATAGGTCATGCAACATGTCCTATCTGAAGGTACTGAATGCTAAAAAGTAACAAAATAATAGTATGCAACATCTTGAATAAGAATAACAAGACCAAAAATATGTGTAAACTAGAACGCCTACCAGATAAGCTTAAAAGGTTCTGATATTCCACTTGCCCAGAAAAATGGTCTCACTCCACAACTGGAGCACAGTAATTGTTCCCGTAATGCTTCAACAGGTACTGACATAGAGACAGATCAGCAGGCACAGCAAGAAGTGACACAATGCTAGAAAACTTGCAAATAACACATCGCTTGAACTGAACTATTACTAGCCGAAAAATCATATCCACGTAATCATCCCAAGGATGACCCCAGAAGGTGAGATGATCTAGGCCTAAATCAATCTGATTACAAGTTTAGAACTAGCTAAGTGAGTTTTCTTAGCCAAATGTAACCGCAAGAAATAGAAAACGAACAAATCGCAGTTAGCTGACTAATTACACACAGAGAGAAATCCTTGCCAATAACAGTGAATAATCAATAGTAGTTAGCCTGAAAAGGTGGACAGCCTTTTCCTCTTTCTGTTCTTCTTTGGAGTCAAATCACGTTGCACACTGCCATTGGAATGAGGAAGAAGACGTACGGGGCTGGTTCGCCTAGCAGCTGTTCTTCTCCCTCTCTTGTTCGTCCACTGAATTGGCAATTTGCCTGCAACTTGGGCAATGCCATCAGATGTAGCAAGCTCAGACACTTTTTGGATCCTCTCCTGCATTTGCATGACCCATGCTACCGATAGATCCAGTGAGAATGAATCGTCCAGTGGTTTTTGCCACAGATCAAGTAGGATGCGCTGAAACGATTGAAATGATAGCGGGGGCTGCAGATCCTTGCGTGGTGCACATAGCATGTTAACCTTTATGACATGCTTACATAGGTTACCCTGCATTGACCACGAACAGCTGCACAGGGAGAATTCAGACCCAGCATTCCATACAGTCCGCATTTGACTAGAATACTTCTGGCTTGCCACCTTGGCGGAAAGAGGTTCTTTGTCATCAAAGAAAACATCCTTATCAGGTATATGCATCGCCCTTTGCCATGAAGTGGATGCAATGTACTCTGCTTTCACCTGAGGAAATGATCCGCTCTCATCTGCATATAGGTTGAGCCAGTAGCCTGAATGCAGCTCTGTTGTGAGCTTGTGCACCAACCAGTCCACACGTTGGAGAGCATCGAGTTGTGAATCATCATATGCTTTAAGCTTTAGCTTTAGATGGTAACCCTCCATTGCACCACAGGATTCCTGACTTGCTAGCGGCAAATTTCTGATGATATCAATCCACATCTCTAGATAGGGCAGTAGCATAAAAGGGAACACTGTTAGCATCTAGATGAGCATTTGCAATTAATTGTACATTTTGAATCTACTACCTGAGAATCTTACCCAATTTGGGAACCCAAAATGACTTGAAATACTGTATGAAGGTGGTTTGGTCAACAAAGTCTTGAAACAACTGCTCCAGGGCATCCATGGGATTTTTCTCACTCCAGATACTATAAATAAATTTCCCTAGTTGTGTAAGAATTTCTCGTCGCACCTCAATATTGCTGCATTTCTTGATTATATTTTTATGCCAGGTTCTCCTTATGTGCCATAAAGAAAATAATATTGGGCAGGAGAATACATTCCTGAAAACAATGACACATTTCGTCAATGGCAATTAACTATACACGATTTACACTGAATATTTTCAGTTAGATCATGTGTCAAAATCTATGCTATACCTGATTGGCTCCAGCTCTGAGGTTGGGTCATCTATTATAAACCCGCCAATTCTCCAGGTAGAATCAACAGAATGTATTCTACTAGTAAGTGCTTTCATCCATCTCGAAGTGTCCTGCTTGGTAACTGATCGGGTTATAATCCATGCAACAGGCAAAGCTTGCTGTCTTGAATCGAATACAAGAACTGTGTGCAATGGGTACTGCAGCAAGAAGTAGAATGTCAAACAAATGGTGAAACCTGCCCCAGCAGACATAACTAGACATCTACAATAAAATGTTGCTTAAAAGTATAACCAAACAACTGTTAGCTTTTGTCGTAGTCAAATACCTTCAGCTTGCTTACACCAAATGACGAATGAGAGGCCAAAATACTCTGGTGACCAAAGCGGATCATCTGCTGCAGTTGCCATTCTGTCTGTATCCCTAGTACAAATGCATCTGTCTCGGTCGAATCCTGGTGGAAAAACACAGACTTCTTATTCCTCTCTACCCACATCCTGATGCTAGCTTGGTCATCTAGATCTAACTCATGCGTAGACCTCTTGATGATAATCCCAAGCTTGTGGACATACTGCGAAGCAAGGCTATCGACCTTTGCATCCGAGCCACAGTAGCGTTTTATCCCTTCTATATGTGTCTGAAGGATATTCTCCTCGGGGACACCGAGATAGATCAAGGACATGGTCTGCTGCTGAATCTCACTCCCAACATATGGCACTTTGCTGGCACCAGGCCCAATGGCGTCCCGGTCTAGGGGTCCATGGCATACGAAACCAGACTTGGTGATATGGCGCCTCTCATGGTAGATAATGAGAACCACCGAAGGCCGGGCATATAACCGCTTGATCGCAAAATGGCAGGTGCAGCCTCGCATCGACTGTGGGCGAGCTGCACGGTTTCGTGTGTTAACCCTGTACCTTCTGCTAGGCAAGATCTCCCAATCTTCCCCGTAATTCTCTGGGCCGAACGAGCACCAATACCTGAATTTATTTAGAACAGGACACAATAATTATCAAGAACTTGTAATAAGCCAATAATTAACATGGCGAGCATAGGCCTTTCCCAAAAACACGCCAAGCAAAGCAGGGTAGGTGCCAACAGGGGAATACGTACATTCTGTATTTGAGGTACTCATCGCTCCTGAACTCCTTGAGGGTGCCCCTTTCGCGCTTGCGGCTGCGCTCGATGTGGAACCTCGTGGGGTACTCGGGTTTGTTGCACTCACCGCTGATGAATGCCTCCAACCGGTCGTAGGGGATGAGCGCGACGTCGTCGCAGTGGTGCTCGGAGTTCGCGTATTTGGCCCAAATGAGGTCGGCGGCGGAGAACTCCTCCCCGGGAGGGTCCTGTACGGGGAGGTCGCTCACCGACTGCAGCACCTCCGTCTCATCCGACATTTTTTTCTTCTCGCTGTCGCCCGCCGCCAGTCGCCGGAGTTGGGATTCGGTGCTGGAAAAACCCTAGAGAAAGGAAACGAAGTGGGGACGACTGGACGAGGCAGAGACTGCGGGAAAAAAAATCTTCTTCTCCGCCAGATGCAGAGAATAGAGAACCTCTGCATACCCCTCGGCTAACATGGGCTGGCCCATTTAGGCCGGCCGTTTTTTTCTTTATTTTGTTTTCCTTTTCTATTTTCAAATTTTATAAACTTTAATTTTCATACATTGCATCTGTCATGATGTCATATGTTCTGTGTGAGGAAGGAGGCGTGCTCATCGTGCATCCAATTAAGGATGCAGAAGTGGGACAAGTAGGATATGAGATGTTAGCGCATGGTTTAATAGAATTGATAGGATACTCATAGCCATAAATTATAATTTTTTTTCTAGGGATCATCTTCAAAGGAACTCAAGGTTAAGCGTGTTTGGCCTGGAGCAATTTGAGGATGGTGACATACCGAAAACTTGTTCTCGGATGCGCACGAGGGAGAACAAAATGTGTAGAAAGACTAGTATTGCTATGTGGGCTAGTCTAGAATTCATAGAGAGTTGTTAGAGGTAACAGTTGTCAGGCCCGTACAGCTGGGGGCATTACATGGGTGTCAAATCCCACTTGTCCCAATTATACTACCTAGTTTAGAGTTAGTATATAGAAGTCTAACGGTGACATCCCACTTCATGAGGAGGTGGAAGCTCTCAACTGGTTGTTGTTACGTGGTGGGTGTTTCTTTGGAGCCGACAGAAGCTTGCCCTTCTGATGGTCTGGGGCTCACCAAAGCACAATATTCGGTTGTGCTTGACTCGTTTGAGCAGAAGTTATTTGTGGTTGAGGAAGAGCAACTCTACGGCTGTCTCTCTCCTCGTGGTCCATCGTCGCGGCCTATTGTGTTGACTACCTCTAAGTGTGAGGGAATGTGCTTGTTGATGGCTTAGGCACTTAACTTTGAGAAGGATGGTGGTATTGACGATGTTGTATCTCTCTCGCATGAGTCTAGCAAGCTTGTAGTTCCCATAGGTGATGGGGATGCTAAGTCGACAGTGTTGACTCCTCTGCCTGAAGCTACCGTCGCTAGAGAGATTTGTGATTTTATCGCTATCTTGGCTGCTACCTATCCTGGATTCAACAATTCGATTCAATTTAAGGTTAAGTCTACGAGAGGTGGTGCTAGGACAAGATCGGCCTTTGGGAAGGAAAAATCAAGCAAGAAGAGGGATGCTATAGAAAATGCATCTGCAGTTACTTGATGGATGCCTGTCATTCGTGTAGGAGTGTCGGGTTTGGTGGTGTGGCTCTACGGGTCTTCTCTTAGGCTTGATTATCGGTGTTTTGGGTGTTGTCCTTGTGTTGTGGATGTTTGGGTGGGCTTGACCCTCTTGTTGGTGTGTTGTTGTAGGTTTTCGCTCGATTTTCTCCTTAAAAACTAGGCACTTTTTTCTTAATTAATGGATGAGGCAAAACTTTTGCCTCCGTTTAAAAAACATCTCACTTTCCACTTTAGCATCCCTACATCCAATCAGGTATTGTTGTAGGTCTCAGATGTTGAGTCTGTTGAGGCGCTTGCTCTCTGGCATTGACTGTCCTCTTTCAAAATCGAAGATCGAGCTTCCACCTTGTTTGGAAAGATAGATGGATAAAAAGCTTTGAAGATCAAGACATTGTGTCTCTGGTGTTTCAGTTAGTCAGTACAAGGAAAGCTAACAACACAAGAGTGGCTCTGGTGAATCAAGCTTTGGCTCATAGATGTAAATAGAAACCTCTCTGTTTGGAGGATTCTAAAATGCCTCAATTTTCTTACTCTATTTGCTCCATTTTCACAGATCCGGTTGCACCAGATGAATTCAAATGGACATGCTCGCTCTTTTACTTGCCAATACTCAATCTAATCTAGAAGAAATAAAGGAGCGAGAAACCGGGGCTTCTTAGGCCGACAGTAGTCTGAGCCATCATTTCTTACCTCCCTTCCTTCACTCACATACAAAACAGGTAGCCTCACCTATGAAAGGTGGTCCTTCTTTCTGTGGGCCCTGGTCTGTTGTGTGTGGGGGGGGAGGTTACACGCTAGTTTATCAAAGTGGAATCGATGAGGGTGGCAGTGGTTTGTGTCAGAGTTTGCATCCCGTGCAATAACTAGGGGTCCAAAAATCCCTGGGTTTGAGTGGGGGGCTAAACATGCGTTTGGACTTCACAACAACGACGATGGCGACGGGACTTGCTCACGACAGAAAGTAGACTCAGGGTTTTTTACCCAGGTTCAGGACCCTCTTGAGGAGGTAAAGTCCCTACTCCTTCCTTAATTATATTACTTGTGATGCTTCGTGAGGTTACAAAGGTGCTATCTGATGGGGTTTCTTGCATGGAAAACAAAAACATTTCCTACGATTGCAACTGCCAAGGTCAAATCAAAGCGACACTTGTAAAAATTTTAGAAGGACTCACCCTTGAAGACCGTAAAGCGGGATAACGTTCCCGCAAACAAACATGGTTGTTGTAGATTATACAAGACTATCCTCAAGGACGCGAAGACGGTCAACGCCACAAAGGGGCAGCGCCTCCGTAATCGGTCACACGTACGGTGTGCCAACGACTTTCGTCCCTTGCTCCAGCTGGGCAGCGGAAGTAGGGGATCCTCGGGAACTCCACCAGTATTACAACATGGTGGTGATAGTGGTGGAAAAGATATTGAACAGGGCTTCACCTAAGCGCCGTGTTCGTGAAAATGGACAAGGCTAGCAATGGGAGGAAGATGCCAACCAAATGGAATAGGAGAAGGAGTAGGAATGAGTATGTAGAAAGGGGTCTCCACCTCCTCCTTTTATAGGAGAGGGTGGTTGCGCCCAAGAGGCATGCACCATACCCTGGTGGTGCCTCCACCTCTCCCCTGTTGATGGTGGCAAAGTCTCCACTCACACAAATCAAAGGATCACCATAATTTCATTTTATTTCTGCTCAAAAATCAAAGGTCTTTCCATTAAACCGGTTTAATTTACTTGGTTTAATTCTACTCAATTTAACGAACACTTCATTAAATGAGTACTTCATTTAATAAACACATTAACAATTTAATCCCTTGCAATATTTTGACACACCGAAACTATTCCAGCAGTTTTATCAAAACAATTTCTGCGCTGTCCAGTATTTTCTCTGTGTTTCCTATCCACTCAAATGAGTCGACTACCCTTAAGTTTGTATCCCTACGGGCTCATGAACTAAGTGGAAATGATAGAGACTATCCCTAATCAATAATCATTAGCGGGACCTGGAGATCCATAATGGCTCCCACTAATTCAACGATGAACTAGTGATCGCCTGAACCTTTTTCGAAGTAACCAATTCCTTGTCTCGCGATATTTTACTTGTCCGAGATCTGATCATTTGGTATCATCCATACCTAGTTCGATATCGTTACCGACAAGTACTATTTTCTCCTTCCCATGATATAACATTCTTAGTGATCTTATCAATTGCTTGCAAGCTATGTTAATGTGATATCACCGAGAGGGCCCTGAGTATATCTCTTTGTCATTGGGATGGACAAATCCCAAGCCTTAACTAACACTTTCTAAGTACCCGACAACATCTTTATAATCACCCGATGTGACGTTTGACGGAATCAAAGTACTCTTCCAGTGTTAGTGGTTGAAGTAATCTCATGGTCTAAGGATTAGAGTTACTTCGCATGATGTTATAGAAATGTAAACATAATGACATGATCGTATTACTATACTTTGGAAGAATGTTCATCACATAATTCCACCAATGCTGTGACCTTGTTATTAACAACATCTAGTGTTATGATTAGGAAACCTTGATCATCTGTTAATCAACAAGCTAGTATAATAAGAGGCATTACTAGGAACCTTTTCTTTGTTTATTGAACACACATGTATTAACGTTTTCGTTTAACATAATTATAGCATGAGAAATACACATTTATCATAAGCATGGAATAAGACAATAACCATTTTATTATTATCTCTCGGGCATATTCCCTTCAGTCTCCCACTTGCACTAGAGACAATAATCTAGTTGAAACTTACGCATATAAACACCTATGGTTGGTGTTGTATGTACACATTTCTTGTGGTAAACAATCTCCAGATCTTACACTTTCATATCCGTATGTATTTGCGTGTCTTTGTGTCTTTATGCATCACTCATTCTCAAATGAGATGGCATTGTATAAATTTGGTTTTTTGGTGAGACCTTAGTTACTTGGGGTTTAAAATGTGTTGATACTATTTTTGTAAAATAGATCTTCATAGTATTATCCCGCTTGGACCTACAGCTAGTTTGATTAACAAACTTTTGACACAAATGCCTTCCTATGCTGCTACTAGAGCAGTCTTATACTTAGCATTTTGTTGTAGTATCCGTCATAATACTTAATCTTTTGGAACTCATCCAACTCTATCATGGAACTTTCTTCCATCAAATTGTGCCACCTTAACCCATATCCTAAATTGAGATAAACTTAAATTTGTATCTCGTGACAAAATTAGTACCAATATAACATATTACATTGAACTATCTGTTTAGTGCCAATGTAACACTTTACGATGAACTATTTGTCACTTCTATATATGGAAGATATTCTTAGTTCTTCCAAAGATCATAATAATATCCTTACTATCGTCCAATGATCATCTTATGAGTCACCCTGGTATATGCTCATAACATTTAGAGCATAGGAAATATCTGGATATATACATATCACGGTATGATTGATTAAGATATTCATATGATTTTACTCACCAAGTTTCAAAACACTTGAATCTTGTTTATCAAGATATTATTCATGTGATTTTACTCACCAAGTGTCAAAACACTTGAATCTTGATTCAACATTTTCCATGTGGCAAGAACATTTTTCGTCATTTCCATATTTAACTCATTCAATATTTTATCTATGTACATTTGGCATAACCATAATAGCATCTCAATCTATCCAAATAGACTTTGATGTCTAATATTCTGGCTTTGCCTAAATCTTTCATTGAAATCTAATTTTAATGAAATTCTTAATTTGTGTTAATAAAATATATGTCATTTCCAATCAACAATGCGTCTTATGCACAATGTATTAGAAATATGTCTCAGCTCCCCCACTTAATTTCTTGCAAATGCAAGCATCTTCATCGTCTCTGATGAATTTAAACATTTTAACATTTTTATCATGATGAAGATTCCAACTCCGCTATGCTTTCTTCAACTATTGAAGTATGCATGTCTTTTAGCATCCTTTGATTTAACAAAAACCCTCGGAATGTTTCATGTACACGTCCTAGGTAACCATTCTATTAGAAGAACATTGTTTTGTTTGTTCAACTAGCATATATAACAATTGACATATGTAGTAGTTGCTACACTAATCCGTCCAGACTAAATATCGCTATGAAATATCGAATCTTGTCATATTAAACTCCTTGAACATTGTCGTAAACTCTTTACCAACAAGTTGACTATTTCATAGATGTGAAATATCCATGTCTGTTTCTTTATATATCCAAATACGACTAACTGGCTTTATGCCTTTCAGAGGGTCTTCCAAGTTTAGTAACTTGGTTTCTCGTGTATGGAACTATCATAGATTTTATGGGTTCAAGCCATTTGACGGAGTCAGGACCCATCATCGCTTCTTTGCATGTAGTCAGTTCATCATTATCAAACAATAATGATTTAATCTGAAATCTTAGTATTTGATTGTTTACCCGACCTACGTGGTTCAATAGGAATTTAGATCTTCATGACCACATTCTTTGAGGCACGGGAGCCATGAGCATTATGGCTGCCTCTGGGACACTTTCTGGCATTGCGCAACTAAGCACATATAGCTAAGCTTCAATAACCTTATCAAAGTTTTATTGTCCTCCCACTTAACTTTTCGCGAAAATTCTTTCTCAAGAAACTTGACGTCTAAGTGACAACCACTTTTGTCTTCAGTGTTATGGAGGAATACTCAACTATTACTTTGGGATAACCTATAAAGACGTGCTTATCCGACTTTGGTTGTAAACATTTCACTTATGCCAAGCATACCAAATTTTAAGAAAAAGATAACTTGGGTTTTATCCTAATCCATAACTCATATGGTGTCATTTCAATGGATCACGATGGTGCTCTTTTTAGTGTAAAAGAGGTAGTCACTAAAGCTTAATCTTCAGAATATAATGAAAATTTTATGAATAACACCATTGATCCTACCATGTCAAACAACGTTTGATTACATCTCACGAATACTCCATACTCCTATGGTTTATCGGGAAACATAAATCTATGGAACGATTCCTTGAATCTTAGGTGTTTTTGCTAAACTTGTAACTCAAATATTTTCCTTTATGATCCAATCATAAATTCTTTATTTTCTTGTTACAGTGATTTTCCACTTCATCTTGAAATCATTTGAAAATTTTCAAATGTTTTATACTTCTTCCTGATTAAGTAAATATACATATATTCACTCAAATCTTTGGTTAACGTATATGAAGTTTGAATGATCCACCACATACGACTACACATGATGGACTATATACATCAATATGCATAATGTCCAATAAGTTAGTCGTTCGTTCCTGTTTGGCCTATGAACGAAATTTAAATCATTTCTAGGAAATTCTCACAAGTGTTAATTGATTCAAAAATAAGAAAGACTCCAAAATTTCAACAACATGGAGTTTCTTCATGTTTCATTTCTAATATGGTTTAAACTATAGTGTTACTCAGAAGTGATCTTCTAATCATTCGTCTTATGACACTTTAGCATCAGTGTTTACAAACGTGATTTATCCAACTAGATTTGTTAGAGTTCATCCATCTTCAATGGAGTACGGTAATTATTTGAACAACTATCGTTCTCATAATATACCGGAACAAAATAACAATTATTAAAAACAAATATTGAAGGCAAGCTTTGATGTCAACGGGAAACACAATAACACTTTATTTGTTTTTGAAGAACATCATCACATATTCTTTTGCTAGTTACTTAGCCATTGCAGTTCAAGAATTGTGTTGCTCTATATGACATTTCACACCAACCAATTCAGTATCCAATACCCCAAAACCACATTATTTAAGAAGCAAACAATACACCCATAACATGTATATCATTTATATACCTAAGCTGGACATTTCTAATCTTTTATTTTCTGCCAAATATTTCCAAGGTTCTCTTTCAACATTTTCTTTTCCTTTTTAAAAGAATGTATCAACATTAATAGTGGTGCTATACACATGACACATAGTCCAAAGCATGTTAGTAAAATACTAATATCCTTGGACCTACACTTTTAATGTAGATCACCATCATCAAATGTTTGGTGCTCTTTTAAATTTCATTCCTTTTAGTAATCCTTTCAATGTAGTAAACATTTTACCCACATCTTCTATTCATACTTATCATGACAACTTTCATGATCAACCTACTATAGCTCATAAGGAAGAATCGTGAATATAATGTTAATTCCCAAAAACTTTTGGGTGATTAGGACACCTAGCATCTCCAACCTTTGCAAATTCTCATACAATACAAGAATATATATTTTATTAAATTATACTCTATCATATTGCAACCAAGCATCATTTTAGATATCACAATATTTCTACACATGATGATTTCTGAAACAATTTTTTTAGCTCCTAGACAATGTTGATATTAAAACAATTCTCGATATCAAGAATCATGGAGGCAAGCATGATACTTAGATACTAACGCTGAAATTTGTTACTCTTGATTCAATACTACTTATTGAATTTCACAGAGTAAGTGAGTTTTTGCTAAAAGTTTGGATGATATTTTAAACTTTAGATTGATACTCATAAAACAATATGATACCAGTTCGTAAAGTAAAATTCTAGAATTCTATTGTTCTATTATCTCAATTATAGCAAAAACAAGGTAGTAAACGAATATCAGTGACTACAATGAACTATGAAAATTCACTTTGATTTAGTTTATGATAAATTGAGTTCAAATTAATCCAAATTACTAAATGAACTCTCACTACAAACAACATCCCTTGAGTCGTTTTGGTAATTACATGAACCAAATTCAGTGCACCACGTCCGATCATCACGTGAGGTGGTGCATTTCCAATGGCAAGCATCATATGGACATCATATCATTCATATCACTCGTGCTTTTCCTTTCGGTTCATGTTTTGAGGCCATGTCTATACATGCTAGGATCGCCAAGTAAGAACCTTAGTACTTGCGTGTGTAAAACTATCTTACACCGGTTGTATGCGAACGTAGAGTGTATCACACCCGATCATCATGTGGTGCTTCGGAATGACGCACTTTATTAACGGTACATACGAAGGAAAAACATATTATTATCTTGGTATTTAGTGAGAGGGATCATCTTATAATGCTATCGTGATGATAAAATCAAAGCAGTATAAGATGCATCAAAAGATAAACATCACATGCAAGAATAATGTGATATGATATTGTCCTTCTCGCATTCGATCTCCATCTTGTGCGTCATGGTATGATCTACATCATTCCACCGGTGTGGCACCAAGGTCCATGGCTCCACCATCATGGCCATCTCCCCAATTACAATATCTCTCTCGGATATATATAAATAGCACACAAGCCATAAAAAATGAAGACAACCATATGACTCCTGCTGGTTTAATTTACAATAAATCTCACTTCATACAATAATTTTTGTATCAATGACCATATCACATCACATGCCCCTGCAAAAACAAGTTAGATGCCTCTAATTTATTTTTGCATATTTTACGTGGCTGCGGGCTTTCTAGAAAAGAATCGTTCTACCTACAAACTTCAACCACAACGGTGATAATCAAGTTATTAGAAAACCGTTGTGAATTAGATCATGACTATGCTGGGATAGACAGACACCCGCTGAGCCACTATGCTGTGAATTAGATCATAAATATTTCTTCACTCAAAAGGAATTGAATATGAGACAGAAGCATTAGCTGAAGTGAATTAAAGATTATGATCTAGCAATCAATTATACCCTTGGAAAAGCAAATGTTGTGGCAGATGCTTTAAGTCGGAATACGCAAACTATGAATAGAGAACTGCCAAAAGAACTACAGATGGATTTGGAAAGGTTGGAAATATAATTTATAATTACAACAGTTCTTGGAGGATTAGCTATCATGAGAGTAATTGAAGAGAGGAGTAGTGATCTTTGGCATGAAATTTTTAGACATCAATGTGAAGACCCTTTCATTGCCGAAGAAGTTCAAAGAATCTCTCAAGGGCAAACATCAGCTTTTCACCTAGGAGATTATGGGTCTTTATGGTTTCAAAACCGTCTTTGTGTACCAGATGTGCCAGAAATTCGAGAGGTGATACTTCGGGAAGCCCATGAAACACCATATTCTATACATCCTAGAAGTACAAAGATGTACATTGATTTAAAAGAATTATTTTGGTGGAACAATATGAAAAGAGATATTGCAAAGTATGTATCTCAATGCCATACTTGCCAAAGGGTAAAAGCAGAACATCAAAGTCCAGCAGGACCATTACAACCTTTGGAAATTCCAGAATGGAAGTGGGAAGAAATTGGTATGGATTTTATCATAGGGTTACCCATGACACCGAAGCGGAAGGATATGATATAGGTGATTGTGGATAGATTCACAAAAATGTGCATTTTATTCTAGTAAACCAAAAGGATAATGCCGAAAAATTAGTAGAAATCTATATCAAAGAGATTGTGAGTAAGCACGGGGTACCCAAGAAAATTGTATCAGACGAAGGATATGTGTTTACATCAGCATTTTGGAAATAATTACATGAAGCACTTGGCTCAAAGTTGGATTTCAGCACAGCCTATCATCCAGAAACTGGAGGCTAGACAGAAAGAACCAATCAAATCTTGGAGGACATGCTTGGAGCTTGTGCATTAGATTTTGGAGGTTCGTGGGAAGATCATCTACCATTGGCAGAATTTTCCTACAACAATAGCTATCAGAGTAGTCTGAAGGCAGCACCTTACCAAGTACTATATGGAAGAAAGTGTAGGTCACCTATATGCTGGTATGAACCTGGTAGTAGCAAGGAATTTGCACCAGACTATATGAAGGAAAAGCAAGATATCATAGATATTATTAGAGATCAATTGAAGATAGCTCAGAGTCGATAGAAGAGTTATGCTCATCAAAGCCGAAGACATGGCATCCAGAAGTGCGGGATATGGTATATCTCAAAGTAAGTTTGATGAAGGGAGTGAAGAGATTTGGAGTCAAAGGAAAACTAAGCCCAAGATATATTGGACCATTCAAGATACTAAGTCAGAATAGAACAATAGCTTATGCTCTCGAGTTACCAAAAAGGCTAGCTCAGGTTCACAATGTTTTCCATGTATCACAACTCCGGAGATGTCTTAAAGTTCCCGATGATGCTATCACACATCATGAGATTGAGTTACAAGCAGATTTGACTTATGTCGAGAAACCTTGTAAGATTCTAGAGGAGAACTAAAAAAGGCTGAGAAACAGGACAGTCAAATACTGCAAAGTATAATGGGAACATCACCTAGAGCGAGAAGCCACATGGGAGAAAGAGGATGACTTAAGAGAAGCATATCCAGAACTATTCAGGTACACATCCGCAAACTTCGGGACGAAGTTTAATTTAAGGGGTGAAGTCTGTAACACCCCAGCATTAGGGTCCAACGAAGGGTAGAACTAGGAATCTAAGTTTGTGCATTCATGCATCTGTAAAAAATCAGGGTAAATTTTTCGCCAAACAAAAACCTAAAGGGATTAGAGTTTCTTTCACTAACTAGAGGTAGGACTAGCTCTTGTTAGTGACTGCTATGAATTTTGACATGACCTTTAGGAATTATTGAGTCTTTGGGGAAGTTATTTTGAATTCAAGTTTGAAATTTAAATCAATTTGATAGTATTTGAAAATTAGATGTTAGTATTGTTTTCCAAAATACCTTATTAACATTGTTTGATTACATTATAGATATATTAAACAACAATAAGAATTTAAGACAAGGAAAATTAAATAAGAAATGAATTCTTATTTCCTGATTCCATAATAATATTACAAATGGTGATAAATACACCAAAAACAGAATATTACAGAGAATAGAAATAAAACTTTATTAACTTATAATAATATCTTTACAAGATTCTTTACAAAAAGAATAAAAAGAAGGTTACAATTAAAACCTATACTACCTATCTACTCCTATACTAAATCTTCTATATCCAGATCTTGTTCCTGCAAATAAGATAAAACAACTAAAAAGAAAATAAGGGTTAACTAGTTAGTTTTACTCTCACTGGTGAACAGTGAAATGCACTGTTCAAATTACATCATTGAGTAATAAAAGAGGGGCAAGTTTCACCAGGGCAGTAACTAGTAAAAGGGTAACTGGTGAAGATACTTTCACTTGAACTGATCCATAACCAGACCACACGACCAGACCACACAACCATACAGCTTAGTCACCAAAATGCATGGAGCGTGCTGTCAAGACAGCAGCAGCAGTACAATCACTCAAACAGAGCACTCAGTCGAAGCACTGCTACAGGTAACTCATTTCTCCTTCTCGAGCACACACTCAGAGCTCATTGAGCCTGCCAAAACCTTAACAAAACCACCAGCTAGTCTACCAAATCAACCACCAGTTCACCACAAGATGGTGACATAAGGAGGGGGTGGTGCAGGAGGATAGCAAGGGCAAGTCCAGATCACAGGAGACTAGAGGATCAGGAGCAGCACTAGGAGGTGCAGGCCAAGATCAAGCCAGCAAGAACCAGTCTACAAGATCAAGCCACAAGCAAATCATAGCAGCAACAAGCAACCTGTGTGGTGAGTTATACAAAACCATCACATGCTAATTCTTAGATGAGCATGTGTTGTTTTATACAAGATCCTCTCAGATTCACCCAAGTGGGGTGTATCCATCATAGAGGGATTTGAACTAAAGCCAAACACTTAATCTTTGCAAACAATACCAAGATCTCAGCCTATGCATCATTGATCTTGGAGAAATACATAGATTTCTATAGCCAACTTGACAACAGTCTTAAGTAGATAATTCTGGGCACATCCCATGGATGGTAGCACCTCAGAAGTAATTGTAGCTTTAGGATCCAGCTCAAACAGTAGGGATCTATCATATTAAACCTACTAAGAACCACCAAAGTAAATTCCACAAGCACTGTAGGACTGATACCTAGAGGTATCCATCACAGATCATCAAAGAAGTAAAGCAGCAGGTGAAAACAGCTACTTCTCTGTAGCTTTGCCTTAGGCCAGCATCCCATGCTAATTTATCCAATAGAATGTTCTGCAAATTTCAGACATTATAGAACATAAATAAAAACAACCCAGCATCTAGGTGAAGCCCGTGTACCACTCAAATGAGGGTGTCACAAGAGCCCATCCTAACCAAGCAGTTTCTACCAAGGATTCCATAATACAATGCTTTCAAAATAACACTTAATCATTTTCCTAACATAACAATTAGAAATCATATTTGACATCTCTGTATTCTATCCTCTGCAATTATCAAAGAGTAATTGGATTAGATATCCAACTCCAACTCTTTCATACCAAAGCATATCCACAAGAATCAGAGAACTAATCTCAACCCAGATCATAGCCATGATATGGGATAGTAAGTAAAAGTTCAGGTAACAAGCTTACTAACAGAAACAACTATCAACACTGAGAACCACAGTATAGCAGTGAACCCTACACAACTAGATTCAGTAGGAAACCACCTCAGATAAACATGGAATCAAGGGATGAACCCTAGCACAGAGGAATGAACCCTAGTGCATGGACATATTTAATTAGGGTTTAGATATTGCAAGAACTCAGAGGGTAGCAAGGTGATACGTTGCTAACGTATCCATAATTTTTGATGTTCCATGGTTGGTTTTATCTACTTTCTTATGTTTTGTCCAAACTTTGGAGTAATTTCTATAAACTTTCTTGGACTAACCTATTAACAAGATGCCACAGTGCCAGCTGCCTATTTTCTGCTGTTTTTGGTTCCAGGAAAGTCAGAAAATGAATATTCTCGGAATTGGACGGGACAAAAGCCAAAGTCAGTTTTTCACCGGGGGACACAAGGAGCCAGAGTACGAGACGGAGAGGGGCCAGGGGGCTGCCACACCACCTGGCCGCGCGGCCTAGCCTGGCCCACACCAGGGGGTGGTATGGCCGCCTTCGACACCCCCTCGGCCTCTCCTTTCGCCTATAAGATGCCTCTGATACAAAAACCCTAAGTACCCGATCAAAATTCCACAGAAGAGTCTGTAGCTGCCATCATCTCCATCCCTAGATCGGGAGGGATCTGAAGCTCTTTCCGGCACCCTGTTGGAGGGGAGAATTCACCCTAGAGGCCTTCTTCATCACCATGCAAGCCTCTGATGTGATGCGTGAGTAGTTCATCCTTGGACTACGGGTCCATGTAGTAGCTAGATGGCTGGTTCTTCTCCTTTGTGCTATCATCTTTAGACCTTGTGAGCTCCTTTCATGATCAAGATCATCTATTTGTAATTCTACATGTTGTGTTTGCGGGGATCCGATGGATGTTGAGATGCTATTTTAGATTCTTTATTGATTCTATCATGTCTTTGTTATTTGTGATCTTGCATGCTTTCCGTTGTTAGTAGCTATCTTGGCCAAGTAGATGCTAGCAACTCCAAGAGTTAGTATTTATGCTCGATAGTGGGTTCATGCCTCTAGTAATCTGGGGAAGTGACAGAAATCTCTAAGCTACTAGATTTTCTGTTGCTACTAGGGAGAAAACAACAATCCTTTGTTCATAGAACAATCGTATTATTTACTTTACACGCAATGCGTAATGCAATTATCTGTTGCTTGCAACTTAATACTGGAGGGGGTTCGGATGATAACCTGAAGGTGGATTATTAGTCATAGATGCAGTTGGATTACGGTCTATGTATAATGTTATAATGCCTAATCGAATCTCAAAGGAGTCAAGATGAGTAGTATATGCATATTGCTTTATCGGTGTTTGTCAATCGCCCCGCTGTAATTTGTTCACCCAACATGTCATCTATCTTAAGGAGAACCACCACTAGTGAACTATGGACCCCGATCCTTTCTTTTACCATCAATCTACAACTGTTTACTGCTTTATGTTTACTTTCTACAAGCAATTACTTTCTTCCACACAATACGTTTAATCCTTTGTTTTCAGCAAGACCGATGAGATTGACAACCTCATTGTAAGGGGCAAAGTTCTGTGGTTATGTTGTGGAGGTTTCCATGTTGCTGCTGGAGCCGGTAGTGCGCCCTGCCAAAGTCTAGCTAGCAACACCTTTGAGGTGTTTCCTTGCTCCTACTGGATTGATAACCTTGGTTTCATAACTGAGGGAAACTTACTACTGTCCTCATCATACCTTCCTCTTGGGGTTCCCCAACGAGCTCGTTATTACACGAGTCAGCACAAGGTAAGCTAGAGAATAAGAGAGGGAGAGGAGAGGAACTCACCCGTGGTCCTCGCTGGAGTTAGAAGAGGAAGTAGTATCATCGGCGAGCGCACACAGCGGCATGGGGAGCACCCGAGGGCACTGCAACCCGCGCCAAGCCATGGCACGGTGGCCACAACCACACGGATAGCAGCAGAGGCACCACAGGACCGTCAGGAGCAGAGCACAACATCACCGGGCCGGCGGAACTCCACATCACCGGAAAGCCCCAAACCCTAGGGTTCGGGGTGGAGTCATCCTGGACGGGAGAGGGGCTTGCAGACGAATCAATCAAGACTAGATGGAGGAGCAGCGTCATCTACCTCGCTACACACCTCGGCGGCGGCCGGAGTAGCCCAGGGCGGCCGGAATCAAGCAGCAACCGCATCGGCAGCACGACAACTCTACGAAGGCGAGACAGAAGGTGAACGAGAGAGCGAAGGGGAGGAATCGAGTGGCAGTGGGCCACTCGAGGTAGAGGGGTTTGACCAGCACAGATGGGCCGAGTCAGGGTTGGGCCAGCCCAATGGGCTAGGTCCAGTTTAAAAGGAAAAAGCCTAATTAAAATTTTAAATTACCAAAATACCCCTAGGACTTAAATGGCTCTAAGAAATATAATAAAAATCCTAAAAATATAAATAAAATATCAATGGACTCATAGAAGTGTCCTCTATTCAAGAAAAATAAAAAATGGAATTTTAGGTAATTAAATTTAAAATTATTATTATTAAGGTATAATTTTATAAAAATATACCAAACACATAAAATTGAATAAAATTCATTTTTACAATTCTAAAAGGGATTACTATTATAGAAAAATGCTAGTTTGTATTTATGAAAGGTAAATTAAGTGTGATAAAAATAAAGTCTTATTTCCTTAAAGGAATTTTAGTTAAATAGTTAAAAGAGTTAAAAACAAAATAAATTCAATTTTAAACTCTTAAAATAATACTAGTCATTATAAAAATACTAAATATAATGTTTATGAAAATTTCAAAGACTTTAAATAATACTTTTCTTTTATTAAATAAAGAAAATAGCAAACTTTTACTAAGAGGGTAAAACACGCAAATAAGCAAATAATAAATCATTGCATGACATTACTATGCATTGCATATTGCTTCTTTAAATATTGTCCTTACCAGGCAATAATGGTTCTCTGTAGAAACCGGAGCTCAAGGTCAGGTGAAAGCATCCAACTTCACTACCTTGCAGTCACAAGGCAAGTTCATCACTTGCTCATGTCCTTTGAAGAGTATTTATCAAAGATATTGCAAATGATGTGTTATCATCTATGATCTGGAGAAAGAAAATATTATCTTCTCAAATAAATAAGATGTGGTTGTCATCCTAAGTGATAGTAAATATAAAATTGGCAATGGAACTTAGGTTTCCAATTGCACGAGTCATCATAGGAATTAACAACCCATGACACCAGTGATTCTAGCGCCGTATATTACGCGTTAACCATGAGATTTGGAATGGGACAGAGAAGTCAGCTCTATCTTCTTCCTTTCATATGTAGGCAAGATGACCTTAGCGTGACGCCGTGATTCCTTGTGCGGATCCAGCATATGAGTGGGCACCCTTAGGCCCCACGATTTTGGTATCTAGATTATCTATGAGCGGTTGCCGGAGGTATAGTCGGACCTTTACGGAGCTTTCCAGGGGAATAACCGACTCATAGAGTCTTCGGGAACTCATCAGGGTTGTAGCTTGCCTGAAAGGGGTCTTAACGGAGGTGTAGTCAGCCTCGAAGGATCGCGCAGACATATGGGATCGCGGAGAGGGCAGTGATTGGCTTGGATCACCTACTAGGCCCCACATCATGGAATTGTGGACGGAAAAGTACGCATGGTTGTGCAACAGGAGTTGATCTCTCATGGGTAAAGCAACGCACCTTTGTAGATTGTAAGAATTATAACTTGTTACTCCCGATTTTGGGAAGGAGCTACGAATGCAGCAGGAAAGGAACTCCATGAAGTTCTGGTCAACCTATGAAGGCTGATGGGCATAGTTTTTGATAATAAAATCAATCTTTGAAGAAATGTTTATGAAAAATGCATAGAACCAAGGACTGATAGTCCGAGGTGGTAGATAGAGCATCAAACTTTCCACCTTGCATATAATGAACTTGCTGGGTAATGTTGTTACTCACCCTTTCCTTTGAACCTCCTGCTTAGACTCTAAGGAGCGAGAAGACACTTCGATGTACGCGGCTCAAGGGCAAGAGGATGTCTACTACAAGGAGCCAGACCTGTCTAGAGGAGTGGAAGGGATGGACTACGAAATACACTATGGAGTGGAGGGCAACGAGTCCGAGTAGTTGCCTTAGTTATTAGTAAACCAGTTGAGCCGAGCAGCCTAAACCTTATAAGATAAGTTGTTGAGCTCAATTCGGAGTATGAGTTTGAAATTTATATCTTCCACTGAAACTACTTAAGTTTGGTTTGTAATTTGTATCACTTGAAGTTTGGAACTTCTGGTTTTGTAATAATAATGAAGTGTGTATGTTTGTAATGTGGACCCGCAATGTTTCTGTTGTACCACTCTGAGGGATGTGATATTTACAGAACGGTGTTCTGTGGATGTCATGTCAACGACTATAGTGTACTACACATGCAATGGTATGCTGGGTCACTGAAACAGGTGCCCTCGAGAGGCGTGTGGAGGGAGAATATCATTTTGCGGCCCAAAAGTTGGGATGCCTAGGCAACACGGTACTCAAGTTGATTTTAATCAGCCGCGATGACTACAGTTGGCATGCCAAATACTCAGGGGGTCTTTTTTGGCATGAATTCAACTTTACGTTTGAATACAAAATATCAGGCTAATGGTCGTCATGTTGGCCCCCCTGTCAGTTCTCGCTGTTATGTCGCTCCCGTCGCTTAGGCATCAATTAGGTTTGCAACATTGGCGCCTGCATCCATTACACGTCTTCTTCTTCCCCGGAGCGGCAATCTGTGGTCGCGGCCATGGCACGGAGCTGGTACATGATGAACTGCTTTGCCTCGCTCTCCTCCCCATCCCGAGTCGGAGCTCGCCCTCACCATGGCCGCACCCGTGGCACAGCTTGGGGACGAGAATTGGTGACCGGTGAGATCTATCACTTTGTCGACCATGCTCGGTCCTATTTTCCTCCTCCAGAATCCGAGCTTGCCATCACCGTGGTCGCACCCGCACCAATTCTGCCACCCCTACCGAGGTCTCTGTGGTAGCTCAAGTTCTGCAATGTTGAACCTGTAAGAGAATTCGGAGTTGGGCAGCTGCAACCGATTGTTGAACCTGTAAGGAATTTGCTGAAGACTGTGTGCCGTGCCAAGGTCTTCGGCTGATGCATTCGGCTTATGCCAACATCCACCGCCGATGTGAGATCATTTAGTTACTTCGATACGAAATTTCGACCAATTTAACTTTTTGATTGATTCCTTGACAATTATAATATAATCGAGCACTAGAAATATTTTGTAGTGTGCATGAGCATGATCAGTAATATAATTGAACACTAGAAATTTTAAGGCACTCCATATAAAGGAGTAGATTAATATATATATATATATTCATACTACACCCGGGTGTAGTTACACCCACGTATGTTTCACACTATCTAGGTAGTATCTATCATACCGGAGAGTATCAACGCGTAGTATGAAGTATTATAAGACTAATTGGTAGTATATATACTACTTTTGAGGTAGTATGTATAAGTTTTTCACATACTCTTCTTTTTAAGTACAAATATGAAGGTATTTCGGATATATAGTGCAAACTCTGACTATATTTGAATTTTTTCGTGTAACTTGATTTGAAGTATCTTAGATATAGTATATGAACATACTCAAACTGATAAAGTATCACTATACTTCCGTATGGTGGTATATTAGACGTGGGTGTAACTACACCCAGGAGTAAGAAGGATTTTTCCTATATATATATATATATAGAAGGTTCACCACAGACACCACGCGGATATATTGTCTTACATGCCACACACACAGGTAATAATAATTAACTGAGACAAAATAAAAACAAGGGCAGCAGCAGGAGACCGGGACACAGAGACGCCTAGTAGGGCAGGGGCATATCAGCAGGAGGCAGGGACAGCCCAGTCGATGGGATACGGGCCAGTCCTGACGTACTCCCGGAGGAATTTTCCGAAGGCTGCGTGCCGCACCAAGGTAATCAGCTTATGCCTTCATCCGTCTCTAGCAACACCCACCGCGTGCTGGATCATGCTATCGAGGTCCACGTTGATTGCTCTGCCATAGAATAGGCAAAACAGTCCCCCTACGGTAGAAACAGATTATCCCACACCGTAACCGCCTTAGCACGTAGCGGCTCTTGTTGTCCCTGGATTCCTTGATATCGTCCACTTCATCATCATCCTCATGTTGATTTTTAAGAACGTAACTTAGAACTCATACATATGATTTAATTATATTACAACTCAAGAATTGACAACATGTATATGTAAGACAATATATCCATGGATATCAAAGAGAAAGCATCTCAGCAATAGTTTGATCAGTTCATATATCATTTCATCTCAACATAATGACAAATAATTGCATCAGAGTGTATGTAGAATAAAGATTGCGGCCTCATAAGTTTCTTCAGGGATGGAGTTAGTGAACCAAGTAACAATTGCACAACCTATATTGTTCTTGTACATCGCTCCAGGTTCACTAACTCATCCCTGAAAAATCTGACACCAATGTGTCTGCCTCTCTTTTGAGACAAATTTGAATCATTGGCCACAATAAGAAATTTAAATGTAATCGTACAAAACATTATTCAGGGATATACATAGTCAGGTACAAAAACAAGCCTAAATATTGTAATTATAAATAAAAAAACCAAGCAATTAATCATTAGGTACATGTTAAAAATGCTTATGATCAAAACCATTCATTTACATATGCATCATACGAATCATTCAAAGATCAGAAACAAATCAAGGATCATATATGTAGTTCCATATGAGAATAAATCAAGCGCCTCATAATTTGTTTCAGGAATGGAGTTGGCGAACCAAAGTACCAACAATACAACCTATATTGTTTGTGTGCATTGCTGCCTCAGGTTCACCAACCCATCCCTAAAACACGACACCATCATACGTGTCTCCCCTTGAACTCTTTTGGGGCAAATTTCAATCATCGGCCTCGGTGACAAACTGAAATGTAATTCTTATACACTATGAATGCATGGAATAGATAATTCAAATATCATAGTTCTATGAATGTAGAACAAAGATTTGCAGCCTCATAAGTTTCTTCAGGGATGGCGTAAGCGAACCAAGTAACAATTGCACAGCTTATATTGATCTTGTACATGGCCCCAGGTTCGCTAACTCATCCCTAAAAAAATCTGACACCAATGTGTCTGCCTCTCTTTAGGGCAAATTTGAATCATTGGCCACAATAAGAAATTGAAATGTAATCGTACACAACAATATTTAGTGATATACATATGCATCATACGACGCATTCATCGATCAGAAACAATACAAAGATTATATATATATAGGTTCCATATGAGAAAAAAAATTAGGGCCTCATTTTTTCCAGAGATGGAGTCGGAGAACCAAAATACCAACATCACAACCTATATTGTTTATGTGCATTGCTGCCTCAGGTTCACTAACCATCCCTAAGAAAACGACACCATCAGATGCCCTTGCACTATTTTTGGAAAAAAATTGAATCATTGGGATCAGTAAGGAATAGAAATGTAATGTTATAGGCATGTTGTGTATCGAAATCAAAACTCAACTAGCAAACTCAACTAGATGTCAGATGAGCAGATTGGGGTTTTGTGACTAGACGGATTAGGGTTTTGTGACTAGATGGCAGATGCATCAATCGAACGATCGAACCATATATATACTACCCTACTTCAAGAGAAAAAGAATCTGTACACGATTGAGCAACTCCTATGTATGAATAGTCAAATCTGCGGCTGCGACTAGAGAAGCTAGCAATGTAGTACCTCAGACTCCTCATCAGGGACCTCCTCCTCGAACTCGTCATTCTCCACGATTACGTCGAAGATTTCTTGGATGTCGATGGGGTTGTTGATGTAGAGCACCAAATTGCCTCTGCCTGCCGCCTGCCCCCCATCTAGATCTGCCGCTAGCACCACGATGTTGTCGGCCACCTACTTCTCGGCGGCTACGGCTACTGGCTGGACGGATGAGCTCGAACCCTCGACGGTGCAGCGATGAGTGGCGTTCGTGCCCGGAGAAGATGCCTCCGCCTGCTTGGCGACGATCGAGCCATCTTCTGCTGCGCCTTCAACTGGCTTCACCTCCGGCTCGTCTCCACATGTACGCTTCATGGCACACCTAGGGAAGGAGGTAGTGCAAGCGAGGGAGCTTCAACGCGCGCGGTAGGTGTAGATTGGGGTTTTGGGACTAGACAGATTGGGGGGAAATGACACGAGCACATGGAAGAAGGAGGTCGAGCGGGTTTATAAACACTGGACTGTTCATAGTCCTCGAGTGGACACGTGTGGTGGGCGGGGGCGGGGGGGGGGGGGGCTACCACGATCTCTACATTTTTTTGGGTTCCCTTTTTTTTGAAACAGCCACGATCTCCACTTTAGAGTTGCATGTCTGTTCAAATTATGCCAAGATAGATCCACTAGAGTTTATTGCATGTCTGTTCTTCTCACAAACCACACATGGATCCACCAGTGTCATTGCATGTCTACTCTTTTCATTAACCACACACAGTGTCATTGGATGTCTGTTCTTCTCACAAACCACACATGGATCCGCTAGTGTCATTGCATGTGTGCTCTTCTCACAAACCACACATGGATCCACCAGTGTCATTGCATGTGTGCTCTTTTCATGAACCACAACTAGAGTCATTGCATGTCTGTTCTTTCCACAAACCACGTAAGGATACACCGGTGTCGTTGGATGTGTGTTATTTTCATGAACCACACCCATTATCATTGCATGTGTGTTCTTCTCAGAAACGACACATGGATCCACCAGTGTCATTGCATGTGTGTTCTTTTCATGAACCACAACCAGAGTCATTGAATGTGTGTTCTTCTCACAAACCACACATGGATCCACCAGTGTCATTGCATGTATGTTCTTTTCATGAACCACAGCCAGAGTCATTGCATGTCTGTTCTTCTCACAAACCACATAAGGATACACCAGTGTCATTGGATGTGTGTTCTTTTCATGAACCACACCTAGTGTCATTGGATGTCTATTGTTCTCACAAACCACACATGTTTCCACCAGTGTCATTGCATGTCTATTCTTTTCACAAACCACAGCTAGAGTCATTGGATGTCTGTTCTTTCCACAAACCACACATGGATCCACTAGTGTCACTGGATGTGTGTTCTTTTCACAAACCACAACTAGAGTCATTGCATGTCTATTCTTGTCACAAACCACAGCTAGAGTCATTGCATGTCTGTTCTTTCCACAAACCACATTAGGATCCACCAGTGTCACTGGATGATTGTTCTTTTCATGAACCACACCTAGTGTCATTGCATGTGTGTTCTTCTCACAAACCACACATGGATCCACCAGTGTCATTGCATGTCTGCTCTTTCCATTAACCACACCCAGTGTCATTGGATGTTTGTTCTTCTCACAAACCACACATGGATCCACCAGTGTCATTGCATGTGTGCTCTTTTCACAAACCACATAAGGATACACCAGTGTCATTGGATGTGTGTTCTTTTCATGAACCACACCCAGTGTCATTGCATGTGTGTTCTTTCACAAACCACACATGGATCCACAAGTGTCATTGCATGTGTGTTCTTTGAATGAACCACAACTAGAGTCATTGCATGTGTGTTCTTCTCACAAACCACACATGGATCCACTAGTTTTATTGCATGTCTATTCTTTTCATGAACCACAGCAAGAGTCATTGCATGTCTGTTCTTCTAACAAACCACATAAGGATCCACCGGTGTCATTGGATGTGTGTTATTTTCATAAAACACACACCAGTGTCATTACATGTCTGTTCTTTCCACAAACCACACATGGATCCACCAGTGTCATTGCATGTCTGCTCTTTTCACAAACCACAGCTAGAGTCATTGCATGTCTGTTCTTTCCACAAACCACACAAGGATACACCAGTGTCATTGGATGTGTGTTCTTTTCACAAACCACAACTAGAGTCATTACATGTCTGTTTTTATCACAAACCACAGCTAGAGTCATTGCATTTATGTTCTTTCCATAAACCACATATGGATCCACCAGTGTCACTTGATGAGTGTTCTTTTCATGAACCACACCTAGTGTCATTGCATGTGTGTTCTTCTCACAAACCACACATGGATTCACCTATGTCATTGCATGTCTGCTCTTTTCATTAACCACACCCAATGTCATTGGATGTCTGTTCTTCTCACAAACCACACATGGATCCACCAGTGTCATTGCATGTGTGCTCTTTTCACAAACCACATAAGGATACACCGGTGTCACTAGATGTGTGTTCTTTTCATGAACCACACCTAGTGTCATTGCATGTGTGTTCTTTCACAAACCACACATGGATCCACCAGTGTCATTGCATGTGTGTTCTTTTCATGAACCACATCCAGAGTCATTGCATGTGAGTTCTTCTCACAAAACACACATGTCTCCACCAGTGTCATTGCACGTCTGTTCTTCTCACAAACCACATAAGGATACACCCGTGTCATTGGATGTGTGTTCTTTTCATGAAACACACCAGTGTCATTGCATGTGTGTTCTTCTCACAAACCACACATGGATCCACCAGTGTCATTGCATGTCTGCTCTTTTCACAAACCACGGCTACAAACATTGCATGTCTATTCTTTCCACAAACCACACATGGATCCACCAGTGTCACTAGATGTGTGTTCTTTTCACAACCCACAACTAGAGTCATTGCATGTCTGTTCTTCTCACAAACCACAACTAGAGTCATTGCATGTCTGTTCTTTCCACAAACCACATATGGATCCACCAGTGTCACTGGATGAGTGTTCTTTTCACAAACAATACATGGATCCACCAGTGTCATTGCATGTGTGTTGTTTTCATGAACCACAACCAGAGTCATCGCATGTGTGTTCTTCTCACAAACCACAGATGGATCCACTAGTGTCATTGCATGTCTGTTCTTTTTATGAACCACAGCCAGAGTCATTGCATGTCTGTTCTTCTCACAAACCACATAAGGATACACCAGTGTCACTGGATGTGTGTTCTTTTCATGAAACACACACCAGAGTCATTGCATGTGTGTTCTTATCACAAACCACACATGGATCCACCAATGTCATTGCATGTCTTCTCTTTTCATAAACCACAACTAGAGTCATTGCATGTCTGCTCTTTCCACAAACCACACATGGATCCACCAGTGTCACTGGAGGTGTGTTGTTTTCACAAACCACAACTAGAGTCATTACATGTCTGTTCTTCTCACAAACCACAACTAGAGTCATTGCATGTCTGTTCTTTCCACAAATCGCATATCGATCCACCAGTGTCACTTGATGAGTGTTCTTTTCATGAACCACACCCAGTGTAATTGCATGTGTGTTCTTCTCACAAACCACACATGGATCCACCAGTGTCATTGTATGTCTGCTCTTTTCATTAACCACACCCAGCGTCATTGGATGTCTATTCTTCTCACAAACCACACATGGATCCACCAGTGTCATTGCATGTGTGTTCTTGCACAAACCACACATGGATCCACTAGTGTCATTGCATGTGTGTTCTTTTCATGAACCACAGCCAGAGTCATTGCATGTGTGTTCTTCTCACAAACCACACATGGATCCAACAGTGTCATTGCATGTCTGTTCTTTTCACAAACCACATAAGGATACACCGCTGTCATTGGATGTGTGTTCTTTCCATGTACCACACCCAGTGTCATTGGATGTGTGTTCTTCTCACAAACCACTCATGGATAAACTAGTGTCATTGCATGTGTGTTCTTTTCATAAACCACAGCTAGAGTCATTGCATGTGTGTTCTTCTCACAAACCACACATGGATTCACCTATGTCATTGCATGTCTGCTCTTGTCATTAACCACACCCAATGTCATTGGATGTCTGTTCTTCTCACAAACCACACATGGATCCACCAGTGTCATTGCATGTGTGCTCTTTTCATGAACCACACCCAGTGTCATTGGATGTCTGTTCTTCTCACAAACGATACATGGATCCACCAGTGTCATTGCATGTCTGTTCTTTTCACAAACCACAGCTAGAGTCATTGGATGTCTGTTTTTTCCACAAACCACACATGGATCCACAAGTGTCACTGGATGTGTGTTCTTTTCAGAAACCACAACTAGAGTCATTGCATGTCTGTTCTTATCACAAACCACAACTAGAGTTATTGCATGTCTATTCTTTCCACAAACCACATATGGATCCACCAGTGTCACTAGATGAGTGTTCTTTTCATGAACCACACATGGATCCACCAGTGTCATTGCATGTGTGTTCTTTTCATGAACCACAGCTAGAGTCATTTCATGTGTGTTCTTCTCACAAACCACACATGGATCCAGCAGTGTCATTGCATGTCTGTTTTTTTCATGAACCACAGCCAGAGTCATTGCATGTCTATTCTTCTCGCAAACCACATAAGGATACACCAGTGTCATTGGATGTGAGTTCTTTTCATGAAACACACCAGTGTCATTGCATGTGTGTTCTTCTCACAAACCACACATGGATCCACCATGTCATTGCATGTCTGCTCTTTTCACAAACCACAACTAGAGTCATTACATGTCTGTTCTTTCCACAAACCACACATGGATCCACTAGTGTCACTTGATGTATGTTCTTTTCACAAACCACAATTAGAATCATTGCATGTCTATTCTTTTCACAAACCATAGCTAGAGTCATTGCATGTCTGTTCTTTCCACAAACCACATATGGATCCACCAGTGTCACTGGATGAGTGTTCTTTTCATGAAGCACACCCAATGTCATTGCATGTGTGTTCTTCTCACAAACCACACATGGATCCACCAGTGTCATTGCTTGTCTGATCTTTTCATTAACCACACCCAGTGTCATTAGATGTCTGTTCTTCTCACAAACCACACATGGATCCACTAGTGTCATAGCATGTGTGCTCTTTTCACAAACCACATAAGGATACATCGGTGTCATTGGATGTGTGTTATTTTCATGAACCACACCCAGTGTCATTGCATGTGTGTTCTTTCACAAACCACACATGGATCCACCAGTGTCATTGGATGTGTGTTCTTTTCATGAACCACAGCCAGAGTCATTGCATGTGTGTTCTTCTCACAAACCACACATGGATCTACCAGTGTCATTGCATGTCTGTTCTTTTCACAAACCACATAAGGATACACCGGTGTCATTGGATGTGTGTTCTTTTCATGTACCACACCCAGTGTCATTGCATGTGTGTTCTTCTCACAAACCACTCATGGATCAACTAGTGTCATTGCATGTGTGTTCTTTTCATGAACCACAGCCAGAGTCATTGCATGTGTGTTCTTCTCACAAACCACACATGGATCCACGAGGGTCATTGCATGTCTGTTATTTTCATGAACCACAGCCAGAGTCATTGCATGTCTACTCTTCTCACAAACCACATAAGGATACACAAGTGTCATTGGATGTGTGTTCTTTTCATGAAACACACCAGTGTCATTGCATGTGTGTTCTTCTCACAAACCACACATGGATCCACCAGTGTCACTGGATGTGTGTTCTTTTCACAAACCACAACTAGAGTCATTGCATGTCTGTTCTTCTCACAAACCACAGCTAGAATCATTGCATGTCTGTTCTTTCCACAAACCACATATGGATCCACCAGTGTCACTGGATGAGTGTTCTTTTCACAATCCACACATGGATCCACCAATGTCATTGCATGTGTGTTCTTTTCATGAACCACAGCTAGAGTCATTGCATGTGTGTTATTCTCACAAACCACACATGGATCCACCAGTTTCATTGCATGTTTGTTATTTTCATGAACCACATCCAGAGTCATTCCATGTCTGTTCTTCTCAAAAACCACATAAGGATACACCAGTGTCATTGGATGTGTGTTCTTTTCATGAAACACACACTAGTGTCATTGCATGTGTGTTCTTCTCACAAACCACACATGGATCCACCAGTGTCATTGCATGTCTGCTCTTTTCACAAACCACAGCTAGAGTCATTGCATGTCTGTTCTTTCCACAAACCACACATGGATCCACCAGTATCACTGGATGTCTGTTCTTTTCACAAACCACAACTAGAGTCATTGCATGTCTGTTCTTTTCACAAACCACAGCTAGAGTCATTGCATGTCTATTATTTCCACAAACCACATATGGATCCACTAGTGTCACTGGATGAGTGTTCCTTTCATGAACCGCACCCAGTGTCATTGCATGTGTGTTCTTGATACGTCCATTTTGCATCACTATTCTATGTCTTAATTCACTATTATTCATTGATATATTTCATATTGAGAGATGATACTTATGTTATTTCATCTATCTTGGCATGGTTGATGACTTTTGGAGCATGGACCGCTGTAGTCAGGATTCTGATGGAAAAGGTGCTGTTTGGAGGCAAAATTCGCGAAGATCAGAAAATCCGGGAAAATATACGGAAAATCCTATTTGTCCATAAGACTAAGGATGCCAGAAGATGGAGTGGAGATGGGCCACACGGGGCCCACACCAACCCATGGCGTGGGCAGGCCTAGGCTGCGCCTAGAGGTGGTGTGGCCACCCTGGCCCACTCCAGCCTCTCCCCTCTGGCGTATATCATACTCCCGAAACCCTAAGACTCGAGGAGCAACCACAGAAAGATTACTCCGCCTCTGAGGGGCGGAAAACACCGAGAGAGAAAGATCTCTCCGGCAGACAGATTTCTGCCAGGGGAATTCCTTCCCGGAGAGGGGAGATCGTCGCCATCAACACCACCATCAAGATGGACTTCATCGGGATCATCATCATCATCATCACCACCATCATCACCATCAGCACCCTCATCACCATCTCCATATTGCTGTAACAATTGAGTTGAATCTTGCATTAGTTCATAGGGGAAACTTTCCTGGTGTTGATTACTCTTTGTAGTTGATGTTATTGAGTGAACCGTTGAATTATTGTTTATGTTCAGATTGTTATACATCATTATTCCATCTCTGATCATGATCCATATGATGTCTTGTGAGTAGTTCGTTTTGTTCTTGAGGACATGGGAGAAGTCTTGTTGTTAGTAGTGGAGTTGTGTTGAGAAAGATTCAATAGATTGTTATTTACGTTGTGGTGTACTTTTTCTAGTGGTGTCATGTGAACGTCAACTACATGACACTTCACCTATATGGGCCTAGGGGAATGCATTGTGTATTTGGCTACTAATCATAGGGGTTGCCGGAGTGACAAAAACCTGAACCCCCGTTAGGAAACAATTGCACAAGGGACATAAGGGTCTTAGAGTTTAAAGCCGTGGTTAGGTTTCTACCTTAATTACTTTCTTGTACTTACGGATGTTTGCAAGGGGTATAATCACAAGTATGTATTAGTCTTGGATGGGGCGGTACATTAGCATAGGTTCACCCACACAACACTTAGCAAGCTAAAGAAGATTAATCAACTATATGAAACGAAAGTACTTGACAGTCTTCCCATGTGTCCTCGAGAATGTTTGGTCATCTTAAGTAATACAACCGGCTTGTCCTTTGCTTCATAGAGGATTGGGCCACTTGCTACATTTATTCCTACTGTCTTTTATTTACTCGTACTTTGTTTACTTGCTTTATCAAAAAACCCTAAAAATCCGTTTGCTAAGTATTTGCACAGAATTCCTGATCCATACCACTAGGAGCACCTTCTGCTCCTTGTTGGGTTCGACACACACATAGATCCACCAGTGTCATTGCATGTCTTCTCTTTTCACAAACCACAGCCAGAGTCATTGCATGTGTGTTCTTCTCAAAAACCACACATGGATCCACCAGTGTCATTGCATGTCTGTTCTTTTCATGAACCACAGCCAGAGTCATTGCATGTCTGTTCTTCTCACAAACCACATAAGGATACACCAGTGTCATTCGATGTGTGTTCTTTTCATGAATCACGCCCAGTGTCGTTGCATGTGTGTTCTTCTCACAAACCATGCATGGATCCACCAGTGTCACTAGATGTCTGCTCTTTTCACAAACCACATCTAGAGTCATTACATGTCTGTTCTTTCCACAAACCACAGCCAGAGTCATTGCATTTTTGTTCTTTCCACAAACCACATATGGATCCACCAGTGTCACTGGATGAGTGTTCTTTACATGAACCACACATAGTGTCATTGCATGTGTGTTCTTCTCACAAACCACACATGGATCCACCAGTGTCATTGCATATCTGCTCTTTTCATTAACGGCACCCAATGTCATTGGATGTCTGCTCTTCTCACAAACCACACATGGATCCACTAGTGTCATTGCATGTCTGCTCTTCTCACAAACCACACATGGATCCACCAGTGTCATTGCATGTCTGCTCTTTTCATTAACCACATCCAATGTCATTGCATGTCTGTTCTTCTCACAAACCACACATGGATCCACCAGTGTCATTGCATGTGTGCTCTTTTCACAAACCACATAAGGATACACTGGTGTCATTGGCTGTGTGTTCTTTTCATGAACCACACCTAGTGTCATTGCATGTGTGTTCTTTCACAAACCACACATGGATCCACCAGTGTCATTGCATGTGTGTTCTTTTGATGAACCACAGCCAGAGTCATTGCATGTGTGTTCCTCTCACAAACCACACATGGATCCACCAGTGTCATTGCATGTTTGTTCTTTTCATGAACCACATCCAGAGTCATTGCATGTCTGTTCTTCTCACAAACCACATAAGGATATACCAGTGTCATTGGATGTGTGTTATTTTCATGAAACACACCAGTGTCACTGCATGTGTGTTCTTCTCACAAACCACACATGGATCCACCAGTGTCATTGCATGTCTGCCCTTTTCACAAACCACAGCTAGAGTCATTGCATGTCTATTCTTTCCACAAACCACACATGGATCCACCAGTGTCACTGGATGTATGTTCTTTTCACAAACCACAATTAGAGTCATTGCATGTCTGTTCTTTTCACAAACCATAGCTAGAGTCATTGCATGTCTGTTCTTTCCACAAACCACATATGGATCCACCAGTGTCACTGGATGAGTGTTCTTTTCATGAAGCACACCCAGTGTCATTGCATGTGTGTTCTTCTCACAAACCACACATGGATCCACCAGTGTCATTGCATGTCTGCTCTTTTCATTAACCACACCCAGTGTCATTGGATGTCTGTTCTTCTCACAAACCACACATGGATCCACCAGTGTCATAGCATGTGTGCTCTTTTCACAAACCACATAAGGATACACCGGTGTCATTGGATGTGTGTTCTTTTCATGGATCCACCAGTGTCATTGCATGTGTGTTCTTTCAGAAACCACACATGGATCCACCAGTGTCATTGAATGTGTGTTCTTTTCATGAACCACAGCCAGAGTCATTGCATGTGTGTTCTTCTCACAAACCACACATGGATCAACCAGTGTCATTGCATGTCTGTTCTTTTGAAAAAGCACATAAGGATACACCGGTGTCATTGGATGTGTGTTCTTTTCATGAACCACACCCAGTGTCATTGCATGTGCATTCTTTCACAAACTACACATGGATCCACCAGTGTCATTGCATATGTGTTCTTTTCATGAACCACAGCCAGAGTCATTGCATGTGTATTCTTCTCACAAACCACACATGGATCCACAAGTGTCATTGCATGTCTGTTCTTTTCATGAACCACAGCCAGAGTCATTGCATGTCTGTTCTTCTCACAAACCACATAAGGATACACCAGTGTCATTGTATGTGTGTTCTTTTCATGAAACACACCAGTGTCATTGCATGTGTGTACTCACAAACCACACATGGATCCACCAGTGTCATTGCATGTCTGCTCTTTTCACAAACCACATCTAGAGTCATTGCATGTCTGTTCTTTCCACAAACCACACATGGATCCACCAGTGTCACTTGATGTGTGTTCTTTTCACAAACCACAACTAGAGTCATTGCATGACTGTTCTTCTCACAAACCACAGCTAGAGTCATTGCATGTCTGTTGTTTCCACAAACCACATATGGATCACCAGTGTCACTGGATGAGTGTTCTTTTCACAAACCACACATGGATCCACTAGTGTCATTGCATGTGTGTTCTTTTCATGAACCACAGCTAGCATCATTGCATGTGTGTTCTTCTCACAAACCACACATGGATCCACCAGTTTCATTGCATGTCTATTCTTTTCATGAACCACAACTAGAGTCATTGCATGTCTGTTCTGTTCACAAACCACATAAGGATACACCAGTGTCATTGGATGTGTGTTATTTTCATGAAACACACACTAGTGTCATTGCATGTGTGTTCTTCTCACAAACCACACATGGATCCACCAGTTTCATTGCGTGTCTGCTCTTTTCACAAACCATAGCTAGAGTCATTGCATGTCTGTTCTTTCCACAAACCACACATGGATCCACCACTATCACTGGATGTCTGTTCTTTTCACAAAACACAACTAGAGTTATTGCATGTCTGTTATTTTCACAAACCACAGCTAGAGTCATTGCATGTCTGTTCTTTCCATAAACCACATATGGATCCACCAGTGTCACTGGATGAGTGTTCCTTTAATGAACCGCACCCAGTGTCATTGCATGTGTGTTCTTCTCACAAACGACACATGGATCCACCTATGTCATTGCATGTCTGCTCTTTTCATTAACCACACCCTGTGTCATTGGATGTCTGTTCTTCTCATAAACCACACATGGATCTACCAGTGTCATTGCATGCGTGCTCTTTTCACAAACCACGTAAGGATACACCGGTGTCATTAGATGTGTCTTCTTTTCATGGACCACACCCAGTGTCATTGCATGTGTGTTCTTCTCACAAACCACACATGGATCCACCAGTGTCATTGCATGTTTGCTCTTTTCATGAACCACATCCAGAGTCATTGCATGTCTGTTCTTCTCACAAACCACATAAGGATAGACCAGTGTCATTGGATGTGTGTTCTTTTCATGAAACACACCAGTGTCACTGCATGTGTGTTCTTCTCACAAACCACACATGGATCCACCAGTGTCATTGCATGTCTGCCCTTTTCACAAACCACAGCTAGAGTCATTGCATGTCTATTCTTTCCACAAACCACACATGGATCCACCAGTGTCACTGGATGTATGTTCTTTTCACAAACCACAATTAGAGTCATTGCATGTCTGTTCTTTTCACAAACCATAGCTAGAGTCATTGCATGTCTGTTCTTTCCACAAACCACATATGGATCCACCAGTGTCACTGGATGAGTGTTCTTTTCATGAAGCACACCCAGTGTCATTGCATGTGTGTTCTTCTCACAAACCACACATGGATCCACCAGTGTCATTGCATGTCTGCTATTTTCATTAACCACACCCAGTGTCATTGGATGTCTGTTCTTCTCACAAACCACACATGGATCCACCAGTGTCATAGCATGTGTGCTCTTTTCACAAACCACATAAGGATACACCGGTGTCATTGGATGTGTGTTCTTTTCATGGATCCACCAGTGTCATTGCATGTGTGTTCTTTCACAAACCACACATGGATCCACCAGTGTCATTGAATGTGTGTTCTTTTCATGAACCACAGCCAGAGTCATTGCATGTGTGTTCTTCTCACAAACCACACATGGATCAACCAGTGTCATTGCATGTCTGTTCTTTTGAAAAAGCACATAAGGATACACCGGTGTCATTTGATGTGTGTTCTTTTCATGAACCACACCCAGTGTCATTGCATGTGCGTTCTTTCACAAACTACACATGGATCCACCAGTGTCATTGCATATGTGTTCTTTTCATGAACCACAGCCAGAGTCATTGCATGTGTATTCTTCTCACAAACCACACATGGATCCACAAGTGTCATTGCATGTCTGTTCTTTTCGTGAACCACAGCCAGAGTCATTGCATGTCTGTTCTTCTCACAAACCACATAAGGATACACCAGTGTCATTGTATGTTTGTTCTTTTCATGAAACACACCAGTGTCATTGCATGTGTGTACTCACAAACCACACATGGATCCACCAGTGTCATTGCATGTCTGCTCTTTTCACAAACCACATCTAGAGTCATTGCATGTCTGTTCTTTCTACAAACCACACATGGATCCACCAGTGTCACTTGATGTGTGTTCTTTTCACAAACCACAACTAGAGTCATTGCATGTCTGTTCCTCTCACAAACCACAGCTAGAGTCATTGCATGTCTGTTGTTTCCACAAACCACATATGGATCCACTAGTGTCACTGGATGAGTGTTCTTTTCACAAACCACACATGGATCCACTAGTGTCATTGCATGTGTGTTCTTTTCATGAACCACAGCTAGCATCATTGCATGTGTGTTCTTCTCACAAACCACACATGGATCCACCAGTTTCATTGCATGTCTATTCTTTTCATGAACCACAACTAGAGTCATTGCATGTCTGTTCTGTTCACAAACCACATAAGGATACACCAGTGTCATTGGATGTGTGTTATTTTCATGAAACACACACTAGTGTCATTGCATGTGTGTTCTTCTCACAAACCACACATGGATCCACCAGTTTCATTGCGTGTCTGCTCTTTTCACAAACCATAGCTAGAGTCATTGCATGTCTGTTCTTTCCACAAACCACACATGGATCCACCACTATCACTAGATGTCTGTTCTTTTCACAAAACACAACTAGAGTTATTGCATGTCTGTTCTTTTCACAAACCACAGCTAGAGTCATTGCATGTCTGTTCGTTCCATAAACCACATATGGATCCACCAGTGTCACTGGATGAGTGTTCCTTTAATGAACCGCACCCAGTGTCATTGCATGTGTGTTCTTCTCACAAACCACACATGGATCCACCTATGTCATTGCATGTCTGCTCTTTTCATTAACCACACCCTGTGTCATTGGATGTCTGTTCTTCTCATAAACCACACATGGATCTACCAGTGTCATTGCATGCGTGCTCTTTTCACAAACCACGTAAGGATACACCGGTGTCATTAGATGTGTCTTCTTTTCATGGACCACACCTAGTGTCATTGCATGTGTGTTCTTTCACAAACCACACATGGATCCACCAGTGTCATTGCATGTGTGTTCTTTTCATGAACCATAGCCAGAGTCATTGCATGTGTGTTCTTCTCACAAACCACACATGGATCCACCAGTGTCATTGCATGTCTGTTCTTTACACAAACCACATAAGGATACACCGGTGTCATTGGATGTGTATTCTTTTCATGAACCACACCTAGTGTCATTGCATGTGTGTTCTTCTCACAAACCACACAAGGATACACCAGTGTCATTGGATGTGTGTTCTTTTCATGAATCACACCCAATGTCATTGGATGTCTGTTCTTCTCACAAACGACACATGGATACACCAGTGTCATTGCATGTCTGTTCTTTTCACAAACCACAGCTAGAGTCATTGGATGTCTGTTCTTTCCACAACCCACACAACGATCCACCAGTGTCACTGGATGTGTGTTCTTTTCACAAACCACAACTAGAGTCATTGCATGTCTGTTCTTATCACAAACCAAAGCTAGAGTCATTGCATGTCTGTTCTTTCCACAAACCACATATGGATCTACCAGTGTCACTGGATGATTGTTCTTTTCATGAACAACACCCAGTGTTATTGCATGTGTGTTCTTCTCACAAACCACACATGGATCCACCAGTTTCATTGCATGTCTACTCCTTTCATTAACCACACCCAGTGTCATTGGATGTCTGTTCTTCTCAGAAACCACACATGGATCCACTAGTGTCATTGCATGTCTGTTCTTTTCACAAACCACATAAGGATACACCGGTGTCATTGGATGTGTGTTATTTTCATGGATCCACCAGTGTCATTGCATGTGTGCTCTTTTCACAAACCACATAAGGATACACCGGTGTCATTAGATGTGTGTTCTTTTCATGAACCACACCAGTGTGATTGCATGTGTGTTCTTCTCAAAAACCACACATGGATCCACCAGTGTCGTTACATGTCTGCTCTTTTCACAAACCACAGCCAGAGTCATTGCATGTGTGTTCTTCTCAAAAACCACACATGGATCCACCAGTGTCATTGCATGTCTGTTATTTTCATGAACCACAGCCAGAGTCATTGCATGTTTGTTCTTCTCACAAACCACATAAGGATACACCAGTGTCATTCGATGTGTGTTCTTTTTATGAAACACATACCAGTGTCATTGCATGTGTGTTCTTCTCACAAACCACACATGGATCCACCAGTTTTATTGCATGTCTGCTCTTTTCACAAACCACAACTAGAGTCATTGCATGTCTGTTCTTTCCACAAACCACACATGGATCCACCAGTATCACTTGATGTCTGTTCTTTTCACAAACCACAACGAGAGTCATTGCATGTCTGTTCTTTTCACAAACCATAGCTAGAGTCATTGCATGTCTGTTCTTTCCATAAACCACATATGGATCCACCAGTGTCACTGGATGAGTGTTCCTTTCATGAACCGCACCCAGTGTCATTGCATGTGTGTTCTTCTCACAAACCACACATGGATCCACCTATGTCATTGCATGTCTGCTCTTTTCTTTAACCACACCCAGTGTCATTGGATGTCTGTTTTTCTAACAAACCACACATGGATCCACCAGTGTCATTGCATGCATGCTCTTTTCACAAACCACATAAGGATCCACCGGTGTCATTGGATGTGTCTTCTTTTCATGAACCACACCCAGTGTCATTGCATGTGTGTTCTTTCACAAACCACACATGGATCCACCAGTGTCATTGCATGTGTGTTCTTTTCATGAACCACAACCAGAGTCATTGCATGTGTGTTCTTCTCACAAACCACACATGGATCCACCAGTGTCATTGCATGTCTGTTCTTTTTACAAATCACATAAAGATACACCGGTGTCATTGGATGTGTGTTCTTTTCATGAACCACACCCAGTGTCATTGCATGTGTGTTCTTCTCAGAAACCACACATGGATCCACTAGTGTCATTGTAGGTCTATTCTTTTCATGAACCACAACCAGAGTCATTGCATGTGTATTCTTCTCACAAACCACACATGGATCCACCAGTGTCATTGCATGTCTATTCTTTTCATGAACCACAGCCAGAGTCATTGCATGTCTGTTCTTCTCACAAACCACACAAGGATACACCAGTGTCATTGGATGTGTAGTCTCTTCATGAATCACACCCAATGTCATTGGATGTCTGTTCTTCTCACAAACCACACATGGATACACCAGTGTCATTGCATGTCTGTTCTTTTCACAAACCACAGCTAGAGTCATTGGATGTCTGTTCTTTCCACAAACCACACAACGATCCACCAGTGTCACTGGATGTGTGTTCTTTTCAAAAACCACAACTAGAGTCATTGCATGTCTGTTCTTATCACAAACCAAAGCTAGAGTCATTGCATGTCTGTTCTTTCCACAAACCACATGCGGATCCACCAGTGTCACTCGATGATTGTTCTTTTCATGTACAACACCCAGTGTCATTGCATGTGTGTTCTTCTCACAAACCACAAATGGATCCACCAGTGTCATTGCATGTCTACTCTTTTCATTAACCACACCCAGTGTCATTGGATGTCTGTTCTTCTCACAAACCACACATGGATCCACCAATGTCATTGAAGGAAATATGCCCTGAGAGGCAATAATAAAGTTGTTATTATGTATTCCTTGTATATGATAGATGTTTATTTTGCATGCTATAATTGTATTGGTAGGAAACATCAATACATGTGTGTTTAATAAACAAAAAGGGTTCCTAGTTATGCCTCTCTTATAGACTAGCTTGTTGATTAACAAGATGATCAAGGTTTCCTGATCATGGACATTGGATGTTGTTAATAACAAGGTCACATCATTTGTGAAATGATGTGATGAACATTCATCCGAAGTATAGCATTACGATCAAGTCATTATGTTTATATTGCTATAACATCATACGAAGTAATCTTTATCCTTAGACCATGAGATCATGTTAATTGCTAACACCGGAAGAGTATCTTGATAACATCAAACGTCACACCGTAACAGGGTGACTATAAAGATGGGTTCAGTACTACGAAGGTGTTATGTTGAGGCTCATGGATCAAGAGTGGAATTTGTCAATCCATATGACGGAAAGATATACTCTGGGCCCTCTCGGTGATATCACATTAGGATAGCTTGCAAGCAAGTGATGTGATCACTAGAATGTTATATCACGGGAACGAGAAAAGAGTGCATGTCGGTAACGAGATCAAACTAGGTATGGAGATACCGATGATCGAATCTCGGACATGTACTGTATCGAGAGACAAAGGGATTTAGTTACAAGCGTTAAAGGTTCTCACGATCACAGGAGTCATCGTTGAATGTGTAGGAGTCAGTACGGATCTCCAGGTCCCGCTGCTGATTATTGATCGGAGAAGGGTCTCGATCATGTCTGCATTATTCGCGAACCGTAGGGTGGCACACTTAAGAGTTACCGGACACCATTTTGGAGCACATATGTTTCAAACGAAAGAATTGCAAAGCACAGGAATTGTTTCAATAGAAACCGGAAATTGTTTCGGGTGAAATTGCAGAAGGTGGTTCTGCATGTGATATTGAAATATTTCAAGGGGATATATGTGAATGTTTGTTAATTAAAGTAATTAACAAAATTCTGAATAAATTTAATAAAAAGAGTTTTATTAAATGAGAGAGCATTAAATTAGGAGAAATTTAATGCATTTAAAGTGGAGACTTTAAAAGGGAATGTGAAGAGGCATTTTAATGTGGAGGGGTTACCACCACATGAATGGGGGAGGTGAGGGGTCAACCCCCCATGCGCCGGCCATGGAGAGAGGGGGCACCCCCTCCTCCTATAAAAGGCCACCCATTCCCTCCTTCATCCACACACCTCCTTGTGAAGGATCTCTCTCCCCCTCTAGAATTATTCCCCATGGTCTCGGATTAGCGAGATACATGTTTCCGGTGGCATTTTGTCTAGAAGGAGTTGCTGCTTCCGCTGGATCGCTGGAGCGAGGAGGTGGAGGTTGTGCGGTGGCTTGAACGTGTGTGCGAGTGCGGATGCGCTGCTGAGTTGCGGCGCTCGGACTTCCTCACGATCTTGAGATCGGCAAGCGTACGACTACATCAACCACGAGTTCCTACTCGTTAACAAAACTCGTTGTCTTCGAGGGTAAGTTCTCCATGGATGTATGTCCACCCGTTGCTCTGTATCTAGTAGATAGATCTTGGCGTATAGTTCTCATCGTAGGAAATTTTTTGTTTTCTATGCTGTGGACCCAACAGGGGTATCAGAGCCCGATCTATGCGTAGGTGCTTTGCACGGGTAGTACACATATGTTTATATGTGGGCGATGATGATCATGTTATTGCATCTTCTATGTACTTTGGATATTGGTGGCATAGTGGGATGAAGCGGCCCGGACCAACCTTACATGTCATCGTACATGAGACCGGTTCCACGACTGACATGCAACTAGTTTTGCATAAGTGGCTAGCGGGTGTCTGTCTCTCCTACTATAGTCAATATCTGATTTACAACGAGTTTCTAATAACTTGGTTATCCTCGTTGTGGTTCATGTTCGTAGGTAAGACCGGTTCTATCTCCGAAAGCCCTAAGCCACATAAAACTTGCAATTGATAAATTAGAGGCGTCTAGTTTAGATCGTTGCTGGGCTAGTGTATTGATATGGTATTGTTGTAAGTAGATGTATGATAGATACTTTTACAGCTCACTTAACGTGTAAGTTCCATATACCTTGGCCTTACACACAAAGGAATGATAGAGATCATACCACGATGCAAATGATAGAGATCAAATGCATGGACCATATCACCTCACTTCACACATTAGCATCTTATATTGCTAGTTTGGCGCTTTTGGTAGCATTATAAGATGATCCCTCATTTAGATATCAAGATAAAATGTGTTCTTCCTTAAGTATGCACCGTTTTGTGGATCGTGTTTTGAGGCATCACGTGATGATCGGGTGTTCTCGACTCTACGCTTTCATACAACGGGTGTAAGACAATTTTACACATGCAAATACTAAGGTTCTTACTTGACGAGCCTAACATGTACATACATGGCCTCGGAACACGAACCGAAAGGTTAAGCATGAGTCATATAGTTGATATGATGCCCATATAGATGCTCGCCTTTGAAGCTACACCGACTCACGTGATGATCGGACTTGGTGTAGTGGATTTGGTTCATGTAATCACCAAAAGGACACGAGGGATGTCGTTTTTGAGTGGGAGTTCATTAGTAATTTGGATTAGTTGAACTCAATCTATCATAAACTTAGTCTAAATATATTTTACAAATTCTGTTGTAGATGGCACCACCTGCTTTTAATTTCAATGTGTTCATGGAGAAAGAGAAGCTTGCTGCAATGGTAGCAACTTCACCAACTGGGCTATGAATTTGAGGATTCTCCTCACTGCTGCACAAAAGCAATATGTGCTAGAGGCGCCGCTAGGCCCCCCACCAGCTCATGATGCCCCTGACGAGGAAAAGAACGTCTATATAACTCGTCGGGAGGACCACAACTTAGTTCATTGCGGCATACTGTATGGGCTAGAGCCAGAACTTCGAAAATGTTTCGAAAATGGCAATGCCTTTGATACCATGGGAGAATTGAAAATGATTTTCGATACCCATGCTGCCGTAGAGAGTTATAATGCTTCTGAAAAGTTCTTTAGCTGCATGATGGAAGAGAACAACTCCGTTAGTGAGCACGTACTCAAAATGTCTGGGTACGCCAATAAGCTTGTGTCCTTGGGAATAACGATTCCCATTGACTTAGGCATACATCGTGTTCTCCAATCTCTTCCACCTAGCTACAAGAGCTTCGTGATGAACTATAATATGCAGGGCATGAAGAAGTCTCTTCCCGAGCTTCTGTCAATGCTTAAGACTGCGGAAGTGGAGATTAGGAAAGAACATCAAGTGTTGATGATCAATAACACCACCGGTTTCAAGAAGGACAAGAAAGGCAAGCAGAAGGGAAAGAAGGGCGGCAAATCTGTTGCCGCGCCTGAAAAGAAACCCCGAGCTGGCCCTAAGTCTAACACCGAGTGCTACTATTGCAAGGGGACTGGCCATTGGAAGCGCAACTGCCCCAAGTATTTGGCGGACAAGAAAGCCGGCAAGGCAAACAAAGGTATATGTGATATACATGTTATTGATGTGTACTTGACTAGTACTCGCAGTAGCACCTGGGTATTTGATACGGGATCGGTTGCTAATATATGTAACTCGGTTCAGGGGCTGCGGAACAAGCGACAACTAGCAAGGGATGAGGTCACGATGCGGGTTTGCAATGGATCAAGAGTTGATGTGATCGCCGTCGGAATGCTGCCTCTCCATATGCCGTCGGGATTAGTTATAAACCTGAATAATTGTTATTTGGTGCCTGCACTAAGCATGAACATTGTATCCGGATCGTGTTTGATGCAAAGTGGTTATTCGTTTAAGTCTGAAAACAATGGTTGTTCGATTTATATGAATAATATCTTTTATGGTCATGCACCTATGTTGAATGGTTTATTTCTGTTGGATCTCGATAGTAGTATTACGCATATTCATAATGTTGATGCTAAAAGGATTAAACTTGATAATGATATATCTACATATATGTGGCACTGCCGTCTAGGTCATATTGGCGTTAAACGCATGAAGAAACTCCATTCTGATTGACTTTTGGAATCACTTGATTTTGAATCATTTGATACATGTGAGCCATGCCTTATGGGCAAGATGACTAGAACGCTGTTTTCCGGTTCAATGGAATGGGCGACAGATTTATTGGAAATCATACATACTGATGTGTGTGGACCAATGAGTGTGTCGGCGCGAGGTGGATATCGTTATTTTGTTACTTTCACGGATGATTTGAGTAGATACGGGTATATCTATTTGATGAAACATAAGTCTGAAACCTTTGAAAGGTTCAAAGAATTTGAGAATGAAGTGGAAAATCATCATAACAGAAAGATCAAATTTCTGCGGTCCGACCATGGAGGAGAGTATCTTAGTTACGAGTTTAGCACACATATGAAAGACTATGGAATAGTTTCACAACTCACGCCTGCCGGAACATCACAACGAAATGGTGTGTCAGAATGTCGTAATCGTACTTTATTGGATATGGTTCGATCTATGATGTCTCTGACTGACTTGCCACTGTCATTTTGGGGTTATGCACTGGAAACCGCTGCATTCACTTTAAATAGGGCACCATCTAAATCCGTTGAAAAGACACCATATGAATTATGGTTTGGAAACAAACCTAAGCTGTCATTTCTTAAAGTTTGGGATGCGATGTTTATGTGAAGAAACTTCAACCGGATAAAACTCGAACCCAAAGCGGAAAAATGCGTCTTCATAGGATACCCTAAGGAAACGATTAGGTATACCTTCTATCACAGATCCAAGGGCAAGGTCTTTGTTGCCAAGAATGGATCCTTTCTTGAGAAGGAGTTTCTCGTGAAAGGTGTGAGTAGTCGGAAGGTAGAACTCGAAGAGGTTATTGAACCTTCTCTTCATGAAATGGCGAGTAGCGCAGCTCCATAAGTTGTTTCGGAGTTGACTTCACCTAATGAAGAGAGAGCTAATGATATTGATCATGAAACTCCGAAAGAGGACACTACCGAACCTCGCAGGTCAAGCAGGACACGTGCAGCTCCTGAACTGTACGGCAATCCTGTTATGAATTTCATGATTGATGAAATAGATGACCCTGCGACGTATGAAGAAGCGATGATGAGCCCTGATTCCAACAAATGGCTAGAAGCCATGAAATCCGAGATGGAATCCATGTACGAAAACCAGGTTTGGACCTTGGTGGACTTACCTCACGATCGAAAGGCCGTTGAGAATAAATGAATTTTCAAAAGAAAAACTGATGCTGATGGTAATGTAACCATCTATAAGGCTCGACTTGTCGCAAAGGGGTTTTGACAAATTCAAAGAGTTGACTACGATTAGACATTGTCTCCCATAGCGATGCTTAAGTCGGTTAGGATTATGTTAGCAATTGCTGCATATTTCGATTATGAAATATGGCAGATGGATGTCAAAACTGTGTTCCTCAATGGTAATATTGAAGAAGAGTTGTATATGATACAACCTAAGGGTTTTGTCGATCCTAAGGATGCTGATAAGGTGTGCAAACTTCAGCGATCCATCTATGGACTGAAGCAAGCATCCCGGAGTTGGAATCTCCGCTTTGATGAGGTGATCAAAGAGTTTGGATTTGTCCAAACTTATGGAGAGGCTTGTATTTACAAGAAAGTGAGTGGGAGCAATGTGGCATTTCTGATATTATATGTGGATGACATATTATTGATTGGAAATGATATAGATCTTTTAAACAGTGTCAAAAGTTATCTAAACAACAAATTTTCGATGAAGGACCTTGGTGAAGCTTCATATATATTAGGCATTAAAATCTATAGAGATAGATCAAGACGCCTAATTGGGCTATCGCAGAGTACATACCTTGATAAGATATTAAAGAAGTTTAATATGGACGGAAGTAAGAAGGGGTACTTACCTATGTTGTAAGGCAAGACATTGAGTAAGACTCAAAGTCCGGCTACGGCGGAAGAAAGAGAGACAATGGATAAGATCCCCTATGCCTTAGCCATAAGCTCTATAATGTATGCCATGCTATGTACAAGACCGGATGTGGCACATGCTATTAGTTTGACTAGTAGGTACCAATCTGATCCAGGTTCGGAACACTGGATAGCGGTCAAGAATATCCTTAAGTACTTGAGAAGAACTAAGGATATGTTTCTTGTATATGGAGGTGAAGAAGAGCTAGTCGCTAAGTGTTATGTCAATGCTAGCTTTGGCACTGATCCGAATCACTCTAAGTCTCAATCCGGATACGTATTTCTCTTGAACGGAGCAGCAGTTAGTTGGAGGAGATCCAAACAACCTGTGGTGGCTAGATCAACGACGGAGGCGGAATATGTTGCTGCTTCAGAAGCAGCGCAGGAAGCGGTTTGGATGAAGGAGTTCATAACGGAACTAGGTGTGGTTCCTAGTGCGTTGGACCCAATGGTGATCTATTGTGACAATAATGGAGCCATAGCCAACGCTAAGGAACCAAGGTCTCACAAGAATTCCAAGCATATTAAGCGCCGGTTTCACTCCATCCGCGAGCATGTCAAGGATGGAGATATAAAGATTTGTAAAGTGCACACGGACCTGAATGTAGCAGATCCGTTGACTAAAGTACCCCCTAGGGCAAAACATGATCGACACCAGAACTCCATGGGTGTTAGATTTATCACTATATAAACTAGATTATTGTCTCTAGTGCAAGTGGGAGACTGAAGGAAATATGCCCTGAGAGGCAATAATAAAGTTGTTATTATGTATTCCTTGTATATGATAGATGTTTATTTTGCATGCTATAATTGTATTGATAGGAAACATCAATACATGTGTGTATAATAAACAAAAAGGGTTCCTAGTTATGCCTCTCTTATAGACTAGCTTGTTGATTAACAAGATGATCAAGGTTTCCTGATCATGGACATTGGATGTTGTTAATAACAAGGTCACAACATTTGTGAAATGATGTGATGAACATTCATCCGAAGTATAGCATTACGATCAAGTCATTATGTTTATATTGCTATAACATCATACGAAGTAATCTTTATCCTTAGACCATGAGATCATGTTAATTGCTAACACCGGAAGAGTATCTTGATAACATCAAACGTCACACCGTAACAGGGTGACTATAAAGATGGGTTCAGTACTAAGAAGGTGTTATGTTGAGGCTCATGGATCAAGAGTGGAATTTGTCAATCCAGATGACGGAAAGATATACTCTGTGCCCTCTCGGTGATATCACATTAGGATAGCTTGCAAGCAAGTGATGTGATCACTAGAATGTTATATCACGGGAATGAGAAAAGAGTGCATGTCGGTAACGAGATCAAACTAGGTATGGAGATAACGATGATCGAATCTCGGACATGTAATATATCGAGAGACAAAGGGATTTAGTTACAAGTGTTAAAGGTTCTCACGATCACAGGAGTCATCGTTGAAGGTGTAGGAGTCAGTACGGATCTCCAGGTCCCGCTGCTGATTATTGATCGGAGAAGGGTCTCGATCATGTCTGCATTATTCGCGAACCGTAGGGTGGCACACTTAAGAGTTACCGGACACCATTTTGGAGCACATATGTTTCAGACAAAAGAATTGCAAAGCGCAGGAATTGTTTCAACAGAAACCGGAAATTGTTTCGGGTGAAATTGCAGAAGGTGGTTCTGCATGTGATATTGAAATATTGCAAGGGGCTATATGTGAATGTTTGTTAATTAAAGTAATTAACAAAATTCTGAATAAATTTAATAAAAAGAGTTTTATTAAATGAGAGAGCATTAAATTAGGAGAAATTTAATGCATTTAAAGTGGAGACTTTAAAAGGGAATGTGAAGAGGCATTTTAATGTGGAGGGGTTACCACCACATGAATGGGGGAGGTGAGGGGTCAACCCCCCATGCGCCGGCCATGGAGAGAGGGGGCACCCCTCCTCCTCCTATAAAAGGCCACCCATTCCCTCCTTCATCCACACACACCTCCTTGTGAAGGATCTCTCTCCCCCTCTAGAATTATTCCCCATGGTCTCGGAATAGCGAGATACATGTTCCCGGTGGCATTTCGTCTGGAAGGAGTTGCTGCTTCCGCTGGATCGCTGGAGCGAGGAGGTGGAGGTTGTCCGGTGGCTTGAACGTGTGTGCAAGTGCGGATGCGCTGCTGAGTTGCGGCGCTCGGACTTCCTCACGACCTTGAGATCGGCAAGCGTACGACTACATCAACCACGAGTTCCTACTCGTTAACAAAACTCGTTGTCTTTGAGGGTAAGTTCTCCATGGATGTATGTCTACCCGTTGCTCTATATCTAGTAGATAGATCTTGGCGTATAGTTCTCATCGTAGGAATTTTTTTGTTTTCTATGCTGCGGACCCAATATTCATTGCATGTCTGTTCTTTTCACAAACCACATAAGGATACACCGGTGTCATTGGATGTGTGTTATTTTCATGGATCCACCAGTGTCATTGCATGTGTGCTCTTTTCACAAATCACATAAGGATACACCGATGTCATTAGATGTGTGTTCTTTTCATGAACCACACCCAGTGTGATTGCATTTGTGTTCTTCTCAAAAACCACACATGGATCCACCAGTGTCATTTCATGTCTGCTCTTTTCACAAACCACAGCCAGAGTCATTGCATGTGTGTTCTTCTCAAAAACCACACATGGATCCACCAGTGTCATTGCATGTCTGTTCTTTTCACAAACCACATAAGGATACACCGGTGTCATTGGATGTGTGTTATTTTCATGAACCACACCCAGTGTCATTGCATGTGTGTTCTTTCACAAACCACACATGGATCCACCAGTGTCATTGCATGTGTGTTCTTTTCATGAACCACAGCCAGAGTCATTGCATGTGTGTTCTTCTCAAAAACCACACATGGATCCACCAGTGTCATTGCATGTCTGTACTTTTCATGAACCATAGCTAGAGTCATTACATGTCTGTTCTTCTCACAAACCACATAAGGATACACTAGTGCCATTCGATGTCTGCTCTTTTCATTAACCACACCCAGTGTCATTGGATGTCTGCTCTTCTCACAAACCACACATGGATCCACCAGTGTTATTGCATGTCTGCTCTTCTCACAAACCACACATGGATCCACCAGTGTCATTGCATGTCTTCTCTTTTCATTAACCACACCCAGTGTCATTGCATGTGTGTTCTTTCACAAACCACATATGGATCCACCAGTGTCATTGCATGTGTGTTCATTTCATGAACCACAGCCGGAGTCATTGCATGTGTGTTCTTCTCACAAACCACACATGGATCCACTTGTGTCATTGCATGTCTGTTCTTTTCATGAACCACAACCAAAGTCATTTCATGTGTGTTCTTCTCACAAACCACACATGGATCCACCAGTGTCATTGCATGTCTGTTCTTTTGATGAACCACAACCTGAGTCATTGCATGTCTGTTCTTCTCACAAACCACATAAGGATACACCAGTGTCATTGGATGTGTGTTCTTTTCATGAACCACACCCAGTGTCGTTGCATGTGTGTTCTTCTCACAAACCACACATGGATCCACCAGTGTCATTGCATGTCTGCTCTTTTCACAAACCACAGCTAGAGTCATTGCATGTCTATTCTTTTCACAAACCACATAAGGATACACCGGTGTCATTGGATGTTTGTTCTTTTCATGAACCACACCCAGTGTCATTGCATGTGTGTTCTTCTCACAAACCACACATGGATCCACTAGTGTCATTGCATGTCTGTTCTTTTCATGAACCATAGCCAAAGTCATTGCATGTGTGTTCTTCTCACAAACAACACATGGATGCACTAGTGTCATTGCATGTCTGTTCTTTTGATGAACCACAACCTGAGTCATTCCATGTCTGCTCTTCTCACAAAACACATAAGGATACACCAGTGTCATTGGATGTGTGTTCTTTTCATGAACCACACCTAGTGGCGTTGCATGTGTGTTCTTCTCACAAAGCACACATGGATCCACCAGTGTCATTGCATGTGTGCTCTTTTCACAAACCACAGCTAGAGTCATTGCATGCCTGTTCTTTTCACAAACCACACATGGATCCACCAGTGTCACTGGATGTGTGTTCTTTTGACAAACCACAACTAGAGTCATTGCATGTCTGTTCTTCTCACAAACCACAGCTAGAGTCATTGCATGTCTATTCTTTCCACAAACCACATATGGATCCACCAGTGTCACCGGATGAGTGTTCTTTTCACAAACCACAGATGGATCCACCAGTGTCATTGGATGTGTGTTCTTTTCATGAACCACACCCAGTGTCATTGCATGTGTGTTCTTCTCACAAACCACACATGGATCCACTAGTGTCATTGCATGTCTGTTCTTTTCATGAACCACAGCCAAAGTCATTGCATGTGCGTTCTTCTCACAAACCACACATGGATCCACCAGTGTCATTGCATGTCTATTCTTTTAATGAACCACAACCTGTGTCATTGCATGTCTGTTCTTCTCACAAACCACATAAGGATACACTAGTGCCATTGGATGTGTGTTCTTTTCATGAACCACACCCAGTGTCGTTGCATGTGTGATCTTCTCACAAACCACACATGGATCCACCAGTTTCATTACATGTCTGCTCTTTTCACAAACCACAACTAGAGTCATTGCATGTCTGTTCTTTTCACAAACCACACATGGATCCACAAGTGTCACTGGATGTGTGTTCTTTTCACAAACCACAACTAGAGTCATTGCATGTCTGTTCTTCTCACAAACCATAGCTAGATTCATTGCATGTCTGTTCTTTCCACAAACCACATATGGATCCACCAGTGTCACTGGATGAGTGTTCTTTTCACAAACCACACATGGATCCACCAGTGTCATTGCATGTCTGTTCTTTTGATGAACCATAACCTGAGTCATTACATGTCTGTTCTTCTCACAAACCACATAAGGATACACCAGTGTCATTGGATGTGTGTTCTTTTCATGAATCACACCCAATGTCATTGGATGTCTGTTCTTCTCACAAACCACACATGGATACACCAGTATCATTGCATGTCTGTTCTTTTCACAAACCACAGCTAGAGTCCTTGGATGTCTGTTCTTTCCACAAACCACACAACGATCCACCAATGTCACTGGATGTGTGTTCTTTTCACAAACCACAATTAGAGTCATTGCATGTCTGTTATTATCACAAACCAAAGTTAGAGTCATTGCATGTCTGTTCTTTCCACAAACCACATATGGATCCACCAGTGTCACTCGATGATTGTTCTTTTCATGAACAACACATAGTGTCATTGCATGTGTGTTCTTCTCACAAACCACACATGGATCCACCAGTGTTATTGCATGTCTACTCTTTTCATTAACCACACCCAATGTCATTGGATGTCTGCTCTTCTCACAAACCACACATGGATCCACCAGTGTCATTCCATGCCTGTTCTTTTCAGAAACCACATAAGGATACACTAGTGTCATTGGATGTGTGTTATTTTCATGGATCCACCAATGTCATTGCATGTGTGCTCTTTTCACAGACCACATAAGGATACACTGGTGTCATTAGATGTGTGTTCTTTTCATGAACGACACCCAGTGTCGTTCCATGTGTGTTCTTCTCACAAACCACGCATGGATCCACCAGTGTCACTAGATGTCTCCTCTTTTCACAAACCACACCTAGAGTCATTGCATGTCTGTTCTTTCCACAAACCACACCTGGATCCACCAGTGTCATTGCATGTCTGTTCTTTTCACAAACCACATAAGGATACACCGGTGTCATTGGATGTGTGTTATTTTCATGAACCACACCCAATGTCATTGCAGGTGTGTTCTTTCACAAACCACACATGGATCCACCAGTGTCCTTGCATGTGTGTTCTTTTCATGAACCACAGCCAGAGTCATTGCATGTGTTTTCTTCTCAAAAACCACACATGGATCCACCAGTGTCATTGCATGTCTGTTCTTTTCATGAACCACAGCCAGAGTCATTACATGTCTATTCTTCTCACAAACCACATAAGGATACACCAGTGTCATTCGATGTGTGTTCTTTTCATGAACCACACCCAGTGTCGTTGCATGTGTGTTCTTCTCACAAACCATGCATGGATCCACCAGTGTCACTGGATGTCTGCTCTTTTCACAAACCACACCTAGAGTCATTGCATGTCTGTTCTTTCCACAAACCATAGCCAGAGTCATTGCATGTTTGTTCTTTCCACAAACCACATATGGATCCACTAGTGTCACTAGATGAGTGTTCTTTTCATGAACCACACCCTGTGTCATTGCATGTGTGTTCTTCTCACAAACCACACATGCATCCACCAGTTTCATTGCATATCTGCTCTTTTCATTAACCACACCCAGTGTCATTGGATGTCTGCTCTTCTCACAAACCACACATGGATCCACCAGTGTCATTGCATGTCTGCTCTTCGCACAAACCACACATGGATCCACCAGTGTCATTGCATGTCTGCTCTTTTCATTAACCACACCCAGTGTCATTGCATGTGTGTTCTTTCACAAACCACACATGGATCCACCAGTGTCATTGCATGTGTGTTCTTTTCATGAACCACAGCCAGAGTCATTGCATATGTGTTCTTCTCACAAACCACACATGGATCCACCAGTGTCATTGCATGTCTACTCTTTTCATTAACCACACCTAGTGTCATTGGATGTTTGTTCTTCTCACAAACCACACATGGATCCACCAGTGTCATTGCATGTCTGTTCTTTTCACAAACCACATAAGGATACACCGGTGTCATTGGATGTGTGTTATTTTCATGGATCCACCAGTGTCATTGCATGTGTGCTCTTTTCACAAACCACATAAGGATACACCGGTGTCATTAGATGTGTGTTCTTTTCATGAACCACACCTAGTGTGATTGCATGTGTGTTCTTCTCACAAACCACACATGGATCCACCAGTGTCATTGCATGTCTACTCTTTTCACAAACCACATCCAGAGTCATTGCTTGTGTGTTCTTCTCAAAAACCACACATGGATCCACCAGTGTCATTGCATGTCTGTTCTTTTCACAAACCACATAAGGATACACCGGTGTCATTGGATGTGTGTTATTTTCATGAACCACACCCAGTGTCATTGCATGTGTGTTCTTTCACAAACCACACATGGATCCACCAGTGTCATTGCATGTGTGTTCTTTTCATGAACCACAGCCAGAGTCATTGCATGTGTGTTCTTCTCAAAAACCACACATGGATCCACCAGTGTCATTGCATGTCTGTTCTTTTCATGAACCACAACCAGAGTCATTACATGTCTGTTCGTCTCACAAACCACATAAGGATACACCAGTGTCATTCGATGTGTGTTCTTTTCATGAACCACACCCAGTGTCGTTGCATGTGTGTTCTTCTCACAAACCACGCATGGATCCACCAGTGTCACTGGATGTCTGCTCTTTTCACAAACCACACCTAGAGTCATCACATGTCTGTTCTTTCCACAAACCACAACCAGAGTCATTGCATGTTTGTTCTTTCCACAAACCACATATGGATCCACCAGTGTCAGTGGATGAGTGTTCCTTTCATGAACCACACCCTGTGTCATTGCATGTGTGTTCTTCTCACAAACCACACATGGATCCACCTGTGTCATTGCATATCTGCTCTTTTCATTAACCACACCCAGTGTCATTGGATGTCTGCTCTTCTCACAAACCACACATGGATCCACCAGTGTCATTGCATGTCTGCTCTTCTCACAAACCACACATGGATCCACCAGTGTCATTGCATGTCTGCTCTTTTCAGTAACCACACCCAGTGTCATTGCATGTGTGTTCTTTCACAAACCACACATGGATCCACCAGTGTCATTGCAAGTGTGTTCTTTTCATGAACCAGAACCAGAGTCATTGCATGTGTGTCCCTCTCACAAACCACACATGGATCCACCAGTGTCATTGCATGTCTACTCTTTTCATTAACCATTCCCAGTGTCATTGGATGTTTGTTCTTCTCACAAACCACACATGGATCCACCAGTGTCATTGCATGTCTGTTCTTTTCACAAACCACATAAGGATACTGCGGTGTCATTGGATGTGTGTTATTTTCATGAACCACATCCAGTGGCATTGCATGTGTGTTCTTTCACAAACCACACATGGATCCACCAGTGTCATTGCATGTCTATTCTTTCCACAAACCACATATGGATCCGCCCGTGTCACTGGATGAGTGTTCTTTTCACAAACCACAGATGGATCCACCAGTGTCATTGCATGTGTATTCTTTTCATGAACCACAGCCAGAGTCATTGCATGTCTGTTGTTCTCACAAACCACACATGGATCCACTAGTGTCATTGCATGTCTACTCTTTTCACAAACCATAGCTAGAGTCATTGCATGTCTGTTCTTTTCACAAACCACACATGGATCCACCAGTGTCACTTGATGTGTGTTCTTTTCACAAACCACAACTAGAGTCATTGCATGTCTGTTCTTCTCACAAACCACAGCTAGAGTCATTGCATGTCTATTCTTTCCACAAACCACATATGGATCCACCAGTGTCACTAGATGAGTGTTCTTTTCACAAACCACAGATGGATCCACCAGTGTCATTGCATGTGTGTTCTTTTCATGAACCACAGCCAGAGTCATTGCATGTGTGTTCTTCTCACAAACCACACATGGATCCACCAGTGTCATTGCATGTCTGTTCTTTTCATGAACCACAACCAGAGTCATTGCATGTCTGTTCTTCTCACAAACCACATAAGGATACACCAGTGTCATTGGATGTGTGTTCTTTTCATGAAACACACACCAGTGTCATTGCATGTGTGTTCTTCTCACAAACCACACATGGTCCACCAGTGTCATTGCATGTATGCTCTTTTTCACAAACCACAGCTAGAGTCATTGCATGTCTGTTCTATCCACAAACCACACATGGATCCACTAGTGTCACTGGATGTGTGTTCTTTTCACAAACCACAACTAGAGTCATTGCATGTCTGTTCTTCTCACAAACCACAGGTAGAGTCATTGCATGTATGTTCTTTCCACAAACCACATATGGATCCACCGGTGTCACTGGCCGAGTGTTCTTTTCATGAACCACACCCAGTGTCATTGCATGTGTGTTCTTCTCACAAACCACACATGGATCCACCTATGTCATTGCATGTCTGCTCGTTTCATTAACCACACCAAGTGTCATTGGATGTCTGTTCTTCTCGCAAACCACACATGGATCCACCAGTGTCATTGCATGTGTGCTCTTTTCACAAACCACATAAGGATACACCCGTGTCATTGGATGTGTGTTATTTTCATGAACCACACCCAGTGGCATTGCCTGTGTGTTCTTTCACAAACCACACATGGATCCACCAGTGTCATTGCATGTGTGTTCTTTTCATGAACCACAGTCAGAGTCATTGCATGTGTGTTCTTCTCACAAACCACACATGGATGCACCAGTGTCATTGCATGTCTGTTCTTTTCACAAACCACATAAGGATACACCGGTGTCATTAGATGTGTGTTATTTTCATGGATCCACCAGTTTCATTGCATGTGTGCTCTTTTCACAAACCACATAAGGATACACCGGTGTCATTAGATGTGTGTTCTTTTCATGAACCACACCTAGTGTGATTGCATGTGTGTTCTTCTCACAAATCACACATGGAACCACCAGTGTCATTGCATGTCTGTTCTTTTCACAAACCACATAAGGATACACCGGTGTCATTGGATGTTTGTTATTTTCATGAACCACACCCAGTGTCATTGCATGTGTGTTCTTTCACAAACCACACATGGATGCACCAGTGTCATTGCATGTGTGTTCTTTTCATGAACCACAACCAGAGTCATTGCATGTGTGTTCTTCTCAAAAACCACACATGGATCTACCAGTGTCATTGCATGCCTGTTCTTTTCATGAACCACAGCCAGAGTCATTACATGTCTGTTCGTCTCACAAACCACATATGGATACACCAGTGTCATTCGATGTGTGTTCTTTTCATAAACCACACCCAGTGTCATTGCATGTGTGTTCTTCTCACAAACCACGCATGGATCCACCAGTGTCACTGGATGTCTGCTCTTTTCACAAACCACACCTAGAGTCATTGCATGTCTGTTCTTTCCACAAACCACAACCAGAGTCATTTCATGTTTGTTCTTTCCACAAACCACATATGGATCCACTAGTGTCACTGGATGAGTGTTCGTTTCGTGAACCACACCCTGTGTCATTGCATGTGTGTTCTTCTCACAAACCATACATGGATCCACCAGTGTCATTGCATATCTGCTCTTTTCATTAACCACACCCAGTGTCATTGGATGTCTGCTCTTCTCACAAACCACACATGGATCCACCAGTGTCATTGCATGTCTCCTCTTCTCACAAACCACACATGGATCCACCAGTGTCATTGCATGTCTGCTCTTTTCATTAACCACACCTAGTGTCATTGCATGTGTGTTCTTTCACAAACCACATATGGATCCACCAGTGTCATTGCATGTGTGTTTTTTTCATGAACCACAGCCAGAGTCATTGCATGTGTGTTCTTCTCATAAACCACACATGGATCCACCAGTGTCATTGCATGTCTGTTCTTTTCATGAACCACAGCCAAAGTCATTGCATGTGTGTTCTTCTCACAAACCACACATGGATCCACCAGTGTCATTGCATGTCTATTCTCTTGATGAACCAAAACCTGAGTCATTGCATGTCTGTTCTTCTCACAAACCACATAAGGATACACCAGTGTCATTGGATGTGTGTTCTTTTCATGAACCACACCCAGTGTCGTTGCATGTGTGTTCTTCTCACAAACCACACATGGATCCACTAGTGTCATTGCATGTCTGCTGTTTTCACAAACCACAGCTAGAGTCATTGCATGTCCGTTCTTTTCACAAACCACACATGGATCCACCAGTGTCACTGGATGTGTGTTCTTTTCACAAACCACACCCAGTGTCATTGCATGTCTGTTCTTCTCACAAACCACAGGTAGAGTCATTGCATGTCTATTCTTTCCACAAACCACATATGGATCCACCGGTGTCACTAGATGAGTGTTCTTTTCACAAACCACAGATGGATCCACCAGTGTCATTGCATGCGTGTTCTTTTCATGAACCACAGCCAGAGTCATTGCATGTGTGTTCTTCTCACAAACCACACATGGATCCACCAGTGTCATTGCATGTCTGTTCTTTTCATGAACCACAACCAGAGTCATTGCATGTCTGTTCTTCTCACAAACCACATAAGGATACACCAGTGTCATTGGATGTGTGTTCTTTTCATGAAACACACCAGTGTCATTGCATGTGTGTTCTTCTCACAAACCACACATGGATCCACCAGTGTCATTGCATGTATGCTCTTTTTCACAAACCACAACTAGAGTCATTGCATGTCTGTTCTATCCACAAACCACACATGGATCCACTAGTGTCACTGGATGTGTGTTCTTTTCACAAACCACAACTAGAGTCATTGCATATCTGTTCTTTTCACAAACCACAGCTGGAGTCATTACATGTATGTTCTTTCCACGAACCACATATGGATCCACCAGTGTCACTGGCTGAGTGTTCTTTTCATGAACCACACCCAGTGTCATTGCATGTGTGTTCTTCTCACAAACCACACATGGATCCACCTATGTCATTGCATGTCTGCTCGTTTCATTAACCACACCCAGTGTCATTGGATGTCTGTTCTTCTCGCAAACCACACATGGATCCACCAGTGTCATTGCATGTGTGCTCTTTTCACAAACCACATAAGGATACACCGGTATCATTGGATGTGTGTTATTTTCATGAACCACACCTAGTGTCATTGCATGTGTGTTCTTTCGCAAACAACATATGGATCCACCAGTGTCATTGCATGTGTGTTCTTTCACAAACCACACATGGATCCACCAGTGTCATTGCATGTGTGTTATTTTCATGAACCACAGTCAGAGTCATTGCATGTGTGTTCTTCTCACAAACCACACATGGATGCACCAGTGTCATTGCATGTCTGTTCTTTTCACAAACCACATAAGGATACACGGGTGTCATTAGATGTGTGTTATTTTCATGGATCCACCAGTGTCATTGCATGTGTGCTCTTTTCACACACCACATAAGGATACACCGGTGTCATTAGATGTGTGTTCTTTTCATGAACCACAGCCGGAGTCATTGCATGTGTGTTCTTCTCATAAACCACACATGGATCCACTAGTGTCATTGCATGTCTGTTCTTTTCATGAACCACAGCCAAAGTCATTGCATGTGTGTTCTTCTCACAAACCACACATGGATCCACCAGTGTCATTGCATGTCTATTCTTTTGATGAACCAAAACCTGAGTCATTGCATGTCTGTTCTTCTCACAAACCACATAAGGATACACCAGTGTCATTGGATGTGTGTTCTTTTCATGAACCACACCCAGTGTCGTTGCATGTGTGTTCTTCTCACAAACCGCACATGGATCCACTAGTGTCATTGCATGTCTGCTCTTTTCACAAACCACAGCTAGAGTCATTGCATGTCCGTTCTTTTCACAAACCACACATGGATCCACCAGTGTCACTGGATGTGTGTTCTTTTCACAAACCACACCCAGTGTCATTGCATGTCTGTTCTTCTCACAAACCACAGCTAGAGTCATTGCATGTCTATTCTTTCCACAAACCACATATGGATCCACCAGTGTCACTAGATGAGTGTTCTTTTCACAAACCACAGATGGATCCACCAGTGTCATTGCATGTGTGTACTTTTCATGAACCACAGCCAGAGTCATTGCATGTGTGTTCTTCTCACAAACCACACATGGATCCACCAGTGTTATTGCATGTCTGTTCTTTTCATGAACCACAACCAGAGTAATTGCATGTTTGTTCTTCTCACAAACCACATAAGGATAGACCAGTGTCATTAGATGTGTGTTCTTTTCATGAAACACAATCCAGTGTCATTGCATGTGTGTTCTTCTCACAAACCACACATGGATCCACCAGTGTCATTGCATGTATGCTCTTTCCACAAAACACACATGGATCCACCAGGTTCACTGGATGTGTGTTCTTTTCACAAACCACAACTAGAGCCATTGCATGTCTATTATTCTCACAAACCACATAAGGATACACTAGTGTTATTCGATGTGTGTTCTTTTCATGAACCACACCCAGTGTCGTTGCATGTGTGTTCTTCTCACAAACCACGCATGGATCCACCAGTGTCACTGGATGTCTGCTCTTCTCACAAACCACACTAGAGTCATTGCATGTCTGTTCTTTCCACAAACCACAGACAGAGTTATTGTATGTTTGTTCTTTCCACAAACCACATATGGATACACCAGTGTCACTGGATGAGTGTTCTTTTCATGAACCACACCCAGTGCCATTGCATGTGTGTTATTCTCACAAACCACACATGGATCCACTAGTTTCATTGCATATCTGCGCTTTTCATTAACCACACCCAGTGTCATTAGATGTCTGCTCTTCTCACAAACCACACATGGATCCACTAGTGTCATTGCATGTGTGCTCTTCTCACAAACCACACATGGATCCAGCAGTGTCATTGCATGTCTGCTCTTTTCATTAACCACATCCAGTGTCATTGGATGTCTGTTCTTCTCACAAACCACACATTGATCCACCAGTCTCATTGCATGTGTGGTCTTTTCACAAACCACATAAGGATACAACGGTGTCATTGGATGTGTGTTCTTTTCATGAACCACACCCAGTGTCATTGCATGTGTGTCCTTTCACAAACCACACATGGATCCACTAGTGTCATTGCATGTGTGTTCTTTTCATGAACCACAGCCAGAGTCATTGCATGTCTGTTCTTCTCACAAATCACAGCTGGAGTCATTGCATGTCTGTTCTTTCCACAAACCACATATGGATCCACCAGTGTCATTGGATGAGTGTTCTTTTCATGAACCATACCCAGTGTCATTGCATGTGTGTTCTTCTCACAAACCACACATGGATCCACCTATGTGATTGCATGTCTGCTCGTTTCATTAACAACACCCAGTGTCATTGGATGTCTATTCTTCTCATAAACCACACATGGATCCACCAGTGTCATTGCATGTGTGCTCTTTTCACAAACCACATAAGGATACACCAGCGTCATTGGATGTGTGTTATTTGCATGAACCACATCCAGTGTCATTGCTTGTGTGTTCTTTCACAAACCACACATGGATCCACTAGTGTCATTACATGTGTGTTCTTTTCATGAACCACAGCCGGAGTCATTGCATGTGTGTTCTTCTCACAAACCACACATGGATCCACCAGTGTCATTGCATGTCTGTTCTTTTCACAAACCACATAAGGATACACCGGTGTCATTGGATGTGTGTTATTTTCATGGATCCACCAGTGTGATTGCATGTATGTTCTTCTCACAAACCACACATGGATCCACTAGTGTCATTGTAGGTCTGTTCTTTTGATGAACCACAACCTGAGTCATTAGATGTGTGTTCTTCTCACAAACCACATAAGGATACACTAGTGTCATTGGATGTGTGTTCTTTTCATGAACCACACCCAGTGTCGTTGCATGTGTGTTCTTTTCACAAACCACACATGGATCCACCAGTGTCATTGCATGTCTGCTCTTTTCACAAACCACAGCTAGAGTCATTGCATGTCTGTTATTTTCACAAACCACACATGGATCCACCAGTGTCACTGGATGTGTGTTCTTTTCACAAACCACAACTAGAGTCATTGCATGTGTGTTCTTTTCATGAACCACAGCCAGAGTCATTGCATGTGTGTTCTTCTCACAAACCACACATGGATCCACTAGTGTCATTGCATGTCTATTCTTCTCACAAACCACATAAGGATACACAAGTGTCATTGGATGTGTGTTCTTTTCATGAACCACACCCAGTGTCGTTGCATGTGTGTTGTTCTCACAAACCACACATGGATCCACCAGTGTCATTGCATGTCCGTTGTTTTCACAAACCACAGCTAGAGTCATTGGATGTCTGTTCTTTCCACAAACCACACATAGATCCACCCGTGTCACTGGTTGTGTGTTCTTTTCACAAACCACAACTAGAGTCATTGCATGTCTGTTCTTCTCACAAACCACAGCTAGAGTCATTGCATGTCTATTCTTTCCACAAACCACATATGGATCCACCCGTGTCACTGGATGAGTGTTCTTTTCACAAACCACAGATGGATCCACCAGTGTCATTGCATGTGTGTTCTTTTCATGAACCACAGCCAGAGTCATTGCATGTGTGTTCTTCTCACAAACCACACATGGATCCACCAGTGTCATTGCAGCTTTGTTCTTTTCATGAACCACAGCCAGAGTCATTGCATGTCTGTTCTTCTCACAAACCACATAAGGATACACCAGTGTCATTGGATGTGTGTTCTTTTCATGAAACACACCAGTGTCATTGCATGTGTGTTCTTGTCACAAACCACACATGCATCCACAAGTGTCATTGCATGTATGCTCTTTTTCACAAACCATACCTAGAGTCATTGCATGTCTGTTCTTTCCACAAACCACACATGGATCCACCAGTGTCACTGGATGTGTGTTCTTTTCACAAACCACAACTAGAGTCATTGCATGTCTGTTCTTTTCACAAAGCACAGCTGGAGTCATTGCATGCCTGTTCTTTCCACAAACCACATATGGATCCACCAGTGTCACTGGATGAGTGTTCTTTTCATGAACCACACCCAGTGTCATTGCATGTGTGTTCTTCTCACAAACCACACATAGATCTACCTATGTCATTGCATGTCTGCTCATTTCATTAACCACACCCAGTGTCATTGGATGTCTGTTCTTCTCACAAACCACACATGGATCCACCAGTGTCATTGCATGTGTGCTCTTTTCACAAACCACATAAGGATACACCGGTTTCATTGGATGTGTGTTATTTTCATGAACCACACCCAGTGTCATTGCATGTGTGTTCTTTCAGAAACCACATATGGATCCACCAGTGTCATTTCATGCGTGTTCTTTTCATGAACCACAGTCGGAGTCATTGTATGTGTGTTCTTCTCACAAACCACACATGGATCCACCAGTGTCATTGCATGTCTGTTCTTTTCACAAACCATATAAGGATACACCGGTGTCATTGGATGTGTGTTCTTTTCATGAACCACACCCAGTGTCATTGCATGTGTGTTCTTCTCACAAACCACACATGGATCCACTAATGTCATTGCATGTCTGTTCTTTTCATGAACGACAGCCAAAGTCATTGCATTGGTGTTCTTCTCACAAACCACACATGGATCCACCAGTGTCATTGCATGTCTGTTCTTTTGATGAACCACAACATGAGTCATTACATGTCCGTTCTTATCACAAACCACATAAGGATACACCAGTGTCATTGGATATGTGTTCTTTTCATGAACCACACCCAGTGTCATTGGATGTCTATTCTTCTCACAAACCACACATGGATCCACCAGTGTCATTGCATGTCTGTTGTTTTCACAAACCACAGCTAGAGTCATTGGATGTCTGTTCTTTCCACAAACCACACATGGATCCACAACTGTCACTGGATGTGTGTTCTTTTCACAAACCACAACTAGAGTCATTGCATGTCTGTTCTTATCACAAACCACAGCTAGAGTCATAGCATGTCTATTCTTTCCACAAACCACATATGGATCCACCAGTGTCACTGGATGAGTGTTCTTTTCACAAACCACAGATGGATCCACCAGTGTCATTGCATGTGTGTTCTTTTCATGAACCACAACCAGAGTCATTGCATGTGTGTTCTTCTCACAAACCACACATGGATCCACCAGTGTCATTGCATGTCTGTTCTTTTCATGAACTACAGCCAGAGTCATTGCATGTCTGTTCTTCTCACAAACCACATAAGGATACACCAATGTCATTGGATGTGTGTTCTTTTCATGAAACTCACACCAGTGTCATTGCATGTGTGTTCTTCTCAGAAACCACACATGGATCCACCAGTGTCATTGCATGTATGCTCTTTTTCACAAACCACAGCTAGAGTCATTGCATGTCTGTTCTTTCCACAAATCACACATGGATCCACCAGTGTCACTGGATGTGTGTTATTTTCACAAACCACAACTAGAGTCATTGCATGTCTATTCTTTTCACAAACCACAGCTGGAGTCATTGCATGTATGTTCTTTCCACAAACCACATATTGATCCACCAGTGTCACTGGTTGGGTGTTCTTTTCATGAACCACACCCAGTGTTATTGCATGTGTGTTCTTCTCACAAACCACACATGGATCCACCTATGTCATTGCATGTCTGCTCGTTTCATTAACCACACCCAGTGTCATTGGATGTCTGTTCTTCTCACAAACCACACATGGATCCACCAGTGTCATTGCATGTGTGCTCTTTTTACAAACCACATAAGGATACACCGGTGTCATTGGATGTGTGTTATTTTCATGAACCACAACCAGTGTCACTGCGTGTGTGTTCTTTCACAAACCACACATGGATCCACCAGTGTCATTGCATGTGTGTTCTTTTCATGAACCACAGCCGGAGTGATTGCATGTGTGTTCTTCTCACAAATCACACATGGATCCACCAGTGTCATTGCATGTCTGTTCTTTTCACAAACCACATAAGGATACACCAGTGTCATTGGATGTGTGTTCTTTTCATGAATCACACCCAGTGTCATTGCATGTGTGTTCTTGTCACAAACCACTCATGGATCCACTAGTGTCATTGCATGTCTGTTCTTTTCATGAACCACAACCAAAGTCATTGCATGTGTGTTCTTCTCACAAACCACACATGGATCCACCAGTGTCATTGCATGTATGTTGTTTTCATGAACAACAACCTGAGTCATTGCATGTCTGTTCTTCTCACAAACCACATAAGGATACACCAGTGTCATTGGATGTGTGTTCTTTTCATGAACCACACCCAGTGTCGTTGCATGTGTGTTCTTCTCACAAACCACACATGGATCCACCAGTGTCATGTCTGCTCTTTTCACAAACCACAGCTAGAGTCATTGCATGTCTGTTCTTTTCACAAACCACACATGGATCCACTAGTGTCACTGGATGTGTGTTCTTTTCACAAACCACAACTAGAGTCATTGCATGTCTGTTCTTCTCATAAACCACAGCTAGAGTCATTGCATGTCTATTCTTTCCACAAACCACATATGGATCCACCAATGTCACTGGATGAGTGTTCTTTTCGCAAACCATAGATGGATCCACCAGTGTCATTGCATGTGTGTTCTTTTCATGAACCACAGCCAGAGTCATTGCATGTGTGTTCTTCTCACAAATCACACATGGATCCACCAGTGTCATTGCATGTCTGTTCTTTTCATGAACCATAGCTAGAGTCCTTGCAAATCTGTTCTTCTCACAAACCACATAAGGATAGACCAGTGTCATTGGATGTGTGTTCTTTTCATGAAACACACCAGTGTCATTGCATGTGTGTTCTTCTCACAAACAACACATGGATCCACCAGTGTGATTGCATGCATGCTCTTTTTCACAAACCACAGCTAAAGTCATTGCATGTCTGTTCTTTCCACAAACCACGCATGGATCCAACAGTGTCACTGGATGTGTGTTCTTTTCACAAACTACAACTAGAGTCATTGCATGTCTGTTCTTTTCACAAACCACAGCTGGAGTCATTGCATGTCTGTTATTTCCACAAACCACATATGGATCCACCAGTGTCACTGTATGAGTGTTCTTTTCATGAACCACACCTAGTGTCATTGCATGTGTGTTCTTCTCACAAACCACACATGGATCCACCTATGTCATTGCATGTCTGCTCGTTCATTAACCACACCCAGTGTCATTGGATGTATGTTCTTCTCACAAACCACACATGGATCCACCAGTGTCATTGCATGTGTGTTCTTTTCACAAACCACATAAGGATACACCGATGTCATTGGATGTGTGTTGTTTTCATGAACCACACCTAGTGTCATTGCATGTGTGTTCTTTCACAAACCACACATGGATCCACCAGTGTCATTGCATGTGTGTTGTTTTCATGAACCACAGCCGGAGTCATTGCATGTGTGTTCTTCTCACAAACCACACATGGATCCACCAGTGTCATTGCATGTCTGTTCTTTTCACAAACCACATAAGGATACACCGGTGTCATTGTAGCTTTCCTTATTGACTAAAAACTGCAAAAATATATCTGGACAGATCTTTTGTGGAACTTTTCTTACCAGAACTGTTACCTATTTAAAAACGGAGTCTACAGGTCTCTGAATTTGGTCCTTGATAAATTATTCCAGATTTATAACTTGAAAGGCATCAACATCTTCATTGTAAGAATCTCCAGCAATATAGTGCTTAAGTCGCTACCCATTCACTACTTGTGTAGTATTATCTTTTGAAGAAGAAATTTTTATTGCTCCTGAATGGTACACTTCTTCAATAACGAAAGGTCCTTCCCATTTTGACAGTAGTTTTCCTGCAAAAAACTGAGACGAGTCCTATACAATAGAACTTTCTCACCAACATGAAATTCTCTCTTAAGTATTCACTTGTCATGCCATCTTTTAACTTTTTCCTTGAAGAGCCTAGCATTCTCACATGCTTCACTCCTCCATTCATCAAGTCAAATAATCTTATTTCACCAGTAAGCTTACAATCTCTATTGAGTTCTTTAACTTCCCAATAAGCTTTGTGTTCTAATTCTAAGGGTAGGTGACAAGCTTTCCCATAAACCATTTTATAAGGAGACACCCCGATAGGGTTTTTATAGGCAGTCCTATAAGCCCATAAAGCATCATTTAACTTTTTATCCCAGTTTTTTCTAGATCTATTAACAGTCTTTTTCAAGATTGATTTAATTTCTCTATTTGACAACTCTACTTGCCCACTAGTTTGGGGGTGATAAGCTAAAGCAATTCTATGATTAACATCATATTTAGCAAGGGTCTTTCCAAAACCACCATGAATGAAATGGGAACCTCCATCAGTCATGAGATACCTAGGCACTCCAAACCTAGGAAAGATAACATCCTTAAGCATTTTTAGAGAGGTCTCCCCGTTAGCACTCTTCGTAGGGACGGCTTCTACCCACTTAGTAACATAATCAACAGCAACAAGAATATGAGTATAACCTTTCAAGGGAGGAAAAGGACCCATAAAGTCAAATCCCCAGCAATCAAAGGGTTCAATAAGTAGAGAGTAGTTCATAGGCATTTCATTGTGTCTAGAAATATTACCAGCACGCTGACACTCGTCACAAGATAAAACAAATTTTCTTGCATCTTTAAAAGGGTAGGCCAGTAGAAACCTGATTGTAGCACCTTTTGCGCAGTTCTATCTCCTGCATGATGTCCTCCATAAGCACTACCATGACATTTATGCAATATCTCCTTTTGTTCATATTCTGGAACACATCTTCGCATAATACCATCCACTCCTTGTTTATATAAATGTGGGTCATCCCAAAAATAATGCCTTAAATCATAAAAAACTTCCTCCTTTGCTGAGCTATGAAAGTTGGAGGCAATACTTGGAGAAAATAAAGTTAGCATAATCAGCAAACCAAGGGCTCCTCGCGAGATCACCCCCACTGCAGCCAACTGTTCATTTGGGAAGCTATCATTAACAGGCATAGGATCAAAAGAGATGTTTTCCAATCGAGATAAATTATCAGCTACAGGATTTTCAGCGCCTTTCCTATCTACAATATGTAGATCAAACTCTTGTAGGAGCAGCACCCATCTAATAAGCCTAGGCTTAGCATCCTTCTTCGTCATAAGGTACTTAATAGCAGCATGATCAGTATGAATGGCGACTTTTGAGTCCACAATATAAGGTCTAAACTTGTCACAAGCAAAAATGACAGCTAGAAATTCTTTTTCAGTAGTAGCATAATTCCTTTGAGAAGCATCAAGAGTCTTACTAGCATAATGAATAACGTTTAACTTTTTATCAATTTGTTGCCCAAGGACAGCACCTACAGCAAAATCACTAGCATCACACATTATTTCAAAGGGTAAGCTCCAATCAGGTGGCTGGACAATAGGAGCTGTAGTTAAAGCCTTCTTAAGAGTTTCAAAAGCTTCCTTACAATCATCATCAAAAATAAAGGGTACATCTTTTTGAAGAAGATTAGTAAGGGGTTTTGATATCCTAGAAAAACCTTTAATAAACCTTCTATAAAAACCAGCATGACCAAGGATACTACGAATACCTTTGATGTCTCTTGGGCAGGGAATTTTCTCAATTGCCTCGACTTTAGCTATATCCACTTCTATGCCTCTTTCGGAAACCTTATGCCCAAGGACAATCCCTTCATTAACCATGAAGTGGCATTTCTCCCAATTAAGAACAAGATTAGTTTGTTCACACCTCTGCAAAACTTTATCAAGGTTGTGCAGACAATTATCAAAAGAAGTTCCATAGATGGAGAAGTCATCCATGAACACTTCCACAATTTCCTCACAAAAACCATGAAAGATAGCAAACATGCATCTTTGAAAAGTAGCAGGAGCATTACATAAACCAAAAGGCATACATCTATAAGCATAGGTTCTGTAAGGGCATGTAAAATTAGTTTTTTCTTGATCTTGTTGTTTAACAGCAATTTGAGAGAAACCAGAATATCCATCAAGAAAACAAAAATGGGTCTTTTTAGACAACCTTTCTAACATTTGATCAATAAAAGGAAGCGGGTAATGATCTTTCTTAGTAACTTTGTTAACTTTCCTAAAATCAATGCACATCCTATAACCCACTACTATTCTTTGGGGAATAAGCTCATCATTATAATTAGGAACAACGGTAATTCCTCCTTTTTTAGGAACACAATGAACAAGACTAACCCATTCACTATCAGCAATAGGGTAAATAATACCAGCATCAAGGAGTTTCAATACCTCATTTCTTACCACTTCCTTCATCTTAGGATTTAAACACCGTTGGTGCTCTACTACTGGCTTTGCATCTGGTTCTATATTGATAGCATGCTGACATATAGTAGGTGAAATCCCTTTTAAATCATCTAGAGTATATCCCATAGTCCCTCGGTGTTTCTTCAAAACCTCCAGTAACCTTTCTTCTTCCTTCCCTAAAAGTTTAGATCTGATAATAACAGGATATATCTTTTTATCATCAATGTAAGCATAATTAAGATCGTCAGGGAGAGGTTTAAGATCGAAGACCGAATCCTTTTTAGGCGGCAACGTGGTACCCAAGTCTTCTACAGGCAAGTTATGATTAAGCATCTTGGGTTGACGACGAAGAATCTCGTCAATCTCATTCCTTTATTCCATGAAGATCTCACTTTCGTGGTCTTCCATAAATTTTTGCAAAGCATTGTTAGGAGCAAGAGAAATAGACGCAAGTTGTTCAACTCGAAAATCCTCATTATGGGTTTCATTTTCACAAGGTTCTTTAGTAAATTTCGAAAAGTTAAACTCATAAGATTCCCCGTCAAACTTAGTCAAGATTTTCTCCCTTTTGCAATCTATAATAGCTCCACAGGTACTCAGGAAAGGTCCACCAAAAATGATGGGATAAGTTTTACTAGCAGCTGAACCAAGTACTAGAAAATCAGCAGGATATTTAATCTTACCACAAAGAACTTCCACATCCCGCACAATACCAATTGGAGAGATGGTTTCTCTTTTAGCAAGGTGAATGACCACATCAATCTCTTCCAACTCACAGGGACTGATTTCATGCATAATTTCTTCATAAAGATCATAAGGAATAACACTTGAACTTGCACCAATATCACACAAACCATAATAGCAATGATCACCAATTCTAATAGAAAGCACAGGGACACTAGCCTTTTTAGTTCTATGAGGATGTGAGACAATATTAGAAGCATCCTCACAAAATACTATGTGCCCATCTTCTACACTTTTAGTAACAAGATCTTTAACAATTGCTACAACAGGTTCAATGCTTATTTGTTCATCAGGTTTTACAGTTCTCTTTTCACTTTTAGTGATTACAGTAGTTATCTGATACATTGCAAATATATCTATAATTTTTGATGTTCCATGCTTGGTTTTATCTACTTTCTTGTGTTTTGTCCACACTTTGGAGTACTTTTCATATGATTTCTTAGACTAACCTATTAACAAGAGCCATAGTGCCAGCTGCCTATTTTCTACTGTTTTTGGTTCCAGGAAAGTCAGAAAATGAATATTCTCGGAATTGGACGGGACAAAAGCCAAAGTGCCTATTTTTCCAGAAGACTCCCGGAGCCAGAATATGAGACGGAGTGGGGCTGGGGCCTAGACACACCACCTGGCCGCGCGGGCTGGGCCTGGCCGCGCCAGGGGGTGTTCTGGCCGCCCCAGACTCCCCCTTGGTCTCGATCTTCGCCTATAAGTTGCCTTCTGACCTAAAAACTCAATGGGGGTTCGACGTTTTTCTAGAAGGAGTTCCGCTCCGCCACCACCACCAGATTCCACGAAACAGCACCAGAAACTCTGTTCTGGCACCCTGCCGGGACGGGGAATTGGAGGAGATCATCGCCATCATCATCACCATCACTTCTCCATCGACCATCCATGTTTCCCCCATCTATGAGTGAGTAATCCCCTGCTGTAGGCTATAGGGATGGTAGGGAATGGATGAGATCGTTCATGTAATGGCATCAGATTATTAGGGCATGGTGCCTAGTATCTTTTTGTTGGGGGGATACCCCCGGGTAGGGTCACTCCGGGGTATAAAAGCCGAGTTAGCCGAGGTTCGGCAAGCTCAAAGCGGATGCTGACCGGGTTACCTCAAGGAAGGCCGGATCACGGAGTAACCCGGACCAGGGGGGTCGCCTAACATTGTCTCAGCCGACTTAAGAAGTAAGTCGGAAGTGCTTGTCTAACTTATATGCAGGAACAGGTATAGCCGGATCTACTATGATCCGGGTCCCGTTTAGCTTCTGGGAGAAGGAAGGAATCTCTCTGGTAAAAAAGAAGGCCTGGTACACACTGCATGAGCGAAGCAAGCAAGGGCAGGACCACCGGGTCTTGGCCGACAAGGGTGACGACGCCCGTGTCGGCTGACGCGGGCGCCGCAGAGGCTCACGTAGCTAAAGCATGTGTGACGCGAGGGAAAAGCACCCCGGTCGGGTTGCCACTTTGAGAGGAGGCATATTCTTATGAATATGCCTCCACGTATGCCCTAGGCTGAGACCAGGCCGCCTCTATATAAGGGGGGCTAGGGTTTCAGTAGAGGAGGTTGGGTTTTCTTCTATACTGATTTGGCTAGGGTTCTAGGAGTGAACTGTAGGTGATAGTAAGAGAACTCCTTCTTCCTCCTCTCGCCAACACAGCTCTAGGAGCACTTGTAAGCTTGAAAGGAAAGCAATACAATCTTCTGTGTGGAGAATCAGTCCACTATCCCTCCCTAGATTCCCCTAGCGCGTATTAGTCCCCACCTTTAGCCTATCCATGGCATCTGTCGTGACACCACCACGACAGTTGGCGCCCACCGTGGGGATAGCGGCGCTAGCAGGGGTGAAGATCCAGACGGGAAACCTCATCGGCACCGGCGAACACATCGTCTCCGGGCTCGTTCAACGCTTTGGAGCGTTGGACTTTGTCAGCGACAACGCTGGCTGCTTCGGCATGCGCCCACTTTCGCGTAACAACCTCTTCGTCAAGCTGGGTGCACACAAGGTCTACGTTGCTGTGGACATATCATGCGTTCATCCGCAGCGCGTATCACTCGCTCCCCGGACCGTGCTGAAGTGATGATGACTGCGCCGGGGGCAGGCGCAAGCAAGGATCCAGCACTGGACCCGGAGGTAACACCTAAGGCATCGAGGAAAGGTAGAGGGCCTCCACTAGAGAGGCCTGAGAACATACTGAGAGAAGCTATGGATAGCTTGGCAAACCCGGTAGCAGCAGTGGTAGATCCGGCTCAGGCACAGGCCGAGCTAGAGGAGACTAGGCAAAAGATACTAGAAGGCGCAAAGAAAATAGCCGCGGCTCAGCAGTCGCTGAACATGACGCTGCGTGAGTATGCAAAGGCAAACAAAGTTGATACGGTAAAAGTAAAAGGGAGAAATCTCATGAGCGAGATGAACAAAGAAGGTGATACTGGAGCCGAAGAATCGGAAAACTGTTTGTTCATGGGGCTGCCAAAGTATAGTACCCCGGCGAAGAACCTCAGAGCAGCGGATGCGGCTGCATCCGAGTTAGAGTGTCTGACGGGTGAGGCCCGTCAAAGACAGCAAGATAGGGTTAACGAGTTAGTTCAGATCGCGAACAGACAGAACGAAGAGCTACTCAGAGCTAACCCGGAGAGAGCTGGAGCTTCCAAAATCGTCCATTCGGCGATGGGTAACCCGGAGAAATCCGCTGGAGCCGCATCGTCACCTCATGGTGGTCCAAGGAGAGAAGAGGTAGTAACCTCGGCCAGACAGAACAAATAGATCGTCCCGTACGACCCGACGCGTGCAGGAAAAGAAAAAGAAATGCGGAAAAATGATGATAGACGAAGTGTGAGCCGAGGTGAAGCTGGCCGAAGTAAACACGACCAAGGCAATGCCGGTCAAGGGAACGCTGCCAACGGCAATGCTGGACAGTGAAACTCAGCAGAAGCAGGACAACCGCAGCAGCGGAATATACCAAGGCAAGAGCAAGGCGCCGACCGAGGTATGCAACAGAGAGGTGCACCGCAAGAGCAAAACTGGTACAACGACGGTGATTCGGAGATGGTGAACACGGGGTACCCAAGACCGGACTATCATGTGATAGGGTCAAGATTGGGAAGCAGGGATTTGATGCCGGATGATGCAAGATTGAAACTGGATCGCCTGTATAGGTTGGAACAGATCGAGTGTCAAGGTCCACCGGGTCCAGCGCGCTTTGGACCCCGGATCATGAAGGAGCCACCGGTACCCAACTTCCAGCTGCCCAGAGGCACGAAGACGTATGACGGCAGTACCAAGCCGGAGGATTGGCTGATAAACTATGCTACGGCTGTGAAAATTGCCACTGGCAACTTGAGATGGGCAGTACGATACGTACCCCAGATGTTGGAAGGTCCGGCCAGAGTATGGCTGAATAATTTACCATCGGAAGCATCAACTGCTGGATAGATTTTGAAGAAATGTTTATCAGCAACTTCTCAAGTACATATCAGAGGCCGAATAGGCCGCAGACCCTAGCAATGTGCAAGCGAAGACCTAATGAGACAGATCGTGAATTCTTGACCCGGTGGTGTACCGTGAGAAACTCGTGTGAGGGTGTCATAGAATCACAGGCCATAGCGTGGTTTGTGCAAGGGTGCAGATATGGCAGCGAGCTGTGGATGAAGTTGCAAAGGAAAATGCCAATTACATTGGCATAGATGATCCGGATTGCTGATTCGTATGCCTTAGGTGATCCGACTCAACCTAGGCTCGCGTCAAACGAGTCAAACGAGGAGTACTATCAGAGGGATGGAGCCGGGTCATCTCGGAGGAATGACTACAGAGGAAAAAGAAGAGATGATAGACCGGATCATCACTACAGTTCGCAACAAGTTGCAGCTGTGAGTCAAGATCAACCCGGAGCAGGGAGCAACCAGCGCCAGAAAACTGGAGGGCAATGGACTCCAAGAAACGATGGCAAGAAAACGTGGACGCCGGAGCAAAAGAAACAATGGCAAGAAAAGAAAGACCGTCCGAGGTATACTTATGAGTCGATGTTGGACCAGCCGTGTAAGTTTCACACGCCAAATCCGAGTAGCCCGGCGGGTCACACAACGAGGCAATGTGAGTGGATGCGTAAGATAGAACAAGGTGGTTCGGGGAATGCTCAGGCACCCCGGTAGCAATTGCTCTCCAGAGCGAACACGCAACAGCTAACGTTGCCTCCCCCTCTGCCGAGGTATGACAACAATGAGAGAAGGGATGCAGTGCATTAGGTGGAAAATCAGCACCAGCCGGATCAGAGGTACCCCGGAAACGAGGGGAGGAATGAGTACAGAGAACATCACCAGAGCTATTGTGTGTTCACAACTGAGGAGACAGATAGAAAGAGCTTGCAGCACCGACATATGGAGGTCAATGCGGTAATGCCAGCAGTGACGAGGTACATGCCTTGGTCGCACCAGGAAATCACCTGGAATATCAAAGATCATCCTAAGCTTATGCCAAGTCCAGGTTCATATGCGCTAGTGCTGGAGCCGACATTCATTGGACCAAACATCAATGTGAGGTTCTCCAAGGTACTGATTGACAATGGCAGTAGCATTAACATCATGTATGCGGATACAATGCGCAAGTTGGGTATCTCAGAGAACATGCTCCAGGCTACAAGGACAACTTTCCATGGCATTGTACCAGGCATTTCTTGTGAGCCCATAGGCAAAGTTCGGGTCGATGTGCTATTCGGCACAAGGGATAACTGCCGAACTGAGAATCTGGAGTTTGAGGTGGTGAACTTGGAAAGTGCGTATCACGCGTTACTCGGAAGACCAGCATTGAACAAGTTCATGGCAAGCTGCCACATCAGTTATCTGAAGATGAAGTTGCCCGGGCCAAATGGAGTGATTACCATTGCTGGAGATTTCCGACGTTCCATTGAGTGTGCCTCAGCCGGGTCTAACCTAGCCGAGTCACTCGTGATTGCGCAAGAGAAAAGAAAAATCCAAGAGGTGGCGACATTAGCTCAGTCCGTGCAGCAGTATATGTCGGTGTTGAGTAACCCGCATGGTAGCGTTTCATTCCAAGCCGCAAAGGACACCAAGAAGGTTCTAGTTGATGACATGTTCCCGGAGTGCACCGTAACAATTGGTGCCGGGTTAACTGATAAATAGGAAAGCGATCTCGTCAACTTCCTCCGTGAGAATCGGGACATTTTTGCTTGGTCCACACAGGATTTGCAAGGTGATCCGAGGGAGTTGGCCGAGCATTCTTTGAACGTAAGACCCGGAGCAAGGCCGGTGAAGCAACCTCTCCGCCGCTTCGCCGAGGATAGGAGAAAGGTCATTGGAGACGAGATAGCTCAATTGCTAGCAGCAGGATTTATCATGGAAGTACTGTATCCGGATTGGCTCTCTAATCCGGTGCTGGTAGAAAATAAGAAGGATGATCCGAAGGTGGCAGTGGTTTGGCCTATGTGTATCGATTACACGAACCTGAATAAGGCGTGTCCAAAAGATCCATTTCCACTGCCGAGGATAGATCAGGTCATAGACTCAATTGCGTGATGTGAACTATTGTCATTCATTGATGCATATTCCGGTTTCCACCAGATACCACTGAATCCGGATGATCAAATAAAGACCGCGTTTATCACCCCGTACGGGGCTTATTGCTATCGCACTATGCCGTTTGGTTTGCGTAATGCAGGTGCAACGTACCAAAGATGTATGCAAAAATGTTTGCACGACCAAATAGGTCAAAACGTACAGGTGTACGTGGATGATGTGGTTATCAAGACCAAGGAAAGCAAAACGCTCCTTGACGACATCAGGCAAACATTCGTGAACTTGAGAAGGTTCCGGATGAAGCTTAACCCGGAAAAATGTACCTTCGGTATCCCGGCTGGAAAATTACTCGGATTTCTCATCTCCAGCCGAGGTATTGAAGTTAATCCAACTAAGATTCGGGCCATTGAATGAATGGAGCTGCCGAAATGCCTTAACGATGTCCAGAAGTTCACCGGGTGCCTAGCATCGTTGAGTCGGTTTGTATGTCGGTTGGGAGAAAAGGCATTGCCTCTATACCAACTCATGAAAAAGTCGGATAAGTTCATTTGGACACCATAGGCCGATGAAGCCTTTGCCCACTTAAAAAAGATGTTGGCCACTGCACCAGTGTTAGCCTCTCCACTAACAAAGGATCCAATGTTGCTCTACATAGCCGCAACCAACCGAGTTGTAAGTGCAGTGATTGTAGTAGAGCGCAATGAAGAGGGTAAGTCGGTGCAGAGGCCAGTGTATTACTTGAGCGAGGTATTGTCTGCCTCAAAACAGAACTACCCACACTTTCAAAAGGTGGCATATGGTGTCTATATGGCGGCAAAGAAGTTAAAGCATTACTTTGAGGAGCACCCCATCAAAGTAATATGCGAAGCTCCCATATCCGAGATAATGGGTAACAAGGATGCGAGTGGCAGAATTGCAAAATGGGCAATTGAGCTAGCCCCTTATGCGCCCCAATATGACAGAAGAGAAGCAATCAAGTCTTAGGCTGTGGCGGACTTTTTTGTAGATTGGGCCGAGGTACAATACGAACCACCGCCACCAAATCCGAACTACTGGAGGATGCACTTTGACGGATCGAAAACCAAAACCGGATTAGGCGCCGGGTTTGTGCTTACCTCGCCAAAGAAGGACCAGCTAAAATACGTATTGCAGATCCATTTCGCGGCATCGAACAATGTCGCTGAGTACGAGGCTCTTGTGCATGGGCTCAAAGTGGCAAAAGAGATTAGCATACGTCGGATAATATGCTTTGGCGACTCGGATTTGGTGGTGCAGCAAATGTCCGGAGTGTGGGACGCCCTGGATCCAAACATGGCACTGTACAAGTTTCATGTGCAGAAGATATCTGGTTACTTTGAGGGGTGTGAATTTCACCATGTACCCCGAGTGGAAAATGAGGCTGCCAACATGCTATCGAAGCTCGGATCAACCCGACAGGCAATTCCACCGGGTGTAGCATTGGAACACCTCAGAAAACCATCTATCAGGCCGTCCCCAGGAACCGACTCGATCTATGTCCCGGAGATACGGAATCCAGAGCTAAGCCCATGGACATTGACACGGGAGGTAGTACGCGAGACCCGGGGACTACCTCGCTTGACCCGGGGACTGCTCAGCGTGATCCGGCTGAAGTTATGCCGGTAGATCAGATGGAAATTGATGAGGACATGTTCCCTGCACGAGCGATACCAGCTTGGGCACTGCCTATATTCCAATTCCTGAAAGACGGAACGTTATCCACTGAGGAGGTGTTAGCCAGGCAAACTCAGAGGAGAGCAAAAGCATACACAATTATCAATTCCGAGCTGTACAAATGGAGTGTAACCAATGTCCTACAGCGATGCGTTGACCCGGAAGAAGGGCTTGACATCCTCCGAGATATACACCAAGGAGAATGCGGACATCATGCTTCATCCAGAGCCTTGGTGGAAAAAGCATTCCGGCATGGGTTCTACTGGCTAAGTGCCTTAGAACAAGCAGAAGATCTGGTGAGAAAATGCAATGGTTGTCAAAGATATGCTACTAAGACACATATGCCAGTGTCGGAACTCAAGACCATACCAATTACGTGGCCATTTGCCGTATGGTGCTTGGATATGGTTGGCCCGTTCAAACCAGCGAGGGGAAACATGACACACATTTTGGTCATGGTGGATAAGTTTACAAAATGGATTGAAGTGAAGCCTATAAGAAAATGTGATGGAGCTACGGCCGTAACATTTCTCAAAGACATCATCTTGAGATACGGTTATCCTCACAGTATCATAACTGATAATGGCACAAATTTTGCTGAAGGAGCATTTGCGCGATTCTACCGAGATAAGAAGATCCGACTGGACGTAGCCTCAGTAGCCCACCTCGCATCGAACGGACAAGTGGAAAGATCCAACGGATTAGTATTATCTGGGATAAAACCCCGACTCGTTGAGCCGCTGCAAAGATCAGCGGTGTGCTGGATAGAAGAACTACCAGCGGTACTGTGGAGTTTAAGAACAACTCTGAATCGATCAACAGGCTATACGCCGTTTTTTCTGGTATATGGGGCAGAAGCTGTATTACCAGCCGACATAGAGCATGATTTGCCTAGGGTCACCCAATACACAGAAGCCGAAGTGCAGGAAGCCCGGCAAAGTAATGTTGATCTGCTGGAAGAAGCGAGAGAACTGGCACTGTCCAGATCCGCCTTATATCAGCAAAATCTCCGACGCTACCATAGCCGGAAAGTGTGCCCCCGAGTCTTTCGGGAAGGCGATCTGGTGCTCCGGTTGGTACAATGTACTACTGGCATGCATAAATTATCCCCCCCATGGGAAGGGCCATTCATTGTGAGCAAAGCATTGCACAATGATTCTTACTATCTTATAGATGCAAAGCCACAGGAAAAGAACAAGGCGGACAGGTACGGAGAGGAATCTAAGCGACCGTGGAATGTAGCACTACTTCGTCCCTTCTACACTTAGCTAAGAAGTGTATGTATCTGAGTCGTCTCATATGTCGGTATGTATGTCGGCAATGAGCTTATCAATGAAATAGTAGCGCCTCGAGCAGTAACTCGGGGACTGCCTTAATAATTATTGTTGTTGTCTCTCGTACGTTAGCTGGAATAAGTTGTTCTACTTAACCCGGATTAGTAATGTGTGAGCACCAAAAACCTAACTCTTCGACTTGCTGCTGTCCAACAAGAATTGGCTTCATGGCAAGCAAGAGAACAAGTTTGGAATTGCGTAGCACATGAAAAGCGACTAAGGAAACGAATTTATTCGAGCTAACGTTTGTTTTTCGGACTAACCCTGTATTTATTTTCAAGTTATTATGCAGCTTTATTTTTTGAGCTAAGTTTGAAAGTTTCTTAGTATTGTTAAGACGATTTTTGAAGCTCGGATTCGTAAGTCATAAAACCGAATCAAGGTAGACACAATCCGAGTCAAAAAATTGGACGAACAAGAAAAAGAAACTCGGGGACTACACCCAAGTTAACTCGGCATAAGAACTTAGTAGCAAAATATCACATATACAGCATACAGTTGCACCCGGCATACCGGGGATCTGATAAATTTTCAAGTTTTTTGACCTAAGGAACAGCAGGAGGAGCAAGTTCGGCGTCGTCTTCGATGTGTTCAATATCTGAGGCATCACCTTCTTCGTCCTCATCTGACCCGTCTTCAGCGTTCTTAGCGTTCTCGTCTCCAGCGGATTCTAGGAAGCTCGGTCCTTCAACCCAGCCATGGATAGGAGAATATTCGACGAGGCTGTAGGCGCAAGCCTGGAGCCGAGCTACCCACTCCGGGTCATCAGTCCATCTGGATCCGGTGCGCCGACGTGTAAGGAGGCTGAGGTCGATCTTCTCATACCATGTGAGTATGTGGTGAAGGATAATATCAGCTGCGGCACGCCCAACGGACTCCCTGTAGAGGTCGATCTGGGTCTCAATATCTGACAGCTTTTCAGCAAGAAGTGTGATTCTCTTCGGAGCGCTCTCACCGGGCCAGAACGTGTTGAAAACTCGGACTGAAACGTCGAGGAGATCCTTGCCGTAGTTCTTGATGATTTCCACGTGAGATGACAGGCTGACCAATAGGTCCTCCATGTCTAAGGGAATGCTCTCACCGTCAGGAGCGACAGGAGTACCCCTCTCTCGGCAGAAATTGGCAACAACAGCGCTCGCAATAGGAGTACCCTCTGGAAAGTGGCCTGGAAACAAGGCAAAGGAAGAAGCTGAAGAAAAGACATATGAAGTAACCCAGAGAATTAGGTCGGATAAGGGAAAGGAATTTACGTGAAATGTGGCTATGAATCCGGGTCAACTCCTTGATGCAGTCATCGCGTCTGTTGTGAAGTTGCTCAAGCTCAGCGTTTGCCGACCCAAGCTGGATGTCGGATTCTTTGAGTAGGTCCTGGTCCTTGGAGATCTGGAGAGTAAGGCGCTCGCGCTCTTCTGTGAAGTTCTGGCCAACCTTTTGGAGCTCGGTTTGGTGCTGGGCCTTCATCTTCTCCATCTCAGCCTTGAGCCTGGCAATCTCGATGTCCTTAGTCCAGAGGAGAGCGAGCTCATCATCTTTTTTCTTCAGCTCGGCTTGATGCTGCCCTGCTTGTTCGAGAAAATGCAGCATCATATCACGCACGGGCACACTATCCCCAAGCGATGCTGAAATAGTGTGTTGACCCGGCAGAGCCGAGGAGTGAATGTTTGCCGAGCCAAGGAGAAAAGGAAATGGAAAACACTACAAGGTCGGACAAAAAAGGACATACCCTTGATTTCCTCCAAGTTCTTCCGCATGATCTTGTTCTCAGCCTCCACCCCAGCTGCAGAAATCGAATGAGGAGATTAGTTCGACAGAAGAAGGTGACGAAAAACGGAGAAGTGCCAAGGGAGAAACTTACCCCTTTTTTCATGTTCTGCAATAAGTGCAACGTGCTTTGCGCATAGCATCTTGTGGGTATCCAGCAGGCGTTGGAATTCAGCACTCCGACGATTGGTGGTTACCTGAAAAAAGTACAGAAGCATAAAATTAGCTTGGTGCATATTCGAAGTGTACAAGATCCAGGCCAAGTGGAACCTAACCCGGCTCTAGATGTGTGCATATTCGAAGTGTACAAGATCCGGGCCAAGTGGAACTTAACCCAGCTCTAGGTGTGTGCATATTCGAAGTGTAAAAGATCCGGGCCAAGTGGAACTTAACCCGGCTCTAGGTGTGTGCATATTCGAAGTGTACAAGATCCGAGCCAAGTGGAACTTAACCCGGCTCAAGATGTGTGCATATTCGAACTGTACAAGATCCGGGCTAAGTGGAACTTAACCCGGCTCTAGGTGTGTGCATATTCGAAGTGTACAAGATCTGGGCCAAGTGGAACTTAACCCGGCTCTAGGTGTGTGCATATTCGAAGTGTACAAGATCCGGGCCAAGTGGAACTTAACCCGGCTCTAGGTGTGTGCATATTCGAAGTTCACATGGAGCTATGTTAGTTTTCTAATGAGCATCAAGTTACTCCACCGGAAGCTCGGGGACTAATGGAAGCATGTAAGGGAGAAACGACATACCTCCATCATCCGCCCCGCGAGGTTAATTGCCTTAGCGGCGGTATTCATTTGGGCAGAAAATTCTGCGGGGCCGAACTTTTCCGGGAGATCTTCATTGTGGACGAACTCCGCCTTGTTCTAGTTCATGACGAACTCAATCAGGCTCGGAGGGTACCGCTCACCGGTGGGCATATGGGGTGCCACCAAGCCCTTCGCGTGCGCTTCTTTCCTCTCAACCAAGGCAAGGGTTGGGCTGGTATGCAGAACCATTTGCTGTGCATCAGTTGGCTCGGCAGGAACATCCTTCGCTGCTGGAGCTTTCTTGGGAAGCATCAATGATAGGGTTCGCTGCCCAGCCTCGACGAATGCTGACTTGGTAGCATCCGGAGCCTTTTTTCCCTTGGCTTGCTAGGAAGAAGTAACTGCAGCGGATTTCCCCTTAGGAGCTGCTGGAGTAGTTCCTCGCCGAGGTTGAGATGACTCGGACGAGGCGGAAGAACTTGGCGCTGGAGCTCTTGTAGCTGGACTTGGAGCGATTGTTGATTTTCTTGGTGCCGGAACAGGTGCTGGTGCTGGTTCGGTCACTGGTACTGGAACTGTTGCTGGTGCTGGGGCCGGTGCTGGTGTCGAGGTAGTCTCGGTGGCTACTGGTTGCGGCGATGCCGAAGTTGTGGACGCCGTCACCTCGGCTGGGCCGGCCTCTCCCGCTCCGAGGTTGCATTCCTCTCGACGAGGTAGTGCGGAACCCGGAGCAGCCACAGAACCCTCTGGAATAGGGCTCAGCGGACGTGACTCGTCGTCACGAGGAGGGAGAAGGGCCAGATCGAAGTGGTGAAGAGATGCTGGATCCGCTCTGAGGGACCTCCACCGGAGCCCTGAAGAAGAGAATAATGTCAGAAGAGAAATTACCACGATGCAAGGAGAAGTGAATTATGCAACGAAAAATGACTTACGCATCCGAGGTTTGGGCCTCCTTGGGTTTCCGGGCCCTTCGTGCCGGGGATTTGCCTGCCGGCTTGGAGGCAGTCTTGTCTCCGGCCTTCTTTCGCCTTTTTGTGGGCTGAGAAGGTTCGGAGGAGGAACTTGGTGCGGCTCCGCGCCTCTTCTTCGACGCCACCGGAACCGGCTCGTCCGTAGCAAGCGGAGGATCCTCGTGGATATGCCCACCGGGGTTAGCTGGCACCAGAAAGGCAAAAGAAAGAGGGACAGCCTCAATAGGTTCAATCACGTCGACATCCGAGTCATCCTCATCATCGGACCAGTCTCTAAGAGAAGAGAATTTACCGCTGGGTCGTTTTGTAGCGTCGGTCATAGGGAGAAACATCTCCTGGTCCGGCTCCTCCTCATCCGAGATTTCTTGGTCCGGCGCCCACTTAAGGGTCGGATCTGTACCATCCTCAAGAGTTTGCTGAAGGAATAGCTGAGAGAAAGCATGAAGAACAGAGTCAAAAATACAACAAAAACCGACACATATTTGATCCGAAGTAAGTTTGCCCTACCGCAGGAGGGAGCCTGTCATGACAGAAGTGCTCAATTCCCCACGTCCATTCAGCGGAGAAATCCTTGTGGGTGGTGAAGAGAGCCTTAACCTGGCGAAAAATCTCCGTGTTGCTCAGCTCGAAGGAGGAGGTCCGGTTGGGGTCGTGGCCGAAACTCATGTGGCACACCTTGTGGGTGCGCTTCTGGAGGGGAGAAATTCGGTTGCGCACGAACATGATCATAGCATCCTCGTTGCGCAATCCGAGTTTCTTTAGTTCCGCGAACCTCTTGTTAACCTGGCTGGCCAGAGCCGTGGGCTTCTTGGAGACCTCCTCCCAGAATTCTGGATCAGGTGGACCCGGAGTATAGGGGAGCAACCGAATCAAATCTTCCTTGCCCACGTTCTGGACATAGAAGAAGGTTCGAGCCCATCCTTTGCAGGAGTCAAGCCCGGTGACCCGGGAGAAAACGGAAGTCCTCCGGGGCGAGATGGACGCAGCTCCGAATTGGGTGAGCTGCTTATCCATCGACTCAACTTGGATATTGGGGATGACGTTACGACGAAGGCCGAAAAACCGGATCCACAGCTCCTTCGTGGGCCACAGCCCGGTGTAGCCCTCGATCGTAGAGGCAAAGGCAGACAGAGAGGTGATAGCGTTGGCTGGAAGATGGTGCAGCTGCAGGTGGTAGGTGCTAAGCCAATCCCAGAAGAAGTCGCTCACCGGCAAGCCGAACCCCCGTTGGAAGTGGGACAAGAACACGACGAACTCACCCGGATTGGGTGAGGGGGCCAGTTCGGCAGAGGGGAGACGAGCGACGACGTCGGCAGGGATGCGTATGGTCCGGTAGAGCCAGTCAAGGTCATCTTGACATACCCATGACCCGGCCCATGCGCCACGGTCCGCCGCAGCGGCGTCCTCCATTTCTTGATCGACGACGACGAGCTCCTCCTCCGTCATCTCGTACTCGCTACCCTTGCTGGCGCTAGCAGCGGCGGGGATTTGTGTCCTGGATTGGCGAGGACCCGTGGCGAGGAAGTTGCACAGCGGTGGCTGCGACACAGAGGCACGGGGAAAAGTGCAGCGGCGGCACTGCTGCTAGGAGCACTGGCGGCAGCGTGGTCACGAGGAAGACGAGGAAGAAGAGCAACGGGAAGAGGGGCGCAGAAGAGGAAAAAATTCTAAGGGCTGCGCCCCTTCGCTACTTAACCACCCCCTAAGAGGGTGAGTGGGATCGCGCTATGCCAATGAGCCACATGGTGTGGCCGTGTATCAGCCGCATCAGCCAATCGGAGAGGAGCCACACAGAGGGCCACAGAGCAGAGGCAATCCCGTGACGTGACGCGCTGATGCGGTAAACGAGGAGGCAGGCGTGACATGACCCTCGCACAGTGATAACTGACAATTACTACGGCAATTACTGTGCATGCCCTTAAAATAAGACAACGTAATGATTAGCCTCCATGTGGGTTGGTGTATGAAAGAAGGAAACAAGGCCCAGATCGAACCGTGGTAACCCGGACGGCGAGTGAAAACTTAGAATGTGTAGAGGGAAAGTAAAACTATGAGATCCGAGTCAAAGTGATAACCCGGTCAGCAAGTGAAAACTTGGAACGTGCGAAGGGAACGTAAATCCACATAATCCAAGATAAAGGGCTAAATCGGAAATAATGTCCAAGGCTCGAACATAAATGAACCTGATGTGGCCTTAGCGGCCAAGGCAGCTAAGACCGCACCAGCTTCGGGGACTAATGTTGGGGGGATACCCCCGGGTAGGGTCACTCCGAGGTGTAAAGGCCGAGTTAGCCGAGGTTCGGTGTAACACCCTCGAATCGGCCCTATGCAAGTTTTAGCACTTCCCGCCAAACCCGCATAGAAACGATTCAAGGACGCCCACCAGGCACTTTCGTGCGGGTGGAAACGAAGTAATACCATTACACAACAGTCCTCGAGGGGACCCTCAGAAAGAAATATATATACAACAGCGACTCAATGAGTCAAGAATATAGATATACAATACAAAGATCCAAACCACCTTGAAAACGCTAAAGCGTCCGAGTACGGACAAGATGAAAATGGGGCTAAGAGCCCTGAAGAATAACCAATGGCGTCCATAACCCTGCCCAGGCCAAGCCGGAAGGGTAACCCTGCTAACGACGACGATCTTAAACCTACTAAAACAAAAGGGGTGCCGACAAAGGGCAAAGGAAAAAGAGGAGCGTCAGTACCGAGGCCAGTACACGGCGAAGCTAGAATTCGGCGGCTCTCGCCTACATAGGTATGGTGGGCTGAAGCGGCAGCGCAGCGGCACTAAACAACCTATAGAGACTCGATACAACTGGCGGTTATCAGAGAGGGATAAGAAAGACCTATATGGATCCAACCTAAAGCTAACACCAAACAAACCCATCCTGGTATTTCCCCCTCGAGACCAAACGAGGAAGTCAGACCAAGGAACTCACACGGTTGGCAATTTTACTCATTCCGTTATAGTTGCAGCAATTACTAATCAGATATAGATAGCATGAGTCATCCTGAAGCATAAGTAGTGGGCAGTTTTAATCACCATTCCGTTGTAGTGGAAACATTTACTAGTCAGATGTAATTGTCCTGAGGAATTCCAAAACCCAGCAGTGGTTGGCACTTTTATCACATTCCATTGGAGTTGTAATACTTACTAGGCATATATAACAAACAACCCAGAGCCAACAGTTGTTGTCATTTTTAATATCCATTCTGTTATAGTTGAATCTGATTACTAGTCATATATTAAGTCAAGTTTATAGCACTACTTTAGTTATGCTTGTCTATGATCGAGATACTGTGCTCCAAGTCGTCCATAACCGCGGACACGGCTTTCAGAAAGTTTTACCCTGCAGGGGTGCACAAATAGCAACACACACTCGATCAACCTCGGAAAAACCAACTCAAAACCCAACGAGGCATTCACGACAAAGGGATCACAGGATTCAGAAATATTTCAGGGGGCCACCCCACTAAGCTACCCGCAACGAAGTTGGTCGGCTCCGGAACGGACCCAGGGTTTGCGTCAATGGTTGTAAACGACTGGGAACCCGAAAGTGTGACTAGGCTTGTCGATACCGCGAAAACACTTCGCAATCCTAAACAGTACAGGTGCTCCACGCACAATCTTAAATAAAGCAGTAAAGCATGGCATAAGTACAGGATAGTAATAAAGCCCCAAACTACTTTGTGGCCCCAAGAAATAGAAATGAATCAAGCTCTGGCTCAGGGGGGTCCATAAGGCCTCCCGGATGTGGATAGTGCGAAAAATCAAGGAACAGGTATCAAGTACTCGGGGTCCTATGGGACACAAGTGAGTGTGGAAGAACCAAATAACATCTATTGCCCACCGATGCCTCTGCATTAGTTATAGCTAGCATTTTTAATAGTTGTATTTAAAGTCATGATCATCTCCACCAGTAAGCATCTCCACCATAAACATCTGCCAGCATTCCAACAACTGGGGTACTCGACAACACGAGATTGCACCTGAGCAAGCAACTACGACTCGCAAGGCCAGATATCTACCAAACAACAGGTATTAGGAGGTGTCCATGGCAATATAGAGGTTGCACGGGATATAACTGGTGCACGGAAACTAAAGCATCACGACACGGATAGCAATAGATCAACATGAGGAAATGAAGACTATAAATGCAAAATAGGTAAAAGGGGGAGAGATGCTCGCCTGGGAAAACACTACCGAAGGTTCATATCTGGAGAACTTGTCGATGCTCGCATCAACTCATTGGCCTAATCCGCGAAGAAGCGAACACTAGAAGAAACACCGGATGCAATATTTAATACTACGGCAGAAGATCCGGCATGATTATGATATGATGCATGGCATGGCACAAATGCGGTGCAACTAGGCAATATTAAGCGAAACCAGGGTCCCGATAATTAATTAAGTGGTTCATGTTGTTTAGATACCCCACATTTTAAATGTTGGCTTAACAAGACGAAACATGGCATCGGTTCGCTACACCAATTTAAATGGAGTCCGGAATAAGACAAAGATATCCCGCATATAGACTCCATATTTAATTATGAGGTGAATCGGCATAATGCCCCCAAACCACAGACAGCCATGCATGCATGAAAAATTAATTATGCGAAAGTTGATAATGTCATATTATAAAAATAGGGGCTTAGGATCACACATCTGGATTCGGGAGATCTTGGGTTCAGGGAGTCCGGGGTTCGACAGGGTTCGGCGGGGATCAGGTACAAGATGGAGAGCTTGTCGTGTCATGACGGAAAACTTGGATTCCCAGCGATCGATCTTGCCGTTGATGGCGAACTTGAGCGGATCGGATACCGGGGGTCTTCGGGTCCGTGTAGACGGTCATGGCATCCGGGATGAAGAACTTGGCGTTCCGTGTTGGCGACCTTGGCGTCCGGGTTCTCGGGCATCGTAGCCAGGAAGAAGAACTTGTCGCATCCGTGGAGATCTTGGTTCGGCCTCGGTCAACACGTTCGGGAGCAGATCTTGGTGTTCCGGGCATCTTCCAGTCGAGGTCTCGACATCCATGAAGGAGATATCTTCAGGGCCTCAGCCAACTTGGCGTACATGTGGCGATCTTGTGGCTCCTGGTAGGAGTCCTCGACATCAGATCCTGGATGGAGTACTTGAGGGTCTGAGAGGGAGAAAGGCATCGGGTTAGGTCTTTGGCCACCGGGATCGGGGTCTTCGACTCCGTGTGGATGATCTTGGCGTGCCGAGGGTTCGCGAAGAAAAGCGGCAGAGGCTACCTGTAACTCTCTGGTCACGACACAACACACCTGGGATTCTACAAACACACCTACTAGAGCAACGTACAACACTTGTACAAAACTCATCGACAGGAAAAAAACTTGGCCCCCATCAAGCGGTTGCTGGCGAGCGGGCAGCGGCGTGTGGGGTGACTCTGCAGGAATCGAAGAGGAACACCGGGGTCGTGGACGGCGACCAGCCGCAGAGACGAGGAGGCGCATGCGGCGGAGCTCGACATAGCCCACGGAGCTCAGGAAGGCGGGGAAGGTCTTGAGCGGGGCCGGCGAGGTCGGATTTCAAGGAGGGCCGCGGCGGCGCTGGCCTCAGGGTGATCTCGGCGGAGAGGCTCCGACGAGGGGAGGGTCTGGAGGCTGGGGAAGACGGCCCGAGGAGGACCCAGCGACGACGGCACACGGGGGGGGGGGGGGGGGGGGGGGGGTTCCGGCGAGGTCGGCGCGCAGAGGCGACGCGAGGAAGGGGAGCTCCGGGCGCGTGGCCGCAAGGAGGCGGCTCGGCGAGCGTGGAGCTTGGCAGCGGCGTCCGCTCAGAGGAAGCAGAGGCAGCGCAGGTGGGAAGGACGGCGAGGCGGGGGCCTGCAGCGGCGCGGCGGGCGAGTGGAAGGAGAGAGGGGCGGCGAGGCGCGCGGTGGAGGGCGGCGCTGGAGGAGAGGAGGGCCAGGCGGCGGCGGTGTCCTTGGCGGCGGGGATTGGCAAGGTGGGAAGGAGAGGCGCGTGCGGTAGGTGGGGGATCCAGGGGCGCGGTTGGTGGGCAGGGGCGGGCGGCACGCGACGCGACGCGGAGGTGGGGCCGGGGCCAGGCGGACCAGGTGGTGGGGGTGTGGGGCTGGACTGGGGTAGCGTGTCCACCGCGTGGGGTAGGGCCAGGGGCGACCAGGTGGGCGGGAAAAAGGCCAGGCGTGGTGGGGAGCGCGCCTAGGTGGGGAGGCTGTCGGTCGGCGGTGGGCGGGAGAAAATTTTGGGCGCCGAGCACGCGGAGGAAAAAAGGCGGCTGGGTAGGTGGACGTGGAAATGGGGTGCATGCGTGTGCGTGTGTGGCGTGTGGGGATTGGTCTAGGGATGTGGGTTGGTGAGGTGGTGAGACAGGGTTGGCCGGGGTGAGGTGGAGGGGCTGGGTAGGGTAGGCTAAGTAGATTATTTGGTAGAAAAAGATTGGGTGTTAGACAGATAGGGTTTTAATTTGGAGGTGGCCGGCTAGGCTTTCAGGCCTGGCTGTCTGCCTCCCAAAAATAATTTAAAAGTTCTATTGTTTAAAACGGGCTTTTGAAAACCATCGATAGACGAAACAAAATAATCCTGAGACCCAGGTTTTAATTTGAAATAAAGACGGCGAAAACTGACTTTTCGAAAATAGTTTGATGCAAACAAATGCAAGATGACATGACGATGCTCAAATGCAATGTGGCATGATGACATGAGCATGCGGTCATGATGATGCAATGCACAAAAACAACGCGATTTTCTAGTAGTGGTTTTAGCGGGATGCCACAATTCGACACCACTAACAATGGATCTCGCCCTCGAGATCCGCCTCATGGTACCGGAAAGAAGGTCGGCGATATGCGTCTTCTCGCTTCGTGTAGATCTTCGCGACACCACTAATAAGAGGTCGTTGTCCATGATCATCGAGAGAACACTCCGGGGACAAAGGTGAAGGTAGAGGTATCAACAAACAAAACCACCTCCAACTTCGACAGAAGGAGAAAAATGATGCATTCTAATCCACTTCAATATACGAGAGCAAATAGATTGAGTAGTCGGCATGGGGGCCAATCCATCACGCACCCAAACTATTACTCCGCACAATCAGTAGGAAAAGCGTGCAACCATTCTCGGAATCAGACTGAAGATCTCAACAATCAAGGTTCGGAAATAAAACAGTGATGCCGACCCTGCATCGGATCTGGCGCAGATGATGTCGTCGCGTCGGAAAACACCGGAAGGCACAAACAAGGAACAAAGAATGGTACCACAGATAAAGGATCACTAAGATAGCATGAAGACCGGATGTAGAAACACCGTTGCCAAAAGAGGAAGCGAAACCCTGAAGGTACGACGGAAAACCCAACCACGAGGAGTCCTAGACTAGAAGAAGGTAAGAGAACAGATCCAAAACACGCAGAGGTAAGAGGAGAACAGCAGAGGGTAAGGAGTAAAATCAGACCTAATCAGATCTATCCAGCCGATTTTGCAAAATATTTTGGACTCTCTACTTCGGCCGTTATCTAGGTTATCCTACAGGCTAGACTTGTGGGGTATCGCAACTGCTGAGCTCTAATACCACTCTGTAACACCCTCGAATCAGCCCTACGCAAGTTTTAGCGCTTCCCGCCAAACCCGCATAGAAATGATTCAAGGACACCCACCAGGCACTTTCGTGCGGGTGGAAACAAAGTAATACCATTACACAATAGTCCTCGAGGGGACCCTCAGAAAGATATATATATATACAACAGCGACTCAATGAGTCAAGAATATAGATATACAATACAAAGATCCAAATCACCTTAAAAACGCTAAAGCGTCCGAGTACGGACAAGATGAAAATGGGGCTAAGAGCCCTGAAGAATAACCAATGGCGTCCATAACCCTGCCCAGGCCAAGCCGGAAGGGTAACCCTGCTAACGACGATGATCTTAAACCTGCTAAAACAAAAGGGGTGCCAACAAAGGGCAAAGGAAAAAGAGGAGTGTCAGTACTGAGGCCAGTACACGGCGAGGCTAGAATTCGTCGGCTCTCGCCTACATAGGTATGGTGGGCTGAAGCGGCAGCGCAGCGGCACTAAACAACCTATAGAGACTCGATACAACTGGCGGTTATCAGAGAGGGATAAGAAAGACCTATACGGATCCAACCTGAAGCTAACACCAAACAAACCCATCCTGGTATTTCCCCCTCGAGACCAAACGAGGAAGTCGGACCAATGAACTCACACGGTTGGCAATATTACTCATTCTGTTATAGTTGCAGCAATTACTAATCAGATATAGATAGCATGAGTCATCCTGAAGCATAAGTAGTGGGCAGTTTTAATCACCATTCCGTTGTAGTGGAAACATTTACTAGTCAGATGTAATTGTCCTGAGGAATTCCAAAACCTAGCAGTGGTTGGCACTTTTATCACATTCCATTGGAGTTGTAATACTTACTAGGCATATATAACAAACAACCCAGAGCCAGCAGCTGTTGGCATTTTTAATATCCATTCCGTTATAGTTGAATCTGATTACTAGTCATATATTAAGTCAAGTTTATAGCACTACTTTAGTTATGCTTGTCTATGATCAAGATACTGTGCTCCAAGTCGTCCATAACCGTGGACACGGCTTTCAGAAAGTTTTACCCTGCAGGGGTGCACAAATAGCAACACACACTCGATCAACCTCGGAAAAACCAACTCAAAACCCAACGAGGCATTCATGACAAAGAGATCACAGGATTCAGAAATATTTCAGGGGGCCACCCCACTAAGCTACCCACAACGAAGTTGGCCGGCTCCGGAACGGACCCAGGGTTTGCGTCAATGGTTGTAAACGACTGGGAACCCGAAAGTGTGACTAGGCTTGTCGATACCGCGAAAACACTCCGCAATCCTAAACAGTACAGGTGCTCCACACACAATCTTAAATAAAGCAGTAAAGCATGGCATAAGTACAGGATAGTAATAAAGCCCCAAACTACTTTGTGGCCCCAAGAAATAGAAATGAATCAAGCTTTGGCTCAGGGGGGTCCATAAGGCCTCTCGGATGTGGATAGTGCGAAAAATCAAGGAACAGGTATCAAGTACTCGGGGTCCTACGGGACACAAGTGAGCGTGGAAGAACCAAATAACATCTATTGCCCACCGATGCCTCTGCATTAGTTATAGCTAGCATTTTTAATAGTTGTATTTAAAGTCATGATCATCTCCACCAGTAAGCATCTCCACCATAAACATCTGCCAGCATTCCAACAACTGGGGTACTCGACAACATGATATCGCACCTGAGCAAGCAACTACGACTCGCGAGGCCAGCTATCTACCAAACAACAGGTATTAGGAGGTGTCCATGGCAATATAGAGGTTGCACAGGATATAACTGGTGCATGGAAACTAAAGCATCGCGACACGGATAGCAATAGATCAACAAGAGGAAATAAAGACTATAAATGCAAAATAGGTAGAAGGGGGAGAGATGCTCGCCTGGGAAAACACTGCGAAGGTTCATATCCGGAGAACTTGTCGATGCTCGCATCAACTCATTGGCCTAATCCGTGAAGAAGCAGACACTAGAAGAAACACCAGATGCAATATTTAATACTACGGCAGAAGATCCGGCATGATTATGATATGATGCATGGCATGGCACAGATGCGGTGCAACTAGGCAATATTAAGCGAAACCAGGGTCCCGACAATTAATTAAGTGGTTCATGTTGTTTAGATACCCCGCATTTTAAATGTTGGCTTAACAAGACGAAACATGGCATCGGTTCGCTACACCAATTTAAATGGAGTCCGGAATAAGACAAAGATATCCTGCATATAGACTCCATATTTAATTATGAGGTGAATTGGCATAATGCCCCCAAACCACAGACAGCCATGCATGCATGAAGAATTAATTATGCGACAGTTGATAATGTCATATTATAAAAATAGGGGCTTAGGATCACACATCTGGATTCGGGAGATCTTGGGTTCAGGGAGTCCGGAGTTCGACAGGGTTCGGCGGGGATCAGGTACAAGATGGAGAGCTTGTCGTGTCGTGACGGAGAACTTGGATTCCCAACGATCGATCTTGCCGTCGATGGCGAACTTGAGCGGATCGGATACCGACGCTCTTTCGGTCCGTGTAGACGGTCATGGCGTCCGGGATGAAGAACTTGGCGTTCCGTGTTGGCGACCTTGGCGTCCGGGTTCTTGGGCATCGTAGCCAGGAAGAAGAACTTGTCGCATCCGTGGAGATCTTGGTTCGGCCTCGGTCAACACGTTCGGGAGCAGATCTTGGTGTTCCGAGCATCTTCCAGTCGAGGTCTCGGCGTCCATGAAGGAGATAGCTTCAGGGCCTCAGCCAACTTGGCGTACATGTGGCGATCTTGTCGCTCCTGGTAGGAGTCCTCGACATCAGATCCGGGATGGAGTACTTGAGGGTCCGAGAGGGAGAAAGGCATCGGGTTAGGTCTTTGGCCACCGGGATCGAGGTCTTCGACTCCGCGTGGACGATCTTGGCGTGCCGAGGGTTCGCGAAGAAAAGCGGCAGAGGCTACTTGTAACTCTCTGGTCACGGCACAACACACCTAGGATTCTACAAACACACCTACTAGAGCAACGTACAACACTCGTACAAAACTCATCGACAGGAAAAAACATGGCCCCCATCAACGGTTGCTGGCGAGCAGGCAGCAGCGTGTGGGGTGACCCTGCAGGAATCGAAGAGGAACACCGGGGTCGTGGACGGCGACCAGCCACAGAGACGAGGAGGCGCAGGCGGCAGAGCTCGACATAGCCCGCGGAGCTCTGGAAGGTGGGGAAGGTCTTGAGCAGGGCCAGCAAGGTCGGATTTCGAGGAGGGTCGTGGCGGCGTTGGCCTCAGGGCGAGCTCGGCGGAGAGGCTCCAACGAGTGGAGGGTCTGGAGGCTGGGGAAGACGGCCCGAGGAGGACCCAGCGACGACGGCACACAGGGGGGGTTTTCGATGAGGTCGGCGCGCAGAGGCGATGCGAGGAAGGGATCTCCGGGCACGTGGCCGCAGGGAGGCGGCTCGGCGAGCGTGGAGCTTGGCGGCGGTGTCCGCTCGGAGGAAGCAGAGGCGGCGCAGGTGGGAAGGACGGCGAGGCGGGGGCCTGCGGCGGCGCGGCGGGCGAGCGGGAGGAGAGAGGGGCGGCGAGGCACGTGGTGGAGGGCGACGTTGGAGGAGAGGAGGGCCAGGCGGCGGCGGTGTTCTTGGCAGCGGGGATTGACGAGGTGGGAAGGAGAGGCGCGTGCGGTAGGTGGGGGATCCAGGGGCGCGGTTGGTGGGCAGGGGCAGGCGGCACGCGACGCGACGCGACGCGGAGGTGGGGCCAGGGCCAGGCGGAAGCGGCAGGCGGACCAGGTGGTGGGGGTGCGGGGCTGGGCTGGGGTAGCGTGTCCACCGCATGGGGTGGGGCCAGGGGCGACCAGGTGGGCGGGAAAAAGGCCAGGCGCGGTGGGGAGCGCGCCCAGGTGGGGAGGCTGTCGGTCGGCGGTGGGCGGGAGAAAATTTTGGGCGCCGAGCACGCGGAGGAAAAAAGGCGGCTGGGTAGGTGGACGTGGAAATGGGGCGCATGCGTGTGCGTGTGTGGCGTGTGGGGATTGGTCTAGGGATGTGGGTTGGTGAGGTGGTGAGACAGGGTTGGCCGGGGTGAGGTGGAGGGGCTGGGTAGGGTAGGCTAAGTAGATTATTTGGTAGAAAAAGATTGGGTGTTAGACATATAGGGTTTTAATTTGGAGGTGGCCGGCTAGGCTTTCAGGCCTGGCTGTCTGCCTCCCAAAAATAATTTAAAAGTTCTATTGTTTAAAACGGGCTTTTGAAAACCATCGATAGACGAAACAAAATAATCCGGAGACCCAGGTTTTAATTTGAAATAAAGACGGGGCGTTTAGAAAACGAAAACTGACTTTTCGAAAATAGTTTTATGCAAACAAATGCAAGATGACATGACGATGCTCAAATGCAATGTGGCATGATGACATGAGCATGCGGTCATGATAATGCAATGCACAAAAACAACGCGATTTTCTAGTAGTGGTTTTAGCGGGATGCCACATTCGGCAAGCTCAAAGCGGATGCTGGCCGGGTTACCTCAAGGCAGGCCGGATCACGGAGTAACCCGGACCAGGGGGGTCGCCTAACATTGTCTCAGCCGACTTAAGAAGTAAGTCGGAAGTGCTTGTCTAACTTATATGCAGGAACATGTATAGCCGGATCTACTATGATCCGGGTCCCGTTTAGCTTCTGGGAGAAGGAAGGAATCTCTCTGGTCAAAAAGAAGGCCTGGTATGCACTGCATGAGCGAAGCAAGCAAGGGCAGGACCACCGGGCCTTGGCCGACAAGGGTGACAACGCCCGTGTCGGCTGACGCGGGCGCCGCAGAGGCTCACGTAGCTAAAGCATGTGTGACGCGAGGGAAAAGCACCCCGGTCGGGTTACCACTTTGAGAGGAGGCATATTCTTACGAATATGCCTCCACGTATGCCCTAGGCTGAGACCAGGCCGCCTCTATATAAGGGGGGCTAGGGTTTCAGTAGAGGAGGTTGGGTTTTCTTCTATACCGATTTGGCTAGGGTTCTAGGAGTGAACTGTAGGTGAGAGTAAGAGAACTCCTTCTTCCTCCTCTCGCCAACACAGCTCTAGGAGCACTTGTAACCTTGAAAGGAAAGCAATACAATCTTCTGTGTGGAGAATCACTCCACTATCCCTCCCTGGATTCCCCTAGCGCGTATTAGTCCCCACCTTTAGCCTATCCATGGCATCTGCCGTGACACCACCACGACACTTTTATTAGTGCTTTATGACTTTGTTGCGACTTGTTATGCTTAATGCTTGTCACTAGGGTCCGAGTGCCATGATTTCAGATCTGAACATGTTATTGATTCATTATGATAGTATTGTTTATGGTCTTATCTGCAAGTTGTATACACACGTTGTTGTCCGGAACCAATGGCCCCAAAGTGACAGAAATTAGGATAACCGGAGGGAATGGCTTTGATGTGAGGATCACATGTGTTCACAGAGTGTTAATGCTTTGCTCCGGTGCTCTATTAAAAGGAGCACCTTAATTGCCAGTAGTTCCTTTGAGGCCCCGCTGCAAACGGGCTGGCAGGACAAAAGATGTTGTGCAAGTTCTCATTGCGAGCACGTATAACTATATATGGAACACATGCCTAGGATTATCTATTACTGGGATGCTTTATCTTATTTGTCTGCAATTGCCCTATGTTCTGATTGCTATGTGAATTGTCTTGTCCATGCAACGCCCGTCCATCCATCCCTATGCCTACCGCACTTGAATCCTACTGTTTACTGCTATTGTTACTGTTGTCTTTACTTTACTACTGCTGTTAGTTTACTATTCCTACTACAAAACTGTTACTACTGATAAACTGTTGTGAGCAAGATTGTTTCCAGGTGCAGCTGAATTGACAACTCAGTTGTTAAGGCTTATAAATATTCTTTGGCTCCCCTTGTGTCGAATCAATAAATTGGGTTTCACTTCCCTCGAAAATACTGCGATACACCCCCTATACTTGTGGGTCATCAAGACTATTTTCTAGCGCCATTGCCAGGGAGCATAGCTTTATTTATCAAGTCCACTTGGAATCACTATTGTTCAAGCTTAGTTTATTTCCGCCTTGTTTGCTTGTTTCTTTATCAAAAATACAAAAAATAGTTCCTACTCTAGTTGTTATTTTTGTTGGTCTATTATTGTCTTGCTTTATCATGCTCTTTATCAATGGTTGGTTTCTTTGAAACTGAATCTTATTAGCAAGGTGGGTTCACGGAAGATCAAAAATACTATTATAAGGAACACCACTTGTCACAAAAAGGGAAACACTTATGGGAACAAATTGATAAATTGTATACCATTGCTAGAAACGTGTGCTCTACTTATAGTGTTACTTATTGCTTTGATAAATCTCGTTGCTATAAGAGGTATAAACACCTCCCTTTTCAATGTGAGTATAATGATAATGTTACCATATCTTCTGATGTTAAGGGAATTTATGACTTTTATGATGCGGAACAAATTGAGGAATTTATTGCTTGGAAGGGTGCTTTTGAACTTGCTAGTTTGCTTGAAAATATGGATGATTCACCTTACAAATATGAGGTTTATGGTATACTTAAATTTTGCTTTGATAATTACAAGGAAGAAAATGGCTATATTTTTGAATATATTAATAGATGCTTTCCACAAATGGAAGAGACTAATGCCTTGCAGGATCCCATGGAAGAAGAAATTGATGAACCTGAAATCTCATTAGATGACAAAGAGGAGGAGAGTGATGAACAAAAGGAGGAAGAATGGATTAGCTACCCATGCCTACCTTCTAATGAGAGTAAATCTTTATCCCTTACATTATTTGATTGTCCCCCATGCTTACTAAACGAGGATGAATGTTATGTTCCTGAGGATTCTTTTGAAAATGTTTATAATAAAGCTCTAGTGCTTGTAGATCATGAAAAACATGCTTTATGTGATAGTTATATTATTGAGTTCATTCATGAGGCTACTGAAAATTATTATGAGAGAGGAAAATATGGTTGTAGAAGTTTTCATGGTATTAAAACACCTCTCTATGTGCTGAAAGTTTTGAAGTTACTCTTGTTTTATCTTCCTATGCCTGCCACTTTGTTCTTTGTGAATTTATTTGCATACACGATTCTTATGCATAGGAAGTGGGTTAGACTTAAATGTGTTTTGAATTTGCTTCTTGATGCTCTCTTTTACTTCAACTCATATTTCTTATGTGAGCATCCTCTCACACTATTATGCCTGAAGATGATAATATGTCTATTATTCTTGGGAGACCTTTTCTTAAATACTGCAGGAGCTGTTATTAATTGTAATCAAGGGAAGGTGACCTTCAATGTTAATGACAAGGAACATACTGTCTATTTCCCCAAGAAGATTGATAAGACTTATGGTTTTGAATTCAATTGAACATGTTGATGGCATTCAAGTTGGAGAAATATATTGTCCCATATCAAGAGAAAAATTTCAAACTATTATGATTAGGACCATTGCTATCAAGGGTGAGGTAACATAATCATTAGTGGAATACAAAGTTTTGTCTCATATGAAATTGTTTTGGAAACAAGACCTGATCAACCTTGTTAACAAAAGGATTTCATTGAACAAAACAATGTTTTCACCATGATTATCTCCGCTTACTTCTATTCTATCCATTTTAGTTTTTGCTTATGCCTAACTTAAAGGCGTTAAAGAAAAGTACTTATTGGGAGATAACACAAAAGTTTTAGATGAGTCTTGGAAGTTATTACTTCAGTAATAACCGCTCCTTATCCTTTTTATTTGCTTTTTGTGCCAAGAGTAACATCTAATGAGAGAGAAGTAATGATTGGGAAAGTTGCTGTCCCGAAACAGATTTATGTGCTTCACCGTAAAAATTCGTGTAAAATCTCTGAACGTCTTTTTGAGGTATGAATTTTTTTGCTTCTGCCCCAGGTTATTATCTAACTTTCGTTAGTTCAACACTTTTTTATTTGATCAACAGAAGGTCTTCAAAAAAATTCGTCTTTACCTGCTGGTCTGTTTTGACAGATTTCTGCCATTTTTTGCATTTGCTTCTTGTTGGTTCCTTTTTGAGTTCTTTTGGGGAATTGAGATTTTTGAGGGAAGTGCTTCAGTAACTAGTGTTCTAATGGAAGTTTATTTGGTGTTAGAACTGAATCTTGAGACTTATTATCTTGAGTGCACTAAGGTTGCTAATAAAGATTGTGTGAAGTTTTGTATGAAGGAAAAATTTCAGGTGTATGGAAGGAATTCATAATGAGATGAAGGATGGACTAAAGCTCAAGCTTGGGGATGCCACACGTGTCACCCCAAGAAATATCCAACAAGTACAAGCGTCAAAGCTTGGGGATGCCCAAGGCATCCCCCTCTTCATCAATAAAAATCCAAGATTTCTCCCAAACGCTTCATTTTTATTGTTTCATGCACAGTTGTGTTGTTCTTGGAGCGTCTTCGTTTTCGTTTTTGTTTTGGTTTTTCGTTTGCTTGGTTTTCTTAGTTTGCTGAATAAATTGGTTGGACCCCCTATTTCATACATTGGTTTGCAAATAGTTTGGTTTGGTTTGGAAAAGAGTAGGAAAGTTCATGTTTAAGTGGTAAAGAGTGCTTGTTTTTGACTGTGGCCTATGCTTTGTCATGCCATGCTTGATATTGTTTTGGCTTTATGCTTAGTATTCTTTGCTGTAGCATGACTTGTTATAAACAATTGATATTGCTTAATGTGCCTTGGATGAATCATGCGTTGTTTTAGCATATTAAAGCATGGTATAGTGGTATTCTCCTTTGATGCTTTATTTGGGTTGACTTGGCGCATGCTCACACCATGTTATGACTATCTCAAGTCACCATAAGCCTTCATGATCCTTTAGTTTTCAACTTGTAGTATCACTTTATGCTTTGATCAATGATGTTTTGTCGCTCTGCATGATTATGGCCATTATTGCTCTCCTAGTTTGTCGCTCCCAATCTTTTGCTAGCCTCCATAACCAAGTATGAGTTCCACTCATGCATCCAACTCCCTAAACCAAGTTATTCCAAAGAGTCCACCATACCTACCTACTAGCATATGCTATTCCAAGTATATTCATGTTTTTGTTTACCTTCCAAATTAAACTTGTTATGAGAAAACTAGTGATTAAAGCTCTCACGAACTTGATGGCACACTTTACTTTTCTTGCCCTTAATAAACTTGAACCATTGTGTCGTCTATGTTGCATATACTTGCACTTATTTGTTGGGGATTAGCATAACCATGCTGTCATGGGGAACGCTTTCAACATTGCATGGGTACTTTGTACCTAGTTGATATCATGCTCTTTTGTCTATGGATGTCGTCGGTGTGAAATGAAAGGGGAGCTTGTAAGTCCATGGAGTTATGTATATGTGTTAGAGAAACGCCTGGTATTGAGAAACCTGTAGCGTAACCATAATGAGCTGTCTATGAAGCATTCTTCTTATAAAAAAAGAGTCTGATATTGAGAAAAAAAGAGAAAAATAAAAAAATAGATATATGAAAAGAGAAAAGAGAGAAAAAAGCACCATATTCCCATGGTAAATAAGAAGATTGCTGAGATGCTCGTTGTCTGCTTGCCTTGTCATTTTGATATGGGGATTCTTCTGTATCATCGGGCAAGGGGTACCCCGTTGGCGGTTCTCTATGATACACATGTACTTACGATGACAAGAACTTACCGGTAACTAAACTTGAGTAGCTTGAGGAGCGGTCCTCGTATTCAAGGGACATGAGATTTCTAACTTGTACTTCGTCAAGCATGTACACCATAGTTTGTTCACTTTAACCTTAATCACTTCAAGATTCTTATGATAGGGGCAATTTGAGCTGAAAGCTATAAGTACCATAATTTTTGGAAGCTCTTTATGAGACTTGAATCCCTACTTCCTTCTATGAAGGCATTTCTTCCACCATTATATTGAGTCTCCACCTTCTACCTTTACGCACCTACTTTGAGAGCATAGTGGTCATTCTTAGTTCTATGTGCATTGTCCCAAGACTAGTTGATTGATGCATAACTTGATATTGCTTGTTTTATACTATTTGTATCTAGTTACTCTTATGAACTTTGAAGGTGTCCTATGCATTTATATTTGCTACTCTATGAGGGACAAGCTGAATACTACTATGCTATGTTTTCTTTATGTGAAACAAACAAACGTCTTGCAAAGCATTGTTATTCGTGAATCTTTTGTTTGTGCCTTTTCATATTGCATCATAGTTTCTTTGTCTTATTGCTAGAACTTTGTCTTTCATGTTATGATTGAAGTACTATGATCCCAGCTTTGAATGTTTTACAGATACTTTGATCAAGTTTATGATGGTGCATGTCACCTAAAAAATTATTCTTTCTTTTTATCACTTACCTACTCGAGGACAAGCAGAAGTTAAGCTTGGGGATGTTGATACATTGCAAATGTATCTATAATTTTTTATGTTCCATGCTTGGTTTTATCTACTTTCTTGTGTTTTGTCCACACTTTGGAGTACTTTTCATATGATTTATTGGACTAACCTATTCACAAGAGCCACAGTGCCAGCTACCTGTTTTCTGCTGTTTTTGGTTCCAGGAAAGTCAGAAAATGAATATTCTCGGAATTGGACGAGACAAAAGCCAAAGTGCCTATTTTTCCAGAAGACTCTCGGAGCCAGAATATGAGACGGAGTGGGGCTGGGGCCCAGCCACACCACCTGGCCACGCGAGCTGGGCCTGGCCACGCCAGGGGTGGTCTGGCCGCCCTAGACTCCCCCTCAGTCTCCCTCTTTGCCTATATGTTGCCTTCTGACCTAAAAACTCAGTGGGGGGTTCGACATTTTTCCAGAAGGAGTTTCGCTCTACAGCCACCACTAGATTCCACGAAACAACACCAGAAACTCCGTTCTGGCACCCTGCCTGGACGGGGAATTGGAGGAGATCATCGCCATCATCATCACCATCGCTTCTCCATCGACCATCCATGTTTCCCCCATCTATGCGTGAGTAATCCCCCGCTGTAGGCTATGGGGATGGTAGGGATTGGATGAGATCGTTCATGTAATGACATCGGATTATTAGGGCATGGTGCCTAGTATCTTTTATTAGTGCTTTATGACTTTGTTGCGACTTGTTATGCTTAATGCTTGTCACTAGGGCCCGAGTGCCATGATTTCAGATCTGAACATGTTATTGATTCATTATGATAGTATTGTTTATGGTCTTATCTGCAAGTTGTATACACACATTGTTGTCCAGAACCAATGGCCCCGAAGTGACAGAAATCGGGATAACTGGAGGGAATGGCTTTGATGTGAGGATCACATGTGTTCATGGAGTGTTAATGCTTTGCTCTGGTGCTCTATTAAAAGGAGCACCTTAATTGCCAGTAGTTCCCTTGAGGCCCCGCTGCAAACGGGCTGGCAGGACAAAAGATGTTGTGCAAGTTCTCATTGCGAGCACGTATGACTATATATGGAACACATGCCTAGGATTATCTAGTACTGGGATGCTTTATCTTATTTATCTGCAATTGCCCTATGTTCTGATTGCTATGTGAATTGTCTTGTCCATGCAACGCTCGTCCATCCATCCCTATGCCTACCGCACTCGAATCCTACTGTTTACTACTATTGTTACTGCTGTCTTTACTTTACTACTGCTATTACTTTACTATTCCTACTACAAAACTATTACTACTGATAAACTGCTGTGAGCTAGATTGTTTGTAGGTGCAGCTGAATTGACAACTCAGTTGTTAAGGCTTATAAATATTCTTTGGCTCCCCTTGTGTCGAATGAATAAATTGGGTTTCACTTCCCTCAAAAATATTGCGATACACCCCCTATACTTGTGGGTCATCATTATCATAGGATGATCCTTTACTTTATTTGGGAAGGATATCTTCTCAATGTAAGGTTCAGGCAAAACATGATCAATAGTGCAATACTTAGCACTCCCAACAGGAACACAGTTAACAATATCTTTATAAGGTGCATGGTACTTGCTCCATCCCTTTGTTGGGAACTCAATATAAGAAGCAAAAGCCTTAAAACAATTTGTAATAACTTGTAAATCAAGACCATAAGCATTACTAATATTTTGAAAGTCATCAGTTCCCATAAAAGATTCAATGCATTCATAATCATAATTTATACCTGACTTTCTACCTTTGTCATTCTCCCAAGCTTCAGCATTGTCTTGAATACGGTCCATAAGATCCCATTTAGCTTCTTCTTCCATGCGAGTGAATGATCCAGCACAAGAAGGATCCAGTAAATCTTTATCATGAAGAGAAAGCCTTGCATAAAAGTTATTGATAATAATATTGTTGGGGAGCTCATGAATGGGACATTTGAGCATTAGTAACTTCAATCTCCCCCAAGCTTGAGTTGTATTCTCTCCATCAAGAGGCCAAAAGTTGTATATTTGATTCCGATCTTTATGAATCTCACTAGGAGGATAAAACTTTGAATAAAAGAGAGGTACTATTTCCTCCCATTCATGAGCTTGACCATTCTTTAGCAGCTTATACCATTCTTCAGCTCTTCCTTTTAGCGATAATGAGAATAACTTCTTCCTAACTTGATCTGTAGTAATACATGCACACTTGAACAACCCGCATAATTCGTGTATAAAGAGTAAATGATCACCGAGATGGACAGTTCCATCCCCAACATAGTAGTTATCCATAACACGATCAATAATTCTTGTAGGTATTTTAAAAGCATCATTCTCAGCAGGTGGTGGTTCATCTACTACCTTAGCAGTGGTAGTAGCATTACGAAACAAGAAACTCAACGAATTATCCATAACAAAAATAAAGCAACTAACAGAAGTAAACAATGCTCACAGTAGAAGTTTCCTTTACCAGTTCCACTCTCCAATAGTGCTTCACTCCCTGGCAACGGCGCCAGAAAATAGTCTTGATGACCCACAAGTATAGGGGGTGTATTGCAGTATTTTCTATAAGTAAGAGTGTCGAACCCAACGAGGAGCAGAAGGTGTTGGCTAGTGGGATGGATCAGGAATTCTCTACAAATACTTAGCAAACTGATTTTAGGGGTTTTTGATAATGCAAATAAATAAAGTACGAGTAAATAAAATACAATAGGAATAAATGCAGCAAGTGGCCCAATCCTTTATGCAGCAAAGGACAAGCCGGTTGTATTACTTAAGATGACCAAACGTTCTTGAGGACACACGGGAAGACTGTCAAGTGCTTTCGCTTCATATAGTTGATTAATCTTCTTTAGCTTGCTAAGTGTTGTGTGGGTGAACCTGTGCTAATGTACTGACCTTCCTAGGACTAATACATACTTGTGATTATACCCTTGCAAACATCCGTAAGTACAAGAAAGTAATTAAGGTAGAAACCTAACCACAACTTTAAACTCTAAGACCCTTACGTCCCTTGTGCAATGGTTTCCTAACGGGGGTTTAGGTTTCTGTCACTTCGGCAACCCCTACGATTAGTATCCAAATACACAATGCATTCCCCTAGGCCCATATAGGTGAAGTGTCATGTAGTCGACGTTCACATGACACCACTAGAAGAAGTACACCACAACTTAAATATCAAACTATTGAATCTTTCTCAACACAATTCCACTACTAACAACATGACTTCTCCCATGTCCTCAAGAACAAAACAAACTACTCACAAGACATCATATGGATCATGATCAGAGATGGAATAATGATGTATAACAATCTGAACATAAACAATAATTCAACGGTTCACTCAATAGCATCAACTACAAAGAGTAATCAACACTGGGAAAGTTTCCCCTAAGAACTATGCAAGGTTCAACCCATTTGTTACAGCAATATGGAGATGGTGATGAGGGTGCTGATGGTGATGACGGTGGTGATGATGATGATGATGGTCCCGATGAAGTCCAGCTTGATGGTGGTGTTGATGGCGATGATCTCCCCTCTCCGGGAAGGAATTCCCCCGGCAGAAATCTGTCTGCCGTAGAGATCTTTCTCTCTCGGTGTTTTCCGCCCTGCAGAGGTGGCGGAATCTTTCGGTGGTCTCTCCCCGAGTATTAGGGTTTTGGGAGGATTATATACGCCAGAGGGGAGAGCTGGAGGTGGGATAGTGCAGCCACACCACCTGGTAGTGCGGCCTAGGCTGGCTCGCGCCAGGGGGTGGTGTGGGCCCCCTGTGGCCCATCTCCACTCCTCCTTCTGGCTTCCTTTGTCTTCTGGAAAAATAGGATTTTCCGTATATTTTACCGGATTTTCTGACCTTCGCGAATTTTTCCTCCAAACAACACCTTTTCCATCAGAATCCTGACTGCAACGGTCCATGCTCCAAAATTCATCAACCATGCAAAAATAGGTGAAATTACATAAGTATCATCTCTTAATATGAAATATACCAATGAATAACAGTTAATTATGACTTAAAATAGTGATGCAAAATGGACGTATCAGTAGCTCACCCGCATGTAGCCACAACTCCTTCTTCCTTGGTAGTAGGATCTGCCATCCCCTGAGTTGCTCGGCTCGTCGGCGGCGGAGGCGGGCTAGAGCCTCGCAATGGTGGCTACGGCATGCGCCATTGGAGCTCGGGACCAGCGACTGGGCGCAGCAACTTGGCGCCGGAAGTCAAATGTCCGAAGGGATCGTCCTGCTTGGAGGGTGGATTTTGACACCGTTGGTGCTAGGGGAAAAGAAGGGAATGGATTTGTGAAATTGGTCAACGTATCCAATACACTTAGTTCCTCGATTTGCCTAAGAGGTTTCTGCGTTGGCGCTCGCATCACGGATAGATGACCGACATGTGGGTCCCGACCGTCTACTTCACATGGTAGTTTTATGGAATGTTTGTATTTGGCAGGGGTGAGATGAGTTTGCATCGAAATGGCCCCTCTGAGTAGTTGGCAGCCCAAATTTACAAAATGCGGCAATTACAGGCAACTTGGGTACCGCCATGCACTCGCCCATGAACTTTCGGGCCACAAACAAACAATCCCACGTGGAGGCTCTACAGGACCATGGTCTGATCGGTGAGATGGTGGTCCATGAGTTCCTTCACCGATAGATTGCTCCTCTACATGTTCACTGTAAGGGCGTTTGGGCTATGTCTGATGGTACGGACAAAATCAATATGTCTGACCGACCTCTCCCTAACGACACTATAGATGTCCTCGAGAAATTGCTTATTAGGGAGAGTGCTACGACCGAGCTCCCCTAGGCAGCTCTTCCCTTGTAACTTATAGGAGATGTAGATGCTGCCCACTCAGGGCTCCCCTCCTTTGATAAATGGACTGATTTTCCTTCCCGTCAGGAGGTGTGGGAGGATCCTCGTGCCCCCATACCGGTTCGGAGCTTCGTGGGGGAGCTGGATGACGAAGGTGTGACGTGGGATGGGGGTGCCGAGGCCCCTCAATCGATCCATCAGGGACAAATGATCCATAGCATGTCTTCCTCCGAAGAGGATGCAAGAGACTACTAGTGTCGAGGCATGCGACGCTTGCGGAGGTGAGAGCAGCCTGCTCTGCCTTGAATCTAGGGCCGATGGTATGCCTACCGAGAACCTCCTTGCTAGGAAAGTGCCTATGCATGACAACAAGGGTGTCTTCCTTCCCCCATGCCTAAAGAGGGGAAGTTGGTCTTGTATGGGTTCTGTGAGTGGAAGGTGAGAATCCCTCTCCAAAGCTACTAACTTTCATTCCCTTGATGAGTGCATATTTGCATCATGTTTTACATTATTATTTTGCATTGTAGATGTAGGATCTTGGTATTTTACGGCGCTCGTGCGCACATTTTATGTCTGTTTTCACCAGGATCAGGACAAATGATGGAATCAATGGATATAATTCTTGGAGCAATTGTACTATGGAGAAAAGGAATAAAAAACAATGTAATTCGCTTATTTGGGAAATATTAATAATACTAGAATAAAACTAGAAGCGAACAAAGGAGGCAGAGAGTTCAACGACCAACTATACGAGCGGAGCAAATTTTCCGGTCGTATAGTTGGTGCCGCCTCCACCTCCTCAAATAGTTTCACCCCGTGCAACTGGTTCGGGGAGACGACATACAGAACACCCAGTGACAAGGATTTAACTCAGCAATGCCCATTGTTATGGACTTGGGTTTTGGAGAAGGAGGGAGCGCTGGAGGCATCAATCGGCTAGGAAACAAGCACACAGGGACACAAGGTTTATCCAGGTTCAGGCCTCGTAGAAGTCCCTACTCCTGCTTGTCTACTCTTGGAATTATCGAGGGAGTCGAAAGTTACAGGGGTGCGCAGATGCAATCTGGCGATGGTTGTGAAAACTAGGGTTGTGATTGTCCTCCTCGCCACCCCTCCTAGCCTTTAAATAGATAGGCTAGGTCTCGGGTAGTAGGTCGAGTCGGTTACAGATTATGGTTCATCCCTTTGAACCTTCTATCATAAGCTTATTCTTGCGTTGCAAGCAATTAGAGTTTCCGTGGGTCACCCGAATTCTGTATTGGGCCTTGGAAACGCCGTGGGCTTCTGCCGTATCTGGACCGCATATGCCAAACTCGAGTACCTGTAGGGTATACCCATGTCACCCAGAAATCGCAGAAACCTCACCTCCGGAAGGCATCTGGAGGGGGAACTCATCCACCAAGGATCCATCTTCGTCCTATGCAGATTCGGGAGGCTAAGGCATCGATCTTCATCATCCACCACTGCATCACCACCATCTCCATCCATCCCATCTACATCTTGTCTAGATCTTGTTGTAATTTCCATACTCGTTGTGGATTTATACAAGTACTATTCATTTATGATAGATTCCATTTTTATTGCCATGATGTTGATTGCCTCCATGTCCGAGTAGATCTTTAGTTCTTGGGGAGATGGAGAAACCCTAGTATGAGATTGAAATAAGATAAAGTCTATTATGATATTCATCACTGTGACCATGTGTTAGATTTTCTACATCTTGATGTTGAGAGAAGTCGACCTCTCAATATTTACCTCTCGTGGGGACTTGATGGAGGGAACTACTTGTTGGTAGACGGAGGTGTGCTAGCACTTACAGTGACTATAAAGTTGTTGGCACCCCTTACGTATCAACTTGGGAAACTGAGAAAACTCACGGAATACTATCCATGCCATGGGATACGTTCTACGAGATTACGTCCCTTAATAGCACAGTAATTCGATTGATGTCGATTGCTGACTGTTGTGGTTATGAGGATGATGTGAGCAGCGGTTGCTGTCTATTTGTCTAAATACGGAGTTCCTCCCACACATACATAGTTGAGAATGTTCATGATGATAATATTTATCTTAGCACCTTATAATGCTAGTGGTATATCCGCTACTCCCTGAGAACGCTTTTCCTCTACTGCAGTTCCAATCTCTCTTACATACGTGATTCTTACTTTCTGTATTCAGTTATTTTACTTTACTTTATTATTGCTCTTACACCTAAAACCCAAAACACCTTTTTACACAATACTCACATTTTGTCTTGTCACTTAGAACTTTATCTAGCATTTCTATCGTAATATTTATTTCAAGAATTATTAGACTTCAGACTCCTTCTCCCCGTGGGATCGATATCTTTATTTCAAAACTAGCTACAAATGATATGTGCACTTGCAGTCATCAAGCTATTTTCTAGCACCGTTGCCGGGGAGCTAAGCGTTGTAGGTCTTTTAGTTTTTACTTATTTATTTTTGTCTTACTAAATTTTGTTTTGAGTTATAGGTTTCCACCAACATGATGGAGTTTGAGCATATGACTAGTGCTAACCCACTCAACTACTTTGGGAAGCCCTATGATATTTATAAAAGAGACAACTCAAATGAGAAGACAAGGGGGTTTGAAATAAATCCTCTACTACTTAGTATTCTACATAAGAAGCAATTTACTAGAGATGAAGAAGATCCTGATCCATATGATCATATTGCATGTTTTAAAGATATACGTGGCACTTTTCTATTGATGGGATATACCGCTAATGAGGTAAGGGTTAAACTTTTTAGTCAGACTTTAACTAGTTCAGCTCTCTCATGGTATAGATCTTTACCCCCTGAAGCCAGTACTACTTGGGATAATCTAGCCTGTGAATTTCTAGCAAAATATTATCCATTATCAAAATCTATTGGAATCAGGCATCTTATAATGACTTGGAAGAATCGTTCTAATGAAGTACTAGTAAGAGCTTATATCAGATTTAAAGATTTACTACGTCTATGTCCGCATCATGATTTACCTGAATGGTATTTATTGCATATCTTTTATGGCGGTTTAATTGAACCTAATAAAATTGAATTAGACTCTTTCGCTGAAGGAGCCTTTATGAATCTTCATATACCTAAAGCTTGGGCTTTACTTAATAAAATTCGTGATCATGGAGTTTCATGGAATTTTGGTCTAGGAAGTGAGGGAGGCGTAGAAATAGAACATGACTATATTCATGACTATAATAAAAAAAAGGCCACGTTAAAGAATTATCTAAAGATTCAAATCTTGTGTTGCAAGTTGTTAAATCTTTTACAGAACATATCAAAACTCCGAAGGTGGACCGGTCAAGTATGATCCACCACCCGAACCTGAAAAGAAAAGAGAAGATAAAGCAACACTGGTCTCCCTAGAACCAATGCATGAGTTGCCTTTCCCTAACACTGCACAAAAGCATATTCTTGAATATGAACATGTCAAAGTAGTACAGGATAAGAAGGAGGAGGAACGTATGCCAGAAGTCGTGGAACATCTAGAAGAAACCAAAGATGAAGAGGTAACCAAGGAAGCAATTATGGCTATGTACGCACATTGTAACATAGATGAACTTGATGAAGAGGCTTCCATATTGGTTGAAGTTAAAACAAAGGTAAAAGATGTGGGTAATCCTATTCTTCCATGCATATTTAAAGAAACCTCGCATTACGGTTTATGTGATCTTGGCACCAAAGTTAATGTTATATCTTATGATTTCTACTTAGAAATAAAAGAGGAAATAGAACCGACTATAATTAAAAATACAGATATGACAATTATGTTATCTTAGAATTCCAATGGGAGTAGTTGAAGATGCAACTGTCACAATTGGTAATAAAAACTTTCCTATCAATTTTGTAGTTGTCTATATGTCAGCTGACACTTGATACGTTGCTAACGTATCCATAATTTTTGATGTTCCATGCTTGGTTTTATCTACTTTCTTCTGTTTTGTCCACACTTTGGAGTACTTTTCATATGATTTCTTGGAATAACCTATTAACAAGAGCCACAGTGCCAGTCGCCTGTTTTCTGCTGTTTTTGGTTCCAGAAAGTCAGAAAATGAATATTCTCGGAAATGGACGGGACAAAATCCAATATGCCTACTTTTCCCAGAGACTCACGGAGCCAAAATACGAGACAGAGAGGGGCCACAGGGTGGCCAGACCACCCCTAGGCATGGGTCCCCCAGGCCGCGCCAGGGCATGGTGTGGGCCCCATGGCCCCCCACCGACCTTGCCTCTTCGCCTATAAGATGCCTCCCGATGCAAAAACCCTAAATCATCAAGCCTCCAGCCACGAAAAGTTCCGTAGAACCGCCACCACTGAAAAGGAGATTCAGGGACAGAAGTCTCTGTTCCGGCACCCTGCCGGGACAGGGAAGTGCCCCCGAAGCCATCTCCATCGATCTCCACCACCATCTCCATCACCGTTGCTGATTCCCATGATGAGGAGGGAGTAGTTCTCTCTCGAGGCTAAGGGTTCTACCGGTAGCTATGTGTTCATCTCTCTCTCGCTATGCATGATCATGTTGTGATCATGAGCTTGTAATCTATAGATCTACCTTGCTACTCAAGTGCTTTAATAGATCTCTGCTCTCCCCATATGTGTGAAAGTGACAGCGTGCACACCATGGTGGCACTTAGGCTAGAGATTACAAATACTTGTTACGAGTTATATTTGGAGTTAGATGTCTTTATGAAATTGTGGTGTTTGTTTGAACCATCTAGTGCTCAAGGTGATAGTCTGGGGTTATCTAGATGCGGAAAGCAAACTTTGAGGTGTGCTGTTATAGCCCTACCATCGATTAGAGTGTTCAACCAGAGAGTAGTTCAGCGTAGTATCATAAAGAAGAATATATTTATATGAGAGTGTTCACAAGTGAAAGTATGATCCCTAGGCCTTGTTTCTAAGCACTGAAACACCATTTGCTATTAGATCTATTACATGTTTGCTTGCTTCTATCTTTATTTCAGTTTTACTTTAGTCTTTTCCACGCCATCAAGCTATTTTCTATCACCGTTACCACTTATAATTACCTATACCACTTGTATTTCACTATCTCTTCGCCGAACTAGTGCACCTATACACCTGACAAGTGTATTGGGTGTGTTGGGGACACAAGAGACTTCTTGTATCTTGATTGCAGGGTTGCTTGAGAGGGGATACCTTTGACCACTTCCTCCCTGAGTGTGATAAACCTTGGGTGATCCACTTAAGGGAAAACTTGTTTCTATTCTACAAACCTCTGCACTTGAAGGCCCAACAACTGTCTACAAGAATAGAAGTGCGTAGACATCAACACTCTTTGCCCAATTATATTTGGAAGGAACTTTTTGGGTGATATAGGTGCCTATGTTAATTTCAAGCAGGAGATTGTGTCTGACATAGGTATGATTACTCGGATGCTTATGATTGGCTACCCTACATTGGGTAAAAGGCTTATAGCCCATGAAGATTCCAGACGGCGACCCAAGGAAGCAACCGACAAATGCTCTGGTTGTATTAGGAAAGAGACTATAAGCTAACATTGTGTTAGTATTATAGTCACGCGTGTATGAAACCTATACGCATACAACTTTGAGACTTGGCCTATTATATATAGGATGGTAGAAGCCCAAGCGAGGGTACACAGAAATCTAGAGGAAAACTTGTAATAGCATGTTTACTCAATATTCAGGCGACTTTGTCTTCATTGTTTTCCTGACATCCGATGAAATCCCCAGCGTTCTCTTTTCCACGAAACCCCAAGTCCATCACCATGGGCATTGCCGAGGTTACCCCTCGACAATTGGCGTCGTCTGTGAGAAACCTGAACGCTGGAAACACGGATTCGGCAGAACACTCTCCACCAAGCATCAACTCTAAGAAAGCAGATCCACACCCACCCACCCATAAAGCTATGCCAACAGAAGAACCGGAACCTTCCATCGGATCCTCAATGGAAGTCAAAGCACAGATCGAAGCAGGCGACGAAAGCGAGCAAATCGAGATGAATCTAGGGGATCTTGATGGTCTTTATGACAATCTCTCCTTTGGATTAGACCCACAGTTAACCCCACCATGCGAGGCAAGCCCAACAAATTTAGAACCCCAAGAAAGCAGCGAAAGCATCGACTTTAGAATTCAGATGGTGGAAATCTATCCAGAACAAAAATTGATGGACTTCACCGGCTCATCCGAGAGTGTCTCCATCGGTGCAAACGATGACGTCACCAGCCCATACATCACCCAGCACCAAGTATGCGTGATCATAGGAGACGCCACGACCCATCAAGACTCCACGGTAACCCAATTCTTAACCCTGATGATATTCGTTCAAGCCACAATATAGGAAGCGACGAAAACAAAGGAAGCCAAGGAAACGGGGGAGACCCAATAGTTAACTGTACAAATCAGGAGGAAGAGAAACCGCACGGAGGCGAGAGGCAAACTCTCAGCTTACCAGCCAGTGCATGGGAGAAAGCAAGAGCAGCAATTTCGGGTGCGGTTCCAATGACAACGGATGCTACCCATGAAGACCTATTGGCATACCAGTATCTACTTCATCACAAAAGAGATACCTCCCCAGGATGCAGAGGCAACTCGACGAAAGGAAGAGGGTAGCCAACGAATCTAGCCTACGACGAGCGTAGTTAAGCTCCACCCGAGGATCAAGGAGCGTAACAGGAGGAGCATCGCCAAGGAGAGGAACGTCTATATTACGAGATATCCCCGAAGAAGAGAGGAGCGGAATAATCCGAGACCTTGATATGTCATTCATGTCCATAGACCAAGCTGTAAATATCAAGGCAAAAACAGCTTAGGCGGCCATCGTAGCCGCGCAAACATATCTAATTACAATGCAGCCCGCACCCAACGATCCTCGCGCAGCCCTTCACCGTTTTGCCCTAATAAACCTCGGTATGGTAGGAGAATCTCTCGTGCAAGCAGACAAAGGAACCACGCGTCAGCCAGACAGATCCCCTCTCCATCGTAGCAACCCTCGGAACGGAGGTCATACCCGACGATCACGATCGCCACATCGGGTCCACTTTTCAGAATCAGAACCGCGAAACGATGCAAGAAACGACATCACCCAATGACGGATCGACCGATCCAGAGAAGAATGCAACACCCGCAGATACCATGACGGTGAAAGCGAACAAGAACAAGAATTATGTGGAGCCAGTTGCTTTACCCGATGGGTTTGCAAAACTCCGATGCCAAAAGATTTTAAGTTATCCCAAGATCGCCAAAAGTACGATGGTCTTCAAGAACCTGAAGCTTGGATGATAGATTACCTGGCAACCGTCAAACTACAAGACGGATCCAAAGCTACAGCAATGCAAAGCTTACAGCTGCACCTAACTGGTGCGGCACGCTCCTGGCTAAAACAACTACCCGAAGAGTCTATTAGCAGCTGGAACGATCTTGAGGACAAGTTTATCGGGAATTTCCATTCAACGTTTAAGAGACCCGCATCTTTGGAGAAATTATGGGCCTGCAAGCAAAAACGAGAGAATCAATACGGGCCTTCATCCAATGATGGAACATCATAAAAAATTTGGCTGAAGCCATATCCGATGAAAGACCAATCAACGCCTTCAACGATGGACTTTGTTGGTAGGATTTCATTGAAGAACTAGGATGGATAAAGCCAAAAACAATTTCACAGCTGATGGACATAGCCAATCAATGGGCTGATGGAGAGGACGCAGTACACAACAAAAGAGCCCGCTCACCCGAAGGCGACAGAGACAGGTGCAATAATGATCAGAGACGACGAACCAATGATGGATACCATACACCAAGTTACGTTGCAACAAGTTTCTTTGTAGGGGACAATCGACAAAGTGACGATTACAACAGCGGATACCGTAGCAATAGGGACAACATCAGTGGAAGCCAGTCGCAACAACGATACAAGACGTGAAATTGAGACCCACTTATGTCAGCAGGACAAATGTTAGAAGGACCTTGCAATATGCACTACTACGTTGACTCAACAGGGCAGAGGCGATCAAATCATCTCCTAAAAGACTGTCGAACATTCTTAAAAATGCAAGAACTATGCAACACAAGGGCAGCCAAAGCAGCAAACCGAGGCTACGCTATTGCACCTAGTGCTTTGTCCATCGGCGCGCCACCGCTGCCGCAGGGGCATCCGCCAGCAGGGCAGTTGCAAAGTACAATACACCAAGATGACGAATGCCCCATGTCAAAGGGAGAAATGTCGATGATCCAGAAGGGTCCACCCTCTAACAGAACATAGAAATTGATCACTAGACAAGTAAATTTGGCAGTAACAAAGCCACCTCCTACACTGGAGTATCTCCATTGGTCAGAACAAGAAATTACTTTCAGCAGAGCTGACCATCCATTATGGGTCCCTCAGCCAGACCAGTCAACACTAATAGTGGAAGTGCAAATCGGCGGGTTCGACGTGAGCAAGGTGTTCTTGGATGCAGGAAGCAGCGTCAACCTGATTTACGCCAAAAATCTGCGGGCCATGAACTGGTCCATGACGAATCTAGCACCAAGAGACACAACTTTCCACGGGATAGTTCCATGGAAAGCCGAAATTCCATTGGGTAAAGTCCACCTCGCCGTAGTCTTCGGGTCAAAACATAACTTCAGACGAGAAAAGCTAGAATTTGAAGTCATGGACTGGCCATCTCAATACCACGCGATCCTAGGACGACCAGCTTTCGCTAGATTCATGGCAGTACCTCAGTACGCATATCTAGTGCTAAAAATGCCAGCCCCCAATGGGGTCATAACAGTCAAAGGGAGTTTCAGCCGTGCAGACAACTGCGATCAGGAATTCAACAAAATCTCGGAATCTTTCGGGATGGAGGTAGGACTTGGACAGCTGAAAATAGCAGACGAAGAACCAATACATGAAGCACACACCCGCAAAAAGAAAATGGCAGAAGATCAAATACGCAATGGTCTCGCAAAAGTAGCGTATGCGGCCTCCAATAACGGTCCCGCATAACAAGACCCACTGATTGAGAAGACAAGAGCACCACGACGCGGAAGATGATGAAGATCCCCAAGAACAGAAGCCGAAGTTCCTTCAATAAACCTCCATTTACATGCATTTTATATACAATAAAGGCCAACGGCCAGGCGATCACGCCCTCGCAATGTACTCCTACCCATTATTATCAATAAATAAGGAAAGTATTCCATGAAATACAAACTTCTATGGCACACGAACATTAGTTCGTCGGGTCCCTAGATTAAAATAGTACAGCATGCAGTCAAAATCTCGTATAAAACATACGACCTTTTTGATAAATGTGTATACAATATTTCGGTTATACAGTATAAGGTTGCACAAACAAGCAGTCAGATCTCGAAGTTAACAACAAATTCTTTGTCTGCCTCTAAGCACCTATGCATAATCCTAATGGTGGGTCTACGAGCGGCGGCGTAATGAGGCACCATATAAACAAGGCCGCCATTGGAAGAGGGAGGCAGACCCGAAGTTATAACGTCTAGATCCAATGTCGGATGATGCACATGCACCCAAGAGATGCGAGCTTGGCACCCGCCACAAGCTGAAGCTTCACATAATGGTGGATCCTCTCACCTTGCCGAAACATCGCAATTAAATCTGCCAAGGTCTGAGGCTGAGGATCCCGAGGAAACATGGCATTGTAAACAATATCCAGAGATCTGCGGCAGCACTCGACAAATTGCTCCAGCTCCAATATGCGATCCTGCAGCAGCGCCACAGTGTAGGCACGACGGTGATCAGTCCAAAAATCCATTTCAGAACTTTGGGAGGCAGGCAAAAGAGCTTGCATTTGGTTGCGCAGACACTGGGTCTCATCCCTCTCGCACAATGGAATGCCTACAAATCGGGGAGAAAAATATCAATTTCCCGAAAGTTAGAAAGTGCAACCGAAGAAAAAAGAGGAAGAATACTTACACAATAGCTTCTCGTTTTCCCTGGAGATTTCTTCCAAGAAAAAAGCCTCACGGTTGAGAGCCTGGCGTGTTTTCGATTGGGAAACATCCACCATTGAATGAACAACCTGAAGTTTTCCTTCAAGTTTTTTCACCTGTTCTATCATTTCAGCATACAAGGCTGGTCCACTGTACGCACAATGGCAGAACTAATCGCACCTACTATAGCGGAGGACGGAACAACATCCGATAGTTGCGTGGGTCCAGAAGGAGCCGAAGAATCATTCAAGATCTAACAAGACAAAAAGATGTGAAATGTTCAGCATACAAAAGCAAGCTCACACACATATATATTCAAAAGTTGCCTCTTGTAAAAAGAAGCAAGGGAAAGCTGGATAAAGTCAAGGTTCATTACAACAAACAACAAGGGAGACAAGATAAAGATTAGAAAACAAAGCCTATGAGGCCGCATCCTTCAAAGACAGGGTGGCACTAGCGGAAGGAGCACTAGTTATAGGAGCAGCAGGGGTAGCCGAAGAAGGAGCGCCCGTTGTAGCAGGGGCAGCTGAAGAAGGGGCAGCCAGGTTCTCCGAACCCGAGCCAAGACCTAGGAGTAGCCGAGAATATTTCCTGGCCCTCTTAATATAAGGCTGCAGGTCAATTGAGTGGCCAAGGGGGTTACTGGGACAGAGGAGCTAACCTTCTCCTAGTCGACCTTCTCGCCGTGCTCCATCGCCAGGGCCATCGAAGTTTCAGCACCACTCCTTGACTGCGTCAAACTATAACCAACAAGGGGCTTGGGATTAGCACCGAAAATGGCGACAAGATCATTCAGGTTGTTCGGCATGTCCTTGGTTGGAAATATTTCAGCATGAAGATTCTTGAAGGCACGACGGGAGCGGACAACAAGGTTGCGCCCACGAACGCTGTTAGCCTCCAAGGTGCTAACAACATCCGATAAAGGATCAACCTTCTTATCTTCATGCATCAGCAGGTCTTGGCCAATCAATTCTGGAAATAAAATAAGGAGGAAAGGATTGATTTCCAAAGGGAAGAATGAAATAAAAACATGAAAGAAAAGAAAACTTATAGGTCAGAGAAGCATTTAGGGCCTCCAAGCGCTTTCGAATAGTTTCATCTCGAATAGCGGCTTGCTTGGCCAATTCTTCGGCATCAGCCTTCGCTTTCTGCCTAACAACCTCCAAAGCCTCCTCGGCAAACCGCAGCTTGGCCTCCAGGTCATCGGCACACTACATCGCCTGGTCCCGAATAACTTTGGATTCTTTGGCGGTTGCTACATAACAGGATCATGAAAACCAAGGAAGAAAACCTCACAAGTAAATCCCGAAAACAAAACAAGGACATACCTTTCATTTCTTCGGCTTCATCATGAATCTTTATCAATCAAGAGGCCATGTCGACCATCTCGCACATCAAAGGCTGAAGAAGAACATCACATCAAAAGATATCAGGGAAAAAACAAAACAGGCTACAGGCAGAAAAAGTTACAAATTACAGAGTGACTTACATCCTTCATATCCACGTCAACATGGTCTTCAGCTATCACCACCCCTTTACCTGTCGTTTTCTTCCTTTTTTGCGGCGGCGGCTTGGATGAAGTGGAAACATCTTTCTAGATGACCTTCTCCATAGGAGACAGGAGTTTTTCTTTCGGCTCCGCCGATGGCGGAGGGGATTTCTTTGTAGAACAGCCCACAGACGTGCGAAGAGGAGATGCGCGAGCATCTTCTTCATCACTATAAAAAACAACACAAGTGGAACAAGCATCAGCAGTAAAACCACCCGGTCAAATGGAAAAAGAAGCAAGTGAATACTTATGAAGACACATCCTGCACAAGGCGGAACAAATTCACCTGGGTAGGAGCAGTCGCGATCGGAGAAGTACCAAAAGGCTTGGAAGCAGTCGAGTCATCCGAGTCCTCAACCCTTTCCATAGCATAAGGGCACTTCCTTTTTTCGCTAGCATGCTCGACACAGAAATCACTAGAGCCAGCCGAAGAAAGAGATTGCATCTTCGAAGAAGAAACGAATGCAGAGAACTCCCCCTCCTCATCCACAGTAGTCCCAGTCATAGGGAGATCGTCGGATGCAGAGGGCTAGACAGGGGGCTCACCACTCCCAGGAAGAGGAGGAAGGGAGTTGAGATGATCAAAATCCTATACAAAGAGGAAGACATTGAGAAAGGAAAAGCACATCTGCAAACAGAAGAACGAAAAAGATGAAGGCGACAGAAACTTACCTCGAGAAGCCGGTTCTTCTTGCCGTAAGGCTCCACCGCACAGTTGGTGGGAACCGGGCTTTTTGCGGTAAGGGTGGTGAAGTTTTAAACCCTCTTCTCGTATACCTTGAGGGCAAGGTCTTCCGAGGAAATCCTCATTGGTTCCTTCTTCTCGGTGTATACCAGACAGCCGGGCTTGAACCGGCTGGATGCGGATCCGCAAAAAATATGCCAGGATCTAGAGACCCGACAATTCTTTGCCAACGTCATGCCACAGCTTTGAAATACGATCAACATAGGGTTGTATTCCGCCATTTCTTCGGCAGAAGGGCGCTAATCCCAGGAATCAAGTTTGCGGCAAGTTTTCTTCGGATCAAAGGAGGTTAACCTGAAATATTGGCCTTCAAGTGGTTGGTCCTTGACATAAAACCACTTAGACTTCCAGCCTTGGACAAAATCCGTGACTTTGAAATCAAAGTAATCAACATCGGATCGGACAGAGAAAATGGCTCCACCAACGTCATGGACAATGGTGTCAGTGGCGTTGCGACAGACATAGAAGAAGTGCTTCCAAAGGCCCCAATGGGATGAATCCCAAGGAAACACTCACAAAGAGTGACAAAACAGGCGACATGGAGAATGGAGTTGGGCATGAGCTGATATAGCTGCACGCCATAAACAAACAAAAGGCCATGAATAAACTCATGGACAGGAAGAGAAAGACCATGAAAGAGGAAAGGAAGGAACATTACCCTCCAGCCAGGCTTTGGGATGGGAGCAGCTTCGTCTTCGGGGAGCTTGAAGGAACCCTCTGTCAGAAAGCCGGAGTTCCGCGCCTCATGGAGCCCCGCGTCGTGCACTTGGTGGGAGCCCACCCGACGGCCCTCTTCCTGGTGGCCTTCACGGTGGCAGCACAAGTCCTAGTAGCCTTGATTTTTCCCATGGCAGCGAAAAGGGGAAAAAGAGCACGAAAACCGAAGTTCGCAAGGGAGCAAGAGCATGAGTTTGCAAGGGCAAGAGCACAAGGAGGAAGATGGAGCAGGGGGAGGTAAGGTGAAACAGTAAAACACATATCCCCTCCCTTATAAAGAGCAACGACACGAGGATTGAACCGTTTGATGCAAAATCGAACCGACAGAAGATCGCACAATGATGACATGTGTTACAAAGGTTCCATAAAGGAAAAAGATAAAAGAAGTTATGGTTGCGGTAAAACCAGAAAACAGAGTGTGACGCCTCAATTTTTGCGCGGAGGGGGGACTTGCAGTCAAGAATCTCCACTGAATACGCTATCACGAGTCATCGTTACTGCTGCATGGGCCCATGTTCGACACGTTCCGTTAGGGCGTGTTCTCTGAAAATCAACAACATCAGGTATGTCATCAGTGATGTCATAGTGGAAACATTGTAGGAGTTGTGGCTTGTTTTAACAATATGACCCGAAGAAATTATATTGGAGTCAATGTAAATTCCTCCAAGAGAAGATTTTGAGACTACACTCGAATATACAATATTACGACTGTCGCCTTGGGGGCTAATCCTATCGGGAGCACCAGTTGTGCACCCGACAAACAATACAAAAGCACTGGCGCCATAAAATTAAGTTTTCGAGCCTATGTTTCGATACATATATCCGAACATAGCCTCGGGGGCTACTCCTATCAGGTGCGCTGGCGCGCACCCGATAAAGAAAGACACAGGAAACATCCGATGGTAGATACTCCTATCGGGAGCGGTTACAAAAAAGTAAAAAGTTCTTCAGCCACTATAAAGCAAAAAACTCTCGGATCGCACCCGATCCGCTAAAAATCCGAATGCCATGTTCAGAAACATGAAGGTAAGACCCCAGGATTCGTTCTGTGTGGCCTGGTAAATTGCACAAGAATGCGCTCTGCTAGTAAAATATCCATATCAATGATACGATTAAAAATCCCAATGGACGCGTTGGGTACCCGATAAAATAGATACTGGAATTCAGTATTCGGTAAGACCTTAGCGGCCCGAACTGAATTACACCAGTTACGAATTTCGGATTCGAGCCTGGGGACTTGAGTTTGATGTAGGACAACCTTGTTTTTGCCCAGGAGCAATTAACTGATTTCCGATCCGTCAGAAGCATCAGACTCGTTGTACCAAATCTCTATAAAACACAAAAATTAATAAAATAAAGGAAAAAGAAACTTTGAGACTCAACCTGAAACTGCGGTTCAGGTAGAGTCTCGGGGGCTACTGACATAGGTATGATTACTCGGATGCTTATGATTGGCTACCGTACATTGGATAAAAGGCTTATAGCCCATGAAGATCCCAGACGGCAGCCCAAGGAAGCAACCGACAAAGGCTCTGATTGTATTAGAAAAGAGACTATAAACCGACATTGTGTTAGTTTGTAATCACACGTGTATGAAACCTATCCACATACAGCTTTGAGACCCGGCCTATTATATATAGGACGGGAGAAGCCCAAGCGAGGTACACAGAAATCTAGAGGACAACTTGTAATAGCATGTTTACTCAATATTCAGGCGACTTTGTCTTCATTGTTTTCCTGACATCCGACGAAATCCCCAGTGTTATCTTTTCCACGAAACCCCAAGTCCATCACCATGGGCATTGCCAAGGTTACCCCTCGATAGTGTCTCTTAAGCTTGTGGGAATGGAAAATAAATTCCACTTTTCCAAATTTAAAGACAGGCCTCCACAAATACAAGAAGAAGAGGAAGAGAGAACTATTGAGGAAATGGTGGCTCTTTTCTTTAGTAATCAAGAAAAAGAAATAAATGAAGATCCAAATTATGAAGAAATAGTTATGGAGGACAAGTCCCTAAGAGAACTAGAAGATGAATTCGATTCACTCCCCATAATGGGACCTCCAACTGCTGAGGCTTTTGAAGAGCCAGAAAAGAGAGGTGATGAGGAACTACCACCCCCAGAATTGAAGACTCTACCAAATAATCTTAAATACAGGTTTTTAGATGATACAAATAAATTTCCTGTTATTATTAGTACTAAACTTTCAGGAGGAGAAGAAGAAGAACTCATGAAGATACTTAATGAGCATCGCAAGGCCTTTGGGTACTCAATGGATGACTTGACGGCATCAGTCCCATGATAGCCGTCCATCGAATATTCATGGAAGAAGGTGCTAAAACAGTTGCAGAATTTAATAGAAGATTGAAGCCTGAAATGAAAGAAGTGATAAGAAAAGAAATTGTACGCCTACTAAACGCAGGTATAATCTATCTTGTTAAAGAAAGTGAATGGGTAAGTCATGTTCATTGTGTCCCTAAGAAGGGCGGTTTTACTATTGTTCCAAATGAAAACAATGAAATGATACTTACTAGAACTATTGTTGGGCATAGGATGTGCATAGACTTCAGAAAATTAAATAAAGAAACTAGGAAAGATCACTATCCTTTACCGTTCATAGATCAAACTTTAGAAAGGTTAGCAAACCATACTCATTTTTGTTACCTGGACGGATACTCTAGTTTTCCTCAAATAGCCGTTCATCCTGATGACCAACTTAAAACAACTTTCATTAGTCCTTATGGTTTACATGCTTACCGACGTATGCCTTTTGGTTTATGTAATGCTCCAGCTAGTTTTCAAAGATGCATGACTGCTATTTTTGCAGATTTTATAGAACTGACAATGGAAGTATTTATGGACGACTTTTCTATCTATGGAATTTTGTTTACTAGTTTCTTGGATAATCTCAAAAGAGTTTTGCAGCGTTGTGAAGAAACTAATCTTGTTCTAAACTGGGAGAAATGCCATTTTATGGTCAAAGAAGGTATAGTCCTTGGACACAAGGTATCAGGTAAGGGAATTGAAGTTCATAGAGCTAAGGTTGAGGCAATAGAGAGAATGCCACAACCTAGGGATATTAAAGGTATAAGAAGTTTCCTTGGTCATGTGGGTTTTTATAGAAGGTTCATTAGAAATTTCTCTAGAATATCTAAACCTTTGACTAACCTCCTGCAAAAGGGAGTAAGGTTTAATTTTGATGATAAATGTCTTAAAGCCTTTAATAAACTCAAAAATGCTTTATCCCGTGCTCCCATTATTAAACCAGCTATCTAGGATACAACCTTTGACTTAATATGTGAAGCTAGCGATGATGTTGTAGGAGTAACTCTGGGACAACATATTGGTCATAGATTTAACATTATACATCATGCTAGTAGAACTCCAAATGGTGCTCAGAAGAATTACCCTAAAGAAGAAAGGGAAATTTTTGCTGTATTTTTCTCTTGTGATAAATTTTGTTCCTATATAGTTGATGCAAAGGTGAGAGTTCATACGGATCGTGATGGCTTAAAAGAACTCCTTGAAAGGAAAGAACATAAGCCAAGACTGATCCGTTGGACTTTCAGTTCAAGAATTTGAGTTGCAGATCATGCAGAGGCAAGAAATAAAGATGTTAGATGCAGTATCCATGTTTACCCAGCAAGACACCAATCTTGTTGAGAGGAACTTTAGTCTTGGTGATTTTTGTTTATGAGAATTATTCAATGAACTAAGGTCAATTCCTCCAAGAAAAAAGGAGTCTTTGTTGTTGGAGGAGTTATTTATTCCCGAATAATCAAATGGTAAGTGCAAGGTAAGTGTTTTTACCCAAATAAGTGATTTGTTTTCACAATTTTTACTTTTGAAAATTCTACCTTTGAATTCCTTGTGTTTTTATGAAGTTTTAGAGGGGTTTTACCAACTATACGGGCGAAACTATACGACCGGAGAGGAAGCTCACACTGTATAGTTGGTCGTTAAACTCTCTGTATCATCTTTGTGAAATCGTTTTCGATATCTGAGCCTATACGGTCGCAACTATACGAACGGAGCCAAAAATTCTGGTCGTATAGTTGGTCGTTAAACTCTTAGATAGTTTTGCTTTTTTGGTGTCTGTATCTATACAATCGCAACTATACGATCGAAGCCAAAATCCCGGCCGTATAGTTGGTCGTTAAACTCTCAGACACTTTTCATTTTCGGTGTTTGTATCTATACGGTCACAACTATACGACCGGAGCCAAAATTCTGGCCGTATAGTTGCTCATTAAACTCTCAGACACTTTTTATTTGTCTTTTCATTTATTCATCTAAAAAACAAAAACAAAATGTTATTGTTGGTTCCAAGTCGTGATTTAATCGACCTGGACTCGAGATATTTGGAAATATCTGCCCGGAACCAACTATACGACCGGAGCTATATGAGCCACGCCCATATAGTTTGTCATTACGTGGCAGGACACTTCCAAATCCGTGATTTCTTTCCCTGTTTTGTTAAGATTCTTTTCTTGGACGACAATTTGGTGTTTCCTGTGAGTTTTACCAACCTTTGACCCCTCCTTATATACTGCCATTGTCTCTCTCTAATCATAATCTCCAGAAACCAATCTACCTCTTATTCACACGTGAGGGCTCTCAACCAAGGGATAGACACCAAGAAGAAAGCCTCCTATGGAGATCGGGAGCAATAGCGAGCAAGGCAAGGATACCAGGGCCATCCCTATAGAGTTCCTCGACACCGACCATGGGTGTCGGAAGAGGGATTTGAAGGCTCTGGAGCTGAAGATTGAAGAGTTGGACAAGGAGAAGCTAGGGACACCCAAACACCTTCAATTGCTGCGACTTTATCTTGATAAATTTGATGAAGATATCAAGTGGACAACCGAAGCAGGTTTTTCTACGAGTCTTAAGGCGCTACAAACACTTCAGGATAACAATGAGTTCATTAAAGAACAAGTGAAAGTGCTACAGAGGAATAATATTTTCTACAAGCTATGCGTTAAAGAACTAGAAGTTGTCAATCAATCCCTTCGCCTCAGGCTGGCCCGTGAGGAGAAGATACCACGTGCCATGGCACCACACTGATCTACGGCAATTATGGTATCAAATAATCACAAGGGATTATTTGATCCCGCCTGGCTTGATTCCAAGCTTGGGGAGATCTTTAAGACCTTGTAATCTATCCTATAAGTTTTTATTACTATTTTTGCATTAGTTCAAACTAGCACTAAAGTTTGCATCATTAGAATTCCCTTCAGGAATAGTCGATCCCTTTTATGAAATTCCGAGTTTATTATTATATATGGAGCAATATTGAGTTTGTGTTTGCTTTAATGATATATGAATGGCTTGAGTATAATTTTACTTGCACTTGATGATAGCAATAGGAGTCTTCCACACCATTGGTATTAATGGAACACATAAAGATAATTTGGTCAATATGTTGTAAGTCTACGATTTGATTTACAAAGAAAGATTATCTATACAGTTAAATTGAAAAAGAAACCTTGAACAAACGAAAGTGAAAGTGCTATCAAAATAGAGTGAGAACAAGTCGTGGTAGAATCTTCAAGTCATAAGAATGCTTCATATACAATTGGAATTTGATAATTGAGATTGTTAAACATTGAATTCCTACATGAAGTGGAATGTACGGCTAGCTCCTTTGCACAACACTTAAACAAAAGTGTGAGCATATATACAAAAGAAAAGAAAAGGAAGAAGAAAAAGGGCGAGTGTGCAAAGAGCAAGTAGGCATATACCACTGCATCGTAGTATGACAAAGAGACACTTTTGAGATTTTAAATCCCAACTGAATGTGTTGATCCTAAAACACTTGGGGCTACCTCGCTAACTCATTCAGTTGAACCGGATACTTTTACATTATGTTGAGATTCATCTTTTATGAACTGTTGATCACTAAGGTGTGGAAGCCTGCTAATACTATTCAGATGGTTTGAGTAAGGTACTATTCATGAACTTATTCCTATGTATCGTATATGATAAACACATGCTGCAACTGCCTCATTTATTTTATCGACTCAGCTTCATGAATATGAGGATCACATCCATTAAGCTAAAACTTGCTCGGGACGAGCAAGAGTCTAAGCTTGGGGAAGTTGATGAGTGCATATTTGCATCATGTTTTACATTATCATTTTGAATTGTAGATGTAGGATCTTGGTATTTTACGATGCTCGCGCGCACATTTTATGTCTGTTTTCACCAGGATCAGGACAGATGATGGATCCAATGGATATAATTCTTGGAGCAGTTGTACTATGGAGAAAAGGAGTCAAAAACAATGTAATTCACTTATTTGGGAAATACTAATAATACCAGAAGAAAAACAGAAGCGAACAAAGGAGGCAGAGAGTTCAACGACCAACTATACGGGCAGAGCAAATTTTCCGGCCGTATAGTTGGTGCCACCTCCGCCTCCTGAAATAGTTTCACCCCGTGTAACTAGTTCAGGGAGACGACATACAGAACACCCAGAAATCGCAGAAACCTCACCTCCGAAAGGCATCTGGAGGGGGAACTCATCCACCAAGGATCCATCTTCGCTCTGCGCAGATCCGGGAGGCTAAGGCATTGATCTTCATCATCCACCGCTTCATCACCACCATCTCCATCCATCCCATCTACATCTTGTCTATATCTTGTTGTAATTTACGTACTCGTTGTGGATTTATATAAGTATTATTCATTTATGATAGATTCCATTGTTATTGCCATGATGTTGATTGCCTCCATGTCTGGGTAGATCTTTAGTTCTTGCGGAGATGGAGAAACCCTAGTATGAGATTGAAATAAGATAAAGTCTATTATGATATTCATCACTGTGACCATGTGTTAGATTTTCTACATCTTGATGTTGAGAGAAGTCGACCTCTCAATATTTGCCTCTCGTGGGGACTTGATGGGGAAACTACTTGTTTGTAGACGGAGGTGTGCTAGCACTTATAGTGACTATAAAGTTGTTGGCACCCCTTATGTATCAACTTGGGAAACCGAGGAAACTCATAGAACACTATCCATGCCATCGGATACGTCCTACGGGATTACGTCCCTTAGTAGCACAATAACTCGATTGATGTCGATTGCTGACTACTGTGGTTATGAGGATGATGTGAGCAGCGGTTGCTGCCTATTTTTCCAAATATGGAGTTCCTCCCACACATACATAGTTGAGAATGTTCATGATGATAATCTTTATCTTAGCTCCTTATAATGCTAGTGATATATCCGCTACTCCCTGAGAACGCTTTTCCCCTACTGCAGTTCCAATCTCTCTTACATACGCGATTCTTACTTTCTGTATTCAGTTATTTTACTTTACTTTATTTCTGCTCTTATACCTAAAACCCAAAACACCTTTTTACACAATACTCGCATTTTATCTTGTCACTTATAACTTTATCTAGCATTTCTATCGTAATATTTATTTCAAAATTATTAGACTTCAGACTCCTGCTCCCTGTGGGATAAATATCTTTATTTCGAAACTAGCTACAAACAATATGTGCACTTGCATTCGTCAGCCCTCTTCGATTTTCATTCCCTTCTCCCTGATGTCTCAGATCTAGGAAGAGGAGAAGGGGTACGGGGGCTTCTTCATCCATGAAGACGGCTGTGGAGTTTGGCTCAACCCGTAGAGCGTGCCCCTCTCCGAGAGCCTCAATCAAGTGGTGGCAACCTTCAGGCCAAAGGCTCGGGTAGGGTCATGCCATGACATGACAAGGTCGGAATTGAGGTCGAGGTGATGCTTCAGCCACCTTCGGGGGGCTAGACACATTATCCCTGTTTAACAAGACCTCTAGATCCACCCGTCCTGATCGCAGAGGAGGGCGGGGACACGATATATTTCTGGTGCAACCTGCCTATCATTCCAGGAGGTGCGAGCAGGGGTGAGGCTTAAGCACTAGAGGATCTTTTGGGTGCTCCGCAGACGACTACATCCTCAGAGCTTAATGCCGACGATAGCCCTAACATGGCCAGCCCCCGAGGCCCTGCCATGGCAGAACCAAGTGTGCCTGCTACAAAGCAGCTTGGTCTCGACTAGCTAGAGAGGGTAGGCCAGCTTCATGCCGTGGTGGAGTCCATACATGTCAGTCTTGACAAATTCCTCGTGGAGGTGGATAGAGAGGAACACCGGCTGGCGGGGGCATGGTGTCGCCTTTGTGAGGGGCATACCACACTTGACGCGGAGACCGATCCATGGTAGCGGCACCAGTAGACGAGGAGCTCCTAGGCCGCGGAGATCCTTGGCGAGGCCTAGTGTGAAGTGGCACGAATTCTAGCCCCAGCACGGGGGCTAACTCCAGTCGTCGAGGTGGGTGCTTGATGGCTATGAAAATAACCATCTTTCTCTCTATTTAAACTTCGTTTTTGGTCAATACATTGACGAAGAATCTCTCTAGCCTTGCTCTAGTGACTAATTATTACAAAGATAAGCAATCCATTGTTTTGGATTGTGTTGTGTAGGAAATCATGCTTTAAGGCGAAATAAGGAGCCATTAATGAAGATTTTGAGGAAGACTACAAGGCCAAGCAATTCTAGACCAAAAACCAGTTAACTGGAGGTTTAACGATCGCTGGTATGGGAAAGGCCTGCCCATACCATGTGGCGTTGGCTCCGTATTGTCAAACCCTATGACTTTAGTGAAGGCGCCTATATATTTTGAGGTTCCAACCGCCGTGCAAAGAGTCGCCATTCTCAAATGGTATCATAACACCACCAAATGAGATCCACCACTATAGTTCATCCTCTCCACCCCTGTTCTCTCCATAGCAATAGCCATTAGCTTGTACTTGAGCTCTCCTTGTGATTCAGCAACCATTGTAAGAATATTTGATTTCAATCTAAGTATTTTGCAAATGTTTTCTATCCTTGATCTTATTGATATGAGTGAGTAGTCCTTATGGGCTACGGATTGGGGTGAAACCTCGCAGCGATTATGTGCATCTAATTTATGGGAGTACTATGTATTGATTGAATAGAGATTTGTATTTTTATTTCTTTGTCTCTTGTCTCGATCTATGGACTTGTAGGTACCCAAAATCTTAGAGATCGATAAAGGATCGAGGTGAGATACTTGGTTAGCGACGATCTCATAGGAAACCTAGTGATAGAAAGGGGAGTACGGTCTTCATTTAGCTATCCATTTGGGAACAACAGCAACATCATTCCTTAAGGCTTTGATCTGTGTTTTCACTTAATAATTTTTGTAATCCCGGTGCTTTGCGGTTACAATGGTTGGATCAAAAGACTATTGTTATGCCTATGACTCACATGGGCTCTAGTATATTGGGATGTGTTGCCCACAAATTTTATATTTGTTAAATCATTACACATGAATATGCGTATTACTATCTTTAATATGATGTGCAGTTGCAGGTGAATCTTCAACCCTAGCCTATCTCCATCCATTGAAACAACCCATGTTCTAAAGTAAACTAGAAAGGTTCGATGAATGAAGGCAAAACGAAGAAACAAGTCTTGTAGATGTGCCTTATTATATTCCTTTTAGCATTGTTTCCCAAGGATTTAATTAAACCTAGGTCTACTAGCGAAAAATCTACTATACTGCATCAGTAAATATGTATCGAAGGTATCAGTGTCCAATCCCATGAAGATCTCGCCCGCCAGGCTCAGGAGCTCATCATCCGTGAGCTCGTGATCACTTTCTCAAAGAAAGATGCCGAGGAAGATCGCTGGAAGGTCTAGCAGAGAGAGCTAGACGTGGCACAGTGCGAGGAGGCCGTTCGGCTCCGCGAAGAGGAAGCCAGCTTGGAGCGCAGCTGCCTGGGCGTAGCTCATGGTAAGCTTAACGAGAGAAAGCACGACCTCGAGAGCATAAGCACCAAGACCAAGGACCGAATCCGTTGCTGCAATGACAAGCTAACTAGTGACCGAAAGCAGATGCAGGCGGATAATATCAAGGCTCTTGCCGTGGGTCGCAAGGCCCTCCGGGAGGAGTACGTGAAGAAGGCTAACACCATCCGAGAGGGGTATGTGAAGAAGGCTAACACCCAGGAGGGATGTTTCCAAGCGAAGAAGGCCGAGATGGCGGTTGCGCAGGGGCGGACAGAAGAGCGACTAGCTTAGGCCCTCGTTGATCTTGAGGAGTTGAAGAAGGGCAAGACCCTCCATGACGAGGAGGAGGCAAGGCATCAGGTCGAGAGGGAATAGTGTAAGATATACCAGGCTCTCGCTAAGCGTGCGACCTCTACCCTGTGCAACTTCATGGTGAACGATTTCTACACCGGATCCCTCACGGATGCCGGTGAGAACAGTGGCTATCTAGAGCTTTTCACCCAGATTACCACCATGCTGGAAGGGAGGGTGGCGCTGTACCAAGGCTTTCACGAGGGAGAGTATCACAGGATGTTGCATCTTGCCATGACCAAGCTCTTCTCTAATCTCCATAGGATCGATGCCAACTGTCCCTGGAGGAAACTCCCGAGAAGGGTGAGGTACTCCAAGGTGACCCATCTGGAGGAGATACTCCGGATCTAGCGAATTGTGGGAGAGCACATGGATGCCTTTGTGCGACCGTATGCTCGAAGTGAGGAAGACGAGGCTGGTCAGTCCTCCAGCACTGTTGCTGTTGCTACGGGCGACCAGGGAGGCGAGGATGGGGACGACATCTTTGGGAGCAGCGAGTTGGTCAATGAGCAAGATGATGAGGGATCCATTGAGGGAAGTACTTCAACTTCCCAGCCCCGAGGGGCTTCAGAAGGTTCAAACGGCTGCCCCTTTTGGTGAAGGCCATCTTTTTAGTGCTCGAGCATATCCTGCTCCACTTAGTTTTTTGAGGGGGATCTCTTAGTCCGTGCATGTTGCCGTCAGACTTTGGCAAGACCATGTTTCATTGTTGGTTTCTTAGTGATATGATCATGGTTATAGCATGCATCAGGCTTCTTGAGGAGGTGGCAGTCGCCGCACTGCATATAAAACTCTTCGAGGGTGCGGTGACCCTCGAGAGTCGCCTCGTAATTCTCTTGAAGAGGAATCCTTAGGGCTGATGCATGTCCCGTTAGTCTCTCAAGGAGAGGGCCATAGGCTCTGTATGAGTTTCGGCCCGCTTGAGGGAAAGTGCCCTCTAGAGCTGCCCCATGAGCCCCTCAGGGAGGAGGCCGTAAGGCAAATGCGTGTCCTATTAGCCCCTCGAGGAGGGAGTCGTAAGATCTGCATGAGTTTCGACCCCCTTGAGGGGGAGTGCCCTTGGGAGCCGCCCCGTGAGCCCCTCGAGGAGGAGGTCGTAAGGTGAATGTGTGTCCTATTAGCCCCTCGAGGAGGGAGCCGTATGCTCTGCATAAGTTCTGCCTGAGGGGGAGTGCCCTCAGGAGACGCCCCGTGAGCCCCTCGAGGAGGTCATAAGGTGAATGTGTGTCTTGTTAGCCCCTCTAGGAAGGAGCCATAGTCTCTGCATGAGTTTCGTCCCGCTTGATGGGGAGTGCCCTCGGGAGCCACCCCGTGAGCTCCTCGACGAGGAGGCTGTAAGGCGAATGCGTTTCTTGTTAGCCCCTCGAGGAGGAAGCCATAGGCTTTGCATGACTATCGGCCTGCTTGATAGGGTGTGCCCTCAGGATCCGCCCATGAGCCCCTCGAGGAGGAGGCCATAAGGCGAATGCGTGTCCTGTTAGCCCCTCGAGGAGGGTTCCATAGGCTCTGCATGAGTTTGTTGCACGCCTGTCAATTTTGCATGAGTGCCACACGAGGAGTTCAAGCACCGAGAGCCGTGGGTGAGGTGACTTTGTTGCTAGAGCCAGTCCGCAAGTTAGAGCTCGACACTTTAGGTCCTAGTGTTGATGAGAGGAGGAACAACTTAGGGCGTGTTTGTTAGGTCGGTTAGACACAGAAATTCCCACCCCACCCCACATTTTCTGTTTGTTAGGTCGGGTTGGGCATGTTGAGCTATGTCCAACTCATACGAAAAGAGGCCCTCAGCCCTGCCCACCTGGGAAGCTCGAATTGAGCTTCTTAAGTCAGCTTGGCTGAGTCCATCCCACTACTGCCCTCTAGCCCGCTAGGGGTCACGACACACATTTCCGCATGCCTCCTCTCTCCTCTCTCCCGTCCCCAACTTCTTGTCTCCTGTCCCCCGTCCAATCGAGCTGTTGAACACCGACAAGAGCACAGGAGATGGCAGTGGCATGGTCTTCCCCACATGGAGCGGCTTCGAGCGATCTAGCCCCTAGTGCACGGGAGCGTGGGAGATGGCGGCGTGGTCAGCGAGGATCCAGAGCTAGTCCAGCAGCCTCATCATGACGGGAGCATAGGGGATGGCGGCATGGTTGGGGAGGATGCAGAGATGGTCCCTCAGTCTTTCCGCAACGGGAGCGTAGGGGATGAGCACCTCGCCGCGGTCCAGCATCTTCCTTGGCCAACGCGGGGCTTCCTTGGCTCACGCGGCACCGTCATGATGCAGAAGGTGGGCCGACAGCCTTGATGGTGCGGAGCATAGAGCCATTAGCGTACATGCGGTGGTGCTCCAGCCAGCCCAAGGCAGTGACTCCTCATGCCAGCGGCAGCGCCTCCTCACACTAGCAGTAGTGCCGGAGCCCGAGCCGGACCTCCCTAGGGACTCGATTGCTTTTCTTGTTTTGTATTCAAGGACCGGATTGCTTTCTTGTTTTGTATTCAGGGACCTAATTGCCTTTTGATAAATAGCTAACATGGCTCAACTCATACAACAACCAAACGGGATCTCAACTGAGTACATCTCAGCTCACACGACTTACCAAACACAGCTAGTGAAATATACTTGTATGGAGTGGACATAGCTAGACTCAGCTTGTATGAGCTGAGATAGTTCACCTGGGCTACCAAACACATCCTTAGTGTTAAACACAGTGCCCTAGCCCCCGTTCGCGTGGTGCTCATGGAAAATGCACTTTAACCAAAAGATAAATTGAGTAAAAACGATGAGTAAGTTTGGCATGTGATGCAAGATCCAAAAAAGAGGCCAGGAAGGTCCAAGATGGTTACACGATGACCATGATCCCATGCGTGGCCTAAATCCAAGGTCGGCAGGGGTCAGGGGTCACCTTAGGATAGGGGGAGTAGCTGGCCACTTGTGTAGGAGAGCGCCCGCGCTAGCTCCAAGTCGTTTGAATATGGGGGTAGCCCCCGGGTCCGTGGATGTGGGAGCCTGGAACGAGAAATCACCGGTCTGTAGGTCATGGCCCTTGCGAGCCTCCCACACCCTTGTGTTGATGCTTAGCGGTCCTAGACTGATATCTCTCTTCCTACTTGCACTTCTTTCGCTCATCGCATTCCAATCGGATCATCCTGAGATCGAAGCACTAGTCAATGTTATGTCCACGCACCTGATGAAAGGCGCAGAAGGGAGGGACGCAGCCCTCGCCCTCAACGCTCCCTCTGCGGGGATTCCTCCATTGGGATACACCTGCCCTAGAGTCGGCGACCTTGATCCTTGCCCCGACGTGGTCCCTAGAGCGGGGATCGGGGTGGCCCTTCTCGTGCATGAGCAAGAGTCCTGGTTCCCCCATGGCACACCGGTCAGCTGTTGCGGAGTGCTCCGCCACAGTGAGTATGTTCTCGCTGCGGTGCCCTATTTCGCTGAGCACCTTGTAGTTCGCAACACCCTCTACGAAGGCGGATATGACGCTAGCGTCTGAGACTCGCAGGATCATTCCGCATCACTGGTCGAAGCACTGTAGGTACTTTCGAAGGGTCTCGCCGGGCCTCTGCCGCACTTGCCATAGGTCATGATATGTGAGGGAGCACTTGCCTTCCCCGCCAAACTTGGCGATGAAAAGGTGGTAGAGAGCAGGCCACGAGTCACTGGATTCTTCCAACAAACTTGCTAGCCAGGCGCACAACACGGCTCTGTGTCTCAGGGGAAACTAGTCAGCTGAAGTCAGTTGTATCTTCTTCCTCTCGCATGTATCCGGATGCACAGGTCGTGGATGTTATCCTCATAGCGTGCATTATTTGGTAATTCCTAAAGGATATGCAGCATATGGGTGGGAACCCTCAATGTCCCATGATAGTTCTAGCATCTGAACAGTCTGTACCAACCATTGCTATAATTCAAGATGTGGGCATGGCGTACACCACGGGGACATGCGGGGTCGTGAAGGGGCAGTGATTGGCTTGGATCTTAGACTGGGCCCCATACCAAGGAAGTGTGAACAAGCTCATGACTTGGATGTGCAACAAGGCTAAGATCTCTCATGGGTAAAGTAACGCACCTCTGCAGAGTGTAAGAACTGTGACATGTTACTCCCTGTTCCGGGAAGGAGCTACGAATGCGGCAGGAAAGGAACCCCATGAAGGTTCTACTCAACCTGTGAAGGTTGTCGGACATAGTTTTCAGAATAAAAGCAACCTTTGAAGAAATGTTTACGAAAACCTGCATTTCATTTTTAGTGAACTTGATGAGTATGCTCGTATTCAACCATACCTTCTTACCCCTTGCTAGGTTCTAAGCCGTTTAAGACGACATCAACATCAACTTGGTGCTCAAGTAACCATCATCGACCGCTCAAGTTCTTCAATAAAGTCAATGAAGTCAACATATACATCAAGCAAAGTGAAGATAAAGATCCTCATTAGATAGGAGTAGATACTCTAGCCATAGAACCTACTTCTGTAGAGCATTGCACTAGCAGAAATTGCAAGTCAATTAGTTCAAATGCTAGTATTAGTCACCAGATAGTTCTGAGATATTATTTCTGATTCTTCTTTGTAATAAGTTAATTTCTTACTCTCTCTTTAACCTAGAGTGTTCTCTGGATCTTCTGTAAAGAGTCGAGTTATAATCTATAGTCATGTCTTGGACCTGTTGTGTTTCTGTTGTACCACTCTGAGGGATGTAATACTAGTGAATGGTGTTTTGTTGGTGTTATATCAACGACTATAGTGTACTACACCATGCGGTGGTATGCTGGGCCACCGCACCCTCGCGGTGAGGTAAAACTCCTACTCCTGCCGACCTGACTATGAGTAGAATATAGAGGACAATCGCTCCTTGAGTTGTATGAACTCGCTACCTCTTCAATGCTCAGCCCTTTCTACAATAGCCTTGCCCCTCCTTATATAGGAAAAGGGGCAACGGTCTCACCGGCCAGGCCGGATGGCGGGTCCCACAGGCGGGCCCCAGCCGACTGGTCATCTACAGTATCCGGTAGGGTCTATCATGTCGAACTACACACCGTGCGGGTCATCGTGGGTACAGTGAACGCCATGCGAGCCTATCGTCAGCCACCGGCCACTGTGCCTGCGTCACCCACAAAGTCCTCGGTATGGCCTCGTAGTTGTGAGTCTTGTCGCTGTACCTGGGCATACCATGCACTGTGCAGCACGTCGTCATGTCCTCCTAATTGTGTCCGGCTACGACCGTGTAGCCGGATCCGTGTCTTGCCACCCTTTTGGGTTCCGGCTACCGGCTGGTGGCCGGAACGAAGTGCTTGCATCTGGATACGATCTGCTAGCCGGACGCGAGCCGTCTATCTTTGTTCTTGTCTGGTTGGGGTACCCGGGGTCATCCCCTCGATAGTTGTATTACATGCGATGCTTGGTACAAAGGTGGTATCACTTAGGGTTTTCAGATCTCAAGGATCGATCCCCTTCTAAGGTGGGAGGTGCTCTCTATTTATAGTGGCGTTGGGCCTCTTCCCCTGATGATTTTGGCGGGAAGGGTGATGTCTACGCACTTCTATTCTTGTAAACAGGTGTTGGGCCTCCAAGTGCAGAGGTTTGTAGAACAGCAGCAAGTTTCCCTTAAGTGGCTCAATCAAGGTTTATCGAACCCAAGGAGGAAGTGGTCAAAGGTATCCCTCTCAAGCAAGTCTGCAATCAAGATACAAGAAGTGTCTTGTGTCCCCAACACACCCAATACACTTGTCAAGTGTATAGGTGCACTAGTTCGGCGAAGATATAGTGAAATACAAGTGGTATGGATATAAGACAACGGTGCCAGAAAAGAGCTTGACGGGAGGAAAAGACTAAAGGCAAAAAGATGGTAGCAAGCAAACATGTAACCGATCTAGTTGCAAACGGTGTTTCAATGTTTAGAAACAAGGCCTAGGGATCATACTTTCACTAGTGAACACTCTCATATAAACATCTTCTCTTTATGATACTACTCTGAACCACTCTCCGGTTGGACACTCTAATCCATGGTAGGGCTATAACAACACTCCTCAAAGTCCGATTTCCCTATCTAGATAACCCCTCACTATCACCTTGAGCGCTAGATGGTTCCAACAAACACCACAATTTCATAGAGACATCCAACTCCAAATATAACTCATAACAGGTATTTGTAATCTCTAGCCTAAGTGCCACCATGGTGTGCACACTATCACTTTCACACACGTGGGGAGAGCCAGAGATCTATTAAAGCACTTGAGTAGCAAGGTAGATCTACTTGATTACAAAGCTCATGATCACAATATGATCATGCATAGAGAGAGATGAACACATAGCTACCGGTAGAACACTTAGCCTCGACGAAGAACTACTCCCTCATCATCATGGGAATCAGCAACGGTGATGGAGATGGTGGTGGAGATCGATGGAGATGGCTTTGGGGGCACTTCCCCATCCCAGCAGGGTGCCGGAACAGAGACTTTCTGTCCCCCGAATCTCCCCTTCGGTGCCGGCAGCGCTGTGGAACTTTTCGTGGCTAGAGGCTGGATGATTTAGGGTTTTCTCATCGGGAGGCTTCTTATAGGCGAAGGGGCGAAGTCAGAGCATGGACCAAGGGCCCACACCACCTTGTGGTGCGACTAGGGGGACCCGCTCCACCACATGGTGTGGCCAGCCCCTGGCCCCTCTCCGTATTGTCTTCTGGCTCCATGAGTCTTCTGGTAAACTACCAACTTTGGCTTTTGTCCGGTTCAATTCCGAGAATATTCATTTTCTGGCTTTTCTAGAACCAAAAACAGAAGAAAACAGGCAACTGGCACTGTGGCATCTTGTTAATAGGTTAGTTCCACAAAATTTGTAAAAGTATTTCAAAGTGTGGACAAAACATAAGAAAGTAGATATAAAACAAGCATGGAACATCAAAAATTATAGATACGTTTGCAACATATCAACATCCCCAAGCTTAACTCCTGCTCGTCCTCGAGTAGGCAAGTGATAAAAAAGAAAGAATAATTTTTGAGGTGACATGCACCATCATAAACTTGATCAAAGTATTTGTAAAACATTGATAGCTGGGATCATAGTACTTCAACATAGCATGAAAGACAAAGTTCTAACAATAAGACATAGCAACTATGTTGCAACATGAGAAGGCACAAACAAAAGATTCATGAATAACAATACTTTGCAAGACATTTGTTTGTTTCACATAAACAAAACATAATGAGAATGGTATTCAGCTTGTCCCTCATAGTGTAGCAAAACATAAATGCATAGGACACCTTCAAAGTTCATAAGGGTGACTAGATACAAATAGTTTAAGAACAAGCAATATCAAAGTTATGAATCAATCAACAAGTTTTGGGACAATGCACATTAAACTACGAATGGCCACTATGCTCTCTCAATAGGTGCATAAAGATAGAAGATGGAGACTCAACATAAAAATTAAAAGAAAGGCCCTTCATAGAAGGAAGCAGGGATTCAAGTCTCACAAAGAGCTTCAAAAAATTATGGTACTTATTAGCTTTCAGCTCTCATTTCCCCTATCATAAGCATCTTGAAGTGATTAAGGTTAAAGTGAACAAATTATGGAGTATATGCTTGACAAAGTATAAGTTGGCAATCCCATGTCCCTTTAATACGAGGGTCGCTCCTCATGCTACTCAAGTTTAGTTACCGGTAAGTTCTTGTCATAGTAAGTACATGTGTATCATAGAGAACCGCCAACGGGTACCCCTTGCACATGATACAGGAGCTATCCCATAATCAAAATGAAAAGGCAAGCAGACAATGAGCATCTCAGCAATCTTCTTATTTACCATGGGAAAATGGTGCTTTTTTCTCTCTTTCCTCTTTTCTCATCTCTTTTTTTACTTTTTCTCAATCTCTATCTATTATTTTATAAGAAGAATGCTTCATAAATTGCTCACTATGGTGACGCTGCAAGTTTCCACCATGATTACGCATGGCTTAGGCTAGCGGCCCAGGCGTTTCTCTAACACACATACATAACTCCATGCACTTATAAGCTCCCCTTTCATTTCACACCGAGACATCCATTAACAAAAGATCATGATATCAACTTGGTACAATGTACAAGTGCAATGTTGAAAGCGTTCCCCTGACAGCATGGTTTTGCTAATTCCCAACGTATAAGTGCAAGCATATACAACGTAGATGACACAATGGTTCAAGTTTATTAGGGGCAAGAAAAGTAAAGTGTGCCATCAAGTTCGTGAGAGATTTAATCACTAATTTTCATATAACAAGTTTAATTCGGAAGGTAAATAAAAACATTAATTTACTTGGAATAGCAATAGTGCTAATAGGTAGGTATGGTGGACTCTTTGGAATAACTTGGTTTTATTTGGAGTTGGATGCATGAGTGGAACTCATACTTGGTATGGAGGCTAGCAAAAGACTGGGAGCGACCAACTAAGAGAGCAATAATGGCCATAATCATGCAAAGCGACAAAACATTATTAATTAAAGCATAAAGTGATATTACAAGACGAAAACTAAATGATCATAGAGGCAATCGTGACTTGGTGTAGTCTTAACATGGTGTGAGCATGCGCCAAGTCAACCCAAATAAAGCATTAAAGGAGAATACCACAATATTATGCTTTTATATGCTAAAACAACGCATGATTCTTTCAAGTCACATTAAGCAATCTCAATTGTTTGTAACATGTCATGCTACAGCAATAATCACTAAGCATAAAGCCAAAACAGTATCAAGCATGACATGATAACGTCTAAGTCACAGTCAAAAACAAGCTCCTTTTATACCAATTAAGCATGAACTTTCCAACTCTTTTCCAATCCAAATCAATCTATTTGAAACTATGTTTGAATGAGGGGGTCCAACCAATTTATTCAAGCAAACAAAAACTAAAAACGAAAACAAAGACGCTCCAAGAACAACACAATAGTGCATGAAACAATAAAAATGAAGTGTCTAGAAAGACCTGAGATTTTTATTGATGAAGAAGGGGATGCCTTGGGCATCCCCAAGCTTTGACGCTTGTACCTCTTGAATATTTCTTGGGGTGACACGGGGTGGAATCCCCAAGCTTGGGATTTTGTCCATTCTTCATCTCATCACATCATTCTTTCTCTACACCTAAAAATTTCCTTCATACAAAACTTCACACAATCTTCATTAGCAACATTAGTGCATTCAAAAGATAATAAACCTTTAGGTTTTAGTTTTAAAACAGCAAAACTTTCATTAAAAACACAAGCTACTGTAGCAATTCCCTCAAAAAGCTCAATTCACCAAAAAAGAACCCAAAAAGAAATCGATAAAGAGGCAAATGCAAATAATAGAAGAAATCTGTCAAAATAGACCAGCAGGTGAAAACCGATTTTTTCGAAGACCTTCTATTGCTCAAATAGAAAAGTGTTTCACTAACGAAAGTTAGATAACAACCTGGGGTATTTATTCAGAAAATTACAGCTCAATTCGACATACAGAGATTTTTCACGAATTTTTACAGTGAAGCACAAAAATCTGTTTCGAGACAGCACTTTCCCAAATCTTACTTCTCTCTCATTAGAGGTTATTCTTGCACAAAAATCAAAAAAATAAAAAAATAAAGAGAGGTTATTACAGAAGTAATAACTTCCAAGACTCAAGAAAACTATTGGGTTATCTTCCAAGAAGTACTTTTCTTTAACGCCTTTAAGTTAGGCATGATAATTCGAGAAGATGCTCATATAAGAAATATGAATTGAAGTAAAAGAGAGCATCAAGAAGCAAATTCAAAGCACATTTAAGTCTAACACACTTCCTATGCATAGGAATCTTGTAAAGAAACAAGTCATGAAAGCACAAAGAAACCATCATAGTAAAGCAAAACAAGTGCAACTTCAAGACTTTCAACATAAAGAGGGGAACCTAATATTATTGAGATGCATAAAACCATGTTTCCCTCTCTCATAATAATTTTCAGTAAAATCATGAATAAAATTAACAATATAAAAATCACATGAAACATTCTTATCATGAGCCACATGCATAAAACAATTATTACTCTCCCTATAAGAATAGTCATTCTTATTAATCATAGTGGGAGAAAATTCAACAAAATAGCTATCATTATTATTCTCATCACCATAATCATCAAATATAGGAGGCATATTGTAATCATAATTAATTTTCTCCTCAATAGTAGGTGGACTGAAAATATCATATTCATCATTGTAATCATCATATATTGGAGGTATAGTATTATCAAAGTAAATTTTCTCCTTCGTGCTTGGGGGACTAAAAGTATCATGCTCATCAAAACAAGCTTCCCCAAGCTTAGACTTTTCCATAGCATTAGCAATAATGGTGTTCAAAGAATTCATACTAATAACATTTCTATTAGCATGCAAATAAAGTTCCATAGGTCTTTTAATTTTCTCTTCAAACACCTCATGTCCTAACTCAAGATAAATACTATAAAGCTCCCTAATTTTGTTGTTGTAAGATTAACTAGTGAAAAATAAAAATAAGAAACAAAAAGATATGATTGCAGAATCTAAAGGAAATAACTTCGAGCACTCACACACCAGCAACAATGCTAAAAGATAGCTTAGTAGCCGGAAGATGTGAGTACCTTTTACCTTACCTCCCCGGCAATGGCGCCAAAAAATAACTTGATGTCTACATACTTTTATTCTTGTAGACAGTTGTTGGGCCTCCAAGTGAAGAGGTTTGTAGAACAGCAGCAAGTTTCCCTTAAGTGGATGACCCAAGGTTTATCGAACTCAGGGAGGAAGTGGTCAAAGGTATCCCTCTCAAGCAACCCTGCAATCAAGATACAAGAAGTCTCTTGTGTCCCCAACACACCCAATACACTTGTCAGGTGTATAGGTGCACCAGTTCGGTGAAGAGATAGTGAAATACAAGTGGTATGGATATAAGACAACGGTGCCAGAAAAGAGCTTGACAGGAGGAAAAGACTGAAGGCAAAAAGATGGAAGCAAACAAACATGTAACAGATCTAGTTGCAAGCAGTGTTTCAATGTTTAGAAACAAGGCCTAGGGATCATACTTTCACTAGTGAACACTCTCATATAAACATCTTCTCTTTATGATACTACTCTGAACCACTCTCTGGTTGGACAATCTAATGCATGGTAGGGCTATAACATCACTCCTCAAAGTCTGCTTTCCCTATCTAGATAACCCCTCACTATCACCTTGAGCGCTAGATGGTTCCAACAAACACCACAATTTCATAGAGACATCCAACTCCAAATAGAACTCATAACTAGTATTTGTAATCTCTAGCCTAAGTGCCACCATGGTGTGCACGTTATCACTTTCACACACGTGGGGAGAGCCAGAAATCTATTAAAGCACTTGAGTAGCAAGGTAGATCTACTTGATCACAATATGATCATGCATAGAGAGAGATGAACACATAGCTACCTGTAGAACCCTTAGCCTTGAGGAAGAACTACTCCCTCATCATCATGGGAATCAGCAACGGTGATGGAGATGGTGGTGGAGATCGATGGAGATGGCTCCGGGAGCACTTCCCCGTCTCGGCAGGGTGCCGGAACAGAGACTTTCTGTCCCCCAAATCTCCCCTTCGGTGGCGGCGGCATTGTGGAAATTTTTGTGGCTAGAGGCTAGATGATTTAGGGTTTTCTCATCGGGAGGCTTCTTATAAGCGAAGGGGCGATGTCAGAGGGTGGACCAGGGGCCCACACCACCTGGTGGCGCGGCCAGGGTTCGATAAAGGTTTTGCTTCTCTTGGCCCCAAGTACCACAAGGGACCCGCGCCACCACATGGTGTGGCTAGACCCTGGCCCCTCTCCGTCTTGTCTTCTGGCTCCGTGAGTCTTCCAATAAAATACCGACTTTGGCTTTTGTCCGGTCCAATTTCGAGAATATTCATTTTCTGACTTTTCTAGAACCAAAAACAGAAGAAAACATGCAACTAGCACTGTGGCATCTTGTTAATAGGTTAGTTCCAGAAAATATGTAAAAGTACTCCAAAGTATGGACAAAACATAAAAAAGTAGATAGAAAACAAGCATGGAACATCAAAAATTATAGATACGTTTGCAACGTATCAAAGGGTCACCACATTCTCGCCCAAAGAAAACCCTGGTGTACATCCTACCCCGTATGGACTGAGTCCAGCTCCAGCCGCCCGCCCGGACCCGCGCCTTGGTCAAAGGTAATGCCCCTCCCGTGTCGTTGCGTCACCTCCACCCCTTGCACAAAACCAGCAAGGTGGGGGCTCTACGGGGTTCCGACGCCGTCAGCTTATCTTCGATACCGAAGCGGCTAGACATCATCTTACTTTACTGAGGAGGGCGAGGCCTAGCGAAACTACCTGTTTCATTGTCATCTTGTCGTCGCGTTAGAGTTACCACCTTGCCCCTTGGCTGGGCCTCGCTGAGGGGTCATTCCCTTGCCGAGTTGTGGCTCGTACAGCCGAGCTCGTGCCGAGGCTTCCCACAACCTCAGGAGGGCGTGGCCCTCTCGAGACCTTCAAGGAGAACGCACTATGGGCCCAACAGCTTTGACGGAACACAGTACGCCCTGTACCGATCGTCTGACAGTTTGCCCCTAGTTTGGCTAGCTAGTCAAGGAAATAATTGACATTTCATGTCTAAGAAAAGCTGGTTCACTCTACAATACTCCCTCTATTTCAAATTACTCCGTGCGCACGCTTACCTAGATGGCCTATTATTCTCTCATTTTTCATTAAAATATTCCTACGATTTTTGGTATACGTAATATACATTTCATACTATCTATTTCAAAAATTCTAGGATTTTTTTGAATGAAAAATAACGAAGTATTAGCCCACCTACATAAGCGCGCCGGCGGAGTAATTTGAAACAGAGGGAGTACCTGATCTAGAGTTTTGATAGATGATTGACATCTGCTCGTACTTGGACGACATGACCCGCAGAAACCTTCTCACTGCCTTGATATCGTCGCCCATCGTCTGTAGCTCTCTAAGACTAGTCATAGTGAGAGTAACTTGGATAGTAACATAGTCCTACATATATTGTCAACTAAGCATTTAGATGAACATTACATGCAATTAAATGATGAGAGAGAGCCTTGTGGTAACTAGCTATGTTACCATAACATCACACATTTTAAGACAAAATAAGTCTACATTGCAATAAATGAGGCTTTGCATAATACGACACATATGTTATTTTCCACTATGGAGGTAATAACTTAGACTAATACCATATGCATGTTAGACTAATCACAATGGAGAGTAACTATCATGTATATGATACTAGTATATGATACCGTCTCTATAATGCATAGTATCATGTATTAGTATCATAGTCTTAGTATATTTATTATTTTATAGAATCTCAATGCAAAATTGTGTACAAGATTCATTTAGAATTAGTTTTTCTAGTTCGACGTGTTATGATATCGTATTTACCTATAATACCAACACAACCTCTTTCATCATTAATTAGCATACCACGTCAGGATTTTGCCAACATAGCATGCATGATACTACCTATGATACCCCATTAAGACTAATCTTACTGCTCTAAGTTACTTCCTACTAATGATCAGCCTAAAGATTACTGAGATGTGGAGAGCGAAATCTCCAATCATCTAGCCACTCTTGAACACGAGATTCCAACAGCCCTTGTGCAACTTCTGCGCGCATGCCTCCCAACGCGCATCACCTTGATTGCCTCCTAGGTGTGCTTTTGGCATTGTTTTTTTTTGCAGTAAGGACCAACACCATTTCTAGTGGCACCGAGCGCAAGATCACACCCCCGGTGCCTGCCATTCCCATAGCTTCCCCGCCGTGCAAAGGTCACGACCTCCTAGAGATATGCACCTTGCATTCGAACCTGCACGTGGATTGGTGGTGCGCTCGAGCCTCTATGTAGGTGCGATAGCACCAACCTGTACGTACGGTACCGCCGCCAGGAGAGGCGACCGGGAGTGGAGAAAAGTATCTAGGTTTCTGCACCCCTCGTCGATGACATTACCAGCCGTCTTAAGTGGTTTGAGGGTCTTGGAGGTGTAGCGGATGACGATCCCTCGCCGGCGGGAGATTTTTCGTTCTTTGTTTCGTCTATGTATTTTCTTCGGTGTGTTGAGGCGACGACTACATCCTAAAGTTAGAATAAGATCCTCCCCACACTATCCTTGCTCCGGTGGTGCATCTAGCGCTAACAGAGGGCGCATGGAGTCATTTGTCCGGCAGATCTCCTGGGATTCTATCTGTTTCATGTTCGTCGGTTTGTTTTCGAGTCAGTCTCTTCTGATCTACGGATGCCATCATTGGCGGTGGTTGTTGCTATAGTGCATTGGTCCATGGTGGCCTTAGCACGACGTCTTCTCGTCTATCTACTATAACAAACTCTACTACGACAAGTTTTGTCCGGCTCTAGTGATGGCGGGGTGAGGACGGTGCGTGCCTTCGGCTCGCGCTATTGTTTGTAGTCATTGCTAGGTGATCCAGCGACCTACTTGTAATTTTTATTACTTTAGGGTCTCTTTATAGTGTTGTTGATGATTATTAATAGATTGGTGGAATTTCAAAAAAAGAAAAAGGTGACGTGGCCGCTGCCATCCTCCTTGGTGAGCTCGCGCAGAACGATCTTGCCAACTCCTCGCATGCTGCTCATCCAGCGGCTTGGCTCCCATGTGCGTAGTGGAGTACGAGACTGAGAGCACGACTTCGATCCTGAACCACCTCCGACCTTGGCCAACATGAGCTGATCGGGGCTTGAGATGGTCTTGACAAATGTTGACCATCTAGAATAGATACCATCTGCGAGGTAGTATCCCTTGTTGTAGTGACGCCCATTGATCTCATAGTTCACTTGCGGAGCATCGCCCTCAACAAGCCCGACAAAGATAGGCGAGCATTGCAAAACGTTGATGTCGTTGTTTGAGCCTTCCATGCCAAAGAAGAAGTGCCAAATCTTGGTATCATGTGTAGCCACTGCCTCAAGTATCACACTGCATCCTCCTTTGTGGCCTTTGTACATGCCCTGTCAGGGGAAGGTACAGTTTTTCCACTTCCAATGCATGTAGTCGATGCTTCCAAGCATCCCAGGAAATCCTCTAGATGCATTCTCTGCAAGGATCCGCTGAGTGTCTTCAACATTGGGTGATCTCACGTATACTCCCCCAAACACCGCTATCACTACCCTGTAAAACCTGTATAAGCAATCAATGGTGGTGCTCTCGACCATGCGTAGATAGTCATCGACACTGTCGCTCGGAGCTCCGTATGCAAGCAAGCTCATAGCAATCATGCACTTCTAGAGCGAGGAAAATACAATCATGCCGGTGCAGTCTGGTTTGCATCGGAAGTAGGGGTGAAAGTCCCAGAGGGCATAAACTGTCTTGAGAAAGAGCCCCGGCTCATCCTGAAGCGGCACCGAAATGTTGCCACATGGTGCAGCGGATCGTCAGCGAAGTAGTCGGCGTACATCATGATGTACCCCTCCAGGCGCTGCCTCACCTTGGCCTTCCAGCATCCCACCGCTGAGTTGCCATGCTGCGGCTTTGAGTGCCGCTCGGCGTACAGGCTGGCCAGGGACGCGAGGATGAGCATGTGCTCTTCATCTTAGGAGGCAGCAACGGTTTCCTCGTCCAGCAGCGACATGAACATTTGCTCCTCCTCGTCGTCAGAGTCCATGGCCGAGGAGGCAAATCGTCGAACACCTCGCAGGCACGGTGGGTGAGAGGTTCGCACAGGGATATTGGCGACGGTGAATGGCAGCGAACTCGGCAGCTGGTGTGGGGGGGAGGTTTGGCAGCGGTAGGCGGGCTTTTTACCGGCGTGTACGCGACGGAGAGGGGAGGGGCGATGACATGGCGGCGACGGGGGAGAGGTGGTGTGTGCGGTACGGGGTGGGGAATCTTGGGGGCCAAATGCGCTGTGTCGCTGACAGGCCTGGCCCGCGCGGCTTTTCTCTCCATCCGGCGCTCCCCTGCGCCTTGGGTTGGGCCTGCGAGCGCCGGACATAAAAAAAGGGTCCATCCGGCACTATTTGGGCTGGGGAGGCCATGGCTGGGAAATTTTCGTCCATCCGGCACTGGGAATCGGCCTGGGGAGAGCCTGCCGGGGCGCCGAGTGGAGATACTCTAACCTGCTGCACTTGAAGAAGCTAGAAACCAATGAAACTCACACGAGAGGGAAGAGACACGGTTTACCTTGCATACAGTTGCATCCTTTTTCCCTCTATTCTCTGTTATTAACAGCCTCGTAGCGAGAGCTTGAGGTTACAACAGAAAGAGCTACAAAATAATGGGATCAACGACCGAGCCTATAGGCTACCGCTCGTGCCCATCTCCACTAAAACCTCACCATGATCACCAGGCCTCGACCATGAGAGACAAACGCACCGACCTAGGGAATGTCTACGCTACTGAAACTAGAAAAACTACTGACGGCCAAGACGTGCACGGACATACGCTACATGTCTCTTTTATTCAGACTGCAGCTAACTGAAACCTGACAACGGGATCGAATTGCCTAACATACGTGGCATACGAAACCAGACTTGTTGATATGGCGCCTCTCATGGTAGATAATGAGCACCAACCAAAGGCCGGGCGTATAACTGCTTGATGGAGAAATGGCAGGTGCAGCCTCGCATCGACTGCAGGCGAGGGCGAGCTGCACGGTTTCTTTTGTTAACCTTGTACTTTCTGCTAGGCAAGATCACCTCATCATCCCCGTAATTCTCCGGTCCAAACGAGCACCAATACCTGAGTAATTATAAAGGACTTGTAATAACTAAAGAATTAACATAGGCCTTTAACGAAAGCAAGCATGGCAAGCAATGCAGCAGGAGAGGTGGCAGCAGGGAGACGCATACATTTTGTACTTGAGGTACGGGAAAAACCCTAGAGGAAAGTAAGAGGGGGAAGACGTGGCAGAGACTGCGGGATATATACTGTTCTTCGCCCGTTGCGGAGAATACGGAACAAACGCCGCTCCGCGTACCTACCCCCTGAACTCACTTGGGCTGGCCCATTTAGGCCGGCCATTTTTCCTTTATTTCGTTTTCCTTTTTTATTTAATATATATTTATAAACTTCTCCCTAAAAATTATATTTATAAATTTTTATTTTCATACATTCCATCTCATATGTTCTTTTCTGTGTAATGAGCAAGAACGTATTGACTTTATTCATAAGGCGGACGAAAGCCTATTTCGAGGAGCATATAGGATGTTGATTGAGGAGCTTGTATGAGGGAGGAGATGCCTAGGAGCACATGGGGAACATGCGAGCAAGGCACGCTTCGAGGCAACAAACAACGGAGGTTTAACCTTGAGGCGAGAGAGGACATCGTCATTTGGAACATGTGTCGGGAAGGAGAGGTCTTCGACCCTTGAGACGAGAGGGGACATTGTCATTTGGAACATGTTTTGGGAAGGAGAGGTCTTCGACCCTAAGACGAGAGGGGACATCGTCATTCAGAATATGTGTCAGGAATGAGAGGTGTTGACCCTGAGACGTGAGGGGACATCGTCGTTTGGAACCTATGTTGGGAAGGAAAGGTGTTGATCGTGAGACGAGAGGGGACATCGCTGTTCGAAAAATGTGTCAATAATGAAAGGTGTTGACCATGAGACGAGAGGGGATATCGTATTTTGAAACATGTGTCATGAAGGAGACGTGTTGACCCTAAGACCAGGGGGATATCGTTGTTTGGAACACTAGATGACCCGGTGCGCCACCGGCGCCGAGGTCTAAAGCGAGACAATATTGTAGCCATAACTTTACCCATACTATTATTCATGGCCGATATTCATTGACCATAGAAATGTGAGGCAATAACCCGTATACTAAAAGCATGGCGGGTCCACTTATTAGAAACCCTAACTGACCCTGGTATCCCCGAAGCCGTTCTCTTGCGGATCGAATAATCCATTTGAAACAAGACTTGTTCTTGCATAAACAAGTGATCTATTTGATCTAAATGGGCCTTATCCGTTGCAAAGGTGGCTCATGATGGAAGCCTGTCAATTTTCGGAATCATGATGGAATTTGTTTTCACATGAATGATCGACATCAAACAACCTAACTTAACCCCCACAGGCGCAATAATGCCAGAACATAACCCATATGTTTCACCTCATTTTAGTGCCAAAGCATAAAATCCGAATTTATTTGGTGGACCAGCTATTCACTATGGAAATGGAATGCAATTGTGTGGTGATTAACTCAGGACAACCTGACAGTGATTGAAGCAATGAATCAGGGTGGCTACTCGACGAGCCCAATAGCAGCAGTTTCTAAATTCTTATCATGCTAAGCTACCAAGAGAGTTTCTGAAAGCAAAATCTTCGTTTTATGTTCAAGACATGAACTGGTAGATGAGATAGCCAAGTAGGCCGATAGGGAGGGCATGCGATGGCTAGGTGATCTTTTGTTTGTTCTGTCCAAACTCGTATCATACTTCACTATCGTTGAGTTTCTCCATTAATTTTTTAATGATATCTTTAAAAAAAATTGAGGTAAATGATATCTTTACATAGTTATATATAACTCTGTACTACGCTTTCGTGAATGACCTCTCTAGTTCTAGGCTATACCTGTTGGATATTAGGCAATTTTCCCATGAGATTAATTATCGAAATCAATATTATGTAAGCACTAGCAGATCTAAACACATACAGCCAAACAGCCACATCTAGTAGATCTGAAAATCTAGCAATAACTAGTGCATACAAAGATAAGAATAGCACGTACAGGTTGATCGGAAAGGTCGTCACCGCAGCAGCACCTTGGTCATTGTTGTTGTCGCCCATGGTACTGATGAGATCGTCGGTTGCCGAAGAAGAACACGCGAACGGAAGCGAGCAGTCGCGCCGAGACGCTCCCCAAAAACTTTATCGCCCGTCTCCCGGTGCAGGATCTCAACGGACGGAGTTTCGGAGGCCTGCTCTCCCGGACAGCAGTGCACGCAGCCGCCGGGATGGGGAAGCCTAGAGAGCAGCGCAGCAAGAGGAACACACAACAAGAGAGACTGAGAAAAGAACTGGATCGTCTAGATCTGTCTGTATCTCGCTCTATAGCCTGGAAGGTGAGCCCACCGAGTCGCCACGCGTTGGAAGGCAAGGACATGCGTCAAACATGCACACGAATGTTGACACGTACCCAACAGTTGGTGCACCAAGCAAAAAATTAGTCTTCCACAAAACGAGTTTCTAACTCGAACTCGAACTCGATTCACGAAACACGACGCGCGTGCGGGCGAGGCGAGGCGGGCGGCGGAGGAGGAGTGCGCGTGGACTCCTTCTCTTCTCACTCACTTAGTGGGAGTGAAACAGCTCACCTTATAAGCTGGTCCAACTCTCTCCCAACTAGTAATGTGGGACTAAACTTTGTCTTCCACAGAGCTCCCAAGCTGCCATAATAGATGGGCCTTGAGATTTCAGGATTTATTAGACTAGATGGGCTGCCCACATAGGCCGCAGCCCATATAAATCTAACAATCCCCCACCAGATCTCAGAGGCACATCATATGGCACATTAGTTCTAATCACTGTTTAATATACCTGTAGTTCAGTGGAGACTGTTAAGTTGAACTTCCACCTAGACAAAGAGATACGCTTACTACAACTGAACAATGGACTATGCCTTGAATTGTCAGTCTTGTGTAGCAAGTTTCACTCAATGTCGTTACCGGTACTTGGCTGCCATAGGCTACCCCTCGGGTGGAGCTTATAAGTCATACTCCTCGGCCTTTCATGAGCTTCCTAGAGATTCACCCAAATCTCATACATTGTGACCAACAGTGTAGCTCATATAGGTATGTTCTTTCAAGATCGCTCTGTAGGACAGCGTCTTTGCTCCCAAGGAGACAGACAGAACACATTAAGATATAATCAACCTTCCTTACAGTATACTATGAGAGAATTGCATCTGCAGTGGAGTGGGAGTATTAAAAGTTTCTCTCAACTCAGTTATTTCGGTTTGTTTTCCCAGGTCCTAATTCATGGGATCTCCGATCACATAGGTTGGGTTACCCCCTTGACAACTCACGTGGGTCTCAAACCCATCTCCCTCGATGCATTTTCTATCAAATTTCTTGATAGTCCTTTCGTAAAAGGATCTGCCAGATTCTTAGCCGTTTGGACATAATCCAATGTTATAACTCCGGAGTTTCTCAGCTTTCTGACAGACTTCAGTCTTCTCTTGACATGTCTTGAACTCTTCATATTGTCCTTAGAACTGTTCACTTTGACAATCACAGTTTGGTTGTCACGGTTCATAAGGATTGCCGGTATTGGTTTTTCAACCATAGGCAAACCTGTTAAGAGTTCACGAAGCCATTCCGCTTCGACAGTCGCAGTATCTAATGTTGTGAGTTCTGATTCCATAGTTGACCTTGTTAAGATGGTCTGCTTGCAAGACTTCCATGAAACAGCGCCACCACCAAGAGTGAATATATATCCACTTGTGGCCTTTATCTCATCAGCATCTGATATCTAGTTTGAATCACTATACCCTTCAAGTACTCTTGGATACCCGGAATAATGAACTCCATAGCTCATGGTTCCCTTTAGATAGTGCATTACTCTCTCAAGGGCATGCCAATGATCATCTCCCGGGTTGGCCACAAACCGGCTAAGTTTGCTCACAGCAAACGAGATGTCAGGCCTCGTAGCGCAAGCTAAATACATAAGTGAGCCAATTATCTGAGAGTATCTCAATTGATCTCTAGCTTCCTTTTGATTCTTTCGAAGCAAAATACTAGGATCATAAGGTGTGGGAGAAGATTGGCAATTATCATATCCAAATCTGCTCAACACCTTCTCTACATAATGTGATTGCACAAGTGTAATCCCATTATTCTCATCTCTCAGTAGCTTGATGTTTAGGATAACATAAGCTTCTCCAAGATCTTTCATCTCAAAACATATAGACAAGAAGGTTTTGACCTCATTAATTACTTTAAGACTTGTCCCAACAATTAATATGTCATCAACATAGAGACATAGGACAACTCCCTCACCCACACCATGACGGTAGTATACACATTTGTCGGCTTCATTTACAACAAAGCCCACAGATGTCAAAGTTCTTTCAAACTTCTCATCCATTTCTTGGGATCTTGTTTAAGGCCATACAAAGATTTCTTCAATTTACACACCTTTCTTTCTTGACCTTCTAGTACAAAACCATCAGGCTGTTCCATGTAAATTTCCTCATCCAACTCTCCATTTAGGAAAGTCGTCTTAACGTCCATTTGATGAACAAGAATACCGTGTGAGGCAGCCAGTGATAGTAGTACTCGAATTATGGTCAATCTAGCCACAGGTGAGTAAGTATCAAAGAAATCTTCACCTTCCTTTTGGGTATAGACTTTAACCACAAGCCGAGCTTTGTACTTTTCAATAGTACCATCAGCCCTAAGCTTCTTTTTAAATACCCATTTACATCCTACAGGTTTACACCCATACGGACGTTCAGATATCTCCCACGTTCCATTAGCCAAGATGGAATCCATCTCGCTTTGAACTGCTTCCTTCCAGTAGTCTGCATCCGGAGATGCAAAAGCTTATGAAATGGTAGTGGGAGTGTCATCCACTAGGTACACAATGAAATTATTACCAAAAGATCTTGCGATCCTTTGTCTCTTACTCCTTGTGGGAGCTTCATTGTCATCCTCATCCGAATCTGAACTCTCATTATCTGATTGTTCATCAGTCTCTATGGGAGTTTCAGGTTCCGAAACTGGATCATATTCCTTATTAGATATGCTAGGTATATCTCTCATAGGAAATATATCCTCAAAGAATGTAGCATCTCTTGATTAAAAAATGGTACCGACACTCATGTCGTCCAATTCAGATTTCACCACAAGAAATCTGTAAGCAATGTTATGAGAAGCATAGCCAAGAAAAACACAATCCATAGTTTTTGGTCCAAGCTTACGCTTCTTGTTGATTGGCACGTTGACCTTTGCCAAACAACCCCAAGTTCATAAGTATGAGAGTGTCAACCTTTTCTTTTCCCATTCTTCAAATGGAGTAATCTCTTTATTCTTAGTTGGAACACGGTTTAGGACATGACACGAAGTCAATATAGCCTCCCCCCACCATTCCTTGGATAAACCGGCAGTGTCTAACATGGCATTAACCAAATCTGTTAGAGTCCGGTTTTTCCTCTCAGCAATCCCATTGGATTGAGGGGAATTGGGAGGCGTCCTCTCATGTATAATACCATGTTCCGAACAGAATAAATTGAACTCATTAGAAAATTACTCTCCACCACGATCAGGCCGAATTCTTTTGATCTTTCTCTCAAGTTGATTTTCAACTTCTGCCTTATAGATTTTAAAGAAATCTAAGGCCTCATCTTTTGTTTTCAAGAGATATACATAACAGTACCTAGTAGAATCATCAATCAAAGTCATGGAATATTTCTTTCCACTAATTGTCAACACACCATTCATCTCACATAGATCTGAATGTATAAGCTCAAGAGGTGCCAAGTTTCTTTCCTCTGCAGGCTTATGAGGCTTGTGAGGCTGCTTTGCTTGCACACAAGCATGGCACTTAGAGCCTTTGACAATAGTAAATTTCAGAATTAAATTCATACCAGCAAGCCGCAACATACAACCGAAATTAATATGACAAAGTCGTGAATGCCAAACATTAGTATCATTACTAGTAGTGCAAACATGGTTCACTACATCATTACAGAAGTCTACCAATGAAAAACGGAACATGCCTCCGCATTCATAGCCTTTTCCAACAAAGGTTCCATACTTAGACAATACAACTTTATTGGACTCAAATACCAACTTAAACCCATCTTTCATAAGACGAGAACCACTAACGAGATTCTTCTTGATAGAAGGGACATGCTGCACGTTCTTCAATTGCATGATCTTGCCCGAAGTAAACTTCAGATCTACTGTGCCAGCACCAAGAACAGTAGCATGTAACCCATTCCCCATCATGACTGAGGAATCTCGAGCCTAATAAGAGGTGAACATGGAAATGTCAGCACACACATGGACATTGGTACCCGTATCAACCCACCATTTTGTGGGTTGAAATACTGAAAAAAACAGTAGGTGATAAATTACCGTACCCAGAACCTGAAGTTCCTGCATCAGTATTGCCAATGACCATGTTGACAGATTTAGAACTCTGTCCAGCCTGACCCTTCTTGCCTTTCTTTTGTGGACAACGATGAGCCCAATGGCCAATCTCGCCACACAACCAGCAAGGTTCTTTCTTTTCCTTGTTCTGCCCCTTCTTCTTCTTGAAGTTGATAGTCTGGCAGACTTTGTTATTTCCTTTGGACTTGTGGACATTTTCTGTACCATATTGGTAGCAGAATGTCCCTCGGTTCCACTAGTGTGTTTGTCTTTTGCCCGTGCCTTCTCTTCAACATCCAGAGAACCAATAAGGTACTCAACAGAGCTCTCATGCCTCTGATGTTTCAGAGAAGTGGCAAAGTTCCTCCATGAAGGGGGAAGCTTAGCGACAATGCATCCCGCGACAAACTTGTCCGGAAGCACACACTTGAGGAGTTCGGGTTCCTTTGCCATGATCTGTAGCTCATGAGCCTGTTCTACTACAGATCGGTTTTCAACCATCTTGTAGTCATTGAACTGCTCCATAGCATATAGTTCACCACCGGCATCGGCAGCACCGAACTTAGCGTCCAGCGCATCGCATAGTTCCTTAGCATCACGGATATGCAAATATGCATCAACCAACTTGTTGATGGGTTCGTAGCATGGAAAACAAAAAATTTCTACCGCAAGAACGAACAAAACCCAGAACTAATCTAGATAAAAGCCAAGATCTAATCTATTAGACATGTGCAATGAGATAGATCTGTACTAACCCTCGTAGATCCGAAAGCGTTACGAGATTAGATCTCGGGTTGATGTAGTCGATCACTTGCCGATCTCAAGATCGTGTGGACGATCCTTCCGGCGCCGCGTTCTGGCAGCGCTTCCGCAGTCGGTCACACGTGCGGAGTCGAAGCAGACCTTCCTCTCCCCGTTCCAGCGAGCAGCGGAGGTAGTAGATCTTCTCCACGGAATCCCAGCAGCACGACGGTGTGGTGGTGGTGGAGTAGAGATTTCTGCAGGGCTTCGCCTAAGTCGGAGCAGAGCGAAGGAGGAGGAGAGAGGCGGCGGCTAGGGTTTGTTATGGGAAAGGTCTAGGGGGTGGCGCCCCCTCCCCTCTATTTAAAGGAGGGAGGCGCCATGGGAGGGGGAGTCCTAGTAGGACTCCCCTCCCTCCTTGGCCGGTGGATTGGGAGGGGGGAAGGAATCCTCCTCCCCCACTAATCCGTGTCTTGCCCCACAAAGACTCCTTGATCCTTTCTTGGTTTTCAAGCAAACTCCAAGAAATCTTCTAGAACCTTCCAGAACATTCCGAAACCTTCTAGAATCTCCATACAAACACTCCGGAACATTTCCTAACTTAGAAAATGATCCCCAATATATGAATCTTATTCTCCGGACAATTCCGGATCTCCTCGTGATGTCCCGGATCCAATCCGAGACTCCGAACAACATTCGGTCTCCAACGCATATTCCATATCTACTTAAAACAACTTCGAACCTTAAGTGTGTCACCCTACGGTTCGTGAATATGCAGACATGATGGAGACACATCTCCGATAAATAACCATTAGCGGGATCTGGAGATCCATAACGGCTCCCACATACTCAACGATGACTTCGTGATCGATAGAACCATTAACATATAAAACCAATTCCCTTTGTCACGCGATATTCTACTTATCCGAGGTTTGATCATCGGTATCTCCATACCTAGTTCTTCCTTGTTACTGATAAGTACTCTTTACTCGTTCCGTGTTATGCCATCCCTTGTGACCTAGTCACATGCTTGCAAGCTAACTAGATGACATTCCATCGAGAGGGCCCAGAGCATATCTATCCGTCATATGGATGGACAAATCCCAATCTTGGTCCATGCGCTTCAACACATACTTTCAGAATACCCAATGACACCTTTATAACCACCCAGTTACAAAGCGGTGTTTGATGTCATCAAAGTACCCATCCGGTGATGGTGATTAACATAACCTCATGGTCGAAGGATTAGGTTACTATGCATTTGAAAGCTTATAGCAATACGAACTTAATGACTTGATCTTATGCTACGCTTACTATGGGTGTGTGTCCATCACATCATTCTCCTAATGATATGATCTTGTTATTAACGACATCCAATGCCCATGATCAGGAAACCATGATCATCCATTAATCAACAAGCTAGTTTAACAAGAGGCTTACTAGGGACTCTTTTATGTTTACAAAACACACAAGTATTAATGGTTCCGGTTAATACAATTATAGCATGGGATGTAAATATTTATCATAAACATAAAGATATAATAATAACCACTTTATTATTGCCTCTTAGGCATATCTCCAACACTTGTCTCCAAGCACACTGAGTACAGAGCCCACGAAAAGTACAGTGGCCTCTCTGAACGCTCTCTCTTCCTCGAGAGTAAGCGGACCTCACAAGAGGGTTTTCCCTTGCCATCTCTTAAAATTAGCACCCGTAAACGGGCTCGGTTTGAGCGACGCAGCAAAGGCAGATGACGAAAAATGCCTAAATAAATAAGGTTTTTGGATTGTTAGAATATTAGGCAATTTCCCCATGAGATTAATTATCGAAATCAACATTATGTAAGCACTAGCAGATCTAAACACATGCAGCCAAACAACCACATCTAATAGATCTGAAAATCTAGCAAGAACTAGTACATACAAAGATAAGAATAGCACGTATAGGTTGACCGGAAAGGTCGCCACCGCAGCAACACCTTGGTCATTGTTGTTGTTGCCCATGGTGCTGATGAGGTCGTCGGTTGCCGAAGAAGGACACGCGAACGGAGGCGAGCAGTCGCACCGAGACGCTCCCCAAAAACCTTATCGCCCGTCTCCCGGTGCAGGATCTCAACGGACGGAGTTTCGGAGGCCTGCTCTCCCGGACAGCAGTGCACGCAGCCGCCGGGATGGGGAAGCCTAGAGATCAGCGCAGCAAGAGGAACACACAGTGAGAGAGACTGAGAAAAGAACTGGATCGTCTAGATCTGTTTGTCTCTCGCTCTATAGCCTAGGAGGTGAGACGACCGAGTCGCCAAACGTTGGAAGGCAAGGACACGCGTAAAATATGCACACGAATGTTGACACGTACCCAACAGCTGGTGTACCAAGCAAAAATTTAGTCTTCCACAAAACGAGTTTCTAACTCGAACTCGATTCACGAAACGCGACGCGGGTGGCGAGGCGGGCGGCGGAGGAGGAGGAGTGTGCGTGGACTCCTTCTCTTCTCACTCACTTAGTGGGAGTGAAACAACTCACCTTATAAGCTGGTCCAACTTTCTCCTAACTAGCAATGTGGGACTAAACTTTATCTCCCACAGAGCTTCCAAGCTGCCATAGTAGATGGGCCTTGAGATTTCAGAATTTATTAGACTAGATGGGCTGCCCACATGAGCCGCAACCCATATAAATCTAACAGTACCTTCTTGTTTCTATTGCAGGACATTCCCCTGTTTGATGTTCCACCCTTCCTTTGTGGTTTACCGAGCTCTAATTCAACCACATCCAGTCAGTTTAGAAATTATGATATTGATATGCTTGCAATTAATGATGCCCGCTCAATCGATCTTCGTGTGTATGTCAAAGTACTCCCTCAATCCCGGTTTAAAAGACTGATGTAACAATTCTCTAGACCCTAGGTTCTCTCTGATTGAACTAATTTGGTTTTCACTAATCCTACGTGTTTACGGGCCGAGAAAAACGCGTTTTTTCACGCCGCGGATGCCGGGGCACAAACCACAAAAGCGAATATTCTTTTTTTACCGTTCGCACATATGGAGTCTGTTTTGCCACAGCATGTGCCGAACCCTTAAATTCATCTATTATATTTTCACATTTCCAACACATATCGCGCATATTCACATACAAATATGATATGAACTCAAACTGAAATCCGAAAATTGTTAAGTGTACAATACAACAATAATCCCTATTACAACAATTGTCGAAATCAAATAAATAAACAATAATCCAATACAAGAATAGTTCCGAATGCAAATAATTGTTCACACACATGATTGAATAAAAATTTAAATGAATGTAAAGTGGGAGCCTAGTTCCTCCCATGCAGCTGCCAGCGGTGCTCAATGAGATCATACTGAAGTTGGTCATGCGTGGTCATGTTCTCAATGTCTCAATAAGTTTGAAGAAAAGTTTGTGAAAGGATACAAATGTCGCCTAGAGGGGGGTGAATAGGCGGTTTAAAAACTTTTCCGAGATGGGCTTAACAAAGACGGAATTAAACTAGCGTTTACTTTGTCAAGCACAAAACCTAGAACAACTAAGGTTTACCTATGTGAACCAATGAATTATGCTAAGCAAGACAACCAACTATGTGATAGCAAGACATAGACTTCAAGCACGAAGGCTATCATAAAGTAAGGTGCATAAGTAAGAGCTCGGGTATAGAGATAACCGAGGCACGCGGAGACGACGATTATTACCGGGTTCCTCCCAACAATGGAGTACGTCTCGTTTGGAGAGGGGGTGGTATCTAACCACCAACGCCACAAAAGACCTCCCTTATTCTCCGATGAATCTCATCCCAATGGGATCGATCCACCCTTCCACTATCGGCAACCTTCGAGGTGGTAGCCGGCACCTTTACAACAAGTTCGAGGCACACATCCACAACTTAATTAGAGGCTCTCAAATACAAGCAAGCTGTCAAACAATCAAAGACAAGCTTGTAAGAATCAATTAAAACCAAAACAAGGCTTAGGGTTTCCAATGAAACCCTAAAGCAAGGGGCCCTCAAGTGAATGAGGGGGAAATGAAGATCTCTCTTGGTGAAGCTGTAGATCAAGGCCTCCTCCTCCGATTCCCCAAAGATCAGCGAGTTTGGCTGGTTGGATGAAGAGATCTTGGAGTTTTGGTGGCTCTAAAATGGTGTTCTTCAGTTTCTGGAACGAGCAGCATGAGGTTGAAGAAGAGGTCCCCTATTTATAGGCCCACTGATTTCTGACCGTTGGATAAGAGTCAGACCAGAGACTCCGGCCTGCACACCGGAGACTCCGGTCTACACCAGAGATTCTGGCCCATCTCCGGACCAGCCTTTGGACCACCAAACAGAATGACCCAGCCCTTTTGTGGGCCAAGTGGACCGGAGACTCCGATCCAACCACACCGGAGACTCCGATCAGAGGCTTGGACCGGAGACTCCGGTCAGTCTACGGACCTTGCTCCGGACCATCAATCTGGCTGACCTAGGTCTTCAACTTTGATTCACTCCGGAGACTTGGGAGGAAACTCCGGACCACACCGAAGATTCCGGTGTCTGCACACCGGAGACTCCGGTCTGAAAAACCTGCCAGAGACAAAACTGATGGAAACAACAAAACTGTAACGATCATAACATTTGCATCCGGACTCCGATTGACATGAAATATTGGATACCACCAAGAGAGAACATTTCATGTATTATGATGTAAGATACCTCTCTTGGTGAGAAACCAGAAAAACCTCCAAGATCAAAAACGCAATAAGGTATAAGGGGAAATCCGTTTTTGATGAACTGGAGCTTGTTATGAATATTACCACAAGCTCTAGGACATCACATGGATAAGATCCAAATAACAACCAAGAAAGATGATGCCAAGAATGCAAAGGTTTGAGCTCTCTCTCTCTGAAGGATATGATCAAGTTACTCACTCTAGAGCCCCTCTTGATAGAACGGTTATCTATCCTACAAACCGGTCTCTCCAACTAGCACCACGAGACCGGTAAGAAGGAAACCCTATCAAGACCATACCTTTTCCTTGCGCATATTCCACTTGAGCTTGATGATGACGATCTTCTCCACCTCAAGATAGAACACCTTTCTTGATTGGTTGCGCTAGCTTGGGGAAGACTTGCAAATTTCTCCCCATACTCCACTATGGTAGAGCTTATCTTTTGGGTATATCATCTTCCCATATCCATGATCACCATAGGATGGCAAGCTTCAAGCAAATGATCTCTTCGAGATGACTCATCTTGAACTTGCACATCATTTCTTCGTTCTTCATTATGTTGGTGTCTTGAAGGTACATAAGAGATATCACTCCAACTTTATTCTTCAAGACACACTTGCTATAGGCCCAACTCTTACTTGACCAATCTCTGAATCACTCATTGAAAACCTTGGTCAACACTTGATCTTCTCTACTTTCTTCTTCTCTCAACCTTGAAGCCAGTTCAAGCATTGCCTATGGACAAATCCTACAAGTAAAACTCAATGCAAACATAAGTCCATAAAGATTGTCATTAATTACCAAACCCACACATGGGGGCACACATGCACTTTCAGTTTGGATGGCATCCGGGTGTCTACTTGGCTTCACATGGCTGCCAACATTGTCGTAGAAGATCTCCAAGCCTAGACCCCTCTCATCCTCAACAATCACATTGTGAAGAATGACACAAGATGTCATTATGTCATTGAGAGTTTTCTTGTCCCAAAACGAGGAGGACCTCGAACAATTGCAAATTGAGATTGCAAAACACCAAAGTCTCTCTCTATATCCTTCCGAGCAACCTCCTGAGCCTTTGCAAATTCAGCCTCTTTCCTAATTTTAGGATTCGAGATAGTCTTGATAAATGTAGCCCAACAAGGATAAATACCGTCAGCTAGATAATACCCCTTGTCATAATTAAAACTATTGACAGTGAAGTTGCAAGCCAGTGCTTCACCACTAGCTAGTCTTGCAAAAAGAGGTGATCTATGCAGCACATTGATATCATTTAGTGTTTCAGGCGACCCAAAGAAACAATGCCAAATCCACAAGTCCTCGGATGCAATGGCTTTTAGCATAATTGTTGCATCACGGCTTTTGCCACAATACTGCCCGTGCCATGCCTTGGGGCAATTTTTCCAAGTCCAATGCATACAATCGAAATCAAACTCGGGCGGATGCATAAGCTAGAAGAAGAGGAGAAAATTACCTTTGACGGGCGGCGGGTGGCGGGGTTGGAGCTTGACTACCACGAACGGGCAGGGAGGATGGCGGAGGCCGGCAGGAGGGCGAAACGCGCCGGCAAGGTGGGTACTTGGCTTCAAGCTGCCAGCCCTGGCCTCTACGCGGAATCCATGGCAACCTCGACGGTGGGCGCGAGCGGATCTGCTTCGGAAGGGACTCTCCGGCCCACAGCGGCCTTCTGGGCGGGAGGAATCAAGCCGGGGCGGCCTGAATCTACGGCGACGCGCGACGGCGGTGCGGGCCGAGTGCGGCAGAAGGGAGGGGAACGAGTTGAAATGTCCCTCCCGCCAATGGTTCCTAGCGATATGCATCGGCTACGGGTCGTGCTCGGTTCGGAGGCGAAACCTGGGTATCTACGGGTCGGGGTGTGTTTTTCTCGGCCCCCTTAAAAAAAATTCGAGTCGGGGTGGTTTGTGGTCTGGCCACTTTCCTTGGCCGAAACCACAAATAGACAGCTGGTTCGGATGTTTTAAGGGGTCTGCTAGAGATGCTCTTATAAGGTGGGAGAGTTTTGGAATTGCATGATTTCCAAATATATGTTCTTTAAACCGGGAGGAGGAAGTAGTAGAATTTACATGTGTTGTCTTGACAAAGGTTGTTTGATCGGAGAGGACATGTACGTGCCATCAAGTTATTTTCGTCACTTGTCATCCCATCTGATTTAAGCAACTCTTCCACGAACTTAAGTCTCAAACCACAAAACTTATCTGAACTATTGGCGACTAGCTCATCTTAATTGTCTCATGGTAAAGCATTAAACAGTCCTACTCATATAGTATGATGGCTTGATGGTGGAGGAAACAGAGCCAGGCAAAAAAAAAAAATCCAAAAGATATGCCCTGTAGCTCAACCGTGATCATATTTCCTCCCGACGAAGAAACAGAAAGAACGCAGGTTGTTGGTAAACCTGCGAGGCATTCATCTTGCTTAATTTCCTGACCTGTGAGTACTATTCAAACACCGGCGGTCCAGGGGCCAGGCAAGCTCAATGATTGGAACCCATTTTTTTCTTATTAATGCAACACTAACTAGATGCGGTTAAGGGTCGGCATCACTGACAGCACACGCATATCGTAGGAAGGGAAGACCAAATCAATTGCATGATTAGTCGCTTTCATGTTGTATAGTGTAGTAGTACTAAGTATATGCTAAATAGAAAAATATATTATATGTTCGCCATCATGCCCATGTCGTATAATCCATGGTTTATCTTAGCCTTGATTGTGCCTCAAGTCGATATCATGCCCATGAATCGCGGTCGGTGTCGCGTCTCCTCATGCATACATACATGTATTGTTTATCTGCTAATTATGATACCTTTGGTCTAAAATACTACTAAATGTTCTGTTAGAAGATTGATTTAGCTTTTGCAAACAATTACTACTAAATGCATATCTTATACTACTAGTAATATATCTTTAGCAAATATCCATACTTTTCTCGGAAAAAGAGCAAATACCCATACTACTCCATGTTAGGGCAAACCATGGTGGAAGTCTTCCGGTTCAGATGGTGCTGTTACAATTCCAGATATGATGCAGGTGTTCCTGAACAGTTACTCTAACTTTCGGTAATACACACAGAGCGGACACGCTAAGCGTTGGATTTACGGCTCATAATGCAGATCGATCAGCATATGTGAGCTTTCAGTTGTCTGTAGATCACTTCGTGGCTCTATTAAAGGCAGCTGCCCATCCGTCTTTTCGGTGCGTCTCGGAGAGCTGGTGCCATCAATAAAGCTTCAGGCAAGACAATGTAGTACTGACGCTGATCGATGGCTGGTATATTAGCCACCTACCTTTCGGATTAAGACTGCAGGAGCGCTATGTTTCACGTAATGAAAATCACATAAATCCGATCTCTCTACCTTTTTGTTTGTTTTTTGTTTCATTTCGTGAGCGAGTAGTGGATCAGCTATGCACGCAGCTACGAAACATGTGAATATAAGCGAAATTGTATAAATTGAGTCTTACAAATAATTGGCACTTTGATTTTCAAGAATTTTTTATGGAGTTTCACAAAATGCATAATAAACAGTTATATCTACATTCTTTTTAATTAAATAAATATAAATAAATCTACCCTTTTGAGGGTACAAAATTGGAACACAATTTTATGTCAGTTGTCACCATGGCATTCATCTATATGCGCAAAGGTGCCTCCGATACAATACAAGTACATAGTGTATTTTTTTTTCTTTCAAAATGAATATTGTTCAAATTTTCATATGCCAGGCTGCCATCACATATACCGCTCAAGTCCGCACATATACTGCTATGCGTTGCATAGTTTGCTTACGGAACAAGGACACACAATTGATGTGTAAGCAAGACATTCAGGTACCTAAACATTGCAAGAAAAGGCACAATTCCTTTGTGCCCAAGACAACTAAAAATACATACAACACCTAAGTTTGCGAATAAATGTTGTCCCTACAAATGATCAATCACTACCATCCACCCAAGTCCATGACCTGTCATTGTTTAAGTGGTCCCACATGGCAGGCTTAAACCTCACAACACATTTGGTATGACGGTGGCAAGTGCTTAGCAGTTTTCGCATTAATTTAATCCAAGTATAAAACATAACAGTACAATTTTAAAGATTGACTAGCATACACATAGTAGACATGCACCATACAGGTAAGTGAAAACCTAGCACATTTACGTATAGTGCAGTAATAGTAATCAACATAGAAAATATTAGGAGGGCAAAGAACACGTACGAGTTCGTCGATGGTATGACCAGCGGCGAAATAGGAGGAACTCCGCCATTGGCGGCAGCAGCGGACACAACATCAGCAGCCTTCTTGGCAACGATGGCCAACATGGCGATGGAGTCGAGGAAGCCGGACGTAGAGGACGAAGAAGAATTTGAGCAGTCGCGCCGAGACGCTCCCCAAAAACCTTATCGTCTCTCTCCCGATGCAGGATCAGAGAGATGCGGTTCCAGAGGCCTGCACTTCCGAACGACCGTGCACGAAGCCGGCAGGATGGAGTAGCAGAGGGCATCACAAAGAGGTGGAACAACGATGCGCAGGTAGGCAGATGCAATCTAATTGCTTGTGAAGGCTAGGAACCGTGTCTGCAACAGCCCACGATCCAAACTCTGGAAACAGGTGGTTAATTAACGCGTTCGTTAATAACTCGTAATTAATACGCAATTAATTTTCCCGAACAGCAAAATATAAACGATATGCAAAACGGCGAGGTGGTCGGCGTTGGAGGAGGAGTGCGCGAGAGCTTCTCTTCTTCTCACACCTTAGTGAGTGGTACAACACTCTCCTATATAATGTGGTCCAACTTTCCTTCAACTAGAAATGTGGGACTAAAATTTAGTCTCACCTCTTGCCATACATGCATATATTTGGGCCTTGAGAATTTCAGAATTTTAGTTGGGCTAAGGGCTAAGGCCCATTGTTAAATTCCAACAATCCTCCACAAAGTCTCATAGGCACATCACATCACTATGTTCCAAATCACTATTTTGATATATCAGTGTTTTTCAGTGAAGACTGTTAAGTTGAACTTCCACCTAGAGCACTAGACTACGCTCATCGACAACTAACAATGGGCTAAGCCTTGAATTGTCAGTTTTATGTAAATGAGTTTTACCTAATGTCATACTGATACTAGGTTGTCGAAAGCTACCCCTCAGATGGAGCATATAAGTCACACTCCTAGCCTATTTATGAGCTTCCTAGAGATTACCCTTTCTCTTAGACTGTGACCAGCAGTCGGGCTCACACAGGTGCATTTATTCAAGACTGCTCTATAGGATAGCATCTTGGCTTATACAAGCCTATGAACACATTAAGACTAAGTCAACCTGCCATACAGATCGTGAGAGTAATGAATCTTCAGTGGAGTGGGTTAGTAGAAGTTACTCTCCTCTAGTTAGCCAATGGATTATTTCCCCATATCCTAATTCACGGGATCTCCGGCCAATGGATTATTTCCCCAGATCCTAATTCACGGGATCTCTGATCATATAGGTTGGGTTACTACCATAGTAACTCATGTGGGTCTCAAGATCATCTTCTTTGATGCAATATCTATCACATTTCTTGATAGACCTTTTGTGAAAGGATCTACTAGATTCTTAGCTGTTTGGATATAATCCAACATTATCACTCCGGAGTTTCTCATTTTTCTAACAAATGCCAATCTTCTCTTCATATGTCTTGATGACTTCATATTATCCTTTGAACTACTCACTTTGACGATCACAGTTTGATTGTCGCAGTTCATAAGGATAGTCGGCATAGGTTTACGAACAACAGGCAAGTCATTCAAGAGTTGACGAAGCCAATCTGCTTCGACAGTAGCTATATCCAGTGTTGTGAGTTGTGCTTCCATTGTTGACCTCGTTAAGATGGTCTGCTTGTAAGACTTTCATGAAACATCGCCACCACCATGAGTGAATACGTATCCACTTGTGGCATTTATCTCATCAGCATTAGAAATCTAGTTTGAGTCACTATAGCCTTCAAGTACCCCAGGGTCTCCGGTATAGTGAATACCATAACTCGGTGTACCCTTTAGATAGCGCAATACTCTTTCAAGAGCTCGCGAATGATCATCTCCCGGATTGGAAACAAACTGCTTGAGTTTTCTCACAACAAAGGCAATGTCAGGACTCATTGCGCTAGCTAAATACATTAACGAGCCAATAATCTGAGAGTATTTCAACTGATCTCTAGTTATTCTTTTGTTCTTTCGAAACATCTTACTAGGATCATATGGTGTCGGCGAAGGGGTACAATTTGAGTAGCCAAAGCAACTCAGAACCTTCTCCACATAGTGAGATTGCATAAGTATAATTCCGTTATTCTCATCTCTCAACGGCTTGATGTTTAGAATAACATCAGCTTCTCCAAGGCCTTTCATGTCTAACTTTGAGACAACAAACTCTTGACTTATTTGATGACAATCATGTTTGTCCAAAAATCAGTATGTCATCAACATACAAGCAAAGTATAACTCCTTCGACCCCACCATGGCGATAATATACACATTTGTCGACTTCATTTATAACAAAGCCAGCAAATGTTAAGGTTTGATCAAACTTCTCATGCCATTGCTTAGGTGCTTGTTTCAGGCTATACAAAGATTTCAATAGCTTGCACACCTTGCCTTCTTACCATCTACTAAAAAACCATTTGACTGATCCATATAAATTTCCTCGTCCAACTCTCCATTAAGGAAAGTTGTCTTAACGTCCATTTTATGAACGATAAGACCATGCGAGGCAGCCAATGAGAGTAGCAATCGATAATTCATAGGGAGCAGTTTCATTGTATTTTGCGAGAACTTTATTCAGGACATGACATGATGTAAATATCCCCTCCCGCATCATGTCTTTGATAAATGCAAAGTACCTAACATGGCGTTAACCAAGTCTGCTAGAGTATGATTTTTTCCTTTCGGCAACCCTGTTAGATTGGGGAGAATGGGGAGGCGTCCTCTCATGAATAATTGCATGTCCTGCACAAAATAAATAAAACTCATTAGAGAAATACTCTCCACCACGACATGACTGGACTCTCTTAATTTTTCTCTCAAGTTGATTTTCAACTTCTTTCTTATAGACTTTAAAGTGGTGTAGATACACATCTTTAGTTTTCAAAAGATATACATAGCATAATATAGTAGAATTATCAACCAATGTCATGAAGTATTTCTTTCTACATTTAGTCAACACATTATTCATCTCACATAGATCTAAATGTATAAGTTTCAGCGGTGCCAAGTTTCTTGCTTCCTGGACAGGCTTGTGAGTCTTGCGTGGTTCCTCAGTTTGAACACACGCTTGACATTTGGAGTCTTTGGCTAAAGTGAAATTCAGAATTGAATTCATATTAGCTAGCCACGTCATACAACCAAAATTAATGTGACAAAGTCATGAATGCCAAACGTCGGTTTCATTGCCAGGGTCACAAATATGGTTCACAACCTTATTACAGAAATCTGATAGGGAAAGACGGAACAAACCACCACACTCATAACCTTTACCAATAAATTTTCCACACTTAGAAATGACTACTTTATTAGACTCAAACACCAACTTAAAACCTTCTTTACAAAGAAGGGAACCACTAACGAGATTCTTATTTATTAAGGGCACATGCTGCATGTTTTCAGCTGTACGATATTTTTCGAAGTTATCCACTATGCCAACACCATAAACAGAAGCATGCGATCCGTTTCCCATCAAGATGGGGAGATCTCTTGTGATCTGATAAGAAGAAAACAAATAAATATTAGCACACACATGAATATTAGCACCGGTGTCGATCCTCCAAGCTGTAGATTAACAAATTGACAAAATAGTAGGTAAATTACCATACCCGGATGCACCCTTGTCATTGTTTCTCATAGTCATGTTGACAGACTTAGAGTTCTATCCATTATGATTCTTCCTTCCTTTGCGCTGATTGTTGTTTGGAGCCCAATGTCCAACCTCGCTGCACACAAAGCAGGGATCTTGTGACTTGTTGTTCTTATTCTTTTGAAGTTGATAGTCTGAACGACCTTGTTTTTCCCTTGAACTCGTTGTGGAAGTTCTTCTGCACCACATTGCGTTTGACTGGGGTGCCTCGGCTCCATTTGGGTGTGCGTCTTTTGCGTTTGCCTTTTCTTTAAGGTCCAGAAACCCAATGAGATTCTCAACAGACATATCTTGCCTCTGGTGTTTGAGATTAGTGGCAACACTCCTTCAGGATTGAGGAAGCTTTACAATAATGCATCCCGTAACAAATTTGTCGGGCAACGCACATTTTAGGAGCTCAAGTTCTTTTGCAATGCACTATATATCTTATGAGCTTGTTTAACCATGGAATGGTATTCAACCATCCTGTAGTCATGAAACTGCTCTATGACATACAGTTCACTGCCAGCATTAGTAGCACCAAATTTTGCTTCGAGTGCATCCCGTTGTTCCTTGGCATTGCGCATATGTAAATATGCGTTAACCAACTTGTCCCTAATGACGCTTATGACACAGCCTACAAAGAATATGGTGGTCTCCTTAAACGCCTTCTCCTATTCAGAAGTAAACGTTCCTTCAGAATTACCAGCCGATACCCAGAAGATGTCCATAGCCATCAGCCAAAGGGTACACTTGGTTTGCCAGCGCTTAAAGTGCGTACCCATAAACGGGTTTAGTTTCAGTCAAGCGACAAAGGCTTGACGCGAAAACAGTCTAAAATAAGGTTTTTAGATTGTTAAAATAATTAACAGTTTTCGCAGTAATTTAATCCAAGTGGGGCTTGTGATGGCTAGTCTGCCTGTTTATATACTACGGGTCGGGTAGGACGCGGGTAGCAGCCCATGACCGCGAACAACAAAATATAAATGACATGCAAAACATGATCTCGGCTCATGCGCGAGAGCTCCTCTTCTTCCCACACCTTAGTGAGTGGTACAACACTCTCCTATATAAGATGGTCCAACTCCCCTTGAACTAGCAATGTGGGACTAAACTTTAGTCCCACCTCTTGCCATGCATGTATTTGGGTATTGAGTATTTCAGAATTTTAGTTGGGCTAAGGGCTAATTCCAACAACAAATACACAAAGGTTGATCATTTTAAGCACAACAATGCCCAAATTCCAACTGTGCTTTAAAGGAAAAAAGTGTGCTTCACAAGTATGATCTTTGTTCTAGGTTTAGTGTTTTACCAACCATTTCAAAGTTGGGCTAGTGATTCTTATCTACTATCAAAACCATTAAACCCATAACATAACCATTGTGGTTTAAGTTTCTCAACGTGCAAAATTATTGATACGTCCAAAACGTATCTACTTTCTCAAACACTTTTGTTATTGTTTTTCCTCTAAACTTGTGTGATTTGGATGCAACTAATGCGGACTGACGCTGTTTTCAGCAGAATTATCTTGGTGTCTACTTTTTGTGCAGAAAATCAACTATCAGGAAAAATCCCGAAAAATATACCAAAAATCCTATTTCACCAGAAGACTCCCGGAGCTAGAATACAAGATGGAGGGGGGCTGGGCCCAGGCCACACCACCTGGCCGCGTGGGCTAGGCCTGGCCGCGCCAGGGGGTGGTCTGGCCACCTCAGACTCCCCCTCGGTCTCCCTCTTCGCCTATAAGTTGCCTTCTGACCTAAAAACTTAGGGGGGTTCGACGTTTTTTCAGAAGGAGTTCCGCTCCGTCGCCACCACCAGATTCCACAAAACAGCACCAGAAACTCCGTTTTGGCACCCTGCGGGACGAGGAAATAGAGGAGATCATCGCCATTATCATCACCATCGCTTCTCCATCGACCATTCATGTTTCCCCCATCTATGAGTGAGTAATCCCCCGCTGTAGACTATGGGGATGGTAGGGATTGGATGAGATCGTTCATGTAATGGCATCAGATTGTCAGGGCATGGTGCCTAGTATCTTTTATTAGTGTTTTATGACTTTGTTGCGACTTATTATGCTTAATGTTTGTCACTAGGGCCCGAGTGCCATGATTTCAGATCTGAACATGTTATTGATCCATTATGATAGTATTGTTTATGGTCTTATCTGCAAGTTGTATACACACGTTGTTGTCCGGAACCAATGGTCGTGAAGTGACAGAAATCGGAATAACCGGAGGGAATGGCTTTGATGTGAGGATCACATGTGTTCATGGAGTGTTAATGCTTTGCTCCGGTGCTCTATTAAAAGGAGCACTTTAATTACCAGTAGTTCCCTTGAGGCCCCGCTGCAAACGGGCTGGCAGGACAAAATATGTTGTGCAAGTTCTCATTGCGAGCACGTATGACTATATATGGAACACATGCCTAGAATTATCTAGTACTTGGATATTTTATCTTATTTATCTACAATTTTCCTATGTTCTGATTGCTATGTGAATTGTCTTGTCCATGCAGCGCTCATCCATCCATCCCTATGCCTACCCGCACTCGAATCCTACTATTTACTGCTATTGTTACTGCTGTCTTTACTTTACTACTGCTGTTATTTTACTATTCCTACTATAAAGCTGTTGCTACTGATAAACTGCTGTGAGCAAGATTGTTTCCAGGTACAGCTGAATTGACAACTCAGTTGTTAAGGCTTATAAATATTCTTTGGCTCCCCTTGTGTCGAATCAATAAATTGAGTTTTACTTCCCTCGAAAATACTGCGATACACCCCCTATACTTGTGGGTCATCAATTATCATATGGTTACCAGCATCTTAGAAAATCCAAAAATAGTAACAAAATGAGAAATTTTGCAGATTGACGTCATACTTTTGAATACAATGGGAAAATTACTATATCTACTATTTCAACAAATATATTATACTTATTAATTTCTTATACTTTCCATATTTTTATTATTTCTATGATATGTTCGAAGGAAAAAATAAATATTTAATTATCTAGGGGAATTGGTAGATTTCTATATTTTCTAGTCAACCTTAGATTTCGTTGCTTTTTTAGTTTCTGACTTTCCAATTTAATTATTTCTCTAGAAAATCTTTATGTTTTAAGATGACACATTACTTTCTCATAATATGTGCATGTGGACATCGCAGTATAAGTATCATATAAGCTAATTCCACTCAAATTTCCATCAAGAATAGTAGAGCTATTGAGAGTTGAAGAGGCTCATCTACCTAGTTTTAGATTTTGGAGGTGAGCATTAACCTAAACAATTGAATGTTGGTAAAGTGTAATTTTCTCTATTAAATAAATCTTGGACCAGCCATGTCATATACATAACTATGGCAAATAATGACATCTCCGTGCAAAGGAGCCGCCATCTTAGGGTGTGTTCGGTTCCAGAACCAGAGGGGATGGAACGGAATGGTTCCATTCCGACGTCATGGAACGGTTTCGACCCTGTGTTTGGTTTGGAAAAAATCAAGAAATGGAATAGTTTCATTTTCTGTTCGGTTGGAACAAATTTGTGGAATGAAATGGCTAGATTCTACATTTTCTTCTTCAAATCAAAGGAGCTAAACAGAGAAGGAAGCACCATCTTGTCTAATTCCCGCCGCCGCTCGCCCGTGCCTGCCTGCCACCATTGCGCCGTCGCGTGCCTTCCCGCCGCCCGCCGCATGCCTGCCTGCCTCCCGCCGCGCGTGCCTGTCCGTGCGTGCTTTGAACCTGGCATAGTTGGTTACTAATCGCTAATTAGGAGGCTAATTATTTTTTTGGTGAGACGATGCGGGCGGGTTAGCGAGGCGTTTCGCCAGATCCGCCCGATTCGGTTGGACGAGTGCATTCCGCATATTAGAGATATATTCCGTTTCGAGAAACTAATTGGTTCTATTCCTTCCGTCCAACAAAGACATGAACGGATGCTAGGTGCGGAACGGACCTATTGCGTTCCTCCAAATTTCAGAACCGAACACACCTTATAGGTAGATAGGAAGGATCCTAAGAAGGAGAAGCTAAATGTGCAAACATGACATCCCAATCCTGAATAAGACCCTTGTGAGCTTGCTTGGAGCACCTGAATTTTCAAAGAAACAATTCCACGCACCACTGAAAACTTGTTGAATTGTCTCCACTTTATTCCTGAAAACTTTTGCATTTTCACCGCTTCCAAACATCCCAAAGGGCGCAAATGATGATTGTCAGACCTTACTTTACACATGGTGGAGTTATTCCAAAGATCTCGAAGACTACCGCAATCACCGATATTATTGTCCACATCTGGAACTGGTATCCAGAATTGCGGAACAAATGAGAAGTGAAAGATAAGGTGCTCTGTGGTCTCGGCGGAAGAGCAAAACGGGCAAGAATCCGAAGAGGCTAGGGGTGTGTATGGGACAACTCCACTCCACTGATCCACAGGTGGAGCAGGTGAAGCTGCCCCAAACGCCCAAACTCCAGTTATCACCTGGAGTGAAGCTTTGACGTGCCGCGGTGTATTTTCGTGGAGTAGAGAAATAGGAGCTTCACTTGCTCCACTTCACCTCCCTTGCTGTTAAATTACCCACCAATGCCACTAGCTAGTCATCCCCGGACAATTTCCTTCCTTGAATCGACCCGGCGCCGTAAGCGCAACTAATGCGGTCGTCTGTTCGCCGGCCGCCGCCATCCATTCTCCCGGTAAATCTCGTCGCTTGCCAGCAGCAGGAGCCGCCACCTTCTTCTCCAGAGACTACTCTCCGTCCTCCCCACCAGCCGCGACCCCTAGCTTCCTCCCCTACGACCCATTGTCCTTGGGTCGACCCGACGCTGCAAGCAAGCCTACGTGGTCCTTTGTTTTCCGCCCGCCGTTTTCTGTTCCCCTGGTAAATCTTGCTTCCTGCCTGCATCAGGAGTCGTCGCGCCTGCGCCAAGAGCTCACCGCTCACCTTCATCAGGAGCACGCTTATTTTTCTTGGTAATTTGCATGTACTAGTAGCTCGATGTATGCCTTCAACAGCAGCTCGCCGCTGCCCCATTTTGTTTTGTCTTAAATGCAAACTCAGTTTCTATCCTGAACGCAAGAGCAAAATGTACAGACGGCCTGTTAGGACGTACTCCCTTCGTTCGAAAATATAAGACGTTTTAGCTTTGTGAATTAAATGTATCTAAACGTATTTTAGTGTATAGGTTTATAGAGGTTCGGAGTGATCTATACACTAAAATGTGTCTAGATACATTCGTTTCACAAAGCTAGAATGTCTTATATTTCCAAACGGAGGGAGTACTACCTCCCAGATCGATGGAAAAAAGGAAAAAAGCAAAGAATAATAAAAAGGTATTTGAGACATTTTACAGCAGTCTCCCACTAATCTAGAACTGAAGCTAATATTTCTCCCAAACACACCTTAGGTGAAGTGAAGTCTAAAGGTGGAGTGAAGTGGAGCTCTCTCAAACACATCCTAAACCCTTCTTGGTTTGCGAACAACCTTCCGCGATTGGCCAGCGATAGGAAGGTACGGTATATACTACGTGTGGCTCTACATGACCCAATGGGATAAAAAACGATCAACTTACTTTGAATCCTGATAGAAGCATAAAATGGAATTAAGCATCTAATTGTCGCTCCGATACAAGCAGCCACAGGTGGTACCTGAGACTAGAAGGCGGTGAATGTTCCCAGAGAAACCTTCCGAGCCAGCCAAGGCAATCATGTCGTCCCTGACTCCTGATGCAAGGAGGAGCAGGTCCGACGTGTCAGGCAAGTAGTGGCTACGATTCCATGAGATGCAAGAGCATCCGCACCACTCGTTCCGGCGAACCGGCGCCGCAGCCGTCCGTCCCCACAGAAGCCTAGATACGTGACGCCGAGTCACACAGATCACACGGCCTTTAATCCCTGCTGGACCCCGCAGCCACGTGGCCGGTAAGACTAGTCACAATGGGGAGTATCATATAGTAGTATCATGCATATGATACTAGTATAAAATACCATCTTCACAATGCATAGTATCATATAGTAGTATCATAGTCTAGGTGTATTTATTATTTTGTAGAATCTCAATGTAAAATTGTGGACAAGATTTGTTTGGGATTAATTTTTCTAGTTTTATGTGCTATGATACCATATCTATCTATGATACCAACATAATCTCTTTCATCATTAATTGCTATGACACATAAGCATTTTGCATACATGTAATGCATGATACCACCTATGATACTCCCATTGGGGCTAGTCTAACAGCCATGAGAACCAACTTGGTTACAATGGCCAACCATGCCAGAGGCCCCGCACACGGCCGCCGCAGCAAGCTGCTGACTCACTGTGCCCATCCGTAGACGGCATCTCTCGGTCGCGTCCAAGCCCGGACCACGCGCCTTTCCAACGCGTCGATCACTCCGTCTCCATGATGGGTGGGGTCACCAGTGAGAGCCCCACATGCCATGGAGGCCAGCTCGTCCCGTCTGAACACGTTTTAACCGCGGGTACACGCGACCACTCGTCGCCCAAGCGCGCGGAGCTGTTCCGTTCCACCCGCTGCGGGTATTTTTTTTCTAGAATCTCCACCATGCCCCGCACGCTCAGCTCCACTGACACCATGGGCCCGCCCCGTTAGGCCCGACCAATAAGCATTAGAAAATGTTCGCCCCGTGTGGCTTTATATAATGAAGGCGTCGCCTCCTCCTCGCCACTCTCTCTCTTTCTCTCCGTCTTCGTGTTCGTCTTCCTTCTCCCCTCTCGCGTACACATCGAGATAAAGTGTGAGATTTCTCCCATTTTCTGCCGATTTCTGGGAGATTTTCTAATGGAGGCGGCTGCGGCGAGTATGCTGGAGGCCGGGCTGGGGCGGTTCCGGGGGCCGAGCCTCGCGGCGATGCTCGCCGAGATGTGGGCGCCGCTCGCCGTGGCGCTGGCGGCGCTGGCCACGCTGCCCAGCCTGCTCGGCAGGCTGCAGGTGCTCATCCTCCGCCTCCGATCCCGCGGGAAGGAGGTCATATCCTCGCACATCTCCACCTACTACTCCTCCGGGGACGACGAGTCCGACTCCGACGGCGAGGACGAGGACGACAGCTCCGATGAAGCGGCCACTAGCTCCTCCGGCGAGGAGGAGGAGGAGGCAGAGGTCGAGGGGAGGATCGGGTACTTCGAGGGAGCCGCCGACGGGCTCGACGGCTGCTTCCCGTTCGGCGGCGCCGTCGTGAGGACCTGGCAGGAGCTGCCGCGACGGTTCTCGTTCAACTGCGGAGGATTCCCATCCGAAGGTGGGGTGCCGGCGGTCAGGCTGTGGGGCGCCAGCACCGCGAGCGGGGAAGGAAGCGGCCAGGCGTGGTGGGACGAAGCCGATGACAGCGGCCGTAGGCAGGTCGCAGAGGCGGCGGCGCCGGTGGTCGTCGGGTGGCGGCGGCGCGAGCACGCGGCGCGGAGGAGGCAGCGTCGCCTCCCCGTTCTTCCGTCCCCGGAGTAAAAAAAAAACGGAACAGGACGGGAATGGTAGGTGTGGCCGTGTGAATATGCTTTGGGCTGAGATGCTGATTCCCGGATGGTCCCACCTGTCATTGGGAGGAATAAGCGGGTGTTTAATAGGGTGGTTAGGAGACGTGGTGCTGATTTATGATTTTATTCAGGCATTGCTTATGTAGAAAGAAAAGGACCAGAAGATTGTCCAAAAAAAAAAGAGTACCAGAAGATCAGCTCCTGCTGCTGAATCGATCTTCGATCGAAGACTTGTATCACCATTCTTTGAGCATCGCTTGTTCTTCCAAAAATTATCAATGTTGTGGAAAGATGTTACTACTCTTTTTTTGGATTGTGTCGATTAAAAATCACATTACCCTCCCCTACAATAAACACTATGTTATCCTTTGATTATATTTTTTGTGTTAGATATTTTTTCAGTTGCAACTTGCTAGATAAATAAATAAATAACAGCTGCGGGTAATAGATCCTCGAGATTACCAGCCACTGTGCGACGCTTATCACGCAGTCATTAAACTTTAGACAAAATCCAAACATAATCATCGTCGCGGACGAGGAAAAAACAAAATTTCGGCCTGGGTCCTATCGAAATCCCCTCTTCACGTACCGACCAAGCTAGTTTCCTAGCCGTTTCCACCGGAAACCAATGCCCAGTTAACTTGTTCCACTGTGCAATTACGCGCAAGGCGCAGCAGTTTCGACGATTTAACCTTGGGTCAATTACGTTCATTGACCAGCAAAAGTAAAAGATTATTCTAGGCCGCGTTGGCGATTAAACCATTTACTTTCGCTTTATTGACCGGCTGTCAATTCGCCCATCATGCACACGCATCACGCACACCTGAATACAAATCCTTGTCAGCAAGCAACTCTGTCAAGTCGAGTGATTTGGCCTCTCAAAAACAAAAACGTTCGCTTTCTCACTAGACTTTAGGCCGCCAAGCGTCGTTGTTCAGAAGATGGTGCACGAGACAGACTACTCGTTTTTTTCTACCGAAGGAGAAAAACAGTTCGAATTTTCCAGGGTGAGGGTGCCAGCAGGCATTGGGTCGAAGGCGGCCACATTTTTGCAAGAAAAGTACAAAAATGGCACGGTCACACTTCTACAAGTTACTTCTGGGTCTCTGTTTCTATTTGGAGAGGTAATAATAGCATGCACGGCTCCAAGCATCCTAATCTACTCAGGGGCTGCCAGGTCATGCGGATATACTCCCTCCGTTCACGATTAGATCGTATTCTGGGTTTAGTCAAAGTCAAACTTTTTAAAGTTTGATCAGATATTTAGCAAAAAAATAAAAGTATCTATGATATAAAACTTATAGTATTGAAATCCTTGTAAGTTATATTTTCATAATATATGTATTTGAAATAATGAATGTTTATATATTTTCCTATATTCTTGGTTAAAGTTGAAAAAGTTTGACTTAATAAAATCCTAGAACGCGAAGTAATAAAAAACGGAGGGAGTACCCTGTTAGTAGAAAAGTTCATGGCTAAGCAAGTAAACAGAT